>OW026523.1:85724803-88124803 GCA_932274085.1 Protocalliphora azurea
AGAGATATCCTACATGTACAAGCACGCTTTTAGAAAGATTTACAAGGACTACTTATATGTATTCTTTTTCATGCAAGTCATAAATGAATTTTTGATGAATTCAAAAAAAAATATTACATATCCGATGTGATCAACTTTGGAGATCTGCCTGTGACATCACCTGTGATCATGTGAACATTTTTTTAAGCGCAAGTCATAACTGAACTTTTTATAAATTAAAAATATATATATATATATTACATACCTGATGTGACCAACTTTGAAGGTCTACCCTCAAATGAACTTGAAAACACATTACCAGATACAGAATTATAAAAAAAAAAACATTTTGGGACCACTGTGTATGGTTGAAAAGCATAATTCTTCCACTTTCAAAAACAGTTTGACAATAAAAAAAAATACAAAACAATGATAAAATGTTTTACGTTAATAAAATAAACTCTCTAAGAACAGATTTTTGAATATGACTCAAATATTTGCGATGTCGTTAAGAAAACCTATTACCTACACAATGCTTTATTTTGAGTGACTTTACATGATAACACAGTGTTGTTTTGCTTATAAGGTCTTTAGTTACTGTACACTACTTTCCGAAATGTCAATAAAATTCACATCCTAAAGAAAGATATTTTTTTCAAACGACAATCATGGCTTATAATTGTTGCTTTTGCACCAATTCTTCAGCTATTTCTTATAGAAAATTCGACTTATTCTTCATTTTTTAAGGTCTTGTTATAGCATACATTATATATAGAATATCTTTTTCCAAAGATATTCTACATATAATGTATGCAAAAGTTGCTGCACGTTCATTATATTACCTATAATCTTCAATAGAAAATTTCTTTAAAGTGCGGCAAACTTTTAAGATGACTTTTATTTGATTCGTGTATTAGAAAGTTCAAGGGATATTTTATGACACTTTTACCTAAAATACTTACTACTGAAAAGTATTCCTATATGCACCGTTTGGTATTATTTATTATTTATTTCACATTTGGTCATTCTATAAACAAAAACGCTAAAAACGTGCACTTTCCAATGAGTCAAAATTATAAGGTCAGTCTACTTTTTTCCACCAAAATCACATTTATGACAACTTATTTCTTGACCATATTTATTTTTTAATTTATAGAAGAGTTTAGAAAGTGAATTTTTTTAATTCCAGAATTGTTCCTAGAAATTAATCATGCCCAGCTTTAAAAATTTCCAGTTTTATCTATCCCACTGTCCCTAAAATGAAAATTTATTTATTTTTAATTTAATTAACATTGAGAATGGGAAAACGTTCTTCTTTTTCCAAAAGTTTTAATTTCATATTGAGCATTGCGTGGTAAGAAAGTAGTTGGTAACTATTGTAGCTATTTCAAACTATCGATTTTAGTTAAAAAAAAATGCTAAAATTGGGTTCAAATTATGATAAACATATCTTAAACCCCTAGCAAGTTCCCATACCACATATCTGAGATGACATTTTCTAGTTAATCTCAAATGGCAGCCACTCAAATGTACCTTTAAATAAAATTAATTATCTTGAATACCAGCTATAGTTGCTGTTTGTCACATCTGGATACAAAAACGCTTAAAGCTCAAAAATGTTCTTCCAGAAAAGAGAAAAACCATTGGTAGTAGACTCACTGAATAGACATCAAGGATTATAGTTGTTGCTTTTGCAGCACTTTTTCAGCTATTTCTTATTCTAAATTTTTTTAAGGACCTCTTATTGCTTACACTGTATGTAGAACATCTTTTTCCAAAGGGTTGTGTTATCTAAGTTGATATTTTTCTGTTGTAAAACTAGTCTCTTTACATATTCCTATTATTATTTTTATTTTTTAATTGGAATACTAAAATCTGATTTTATTCTCTATTTTTATTTGACTTGTATTTCTATAGCAATTTAATGTTGACAAACTCTTTTGTAGAAATAAAATTCTAAAATCGCTTTGTCTCTTTTTTCTCTTTCTTTTTAGGTAAGTGAATGCGAGAGTACGATGTTATCAAATGTGCATTGAAATCTAAATATGATTAAATTTTGGTATGTACAAATATACATACATACATAGAATTTATATATATATTTTTATATTTATCTATGGAATTGGAAAACGAAAATGTACATACACATGAAAACAAATTTTGTACATTCTATTGTACGTATAAAAATATCGAATAAAAATCATCAGCAAAAAACTAAAATTCAGAGAGATTTTTTTCTATAGAAAAGGGTTTTGTAAAGTATAGCAATACAAATAAATTGGTAAGACAATTAAATATTTTGACAGTTAATTGTTGAAGAACAGTCAAATGAATTTTACATTACCAATAAAACAAACAAACGTATCAAATTTTTGGTAAATATTCCAAGTTTTTAATGGTTTTGAATATGGAAAGTAAATCTGACGTCTGTTTTTTTTTTTTTTTTTTTAATAAAGGTGAAGATTATATGGATTCCTTTTAAACAAAATTTTCAGAAAATCTATTATAAAATAAAATACGCATTTTATTTTTCTACCATTAAACATTTTATATTGAGTGCAACCTTATAAATTATATTAAAAAAATAAACAAATATGCTTAAATTACTTACCTAGTTTTATAATTTTTGAAATAAAACTCATAAACTATTAAGCAGGAAAAACATCATTACGGCATTATCACTACAACAATATTTTGTTCTCATTATTGATTTTCTTCAATTTTGTATACTGTATGACCATGATAACAATGTTTTTATTTGAATTTTATCATTTAATGTTTACACTCAATAAAAATTTTAATATAGTTGACTAAATTATATGTTTTTGAATATTTTTAACAGAAACAATTTTTTATTATTATTCTACAACTATATTCTGTTCCTAAATCATATTAATATTATTATTCCCATGACAATAAAATGTTTCAAATAAATATAATATAAATTTTATAATAAATTTTCACAAACTTAGTGGAAAAATACAATACTTGTTTGTTTTTAAATATATATTTTTTTTTAATGTTTGTTTTCCAACTTCACTATAATTCTCATTTAGTTTATATATGAATAAATACAAATAGACAAGGCTCGGTTATATTCGGTATGATTCAAGTAGTATATGATATTGATTAATTACTGAATACATATACACTGCCTTTTTTTTTTTGAATGTTTATTTATTTACATTTCTAATTAAACTTTAAACTAAATAAATACTAGTTAACAATATAAATTCAATATTTACAATGTCCCATACAAGAGCTCTCTAGTATAATTAATATTAAAAGTAATTACATTTTTAGGTATAAATTATATTTACGTACTTCAAGTGAAGAATATATTATTTTATTTATTAGTAATGAAAAATTTTAAAAAACTACTTTTTTATTGTAAATTGTTTAAGTTTCTCAAAAGAGTAAAAAGAAAAGTATTATTAAAATTTATAGATTTAGCCACCAAAATTTTTTCATTGTTAACCTTTGTGTAATGCGAGTTACGTCATTACCTATGTTTGTATTAAATATAAAATCATTTTTTGTTGAATTACAACAAACACTTTTCACGTTAGCCCGTCTAAAGTTATGATAGAATATAGGGACTAAATTTTGATTTTGTATGATATTAATTTTATCTAAATACAAAAAAGCTTCAGGAGGAACAAATCCTTCTTCTAGTGAATCAATAATATACTCTTCACTTGTATAACATGGACATATACACTGCCTGCCTCTTGAATAATGAATCACATTTTTTTAACTTTAATTAAGTATACGCAACCAAATTCCAAAGTGTTGGCTTTAGTTTCCTGAAGAAATAAAAAAATGCATATTTTGTTATACTAAAATTATGCATTTATTTAAAGACATGTATTTCTGGGGTACTTTTTCGTGTGTCACTTGAATAATATATATCTTTCCACTGTTTTGATTGAACAACGAGAATATTTTAATTTACTTCTTATCTGCTGCTGTCATTATTGTTTTTTTTCCTATTTCGCATTTTTTTTCAACAAAGTAGCTATTCACACATTTTGTTGATGCCTATTTTGACATATGACTCGTAGTAAAAAGTCTGACAATGTTCACACGTGGATGCCAAAAATTCGGCTAAAACATGAACAAACGTTTATCTTTCCAAAGTGTCTTAGTTTTTCTTTTCCTTTAAAGCAATCAATAGAAGTCACCGAGCCAATAAATCTATGATTGCTTTGGCTCATTGCTTTTAGGATAGAAAAGAAAAAAAAAACCTAAGAAATAATAGCAAGGAAAAATAATGAAAGTAGAAAATATGATTGATTTGAAACAATAAACATGTGTTGTGGTAAATAATAAAAAGTGTTGCCAGCAGATCAATAAGAAATGAGGATCAATTAAACTTTAAGAATGGCAAAAAAAAAAAAAAACAAATGAGCAGAAAAAAAGGCAAAAAAAAAATTAAAAGTTCTGTTTTATTTAAAAACTTATTTTTTCTCATTCCCATCAGTTTTTGATATGTTTTTAAAGATATTGTAATAAATTTATAAATAAAATATAGGACGGCAAATTTGGATTACATTTTGTATATATGAAAAATTGCCCAAATATTTGAAGTGACTTTTTGTACTATCTGAACTATAATTATTTTTTGATTAGGTATTTCCAAATTTTTGCGCATTTCTGGCTTTTATAAGAATTTTGGTGTTAAGAAATTCTTTTTACATTTATATAAAATGCTAAAGAAAATCGCAAAATTTCGAGATTTAAAATTTAATACGGTAACAGCTGTCATGTATAACTGCTTGAGGGATTTTTTTTCCTCAAATAATAAATTAACTAATGAATGAATTAATTGGAATTTTGTATATTTCAGCAGTATTGCGGTGCTTTAGTTCATTATAGTTTTGTAATACTTTAATTAGTTTAATGTGGACTTCAAGTGCATGCCCTGTGCTGTTATATTCAACACTTTCTGCAAATATTGCTCTTTACCCCTATGTGTTTGGAGTCATTAATTCAGCATAACTTGAATATTGGCTTGTTGTGCTTGCAAACTCAGATTTATTACTATTTTGTTTTTTAACGAGCTTTCAAAGCATTTAAATATTGCTGCACATCTATGCTATTTAAAAAAATATCGAATTTCCAGCAGTTGAACAATATCCTTTAGATATGAAGGTATGAATATCTCTTTTTTATTTAATTATAAAGGCTTTCTAAAAACTGAAGGCCATACACTATCTGGTTTCAATTATACTACAACATAATTTAGCATTCTCATAAAACATAATTGGCGCATAGCAAAGGATAATAATTTTTCAACATTTGTAAAACCCATTAAAATAATATACATGAAACAAAATGTATCAAACAAAAATTGCAATGTTATAAAGATTTATGAATTTTGTAAAATAAAGTTGAAACAATAATTGTTTGTTCATTTTAAAAAGAATATCTTGACATACCGTATATGCATTAGGGTGGTCCAAAAGTCCTAATTCCTAAAGAAGATGAATTTCAGGTTCCTGCAGTGATTGGAACAGGATTCTACAAAGTTATTTATGACGATAATGCCAGAAAAATGTAAACATTTATTCTCGCCAATATTAATGATATATACATCAAACGATATCTAAGGAAAAATAAATGTACCATATTTTTAATATTCCGAAAATAGGAGGGATAAAATCGCCATTTTAACAAAAACTACGTAGAAATAAAATGTAAAACTTTACGAACACATCTATATATATAAAATTCTCGTATCACGATTTTTGTAATTGAACTCCTCCGAAACAACTTTATTTTATGAAATTTTGTATGTGTATTTGTTAGATACGAGAATAGGTCGTAAAATAGGCTACAAGGGGCAAAAGCTCCCCTCCCTATATATCTTAATTAATCAACCTACTTTCTTCAAATTTGGCAGGCAAATAATGCAACATCTGGAAGGAATTATAGCCTATAATTTTTATTATTTAGGACGGAAAATAGGGCAAGAGGGGTGAAAGCTCCATCTCCCTATATCTTCTTAACTAATCAACCGGTTTTCTTAAAATTTACCATGCAGATATTGTAACATGTAAAAAAAACGTAATGATATATATTTTTTTGGAAATTTCAATATTTAGGGCGAAAAATAGGGTAAAACGGGCTCCCCTTACCCATGTCTTCTTAATTAATTATCCGATGATAGATGATAGCGCCAACGGCCGAAAATTATTTTTAATATAAATAATCTCGTTTTTTTTTTTTTTTTTTTTTGCCAATAAATGCACAAAATCTATTAAATTAGTGATTCTTTAAAAACTTAATTATTAATAGCTAATAAGAAACTATTTTCTTCGTTATTAAAGAACATACTAACATTTTAGCCTTTTTCAGACAATTTTAAAAATCAAAAAAAAAGCTAGAAGCTAAAACGAAAATTTTAAGGCTAAAAGAAAAATAAACAGGCTAGACTTTGCCTTAAAATGGCAAAATTGGTAACACTGATGATAAAGAACACAGATTTTACATAAAATGCCAACTGAAAATAATGATTAATTGTAAACACAAAATATTATAGGCATACAGTTGCGATCGTAAAAATGTGAAACGCTGGACTATATGATTTTTGATCGTATTGATTAAAAACGTTACTAATTTAGCTAATTTTATTGTGATTTTATTCTTTGTGGTCTTAGCTAACTATTTCATGTCATTGATTTTTTTCCAAATTATTTCACATAGGAGTAATAAAAAAGCGTCAATGTGAGCAAAAAAATAAAAAATCAACTCTAAAAAAATCAACAGATTTTTTTAATTTTACTAAGAATAATTACTAAAAAATGCTGAGAAATATAATTTGGTTGCATTTCCATCAATTACTACAATACATATAAATTTAAGGTCATTTCAACTACAACCCTACAAACAAAATAATACAAAACTGATTCGAATTCATATTTCTTAGCAGGAAAATTATATTGCCGCAAAAGTCATATTCGTATTGCGGAAGTTTCCCCCATTATGAGAGAACATCACAGGCGATACATCCAACAAATAATTAATACGCCTAGAAGAAGAATAGACAATATTTCTAGATAATCATCTAGGTAAAAAAAGAAGATACCACCGGACAATCTTCCGGAGTATGTAATAAATGTATATAAAAATGATCACTAAGATGATTTTAATGAGATATTTTCAATTTATTGCTGAGATGGTAATCACCTTACTGAAAAAATATCGACATTTTGAAGATAAAATATACTATATATTTTTTGTTGCTTATTGCCTTATTTTCTTTAAACTGGAAAAAATACAATACTAAACAAATATTGCTTTGATGATTTTTTTACAAATAACAAAAAGAAGATATTGCGTAAATCTCTCCTATAGAAGATATCATCAAAATGTATGTAGGGAAGAATATTAATAATATAAAAAATACTCCATTCTTTTTAAGAATTTATAAATATTTTCGAAAAATATTATGATGATGGTACTGATATAATATTAATGTGTAGTTCTAATATAAGGATTCTTATAAACATATTTCATATTACTAAAATGAACACATGTTAATGAACGCATGTGACCATTTAAAGCTACACGCAGAGAAAAATTATAGCTGTAGTAACTATGTTCTAAGAGCAACATATTATTTAAAAGCAGAATGTGGTTTAAGAACAATGAAAAAGACTGCAAATATTTATTGGTTATAGAAGTAGTAATATTTCTTATGTTAATAAAATTTTGTTTCCGTTAAAAATATTTAAAAACATATAATTTTTACAGTCAACCATATTAAAATTTTTATTGGGTGTAAACATTAAATGATAAAATTTAAATAGTAACACTGTTATCATGAACACATGAACATAATATTGTTGTAATGATAGTGCTGTAACCATGTTTTTTCTATACGTATACCACCAATCGTTTATTTAATAACGTTAATATGGTAACGGGAAACACTTCTAACATACAACATATTGTTTACTAAAATCAAACTAGCACCTTTGCTTTTGGAGGCCATTTATTATTGTAACGAGTACTCTTTAATGGATTCTATTAAAACAACTTGACTTAATTTAACTGTAAACGCATATATTTCGAATTTAAACTGTCTAGGTAAACATATTTAGTTAATTAGTAATTTCCTGTAGTAAAAGAGTGCAACAGTTCAATAATCTTAAAGGATGAAATTTTTCTTTTCTTAATTGTATTTTCCAATATTAGAATTTGTTCTAAAACCAAGTCAAGAGATATCAAATCAAGACATATTTGGACATTATTGCATTACCGAACATTAAAAAATGTCACATGATTGCGAATACATTTTACTTAGTTGTTGATTCCATCACAAAAATTTTCGAAGCTTTTTCGGTCGGAAGCTCTCTTACAATTATAAATTATCAAATTAACCCAAATCTCCCGGGAATGTTTTTTGTTTCATATATTGATGAAATTTTCAAATACAGGTCTATGGAGTCTAAGAAAATTTACACCTAGGTCGGGCAGAATGGTCACACATTTTCCTATTTTAGCTATTGGTACTAACAGATGACCTTCATCATGATTATCAAAACTTATTGTATTGCGAATCCACTTTTGGATATTGGAAGACATTCTTATTTACGGAATAGTAAATGGGTATTGGACTCCCAAACTCTAATTAACTAGCACTTTTTTCTGTGTACGCTGAAGCTGAAGAAAATTTTCAACACAAATGGTATTTCATTATGTAAAAATTCTGATTTACAATTTTTCAACTCTATATTCAATATGATAAACAATCATATTTTGGTTTAAAGAATATTTCAAGGATTAAGCGAGGAATATTACTATGAAAGACATTACCAGTATTATTCGTCAATAATATCAGTTTAAAAAAAAAATACATTACTTGAAAAAAATTTCGAAAGAAATTACTACCAAAAATATTTCTATGTTGTGCCTGGTGCACCCATATGGTAAAGCAGATATATAGTTCATAAAATATTGGATAAAAATATTTTATGTATTTTATTTATTTATAACAATTTAATATATCAATACTTGATTATATAAAAATCATAAAATACTTTTCTTAGGGGCTTCACAGTGTCAAAAAATAATTGAAGTACAGTTTCATGTCGTTGATTTTTTTACATTTTTAACAAAAATTTTTTTAAATGACCATCCATCATATTAGTATAATTAACAGATCTCCATACGATGAAATAAAATTCAGATTTTTCAAAAGTTTTAATATTTTATATTAAATTTGGGTTAAGCCAAACTATCATGAATATCTGATCGCCTTTTCATAGAGAATTTTTGAAAGACTTCAATTTAAATAAAAAAAATAAATAAATAGTAATTCCGCAGATATTATTCTCTATTGAAAATTTTGCAAAACAGTTTAGTAAAATAGAAAAATTTAATAGAAAGTGCAATTATTTGCTAGTGTTTATCCTATCTGTATATTTCATGTATCTTAGTCTATATATAAGTATATAAAATAATGGTATTTAATAATACTCTAGCTTCCAATCTTTTACAATAACGATTTTTATCTAAATTTAAAAAAATCGTGTTTTTTTAGAATTTCAGTTAAATTTATAACTGCTTTTACTAAACGTTTAATAATTTTCCTTAGGTACAAAAATATTCGACACAATTATATATAACAGGATTCTACAAGCCACATGTAATAAAATCACAACAGTACTGTTACATCGGGTCTCGCTGTAAGTAAAATATATGCGAACAAATATCTCATTATGTTGATTTTTCTTTGCTCGCAACTGTACATATTTAGGATGATTTTTCCATATTTTTTCTTTATAAATTTTCTTTTGAATACATCATATTTTAAAGATTGTTTTTTTTTAAGATAAAAAAAATTAATAATGAAATCCGGGAATTATCTGTTTGCTTAGAAAGAGTACCACAAAGGAAAGTGTTTAAATTTTAAATAAATGCTTGAATTTCCTAACCAAATCAAAAGTTTCTTGCCTTTAAAGATTGATAACGTTTTCCTTTGTTAGAAGTCTTATTATAAAAACTCAATGCCTGCACAAATAACACATCCATTTTAGTCACTCTGTAAATTTTCTAAAGTTGTTGTAAAATATTATATTTGTTTTGTGGCAGTGGCACGTTCTTTTGCTGAACATTTATATACTTCTTCATTGTTCACTGCGTTAATGGTTGTTAAAGTTTAGTCGTTGATTACTTTATTTTTCTAATCAATCATTATTAATAATATTTCCTTTGTGTATTCGTTTTTGTAGTGGAAGATAAATATTGATTGAAAATAATTTTACAAAAAGTTCAAGTTCAATAGAGCTTCATTTATTGTAAAATTTAAATTGCCAAGGCAATAGCAGTTGTAAAAAACCTACAGAAACTGGTAAATTTATAAAAAGGATATTTATTTTAAAGTTTTGAATTTAATGGTGAGTTTCGAATTGTGTTCTTTTCTGGTTAAGGTTTTATTATTATTATTTTTTTTTATTGAAAAAATATGATAGGATTTAAAATACAACTGATGATCTCCTTTTATATATATACATATATTTTTTTAATTCCAGATAAAATATCTTTAGTTTTTATTTTTATTTTCTTCAAGGTCTTAAATTTTTCTTTGTTATTTCTGAAAACTGCAGTGAGGCATTAAAAAGATATGAGGTGAGATTGACAGTTTTACTTTTATTTTTTATTTTTATAGGAAAATTTCTTTGAATTTCATTTTCATTTATGGTTTTGGAAATATTAAAGATAAGGCTGAATTTTTAAATAGTAACTAAAGTGTTTTATTTACCTATCACATCCAATTGGAAAACTTACCGTAAAATATATAATAATTAGAGGAGACTTAACCTTAGAATTTTATAATTTAAAATTCAAAAAATTGATTCTGACAATTATTTCATCAATATATCTCATTGAAATCACTACAGCTTTCTCTTTTATGGTAAGTTAATTTCTAATACTATCATACAACATAATGAGATATTTGTTCGTATAAATTTTGCTTAGAGCGAGACCCGATGTAACAGTACTGTTGTGATTTTATTACTTGTGGCCTGTAGAATCTTGTTATATATAACCTTGTTGGATATTTTTGTACCTAATTTTATATATAACCTTGTTGGATATTTTTGTACCTAAAACTATTAAACGTTTAGTAAAAGCAGTTAATAAATTTAACTGCAACTCTAAGTAAAACAACTTGATTTTTTTAAATTTTGATAAAAATCGTTATTGTAAAAGATATATTATTTTATATAGACTTATAAATAGACTAAGATACATGAAATCTACAGATAATATAAATATTAGCAAATAATTTCCCTTGCTATTAAATTTTGCTATTTTACTAAACTATTTTGCAAAATTTTCCATAAATAATAATATTTTTGGAATCACCATTTATTTATTTTTTATTTAAATTGAAACCTTTCAAAAATTCTCTATGAAAAGGCGATCAAATATTCATGATAGTTTGGCTTAACCCAAAGAGAAAGAGGAGAAATAGAAATTTGGTACAAATAGGAGAAATAGGGAATTAGTCGCAAATTTTTAATTTTAATGCAAGTATTTTCTGTTAGCACTTCTGTAAGAATATTAATTTTATTAATAGTTATCACAATTTGAAAACAAAATAATATAAAATCAATTATTTTTAAGAAAATAATGACTTCACTTTAATAGACAATTTTTAAATCCAGACTTGAACATCAGTTGAAACTCCCAAGTTTAGAATGCTCACAAAAATTTGTTATTCTGCCTACGTTATTTCTTTTGTAAGGACATAAAAATCTCTCCGTTTAGACAATCGTTTAGTAGTATGGAAAGTTTCAATATTCTAAGATAATTATAAAAGCATACAAGGTTCTGGAGTAGAGCCAACGAAGGTGAAAGTGATATTTAGGGTGTTGAATTCTAATCTTACCTCGTTTTCTGAAAAGTGGTATTAGTTTTTCTGATATCTACAAAAATATGAGATATAATTAAAAATTTATTCAATAAGAAGTGATATATAAGAAGTGATAAATACTTTGGGATCTATTTTACTCGCTAGAGTCCGGCTGTAAGAATTCATCATGTCCTCATTTCAAAATATTTGATATATATATTTGATATATATATATATATATATACACTTCAATTTGAAACAATTTATATTTTGTTGTAAAGCTTGAACCTTGTGAGTAAATACTGAAAATTTCTAACCTTTATGGCTATTTAGAAATACAGATCAAATGTAAAATCTCTAAAATCATGGTTTATTTATCAGCTTGGATATACGTAAAATTAGAATTCTAAACCTATAAATCATTTTTTTTTTTTTTTTTTTTTTGAGTTGACTCTATTAAATCGTGATATAGAAAATTAATATGGTTGCATCACATAATACAACATAGCTTGAAAAATATTTGTCTGATATGGCTTAGTAAAATACCAAAAAAAAAAAAAAATCTAATTCAAATTACTGCAAGCTATGTCTGCATCATTTTTTAAATTGTTCAATATTAATAATTATATTAACAAAAAAAATATTTCAAAAAAAATTAATTAAAAAAATTGTAAAATATCGAAAACTTTCAAAAAAAATATATATTTTTTTTTTATTTGTCATAAAGCTGTATATGTTAGAAATAAAAGAAATCATATATTATTAAAATCGATGTATGTATGTCGAGCTTATAAATAATTAAAATATGATACGCCATTTTCGGCAGAACAATTTAAATATTTTTATAATAATCTTTAAATAATATTTAGGTCGAAAAAAATTTTACCCTCATTTTTGGCCTAGTTTTGTTTAAGTTTTTTAAATTTGGGGGGCCTAGTAGATATTTTCAAAAAAATTTACGATTCAAATTAAGGCCCCTAAGTTTAAAAAAATTAAAAAATTTGGCCAAAAATGAGGGTAAAATTTGCCTCTACTTAAATATTTCTTAAACTAAAAGAGATATCTGACACTGTAAGCATGCTTTTGTGGAGACTTACAACGACTACTTACATGTCATTATTTTAGATTTAAGCCATAAATGAATTTTTGGCGAATTAAAAAAAATACATACCCTAAGTGGCCAATTTTAGAGGTCTCCGTGCTCTCCCCATAACCAACTATGGGTCTTTGCTCCTGCAAATCAATTTGAAAGCACTTAAACAGAATTATTTCCAGAAAAGGCGTTTTGCGACCACTGTGTAGCACTGTCTTCAATAAAATCATTTTGTTTTTTTTTCATAAAAGATGAAAACATTGCATTTTTTTGTTTTTTTTTTTTTGCAAAAATTCACATTTTTTCATAATTCTTATACTTTTTATGCGTTAAATGTAACTATGAGTTAATGTTTTATTCAACATTAGTATTAAAATACATTTGAAGTTATATTTGTTGGTAAAAAATGTAGACTTTATATATACTTATAATTCTTTTTTACCATTTTATTTTAAGTGATTGTTAGGGAAATAATTGAGCAGCCTATGGTAGTGAGTATAATATTTAGAATTTAGTAAAATTAGAACAATTTAATAAAAATTAATAATTTAAAAAATGAAAATTTCAAATGGTTTTAGAAATTGCTTTCGGAGCGGAAGGTTTTTTTTTATCGAAATAACTTTTAAATACGGTTTTAGTATCAGTACAAGATGGCCTATGACATGGCACCCTGTGTTTTATAAGTTATATCTCTAGTGTTAAGCTTTATTATAAAAGGTAAAGAGTAGAACAATTTAAAGTTTTAAGTTTTTTTTACCGTTTTTTGAAAAACTGAACTTTTTAAATTTTGTAAAAAATATGATTGTTTATTTTTTCATATTTTATCTCCAAAACTCTTAAGTAGATTAAAAAACGATGTATACGTGATTTATAGATAATTTTAGTTAGATCTCTTTGTTGTTTCAGCAAACCAAATCGGACAAATATATCTCTAGATATGCTCTGCAATTTAATGCAACCTCATCAATTTTTTATATATCCGTTTACCTCGAAAACTAGAGTAAATTCAAACAAGTGATTTATAGCCTTAGAACTCCATGATTACGTGTAACCAACTTGACTTAGAAATCCCATGTTACAGACAAAAAAAAAATACATTTTATCGCCCTGTGTTATCGAATAATTAGCTCTTTTTTTTTCATATTTCACTCCTGATGACATATTTTAGCATATAGTGTTTTTTAGATCATATTTATAGCATATTTTGACACTTTCAGAGCACACTTAACCTTTTTATAGCATATGTGGACATTTTAAAGATATTTTTTTTCTACACCTCATGAGATGTTTTTAAATTTTAAATTGTAATGTTAAAAAATAATAGCTGCAAAAAAATACTTAGTATTTTAAATTAATTTTAATAGGTACCACATAAGTTCGTTAAAATCGCTAAGGCGCTGAATTTGTAGCAAAAAATCATAAAGATTTTGAAACCGATAAATTTATCTTTTTAAAGCTATAAAGAACTAATTAGCTTTTCAGTTTTAGCATGATTTAATGCTGTGAAAATAATTTATTTTTTAAATAAAAGCTATAGGTATATGTAAGTTAATATATATGCACCTTTTTGGCCACTTCTGACTTAATACTAATGTTTAGAATTAGATGATGCAACCAAATGGATTACCAAAATATGTGATAAAGAAAATGGGGAGATAAAAACTTGAATTTTCGATACAGTTGACAGATATATATATCATAACTTTACCTAAATAATTAAATAAAAGAAAATTTTAAAAATTACTTTATTCTAATGAAAAATGAGAATTTTTATTCCATTTCTTAAGTTTATATTTTCACATTTTAAAGCATATTTTTTATTTTTTTACTGCATATTTAATGTGCATAAAATATTTTTTAGAACATATTTGTAGTTGCCCTCGTTATTAATTTCCAAACAATTTATTTTCATAAATTTTTTCCAGTGTATTTAGTGCTCTTTATACTTGCAGTAACGATAAAATGAAAGAGCGTAAGAATACATGTGAATTTAGCCAGCACAATTGTGCTACAGAATTGGCATCCCCAAAAGAAAATCATATTGATAATCCTAAAATTATGCAATATGTATTATTGTAAATATTTATATGTAAATATTTTTGTTAAAAAGATTTATATTTTCTACTAAATTTGATGAAATACACTTAACGCAATTTTTATTATTTTTTTTTTATAATATTTTCCTTGAAGTTTCATAATATCAACGAAATATTAATATTATTAATATTAATATTTCATTATCAAAATATAGACAGATTGTAGATTTAATAATAAAAACTATATTTAATAACAAAAGTAGAATAAATGGTAAAATTGTGGAAAAAAGTTTTGCTTTTTTCCTATAAGTTAAAGAAATTTTGTTTCAGTTCTACTAAGATCAAAATTAATCAAAAAGTAAAAATTTGGTAAAATATGCTTAAGTTGATTTCCATAGTACATGTATGATGATCAGTGTTGCCACTTAAGCTTTTTTTAAATTTGAACCTTCTTATTTAACTTTTAGCCTAAAAATGTTCGCTTTAGCTTCTAGTTTTTTTTTCTAGCATTTTTTAATTCATAAGATTGCCTTAAAAAGGCTAAAATGTTAGTTTTTCAACAACGAATAAAATAGTTTCTTCTTTGTTATTAATAATTTTGTTTTTATATAATCATTCATTTAAGCATTTTTGTGTATTTATTAGCACAAATGATTTATATTTAACAAAAATTTTCGTATGTGGTGCTTCACTCTCCAAACCAATAATAACTTACTAAATCCATTGTTAAAATTATTTTTTAATATACTTCAATAACCATAGAACTATTTATGAATATAATTAAAAAAATCATATAAAAGCGAAAAATCACCTAAAAATTTGAAAATTGTTAATAAAAAAGAAATTATAGTTCTTAAATGATGACAAAACACTTTTAAATATTGAGTAATTTTTTATATGAAACATAATACAAATTTTTTGTACGATTTTTCATTTGATCATTTTGCTGACAGCAGTTCTATATTTTATTTGTAAATTTGTTACAATATCATAAAAAAAACTATTAAAAACTCACGAGAGCGATAAAGAATAAGTTTTAAAATTAAAAACGGAATGCTAGCTTTTTTCTAGCCTAATTTTTTAAGACATTTAACTTGCTTAGCCTTTTTTAAAGCTCAATATAGCCTCGTTTCTGATGATGACTATGGTGTTTATTATAAAGAATATGTGAAGTCTTATCATCAATGAAAAATTAATTAAAATAAAAATTAAAAAAAAATAATAATAAAAAAGGAATCTGTTAAAAAATATAAATACGCTTTTCCATGTTTTAACACGTAAATCAAATTCATGACTATAAATAAATTTTATAATTTATAAATTTTAATAAAAATTAAAGCCATAAAAGCATAAATATTTAGCCAAATTACATTATGTTACAAAGTATTTCCAGACAATTTCACAAACCAAAACATGCATTTGAAAAACATTGAACGAAAAAAACAAAAAAAAGTAAGTATTTTTATAGTTTAGTGGTTTTGTTTTTCAGTTATTTTTTTAATATATTTTGTGCTTTTTTGCCAAAAAAAAAAAAAAAAAAAAAAAACTATAAAGGTAAAGAGGAAATATATACAAATATATTTGAGTTAAAGTTTACAATATAACATATCAGGCAGTTTTAGCTTTTTTTAATTTTTAACATTTTTTAGAATATATGATATAATGTAACAAATAATAGCAATTTTTAAATTAATTTTATTTTTTCTTTTGTTCAGTTTTTTCGTTGCGGGACTTTTACCGTTTAAACCTTAAAAAAACCAACAAAGTTTTAGCTTTTTAGTGGTTACTGTTGTTGAGGGCGTTTGTTTTTTAAAAACATTTATTTGCAATTTTTTGTACATTTTATTTAAAAAATATATACGTGAAATAAAATGACTTTTTGATTTTTTTTGCATATATGTATATACAGATATTTTATTATAAAGTATATTATTTTTTTATACTCTTTAGTAAAAAGCATTTTAATAGTCATATACAAATTTCAAAATAAACAAAATTATCTAAAGGTTTCAAGAGCACATATACATTAAAATACTTTAAAATAAATGGTTTTATTTACTTAAACTATTGTCTAATATATAAATAATCTAAATACAATATAGCATTTTTTTAATTTTAAATTAAAAGTGCAACAATTATCCACACTAAGTGCACTTTTTGTGTTATGAGTCTAAAGTGTTCGTATGAGTTATATGATCTAAGTTAAATTGATATTAAGTATACGTCACGTTTTAGAGATTATATATTTTATTCAATTGTTGGTATTAACTATGGATTTAAATATGTATTTAAATAATTTGTTTTAGCATTTAAAGATGTTTTATTATTTTTTTTGTGATGAAAATTCAGTTTTTTTGTTAAACGGGTTTAAAACGAATTTTCGTTTTTTTTAAGAGTTCTTTTTCTACGAATTTTTCTTTTTATGAAAATTCGATAGCTTCGGAAAATCTTGTTTTTTTTGTGGAAGCGTATGATAATAGAATTTTCTCATTAAATATCACTCAAAAAATTACATACAGTTTTTACTTAATAGGACTTTGTAAGGACATTATAAGAATTTTTAAAAAGAGAATTTTTAAAAAGTGTGCAAAAAGGGGAATTCAAAATAAAAAGTCGCCAAAAGTGGATTTGTTGAAGAAAAAGTTACCAACTATTTCAATACTTAAAAAATGCCTAAAATATATTTACTTAATATATATATATATATATATATATATATATATATATATATATATATATATATATATATGTATATAGTATTTTGAGAAAAACTATTAAATTTAATTCTATTAATAAAAATATTTTATTTATAATAATTTTTATTATTGCAAATGTTAATATTTATTCATAAAATTAGATAACATAAAATGCTCTTTTTAATAATTAAATTTCTGTGCTTTTGTTGTTCATTTACAAATCCCCGTTTAAAGAATTTAGGACTGAAAGTATGGATTCAAAAGTACTGACCTTAAGTCTGTTGGACAATTTATTTTTCATTAGTGATAATTTCGAAAAAAAAAAACGTTCTGTCGATTCACTGCTATGAGCCAAAGGAAAAACCTAAATTAGGATATAAATATTCATCAACTCTGTTTTTTTAATTTTTCAATCAGTTCCAAAATAAATTCGGCATTTGGTGTTTAAATAGGTGTTCATAAACTTTATCATTAGCTTTAGATTTTACAGTATCAGTTTATTTAGAAATAATTTACATCACTTAATTTTAAACAATCCCAAAACAAATAAAAAAACAAAAAAAGTGTTTCTTCATTGGAATTAACATACAATGGGATATTTCAAGCAACTTAGTTTCTCGTTATTTAGAACATAGCCTTAAAAGGTCGCCATATAGTTCAACTTCAAATTAGGGGCCAAAAATGTGGTCAGATAGTTTAAAAAAGTGTAGTTGCCGATTGAAGTCTCCAAACGATAACGCTGTTCCCAATAAACCGTCAAATTATGTCTTTATAAAATATTGAAAGACAATATTTTACGTAATTTTAGAGATGTTTTGAAAATGGTTGAGCTCACGTAAATTTAAACATTCAGGGAACCATAAGAATATACTAATCTTCATTTCTAGCGTGGTAAGTTTGCAACTATTTTTCGTGAGGCTCCTTAATATATTTTGATTTTGTTTTCTTTATTTTTTTTTTGTTTTTTGCAAAATTTAGATATTTAAAAGTTTTGATACTAATAAGATGTATCCCATTTTTCATAAAACAAATGCTAATTAACTTTATGCAGTTAACTTTATTTAGTTAAACAAATTATTGATATCATAACCTAAATTTTTGAAAAAGAAAAGGAAAATAAATTTAAAAATATTTATAAGGCATCACCCTTTTTCGAATATATGTATATAAAAGATCTTAATATATATGGGTAAAAGGTTACGAGTTTCTGCATCCTAATTTGATTTAAAAATCTAAAATATACTTAAATGAGAGATACCAAAGATTAACCTTATGAAACTAAAAAATGTAATTAGATGGAATTAGGATGAGATACTTTGTGGTCACATTCTCCAGAACACTAGAGTCTTACGTATTTCTACGGACAAAAAAAAAACACGAAAATGAAAAGAGTCATACTCTATTTAAAATTTGAATCCTTTTTCGTTCAGATTTCTTTCAAATTTTGTCTAGCTCGATTTGAAATTGAAACAGCAGTACGACCCAATAAAACAAAAATTTTTGTTTCTGATTGATATATGTATATATAAGGAAGTCTAATCTTCGATGCGTGTCTTTTGAATTCATTTATCTGATGACCCCAAAGCACTTACGTACATACGAACATGAGGACATATCAATATAAGGGAAATGCTTTTGACAATTTTTAAAAATCGCTTAAAATATTTCTATAAATGGCAGATTCATAAGCCGCCATTTTTTAGCCGAATCAAGATTTTTCATTAAAAATGTGTAAAAATTAAATTTGCTCTTTATAATATCTCTACAATTATTCTTTTAACTCAATGGCTTTATTTATAAATAGCAAAATTGATAACGGTTCTAGTAAAATTGAAAATATGTGGTGTTATTTTTTTGTCACCATTTTTTATAAACAAAATCATAAAATTTTTATTAATTTGACACTGAATAATATCATGCTGATAACAAATCAGTATCAATTCTATGAGTTCAACATACTAGTGACACTCAATGGTGTCATTTTGTAAACGGATATGGTCGATATTTATCTGAACGTTTCCTTCAATATATCTTCGCTTATCTTAGCTTTGGAAAATTCGGAGGATTTTTTTTATTTCAATCGAAAATTAATTACTCTAAAATTGTACAACTAAATCAAAAGCCAGGAATAAATATTGATAAGATATTAGAAGTGGTACCAAGTGGTACAATAGGGGCACATCTGACATTGTCAATTATATTAAAAACGGGGTAGTAATTTTTGTGGCATTAATTGATTTTGTTTCCTTAATTGCTGATTTTTCATTCATAAATCTTTTATAATTTAAATTTATACATTGCACAATGTCACATTTAGCCAAATTGGAATGACAAAAAATGCGAAAATAAAAGCTAAGTAATTGAAGTAATTTTTTATTATTTACTAAACATGTCATATAATAGGGAAAATCTACGAATTGTGTACTTATTAATATATTTAATTTTTTTTTTTTTTAATTTAATTTAAAATTTTTGTAAAAAAGTATATTAAATTTAGCTGCATATAACTCAGTAAATACTGCAGATATTGATGTTGAGATATTGATTTTTTGAATATAAAAACAAATGTACCCAAGTCATTCTATTATAAATTTTTAAGTTAAAATTCAATACTGAGGCCAATTTTTTTATTTAAAGAAATCCTAATATTGAAAATATATAATTTTTGAAAATTCTATTTTCGATGGAGTAAAACTAAAAAATTCTATCGGCTTCCAATTTAAAAATTATATTTGAGAATATTGGTTGCGACTTTTCTCGATATTTTTGAATATTAGATGAAAATTTGCGTTATCTCATATTAACAATTTGTTAATAATTAATTCAAAACTATATAATAATATGAAAAAATTACATTGACATAGCTATGTTTATATCCTACCATGCCTATCTTAAATATTTATTTATTAAAATATATCCGAAATGGTAGTGGCTTATTTAGTATGGCTTTGTCTGCTAAGGGAATATAACAGTTCAGTCCAATATTTATAAAACTAGATTTTTCATTCTAAAATTGCCATATCTAACACTGTGCGTTGGGTCGGAGGTGGACGTAATTAATTGCTTTTCAGTACATCCACAAATATTTAATAAGGATTTTTTAGTGTTATAATTTTGATAGCTTTGAAGAAGAATTGACGACAAGTTTATTAATAAATTAATTTAAAATAAAAAAGATTATCATTGGTTAATAACACTCCTTTATGGAATTTAAATAAGGTTTACGGAATTTAAATAAGAAACACTAAATGATTTTCACAATACATCGATATTGGAACTGTATTATTAATTTAATTTTTATTTATTTATTATATAATTCAATTATATATATCATGTTTTGTTTTTTTATTTTTTTTCAATTGTAGTATTAAAGCAAAATAAAAACACGTTATATATTCGCAAACGATTCTGCCAATATCACTTGGTGAATTTACTTATGGGTTGGGGTAGTTTCTCTTTTTTTGTCAGAATCAAATGGACTTGGCTTAAAGCCAACACATGTAAGTCTTTAATAAGAATTTCATGAAGTATAATGAAATATATATATATATATATATATATATATATATATATATATATATGTATGCATACATAAATACATACATAAATATTTCTTCATATATATAAATTTTTTATATATTAGGGTGGCTCCAAAATGAAAAATATCAATGTTTCCAGCTCAGATGAAAATATACTTCATTCTAAAACACCTATATAATAGTTTTCTCCGTTTTTCAAAATTTGAACTCCTAGAATAGCTAGTGGATATTCTATGCACAAAAACTAAAATTTTTTGTGATAATTTGCAAGATTTCAAACATATTATATAAAAAACTCAAAAAAAAATTTACAGCATTTTGAGAAGCGGTATCTTAAAATGAAATACATTTGTGAACATTGGTAGCTTTCGCTTTGATGCCAGCTTAATATAATAATATATAATACTATACCTATAAGCACTGCGCACGAAAAATTCGTGCATACTTTAAGGATTATAACTTTTACTGTATGTGAAAAAATTAGTACCGTTAACTTTGTTATTATTCTTACTAAACATGTGCAAAATTTTGCTCTAATAGTATAATCAGTTTTTCTTAAAATAAAAGTTTAACCAGTTCATATAAGCAATTTAAATTTGTAACCAAAAAACATGTCGACCATATAAAACAAATGATTTGATTGCAGATCACCGAAAGGGACCTCGATAAGCGAAGAAAAAGTTATTTTACATACTGGTAGATGGCATACAAGTTAAAAAAGCTAGCCTGAAGACCCACGAATTAAAAAAGTTCCTAATAGGGACGCTAGAAAAATGTGAAGGCAAAATAGAGGACGCAAACTACGGAGACTATTTTTTCAATATACATATAACGTATAACAGAGAAATATGCACAAATAGGGGCGTCAGAAAGGATTACTTCCTATCATTATAAGATAAACAAATTCATCTATATTTTCATTATTAAAACGAAAAAAGTAACTGAGTGGTACATCGGTTCATTTCAAATATATTGAGTCATAAAAAAACAATATTTAAGGAATCCTTAAAGATAAGTTAAAAATGTAATAGAGTTAAATAAGAAATGGACCCATTACACAATAAAGCTCTTAATTAGGGTATTCCAGAAAATATTAAATATTTTAATTAAAATGAATAAAAAATTAATTTTAATTATATATAACGGTCTTTAAAACAAAAGAAAAAATTGGTTTCATTTTTATAAGCTGAATTGTATGCACTAATTTTTTCGTGAACCGTCCTTATATCTTCACAAATCGGTGTGTTGGAATAAAACTTAACAGAAGCTTGTATGCGTTACTGATCGCAAAACTGTTTTATTATTATTATTATTATTTTTTTTTTTAATTATTTTCCTTCTACTTCGTATGAGTTTATAAAATCTCTCTGTGTTTATATGTATGGGCGATTTTAATACACAATTTTAACTTAAAAAAATAACCTGGAAAAACTGTTAGCTGTTTATCATTCGCACACATCAGCCATTGTAAACTTCAAATTTAACACAAACGCGCCAAAGCAAATACACCAAAAGATACAGAAATTCATGCAAACCAACAAATTCATTTATACATACATTAGACTGCATCAAAATTGGCCGAATTTTTAAATTTGTCCGTAACTCCCCCTAAAAGCGTTCATTGGGTTATAAGAAGATATTGTGCGAAATATTAGTGAAATTGGTCAGATACGGCACGGGTTAATGAGATACACGGTGTGCACGGTGCGTTTATATGGATAGATAAGGCTTTTTTACAGTTTGTAGAAAATTTTAACTATTAAATACTTTGCTTTGGAACAAAATGTTAAAAAATCATAATCCATATCTATTAGTCTATCAATCAAAATATAAAAAGCAAAAAGGGTTAAAAAATGTTTAAGTTATGCAAAATTCCCACATCATTAATGTGATTTAGACCACTTGTACAAAAAAAATTTAATTTTTTGAGAAATGTTTAAATGAAATGCTATTTTTAATTAAACTGGAAATATGTTTTTGTTTCTCCCACTTTCCATTCTTGGTTAAAAAATTTTGATTTTTTAAGACTGTTTCAAAATTTAAATTTCAAACTTTTAAAAATTTTGTTTACCAAATATAAAACAAAATTCGAACAAACCTATGCAGGTGTATGGACAAAACTAAACAAAGTAAATGTAAAAAAGATCTAGTTCAATACCTTTTACGACTAAGCCGTACCTGCGATTTGAATTTTGCGGATTTCGGCAAAAAGGCAGTTATAAAGTAATTTTTATTTACTTATTACTATTTATTTATTTTCTTAACTAATTTTCAGACTAATTAAAATTATTACACAATAAGATAAACCATATCTGAGAGAGTATATGCTGAAGGACAAATATCAACATTTTAAATATTTAAAATTTTTAAGGAAAACATCACGTAAAAATATTTTTTACCTGGATTGTGATAAAATTATACGGAAATATAACTGAAAGACCTTCGTTGATATAAGTAGTAAAGAAGCCAATTTTAGCCCTTAAGGGAGCTTGGGTCAGCATTGTTTTAAACGCAGCTATTTTTAGATATTTGTAAAGTAAATTTTGTTAAATATCATCATGGCAAACAAAAGGATATTTATGTAAGTCTTACAAGTAAAGTCCAATTTTTCTAAAAAGTTCAGAATATATTTCCAGAGATATGGTTTATCTTATAGTTTAATAATTTTATTTAGTATGAATATCAATACGGTTTAGTCATACAAGGTATTGACCTAATTCTTTTCTAGTTTTATTTCCTATAATGTTGTCTATAAACGTTCACAATTTTATCTGAACTTTTATAAACAAAATTTTTGAAACCTTAAAATTGAGGTTTTGAAACAGTCTTAAAAAAATTGACTTTTCTTAACCTGGAGATACAAAAACGTATTTTTCAGTAATTATGGTTTAAATTTAATTAAAAATAGCATTTCGTTTAAACATTTTTCAAAAAATTAAAGAATTGTTTGTACACTACTTGTACAAGTGGTCTAAAACACACAAATGATCTGGAGAATCCGTAATAATTTAAACATTTTTTAAATGACTATTTTTCTTTTTTGTCTTGTTTGATATATAACTATGTTCAGATTACGTTTTTTATTATTTTGTTGCAAGGCAATATACTTAATAGCAAAATTTTTATAAAATCTATAAAAAAGCCATTTTTTCCCATATAAATGCACCATACAAACTTCACGGGTTAACGATATACGATTTCATTACTATATTTTCATTCTGGGGGGAGTTACGGTCAAAATTCAAAAGTTGGTAAATATTGATGCAGTCTAACATGCATGCATGCATAAATACATACTCAGACAGAAAACTATATTAACAGACAACTGTCTCGTTACACATATATAAATATATGGGAAATATATGTATGCATATGTATGTACGTGTGTGGGTCTATATCCTTTTAGTACTCATGAGTAATAGTTAGCGTTGATTTGTGGTTTTGATACACTTAAAATGTAAAGCGATGGTTTGTCGTTTAATTTTCCAACTTATGTACTCATATGTGTAAAAATAGGTGCTTACTTCGTAGTGAGTTTATGTGTATTTTTGCTTTATAAGTGTACTTGGTGTAAAGTTGTAAAATAACTAAAATCGAAAATGATTTTTATGTTAAGATAATAAAACATAGCAAAAAATACATATAAAACAAGCAAGTTTTTGAGAAAAAGAATTTTTAAGTTTGTTTGGTTTTTGTTGAAAAATCGTTTTACTTATCGCGATTTAACTTGAATTATATTGATTTATTTTTTATTGGTTGGATTTAGTTTTTTTTTTTTTTTTTTGAGGGTGCCGAATTAAAATGTTAGATAGCTAAGTGTAAATTATTTAAACGTAAATAGAGGAGAATAGAAGTACTATATTATTAGGAATTTGCTGAAAGCATGTTTCAATTTGAAAATAATATCAATGTTTTTGATTCTTTTATGTAGGTTAATTTTAGTTATTGCCTTAAATTACAATGATTAAATGGATTTTGAAATATATTGCTTCTTAGATTTAAATGAGTGAGAAAATCATAAATGGTAATATTTTAAAATTTCTCAAATTTCAGTTTTAAAGGCATTGGAAAGGATAATTTTTGTGGCCTTTATAAAAAAAATATATTAAATGTTAAAATATTCGACATCTTATTATTATGAATTGTGACAATATAAATTCCATTGGCAATATGATATCACAATAATTAAAATGGTATAGTATAAAAATATAGAAAAAAAATGTGTCTAGGAATTTAATATTTTTTTTTTTTTTATCATTTTTTCAATTCCTCTTATTTTGAACTCATCTTTATTTGTCTTCCTTGAAATTTTTGTTATTCATCGAAATTCTATAAAACTTCCTATACATCGCAAAACTCCTAAACATATTTATCCTTTCTTCAAAAGTCTACATATTTAAATGGCATCCTTTAGTTTTATATTTAATTTCAATGTAAATTACAATTTAATTTAATTGCACGCCATTTACACTTATGCCCATTTCAGTACACCGAGACAAACATTAACATATTTTACCTATTTAAATATATAAAAACATGCAAAGTTTGTACATATATGTAAGTGTAGACAGACGGTCTTTCAAGTGTCATCAACTTTATAAAAGCACGTTTATATGCAAATTATGCACTCATTTCTTTTTCAGTTTTTTTATTATTTCTTTTTCCAATACCAACCATACTAACTATACAGATAACCATACTTTTATATATTTGTATATGTCTTTATATAGATGTGTAACTCTGAACATAATTGCTCTTTAGAAAAGAGACTTCAGAAATGTTCACGGAAATGACCTAAAGGTTGATAAACGCAAAAAAAAAGAAAAAACTATAACATATCTTGTGTTTTTATAATTTTATGTGTATTTAACACTTTTGCTTTATATGCCAGAGTCCTTTCATGAAAACTTATTTTTAATGAAGATGATTATTATTACTTAATAAAAACAACAAAAACAACAGCTGGGCAACATAAAGAGAAAAACTTTAAAGAAGAACAGAAAAAGAAGAATTTTGCGAAAAAAAAAATAATTTTTTCGTTTATATTGGCATTTTGTTTCTTGTTTTTCAATATCTTTAATTATGGAACATAAAAACGCATCGTTTTAAAAAACACTTATTTTATTATAAATACATATTGAGTGGAAGCTGATATTTTAATTCAAATTTAAAAACAATTAAAAATATTCCACGAGAGATTTATAAAAAATGACAATTGTTTGATGGCGTGTTAATAGATTATTAGTTTTTCTAATTTCAAAAAAAAAAAAAATCGCGAATTTAGTCTCGATTTTAATTTTTATAAAAGTTAAAAAATCCGATAAAGTTGGTAAATTTGAATGTTAAATCTTTTTAAAATTTAGACGGATTTTAATGATTTAAGGCTCTAAAAAAGGCCAACTGAGAATTCTTTAGTAACATCAATTCAAAGTTAAATTGTTGCACTCGTAATGCAATGGCAGTTTTACAATACATTTTTAAAAATCTATACCTCTTCGATATTAATATCCTTTTTATATGTTTTAAAGCCATATCTTCACTACAAAATATAATAATAATTGTTTTGAGACAAGGCAATCTACTATTTTTAATATTTTTTAAGAATAAAGAACGCCAATTTTTTCATAACATTTTTAGTTTTTTTATTTTTTTGGTTATTCTCATTCAGTAATATGCAAATTTAAATGTACATCTCTTTAATTATGCGGCGGATTTTATTAATTTCAAAAGCAGTATAAAGTTTCTTCCAATAAATATTTTAAAATTTCAAAGTAATGTTTTTGCTAAAGATGCACTCACAACATGAATGCAATTAACAGATGCATTTTGAAGAAATTTCTACCCTTTTGCTTTTTAATATTTTTGCTTAATATGAAGAAAAATGTGTTTATTGCAGTAATATTAATATAATGCTTATATTAGGAATTATTTTGGGAAAAAAATATTATACCACAATATCAAATTAAGAAATGCTACACTAAAATTAATTTTAAAATGAACTCGCAAAAAATAAAAACACTAAAATTATAAAAAAATAATTTGTTATGAAAAAATGTGTAGAAAAGTTACTATTATTTTATTTATTTTTTTTTAATAGTTTTTTTCTAATAGTTTCTCAGAACTATTCATATTGCAATTTTTAGTAACCATTCGAATTTTTATTATATCAGGGCAAACGAAAATTTACATTTTGCATTTGCATTTTTAAGCGGAAATATCATTTTCAAATTATTGTATTTAAAGAGGGTATATTCTTCTTTTATATATAATTTAAATAATTAAAGTCCTTTTACAGAAGAGATATTGGTGTTTAAAATTACACACTTTTTCAATTGACTTTTCAAAAAATGAATAAATTCGCAAATTTTTCAAAATTCAAAAAATAAATGTCTAACTAACTAAATAATTAAATAAATAAATAAAAATAGAAATGTCCATAGGGCATGCATATGCGAAAGGAAAATTTTTTTAAGGAACCTTAATGATAAAAAATGTTCCCCATATGCAGCGGTTTCTAATTTTGTTCCTAAAATTGCAAGCCAATTCGAGTTTGCAATACGGAAAAGTAACTTTTTAGAAAATCGCCACCATATTGTATGGATTGATGGCGGTGCGGTCATAAGGACCCCGTCGGTCGCAGAGAGGGAGAAGGTTGCTGCCAATGCGAAGTTTGGAGAGGTTGGGTTGGAGGTGTCCATAAGGGACAAACTTGGTCCAAAAGTGGTCGTACAGTGGGTGCATCCGGAGATCACCCCGGACGAGTTTATGCAGGAGCTCTATGCTTGGAACTTCAAGCATAGTATGACTCCTGAGGTGTTCCGGAAGTCCGTAAGGCTGGTAACTGGCCCATGGAAGCCTACAGGTAATCCTGTGAACGTGGTGCTGGAGGGATGTAGCGAGGCCATGCAGCGTTTGCTGGATAATGGCCGGTGCTACATCAAGTGGTTCAGTTTTTTTTTTTGATGCGACTCCACGATGCTGTTCCGAGCTGCTACAGGTGCCTGGGCTTCGACCATATGGTACGCGAATGCAGGATGAAAGAGGGAGTATGCCGAATTTGTGGACAAGCTGGCCATGTGGTCTCTCGCTGAACAAACGAGGTTAATTGCAAGAACTGTGCATTTAAGGGACTCCCGTCCGGGCATCTACTGATGTCGGCGTCCTGTCCCGTGTACAGCGCCATAGTTGCCAGAGCGAACGCACGACACTAAAATGGAGCAAGACCTGAGAATCTTACAGCTTAACTGCCAGCGGTCATATACGGTGATCTGCGAACTAGGGCAGGCGATACGTGACCTGGGGGCGACTTTTGCACTTGTGCAGGAGCCGTATACTACGGGTGGTCTAATTAGGGGTTTGCCGGGGGGTATGCGGGTTTTTACGGACTGTGGGGGAAACTCTGCAGTTATTGTGAATGACAGTGACCTTGACTGTACTGTGGTTAGTCGTAGCCAATGGGGGGTCTGCGTTTCCGTGGAAGGGGGTTTTGGGAGGATGTTTCTGGCTAGCATCTATTGTAGGTTTGGGGGGTCTCTGGAACCGTATTTAAGTTATATGGATTCGGTGCTACTCCTCGCGAGTAGTTATCCTGTAATCCTAGGCCTGGATGCAAACGCATGCTCTCGTATGTGGTTCTCAAAAATGGGTAGGTTAGCTCCTGCTCATCAGAACTATGTACGAGGAGTGATGCTTAGTGAGTGGCTGGTCACAAAGAGCGTCATTGTGTTGAATGAGCCGAGTGACCATTATACTTTTGATGGTCCCAGGGGAGTTAGTGACATTGACGTGACAGCTGCGCACGGGGTAGAGATGACAGTTTTCAGATCTAGGTGGAGGGTGTGTGACGACTGGGATGTTAGTGACCACAATCTCATTGAGATTGTGCTCTCTTATCACAAACGGACTCGGGAGACAGCACGTCTTAGAAGGTGGAGGGATCGTGACGTTAACTGGGACAATTACTCGGAATTCGTTAGGGCGATTGCTTCGTTGCAGTCAATTGATGACTTTAGGGCACTGACTGTTGATGACCAGATAGACTGTAAAGATCAGTGGATGTGTTCAGCAAATGACTTCTTGCTTGGCCGACGTCGTGAGACTAAGCCGGGCAGGGTCACGACTCGCAAAGGTGGACTCGCAAACTTGATCAGATGCGAAGGTCAGTCAGGCAACTCCTGAATTCTTTCTAGAGCGCCAGGCGTACCAACGCTGATGATCGGGCTCAGCGTGAAACTGACTATCGGTCTGCTCTTCGAACGTACAAGGACAGAATCGTTAGGGTAAAAGAGGACGATTGGAGGAGCTTCGTACGGGACAACAGGGATGACCCCTGGGGTAGGGTTTACCGGGTGTGTAGGGGTAGGAAGGATTGTCTGGCTGACTTATCTTCTCTTCAGGTAGGCTATGTTACATTGTCGACTTGGAGGGAATGTACTGACGAACTTCTGGGGGTTTTCTTCCCAAGTGCGGAACCGGTTGACCACTCTCCTCTCATTAGGGAGATGGTTGATCCTCCAAACTTGGAGAGATCGGAGGTTGTGGATAGTATTTGTCGGGTCAGAAGTAGAAAGTCTCCGGGTATTGATGGTATGACTGGAGAGATGTGTAAAAGCATCTGGAAGGCCATACCTGAACATTTGGAGTCGATCTTTGGGAAGTGTCTTAGTGAGGGCTATTTCCCCGGAGTCTTCTTGCAGTCTCCTGATAGGGTGAGGAGTAATCCTCGCTCTTATCGGGGCATCAGTCTCCTTCCGGTACTTGCAAAAGTACTGGAAAGAATTATGGTGTCTCGACTGAGGGAGGACGCCAGCGAGGGACCTCCTGAGTTCCAGTTCGGTTTTAGGGAAGGTAGAGGCGTTTAGGATGCCTGGCTGCACGTGCGTAGGAGCGTTAGCGAGTCTTCGGCCAAGTACGTTCTTGGCATCTTCGTTGACTTCAAGAGTGCTTTTGACTACCTGTCGTGGAGTAGCGTCTTTAGAAGGCTGGAGGAAGTTGGCTGCCGGGACTCTGGAGGAGCTACTTCAGCGACAGACGGGCTTGTGTCGTAGGTGCCAGCGACACGGTTTGGAGGGACGTCACTCGTGGGTGTCCGCAGGGTTCCATCTGTGGTCCATTTATTTGGAACATTATGATGGATCCTCTGTTGGCGCAGCTCGGGCGTTCCTTCAAGGTGTGTGCGTATGCAGATGACTTGCTCATCCTTGTCGAGGGTCAGTCTCGTGCTGATCTAGAAAGCAGGGGTGCGCAGGTCATGCGCGGTGTGTGTGAGTGGAGCGGTCGTTCAGGCGTCGAAGTGGCGATGGACAAAACCGAGATAATGTTGCTTAAGGGCAAGTTATCGCGGGGCCGTCCTTCGTTCATTCGGACTGGCAACGTTAGTCTCAGATATGCGACTGAGGTCAAGTATCTGGGAATAATGATGAGTGAGAGGATGAACTTTCTGGTTCATCTTACTCACATAAGGGACAAGTTGTCTAGTGTTGCAGGTAAGGTTATGCGCATCCTCAGGAGTGACTGGGGCCTCAGCAGGCGTGCTGTTCGTACCGTGTATGGGGGGCTTTTCGTTGCTTGCGCAACGTTTGGTGCCCCTGTATGGTATGAAACGGTTATGTCTGTTGTTGGCAGAAACAAGGTCTTATCCTGCCAGAGGTTCGCGATGTTGGCGTGCATGCCAGTTTGTAGGACGGTGTCGACGGACGCACTCCAGGTTCGTCTGGGTGTGGAACCTCTTCATCTGGAGGTAATATGGCGAGCTATTGCCTTCAAGATCAAGAAGGGGCTACCGCTTCTTGGTCACGACTGTGTTTCTGCTTCTGATCTGGTAAATGGGGATAGCTTGCAGGTGAAGGCACTCTTAGAGGAGTGTCTTCTGTCTAGGTGGAGGACGAGATGGACGAACAATGGGAGGGTAACGTACGAGTTCATACGTGACGCGGACTTCGTACGGCAACGTCCAGATATTGGCTTCGGCCTGAGTTTATACTGACGGGACATGGCTCACTCAATGCATTTTTGCATAAGAGAGGTCTGTCCGATACTCCGAACTGTGGGTGCGGGAGGGGACTTGAGGACGTGTGGCATGTACTGACGACATGCCACTACTATGATGACATTAGGAGTTTAGATAGTATGGGCATAACTCATACTGCGGGGGTTTGGGATTTTAGTAGAGCCTTAGTGGACGTGCGGACATTTGGGGGGCTGGGCGATTTCGCCCGGGGGGTATTTGATAGGAGAAGAAGGAGACAGGAGTAGTGGAAGCGGCTCCTATATGAGCAACCATATTGGTGCTCCTTGCCGTTGTTGCTTGGTCGCTCCTTTCGTCGCTGTTGTTTGTCCCCGGCTTGCGGATTTGTCCACTGGCGGTGGTTGGCATTCTGGATTGCGGTTTTTCGCTCCAACTTCGCTTTCCTGTTTCGCCGTTGCTGTATTTTGCTGTCTGTCTCTTCCTGGCGTCTCACCTTGCTATCCCTCCCGCTGTGTCTTCTCTGTTCCTCGTTGTTGGTTCCGGGTCATTTTTGTGACCAAGACCACCCGCGAGGGTGCCAGCGTTGAAGTTGTCCTAGTCGTTGTTCGTTTTGTCCTTTGCTGGTGTCACACCATGTGGCCAACGAATCCGCTCCTTACCAAGGGGGAGGTCATGTCCAAATGGGGGCGTTGGTTGGACGCATTGTATTCACCCTGTGCGAAGAGCACCGTGAGGTTGGGTCCACATAGACAGGTACTCACATAAAACCTTCGACGTTGTATGGATTGATTTACATTAAAAATATAATTATATAATTTACATTTCGTTATGCCAATATCCTTCCACTAGCTGGATCAAAAAAAAAGGTCTTTTCTTTGGTTTTTTTTCATATTTCTGCAAAAGAAACAATACGGTATCATAAGAAAGGTCTTTAATAGATGCATTTAACAGTGTGACTAAAACTTTGAACTATATACAAATGTGCCAGTAATTTAAGACTAAAATAATGCGATTATATTTTATTATTTTATCTGCCAGGTATATCAAAACATATTTTCATTTCTATTTCTATTTCATTTCTTTATAAAAACTTAGCACTATAATTTTATAGAAAATTTTTCTAAATTTTCTTGTTTATTTCATAACACATATTCTGTAGTTTTGAATACTACATATTTGAGGATTATGCTATTTATTAAAGGAAATTTTCCAAAAATTTTCGAAAAATTCGAAAAAGTTTGAATTAAAAAAAAACGCAGAAATACCAAAATAATTTTTTTTTTATATTAATATTCTGAATAATAATTTTCGTTCATTTTCGTGATATATAGATACATTATTTAATTAAACAATTTGTAATTAAAACTCATTTAAAGTCGTTTTATTCCTTCATGAAATGTTTACTTGCTGCACTTAAATCTTTAATATTTATTAAATAAATTACTTCCTACCAATAAATAATTGTTTATACATTATTTGCTTATATTGCATAAATTTATATTTTCAGTTCAGTTTTCATCCTGGTCACAGTTATATGGGAAAAAACACAGAATTTTAAAATTCGACTAAAATTTTGTCCGATTGATTTTTCCCCAATAAGTATTTTCCTTTAATTAAAGTATAAGAAAAGTTCAATTCTAGTTATAAATTCAAATTTCAAGTGTTGAAATACAGTTTTAATACAGTTTTATCTAATAGTATACTCCAGTGAAAAAAAATTTAAACCCAAGTCGAACATTGCAATGTTAATACAATTACTTTCAAGTATTGAATCACAATGAAATTTAAGTCAAATATATATTTGAATACAAGCTTGAAAACACAATTTAAATCAAGCCAGTTGCCAAAAATTTTGTAAAAAAAATTAAGTTTTTTATAAATCGAAAATCTGTATGTTAAAATTTTCAGAAATTAATATTCAAAGTTGCACTTGATAAATAATGAAGATAAAATAAATAAATAACACTGTGCTAGTCGCATATTTTAACATGCTGGGCATCCCACTGGTAAAGCTACCTCGAGTAACGATCATATTCGCGATGTTTAGGTTTAAACTTTATTATGTAAGCAACAAAAATAATAGAAAATTATAAACATTATTATTCATGTAATTTTAACAATAAATCGATTGAATATATAATCCAATCATAAAATAAATAAATTTCAGACCAATTTTTTATGTATTTATATTTTTGTTTGAAAAGCTGCTCATTAGTAATACTAGTCAGCTTACTTATGGAATTGTACTAATACTTTTTTTTTGTTAATTTAAAGTTGTGTAATTTAGCGTTTAAAATATATTTCATAATTAGAATTGAAGCTCCTATACTTCAATGGAATTTTAGTTGTTTATTTTGTTTAAATTTAATAAACAACTTATTAAATATAAGCAAAAAAAACTTAATTTTTTTAGCACCCCTTTTAGTCTTTCAAAACGAAATAACTTACAAACTAGCGCTAACTTTTAAAAATGGGTAACACCATTAAATTTAGTGTCTCCGACTTAGTTTAAGTCAATGTGTTCAAATTTTCAGCACAGTGTAATTAATAAAGAAAAGCATAAAAAATTAAATTTATATACCACTCTGAAAATTATGAGCCCCGAAATATTAAAAATTTTTTTATCACAAAAAAAAAAAAATATTTTTGCAAGTAATACATATGCAATAAAAACAAAAACAGAAGATTGAGCATATTTTACATTAAGATCAATTTTAATATTCTAATTATTCAATCATTGAATCATTTATGTTTTTACTTATTTTTGATCACTCACACAAAAAAAATAAAAAATTAAAAAAATCACATAGTGTGCAGCGACTTGTCCAAGCAAAATGTGACCATTCGACCATACCAAGGTAAAGCCGAAAAAACTTAATTCACGCAGGAAATCGATTTTCTGACAGTAGTCCTGAGAGTGTGCCTGGAAAAAAAAAAATACCTTTTTAAAAATTCATGCTTATTTTTTTTCAGTATTTGGAGTATCCAAACTCTGTTATGCACTAGCTTAAAAATAGCTTAAATTTTAGTTTCAAAGTTTGCCAAGCATACTTTCCAAAAATTCAAATTTTTTGGCAAAAATTCCAAAATAATAATTTAAGAAATTTTCAAAAGTAAATGTATTTTGTAAACAGACCAACTAAAAAATTGTAAAAAACATTTTTATATAAATTTTTATTTAGATGGAGTCATAACAGATAAAGTGATATTGTTCCTTTATGTCCGGAGAGCAGTTCACTTATGTAACTCTAACAGCAAAATTTTATTGAAAACACCTAATTCGTTTCAATCACGGTTTTAAAATTTTTCAATTTCGAAAAAATTGTAACTCTAACACCGTAAAGACTGTGGACCATAAAACCTGGGTTTGTTTTTGCAAACAAAACCCTGTTCGAAATTATTAGGACATTAAATCGGTTTCACTTATTTTAAAATTTTTGTGTTTTTGCCCATATAAATATTTACTTAATACTTTAACCTCAAGCAAATAATAAATAAATAAATAAATATAAAGAAAAAGAAACCGAACGTAATACAAGAAGTTATTTTCTTTAAATAAAATGTATATATATATATATTCGTATCATCATACTCACCATGAGTTTATCTGAAGACCGTTGATTGCATGCAAAAAGCAATGGTTCTTAAATGGTGGTCCGCGACCCACAAGGGGTCCGTAGAAGCATTTTAGGAGGGTCGCGAAGACCATTTACTTAAACATACATTTTCAAACATTTTTATTTAAAAGCCAATAACACAAATTTACTTCATAAATTATCTTAAAATTTAGTAATGACTTCATCGCATTGATCAATTTATAAAGGGATCGAAAGTAAATTATAATTATATTCGTGTGAGTGATTAAATTAATTATGTCCTAATAAATCAACCTATTCATAGTTCCAAATATTATTATTTATGACCTATTAAATCAACTTAAACCTTAAATAAGTCCTTTAAATTCAACTTATTCATAGCTCAAAATATAAAACAGGGAAGTCAGACCAGCAAGACTTTTTGTATTCTATATATTTTTATTAATGTACGAAAGTATTGTCTCAAATTGATGATACCAAATAAAAATTTTCTCAATTTAAATATTAAATTCCTCGGCAGAAAGAGAAATTCAAAAATTGGGAATTGTATTTAAAAGAGTTTGCCTTGTAATTTTCCTAGTTTTCTCTGTTTGGCGGTACCACAGCAAATTTTGTGGACTATTATTAGACACCAGCAGAATGGAATACGTATCTTCTGTGCCACTATACACTTTATCATCATTCGTGGTGTCTTATCCAAACATCTTAAACACGACGGCCGCCTTACACTTTTTGATATTTTGAGAGACTCAATTAACAGCGTCAAGCGTCAGGGGCAAGTAAAAAAAGTTTTATTCCAAAACTAGTCAGCCTTGCAAGTTTTAGTCAGAACTAATCAAATATTGTGAGAAAAACAAGATTATAAACTTTATTTTATGTGTAAAATCAATAACAAAAATTTACTTTTATTTTAAAAATTACACAGAATCTCTTACATTTTTAAAATTATTTATTAATTAGCCTAAAACAAATCTTAAATCCAATAGATTTAATATTTTACAAATATTTTCACTTTAATATTAATTAATTTTTTTTAACAAATTAATATTTGATATCAAATTGAAAAAGTATTTTATTTTATGATTTCAATCCCAATAAGAAATCAAACCTTTGGTTAATTTTTGAACAAAACTTTTTTGATATAAAACATTAAAACCATATCGCTAACCCTTGATTTGGTGTTTATTTATTAAAATAATTTTGGTGGGCTGTTCTCGACTTGCAATATCTCAAGAGGGTCGTGAAACTGTTGCTTGTGAGAACCCCTGGAATAAAATAATACTCTTATTAAAATTATTAATATGTATTGTAAAAAGTGGTGCACTCAAAAATGATTTTTTTTACTGGTAACCATATAGTACTAATGTTCTTCAATTCGACAGGGACGATTTACCTATTTTTGTTTCTTCACATACTTTTTAATCGTTATGAAATTAAATAAATTATGTTTTCTACACCCACCATCAAAAAAAGATGAGAGGTATATTGAGTTTGTCATTCCGTGTGTAGAATGTTGAAATAATCATCTAAGATCCCATAAAGTATGTATGTATATTCTGGGTTCCCGTGAAAATCTAAGGCAAACTAAAGATGTACGTCCGTCTGTCTGTCGGTAGAAAGCAAGATGCTGCACGGGGGGACTACCTAGGAGGACGAGATTTGGCTCAAATATTTGTCTTATATAAGGTTTGTAAACACAAAAGGTTCATAAACACAAAAGTTATGAACCAGATACTAGAAAAACAAGGTGTCTGTCATAACTCCAGTTTATACTTTTCGCACGATATCTTTTTAAAAAAATCATGTAAATCAGCGGAATTTCGCTCATATAATTCAAGAATGAATTCAAATTTGGAAATCAAAAATAAGCGAAGTTTTGTACAAAATTTCTTTGAAATAAGATAAAATGTTTTAGGTAAAATATCAATGAAATTTTTTACAAGGACCAACCTAAACTCAGAAACAAAAAATGGTCCCCCCCACTTTAAATTTTAAAAAGTTACAGATGGTAGGTATATATATTCGATTAAGCAAAAAAAAGTTGTAGTTATTTTGTTAATAAATATATTATACGATTAGTTCTCAAAAAATAGTATAGAAAGGAAGATCTGGCTTCACAACTTACTAACTACTTTTCTTTTAAAGTCCTTCCATCAACATCTAATTTTTTTTTTTTTTTTTTGAATGTCAACTCAACTGTTAGTAATAACTAACGACTACAAGTTGTATGAACTCATGAGATTAAGTAAAAGGATATCTACCACAACAGCAATATCACTAGCAAGACGACTAAAGTCTTATTATGTTTTTTACTATATGACCAGCATTGCCATCATCATGATAATAATCATCATCGCTTTCGTTGTCGTCGTCAGGAAAAACAATATAAAATACTTTCAGAATGAAGCAGCAATACGAAAAATATAAAAAAATAGCAACGAAAGGAAAACATAAAGAAGAAAAAAATCTATGGGTACACATACTTCAACGTACTTGCACAATAAAAAAAATTGTTAAAACAATAAAGTATGTTAATATCAACGAACTCTCATCTGCATATCAGCATAAAAATATTTAAAAACAACAAAATTACATACACATATACAAACTTGTGTATTCCCATACCCGCCTGACCTGAGTTTCGATATTAGCGAATGTTCGTTAAAAACAAATAATTTTCGAAACTAAATATTCGAGAAAATATAGAAAATTATATTAAATAAGAATGCTCATAGTATCGAATTTTTCTTGATAATTTCTCGGCAGTAAACAATCGCATAATATACAAGAATATTAAAAATAACAGTACAGCATATTCAACTTTTCTGAAAAAAGTCTCGAAAATTTTTCCAAAAATTATGTATTCTTTACAATTTCTCGAGGAGTTATTACTTCAATAAAAAAACAAAGTATTTTCTTGTTTGTGTCTGCAAAATATTTAAACAAAGAGAATCAATTATCATTCTCGAGTCATACTTCATTGCGTTTAGATGTAAAATATTCATCATGTTAAATTCTCTGCAAATTAAAAAAAAATAATATAATAAAGTTTTACAAAAACTAGCTGGCATTTGTTTAAAGATATTTACAAATTTTATTTATCTAAATATCTAATTTATTTTCTCGTAAATTAATTCCGGAAAATTTCTACTAAAATGACTCCTGTGCGCAAAGTTAAAATTCGGACAAAATACTTCAATTATTTTTTCACTCCTGAATTATTATCTTTGAAATGTAATGTATTATTTTGTATTTTTTTTATTAGTTTTGTATAATTTTTATTATTTTATATATTGTGTTAAGTTTGAGATAAAACATAACTTTAAAAATGAAATCAGCCTTTGATCTTAAATTTGAAAAAAAAAAAATAAAAATTAAACAAAATATAAAACTATAATTTTCTAACTATTAACATTTTTTGATATAGAAAACGAATAATTAACAAATATTTTCACATTTCGCTATTGATATCGCTAAAGATTCACTATTATTATGACAACCGAATCCTCGATAATGAAAGATTTGCTGCCAAAAAGTAAGCGGCAGTTGAGCTCAAACAGCCCATATTTTGATCGCAAACGATTGTCGTTCTCGAAGAGAGATGATCGTGGAATGTTGTCATTACCGAAGTATGTGGTTAGCTGGGTATATATTGAAATATAAACATATTACATATGCATAGTGCTATTCGAAACCGGACTATTTTGTATTACTGTTACTATCAGGCTTAAGGACTGTGATATATTATTGAGTGTACTTTATCAAATCACTTAGTAAAAAATATAGCAAGAAAACCCTAAAGAAAGGTCATAATTATCCTTTGAATATTTTCAAATTTTCAAATGATAAACAAGAACTTAGAGAATTAAAAAAAAAACTTTTTTTCTTTTGAGGCCACCCTAACATTACTTATTTGATTGAACAAAAATTTATCAATTTCTGAATTTTTACCTAAACCCTAAAAAAGCTCTTCTTATCCTTTGAAAATATAACGATAAACAAAAATTTAGGAATTTAAAAAAAAAAATTTTTTTTGAGGCCACTCTAACATTACTCATTTGGCTGCACTAAAATTTATCGACTTCTGAATTTTTACCTAAACCCTAAAGAAAGGTCTTACTTATCCTTTGAAAATATAACGATAAACAAAAACTTAGAGAATTAATTTTTTTTTTTTTTTCTTTGAGGCCACCCTAACATTACTCAATTGACTGCATCAAAATTTATTGACTTCTGAATTTTTACCTAAACTCTAAAAAAGGTTCTACTTACCCTTTGAAAATAAGACGATAAACAAACACTTAGAAAATTTAAAAAAAAGAACTTTTATCTTTGAGGCCACCCTAGAATTACTCAGTTGACTGCATCAAAATTTATTGACTTCTGAATTTTTACCGTAAAAATCACCACAAAATTTGAAATTTATTAATCAAAAAATAAATCATAATTAAGAAATGACGAATATCTTCACATCATTGGGACATTATTCATAATAAATATAATCCAAATTTGTATGGATATTTTGTGGGCGATTATTCATTGGATCATTTTTCTAACAGCGTGTTTACATTTTATTTATAAATGTATTATGTTTTTTAATAAAAAAAAAAAAATATTAATAAAATTTAGTCTCTCCTTCCCACCAATAAAAAACATTTATGTGAAAAAATGTTCTAGAAAATCATTTGAAACTCTGTTATTCATAAATGGATCTCGCAGAATTTCAATACCAAGATTATCGAGATTACCGCATATGTGTTGAAAGAGAAATATATTTTTTGGACTATTGGTTTCAAAAAATCCATTTCAGCATACAGACGGACAGACATATATTCTCAAAAGTTATTTTTAATTATAACATAACAAATAGTTTTCAATTTGAGGCCTTGGTTATATATTTACAGACTTTCGTATAAAATGACATATTTATTTATGGGCCATTATGAAAAGTTTTCATTTTAGGCCTTCAAAAATATATTTTTTATTAATAGTACTTCAAAATATATTTTTATAAATATAAAGTGATTCGAATGTAAAATCAGTTTGCATTAATCATTTCTTGTAGAGCGGTTTTAAGTTGAACATATAAAAATTTTTACAAACTAGAAGTTTATGTATAATTTTGGTAAAAATTACGCGCAATATCAAAAATAATTTAATAATTTACTAAATAAAATTTATAATATTTTCATTGTTTGATGGTATTAATGCGACATATTTTAGGGTTTGCTTGTAAAATTTAAAAAAAAATTTTCTTTGCAATAAAAATTGCGATTCTTAAAAATTTTAGAGTTTGTTGTAAATAAATGCTATTTAATATTGTGATCGTTATTTTAATTTTTATCTTTTAAAATTTTTTGATGCGTCTCTACCTTTTCATTAAGAATTAAAAAATCATTTAACTTTGTGCTGTCCACACGATGAGCCTTAGCAAAACGTATATAAAAGTGTGCCTTTTACCACTGTTAACGGCATTTGACTTAAATTTATGGTTCCGATCAATTACATTTATCGCCGTTCTTATATCTATATATACAAGATTTTTACAAATCTAAATTTGCTACATAAAAATACATAAACCAAAAACGCTATTTTTGTGTAATTTTCAAAAGTTCACAAATTTTTTTTATTAAATTTAATTTTAAAGCTCCTCCTATTTTATTACGTAAAATTCCAAAATTTGAGACTATCTACTGAGTTGACTATTTCGTCACATCAGTGAGATATATCGTAAAATACACGCAATTGCAAGAAGTATCAACGCTTGTTTCAAAATCTGCCTTCCGTTGAGGGGCGCATAGACCCCGCCCAAAAAAACCAAAAGGTTTAAAAATTTTGTCATTAAAACTCTACTACGATGTATTTAACTGTTGAAAAACTGCATAATAACAAAGATGGTCCAGAATTTATCCACAAATTCCGATTAGTTTATATAAGATCGAATGCGGTCAAACAAAAAGTGTAGAAGCATGAAAAAAAGTTAAATAATTTTTAGCCATTTTTCTAAGTTTTTGAACTTCACTATATTAGTTTCAAGTCCTGTGAGTTCAGATCTGTAACCTCTTTTTTAAATAATATTGAAAAAACTTACTAAGGATTAAAGCCTGTTTCAGCCAGGTTAAAAGTTTTTGATAATGATCCGTATAGCCTCTATTTTATGTGAAGTGTATAAAAATATATATCAAATAACAAATAAAATTTTTTTTTTTTTTTTTGTTTATAAGTTTTATATTAATATAATTTTGCAGATATTGCGCAGAACAATTTTGTAAAATTATTTTATGTCAAAAAAGGCACTAAAAAGTGATGAAAATTTAAGTATTTTGGCAGAATATATGAATTTTTTGATACTAAAAATAATGTTATCTATTACAAATGTCCACAGCGAAAACTGAAAAAAATTATAACCGTAATGTACTTAATATATGGATATGTTTGATTTATTTATTTATATGCTATTCAAAATGCATTAAATACATCTGATATACAGTAAACTTTTTCCGTGTTGAGTCAAATTAAGCCGCAGGCTCCTCTCCTGGTGATACCCTTCCGTCAATTCCTCAAGTTTCAGCTTTGCAGCCATACTGCACCCGAACCCAAAAGGGATTGGTTCCATTAAAGAGACTGAGAGTGACATGATAGTAGGCATCGTTTATGGTTACAACTATGACAGTGTTCGTTTTGATTAATTAAAATATCTTTGGCAAATGGTTTCGTCATTTTTAAAGGTAGAGCACTAATTTGATTTATATCAGTCCTTACAAGCACGTAAATATATGCATATGTATATATGATTTTTTAACCTGAAGAAAATAAAAATATAAAAATGTGTGTATGTGTATACTTAAGTTTATATTAAACTTCGTCAGCTTAAATACCTACACACATACTCCAGCGAGTGTAAAAGTGTATTTGTTTGTATGCAAGCTTGTGCAGCTAAAGTAGACCACATAAAAGTTTTTCAATTAAGTGTAAGTTGTCCTAGTTATGCAGTCATGGTTCACACATATATTTAAGAATGTTTTTTTTTATAATTTTTTCTTTATATTATAGATTGTTAAACAGTGTACCTTCTGTGTTTAACACATATAACAAAAATGTATACACATAACTTCATACACATATCTAAATATTATATTATAAGAAAAAACATTTAACTATCCAACAGATTGTCATAATAGTAAAAAAAAAGTTGAAAATAAAAAAAATGTTCCCTTTGTTTTAAAAGCCCGGCAACAGCCGGCTCTCAAAGTGTGGTCACCAACGGTGTTGTCATCATAATTATCAACTTTATCTCTATTTTCACATCATACAATCCTTTGATAAATTGTAATGAGAAATGAGCTTCTTTTTGTTTTAAAAAATATTTAATTTACATTAAATATTAACATTTTGTATAAATAACTCTTTTGTGAAATGAGCTGTTGGCCCAAATTTTACATTTAATTTAAAAATGTTTGTATAAGGATTATAGAGGTAGATGTTAAATAACGGTATATAATTTTATATCTAATGTCTAACATAGAATATATATATAGTTATACACAAGTTAAATGGATTTAAATATAAATATAGATATTTCTTATCTTTTTATAACTTACACTACCATAGTGCTGATGTCAAACACCCCTACTAATGTATACTAGTCGACTTAAAATTACTTTCTAAATAGATCTATCGATGTCCGTCTGTCTATATTAACCTTTTAATCAAACCACAGGTCCCAATTTATAAAATAATTTAATGGAACTTGGTACACATGTCTTCTATGGTTCAAGAACGAATCCCATTAAAATTGATTAATATCGGTTCATTATTTTACCTAGCCCCCATACAATTGACCCCTCAGAATATGGGTTTAATGATCATAAACGCTTTAATGTAGCAGTATTTAATTGAAATTTAGTATATATAACTTTTATATAAGTAGTAATCTGTGTCCAAATTTCATAAAGATTCCATACAAAACTTCTTCCGAAAATCACATTATTGTGCATAAATTCCATACAAAAGTTAGCATCAATGTAGTATTTGACACAAATAAATTTTACGTAATTAACCGTAGGTCCCGTATAAGGTTCACTTTCAGGAATTACCCTAAAACACATAAACAGCATAATATAATACATAAGTATGTTTCATTGAACTATAAAAAACTCTTTACATAAGTATCGCTCAACAATTGTCCGCAAGTCTCATGTAAGACCCCTCTCCGAACTTTGTTATACATGCAGAATATGGTAGAGAATCCCATAATTTTCATTATTAAATATACCTACAAAATATTATTTCAAAAAACACACATTTTGAAATAAGTAGGCTTAAGAATAAATAAAACAAATGTATATTTAAGCTTACGATTCTCTAAAAGTAAATATCTTACTAACAATTGTAATTAATTTATCATTTGTAAATATAAACATTATTTTATTTGTCTATTTTGCTTTTGTCAAAAAATTGTTGCAAATTGTTTGTGGACCAAAAATTAATAAATAAATTTAAAATAACAAAATAACTATTTACCTTAAATTATCATGATATATTTACAAAATTTACAAAATCAACAATAAAATAGATAAATTGTTATTTTAAATCATATAAAATATATGCATTGTGGTTAAAAGGAATTGTGCCATATTTAACCACAATTATTAAAATTCAAGAATTTTACAAAGATATTTGTTTATGTGACTTTATAAAAGTTTTATTTAATTTTTTAATTTAACATTGAGAAAAACATACATATAATATTTTCAAGATAGTAATTAATTAAGTTAGTAAAAAGTGTATATAATATTGCCAAAGTAGTTGTTAGCACTATTGGAAGTTGCAAGATCTTTGTATAATGACAAATTTGAACTCAATACTAGCATCCACTTATGCATCCACTTATGCACTTATGACTTTTCAAAAATGATTTTTATAGGGAGCCTTATGTGAAATCTAATTTAGGGCCGATATTCACAAATTTTGCTATCATAATTTTCACTTAAATATAAAATGTATAAGAAACCTATTTCCAAAATCACTTGAGTTTTCCTTGGAAAGAAAGTTATCTAACGGACTGCGCACGAAAAAATCAATGCACATTTTGAAGATTATAACTTATATCGTACGTTAAAAAATATTGCTGTTTACTTTTTAACATTTGCTATTATCCAAAGTAGCTATGTGATCAATTTTATAATAGCATAATTATTTTTTCTTAAAATAAAAATTTAACAAAATTCATGAATTAAAAAAAGTTCCTAACAGAAGCGCTAGAAAAAAAATGCAAAGGCAAAAGAGAGGGCGAAAACTACTGAGATAATTTTTTCCAAAGATATGCATGCTACTTTAAAGGTGATACAATCAAAAATCAAAATTGTAGAATACATTTTTGGTCTAACAAAACATTTGTATATGTGGGGAAAAGAACTTCATTCATAGCAAGTGACAATAAAAAAAAAAGAAATTTACGCAAACAAGTGCCTTAAAAAAAGTTTCCATCCTACCATTAGAAAACACAACGAACAATAATTTATTTGGTCTCATTTATCTTTTCTTTTTTTGATACTGAGTGGTATCCAACAAATGACGCTTCTATATACCAAAGGAGGCCAATCCACAAACCTATCCAGAACTCTGTCTATAGTAGAGAAAAATATTTAAAGAAGACTTAAAGATGACTAAAAATAAAATAGAGTTTAGATAGAAGTGAACACATTCCAACAAAAAGTAATCGAAAACAGAATAAAGCTCTTATAATGGGTATTCCAGAAAATATTAAATATTTTGTTAAAAACAAAAAAAAAAATTAATGTTCCTTTTTATTTTAAAACTTGTGTATAACAAGCCTTTAACAAAATTAAAATTTCAAAGAATTTGACCCATTGGTTTTTTTTTTTTATTAAGCTGAATTTTATGTACTAAATTTATTGTTCGCAGTCCGAGCGGACTAACGGACACTGGTGAATCGGCTTAGTCAATTATTTAATACCAAGTTAAACACCAGAAAATAACTAAATAATATTGTTCTAGTGTGTTATAATCATTATCCAAAATGTTATAAAATTGCACAACTTAAAAAGATATAAGTTATAATTAGGGTTTTTATACCGAGAAATCCTGGGACGAATTTCCCGGGAATTTCGTCAATTTTTATTTCCCAATTTGTAGGATTTTATATCGGGAATACTGGGATTTAAAAACTACAGAAAACTTAAATTTTTAAAATAAAAAAATTTTATTAAAAACGTTGATTGATCTTAATCAAAGAAATGTATGGTTAGATGATTACATTGCTAAAGAGTATATTAAAATATTAGCAAAAAATAATTTCTGAACTAAGAAATACTAAAATCATAAAACCAACTAAATATTTGAAAAATCCAAATTTGAAATTCTCTATGTTTCAAATCACTGCTGTTAGAATCATGACCGTGATATTGTAAGAGAATGATTTTTATTTTGATCTTTTACATTCAGTAATTTTTACACATTAGTTTTATATATTTAAGAGAAAAAAAAAAAAATATATATAATTTAAAAATCAAAAAAGTTATTCTCTAAAACATATTGCATATTTATGATTTTTAAAAAATATTCTATAGCTGTGATTAACGTTATCCAGGATTCTTTCTCTAAGTTTTTATTACCGATGCTCAATTGTATGATATCTAACTATAAAAATAAGTTAAAAAAATAGATGTAAGTATGAGTATATTTTTTAATATAATTATAAATTTCCCGAAAACTATTTTGAAAATGTTAACAACCATATCCGCAAACAAAAATGCCATTTACAACTAAATTTTCACAAAAATGTATTTTAAATTAAAAATTTATTTTTGAATACGGATGATAATGTGCATTTGATTTGTTAAGGCGCTCATAGACACATAGAGATACAGCCGATAATCCCTGCTATACGTGAGTGCTTGATGATTAAATCAAATTTTATTTTGTTTTATTTCCAAGAAATATTTTACACATCTTTTATCTTTTAATTTAAAATATAGAATTTTAACATTCATACTTGACAAAAAAATAAAAAAGTAAATAAATAAACAAATAAATAAATTCATTCGACACAAATGTCTGTAGTATGAGATCAGTTTAAAATCAAAACAATGTCTGTGTGACGCACACATTCTTAATCTCTCTCAATTTCACTAACACACACTTATTACAGGAGCTTAAGCAATATGTGTCTATGGGCCTCTTTACCCAACAGAAATATTTATTAAAAGCCATTTTCAATGTCTATTATAATTTCAATTAATGCAAAAGTCATCTAAAAACATAAATAATAATTTTGAAAGTTGATACAGAAGTACTTATTACAGTATATTTCTCAATTAACACAATTGTTTAATTTTTCATCTAAATTTAATAAATATATTCAAGTGAATAAAACATAAAAAATAAAAAATAAAAAATAGAAATTAATAAAATTTAAATAAATTAAAATTTTATTTCTTACTAAAAGTTTTATTTCATTCAATCATCTACTTGATTGATTTGATAAATTTTTAAATTGGACAAATTGTTTTGTTTTTAATTTTTTACATTGACATTAATATAATTGTAATTGATATAATAATTTTGGTGAGAGGTGCAAATTTTTAATTGAATTAACTATTTACTAATATATTTGGTGATTGGTGGCTTTTTCTGTATGTGAAAATTGTATGTATACTTTTTTGTTTAATTTTCAAGCTTTTTAGGTAATATTGTATTTTTTCCGAATACTCGGGAATTCCCGGGAATGGTTTAAATAAAATCACGATTCCCTGGAGTTGAAAAAGGTTGAGAAATTAAAAACCCTAATTATAATAAAGATCTTAATATAAATTTACCTTTTATTTATAATTTTCAAACATAACATATACGTCTTTTAACATTTAAAAATTTCAGAAATCTTTCACTTTTCAACGGCACCAATATCTTCCTGTAAAAACTTATGGTTTAGTTATTGCCGCAAAACCCCTTTTCTACCCCAGTGTGCATTGTTTTGAAATAACTTTTCGTTATTTTTGGGGTATAATTCGTTTTCAGCTAAGCATTTGTAAGCTTTTGAGTGATTTTTGCTTTAATATTTTTTAATTATACCTAGCCACGAATATACGGTTGGAGAAGTATATTAAGAAATATCCATAATCTAATTGGTAAGTCCAGATAATTATTTTCGTTATATTTTATTTAGAGAATGAAGCACAACAAGAGAAAATTTTTGGTAAAATAATAAACAAAAATCTTGCGAATATATACCCAAAAGCGCTTAAATGGAAAATTTTTAATAGCAAATAAGAAACTATTTAACTATTTTCTTCATTGTAAAAATAGTAAAGTTTTACCCTTTTTAGAACAATTTTAAAAATCAAAAAAAGCTAGAAAAATTATAGAAACTAAAGCCAAATTTCGTAGCTAAAAGAGGAATAAAAAGGCCAAACTTACAATAGTGGAAGTAAGTCAAAAAAAAAAAACGTTAAAAATTTGGCGGAATAACTTATAATTCTAATTCTCAGAACGACAATGTGGAATTTTTATGTTCTAAATGCTTAAGGTCTGAAAATAGCTGTATGAGCGGTGTCTTCGTACTAAAGTTTTTAACGGCAGCCGAGTAACTGTTATGCAGTTGACCGTAGAGTTAGGTCATTCTAAGACCGGGTGATTGTAACACCACATTTTTACTAAGGGAATCAGCTCTCTATTCGGTTTCAATACCTCTCGAATGTCCGTACCAAAGTCTCACAAGTTACTACTATTGAGAACTCACATCAAAGTAAGGCAGTAACTTTCCAAGGCTTCTGATTCCCTTTTTACTAGATTATGTTAAGTATAATTTAATTGAATTTTATTTAGAGGGATCTGTAGAGTTCGGCCTATGTAAAAATTTCCGTACTTTCTATAGAAAAGATGGTTTGGTTCTATTCACCATTTAGGCAAAAGCATTGCGGTTCAAGATAAGTCCAAGGTTTTCGATAGACCGAATCGAAATATTTTGCAAATATATCTCTATTTTCTAATCGACTGATCTAATTTACATATAATTTAAAATAATTTTGCCAGAATATTTTTGGCTTTTAAATCGTATTTCACAGACATATCAAGAGTCAAATTATGAGGTTTCAAATTAGAATACTGTTGACATGCAAAATTTTAAACAAATTTTAAACTTTTTAAATTGTTTCTCAACTGATTTTAAGATGGTTTTATATATTTTTATAAAATCTGAAAGTCCATATTAAGGCTTCAGAGTGGTTCTAAGAAGCTTTATTTTTTTATTTTTTTGTTTTTGGAAATAATTCTGTAATTTGTGTACCGTTGAAAATATCTCAATAAAACACAGCGAAATGTGAGGTGGTTTTGAAGTGATTTTAAGGAGTGTAGATTCGCAGCTGTCAGTGGGCCATCTCGAGTATGTAATTTTTTAAAAAAAAAAGCCAAAAGATCATTTATGGTATGAGAGAAGAGAAATTTTATATATAGATAGTCCTTGTAAATCTCTTCAAAAAATATGCTAATATGTGTAGGTTATCTCTTTTAATTTAAGAGATATTCAGGTCGTAATGAATTATTATCCCATTTTTAGCCTCGTTTTTTCTAATTATTTTAACTTGGCGGTCTTAATATTGCACCTATTTTTATAAATATCCGCTAGATTTCTTACAAAATTCTAAATAATATTGCTACAAGTATCATATAAATATATTAATCCGATAAAAAGTTATATTAATTTGTTTTTCTGGTTTTTTTGCAAAAAGGTGGCAATTATTTATTAAATTAAAAAATTTTTTCCGGCTTTCGAAAGAAATCTTAATATAGATGCGTGTAAAGTAAACCCGAAAGCTCATGGATAACGGTTTACCCACAAGCCCTATCCAGATTTTGCCAATTTTCAAAAAATTTTTTAAATTTGTTTTAAAATTCTAAAATCACAAAGCTGGGATCAAATAAAAATAATGTCAATTAAATATCACCACACAAATAGTATTTTCTGGAGGACACCTCTTATGACTACAGTGTAGCCATTTGAATTGAAAAACTCAATTTTTTAGAACACGTCTTTTTCCGTTTAGTATTTTGGGTATATTTGTACAAAACAGTGAGTTTGTTTTTAATTCCCTGATTTCAAGGCAAGCTTAAATACATTGTGTCAAAACTTCATTTGACTACCTCTACTCATTTAAATTTTATTTAAATCATCAATATTATTAACATTCTTTCTAAAAAATATACTAAAAATTTAAATTTAAAGTTTTTCAATTTGTGGCTGGAAGAAATTTGAATCTTCCAAAGAATCCGATAAGTATTTAAAAAAACTGGACCAATACCGCCATTTTCCTTGAGAATTTTGCTTTAATTAAACAGCAAAGAGAAAAAAATTATCCACTGTTTATGCAAAAATAAAATAAAATTTTGAATTTAAATTTGTATAATCTTCATCCCTTATTCTCTCTAAGTAAAAATGATTTCTAAGACCACATAAAGATTTTATATTATACTAGAAGACATCTTTAAGATAATTCCAAAGGAAAACTTTAAATTATACATAATTTTGCATAAATATTTTAAAATATTTATCGTAATTTTAAAATTCAAAACAAAACTAAAAATCTCTTAGTCTTTAAGTCATGATTGAAGACACTTGTTTTAGAAATCAAACATTTCCTGATATTTCTCAACAATATCACTAGTTTTCCAAGTTTCTTTTCCAGGATTATTTATGAAATACTGAAACTACTGCACTCGGAAAAACTACTAATAATATTCTACATCAAACAAAATTAACAGTATCTTAAACCTTAAGGCGTGATTGGAGACACGTGTTCACTGATCTTCTAGAAATTTATTATGAAATACAAAAAAAAAAAAAAATACAGAAATGGATTTCAATTACGAAATTATTTATAACAATTAAATTTTTAATTGAATTTGTTCGAATAACAAAAATTATGATATTAATTAATGAGATAGATTTTTGTTTTCAATTTCAATTAATTTTTTTAATTCATAATTGGAATTTTATCTTAAACTAATTAATGTGTTTACTAAATTGATTCTCGTATTAACTAATTCTATACCATTCCAAAAAAAGCTCCCCATAATTAAAAAACCAAAAATTTAAGCTAAATTATTTATTGCAAAATAACATACATACATAACATTATTTTAGAGTATTTTTGATGAATGTAAATTAAAACAATTTTTTAAAATTCATCTCCATCTATCTATAAGTGACTGAAAATCCAGAGTCAAGCACATTTTTGCAAAAATAAAAGAAAAAAAAAAAGAAAATTCTTGAAATAAATCTAAAAATTATCGCCTGGGTTCTACATTTCGAAAACAATATGCAAGTAAAAAATATCTCTTAATTTGTGTTCTTTATATTGTTTCAAGAGGAATTAAAGTGATTTGATGTGTTCTAAATGTCAATTTCACTACAAAATAAGTAATTTGAAATCAAAAACGGAAAGCTCTGTGAAAGTGAATACTTTTTTAATAAAATAAGTAAAATGTTTGTCATTTAAATTAAATTTATAGAAAAATAAATAAAATGTTAGCAAATAATCTGTGTTACGCGTATATTTATTTAGTAAATAGTTCTTTGAATTTTGAAGTGGCAAAGACACTTTGCACATATTCATAGAAAAAAATACAGGATTAGCTAAAAGGTTTTTAAGGTTGACTGAGTGGCAGCTAATCAGCTATATAAGGATTTGGCAAATGAATAACTCAGATCCCCCCAATAAAGACGCCAGTGGTTGGAAAACAGTTTGAATTGACTGGAAAGGTGCCAATAAATTGGCAAAAAATAGAGAGAAGTTATGGAAGCTAGTGAAGGACACAATAATATTCAGAACTTTTTATTTAAATGCAGTAGCTAAACTTTGTGGCTTTAGTGCAGCCGCTATCCCTAAATCATTCGATTCATCTACTGAATTGGCCAATTGCAAAATCATTGGAATACTGGTTTTATAGATTACGGGAGATATCTTAGGAGTAAAATAGTTACTTATGTGTTTTCGGGTAACTGGAAAGGGCCTGAACAGTTTCGAAGTTTCCTCCTATTTAGCTTTTTTATTTCATATTTTTCCTTTTTCATTATTTGTAATAAAATTTTGAATATTTCTCTAATATCAAGCTAAAAATCTAATATTTTCTCGTAACGTTTTTTAACCAAACGTTCAAGACACAATAGCTGGTAGAGAACTGAAGACATTTTAATTATATTGCTGATCATTATGTTCATTAAACATATGTGACTTATTTGCGGAACAAATCTTCAAAAGATGTCAAGACATACTCTTTATTCCAATTCAGTACAAACTTGGAACTTAATATGTACTTCCAGAAATTGAAGTAAATAGTTACAATAATATTGAAATGTTTATTAATCCCAAAAGACATTTAGAAATTGTACTTACCAAATATTAATTACATCCTCAAAGTCTTGTTTGAAAGCTGAGAAAACCTTCGTCATTAAAAATTAAATCCTATTTAAGTCAACATTTTATATAAATTTATATATTTTGGATTTGAAATTAAATCCTATTTAAGTCAACATTTTATATAAATTTATATATTTTGCCTTTGAAATGTTTTCAATATTTTTTTATAGGGTTGTTGATTTTTTTTAATATTAAAAAAGTTCATTATAACAATTAGTAATATAATTAAAGTTAAACATGAAAGAAAATAATAATCTAATTTAAAATAAAAAAATATATATTGAATAATTTTTTCTGTGTATCGAAATTACCGCACTCAGAAAAAAATTAAATCCTACATCAAACAGCAAAATATTAAACCAACTACTTATAAACGTCCTTCATATACTTCGCCATTGAGATTAAAATTGCATGTTTGTTTTATATAACCATTTGATACTTTTAATATTTCCTCTAAAATGGATCATAATAACAAATTGCAGAAAACATACTTCAAAGTATTTTTAAACTTATTCCTTATTTTCCCTTAAGCTTTTTTCTTTCTCATGAAAACCAAAAGTTTTTCTTATATATTTTCTACAAGTAGCCTTTTTATATATTTGGTTTATTCCTCAAACAATTGTTCTTTTTATTTTGAAATATTTTTATTCTATTTGATTTTTTCTCAATGCGCCAGTGAAATGGTCAATATGACCAGCTTTGCAGTAAATGTGTATTTTCCGTAAAAGTCAGCGCTTTTACTTAAACCAAAGTAATGTAAAAGTTTTCTGCAATTTGTTTTTTCTTTGTTCAATTTCTATTATATGTATGTTTTCAGTAGTTTTAAATTTGATTTTACAATCTGCAAAGTAAAAGAAAACAATAAAATTAAATAGATAAAAAAATCCTTATTGTTTTCTTATACTTTTCATATTTTATTAGTGATATTACAATTTATAAAACGCATAATGGTAGTTTTAAATATAATTGTGGAATAACATAAAATGTATAAATATGAAGGTTATATAAAAGTAGCTACAGAAAAAAATCGCTTTTTTTCTTAAACAAATTAAAGTTTCAAAATTTCTTTGAAATTATTTTGAATGTAACTAAAATATTTTTCTCGGTAAAAAAAGTGCTAATTAATTTTTTCTTTGGTGTGTACATTTTTGTTTTAAAACTTTTTGACATTTTTGTAAACAAATAAGTTTAATAAAGAAGTCGTGCTTTACCACCCGCTACTACTAATTTTCTTTTGAAACATTTTATATACATACCCAGCAAAATTTGCTGATAGCATGTAGTTAAGAATGTAGTTACTTTTCAATGATAACAATATACTATCTGCATTACATACAAGTAGTTTATTAACAAATTAATTATAACCCGGTATGTAATTACTTATTTATGATCAGATTTTTTAATATATTTGAATAATATATAATATATTAACTAAGAAATATATATAAAGAAAATTTTTAATATGAAATATATTTCAAAATATTATATTTTGGTTAATAATAATAATAACAATAATAATAAAAAAATGCTACTTATATAGTGATATTTTATTAGATATTTGTAATCTAAAATGTAGTTAATTCCTAATGTTTTTATTAAAAATGACTTCAGTAATATCCATGTTACTGAACTTCTTAGAAATAATTAGTTCTTGTAATGATACATATCTAAGTAATGATTTTCTGAAATGCAAACTTGTAATAATATAAGGTAAGTACCTGCCTCTAATATCATCGTGTTAAAAATAATGGATTATTCAACTGTTGCGTAAGTAGTGAAGTGCAATTATATTAGTTCTTAGCTCACTATATGGCAATCAAAGTTTTTGCTGGGTATTACAAACATACAGAGTTTCAGAATTTTATTAAGAACACCAAAATAAAAAAACTTTTTCCATAAAACCTAAAAAAAATAAATAAAAACCATCAATTTTGAATAAACAAGTTTTAATGTAAAATTGTATATTAAATGAGTTTACGTTAGTTTTATAACTTTTTATACTTTTTGCAAATATCCAAAATTCCATAGCAATGCCTTATAGACCATTAAATGGCATAAAGGAATGTGATATGAATTTTTCCCAATCGTTAAAAAGTTCACGCACCAAACGAGGTGAAATTTGTATATTTATGTTATTGTTTTGGGATCAAAAATATTATAATTTCTACCAAATTATAATAAGTTTTGGCCGTTTTGCTGTGTTGTCTTTGGTATAAAATCGTTTATTGGTCAAATTAAACCGCAATATAGATATAAAGTATATAAACAAAGCAATTAATTTTTTTTTGTTAATTTTTAATGGTATTTTCCACAAAATATTTAAGATTTACACGTATTTTCATGCAGGTTTTAATGAAAATTTGTCACAGAATATGTGCATAAATGCTATTTACTAGTTAATAGTAAAATGTTTATACTTAATTCGAAATCGACAAGTTTTAAATAATTTATCTTTCCAAATAATTGACCATATCGTAATGATGTTCTTACTTAATTCGAAAACAAGTTAGAGAGCTATATTCGGCTGTGACAAACTTTTATACCCTTCGGCAAGGTAAGGTTAGGTTGGGTTAAAAAGGGCAGCGTCTTCGTGCCTCTACCCAGAGGCCATTCAGTCCATTTTGATCCCTTTATAAATAACAGAGAAAGCTGATAGATGAAGAAGGGAAAAATCCTAGTAGAATAAATCAAAAGATTGGAAAGAAATATAGCTAAATATAAGAAAAAATAAGAAAAGTAACCTAAGACCCATCAAATCAACCCTGACTTCCTCTAAGCCACTTTATTGCCATTACGAACCCTATCCTCTAGATCGTGTAGAATATGGCTCCCAAGCACCCTCAGTATACTTCGCTGAAGCCCTACACAATGATAGAGTATGTTCTACTGTCTCTAGCTCCTCCACATCATCGCACGTCCTTCAAAAATGCAACACGCCAGTGTCCCATTTACTGGTCATATTCCCTATTGCGAGGTGATCAGTAATCTACATTTTCATATTTATATTTACAAAAATAATCTACATTTTCCTAAAATCCAAAAATGTAAACACAAAATTAAACTATCATAGCAAGCACTAAAAGCTTTTGTGACCAGCGTTGCCAGTTTGGCATTTTTAAGGCTAAATCCAGCCTTTTATTTTTCTTTTAGCCTAAAAACTTCCGTTTTCGCTTTCAGCCTTTTTTTATTCTTAAATGCCCGAAAAACTCTAAAATGTTAGTACTTCATCAACAAGAAGAAAATAATTTCTTATTTGCTAGTACATACTAATATTATTTTGACAATTATTTTTTAATAAACTACATTAACCATAGAAACTATTTATAATTATTATTGAAATAGTTAGTATATATAGTATCATAAAAAAATTTCTAAATGTTTCAACAAAAAAGAATTATAGTTCAAAAATCCCTTTAAAACATTGTGTAATTTTTCATATGAAATATGTATAACCTAAAATTGTATGGGAATTCTTTGGGCGATTTTTCATTGAGTCATTTTGCTGGCAGCCGTTCTTATTTTAATCATAAACTAATTACAATATCTAAAAAAAATATATTCAAAAATAACAAAAACGTGAAAAAAGGTTTTGAAATTAAAAAAAAAACTGGCCTTATTTTTTTGCGGCATTTAGCCTTTTTTACATTTTGTAAAATTCAATTTAGCCGCTTTTTTTCTCACCTTATGGCAACGTTGCAGATGGTTACACATAAATTTGTGTGTAGATACATGCTTATACAAAAAAACACCAACAACACAAAGTCATTGCAATGCTTCTATACAATAAACAGCTATTGCTTGTTTATAAAAAAGCAACAATACTCAAAGTCATTACGATATTTTTTATATATGTTTTTGTATGTATATTTTTAATATTTTTTTCAGATTTTTTCCTATAACTGGCTTGTTTATGGATCGATATAGTTAATTCAAAAAAGCGAAATTTTAGAACAATGTTTACAACAGATTTGTACAAAAACGAATTCCGAAGGAGCTTCGCAAAGACGAAAAATGCTTTTTAAACGACATCTCAGTTACGAATGAACCGATTTTGTTCATTTCTTCCGCAAAAATATTCAAAAAAAAAAAAAAAAGGATATACTATTAAGTTGCCTTTTCTTTGATGTATAACTTGCCATATTTATAATGCTAAACTAACTTTTTTTCGACATAAAGTAGGTTAATGCAATTTTCAAAAATATGCTCCCAAAATTTGAATATTAGAATTTTCAAGTAAACGGTTTGGACTTAAAAAAAATATAACATATTTAAATATACAGACTACGCAGATTCAGATTCCCATCTGTATCATCATTAATACCTACATTAATTAAAATTAAATCATTATACACATTTCAAAAAATGACAATTTAATTTTTTTGCCAGTTTGTTATGGTTTAGGTCAGGAAGAGTAAGTTTTGCTAACCGCAACCAAAAATGTCAGTTTTTTTTTACTTACACCAACTTGACACAAACCACTTGTCAAAAGCATAAAACTAAACAGGAAACAGGATAAATGATGTAAAGAAGCAGAGGCACAGGAAAAAAATACTTAAAACATTTATAAGTTAGTACATATATAAGCCCATTTAATGATTTAAAATTTGCAAAAATATATCATGCCAAGATGGTTTAAAAAGATTTATTTTATTTTTAATTTTTTAATTTAATTTTTAGAAATCAAAAACAAAAAGATTTATTACACCAATAATACATACGTAACAATTGTGTTAAATTATTAACGGTTATAAAAATATGTGTATGTGTAAATGGATACATATGTTCACATTCTTTTTATTTGTAGAAGGAAGAACCTGCCAGTTATACATACATATATTTCCTTTTTTTAAATAATTCAATTTTAAAAACCGACCTAAAGAAAGACATTAAAATTCAAGGATGTTTTATGTCATGTCTAAACGTAAATTTCTATGTTCCTATGTGTTTAAATATACATAGGTAAAAGTGTGTATGTATGTATGTATATAAGTGTAGAAAATACTCCAATGAGGAAAATTTGAGTTTTTGAGGACTAGACCCTTTTTAAAACTTTTGTTTTGCAATCTGTAAGATCCAATTTTCAATAGAAAGAATAAGTACTTTCATTAACTTATAGTTTTTATTTCTAATTCTTTTTACATATACATATGTATTTATGTATATATATATATATATATATATATATATATATATATATGTATGTATGTATATATATATGTATGTATGTATGTATGTATATATATATATGTATGTATGTATATATATATATATATATATATATATATATATATATATATCCTACTGGCTGTGATCGCTAATTTGTTCCCACACATTGCAGCATATTTTTAGGTGCCAGTTGCAGAGGTTGAAAGTGTACATATTTTTGCTATCAAAAAGATATTTGAATGGCACTTTTTTCACTCTCAGAGTACTAAAATATTTTTGTTGAATTTATTGCAAAAATAAATTAATATTGATTTTATTAATATGTGTATATAAGCTACCAATTATTGTATCTTAATAATTAATTTGCAATATTTAAGCAAATTGTTCAGGGAAATAATCACAGAGATAAGTAGAAAATTGTTTCAGTTACCAAAATAATTAATTGAAGTAAAAAGTTGTTTAGTTTTGCACCTTTCACCAAAATGATTGTATCAATTACTTATAACTGTAGAAATGAAAACTGATGATTTTTTCCAATTAAAGTTTTAATTAAACAAATAATTGAAAAAAACATTATTTTTATATTTTTACAATTTTTTATTTTATTTTCACTTTTTCTTTCGTCAGACAGTGAATCGAACTCATAGAAAAATGTAGATGGAGGTGTCCTACAGTCTTGAAAGTTTGAATTTATATGTAAATAAATTTGTCCAATAATTTTATATCTAAATTCAGATATTTAAAATTATTAAATTTTTTTGCGATATAAAATAAATTTCAAAATTTTAAAAATTTTTATTATTACTATTTTTAATTTTATTGAGAATAAATTTCAAAATTTTTTCAGTATTCTTACATTTTACGTCTAATAATTTTCGAAATAATAATGACACGGGAATCTTCAAATCTGTGCTTTTGTATTTAATTTTTTATAAATTGGTTGTAAATAAGGTAAAATTTGGAACAAAAATAGCATTAAACGAAGAAACAAAATTGTAAGAGATTTTGGTATTTTTTAATCAAAAATTAGTAAATTTACCTAGATAGCGTTATATCCCGGTAGTAGGCAGTTTAACTTTTATCTTACTTTAAAGTTGTCTGCTTAAGAATGATAATAAAGTTTTTGAATGAGAAATAGGTAGAAATATATATTGTACCTCAGCAAAGGATGCTGTTTCAATCCACCTGCATGCAGAGAAAAATCTAATAGCAACATATAATGATTGAAATATATGGTCATAGCTAAAAATAGATTTGATTTTATCATTTTATCATATTTTGCACGATGTTATGGTTTTTTCATGTTTCGAGTTCTTCATATTATTATACGATCGATAATAATATGGTAAGATGGGATAATAATATCATAAACTGGAACAGTGATATGACAGAAAGCGATAATAGTGTAATAAAATGAAATCATAATCTGATAGATTATTATCCCATACTATAATACTACATTATTATCCCATTCTATCAGATTATGATTTCATTTTATTACATTATTATCACATTCTATCATATCGGTGTTCCATTTTATGATATTATTATCCCATCTCATCATATTATTATCCAATCTTATCACATTGTGATTCCATTTCATAATGATATATTTAAATAAAACACATTAATTAAATATTATTATTTTTATAAATCGTTTATTGTATCATATATTGTATCATCATATAATGTGGAATATAATACAAGAAATTTTTCTATTAACAAGACTCTTTAATAGTAGTTAATCTATATCGTATTGCTTGAATTACACCAAATATTACAATACCTTGTCTACTTATATTAATTCATCTATAAAATAAATGACAATTATAACGATGGAGGTAAAAAAACGTTAAAAAACAAATATATTCAAAAACAAAAAAGTTATAAATTTTTCAACTATATTTATAAAACCCATATTTATTTGTAATATTTTATTATTAAGGGAATAATAATATTAATATGGTTTGAAAACAAAATATGCTTTAAGAACGAGGAAAAGGATTGGTAATATTTAATGGTTAAAGAAATTATAATATTTTGTATATCAATAGATTTTTGTTTCTGGTAAAGTTATTCAAAAACTTACAATTTTTATGGTCAACTATATTAAAATTTTGATTGAGTATAAACATTGAATGATAAAACTGAAACAAAACATTTTTATCATGAACACAGTATTATTAAAACTATTTTGTACGTAAAAAGTAGGCGATAGAGCTTTATGTTTATGTTTGAGCATTTTGCCTTTTCCGATTTTTGAAATTGCCCCAAAAAGGTAAAAATATCAACATTTCAACAATAAAGAAAATAATTCCTTCTTTGTTTTTATTAATTTTATTTTAAAAAAATCTACCGTTTAAATATTTTTCCTATTACTTCATGCAAGAGTGAATACGATCGACGAATTTCGACTGTAAACGCATTTAGTTCTATCTCTGCGATTTCCTTTTTAAACAATAGATAAAAACACAGGTTTGAACCGCGTATATGGTCAAACAACTCAATTAACTAGAAGTAATCTCTACCCTTATTATGGTGCAAAAGTCAATCTTTCGATTCTAGTTTTAAGATTAGTTTTCGATATTGAGGTATGGAAAACATATTTTTACAATTTTGTCAAAATAACTGAGAAATGCATAGCGAGTGAACTAAATTGCTGGTATAGTTGGGAGTCTAGAAATGATTTTAAATGATGGTTTGACAAATATGTTTTCTTCTAGGAACTTCAAATCCAATAAAATTCGGTTCTTAAAACACTACTAAGCGATTTTCAAATGATATTTTTCAATATATTAGTAATATTAGTAATTTGTTATCTAATAACTAATCAAAATTTTACTTAATTTTTATTTGAAAATTTATAAGATTATTTTCTAAAAATAGTAAAATACTAATAAGAACTAGAGAAAAATAAATATGATTTGAAATTATTTTTTGTCTGGATTCTTTTTTAGAGAATTTGGCCTTTTTTTACCTTATTAAACTTTAGTAAGTCTCTATTTTCACTTCTCTTGATAACGCTGAAAATAATTAACACTTAGATCTATTTTTAAGGTAATGTGAATGTAATTTCTTGAAAAGTGCAGTCACAACATGTAATTCATTATATCTGTACAACAAACACATTATAATGAAAGAGCAATTATTTGTATAAAATACCATGTATAACAAATGAAGAATTAATTTTTCTTCTGATATAATGAATTGGCTTTCTTTGTATATTTTAAATTTCTAGTGATAAATAGAAGCAATTTCGTTCGATAATAACTAAATCTAAATTGAAGAGAATATATCAAAGAGTTTGAGTGCGATATAATGAATATCTCCGTTTAATGAAAGGGCCTGACGTTATACTATTGGTTAAATCTTTTTTTCAATCTTATATATAAAATGATTTTATATTTTATTAAAAGAGATAAAAATTAATTTCCATTAAAAATTAACAAAACTTTTCATTCAAAAATTTCATTCAAAGAGATAACAAGGAAACTTTAAGTAAATATGCACAATTTGATGAGTCTAGAAATTATGAACAATCCAATTCAATACAGTATTGATAAAACATCAAAAAGAATATCATAAAAAAACATTTTAACTGTAATTTTGTATTAAAAAGAAAAATATAATAAAAAAACTTTCATTACACAAAAAAGTCATTATTTGAAAACCGCAATCTCATTTAAGAAAGTTAATTTAGCTAAAACCATCATTGACAATTTTTAACATACTTTTGTCATTATTATAAGATTTACGTTTATTTTAAGTTTTTTTTATGTCCTTTTCTTTAGCTAATCTCAAATTTTTCAAATAATAAAAGTGAAACTAAAGTCAACTAAGCATGACAACCAGCAATTGTTAAACAATATAGAGCCATCAAAAAATAAAAATTTATATAAAACAATTCACGTTAAAAAAGAATATTACAGTTGGAAAATTTTTGAGATAAAAAAAGTAACAATAAATTGTTTGTTTTATTATGTTAGTCTCTTTCTCTACGTCTTTCTCTATGTTTAGTTACAACATAAAATTGTTAGAATATGAAAAAATACAGTGGAAAAAATCAGGGTCATTTAAAACTAAAACATCGTTTACAATTGTAATGGAAAACTGCGGCTTTGTAAACATGAAAGTATAAAAAAAAAAATAAAAAATAAAAAACCCTGAAGAACCAACCATCCAACTAACAATCCATGCAGACACACATTGTTTGTGTCCATGAATGTTTGTGTAGGTTAACAACTATACAATTACATCAAATATTTATAAAGAAAAATTAAATTTTTTTCTTTTTTTTTTTAAATGATGATGATGTTAAAAACGATGACAAAAAAAAAAGATTTTTATATCCTACACCACCATAGGTGGTTGGGATATTACGCGTTTGTGCTGATGTTTCTAACACACACAAAAAATCATCGGACCTTTACCTTAGCGATATCTGTCTGGCTGCCTGTCCGTCCACGTAAACTTTGTGATCAAAGTACAAGCTGTAATTCTGAAAATATCTTGATGAAGTTTGGTACAAATAATTATCCTAATACAAGGACGAAGTCTATTGAAATTGGTTATGATCGGTACATTATTTCACCTGGCCCCTATACAAATGTCCTCTCGGAATAAGGGTTTTGGGCTCAATAATGCCTTAAAAATATTAGTAAATTAATGAAAATAAATACAAATAAGTTTCATATGAAGAACGCTTCATAATTGATCATAACTCCCATATAAACCCCTCTTCCAAAAATTACTTTAAAGTGAATAAATCTAATGGGAATGGTGGTATCAACTTTATATTTGAAACATATAAGTTTTATAAAAGTAGAAATCTCAGTGCCTAATTTTATCAGAAATGGCTCATAATTAACCATACCTCCCACAGAAGTCCTTCTTTCGAGAATCACCCATAAGAATATAAATCCAATATAAATATTAATATCGAACCACTATATGTATTTTCGTTTGAAATTCTGGCGAAATTAGTAAAAAAGATAAACTTAAAAATAATTTCCAAAAATAAACGTTTACTTGAAAAAGTAGGAAAACAAAGATAGCAAAATAAATTTTAGTGCCAATAAAAAAATAAAACTTATTTAATATTTTATTTATATTAAATGGAAACATAACAAAATCTGAAAAATACGGGCATATGTTCCTTTGTAGATAATTTTTCACATATTTCCTTACAAAATTTCTTTTATGATTACAATTAGTAAAAAAAGTAAATATTAACGGTTTTTAGCCTTGTTGAGTAACATCAATAGCCTAGTTTCGTGATCCTTTAAAATCTTCACAACTGGATGCTTCACTTGAATGTAGTACATTATTGCACTGTTCATTTTTATATCCTACTGATTCCGATAAAAAAAAAGGATAAAAACTACCTTTAAATAACTTTGTCGGTTTGTACGATTGTCTGTCCATGTAAACCACAGGCATATTTGGAAGGTCATAGAACTTATACCTATTGTTCATAACCTACCCACTATTTCTGCTAGCTTCTGTACAAATATCTTCGCAGAAAAGTTTTTGACTCCTACATCAACACATCAATGTGCTTTGTTATTGTTTTAAGATTGACCATAAGTCTCATAAACACAATAATGGCAAACAAATTGGCACATATTATTTAAATACAAATATATATTCCAAATTCACAACGGCTCCATAAATAGACTGTTTCCGAAAATTACTTAAAGATGCATAAATTAGTATTACAATGTAAGACTTCTTTCAACAAAAAACATTGAAAGAAATTAAACATATTTTCTAATTATTCTTTTCTAAAATAAAATTCAATAGGAATTTTAAAATATTTTTTTACTAGTTTGGTTCGTACAAGATATTCGAGTAAAATACAACAAAGGGAAAAACATTTTCTCTTGGAACATATACTACTTTTAACATATTTATGTGCACGTAAACGCTTTTCAAGTTGAATACTTGCAAAAGTAGTAAAACAAGTAAATATATCATGCAAACGAACAGACCTTGTAATGAGTATGTATGTTTCGTGGCTAAATGCATTACATTTAATACAAGTATCGGTCAAAATTGGACACGGGTCCCTCATAAGATCCTTTCCCAGAATTTTGATTCATATACACTATTGTGTAGGATATTATATGGTCGGGCTTGACCGATTATATATTTCTCACTTGTTAGGAGAATAAAGGATGATATGCAAATTTTAGTTAAAGTGAACATGTTTAGATTTATGTTGGGCCATTTAGGGGGTAGTTATCGAGCAGAGGACTTTAGTACTTTATATACAAATTTCAAAAGCACAAAATATTAAAGCTAAGCTCTTTGGGATACGCTGGAATACGAGGTGATAAAGATCTTTTGAACATTTTTGAATTTATATAAAATTTGCAATATACTATTAATTAATTCATTTTTTTATTCTATCAATTATTCAATTCATCAAAATTTTAATTTTCTAATATCTTTTACTAAAAACAAAACCATTTATCAGTTTTCAATTATTTTTCTTATTTTATCAATTAATAAATTAATCAAATGCAAATAAAAATAAGTGATAATTTGTATAACTGAATATACAATTTTTTTCATATATTGAATTTCCATTAATAAAATGATTGAATATGCATTATTCGTGACTGAAATTGGACTTTAGATTTTTCTATGTAAAATTTGAATTTAATTTGCTAGAATACTTTGATTTTGAGTAATTTATTTAATTATAAAAATATTTGAAAAAAATTAGAAAATTCTGATTAATAATTTAATTGAAATTTTATCGAAATTTTTCTTTTTCTGTGAAGATATTGTAATAAATTTATAAATAAAATAAAACTGCTAACAGCAAAATGATCCAGTAAAAAATCGCCTACAAAATTTCTTACAAATTTGAGTTATGTATATTTCATACCCAATGATTTGACGTGATTTTTCGTCATTCTTCAATTGTAATTCCTGTTTGATTAATCGTTTCCAAATTTTAAGGATTTTTTGCTTTAATATATATATATATATATATATATATATATATATATAATATATATAAAATAAAAATGATAAAAGTAGTATAAAAAAATTTTCTGCTCTTTACTGTATTTTACTTGAATATCTTATATGAACAAAACTAGTAAAAAAATTGTTTTTAAATACCTATTAGAAAATATGTTTAATTTTTTTCAATGTTGTTTGCTGAAAGGAGTCTTATATTGTAATACTAATTTATGCACCTTTAAGTGATTTTCGTTGTCAATTTAGAATATTTATTTGTATTTAAATAATATGTATTATATTATATTTGTATTTAAATAAAATGTATATGTATATATTTGTATTTAAATATGATGTGGTGGTTTAAGTTAAAAAAAATTTAAAGTTGAAAAAAATTCTGGGAAAATATTGGTACAGAAGCTAGCTAAAATAATGGGCAGATTATGAACAATAGGCACAAGTTCTATGTACCTTAAAAATCTGTCTGTAGTTTACATGGACAGATATATGTACATACCGATAAAGTTGAATCGACTCAGCTGGTGTTTCAAGCCGATTGGTATATTTTAAGGTAGTTTTTATCTTATTTTTTATCGTAATCAGTAGGGTATAAAAATGAACAGTGCAATAATGTACTATATTCAAGTGAAGCACGAAATTTAGTAGATAACTTTATAACCATATGAAACTTATTTGTATTTATTTTCATTAATTTACTAATATATTTAAGGCATTTGTGAGTCAAAAACCCTTATTCCAAGAGGAAACTTTTACAGGGGCTAGGTGAAATAATTTACCGATCATAATCAATTTCAATAGGCTTCGTCCCTGTATTAAGGTAATTATTTGTACCAAACTTCATCAAGATATCTTAAGAATTGTGGGCTGTACTTTTATCACAAGGTTTACGTGGACGGACAGCAGCCAGACGGATATCGTTAAGGTAAAGGTCCTATGATTTGTTTTGTGTGTTAGAAACATCAGCACAACTGCATAAAACCCCAACCGCTAATGGTGATGTAGGATATATAAATCATTTTTTTTTTACCATCGTTTTTGAACATCATCATCATTAAAAAAAAAAATTACAAATTTGTGATGATGACCCTCATATGATTCAGTACTATAACCGTTGTAGCTCTGAAAATTTGCATGATTATTACTATGTTGATTTCTGAATTATTAATAAAAATATCTTGCTATCTACGCATTTTTTGTATTGGAAAAATATTAAGTTTTTTATTTAACATCAATTCAACTTCAAAAATAATTTATTTTCATTAAAACAAATTATTTATCACAGCATATTTATCAGTATCTCAGAATATAATTATCAATTACAAATAAAATATGTATGGAGCTGGAAACGGTAATAATTACGACCGTAGGTTGTCTTTCCGGAACATAAACCTTTAACTCCAAATAGTGTTCTATTATCAGTGTTTAAATCAATTAAGCTCATTACAATAATTCCATAAGACAAGAGTTTAAATTTTTCCTACTCTCTTTCCTCTAAGTGTCATATATTTTTAATATAATTTAAACTTGTGTAATCAAAAAACAATAAATTTCAAATACAAAGTGTCTGAAAAATAATTTTTTTTAAATAATTGTAATTTAGCTCATTGTAAGAAAATGTCTTCGAGATTGTTGGTGCAAATTTTTGTTAATTTATCTTAAAAATGGAAAAAAGTTATCGATTTATTAATTACACAAATTATAAAAATTTCCCATTGTGCTAATAAAATTTTTAAGAAAAAAACCTTGCCAGTCATAAACCATAACTGTGTTTTTCTAAGAGAATAATTTTGTTTACTTAACTAAGCAACCACAAACAAACTACAATTTGATATTCATTTAAACCTATTAAGAACTTTACAAGTAAATAAATAATACAAACATACATAAATAAAAATCGATTTTTTAAAATCAATAATGCTTTGTTTAGTTTAAATACAAATTTATTTTTATATTAGAGTAAATGAAATTTAGGTCTTCCGCACTTTTTGCTACACAAAAAAATATCAGCAATGTTGTCAAACATATTGATAACCTGCTAAAAATTATCAATTGAAATTCCTACACTTTTGTTCGGATTGAACAAAAACATTTATTTTTTTACATTTTATTTTATTTAAACATACCTTCAATAGGGATAAAACTTGTTACTTGGGTTTTTTTCTCTTATTTTATTCTTTTAAGTACAGAAACTAGGTTGAAACACCTACTCGCAGCTTCTTCTTATCTGGTTTATTTAATCTTTTCATTACACATATTCATCTTACTTACCTTTAGGGTTTGTGCTTTTGTCTACCGCTCAAGTTACTTCTCCTTTTGCTGAAATCATTTCTTTTCTTTACGTTTTCCCACCTTGTATTCATTCTTTTGACACCTTAGAAACTGGTTATTGTGAATACACATCGACTAGATATTTTTATACATCGTTGTTTTTTTTTTTTTTTTTCATAAAACCCTTATCATTTTATTATTATTTTTTTTTTTAAGTGGGGAGTTCTCTTTTCTGCTAAAAATTGATTGTGGCCTTATTAACATTTTAGTTGAAATTTATTTAAGGATTATTTCTGTATATAAAAAAGTAAAAAAAATATTGTGTAAAATATAATAGTGTCAGTCGAAAGGGACTTTGTTGTATTTTTTATTTTTGTATCGTTTCCTTTTTCCTAAAAAAGAAAAAAAGTAATTGTAACTTTTTAGAATAGTTTTACATACTACTTAAAATACTAGTAGAGAAATATAAAATATTTATATAATTTGATTTTAACAAGAATATAAATAGTATACATATGGGTCATTATAAAAATTTTTTGATTTTAGATCTTCAAAAAAAGAAAAAAAAAAATATTGGTGGCACATTAAAATCTATTTGTGTAAATATAAAATGACTCGAATCAGTTTGCGTTAATCATTTCGTGCAGGAAACGTAAAAGTTGTAGCGGTTTTAATTTAAACATATACGAATTTTTATAAACTAGAGTTTTATGTAAAATTCTGTCAAACATTTCGCGCAATATCCTAATCTATTAAGTTATTCAAATAATGTTTATGATATTTTCAACACTTGATGGTATTAGTGTAATATATTTTAGGATTTCATTGCAAAATTTAAAAAATTTCTTTATATTAAAAATTTCTTTATAAAAAATTCTTTATATTTAAAAATTTTGTGAAAAATGGGTTTCAATTAAATTTTCGTATAACCCATATATTATACGAAAATATATCTTTTTAGTGTTTATTACAAAGAAATACCATTTAATATTGTTATCCTTTTTTAACCAAAGTAAATTTTATTTGATCCATACAATTTTTATCTTTCAAAATTTTTTTGATGCGCTTCTATATTTCCGTTAAGTATTTCAAACACCAACTCGGGAAAAACAGAATTTTTCAAACATTTTCGTTCTTGTTTTCCAGACTTTGAGATTTTCAAATGCGGGCACATGAACGAGATAAAGCTCAAAATACGTAGAATTATAAAGTATCAATCCCTGTTTCATAATTTATATTCCGTTGAGGATCGCACAGACCCCATCCAAAAAACAAAATAATTTAAAAAATTAAGAAAATTTGTTATTAAAATAATTGTTATTACGATTAGTTTACAAAGGTATAATGAGGTAAAAATGTGTAAACGCGCGTACAAAAAGTGTAGAAAAATGGGAAAAGGTTAAGTAATTTTTAGCCCCTTTTTCAAGTTTTTGAACTTTGAACAATCATGATTATAAAATTAAACTTTTTGTGCTTAAATTTGGTTTGATTAGTTTCAAGTCTTTTGAGTTCTAATTTATTTCATAACAAGACCTATTAAGGATTTAAATCAGTAAAGGTAAAAATTTTCTGTAGGGGTCCATATGTATACTCAATTTTTGGCAATAAAATTTGTTGCCTTTAGTATAAATTGAAAAGTGACATTGACAAAGATAAATGTAAGCCGAAGTACTTTGCAATATCGTACAATAAAAATCAAAAATTTTTCTCACACATGATAAATTCCATACACGTGTGAAAATGTATACATAATATAATATAACTGCGTTTTAGGTTTTTAATTTCGTGTTCGTTTTTCTTTTTTAAAGGACTTTAAACTTTTGAAAGATGCTCTAGTTTAATTTTTTATTATGGTACCTTCTAATTGCTTTTATAGGGCGATATGGTTGTGAAATGAAAGAGGAGAATTTTGGTAATACATTGGATTACTTTTTGATAAAATAGTCCAAACAAAAGTTGCAAAAAACGTCCTTTGAATATTTAATGCATTAATATCCTAGAAAATTTCCATCAAATAATTTCCAAACTAGTATATATTAAAGATACTAATATCCAATTTCAAGTACTAAACTTTTATGGTTTTAACTATATAATTTTGATATATATAGAGTTTTCAAAATTATTCCTAGGAATAAAAGTACAAATTTATTTTTCAGATTATTGAGACTTCGAGGATGTAAAACCAATTTAACCATTTTTGAAGGGATTGTATTTAAATTTTAGGTAAGTGTAGTATAATAAAATTATTTGGAAGTCTTTAAAATATATTTGAAAGCTTAAACGAAGATAGGTTGAGTATTTCTATTTATTCTTTATTTGTTTATTTGCATTTTTAGTCTGTAATGTTGTTTTATGAATAATTAATATAAAAAAAGGTGTAGCCTGTCAAGCGCGACCAAGTGATATCCTACACCCTTATATACACGCGTTAAACTGATTTTCGTATATATATATATAACAGACAAATTGTACTTCATAAAATTTCGAAAAAAGAAAAAATTCTAGATTTCTTAAAAAAAAAATTAACAGTGTATGTAAGCAAGTTTGGAATTTTTATAGGAAAGTCCTGATATTGACAAGCACATTTTCTATAGTAAATTCTACATGTTAACATGAGTCCTCATGTTGACATGATAATTTTCTATAGAAAAGTCCTTATATTGACATGATATTTTTCTATAGAAAAGTCATCATGTTGACATTTTTATAGAAAAGATACCATGTTGACATGATACTTTCCTATGGAAAAGTCACTATATTGACATGATACTTTTCCATAGAAAAGTCGCATTGTTGACATGCTACTTTTTTTTATAGAAAATTCACCGTTGTGACATGATACTTTCAAATAGAAAAGTCAACATGTTGATATGATACTTTTCTATAGAAAAGTCATCAAGTTAATATTATACTTTTCTATAGATTGTAGTATGACAACATTATTTGCAAGTCTTTAAAATATATTTGAAAGCTTAAACGAAGATAGGTTGAGTATTTCTATTTATTTTATTTTAAATTCATTATTTGTACTTTTAGTGTGCGAAGGAACAGTAGGCATTAATTTTTGTATTATATTTAATGTTGTTTTATGAATAATTAACATAGAAAAAGGTGTAGTCAGTCAAGCACGAGCAAGTGATATCCTACACCTTTATGTACATGCATTAAACCGAGTTTCATGTAAGGTCCTTATATAGTAACTATGAATATAATTTTACAATAATCAAGGATGTTTAAGAATAAAACATTTGAAGGACATTTTTGACATTATAAAGAACTGAAGGGTTTAAACAGAAAGTATTCTTAAATCATATGCTATCATCTGATACCAATATCGGCATTGTTGAGCAACTAAAAGATTTTAAAATAATTCTTAAAAAAATTTAATTTTGAAAGTTCAAAATCCTTTTAAAAGGATATTCGAACACGAAATGAAAAACTGAGTACGCAGTCCTATTATAAAATGCCTTCACTTTTATATGTCGAAAAAGGGGATTTCAAAATATAAGGTCGCCAAAAAAGAGGAATTTCTCGAAAAAAAGGGGCCAACTGCTTCAATACCCAAAAAATCTCCTTAACATTTTTTATTTGATAAGAAGAAAAAAAATATTGTTTTATAAGAAAAACTACTAAACCCAATTTTTTATTAATAACAAAATAATTTATTCAGAATAATTTTTATTAATGCAAAAATAAAGATTTTTAAATTTCTTTTTTTTCAAAATATTTAACATTTTATGAATATGAAATATTAAACTTCTGTACTTTTGTATGAGGTCTTCACTTACACTAAAGTCCTACAAATCCTCGTCTAATAAATTTAGGATTGAAAGCATATATTCACAATTGTTGACCTTAAGTCGGCTGGACAATTTATTTTGCATTAGTGATAGTTTAGAAAAAAACGTTCAAACTAGGTAAAGTAAGAATAGTAATATAAAATAGTTGTTTATAAACTTTAACATTAGTTTTTAACAATTTCAATTCATTTATAAAATTTTCGTTTATTTATGTACTGTAAAACAATATATATATTTCAAACAACTTAGTTTCTCGTCATTTAGCACATAGTCTTAAAAAGTCGCCATTTAAAACCATTTTAAAAAGGGGCCAAAAAGTGGCCAGGTGATTTTAAAAGGCTCACTTGGCGACTTAAATCGCCAAACAGTAACGCTGGTTGAACGGTGCAATAAATAAACAATTTATTTGAGGTTTTAAATCAAATGGGAAATTTTTTATTGCTAGAAATTATTTTTTTAAGGTAATTTATTATTATTGTTATTATTATTATCATTTTATAAGCTGTACTAACTTATATATTATAAACTATCATGTGTAAAGTTTGCAAATTTTCAAACTGCGCGGAGCTGTTAAGCCGCCGCCGAAATTTTTCAATCATCTTGCATCTCTGTCTTGCACTTAAAAAAACTCAATTCCTATTTATCATGTTAAATTCTATTGATTCCACCTATTTTTGTTTAAAAAAGATTTCTTTGCACACCAGTGTGTCTCCACTTAATTTTAGGTGCACATTCACTCAATTGAGAATAAAATCAAGATTTATGTATCAATTTTATTAATACATGCATGACTTATTTTATTGATAGTATTATCAGCTAAATATTTTGTCGGTGACAAATTCTTTAAATTTTCATGAAAAATTATTTTAACGACACTAATTTTTGCATAACTCCGAAACTGTTTATGTTTAAATGACTGAACGATAGTTCTTGTTTGCATCTTTTGGTGTTTTTTTCAATTGTGAAAATCGAACAACCCGATCTCGGGTTATGATAAAATACATTCGTGCATTTATCTTATTAAAGGGAGATATTAGACTAAAAAAAAAATTAAAGCAGATTCGTATTAGCAAGTCAAATTCCACCAAGTCTAATTTTATTATTATTTATTTTTTTAAGAAGGACAACAAAGTTTCCTTTTTTTCTGGCGACCATTGTTATTATTATCTCATATGTATTGATGTAATGTACTATATAGGCCTTAAAAAATATTTTGCATATATCTCATTTATTATTCATCGTACGTATTTTGAGGATATTAAAGTTTTTGAGTTATAACGAATTTTAAGTTCGATTTAATGTTTTTTAGTCCTTGCTATATCTCCGGACGACATTGCGAAATTTTAAGGATAATCCATTACACCCATCGTTTGTTGTACAAATTGTGTGTCCACTTTAGGCTGTCCGAAAGTATAAATTTTTTAACTAAATTAAAGTTTAAAATTGCAATAGTATATTGGAAAAACTTTGGGCACATTAAGTTATTTAAACTTTCCTTATGTTTTCCATTTTGGCGCCAGAAAGTAGGCCCCAATTAAAATATAAAATAAGACACTGTCTTAAACGAACACTTAATTTGTTGGTGAACTTTAAAAAGTATTTAATAACTTTTTGAACTTCTTAACGATATCAAAAAGTAGTTTCTCATTTTACTCCAATATATTTTAATTTTAGAGGAAAAAAAACATTATATCAAAATCGAAATTTTGAAAATAGAATGGAAAATAAATTTAAAAATGTTAGATAAGTATTCATTCATTTGGAATTTGCATATATAAAATCATTTAATACAGTTAAAATTATACCTTCCTTTGCGTTCTAAATTAATTTGAAAATCTAAATTTTATTTAAAGTATGGGAAGATCTTTAGTACAGGAACTAAGCTCAAAATGTTTTTTTCAGAATACAGTAAAAGTTAGAGGGTGTTTTAGAATTTTTTGTTATTTGATATCCTCAAGAATATAAACTGGAATATATATTGAATAGTTTTTCAACATAAATAAGGAAATGCCATTATGCATCACATTATACATAATTTGTTATAATTTTCAAAACATAAATTAACTGATAGAATTTTTAAACATTTGAATTCACCTATGGGAAATTATTTATCCCATCAAAATTAACTACGAAATATTAAGAAAAAGTATGGTTTCATAAAAAATGCAAACATATATTTATGTTTGTATGAACATAGACACTTACGTACATAAATATGTTTTTATACATATAATTATACAAAAATTATTTTCCAGAAATATTTTATTACTTTTGTTTATCTAGAATATACAAGTATACATAATATTACCCGGATTACTAAGGTGTTTTATATTATTTTCGTTACTTTACTTAACTTTATGTATTGAATGAATTTTTCTGTTTAAATCACTGTGTTCTTAAATTTCTTGTTGTCAAATCATCTGTTTGGTTTTTATGCCATATGATTTTGTGAAATGTCTTCCAAAGCTTTTCATTTTCTTCTTCTCATATTGTTTATTAATCGTAAATTTCAAATCTCTTTTTTTTTGGTTTTCTTCAAATAAGACACACAATCTCAGGCATAAAAAGCTTTTTCTGCTGCTGTTCATGTTGCTTTTTATGATTCACGTTAGACAGTCAAAAGTGATTTAATTTGTTGGATGGCAGCAAAAACATGGTAGACAGGTCAAAGTTGAGAAAAAAAAATTATCATTTAAACTTAACGAAACTTTTATGTAGACTTTTTCTGTTGTTGCTCTTAGGTTAGGTTTTTTTTTTTTTGTTTTGTTTTGTTTTGGCCCACCAGCGCTTGAGCAGGGAGAGCGGCATTAAAGGAGAGTGTTTGTTTGTGTGATGGCAATTGTGGAAGGTTGGGGGTGTTAAACCTCTAGACAAACAACAACAGAAGACACCAGAAGAAGGGCGATTTAGTTCTAACATAGCTTCCGTATCGTTAACATGTTTGTCTTCTAACGTCAAGAGTTTTTGTGTGGAGCGTAGTAAAATTTGCGATTATGTGTGTTGTGCAAATGTGAATAAAAAAAAAAACGTAAACAAACAACATATCTACTTATATTTTATATCTATGTGAATGACATAAATCTAATGAATAGAAAATAAGAAAATTTAAAAAAAGTAGTGAAACAGGTGAAACGTGTTTTAAGTTAAAGAATTTAAATAAAAAGTCTTTGAAAAAATTATTAAATAAATTTGGAGGAAACAATTAAAAGAATCTCAAATTTAAGAAAAAATTAAAATTTAAAAATATACGTACAAATAGATAAATATACTGGGAAAGAAAATTGTATAATAAAGCCCAGCCAAAGTGTATGTGAAATTCTAAGTATGTATTTTAAAATTGCATCACAATTATTATATTAATTCGAGAAAAATATGTTTACATATTTAGTGAAACTATAGATATAAAACTAAATCTTTATAATTTCTAATACTTCTGTAATATGGAATTGAAATTAATAATTACATTTATTGCTGAGAAGAACTATTTTACAAAATATAAACGATTTTTGTGTAAATTTTCTTATATTAAAAATATTTTTTTTTTCAAATTAGGTAATTATTTTTGATAAATCAACAAAATTTAAATATTTTTTACTTTTGTAAAATTTCTAGCAAGTGCGCCTAAAACTGAGGTCATATTAAAAATATTAGTTTCTGCATAGAAAGTTTACTAAAAATATTATAGATAAATAAAATAATAAAACAATTATAAAATATGAAACATATATAAATAAATAAAAAAGCTAACTAATCAAACATGGAAAATATTTATTAAAATTATATGGAAACAAATATCAAAATAAAAAAAAAAAATTACAAAAAATGTATTCAAGTAAAATTAAATTTTGGTAATTAAATAATTTTCATATTTATTGTAAAAGTTAAAAATAAATAAATTAAACAAAACAAATATTTAAATAAACCCAAAATATTGTATTAACAGTGAATAGTAAATAAATGTCCAAAAAAAATACTCGGAATTAATTAAAAAGGAATAAACAAAAAAGTGCCCGAGGTAATTACTACAATATTTGAAAAAAAAAAAAAAAATATGAATGAAGGTTTATTAAAACAATAAAAAAATATGAAACATATAACGAATAAATAAATTTGAAATATATTTAAAAGTGAAGTTAAACCAAAAGAAACAAAAATGTAAAAATAATTTAATATCGAAATGTATATACTTAGCGTTAAATCATCTGTTTTTTTTTTGACCCCTTTTTTAAAATTAAACTAAATGGTGATTTTTCGAGACTGTGCCAAATAACGAAAAACTAAGTTGTTTGAAATATCTTAACCCATTATGTATTAATTCCAACGAAGAAATTAATTATTTTGAGATAGTTTCACAATACAGTGATGTCAACAGACGAAAACAGGGAAAGTTAAAAATAAATTTGATGAAAACTTATATCATAATTGATAATTTTAATTTGGCTCATAGAAGCGCCTTAGCGGAACGTCTTTTTTCTAAATTATCACTAATGAAAAACAAATTCTACAACAGACTTAAGATCAATAGTTGTGAATCCATGTTTTCAGCCCTAAATTTGCTAAACAAAGATTTGTAAGACTGGAGTCCGAGTGAAGACCTCGTACAAAAGTGCAGAAATTTTATTAATAAAAAGAGAACTTTATGTTAACTATTATTTTGAATAAATCTTTATTTTTGCTATAAAAATTTAGTATGAGTAAATTATTTTGTTATTAATAAGATTTAATTTAGAAACTTTTCTTAAAATGTTTTTGTTTTCATGAAATAAACAAATTTTGTAGAGTTTTCTGACGCAGTTGGCCACTCTTATCAAAAAATCCCCTTTTTTGGACACTTTTAAAAAATTCTCGATGGTAACGCTGCATGTATTATTCTAAATTATACGCTTAATAAAATGCGAAATGATTTAATTGATAAACGTTCTTTCCTGATCAAATACATTTTTTTATACCATCATTTCGTCAACTACAATAGCGATGTCCTACATCATTGACATTTACATACTTTACTTATAAACTAATTAATCACGGTTCTTATAAATATGCACTGAGGGTCGATTATGATGAAGGTAAAAAGAAGCGAACAACTTTCGGATTAAACAAAGGCTGTTTGAAAAATGTAGAAAGTCACAAAGAAAATGTCTGGTGAACCAATCTCGAATTCACCGCTATTTGAGTTGAACTGATAATAATAAAATCCATATCAATAAAATAGTAAAAAATTTTGATATAAAATTGTGTTCAAATACTTGACGAAAATTGATTTAAAAAAGTCTAAAACAAAACTTAAAGCCTTTATTTACATAATAAAGTTAAAAATTCGGAAATAAATATTTAATGAGAAATTCTATTCAATGTGAAAAAGATTAACAAATATATATTTAAAAAATTGTTCTAAAATTCCTAAACTGAAATATTAACCAAGATTTATGAACCTTAAATATAGAAAGTGTTAGAAATGTTAACAACTATAGCATTAAAAATTCCAATAAACCTTTGAACAGTAATAAATGATAATGAATTTTGAAACGCTGGTTTCGAATATGGGATTCACTTGTTCTAATTTTAATAAAATAATGATAAAAGGCCTTGAGCAACTGAATTTTATACATAAATTAAATATTCCATGGAGCTATTTGAATATCTTCATTTTTATTTTTTTGAATTTTGAAATATTCTCGAATTCATGCACGATTTTCAGTTTTTGAAAAGTCAAGAAAATCGACAAAAATTGTTCAACTTTAAACAGCAGTATTTTTATAAGCAAATGTTAATGTATATAGAAGACGAATATGTCTTTTTTAATGCAGTAATTCAAAAATAATATTATCGCTCAAAAATGCATTCATAGTGCAAATGAAATTTTAGGATGCTTCTTTGAAAAATATCTTTGTCTCCCTCTAATATTATAAAGAATATAATAATTGCTAAAAATTTCATTATAAATTGTTCTTTGACAAAATAGTTAAAAAAAAAAACGAAATCAAATATTCTTACGGATGTTTTCATATGAAAATAATTTTTGCGTTTTTTTTTATTTTTTTGTGAGTACTTTAAAACTAATTTCAATCATAACATTTATAATTTGTTATGAAATGTTATGACTTGTCCCAGAAAAATTGCAAATGTAATGTGCAGTAAATATATTTGTCTTCAATATTACGCAAAAGTATTTAAAATCAAAAGGTAGAAATTTATTTAAAATGTGCCTGAAAATCGCATTCTTGTTGTGAGTGCATCTTTAGGAAAAAGTTATTCTTGAATTATATAATATAATTTACAATATTTATTGTAATAAGTTTTATACAATAAATATTTTACGACGTATAGTAAAAAAGCGCTGAACCCTTAAAGCTACATATTAATGAATGACAATAACCAAAAAAATTTTAAAATAAGAATATTATACAAAAAATAAAATTTTTATATGAGAAAACTGGTGGTAGTTTTTCTAAAAAGATATTAAAAATAGTAGATCACTTTGTGCCAGAATAATTACTATTACATTTTATAGTAAAGATATTGCTTTTAAACATATTAAGAGAAAATTAAAATCGAACTGGTAGAAATTTGTCAAAAACGCATTGTAACAACTCTAACTACATTACAAGTATATTTTTAAATAATTAAATTACCTTTACATTATTCCTTTCAAAGGGGTCTCAGTTGGCTTTCATTGGAGCTTTGAATCAATAAAATCTGTCAATATCATAAGGAGATACTAACATTTAAAAATCTTGAACAAATTCGCAACTTTTTTGAAATTGAAATAAAAAAATAATAATAATGAGAAATATACATACCAAATATGAATAAAATCTGATGACCCTCCACCAAAAAATTGCTATTTTGTATAAATATCTGCTGGAACGAAATAATAATTTCAAAATGTATATTTGAAGAATGGAGTGTAACATATTTGTGCAAATAAAAAGCAGAAAAGTTAAGATTTTGCAAGAAAAGCAGTTTAGGTAAAGAATTTCCGGGGACCAAAAATTATAGTCCTTATAAAGGACACATCAAATCATCTAGTACTTTGAAATTGTAGTTACTATATGGATCTATGTCTATGTCCGCATGATTATAAAAAGGTTCAAACGCCAATAAAAATAATTTAGGTATCAGAGTGTTAATTTTCAATGTACCAAAATAATCAAATAATGTAAATTGGTTGTTACAAAGTTATTAATTGATTAAAGATCACATATCTGAAGCTCATTTAGATTTTCCTGAAAACTTGAATGGAAATAGAGGAGCAGCTCTAATTGTTTTCTATATTATCACCAACATATGTGTATTGTGTCTTGTTTATCTCTTTGTTAGATTATAACAATCTTTTGAAAATAATTAGATGGTCGCAGTATGGAACGACACGTACGTACTTGCAAACTAGCTTGTTCGGTAATTGTGGACGGGGAACTTGTTCCTACTAATGACCTAAAGTACAATAACAAAAAAAAAAAAAAAAAAAATTACGTACGCTTTAAAAGACCTTTAAAAGAATTTCACCACAAAATTATTATTTACGAAAAAAAATTATTATTTTTTTCTTTTATTTTCTTGTGTTAATATATTCGCCAGCAAGATATTGTTTGCTGTTGCCACTTATCCCTCCCATCCTTGGTTTTTCATAGGCGACCGATTTTACAGAAAATCTCCTAACACACCCTTCTCTCACCTACGACTCTGAAGTTTTACATTTAAAAGGCAAGAGTCAATTCATTTTTTTCTTCAATTGTATTATAAAAAAAAATAAAATAAAAAAATAAAAATATCATAGATACAAGTTATAAAGATGATCGGCAATAATATAAGAAAATATGTGTATTAAATGCTATATATAAATAACAAGAGAAAAATACGATCAAAACAATAACAACGAAACTCTTTAATTCTGCTTTAATTGTGGTATTTAATGTATATTCGATAAACTCTCTAATTATTTTTAAATGAGAGCGATAGATAAAGTTTCTTTGTTATTGTTGGTTAAGAAATGAAATGAAATAGAAAATATGTGAATATATATTTATATGTTAGTTAGATACTTTTTTTTATTAATGCATAAATTTATTTATGCATTATCTACCATAAGAAAGTGTTATATTGGTTTATGACTTCTTAAAACTTAACTAAGGTTTTTTGTTTTTGTAGTTTTATAATGGTTAGATATTAGGGTTAGTTTTATAAATGGGAATAGATATTTTATATTTATATAATTATTATGGTAGTATAATTAAACATAATAGGAAGTAATTGTTTAGGTGTTATAGCAAGTGAGAGTAGTTTAGTAATAATATTCGTTCATATATATTCATATATTCTAAAAAAATTTTTTTTGTAGTTTTATAATAGAAGGATAAAAAAATTTTGCTTGATGAATTTATAAAGAGCTAGTGTAAGTAAATATACAATTAGTTATAAACTTTAGATAATATCTAGTAATAAGATAGTACAATAAGGACTGTAAGCAGTCAATTCCAATTATCGGTAGTTAAAATGATTAGGTTAATTAAGTTGGTGTTTAATTAGAAATAATTATATTTACTTGATAATAATATAATAATATTTATAGGAATGTTCAGGATAAGATTTTGCAGATATTCCTGTTGGCAAAGGATAATCGAAGACTCTTCTGTTGGAATATATTTCTCAATTAAAAGGATTAATGTGTTTTCTTTTTTTTTACACGTGGCTTGAAAATTTCGAAATCCGATAGATTTTGATGGCACTATATAAAATAATTGAATAAAACACATGTTTTATTTAGAATATCATATTTTAATAAATATACCGGTAATAGTTACCTTCAGGTCACTGAAATGCAGTCTGAGAATTTTTGAAGAAATAATTTATTGTTCTGGACTGGTATAGCAAAAATAACACCAACTAAATTTTCACTAAATAGTCTTGTTTTATGGCTATTGGAGATATTTTACCAAATTATTTTCCACAGACTTCACTTTACCACGTTTTTATATATATATATATATATATATATATATATATATATATATATATATATTATTCCTTTTGTAATGTAGGGAGTTTAGACTATATTGATCAGAAGACAAAATTGAATAGAATTGATTTCTGATGATCCGCTATTCATATCATTTCTCGTGTTAATAAGTATATATCGTAAAAGTTTTAAAAAAAAGAGTGCATAATCATTGAATATATCTATATCAATTATAATTTAAGTTGCCTATGTGCCTGTGTGGCGGCGACAATATACATGATCAATAATTACAAAAGTATGCGTAAAAACAATAAATTTAGAATAATTAGAATAATTTACGTTTACCAACGTTGTTCATATAAGTAGAAGGGACTGATTAAATAAATATATTTTGTAGTTTGTTTTCCCCCTGTATCAATATATATTAAAGAATAGTACCAAATACTATTTATGAATAACATCTAAAAAAAAAAAATATTTACAACAATATATAGGTAAAATTTTATTTTCAAACAGAGACAACAGAAATATATGGGTATGCAAATATATGTATTTATATATATATTATATATTTCTTTCTGTTCGCAAAAATAAGAAATAAAAAAAATATGTAGAAATATTACATATGTTGAAAATAAAAAAGTGTACCAGAAATCAGCATAGCATTTCTTTCAAGTTGTTTATTTTCTAGCGTTATCATGTTATTTGGCTCACGAACAATTGTTCCACTTCAATAGAGGGTATTCTTTTAGATTTAGCTCGCTTTTTGCAAAAAAAAAGAAAAAAGAAAAAAAGCTTCTGAATTTGGCTAATTAATGCATTTTATAAAATAAAACGAATTTTCGTATAGCCAGCATACTTTTCAAATATTTGATGATCCAATAGCCGGCATGAAGTTTATTTTATTTATGCAGCCAGTTTATGAAATGGATTGTAAACTAAATTCCAATCCAATTTCAACATTAAATGGGTTTATAAAAACGTATCGAAAACAATTTGTTAAACAATTTATATTTCCGTTTTATATATAATTTTTATGTTCTTAAGTAGCGTTAATAGCGTTAAGCGTTATTTTAAAATTCTTCTTATAAACCTAGGATGAAAATATTTCCATTTTGAAATCCAATAATTGGTTTTCATAAAAATAAATCGAATACGATGTCGAATCGAATTTATTGCTTTTATTAAGAAAATGTTGTAAGTCCAATCTATGTTGGATTTTGCTGATAATACAAATTTTCTCGCATTTTTTATGGAAATGCCATAAACTATGCTCTAAAAAAATTTAAAAAAAATCGCCGATATACTTCAATTCTTTTTTCATTTTGAAAAAAGTTCAACGTATAATTTTTATATAATTTATAATTATAATTTTTATAATTTTATAATTTTACGTAGAATATATGTATCTATTAGTCTAAAGTTTTAATCAACTTTCAACACATTTCTTACAAACAGAATAGAAATGACCCTTTATAATGAAATATAAACTATTACATAATTTCTAATAATATGGTCTATAAGCATCTGAAAGGAAAATTTTAAGATATTTACGTCATTATCTCCAAATTAACATTATTTTAACATTAATTTTAGACATTAGAAATAAGTTTTCAATCCTGTGAATATTTTTTTGTTAAAATACAATTTGGATTATTTTGAATTATAACATCTTTAAGAACGAAAGAAGTTGCCATCAAACTACTCATATAATTATATTTTAATCAATTGCACTAGAAAAATCAATGTATTTTGTTTGAAAAGTAAACCTTATACTAATATTTTGGTAGTCGCTATTGTTAATTATTTCGGTTTAAATTTAAAAAAAAAAAATATTTTACAGAAAAGAAAAAAAAAATAGAAAATTAATTTATGTAATACCGATCCTAAAAACTGAACGAAGATTCGCATTTTGTGTCCCAAATATTCACAGAAGTTATTTCTACTTGATAAGGAATAGAAACAGTGCATATTTACACTATTGTCTATTTAGCAGAGCTGTAAATTCTTTTTTGATTTTAATTCGAGCTAAATTTTGAATTAATTCTTTTCGAAATAAAAATAAATTGAATGAAATTTTAATCAATTCCAACGAATTAGGCAGAAATAAATTTCAATTCGTTTCCAATTCAAAAGCATTTGTAGAATGAGCTGCAAGACATTTTCAATTCAAAAGAATCTGTAAAATGAATTGAAATTGTAATACAAATGAATTTGTTAAAATGAATTGCAATTCATTTCCAATTCGTTTGAATTGAATTGGTTTTGAATTCATTCGAATAAATTAGAACAACGAATTGCAATTCAAATAAATGAAATCAAAAATGAATTGCAATCAATCAAATTCAAGAGCAGATCTAGGGGGAATGAAAAATGGAAATTTCTCCTACCAAAATAAAAATATTTAGTACAAAAATTGAAAAGCCTTGACCTGGATGCGCGCCTGATCAAAGAAAACATGGTGTTTGGAGTTTGTTTCTTCAAGAAGAACTGATTTTTATTTTGAAATACGCTGAACGAAAAAACACATTTAATACTCAAGAAGTAATTAATAATTCAATTCAAATTTCAATCAATTCAATTCAAATGAATTGGAAATGAATTGAAAATAACTTTAACAAATTCATTTGAATTAGAAACGAATTGCAATTCACTCTAAAAATTCATTTGAATTGGAAATTAATTGCAGTTCATTTTTACCAAATTCATTTGAATTGACTCAAATTTCATTGAATTAATTTTTTGTGCGAAAAAAATTAGTTAAAAATTTGCTAATTCAGTGCATGAATGATTCGCGAATTAATTCAAAAATTAATGATTCATTCACAGCTCTGCTATTTAGAAATGATATCTGCGAGGCAGACCTAACTGAGTTTGCAGTATAAATCCGTCCCGTGAAAATAAATTAATATAGAAAAAAATTATTTTCTTCGTTGATGAAATGGTGAAATTTTAGCTTCTTAAAATTTTTTTAAATTTAAATTTTTCAAATAGAAAAAAAAAAATAAAATAGAAAATAAAATATGTAGGAACAAGAAAAGCGAAATTTGAAAACACTCATAAGACGAACACTATATATTGCAGTTTGTGGATTATAATTTACTTAATTTTAAATAACTAAGAAGGCTAATTTTCAGTTAAAGTGGTATACAAACTAGATGAATATTTAAAATCGTATACTTGAGCCGAATTATTTTACTTATTAATTAGAGAAAACATAAAACTATTAGGTATTCGCTAAAAGTAATATCTTTTGACTGACTGTCACAATATATTATTCATATTTGTTACACATACACATATTCAGACAAGATTAAATTAAAATTAAAATTTTAAGATGGATTTTTGGAAAATGTCTGGCTTTTTCATTTTAAATATTTTTGCATAATAATCTGCAGTAGGTATGTTTTGCGTCGCTATTTTAAATTTCAGTACTCCGATTTGACTCTTTAGGATTTCGAATTTTGTCGTCATATTAAAAGTATGAAGAGTATAAAGGTTATAAGTATTTCAATTTCACCTTTTTTACCAAAAATACTCTTTTTGATTAAAAAATTAACTTATTTTCGTACAGATATTTTTACTCTGGTGAAAATTAATAAAAAAAAAACAGTTTAAATGTATAGAAAAAAGTAATTCGACTTGCGTTGTTTCAGTTTGTATCACAATTCTCCGGTCCCTATTATTGACACAGACCGGGGCCGCAGAGTATAAAATAAAATCACAAAAATTAAAAAAAAAAAGAAAAACATAAATATAAGCAAAATATCCAATTTCTGCATAAAACATCTGTTGGATCATTTTCTCAAAAAATAATTAATACTTTCTTATCCTAGAACAATATTTATTATACGTAATATTAATTAAACGCACTGTGGGAAATGTTAGAACACGAGCTGATCATTAATATTTTTTTTTTTTTTTGGAAATTTTATAATACTTTTACTTCACCGTATGAAATATTGTGTGTAAATTTAATATATTTGAAATCAAAATGTTTAAACAAAAAGCTAACGCATTTTAATAAGAGTTATTTCGGCATCTCATACTTTGTGAAATATAATTTAATCATTTTAATTGGATAACTTTACGTAGATTTAATTTTTGGTCATAAATTTCAAAAACAACAGAACCGTGGTTAAAATTCTTGTACAGATGACATTCAAATATTTTGGCTACAAAATAATTTTTAATAGAATGCGTATTTGTTGCTCCCTTTACCTCTACGTCAAGGGATAAGTAAACATTGTCTATGCGTCGGATTTACAGAAGGACGTTAATGACTTAGAATAACATGGAAAGCATTTATGTGATTCACTATTATAACTGTAATAGCTCTGTAAATTTTCATCATGATTACTCATTTAATTTCTGAGTTATTAATAACAATTACTTGTTATCAACGCTTTTGTTGTACTGTCAATTTTACTAGTTAAATTAAAATGGAATTGTTTATCACAATCTTTTTATTACTGCCTCGGAATTCAATTAAGACATTGCAATGAAAATTTGTGTTTAGCTGCAGGAGACAATATAAAATTTTGCACCTTTGAATGTTAGCTTAACAATTCCAATGAAAAATTAAATAAAAAGATTAACATGCATATCAAAAAAATATACCAAAAAAATTAAAATATAAAATTAACATTAGTCAAAATCTGGGGTACTCGGAAACCTTAATGTAGTATTTGTTTATTATGTACAAAAAATATGTATATATATATATATATATATATATATATATCTATATATATATATATATATATATATATATATATATATATATATATATATATATATATATATATATATATATATATATATATATATATATATTTGAAACTTTACAGCAAGACTTGATCCATAATAAAGCACAGGTTTCATATAAGGAACTCTCCGAAAACTGGTCAAACCGGAATATAACATTCTTACGATCTTCAAAAACATTGCCAATGATGGCACTAACTTGGTACACAATTGAGCAAAGGTTCCATGTATGATCCTCTACGAAAATAGTTCTTACAGTCCTAAAGAATGTTGTCAGTGATGGCACACTGCACTGTCATGTTTGGAGTCACAAGATTACATACTCTACCACGAATAGCGGAAATGACATTAACAGCTACAGCGTTTGCATTATATTTTAGATTATAATTGTTGGACATTTTAACATAACATAAAAAAAGAACTAAAAAGAATTTATCAAAACCACAGCAATATTGAAGGATGTAAAAACTAAACTGTAAACTAGTTTTCCTCTAGATCTTAATGGAGCCAGATTTTATACAATGTCGGGCTTATTCACTAATTTAAAAAAAAAATAATTAAATTTTATAATTAGATGAATCAAAAGGCAATAAAAATAAGCACAGTAAAGAAGAGTTTATTGTAGTACAAAATACATAGAAATTATATGATTGCCGTAAGTGTTAAATTGAAACTCTTTTTATGTATAAACGAAGTTAACAAAATTGAGGTTTCTTCAAAAGTTCAAGTTAATAAAATTGAGGCTTCTTCTGTTTTTAAGCTTTAAAAGCTTTTAATCTCGATGATCTGAATCCTCGCGATCATGTCTTCATTATTAAAGCAATGCGAATATTTTAAAGTCAAAAAAAGTACCTGGGTATACGGGTATGTACTGTAGGGTTAATAAAATTTTGAAAGTCAGTTTGAATATTGATGTTATGGGCTCTTAAATTTCGGTTATTTTGGAGCACTTCTTTCACTATGCATGAAAATAAAAACATATAGGAAAATTTATATAATTTTTAATTTTGCAATAACTTTTTAGGAGCAAAATTTTTACAATTTTGTATGTAAAATTGATTTTTTTTCACCAGTGATTTCCGAATAACTCCGAATCTATTGCACAGATAAAAAATAATCTTGGGACAGCTTTAAGATAATTTTAATCGACATCTATTGGAGTTTTAGTTGTCTAAATTGGATAAATTGTTCTCGAGTTATGCTAATGTAACCGCCTAATAAGGGGATCATATTAGTCATGCCCATCAAATAAAGATCAGTAAGTGATATAAAAAAAAAAAAAAAAATGAAAGCATTCCATTTATAGTAAGAGAAGGATTTCTTTGCTGACCAGTATTACCAATGATTAGTTTGATATAAGTATTATCAAGGGTTGGATATATAGAGTTTTGTTTATACTCCAATTATTCCAGTTTCCAAAAATGTCTTCTTAGTAGATCCAATAGATCTTTGATTAAGACATTTGGAATGGGCCATGACAAATTTGTTAATGCGTTGTTTAGTACTCGATAACTGATTGTTATAACCACGACAAGGTTTTTAAGCTTTTCGCTTAAAAATTAAGCTTTTTCATATTTCAAATGTATTTTACTAAAAATGTATAAATATAGTATTCTTGAGGCATTTGCATAAATTTGCATATAATGAATTTTTGGTATGTTTTTTAGCAAAAACGCTAGTTTTATTAATTTCTTTGGAGTTTTATTAACTTATCTGTATAAATAATTTTGTAAATTTTTTAATACTTTATATATGATTATAAAAAAATTATACATATCAAAATCTATTTGCGAATATATAATATATTTTTATAAAAAAGTTGTTCTAAGCATATGTCTCTGCATATTATCCCATTTTTTGTGCTTTTTCAAGTCCATATTTTCATATTTAAACTTAAGCTGGTTATAAATATGAAATTCTTCGTTATATCACTAACTAAATAATTAAAAAAAAAAAATAACATTTTTTTTTTAATTCTTTATAAACACTATTACAAAGTTTCCTGTAAATTGACTCTATTTATAGTAGGTAACTTGACTCCTACTATTATTAGGATAACAATACCAGTCGTGCTTATTTACAAATATTGTGTTTAAACAAATAAACATAAAGTTTGCATAGTAGCCTATCTATGTATGTAAATATTTTTCAGCAACATCAACATTTAATTAAAGTTTACATTTTTTGTGCTTAAAAATCAGTATTTGTGTAAAAATACACGTGCAATTTATATCTCTTCAAAGATTTAAGAGAAAAAATATATATTAAATGGACACTTTATTAATTTATATAATAAGGAAAATGTATGAATATAAGACATAAAAAAGTGGTAGTATTTTTGCAAAAGATAAAGACAAAATTGGTGAAATTTTGTATTGACTTGTATATTCGTCTTGAATAACAGATTTTCTGTAGTTTGTTGAAGACATGTAAATTAATCATATCTTTTTTATTTTGATCCATTCGCTCTAAACCCTTACAACTACTTCACCTTCAGATCCATTTAGGTAGATAATTTATATTATATGGAAATCATTCAGCGTTTCAATCTCAATTTAAATATCTATTTAGTCTAAGTTTTCACTATTTAAAATCAACTTTTTAGCCGTTTATATTAATTTTTTCAATAATTAATTATATTTAAAAAATGCTATTTTTATAACAAAAATTTTGAAAATTTTTACGTTTTATTCATCAAAAAGTAAGTTTGCACATTTTTTGTTTAATTTATTAGGAATGTATTTACCAATACTTAACATATTAAATCTACTATGTATTATTGAGGAAAAATTATAAAACTACTTCTAATAATCGGTTTGTTAGAAAATTTACGCGTTTTTTTTAATTTTTTAGTTTTCATGTAGAAAACTTACTTTATTTTTAGTATTAATTTTACATGAATTTTTTAGTATTAGTACATCACCGAATATAGCTTTTTAATAGTGATATCACCAGTTCTTCATAGAGATTTATTTATTTATTATATAATTTAATTTTTTTTTTTTTACTTTTATGTGATTTTTTATTTACATGTATCTACATTAAGCGTTTTTCATATCTTTTTAGAAACGTGTAAATAACAAAATAAATAAAAATATAAACCAATAAATTTAAATAAATATTTGAAGAAAGTAAAAATGTAATAAAAAATACATACATATGAAAAACAAAGGCAAATATTTAATATGAAATTAATAATAAAAATGAATATAAAAAACTGGACAAATGTTGATAAAACAAAGTTGTAAAATATCTATTAAATTGTAAATTTTTATTTATGACTTCTTAGCAATTTTACTTTTGAAGAACTTTTATTTACAATATCATCCCTTTTATAGAAATTTTTTTCTTGTCCATGTTTACATTTCTCCTTTTGTGTTAATTATTAAACTGCTAGACAATTTGTACGGGTATTCTAAGTGCTTTGTGATATTTTAACAATATACACACCAGTGTTGCCAGTGTAGCTTCAAGGCTAAATTTGGTCTTTTTTTGCTTTTAGCCTCAGAATTTTATTTTAACTAGCCTTTTTATTTTTAAAATTACCTTGAAAGGGCTAAAATGTTACCATTTCAACAACAAAGAAATTAATCTCTTATTTGGTATTACTAATTTTATTTTTACAAAATCATCCATTTAAAATTTTTTGTATATTTATTCTTACAATAAATCGAGACTGTTTATACTTAAGAAAAATTTTCGCCTGCAGCGCTTCATTCTGTAAAACAACAATGCCATAACTAATTTTAAGGACTTACTAAATCGATTATATTGTTTTTAGTAAACTTCGTTAATTGTATAAACTATTTATATAATATAATTTTAAGAAAGTTTTTATAAGAGCAAAAAATCACATCAGAATGGTATTACAATTTTATAGTTACGAAAATGACTTCTAAACATTGGGTAGTTTTTCATTTGAAATACGACACAAATTTGTATGGAAATTTTTTGGGCTAATGAGAAACAATTTTATAGATTAAAAATAATAATAATTAACTTTTATTTTCTGCCCTTATGTTTTGGGCATTTAGCCCTTCTTGACATTTTTTAAAGTTCAATTTAGCTTCTTTTTTTCTCACCTACTGGCAACACTGATACTTATATATATATATCTTTAACAACTAGGTTTTTTTCTTTTCCCGATCTTTCTCCGCTCCCTGGAAGTCGGAATTGATTTTTAAATTGCAAGGGATTTCGGGAATTTCTGTCAAAAAAATAAATAATGAAAAAATTTAAAATATATTTCAGTTAAATGAGGGATAAAAAATGTTCAGTTTTGTTTGAAATATTGACATTTTGAAAATTAAATGAAAACTATTTTTTATATAACACCTTATCCGAGAGTCGAATCATTACTTTGGTTTTCATATTGCCCTATGGGTAAAACTTGCCACGATATTATTGCGGAACTTAGCTTGTTGTTAAGAAAACCCCAAAGAATTTTATAGATTTCTGAAACTTTATTCTCTTAAGGGCTATATAACTCATTTCTTGGAATAATGGTTATTCTCATACAAACATAAAATTAAGTATTTATTATTAGTTTTGTTATTAGATATTTTTATGCTATACTATTAACCTATAGATAACCTGAGCTCAAAAATTAATTTATATCATGCTCAGTCCTTGGATATTTATATCCCTCAAATTGCATGGTCTTATACGTGTTAATACTTTTAGTCCTACGTTCTCACTGATGCTTTAAAAATTTAAGTTATTGTTTGAGAATTCCAAATAATATAAAGAGATTCCTCTTACAATAAATTTTCTTTCTAAATATCGAATTTTACTTCTTACTAGTACTTTTGAACATATTATTTTTGACCACAATGAAAAAATTTACAGAATATAATTTTTCTATATTATAAATAGAATTATTTTATAGAATAGAATTATTTTATTTTCCATCTATTATATACAAATACATGAAGGACTCAGAATCTAACAAATATATTTAGATATTTCCTTAAAGATATTAAAACTCTTAACAAATAACCACATATGAGTTAGAAAATATAAACATTTTGCACACACATAAGATATCCCGGGAATTTCCGCATGATTTCCCGGGATTACGATACTGAAAATTTTACAAAATTCTAAATAATTGCTATCCAGGGATTTCTCGCGAAAAACTCTAGTAACAACACTATGTATCAGTTATAAATAATTAAAATAAATATTAATCATATGCCAAACAAAAAAAAAAAAAAAATAATATTCCTTAATATTTTTGTATTAAGTTAATAATTTCATTTCATTACTAAAAATACCATATATCATTTATACACAAATGAATATAATTTTCCATTTAAAAATAATTCACTTTTTGATGAAGAAAAATTATAACGATATACTGCCAGTAATAAATCATTAATTAATTAAAAAAATAATAAAATAATCAAACGAAATAAATGTACATATGCATATGCATTAAATTTGTGTGCAACCAATAAATAATAAAATTTCACGGATATCCTACATTTCCGTTTAAATTAAAGGGAAAAGGTAAAAAATCTTATTTAATACTGTATTTTTATTCAGAAAATATTTCATGAACTCATAGCAACTATCATTTTTTCGTTTGAAATATGGTGTCATATATAGATTTGTTAAAAAAAATTAACTGCTTTTTCTGTGATGCACAGTGGTCCCAAAAAAAGAAAAAATCACATAGTCAGAGCTAAGTTATTTTCGACTTGAAGGAGTACAGTTCAGTTAATCACAGGGATAGAGGGTAGACTTAAAAGTTAGTAGATAGGCCTTACAATTATCTACAAAATACTTTCTTACGTGTGTATTTAGGCCCTAACATTTTCTAAAAACATCCTCCGCAAATGCATACAAGGAAAAATCAGGGTCGCCTTGGACTATGGTTCCCCCAAATCCCTATCCAAAGTTTATTACTTTTAAAAAAGTTTTTTAAATTTCTTTGTAATATTCTCAAATGTTAGAGCCAAAATAAACAAATAAATACATTGGCTATTTTTTCCGAGGTACGTTTTTTTTACATGAAAAAAGTAAATTTTTGAAACAAATTTTCCCGGACTGAAATTTCGAATATTTTGGTGCAAAAACATGAGAGTATTTTAAAATTCACTGATTCTAAAACAAGTTTACTTATATTGTGCAGAAATTTCATTAAAATATTTCAGCTGGTTTAAATTTTATTTATATCAAAACATTAACATTATTTCTCAAAAATATGTTTAAAGTACAAATTTTAAGTTTTTCGAGCCATGTTTCGAGGAAAAATCACAACATTTAATTTATTTCTAATAGGTGTAATACTCCACAATCTTACGAGTTCAGAGATACCAAGCAATTATATATGAAGCTTACATCTGAATGAAAAAATAGGAATAAACCTTGCAAATTTCGGCAATTTTTCATATTTTTGTATAAAAAATGAAGCCATGTTATAAGTACAAATACAACGAAATGGTAATAGAAGACATTAGAGTTGCATTGCTGCTCGTGCTCTGTTTACATCTATATATATAAAAGAAAGTGATGTTAGTTACTATTGTTATAACTCAAGAACGACTCGACCGATTTTGATGATTCTCACCAATTCGGACCGGTCACCGGCCAGAAAAGGATAATACGAAAAAAAATTCGCGAAAAATCCGCGATAAAAAAAAACTTTTTTTTGTCATAATTTCTTTGCCTTAATAATCATTAAAAATATTTTTTTTAATACAAATTATAACAATTACTGTTTCTGTTTCTATCGAAACGCTTACTTTTTTGTGCAATTTGTTTTCTGGTGGTGGTGTAGAATTCTATTTCCAAACGGTAAGTTCCAAGTAAAGCTCATCATTTAGTGAGGTTGTGATATTTAAAACCATTTGTTGTATTTTTGGCATTCGTTATTAAGTGTTATTCACAATGCCGCGACCCCGGAGATCTAATATTTCGCGTCGAACACGTAATGCAAGTACTTATCGTAATATCGTCAATCAATTGAATATATATGAACGAGAAATCGCACGAGAACAGCGCCGTATTAGTGTGGCCCGACTTCGTACATCACAAACGCAGGAAGGAAGGCAGGCGAGAAATGAAACGGCTCGGTTAGCAATGAGAAATCGTCGAGCAAATGTAGCAATTCAACAACTTTAAAATTTTTAATCAACGCATAAGAAGAATTGCTTCAAGTTCTGATTTGAATCAAGCAGCGTTCCATTACAACTGCAATTTCGACTACAGCTCTCATCATTCCGTTCAAAAAAAAAGACATTGTATATCCGCTAACCTTAAGATGAAGTAATAAATAAATATAAATTCAAATTTGCCTTAAATACATGCGTATATTTTTTGATTGAGCCCACATCTACATCATATTTAAATTCTTCTGTAAAAAACACTTTATAATAGGTATTCCTTAGATTTTTATTTAAAGGTCGTAAATTTCGTTAAAATATCAATTTAAATCGTTCAGTAATACAACACTAATGTTTGCTTAGGGCCAGCAACGCGGCTCGGGTCATCGTTCAGTAATACAACACTAATGTTTGCTTAGGGCCAGCAACGCGGCTCGGGTCAGCTTCTACATCATATTTAAATTCTTCTGTAAAAAACACTTTATAATAGGTATTCCTTAGATTTTTATTTAAAGGTCGTAAATTTCGTTAAAATATCAATTTAAATCGTTCAGTAATACAACACTAATGTTTGCTTAGGGCCAGCAACGCGGCTCGGGTCAGCTAGTTATTCATAAATTATATGGGAAAAGTGCTAAAAACTACATAAGAAGACAAAGTTTTTGTTAGTTAAAAAATAATAATAAAAATAAATATCTTACGAAAGTGTTTATTGTCGTAGAAAACGCTAGAACATGGAAAATTATAATCAGTGACAATAATTTAAATGCGGTGAAATTTCTTCATACCATGAGCCTAAATCCCAGTCCGGAAAAAACTTGTTTCAAAAATATGGTTTCGTTTAATTTAAATTATCACCCAGCCAGTGTAAAAGGAGTGGCTCAGAATATATATATATATATATATATATATATATATTTCGAAAATAGCTCCAAAAATGTGAAATTTTCTATAGTTTCCAATTCAGATTAATATAGCTTTTTATTGGATGAATATATTTATGTGATTCTGAAAGCGATTTTATTTAGAATTTTGTAAGAAATCTAGTTTATATTATAAAAAAATGTTGAAACCGAAATTGATTAAGTTTATAAAACTTAAAAAAGAAACAAAAAATTAGGGTAATATATATATATATATTTATATAATTAGGGTAATATCTCTTAAACTGAAAGAGATAACCTACGTATGTAAGCATATTTTTTGTGTAAATTTATAAGGACTAATTATATATTAAATTCTTTCACATTCAAGTCATAAATTGATTTTTGTAAAATTTTTGAGAAAATTACACACCCGAGATGACCAACCTTCCTCCCTCCACCTGTGACCGAGTAATATTTTATTTACCGTTCACAACGTTACACAAGTTACAGAATTATTTCAAAAAAGAAAAAAAAGCATTTTGGATTCACTGTACAGAACAGAACAGAAATGAGTAAAAAGATATATATATATATATATATATATATATATATATATATATATGAAACAACACTGAATTTTAAAATTAGTTTGGCGTATTTTCATTTCACATTGGGAAGGAGGTAGTAAGATTCGTAGCTGACACAGTAACATAAGTAATTCCATACATTTTTTAATCATACTTAACTTACTTGCTCTTAGCAAATTTTACATCATTATTTTATTACATTGAAATGTAAATGTCGGAAATGTATGGTAATTGAAATAATTAAAATTGTTTACAAGTACTTTGAAAATATATTTTTTATTACAACTGTGTGTGTGTGTATTAAAAAAAATTGTATCAACAAAATTAAAATGTAACTCAGTTTGCATTGTTTGCAAAAACTGACACATAAAATAACTGTTAATAAATATAATAAAAACGCGAAAATATTGAAAATATTTTAATATAGTTATTTTAATAATGTGAAAACTGTGTCATACAGGGTTTTTTTTCTTCCATTCTTCTGCAAAGTAATTAATTTTTTCCCCTGAGTTATATTTTCGTAAAAAAAAGTATTTCTATAAATAAAATAATTTATTAATCACAATTTCTTTGTTGAGGTAGTTTTTGTTATAACGTACAATTTTGACTGTCATTTTATTGTAAATCTTAATTTTTATTAAATTTAGTTAATGTATTTAAAAATGACTACATTTGGTTTAAATATATTTTTAAATTAGCAAATTGTTCATAAAATGGGCTATATTTTCCTTAAAAAGATCATATTTAAAATACACTTATATGTAAGAAATCTACCAAAAATTTAGTAAAAATTTTTTCAAAAATTATTTTCCTCTAATGGGAAAGTCGAGTTTTGTTTTTAATGAACAATATTTATGCATGCAAAGTATGTTAGTGTTAAACATTTTTATTCATGCGCGAAAAAATTTAAATTTTAACAAAATCTTAAAAATAGAGATAATATTTTTTTGCAAGCACAATAATGCGATTTTATAGAAATTCTAAACTGCTATCAGTACATGTCAAAATAATCACTGCATCTTTAATATTTACCGAAATATACTGAAAAGAAAAAAAAATACTTTTAATTTTTTGCACAATTTCGAAAATACCAAAAAAAAAAATATATATTCTATAAAAATTTCTCAAGTTAGTATGTAATAGAAGATATATTTCGGGATATTCTGAAAAAATCTATTTATCTGAAAAAAATCAAATGAATATCAATATTGGTTTGAAAAATATAGTCATACTACTCATGGTAATATAACTTTACAAAAAGCTCGATATTATTATTTTTTTAAAGAGAATTTTCGCAAAAAAATTATCTCGAAAATAGTTTTTATTATTTTAAAATTCGAACTATAATGCTGATTTTTGAGCCTAAGAACATCTTTTTTGGTAAATATAATTAAAGTTCCTGAAAATATTTTAACGCCCCCTAAATTTTAATATTAAGTAAATAAATTGCTTTCGTTTCATTTGATATCCATATCAATGTAATCTACACTTCTCAGTAGTTGTCAGCAAGAGAAATTTGTTTGGAGAAGAATGCCACTGTAAAGGTGTTTCTAAATTTTTTCTTCACTTTAACATTTTGAAATATAATTATTTACATATACTTTTCGATAATCTAGAATAATATTTGGTCTTAAGAAAATGCGATACAAAATTTGTAAATTTGATGAAAATTTTAAAAAGAAAATAAAATTTTTGCATATTAAAATATTTTAACACCACTTTGACTCGGAAGTGTCACTTATTAAAAATCCTATTTAGGCGATATTTTGGGCAATTGTTATAAAAGTGGTATTTGTCAATAATGAAAAATATACATTCTACGAATACCCCCAATTATATGGAAATTAGAGATGATAGTATCCCATGCCTGGGTATACCTCAAATTATAGAGAATCAGTTCTTCTCTTTTCTAAATATAATTTTACTTATGCGTGCAAATATTCTATAAGAAAACTGAAAAACTTAAAAAATCGTTAATATATGGTTTCCGTTATTTTATTATCGCATAATTTTGCATTAGATAGTAAAACGGCTACTTGCTATACAGCATATAAATATCCAAAGTGTTATCTCGCAACTAGTTAATAGTTTGAATCAAAAAGATTTAAAGTTTCAACTCTGATTTTTATTTTCGTAGATTCAAATGGCTGCACTTCCTTAAGATTTTAAATAAATGATCTAAAATTTTGGATTTCATAGTTATTTTGTAAGGTCCACCAAAATGCATCAATAGTTTTCCTCTTTTTAAAACAAACTTTGCAAATAAAAGACACAAAATATCGGTTTCTGCGAGCTTTGAAAAGTTTTGATATCCTCATATACAAAATTATTTTTATTTCGTATATTTTGATACTCTTCGAAATCAATCAAACACATTTTATAATTTTTTTCTCTTATATTTTTATAAATAGTAGCGTTTAGGAAATAACTGAAGCTATGTATTTTATCTTAATAATTATAATTAAAAATAATATATTACTATTATTATCATTATTATTATTATTATTAGCTAAAATTTATTTACTTATCTTGTCCTTGCAGGTATGTATCCCTAACATAAAACTCTTGTGAATATATGTGTGTAAGTAATTATTAACAATTTTAATATTTCATATAATTATTTTAATTAGTGGGTAATTATTTTGCTTATACCATACCCATAATAAAATCATATTTCCATGATCTCTCTCTTAGTTATACAAAATTTAAATTATTCATTTCCTAAACCAGACAATTTACTTTTCAAATTATATTCAAATTGCATTCAATTTTTTAATGTTACTTGGACTCGGAAGTGTTATTTATTAAAAAAAATTCCATTTACGCGATATTTTTAGCAATTTATACAAAAGCGGCATTTGTCAGTAACGAAAAACATATATTTTACAAATATTTACGCATATTATGTGGAAGTTTGTGATCCCATGTCTGGTTTCCTGATATCAATAACATATACCTCAAATTATACAGAATCACATCGTCTTTAAAATTCTGTTCTCTAAACTTAATTTCACTTATGCGCGCAAATTTTCTATAAAAAAAATAAAACTGCAAGATTTAAAAAATAAAACAGTTTTTGTTTGATTTTTATTACCACATAATTTTTCACAAGATAGTAAAATGGCTACTGGTAATATAAGATATAAATTTCCTAAGTTCTGTCTTCCGACTGTTTTACAGTTTGAATATAAAAGATGTAAACTGTCAGCGCAAAACTAAAATAAATCCAAAAATTTTCGAAAGCTTCAACACAATTTTTTATATCTTTTTTATCTTCAAATGGATATACTTCCTTGAGATTTTAGATAAATGATCAAAAATTTTGGATTTCTTAGCAATTTTGTTAGGTCCACCAAAATGCATCAAAAGTTTTCTGATTATTAAAACAATCTTTAAAAATACAAGACACATAAATTCGGTCTCAAAGAGTTTCGAAAATTTTGTAAATTCCTCATATATATAATATATTGGTTCTAAGTTAGGTTAAGTTCTTAGGACAGCTGTCTAGTTAATAAGAGACAGTTCATATGGGCCCAATTTGGTATCGTGGTGAAACCCTGAGGATTCATGTGTTGCTAACTCATATGCTCATAATAGTGTTCGAAACGTACCAACCAACCGACGCATGTATAAAAGAATTGATTCATCTGAATTCAATATCAGAGAGATCTGATAATACATCGGACTTCTAAAATTGGCAGTCCTGATCTCGGCAAGAGTGGGACAGTGGCATGAAAAATGCTCCACCGTTTCCTCCTCTTCCTTATCCCGGCAACTTCTACAAAAGTCATGAAAAGGGAGCCTTAGTCTCCTAGCATGCTCACTGGCAATCCAGTGTCCTCTGACAATGGCTACCAGAATCGGCGGAGGATTCTGGATTCATCATAATGGGGCTATATTTGCCTTGAGGTTGAACATGTGGATTCATTTGTCTATCTATCTTGTGCATTTCTCGATAAGTCCTGCAGAATTATTGATCTGCAGGCCGAAAGCGGTACTATAACCAGTTGGTCTGCATCTTCACCTCAAAGAAGGAATCCATTTCTGGCTAGTGCAACCGCAATAAAATTACCAGGTGTGCTTGAATGACCACCAACTCAGAGCAGCTCCAGGTTTGAATGTCTCGCCATCTTATTCAAATATGTCCGGCATTCATGTACCAATCTGGATGTCGAAAAGACAGCCGAGAGCGATTTAATCGCGGCTTTACTGTCTGTACAAATACATTGGTTCTAACTGAAAGATATTTTCATTATCCATAGCTACAAGTAAATTATATATTTTTTATAAGATGGTGAATCATTTCAATCATATCTTTCAATTTGTAAAAATATTTTTAATCTGACTGAAACTGACTTTTAATCTTTAATAAGTTTTGTGGTGACGCTATTTTAAAGAAACGGGTTACAAATCTGAACTTACAAGACTTGAAACTAATAGAGAGAAAAATTTTAGCACCATAGGTTTCATTTTATAATCATGATTGTTGTTCAGAGTTCAAAAAATTAGAAAAAGGGATAAAAATTACTTAACTTTTCCTCATTGCTTTTTAATTTTTGTTCGCTCGTTTACACTTTATACTTTTTGACCTCATGCGATCTTATATAATGTAAGCGGACTTTGTGGATACAACTTCTTTGTCGTTGTGCGAACTTTCAACAGTTACACATACGGTAGTCAAATTTTGATTACAACTTTTTTAAAACTTTAAAATTTTTTAGTTTTTTTGGGCGGGGTCTATGCACCCCACAACGAAATACAAAATTTGAAAGAACGTTTGATACTCGCTGTAATTATGTCTATTTCGCGCTATACCTCATTGATTTGCCCGACTTAGTCAACGCAGTACATAGTCTCAAAATATGGAAAGAGCGAAAATTTTTAAAAAAGTCAGTTCTTCGCGAAGTACATTCAAAGCTTCATATACTCTTTTTTGTTTTTTTGTTTCTGTTGTTTTCATAATGCAGTCGATGGATCATTAAAAATAAATTTAATATATATATATATATATATGTAATTTTGAAGATATATATATATAATTTTGGAAGATAGCTTATACTTTAAAAGATATTAATTTATATATATATATATATATATATAAAAGATATTAATTTATATATATATATATATATATATATATATATATATATGTATGGAATTTAATGTATATATATATATATATATATATATATATATATATATATATATGGAATTGATGATATATCTAGAAAAAAAAATTTTGTAAATTATCATCCTTAATAAGTTGCTGTTGAAATATATACATATAGTCCTATAGATTTTTTTAATACTTCTAACAATTTCATTTAAATATTAAAAAAAACATATTTTATTTATATACTTCTATGCGTAAAAAAATTTAAATAGGTCACTTGTGCTATTATTTACTTATTTAACTATATGTATATTTGATTTACTGTTTCTTTTTTTTATTTCAAATAACCACTTAATATCAAATATGTTTTTTGCTTCTTGTTTTCAAATAAAATTTATCTTCTTTTAATATAAAAAATGGAATTACTTTATTTTTTTAAATGTAATAGATCAAATAAATACTTTTTGTTTTAAAAATATTTTGTATTTTGTATGTGTATTTAAATTAAAGTTTTTAAATTTTTTAGTCATGGTTTTTTGTTTTTGGGCCTTGGTGTTTAATACTTTTTTACTATTATTATTTGAGGAAAGAAATTTTATTAGTACTTTAAAAAAAAAATATCAAATATACAACTTTATTTTAACATTTACTGTAAAAATTTAAAACTATGTTAATTGAATAATATAAGAAAATGTTAAATGAAACCTATACTTTATTGTGGTTCAAGCCTTGTTGTAAACATTAAAATTAGAATTTATAATTTCTAGAATCTTATGTATACAAAAAACTTAATATCTACCAGTACTAATTTATGCGTTTTTTAATGATTTTAGGAAGTGTGCCTTATATGGTTTTTATGAATTTTTGAGAAGCGAATCTCATAAAAATTTTATATTGTATTTATTTACGTTTAAGTAATTCCATTTAAAATTGAAATTTTCTCTGTAGCAAGTATACCGATAAGGCTTCCTACCAAAATAATATAAAAAAATTAGAGACGGACTTTTTTAGATACACGTCACTAAAAGAAATACTTACAAAAAAATATGTTGATAAAAATATTTTCAAAACTTAAATATGGCATCTGAAAATACAAGCTTTGACAAATCCACTGAAAAAAAATATATATATCATCTTGATATCTTTTATATAACAAAGCTATAGATTTGCCACAGTTCTCAAAATAAAAATGAGAAAAATTCATTTTAATTTCATTTACACTTGCACTAAATTTTATATAAGTCGGTAACCAAGGGTCAAAAATTTTAAATTTAAAATAGAATTACTCGTTTATAAAAATTATTTTACAAAATTAAATGTGGTATTTAATATGTCATATTTTATATAAAGTATGTAATATTTAAAAAAAATTATAAGCGTTGAAATCGTATTCTTGTAGAAAATTTTTATAAGGGTTAGGTCATAATACGTAACTATTGTCAAATAATTTGAATAAAGTTCGCTACTGCATCATATGAAGCCAAATTTCATTCAATTCTTAAAAATTGCGACTTGCAGCTTCATTAAAAGTTTAACATGAATGAATAGACAGACGGATGGACGGACATCGTGAATATAATCTGCGAATATTTACCAGTTTTCTTTTAGTTTTATAACTAGCTAAATGATTTTAAAAAATAATTGCGCAAAATTACAATAATTTTTTTTTTTTTTTGTACAAAATCAACGAAAAACACACCAATTTACGCGGATACCCCTTGTATTGACTAGCGTTAATTTTTTTGGGTATGCACCGTAGAGCTAATAATTTTCTCACTATTTAAGTATCAAATGTAGAGTATTAAACTTAATAATTCCTTCATTGGAATTAGACTATTTTTTTAATAAATTAAATTTACTTATAAATAGTTTAAATATGCAAAAACCAAAGTTTTTTGTCATTAGATTGAAATTTCAAAGCTAAATTTATTCGGCATTAGCCATAATTCCTTTGCTATATAATGAATATTATAATTTATTACAATAATAAAAAAATAAATGAGAAAAATTCTTTATTTTAGACAAACTATCACATTAAATATTTTATAATATTATAGTAGGAAAAATATTTTATTTTTCTTTGTCAGTTGCATAAAATGTTTTTTATGCATTTGATTCTTTTTTTTAACTCAAAGGCTTTAATATAAAAATGCAACATTTATAATTCAAAAGAAAAAAAGATATTATAAAAAGCCACTAGAACAATGATGTTAACAATATCCCATTATGTATAAACGCATATCAGGCGTGGATCCACGGGGAAAGGAAATAAGACTTTTCATCTGCACAGCGAAATATTTAAACAATTTAATGCAAGCCTTGATTATTTTATTTCATTTGGAAAAAAAAAAGAAATTAAATGCTTATTTCGGTAATTATGTTAAAATGTTTGAAACTTAAATCAATGAAAGTAACTTATTATATTTTACTTAAAAAAATTTTCTGTGAATTTTAAAAATTTTAGACTGTAAAAATTCCAAAGAGTAGTATTTTTGTAATAATTTTTAATCCATTTTTAGTACAGATTGCCTTTATCTAACTAGCTTCAAATTTTAAATCAGTAATTTTAGATAACAAATATATCATGAATTTTTTTTAATTAATTTAATTTGAAGTTCCTAAATGGATAACAGTAAAATAATGACAAAATTTAAAACACTAAAAAATATTCTATATCTCCAGAAATATTTTTTTCAAAGCATATTTTTTTTTTTTGTATTTCAAAAAATAGAAAATTGATGAGGAATATCCAGTCTTTTGGGCAACAGAAATATACAAATTTCATAACCCAAAAATTTGATTACTAACCTATTCTTTAAAAGTTTTATATTGGCAAAATCAACATAAAGTTTTGGTAATTAAAATAGCGATTTTTTTTATAATAAAAAAAATTCTCACCCAAATGCTTTATCTAGATCTGCAATTGGCGCATATAGTACTTTTAGTTTTTTAGTTTTGTAGAGAAAAGGCATAAATATGTCTACAGGGTTATAATTATTTATGTAAATATTACTACTTACGTTATGTTTTGCGAAAATGTACCAGAATCGAGATTTTGCTTGTAGAAATTTTTTAAAATATTTTTTTTTTTTTTTCATATTCAGCTCATTGATATGCATCATTTTATAGGTCTTCCAACATACATATCGAAAAGAGGTAGTTTCTCGAAACAACCTAATGTACGTCTTCCCAAATGGGGATTCAGGGATCCCTAGTATCCATAGTTACTTTTCATGGGGTCCTCGAAGAGGTCTAAAGTAGCGTTTTTCTATCGGTGAAAGAGTGGGAATAAGAGATCGAAGTCGATCGAAGATACATTTGTATTGAAATATCTAATAAAGTCATTTTGTAAATATTTCCAGAGGAACAGAAATCTGTTTGGGAAGATTTACTTTATTATTTTTTTTTTTAAGAAAATCGATGCAGAAGGTAATCTTAGTTTGGTGCTTTAGGCAATTTGTCATAAATAGTTTAGATGATTTAGAGTGACGATTGTGATGTGTCAAAGAAAGTTTAGATATGAATAATTGGAGACTGCTCGATCAAGGACAAAATGCATGAAATGCTTACATAATAATTTGAATTAGATCAAGAAGCATTTTCTGGTTCTAAAAGCACTTAGAAACCAAAATCAAGGATATTGCAAAAAACTTCGAAGTACTATTTTGAATGTCTGAAATGTTGTTTCAGCTCCACAAAATGAAACTATTTCTAGATCGTATTATTACAGAGGATGAAAATGTAATACACTTTTATAATCTAAAACCGAGCCAACTAGGAAAACCGACATCAAAGCCAAATAAACATGGCGTCAAAATATTGATCTTTGTTCAATGGGATGAGAATTTATCAGCAACTATGCACTGTTCGAACAGGGTAAAGCTATTACAATAGACCTGTTCCGAACGAAATTGATCCGCATGAAAAACTTTTTATCATGATCACGCTCGGCCTCATGTTGTGAGACCAATTAAAACTGTTTTGAAAATAGTGCCTAGGAAGCTTTGCTTCAACCACCGTTTAGCCCAGATATTGAGCTTTCTGATTATTATTTTTTTGTTCAATTTATAATGTCCTATGTAAAATACACTTCACTTCAGAAAAAAGTATCAAAGTTGGGTTGATTGGTTTCTTGCCTCAAATATTGCTAGAAAGATGGGAAAAGTCCTACGTTTGGCTTGAAATATATATGTATACCAATATTTTTTTTAGGCAAACAATTTTTTACTCATATTGTATTTTGTAGTATTAGAAAATTCTAATACGTCCGCGGGAAAATGAACATGAAAATGAAAATGAATAACATAGAAAAGTCGTATTTTTAACTCCAGCTATTATAAAATTAAGTAATATCGAACAAGCTGGATTAACTAGATAGGTATCAGAATAGCAGAAATGCTCCCAAGAATTTTGCAATAAAAATCATCAAAATCGGTTCACAAAAGGCAAAAAAAATCAAATTCAAATATTTCGAACTATTTAACTTTCGTATAAGTTACGGAGTTCATTCATTAGGTAACTACTTTTTTTATTTATTTCCCACCAAAAAATTAACATACATAAAAGTTAATAAGATGCTGAACTTGTGATTCAAAAGTAAAATGATCTGACTTCTGAATAACAAATAATTTAACATAGTTATTGGAAGATGTACTCTTTTTTGATACATATTCACTAAGTAGGAAGTTATGTTTATGACGTCATATACAATTTTTTATATACTTGATTTTATCTATTCAAGGAAATTGTTTTTAATTTTTATATAAATCAAATATTTCTTATTAAAAAAATATGCATGACAATATTTTTTATTTGATTAAAACAGTTATTACTAAGTAATAAGCATTTGTAAATTCTCAGTTACTGAAACTTTGGATGTAATGAAAAAGTACTACTTTAGAAATTACTTCTATTTATTTTTGCTGTATTATTAAGCAGTGAGCATAAGAAAATTAGTGAGGAACTTTTTTATATTTTTTTTCAATTTCAAAAAAAGTAATATATTTTTCCGCTGCCGTATTTACCTTCGAAGATCGTGGAGTTTTTAAGTCTTTTCTGGTCTGATATTAATTTTTTTATACGGTCATAATAGTCTTTTATTATAAATTTGAATGATACGTTTGCATAAGTTTTATTCACTTTCCATTTTAACAAAAACTAATTTGTATATGATATATTGCTTTTATCTTCTAAACTTAATTAAAAATAAATATATTGCTTTTCTAATGATATATATAAAGTTTATTGATTTTGGAGCTTCAGAAGCCAAAGTTGACCATGTAAAAATAAAACCACTGATCTTTAAAATATTTCTTACAGGAAATTTTGTGTTTATATTAAAAAATTTAATTTTTTCCTTTAAATTTATTTAGACATTCTATTCTAAAATAGAATATACATGAATTTTTGATTTCTACATTTTAACTTTTGTTAATCTATTTAAACTGTATTCTCAAAAATTTATTGAATCTGAAAATTAAAGATATATACTTATATTTTATAAAAATATTTATTTTTATAAAATAAATAAATAAATACAATAGTTATTTTTTAATTATATATGATTTAAAAGACATGTTATTATGATCTATGACCACAAAAAAAAATTTTTTGTTCAAGTATTATAGCCTCTCAGAAGAATGATCTAGCTATGCCAATAAGTATAATACAAGTTTTGTTCACTAGACTCAAGCCTGGTAATTAATTTTGTGAAACTTCACTTACCATTAATATGCTTACAGTGAAATTTTTGAAATTAGTTAAGCAATTTAAAATTTTTAAATTTTCATAGGTTATTTATAAAAAGACGAGTCGGTCCATTGTGAGCAGTGTTACCAGTTTAGCCTTTCTAATGCTGAATCTAGCTTTTTTATTTTGCTTTTAGCCTCAAAATTTTTATTTTACTAGCTGCTTTATTTTACTTCTGGCTGCTTTCTAACCTTTTTTTGGTTTATAAAATTGCCTTAAAAAAGCTAAATTTTCAGTATTTCAAAAACGAAGGAAATAATTTTTATTTACTATAACCAATTTTATTTATACAGAACCATCCATTTAAGCAATCTTGTGTAATATGTAACAAAACTGTTCGCCTACGGCGCTTCATTATTCAAATCAAAACTTACTAAAATAATTTTATGATAAGTTCTTTTTGTTTTATTACTCTTCTATGGTTAATAAATATTCGTAAATATAATTTTAAAAGCTTTATATAAAGCCGAAAAATCACCCAGAAAATTTTAAAATACTTATTCAAAAAGGACGAAGAAAACATCTTCAAATATAGAGTCATTTTCCACATGAAGAAAATTCTAAACTAAACTAATTTGTATGGGAATTATTTAGGCGATTTTTGCCATTCTAAAAATATCAAAAACTAATGAGAACGAGAAGAAATAAGTTTTTAAATTAAAAAAAAAAATGTTAACATTTTTCTAACCTAATTTTTTGGGACATTTATCCTTTTTTGACTTTTTTTTAAAGTTAAACACTGATTGTGAGTCCCTTTAATGTTACAGAAGAGAGGCTATAGAAAAATAGAGAAAAGAAATAGATAGATAGGTGAATCTATTGGAATCTATCAGATTGCTAAGCTGTTTGCGGTACCATCATCTAGTTCGTGAAGTATGTGGCTCCCAAATCTCAGCCTTCTGCGCTGAAGCCCTATACTATGACGAAGTACATGCTCCACTGTCACTAGTTCCTCTACATCATCGTACATCCTACAGAAGTCTGACGTACTCATGTACCACTTACCTGTCATATTTCCTGTTAAGGTATGATCAGTAATCATACCCACAATGATCCTTAGACTTATCGGTTACTTCATTAACGAGAATGTCACAGTGATCGCGAACCTAACAGAGTCTTATCCTATAGGTATCTGTAGTCTATTCAATTCCTTCCGACACTCAAACACTACTACACTTACATTTATTGCTAATAGTGTCTGAACTACTCCAGAATCATTCTCAAAGTTTTCCTCTATTAATCCTAAGGCTTTGAAAATGGCGAAAATTTCTGCCTCAAAAACAATTATCCGACAATCTATAAGACCGTCTGATATCCATTCCCAAAAAGTAGATCCTAGCACCTGTCACTACTTCCATTTTCGAACCATCCGTAAAGACAGCCCGACCTCCGTAAAACCGCTTCGCTCCAGTCTAGAGATTCGAAGTCATTTTTAGTCCCGACACAATCCGGAGAAGCGCCCATGAATAATGGCTGTCCATTAAATTCAACTTCATTAAGTATGCTAACCCGCCCCATTTTGAAGTTCCCTATTAATCCCAATTTCCCATACCTTTCACGAATTCCTCTACTGAGAGAAGGTGGAGAACGATGTCCAGTGCTATCTGTGACTTAGAACTTTAGAAAGAAGGTTTCTATGCATTTCTTTCCTTAATACCTCCCACCAGACCATAAATGAATGTAGGTTTCACTACCGATGTGTAAATTCCATATACAACTATAGGTTTCCCCAAATCTTCCCCACGGAGTTCATGCAAGTAGTAGGCATTAAGCCCTTTCTTGACCCTCTTCTGAGTATTTCACTTCCAAGATAACTTACTGTTAATTATACACCCATGTATCAAGGGAGGCCAACCCTGACAATTGAATTTCTATCCCACTCAATACCGGTAGCCTAAATGCCGCAACCTTACACTTCATACTCATTGAAAAATAAATCGGTCATGTATATAAATAAAATATAACGATAAAAAATAAATAATTCAGAATTAAATAATTAAATTTAGATTTAAGCAATTTGCCATTTTCGGAACACATTTTTTTAATAGGCCTTTGATATACAACCAAAAGTTTCTTTTTCATTAACATTTTTTAAGATAAATCAAACTAAAAAAATTGTATGCTTTTTTGTCGATTTGAAATATAAAGAATGCCATTTGCATTGAGCAAAAGAAAAGCTACTAACCAATATTTTTGACTTTCCAGTAAACCATAAAATGTTAAGGCAGATTATAATATCATACCATATTGCAAAAAATGATATTATTATGATATCAAAATTTCGAAATATTTGTTTCCAATAAAATAAAAAGAAAATTAAACATTTGGAAGAATACTTCAAATCAAAAATATAAAAATTAAACAAATTTTCAAAAAAAAAAAAAAAAAAACTAGCTGAGAATCAAATGCAAAATAATAATTTGCTAACAGAGAAGCATTTTAGATACGTAATTGCAAAAACATATCCTTAAGGAAACTCATGATTTTTACAGTGATAATTTTTATCACCTAGATGATATCGTTATAATATCATTTGGTTTATTGGGCTAAATAACTCAATATAAAAAAGAACTGAAAAATGTAATTTACAATTGGTAGTACTAATCAATCAAGTCATAAATTAAAGAAAAATATCAAAAATGTTTAATTCAATAACAATTAAAAGCTGAACAAATAACCATTCCAATTAGCACTGTTACTCCAGCAGTTGTGACGCAAAAATTAAAACAAATTACATGGAGCTTTTTTAAATCACTATAACTTCAATCATAAAATTAGCATACCCCTTACCCAATTGTATGACATACGTATGCATTTATAAAAATCACAGCAAAACTACTTTACAAAAACAAAAAGATTTTCACTTACTCATATACAAAAAACATATAAAAAAGTACGCATTAGTTAAGACCATAAGTTAAATGCTCTCTCTTTTCTCTTCGTTTTTTTTTTCTTTATCAAAACTATTTATTATGAATACCCATACAGTCACACAATGTCACACGAACACTCTTTTATATATATGAATATAAGATTTATTTTTTTATATTTATATGTGTGTATATATCCTTTTTTGTTTTTATTGCATTCAAAGTATATTTGTGATTGTATGTAAACAGCAGCAGTGCAAAGAAAAAGTCTACAAAGTATGTTTTTTTTCCTTTTCTATGTAATTAATGGTACAACTCTTTGTAATAACTCACCAAACACACACACACCCATATATATATATATATATATATATATATATATATATATATATATATATATATATAAATATATACGCATACATATGAATGTGTTTGTATGTAAATATAGGTATATATGATTTTGTTAAAGGCATAAAAAAGGAAGCAGCAATTGCCAAATATACTTCTGTGTATATGTGAGTATTAAATAAATTTATACAGTATATTATAGTAGTTTTATGTTCCACTAGACACACATACTACAACACCCCATTCAAACTCATTTGCTTTTACAAACACATATTCGGTTACAGTGAGTGAAAATTTTATTGCAAGTTTTTTAGATTTAATTTAGTTTTAAGTTTTTGAATTTCATTTAGTTTAAAGTGTCATAAATAATATTATCCTAACCATACAAATAGTCGTCTTATTTAATTATTATTATAAAATATATATGTATGTTTATTTGCATATGTATGTGTATCTGCATATATATACCTACAATATTTATATAAATCTACTTAAATAATTTAGAACATGTCCCTATTTCACTTTGTATACTTTCTTACTGTAAATACATATTCTGTTACTTACTTCAAATATAACATATTAATATTTTGTCATACATGTGTGTGTTTATTTATATATATGTATATAACAGTAATTTTTACCAGTGGCTGTTGTTTTATGTTGTGTCATTTGTATTTGTGAATAAATATGAAGCACATAAAACAGATGTTGTCCACTCTTCTGACTATATGAGTAATTATTTTCTACATATTTTTGGCAAGTTTTAGCAAAAAAAAAAAAAAAAAACATTTAACAAGTTTTTTATATAAAAAAAAAATACTTGTTTTAAACAGAATTTATTTTTTTTTTTCTTTTTTAGTCATAAGTCATACTTCAGTTAACATTAGATGGCTGCTTAGTAAATAAACTAAAACACAACAAATACTAAAAAATAGCGTTTTATTTTTACATTTAAAATTTTAATAATTTCTGTCTTTTTTTGCAAGTTGGCAATTACTGTTGTATTAAAATGTCAAAGTAAGTTTTTTCTGGAATTTAATTGAAATATTACTTTCGAGTTGCATTTCAGATTATATGACAAAATTTTGTTTTGCATAAAGGGTGTCTTTACATATATGTATGTAATCTATATATCGAGCTGAAATTTACTTGTAGAAGAATCAAATTAATGTAGAATTTTATTGATATAGTATATAGTAATACAGATCTAATAATTTCCTATAGAAAAATAATTCAAGAAATGATAGCGTACATTACAGGCCTTCTTGAAGACATCATAAATAACCAATACACCTTCAAAATTTTCAGTTGTGACCAAAAAACTGTTTTTCGGTATGTTCCAAAAAAATTCCAAAATTTTTCGAGTTTATCAGCAATTTAAATATAATAAATCTTTCTATGGAAGCTTATATTCAACAATTAAATTTTTATTGAAAATATCCAAATTGTATAGAAATTATAGTTTTTATTTGGTTTTATTTGAAATAAGTTGCTTAAACCTTCAATCTTAATTTTTGGCCACAAAAAGTATGCACCAAATAAAACAAAATATATGAAGAAAATATTTAACAATGTAAACAACCCCTGAATTTCGATATATTGCAAAAAGCCCATTTTTAGGACTATAAATTTCGATAACGCTGTATCGTTGAGAAGTTTTAAAAAGTCTCCAAAAAATTTTTAAAAAGTATCCAAAGAAGGGGCCAACTGCTTCAATACCTAAAAATCTAATTAAAATATGTTTATTTGATAAAACCAAAAACAAAAAAATATTGTATTTTAAGAAAAACCACTAAACTCAATTTTATTAATAGCAAAATAATTTACTTATAATAAATTATATTATTGTAAAATAAAAAAGTTTTTCATAAAAATAGTTAACATTTTATGAATATGAGATATTAAACTTATGTACTATTATACGAAACTTCGGTCTTACAAATTCTCTTATAACAAATTTAGGACCGAAAGCATCGATTTGTAAGTGTTGACGTTAAGTGTGTTGCACAATTTATTTTTCTTTAATGATAATTTAGATAAAAAAAAGAGTTTCCGTAGCTATGAACCAAAGTAAAAATATAAATTAGGATATAATTATACATAAAATCTATTTTTTGAATTTTTCCACTCGGGTTCAAAAAAATACAGTATTTGGTATTTTATATAGCTGTTCATAAACTCTATAATTAGGTTTAGTTTTTAACAGTTTCAGTTCTTTTATAAATTTTCAGAGTCTTTTTTTACATTACTATATTGTGAGCAATCTCAAAATATTCAACTTCTTCATTGGAATTAATATATAATGGGTCGAGATATTTCAAACAATTTAGTTTCTCGTCATTTATCGTATAACCTTAAAAAGTGGGCATTTAGTACTATTTTAAAAAAGGGGCCAAAAAAGTGGCCAGGTGGTTGAAAAATTGGCAATTTGCTCCTAAAGTCGCCAAAAGGTAATTCTGATCTTGTAGCTTAATAAATTTTAAGGCAATTTAGGATTTTTGAATTGATTTTGAAAGCAGAAGGACGTAGCTTTATAACTACATTACTATCTTGTATATACACTCAAACTAAATAATGAATTATTCAACATTTTTAAATTGATTTCCCTTTTCCTTTTAAATTTTTTTTTTTTTTTTTGTTTTTTAAATACACATGTATGTTTATTGTGTTTGGAATAAACCGAGATATCCCTATATAAAATAGCTTAAGGCTTCAAACAGTTATTAATCATTTATTAATTATTTAAATTTTATTAAAAATTTCTTCATATATTTTATTAAGACGAAATATTTTTTTTTTATTTTTTATTTGATTTTTAATTTTTGAGGAAAAAGATTAAAAATATATGGAAAGTTTTAGTAAGTTTGTCAGATTTAAAAATATTAATTTTCATTATGTCTACAACGAAAGTGCATTTAGAAATTATTTCATCGTTGTATAGGCTTTTATAGAAAAGATTTTAATAAATCGCAGTTAAACTCGAAAATTTTGGAAAACAATTTTTTCTAGAAGTTGTTGGAAAATTTAGTTTTAATATTTGACTAAAGAAGAAGCCTGTTTCCTATACTTTCTGAAGAATTTTAAAAAGGAAAAAGAAACAAAAGGATAATGGAATTAGAAATACATTTATATAAGAATATAATTCGAAATTTTGAAGGTGTACCGCAAATTTTTAAAGCTTATTTATAATGTTCTCAAGAAGGTCTAAAACCTACACTACGTCATTTTTTGATTGATTTTTCACTGTAACAGAGTTTAATTTTTGAGCTTATTATTTATTTTAAATATTGACGTCTCAATTTATTTATTTTATAAAATAAGTAAACGTAGTAATAAAAGGAAAAAATTAAAGTAGTAATAAAATAAAAAAATAGAAAAGTTAATTTAAATATTTTCAATAAATCACTATTTATTTTGTGTATTATATGCATAAAAGATTTTAATATAATTTCTGAATTGATTAATTATATTTATAAATTAATTAAGAAATCTAAAATGTTCTTAAAGTTTATGAATCTGCGAGATCACTTGTGCAGCAACTACCCCCAAAAATATTTTTTCAGAACATCTTAAAATTCAGAGTGTTTCGAATTTTTCTTTTATTGAATTTTAATGTACCGAAGAAAATCTCTTTCTTCGAGTAAAAATCAAAAAAGTAATTTCGTAGCAAATTGTAATAGTTAATAACGTTTTAAACGATTTTTTCTGTAAAAGAACAAATGTTAGTTACGCAGCTTTGCATTTGAGCTAACGATATAAGAGTAGGGATTGTACTTTCTCGGAATTTTTGATTTCCCGGGATAGTGGGAAAAAATTGCCACGGAATCCTGAATTTAATTAACAGGATATTTACCCAAAATTTGATACTATTCAAAAATTTTTTGAATAAGTTTCGTGAATCTCTTTAAAAAATAAACTTATTAAAAATTCATTAAAAAATTAAGTATTTAATAATTTTCCGAAATGGGATGATCAAACGAGTTCAAATGGTATTAAATTGTTTGTAACTTCAATAGGGTGGTCCAACATTGTATGAAAATAAACAAAGGGTATCTCACATTTAAACGTACCTAAAATTATATAAGGGGCCATGTTTCACATATGTTTAATATCTTGGCCAAATTCCAAATTCCTGCGATGATAAGAACAGGATGTTACACGATCATTTATGTATATATATAACATTTTATTAGAATTTGTTCTTTTTTTATTTCAACATAATTTTATATGAGTTTTTCTTATCAAAATCACTTTTTTTATCCTGACTATTCTTAAAAATTATAAAATATGGGTATATTAATTTTTCCTAGCTGTCGCCAGATGTATATATAATTAATATTGGCGAATAATTTGTTTTTGAATTACCAATATAAAAAGTCGTATAATATCCTGTTCCAATTATTATAGGAAATTGAAATGTGGGCAAAATATGCTGTATATATTGACCTCTTTCATAATTCTGATTACGTTTAAATGTAGCTTTTAGAAAATAATTTTGGATCACCTGTCAACTATTTAGTTTCCCTAGAATAACCCTTATAAAATACTCGCTTTCATGTTGTAGATCCGATCAGACATTTTTATATATAAGTTATAATATATTATATTAGAGCTTTCATCTTGAAAATTATATGAGTTATCAATGATTTTTTGGACCTACTATTTACTTGTTCTCTTACTTTCTTAATATTTGTCAGATTTCTATGAGACAAATTTAATATACAATATTTAAAATGTCTAATATTCAATCAGTTATACTCTTTCACTGGCAGGTTTTTAGTGCTGCTATTTTATTAAGGTATTCAATTGAAGTTATTCCACAAAGCGTCCCATATAAACCACTTAATGAATTAGACTTCAAAACTTATGTAAAAAAAATGTTAAGACATAGTTCCCAGATGGATTTTTAGCTTAATTTTCTTTAAAAAGTTACTAAAATGTATAAGTTTTTGATAAAATTCACGCAGTTTTCCTACATTTAAGTGCCTTTAAAATTTAAAGGAAATCCTGGACGAAAAATTGCAAATTTCTCGGAAATCCCGGGACGGAAAATCCCGATATATATTCCATATACAGGACTGATTTTTCCACATTTTTTCATTGATGCTTAGATTTTGGAACTCCTTGACCTTAAATTAAACATACTGAGATCATATCAACCTTCACTATCAAAAAACCTTAGGAATTTAATTCACAAGATTTCGTTGACAAATTTTGTTTGGCATTTCTATATGTGATAGGTTTCTTATTTCAACAAGAGTGATGACTTAAATTTTTTTATATTAAGGGTAGGGCATTTATTTCGAGAATTCCCGGAATGAATTGCTCGATTCCCGGAATTTTTTGTCGGAAATCGCGGGAATTAACAACTGTCAAAAATATGTATTTTTACAATTTTTAAAAATCAAAATTTCTACAAAAAACGTTTATTGACCATAGTCAAGAAAAATTTACGTTTAGATGATTACATTGCTCTGCATGTAGTTCGATGTAATTTGCTCTAAAGGGTTAATTAAAATATCCGAAAAAATAATTTCCGAACAAAGAATACTGAAATGAAAAAACTACTTAAATATTTAAAAATTCTCTCTGTTTGAAATCACTGCTATTTGAAATTGTTAATGTCAGATGAATGCAAGTCACAGTTTTGTAAGATCTTTTATTTTGAGCTTTCACCTCCCAATAAATCAAACGATATTACAACGATGTGGAAACAATATCATATAGGTAATAAAAATCATCACATATGGTAATGGTTTTTGGATCTAAAGTGTACTTTTCCATATGATATCTTTATTATACGATATGATCGCCATAAACCACAATAAAATTATAAGAAAACATCCTAAATATATACTAAACCTTTAAAATCATACATTACGTACATACGAGTACATATTATTATGCAAATATTTTCATGCATGGTTTATATTTTACATTTACATGCCTAAAATATTTGGTTGAACCATTAAAAATCTGTTAATTAATTATTCCTATTCATTCTCAACTTGTACATGTGTGTTGAAAATTTTTAATTTTAATATTTATAACCTACACCACCATAGGCGGTTGGAATTTTTGCGTTTGTGCTGATATTTGTAACGCATAAAAAAGTTATCCAACACCCACCTTAAATTAAACCAATCGACTGGACGGCTGGATGGCTGGTTGGACGGCTGACTAGCTGGCTGGACGGCTGACTAGCTGGCTGGACGGCTGACTAGCTGGCTGGACGGCTGACTAGCTGGCTGGACGGCTGACTAGCTGGCTGGACGGCTGACTAGCTGGCTGGACGGCTGACTAGCTGGCTGGACGGCTGACTAGCTGGCTGGACGGCTGACTAGCTGGCTGGACGGCTGACTAGCTGGCTGGACGGCTGACTAGCTGGCTGGACGGCTGACTAGCTGGCTGGACGGCTGACTAGCTGGCTGGACGGCTGACTGGCTGGCTGTCCATATAAACCTTGTGCACAAAGTACATGTCGCAGTTTTAAAGATAATTCAATGAAATTTGATACGTGGTACTTTTAGAATACAAGGACGCAGCCTATTGAAATTGGTTGTGATCGGCTCATTGTTTCACCTAGACCCGTACAAATGTCCACACGAGAATAGAGTTTAAACACTAAAAAATTCCTTTAAAATAGAAGTATCTTAATGAAGGTCGGTGCGAAGAAGTTTGGTGTAAGTATCAATCTTTGTACCAAATTTTTTGAAGATCTGTCCACAATTGATAACAGCTCTCGCATAAACCCCTCTTCCGAAAATCACTTTAACGTGCATAAATCACATACGAATCCCAGTATCAAGTTCGTATTCGACACAAATCAGTTTTATATAAGTGGAAACAATATTGCCAAATTTTATGAGAATCGGTCCATCATTTACCATATCTCCCAAATAATGGGAGAAATGGAATGGCTCTAAAGTGCATAAAATCATCTAATGTTAGTTTCAACGCATTATTCTGTATTTTTATATTTTATTTTACATTTAGTAAAATTGGCCACAGGTGTAATATAAGTAATCTTCCCAAATTTTTTGACTGAACATTTTGGTGTAGTCGGTCTTGACCAACTATATCTTTCCTTCTCGATTTATTTTAAATTTTTTTTCCTAATTTTTATGTTTTTCATATTATAGGAAACAAATTTTTGGAAATTTAGATATCATAATAATATCGTTTTCTGTAATACAATATGATATAATCATTCTCGCTGTCATATCGTTCTATGATTTATTAGGGGTCAACAATTTTTGAATATTAATTTTCTATATTTAAGATTAAATATATTATTATTTTTTAAGTCTCGGAGAAATTAATTGGGATCCAAGTGAGACTTCAAAAAAAAAAAAAAAAAAATATTCTCAGAGACATGCACATTTATGTTTTCTTAAAAATTGTTCTGTGGCTGTGACGAACGATGTCCATGATTCTTTCTTTAAGATTTTATACCAGATACTTATTTTTATTTATTTTTTATATTTTTGTATTTTATTTTTTTTTAATAGATATAGGTATGACTATATATTTTTTAATAACATTGAAATTCTACATAAGCATTTTGAAAATATCACACGCGTAATAACAAAAAATTTTTTAATTTTAAAATTACCTTTTAAAATATATTTTTCATAAAAATTTTGTCTCTAAAATGTATTCTTAATCTAAAACTAGTTTGTGAATACATTCATAAAAAACTATTTATTTAATTATATTAAAAAAAGTCGTCTTCAAACGTATATTTTTATTTCAAAGTAGATAAATAAAACTATCGCTTACACAAAATTTATTTAGTTTTCATGTCTTTTTAAATAATATTGTGTTTTTCCTGAATATTCGGGAATTCCCGGGATTGCCTTAAATAAAATCCTAATTCACGGGTGTTGAAAATTGCCGGGAAATTAAAAACTGTAATTAAGTGCCAAATATAATTATGAAATATTTTTAAGTGTAGAAACACAACAGCGCCGGGACTTTTTGCCTTTAATTGAGAGAAAATAAATATTATAAGATCGGCAGAGAAATGGCAAAGTGATTGCCAAAGTTTCATGTAACATATAAATTATCATTCTTATTTTTATTATTTATTTCAATTATCATTTTAATATCTACAACATATTTTTCACGATACTTTTTTAGTGCTGAATAGTTTTCTACGTTATCTTCTTTACCTTCACCTACATAGCCTCTACAAATAATAATTTTATTTACATATCCTTAGATGAGGGATTTATATAGGAAACTCCAAAGAAAAGAATCAAAAAAACTAGTACATTGAAGACTCGGTGATCGATTTTGTTCTTACAATTCTAATTAGTTATAATCGCTCTATTATAAAACTAAAGACAGAGTACCGTTGTAGTTACTTATTCTAAAGCATTCTTAAGTCGATGGTAAAAAAAAAAAACAAAAATGTTACGAAAATATGCTACTTAAGGGTTCTTTTGACTGCAATTATATCATAATCAATAAGCTTCAAAAACATACATCAAGTGTCTCTTCATGGGTTATAGATATTTTTAGAAATGAAAAAGTCAACAGAAAAAAATAAAAATGGAATTCAATTACAAAGTTACTTACTTCAATTAAAATTTTAACAGAAACCAATTAAAATTTCTTACATTTATTATGAATTAAAATTTATGTAAATGAATTATACAATTTATATCAGAAAAAAATTCTGTTAGGATCAAGTGATCTTACTCTGGTGTTTGACGTTTATTTAATATATTTCCCTATTATCTTATTCTATGATTTTGGGTTTAATCATGCAGCTATACATAGATAATAAAATTAGTAAGATGATATATTCAAAACAGATTTAAATGGAAATAGTACACTAATATTCAAACGTTTATTTATTAATATTAAATAAATTTAACAATATGCTTAGTGATAAATCAATTAAGATGTTATAATTTTCGAATCTTTAGTAGCTGAAAACTAAAAAAATCAAACCACACTTTCCCACCTATTTCCGGTCTTTGTCTTTATCTAACTAAAAGGCAAAACATAATAGACCACAAACTAATAATAAAATACTTTATTTACAATAGGACTTATGCTTCCCTTAGGAATTCACATTATTTTTGCTGTGTATGATTTTATTTTAGCATTCAAATGTCTCCTTGTTTTCTTTCTTGAAAAAAAGAACTAAAACAGAAACAAAATAGAATAAATTTTATAAATGTGTTGCCTATACAAAGGGATGTTACAATTGAATGCCTTTAAGTGGTCACGATTTTCTTTCCATTTGAAGTTTCATTGTTTTCTTGTAATTTCATTACTTTGTAGAGAAATTAAAATGGGGGGAAAAATATAAATATTCTCTTTAATCGTTTAATAAATTCTTGGTGATAAAAGGTTTACAATGAGTTATTATTGATTTAATTCCTGAAATAATTGATTTACCAAAAAACAAATACTTGAAATTTAATATGTTAGGCGCAGTATACATATTTTTATATGCCTTCCCACTTTACTTTATATTATTTTAATAATATAAACATTATATTAATAATATTCCTACATATACCTACATATACTACGTTTATTAGTATGAAATATTAATTTTATTAAAATTATTTGGAGAAATTAATGAACTATGGGAATTTGGATGCGTGATAGAATTTTCTGAGCAGCCGTTATTTGCTTGCGTTATTATTTTTATTAATTAGGATTCTTTGAAATATTTATTAGATTAGAATTAAAGCCTTTATTTTATTTTTATTTATTTATTTTTTTTAAGTAAGAAAAATGGATTTTTTAAGGCAAAAGTGTGTATAAGAATACAAGAAGAAAGAAATTTAAATTCCATTTCATGTTTTCTAGCTCTAACCAAAATCAAGTGTGTACAAAAGTTGTGCTTTTTCTATCATACTTATAATACCGTTTTCAGCAATTTTTACACTGAAAAAATCGATATATGCATGATATTAGAGACCATAAGTAGTAAAACTACTTACTCAGTTCTTCTCCAGAATGTCAAATTTCCTCTTAAAAAGACTTGAAAGTTTCGCACGATAAACATAAAAAAAATAAAAAATAAAAAAATCTAAAATACTTACAAATATTATAGCAATACAGTATGGATGTCAAATGAAAGCTAAGAACCACTACAATAAAATAATATTATTATTTAAATGTTGTAGCTCAAAAACTGAAGAATGTATCCTATTACTGTTTATTTTCGAATATATACCAGACTGCGAAAATAGACGCCATGCATGGTAAAACTGTATACCCAGTTTTTCTTCAGGATGTCGAATTTCCTCTCAAAAGGACTTCAAGTTACCGAAAGCTAAGCAATTTTTGAAAATGTAAAGGGTTAAATTTTCAAAATATTAATATTATATTTATTATTTAATTATAAACTTTATATAAAGCATATTTTCTTAAAATTTTTCAGTGCAACCTTTAAGTAAAAACTTATGTTATATGCAGGGATTCTTAGCTTTTACTTGATGTCCATAATGGATTGATATAATTTTGGTAAATATTTTATAATTTTTTTAAAAATTGTGTACTTTTCGATACTTTGAATTCCTTTTGTGAGAAAGTGTGATGTCCTAGAGAAAAAATGAGTACATAGTTTTATCATGCATAGGCTCTCGATTCTTTCATATGTGAAAAAAATTGGTAATTGTTGCATGGTGTAATATATACAAATAAATACATTTAAATTTTTTCTATATTACTAACGTACTCGCTATATAAAAGTTACCTAAGGATATTTATACGAGAAAGTAAAGTGGGTAGGCATGTAAAAATATGTATACTACGCTTAACATATTAAATTTCAAATGAAAGAAAAACACAACAACATGTCGTCAAGGACAAAAATACTTATGATTGTCTTAAATATTTTCATAGTCAATAAAAAAAAAAAAAAAAAAAAAATATTTTTATATCTATTCACTGTAAATATGATTCTGCTTGAGTCCCTATGGATCTCAGTAGTAGTGTATTGCAAACATGGAAATTTATACATACGAATATAACACTACACAATACCAAATATGTATATATGTATCAACACACCTTAACATAAACCGTAAAATCTGAAAATAGTTCAAACAAGTTGGACCTATGTAACAAACTGTATATTTTATATTTTTTACTACAGCACATATACATGAATATAAACATATATATACATACATATATATGTAAATCATTACAAATGTAATAGGTTTCTCATAGGACAGTATCAAAAATTATTTAAATAATAAAATAGAACACATGTTTAGGAAAAATATCAGTTTTTCATACTTTCTTTTTTTTGGCAATTTTGCTGAAAATATAGTAAATAATTGTTTTAGACACCAATGATATGAAAATATTTAAGAAAGTCCAATAAAAAAGATCAGATATGTGATGCTTTAGTAAAAGCAATAGAATATAGGAAAATTGGAAGTAATTCCTTCGCGATAAAACTAAAAATTCCTGGAACTAACTTGTACCATTACATTAGCTTATTAAAGGAAAAAAATATATGGATTTAAAAATCGCATAAATAGTGAATGCAATAAAAATATACACTTGGTATGATAAAACATGTGCAAATGTATTCTTAAAATGTGCGTAAATTATAGCAATTTATTACACCTGAGAATTAAGCTATTTAAAACAGGAGAAAAAAAAACTGAATGTTTTCATAAACTTTGTTTTGTTATTTACTATTAGTTTTATCAGTAATTACCTATCTATTTTCATCACTTAAATTTTGGTATTAAAGTGGCCCCGTAAATACAAAAATCATTTAAAAATATTTAATAAATACTAGATGTCTTTAAATGTGACATTTCTAATATTTTTAATTTTAGTCCTACATTTTATTTTTTAAACAAAAACAGTTGATTATTATTTTTATGGAAAACGTTACACAACAATCTATTCTTTGTAATAGTTCCTTTAGAGGTTCAAAAGATTATTGTATACTGTTTTACTCCAGTAAGATTAAAGTAAGCTTCAATTACCCCAATCTCCCCTAATATAAACCTAATTTTTTTAAACTTTTACAGATCGGTGTGGCATTGAGGCATTTAAGTTTGAAAAACCTCATTAAAAATGTCATTCTTGGTTATTTCTACTAATTGAGAAATTTCATACAATTACCTTAAGTACTTTAGATGTCATCGCAAATAGTATTATTTCAAAATTTGAATTATAATGCAAAATATATATGGGCTGATTTTTTAAGTTAAGAGCATCTTTTTGGTGCTTACAATTATAAGTTTTTAAGCATTCAGACTGGCGCGGAATTACAAACTTTTGTGATTTCGGCCAAAATAATGTTGAAATTACCTCATTTTCCATACATTTTGACAGTTGTGAAATTTATATAATTTCGCAGAAATTACGACACCCATCTCCGTGAATATGGTTGAAAAATAAAATTTTTTTCCAACTGTGAACAACATATTTCAATATTGAGATATAAAAAAATACAGCTGACAGCTTTTTTCCACATAAAAAAAAAAATTAGTAAAATTGAAAAAAATTATTTTGTAAAATTTTTACGCAAAAATATGATAAAAAACCAAAAATTAGCATAAATAAAGCGACTTTATAAACAAAAAACAATATTTTATTGACAAAGCATATCTTTTAACCAATGTCCTAAACAAACTGACGTAAACCAAAAGTACATTAAATGTCATTTAGCCAATATAAGCAGTACGGATTTCGTTTATAGTAAATCATTCAAATATCTGAAGTCCTCTAAACTTCAAAAGTTCTTTTCAGATTAATCTCATGCCTCAACATTAAGCTTTTACCTTAACAATACTATATATATTTCTTTTTTAACAATGTAACAGGACAACATGCATTTTCAAACGCCCATATTATACTAGCAGCAATTACACATACAATTCTTTTTCCTTAACCAAAAGGTTAACACATATATACAAATATTTATATGCATACGTATATCTAAAATACAAACATACACACAGATAATAGAAAATGCATTTAAGTAAACAAGTTCCACATCAATGATTGTGTGATTTTTAAAGTAGAGAATTAAATGAAATTGGCTTAAACGAAACCAAATAGAAAAATACAATTCAAAAAGAAAAAAAAGTAATAGATAGTTAGTAGCATCTTAACTATATATACTCTCGTATACTCGTAAGATGACAAAATAAATTGGATTTCAATAAGTGGGTGAGAGTAACAAAAAAATAAATGGAAATCATCTTTTCTATTTTCTTTCTTATTTTGTTTCTCTACTTTTGTATTTGTTTCCTCCAATGTAAATAGAATATTTTTAATTTAAAACGGTAGAATATTACGATTTTGGTAAAACAATAGGAAAAGAATTTTTTATTCTTGTTTGTTTTTTATGCAAAAAGATAGCGATTTTTTATTAAACTTTTGGCATGTCGTAGCTATTTGTAATTTTCCTTTTTTGTTTTTTCAGATTTAAATTTTGCTTATATTTAAAAGGAAGTTAGTGATACATTTTCAATTGAAAATAGTTATCAAAAAAATTTCCTTAGAAATTTGAAGTCATCGGAAACAATTTATTAGAAAATTTAGGTTGAAAATATTTTTAATAAATTTAGTTATCGAATATCATTCTACAGAAAAATCAAAGTATGATAAACTTTCCTATATAAAATCTTAAAGAATATTTTAATTACCAAAAATTTTTTTAAAACAAATTTTTTCTCTATAGAACATTTTTGTTATCGACTATTTTCCAATCAAAAATTTGTCCATAGAATATTCTAGTTATTTAAAATTTTTACAGAGATAACGAAAATTAGCTCTTCTCTTTTTCTATATAATACTTTTCTTAATTAAAAAAAATATAAATTGTCGATAATTTTTTAGTTATCGAATAACTAAAAAATGCTAAATTAAACTTTTCTGAAATAGGATTAACTTTTCTGAGTAGGATTATCGATAGATCTTTTATAGAAAATTTATATTATCAAATAGTTCTCTGTGGACCATTAATGTTATCGATTTATTTGTTATAGAACTTTAGTTATCGGTAAATTTGCTATATAAAAATAGTAGTTATTTAAAATATTCAATACAATATTTAAGTTCTCACGAAATCTTCTTTAGGATATTGTTCATATCAGTCTTATTGTTAAATTTCTGTTAGCAAATTTTTTTTTAATTTTCTATAAAAAAAAAAAATAAAAGTTATCTGTAACTTATCTACTCGTATTTAAAATCAAATGCATCGATAGCTTTTCTTAACAAAAATTACTGCAGTTTACATGCAGAGAAAAATGTAGTTGAGCATTGTATTTAAATATTTCTTTATGGTCACTTTAATAATTTATATTTTGCCTTATTCTAGAATTGGTTGCTTACTACAAAAGTAATTTGGTTATGGAAAGGAACATTTGATTAGCACAACCATAATTGCTGTTTCTGTAAAAATATAAATTATTATATTAACCATAAAAAAAATTAAGCAATATTTCTTTGCCGTAAGAACTCTCAACGATATTTAGTTCTCTGGGTGTACAACTTTTCTTTGGTATATCAAAACTAACAATTCCTACTTGCTCTTTTTTATGATTTTCTGTATAGGATCAAAGTTATCGCAAAAATATTGATGTCGTTTTATATCCGAATCTTTTCCAATCCTTTTTTTTTATTTTAGTTAAATACTAAATTTACTTTCAGTTTCAGAAAGACTCTAACCCCAATAACAACTCTGTCGACATCAAATGTTTGCCACTACATAATTAAAGAGAATTGTGAAATATGGTTACAATAACAGCTAGTAACCTGCTATGAACTAAAAAAATGAGATAGTGACTAACAATAGTAATTTTAAATTATATGCTGCAAATAAAGTTTTGGTTAAAATTGAAAACAAAATTCACTGAAAAAATGAATTCACAGTTTGTTGTTTGCAATAAAAGTTGCAAATAAGTAGCAGTACAGGCAGCACCAGCTGTTTGTTAAACTAGTAATTACTGTTGTTTAACAACACATACCAACATTTTACACAGTATCAAATAAAAATATTGTTAATACCGCCACCTGTATACAACATGGTGCTGCTGATGGCAACGATGTTTGCTGATAATGGTGATGATGACAATGGCGCTAAAGTTTTGAATTGTGTAACACAGTGCATTTACTAAACACTTTATAATTAAAGCTGTAGACAAAAAATAGATTAATGAACCCACATTTACATATGTGCTGAGTATGTATGTGCGAAAATTTGAATGGGAAAGTTTTTAATCTTTCATGTGTTGTAGAGAGAGCAAATGAGTGTTTTGCTTAAAAATTTTAAGGCTAATGTTGTAGGTTATACATGATAATTTTTGAGCTAAAGAACAAAAAAATAAAACTGCTTTTAAAATTGTAATTATAAACTGGAAGTTTAAGTAATACTTTGTTTTAGCACTCATAAGCTTATTTGATGCTTAAGTGAAGTTTTATAAGTAAATAGTGGGACATATTAAATTGAGCTTTTGTTGCCATATTTTAATGGGAGCAATGAGTAAATAATGAGATGAAGTTTTCCAGTAAGTGAATAATAAATAGACTCTGCTACAAAATTAAAATTTTTTTCTGCCGAATGTAATTTCTCATAAAGTCCTAAATCCATAAATCACGTTTTTTTAATTGAATCTACTTTTCGAGATAAGTCGTTGTATAAAATAATATTAATGAGTTTGTACTACATACGATTTGTCTGATTTAGATCTATATAATTGGAAAAACTGCAATTTAAATTAAATGTCATTTATACTTGCATAAGTTTTTAAACTGCCCAATGAAAAAGTCCAATTTGAAATATTTTTATTTTTCAAAAACTCGTAAAAAGTCAAAAACTAGGAAACATGATATTTCTTTCTCCTCCATCATAAACTGCGTATATTAGAATTAAGATGAGGCCCAGTTGTTTAAAATTGATATATAAATGTCAATTATTTACAAAAAAAATATAAATATTTCAATAGGAAAATTGAATTTGGTCTTGTTTCTATTTTAGTAACTGTGATCATAAAATCGAAAAATTTGAGAAATTTTAAAATGGAACCATCAATTTCAGATACCTTTATTTTTTTGTCTTTTATTCCCAAATATTTTTATTATTTTTTTGAAAACTGAGCTAAAACACATTAATTTTAAGCTGTGGTGGAATGAAACCTAAAATGTTTCAGGTTGTGTGTTGTGATATTTTTATAAAAAATATATAATGTTTTTTTTTTGGTATTCTGAAAAGAAATCATGCGCATATATAGCCTGTTTTTATAAATTAACATTTTTGTGACAAAACTTCAGTTTATTTCAAAGAAAAATCACTTTAAGTACAGGTTTTTTTACAAATAAAAAATTATTATCCTATAGTTTTCAATTAACATAGTTGTTGCATTTCAGTAAATATAAAATAAAAATAAATTTTCTGTGAAATTTAATTTCTCACATAAATTTTTAATTTATTCAATCATCTACATAATTGATTTAATGCATTTTTTAATTGGAAAAATTTTTCTGGTTTTCTTTTTACATTTTTTTATAATTGATATAATTATTTTGGTGAAAGAAGTAAATTTGAAAAGTTTTTATTTGAATGAATTATTTACTAATATATTTGGTAATTGGTTACTTTATCAAACATTACGCACGTGCGACATGCGGTCAAACGCAAATTTTTTGGTAATAAATCTGAATCTCCTAAACTACTGGTCGGATCAAATTGAAATGTATGGAAGAGTTGTAGAGGAGGAGCTTTCAGAAAAATCATCTTGTAGTCACCCTGTGATAACACGAGATAAGCTACAGGGTGTCAAAGTTGACTACCTCGAGTATGTAAAAGTTAAAAAAAATCGTAACTTGTACAAATGAAGTCCGATTTTAAAGATTTTTATATTTCTGGAAATTGCTTGGCAAGATAAAGAAAAAATGAGCTTACTCATCTAAGTTATCTCTTACAGTTAAAAAGATATTTACGCTTGAATTTTGAATTTTTGATTTTTTGGCTCGACTTTCTTTCGTTTTTCGGGAATAAGTCCGGAGATATATGAGGTAAAAATTTTTTAAAAATATTCTGTAATTTGCTATATATTTCAAAATAATATGCTGAAAGAAGTTTTGGATTATCTCAATTCGTCTAGAAGTGAAAAATATTCAAAGTCAGCAATCTGAAATTGGCATGAAAAATGGCTATTTTTTTACAAAAATATAGTACAATTCATTCACTTTTTTCTAAAAGTTCCGTTAATAAAAAATTTTTTTCCTTATTAATTTCAAAAGATAAGGCTTCATAAATGGTTAATAAAGAAATTTTGAATTGATTTAAGTTTGCACCCTACATCCAGCATTGGCCGAAAATTGTCAATTTTAAAAAATAGTTTCATTTTTATCGATTAATAAAAAAAAATGTCACGCGAGCTTTTTTAAATGTGGTACCCATATTTTTTATAGAAATAGATTTAGAATGATTTAACACTAAACTGCTTCCCGCCCGGCCAAAAACGAATGCAGGAGTGGAGATTTTATGTTAAATGTCAGTTTTTTTTACGACTATTTTTAAAAGCATATTAAAAGCATATTATCATAATATTTTTAATATTATTTCTTATGTAATGTATAAAACACAAATCAAGCTTTCATTCCTAAAAAAATCAATAAAATAGCTCCAATAACCTATTTTTGGTAATTTTTCAAAAATAAATTTTTTTTTTTTAAATAGCTGAAAATCCAAAAAAAATTAATTTTTTTAATACAACTCCACTAATTTTGTAAATATTTTAAAAACGTTAAAAGAATATAAAAATAGACTAATTTACCAATTCAACGATATATAAAATGTTGATATAGGTCATTTAATAATAGTAATATAATGGCCTCAAAACTACCAAGTCACGTCAAAAGTTGCAAAATTCACTATTTTGTTCCGTATTTCCATATGTGTGTATACGTAACACTCAACTGCATTGCTTATTTTTGTTACGAGATAATAATATTTATTAATGAATTTATTTAAAGTGTTCATAATTTTTTTCTACTGAAAAGGTTTTTAAAATTACCTAAGTACATAAATGTAGGAAATGAGGGGAAAGGTAGGAGGAGATCACCTAGATTGACAAGTTAGGGATTGACTTTTAGTAGGTTGGGTTTAGGACGAAAGGAACATGACGGAATAGGGACAGTGATATAAAAGACCGACGTTACGGACAAAGAGAGAGAGTGTTTTGAGTTATTGTGGCGAACGTTTAACAACTAATAAAATCTTGCTAATGTTATTTTTAAGTATTAAAATTGTGTAAATATTGTAAAATAGATAATTAGTGTATGAATAAATATTATAATGAATTTAGAGTGAACTGTGTTTTAAATTGGAGAGAAAAGCAGAAGTATCTAAAGTGTTCAACAAAACGCTTTTCAAATTCTACAATTGGGGGCTCAACCGGGATGATCTCACTGAGCCAGTGAAATAAAAAGTATTCATTAAAATACTTTGATTACTACAATATTCGGCAAAATATTGTATACTAACACGTTGAGTCAAAGTGAGATGGAGAGAGAGTTGCAGCTGATAAAGTGAAAAATAACTGTCGATGACAACACAGAAGAGGGGAAGCCAACAACAACATCACGGTGAACAATATGCTGTACAACAACAACTTAAGAAGTGATTTGCAATAGATGTGAGTGTTGTGACCAAAAAATTTTCCTGCATAGATGGCGCATAGAGTTTAATGAGCTGTTTGGGTGCTATATGCTTATTAATAGAGGGCGCTGCTGAGCTGAACGTGTGAAGAAGGTGTATTTTGTGTATGCGACCTATGAACGCTGAGCATAGGAGAAAGAGTTGCAGAATATACGCTTATGGTGTGTTGAGTGAAGGGGTGAGAAAGCAGAGAGTACGTTTTGCTACAACGAAGCGTGAGTGTATCTGAAGTACCGCCCAGAGGAGAAATTTTGTGTTGTGATATATTATCGTGTTTTAATTTCATATCGTTCGCAGGGAAATTGTTTGTGTAGAATTGAAGTGCACGTGCAGATTGTGTACGCACTTGTTAATTTTTTTTTTGTGTGTGTTTTTTTTTTGGAAGACCGTTAGGTCAATTTTTGTGCATTGTGCTCAGCATATAGTTGTTTGTGTTTGTTGTTGAAGATTTTTTTTTTGGTGGAATTTGCAGCTGCAAGTATTTGATTGTGTTGTCTGTGGTCCGTTATGTCAGTTTTGTTTTTTTTTGGTAAAAGGGTCGAGAATTGCGTAGTTTGTTTTATTAATTGTGTGTAATTGTTGTTGTCTGTTTTTGGGATTTTGTGTGCATATTGTTTTGATATTTTAATTTTGTCCGTTTTTTGTTTTTATATTTTGTGGCTTGTGCGCACGTGCGACATCTGTCCGTTAGTTTTTTTTTTTTTTTTTTTTTTTTTTTTTGATACAAAAGGGTTTACTTGCATATTTAATTGCGTATCAGGATCACTTGTTTATGTTATTGCTGTGTGCATTTCTTTTTATTTGGGTTTTATTTTTAGTTTTGGGATTTTGCGACGTGCAATATTGTATGGATACATATTGTTACGTGTACATTTTTATATATTTTTATTTTTATTTTTGAATTTATTTTTTTAAGGCTTTAATTTCTTTTGTTTACTTTTATTTTTTTTATAAACCTTTTTTTTTATTTTTTTTCTTTTGAGATGGAACTTAGTGACATTTTGACATTGACGATAGAGGGGCTGAGGGAAAAGCTGGGTGAATTAGGACTTTCGACGGACGGTAGTAAATCTGGTTTGCAGGAACGATTGATTAGACACTTCCAAACCCCTAGTACTGCGGATGATGATAATTCTGAGTACGGAGAAGCGGCTTCAGGTGGTCAGCGCGCAGAGGTGTATCATCATGGGCCGTCAACCTTTACCTTGAGGGATATTGAGGAAACTTTGTCGAAATTCTCAGGAGAAGGCCAGCCGGAGGTTAACCAGTGGCTCCGTGACTTTGAAGATTGTGCCCATACAGTGAGGTGGAACGAACTGCAGAAATATATTTACGCCAGGCAGTTACTAACAGGTGCTGCGAAGATGTTTGTTCGAAGCCAAACTTCTGTTCGTGATTGGCCATCTCTGAAAACTTCATTGTGCAACGAGTTTGGGGTGCAGTTGTCCTCGAAAGAAGTACATAGATTGTTGAAAGGCCGTAGAAAGAAATCAACAGAGAGCTTCCGCGAATACCTCTATGCTCTGATGGAGATTGGTGCACCAATTAGCTTGGATCAGGAGAGCACTATAGAATATTTCATCGAGGGTATCCCGGACTCAAAGGTCAATAAATCGATTTTATATCAAGCTATAGATATAAACGATTTAAAGGCCAAAATAAAGGTATACGAAAAGATAAATGGGTCAGTGCATCAATCAGCTTCGAAAGGTTTCCGTCCAAAGCAGGAGCAGACCAATATATTAAATCAACCTCAAGGTGAGAAGCGGTGTTTCAAATGTGGTGACAAAGGACATTTGGCGAATAAATGTAAAACTGATGGTGTAATATGCTACAAGTGCAAAGAGTTGGGGCATAAAAGTTTCGAATGCAAGAAGAACGTAAAGGATGGAAATGTAAAGGTTATGAAGAAGGAAGAAAATAATGTCCAGACACTGTCATCATTATCTTCGCATAGGATATTTAAAAGCATCATTGTTCATGATCGTGAAATCATGGCAATTATTGATACTGGCAGCGACATAAGTTGTTTACGCAAGGAGCTATGGAAGATGATGGGCGATGTTAAGTTGAGTTCTGAAACCAAAACGTTGACGGGAATAGGCCAAAAGGATATAACGACTCTTGGCTGTTTTTCTACTAATGTTAATCTTGACGGAATTTTCGTTACTATAACATTTCATGTTGTTGAGAATCAGGACATTTTATATCCTGCTGTTATTGGTAATGACGTTCTAGAATACGTGAACATGACCATTACAAGTGATAATGTGAAATTCTGCTCAACAATCTCCAATACAGAGTCTAAAGTTGAAGGTGGATACAATAATTTAACCTTACAAGATGTCTTTAGAGAATTAGCAAATATTAATACCATAGGCCAAATAGGTGACTTAAAAGTATATGATCAAATAGAGTTGGGTCATTTACACAACGAAGAAAGAGTGCAGATACTGAAAATGTTAGAGAACTACAAACCTGAGAAGCCAGACATATTTCCAGTCAAGATGAAGATTTTACTCAGCGATGAAGTTCCAGTTTGGCACAGCCCAAGAAGGATGTCGTTTGTAGATCAGCAGACCGTAGACCAACAAGTAAAGGAATGGCTGAAGGAGGGTATTATAAGACCAAGTTATTCCCAATATTCTTCTCCTGTGGTTCTAGTGTCGAAGAAAGATGGTTCTAAAAGACTTTGCTGTGATTATCGCCGACTTAATGAGAAGATAATAAGAGACAATTTCCCAATGGTAATGATAGATGACATTCTGCAACGTTTACAAGAGTGCAAGGTTTTTACAACACTGGATTTGCGAAATGGATTCTTCCATGTGCCTGTAGAAGAGGATTCCAGGAAGTACACAGCTTTTGTTACTCATAATGGCCAGTACGAATTTTTGTATGTTCCTTTCGGTATATCCAATTCCCCAGCTGTTTTTTGTCGTTACATTTCTGCAATTTTCCATGATTTGATAAGGGATGGAACACTTGTTGTATATATGGACGATATGGTAATACCGTCAAAGGACAGAGCGGAAGGTCTTTTGAAGTTACGAAAAGTTTTACAAGTTGCAGCATCAAACGGGCTTGATATAAAATGGAGCAAATGTCAGTTTCTAATGGAGAAGATAACATTCCTTGGTTATATAATAGAGAATTCAACAATACTACCATCAGAGGAGAAGACAGCAGCTGTGGAAAATTTTCCATTACTGAGAGATAGAAAATCTATTCAACGGTTCCTTGGTCTTACATCATATTTTCGAAGGTTTATACCTAATTATGCCATAGTGGCTAAACCGCTTTCTGATTTATTACGGAAGAATGTTCAATTCAAGATGGGTGATGAACAAATAGTGGCGTTTCAACAATTAAAATCTTCCCTCGTTAGTGCTCCTGTATTGAAATTGTATAATCCTAAGGCAGCAACTGAGATACACACCGATGCTAGTATGTATGGTTATGGGGGTGTTCTTCTACAAAAGAACGCCGAGGACCAACAATGGCATCCCATAGAATTTATGAGTCGCAAAACTACCCCTGCTGAAGAGAAGTACCATTCGTATGAATTAGAGGTTTTGGCCATAATTGAGGCTTTGAAGAAATGGCGAATATACGTGATGGGTATAAGAATAAAAATTGTAACTGATTGTAACGCTTTTACAATGACAATGCGAAAACAAGATGTTCCATTAAGAGTATCTAGGTGGGCGCTTTTTCTACAGCAATTTGATTACGTAATTGAGCATAGATCTGGATCAAAAATGCGTCATGTAGATGCATTAAGTCGCGTTTCATGCTTGCTGATGGAAGACTCATTGCGACATCGAATAAAAGAGGCACAACTACAAGACGAGTGGAACAAAGCAGTTCGTGAAATTCTACAAAATAGTTGTTATGAAGACTACTACCTAAAATACGATATTTTGCACAAGGACTCTGGTAAAGAGTTAATAGTGATACCAGCAAATATGGAGAAAGAGATTATAGAAATGGCGCATCGACAAGGGCATTTTGCAGCACGGAAGACTCAAGATCTGGTAGAGAGAACTTTTTATATTCCTAATTTGAGTAAAAAGTGTGAGAATATAGTTAAAAGCTGTATAGAATGTATTATGGCTAATACTAAAGCGGGACGTCAAGAAGGATTTCTCAACCCTATAGATAAAACAGATAAACCGTTGATGACGTATCACTTGGATCATGTTGGGCCAATGGAGACAACTCATAAGCAGTATAATCATATTTTAGTGGTGGTAGATGCTTTTTCCAAATTTGTTTGGCTGTATCCAACAAAAAGTACGGGAACTCAAGAGGTTGTTGATCGTCTTCGGAAGCAGTCTGTGATATTTGGAAATCCATTCAGGATGATTACAGATCGGGGCACAGCATTCACATCAAATATGTTTAAGGAATATTGCGAAGAAGAAGGTATACAACACTTACTAATAGCAACGGGAGTACCTAGAGGAAATGGTCAGGTTGAGAGGATCCACAAAATTATTGTGCCAATGTTGACTAAATTATGTATCGAGCGTCCTCAAGATTGGTACAGCTCTAGAAGAAATAGCGGTCTATGAATTGGAACAAGAACGTGATATTTTACGAGAAGAAGCTAGGGAGAACATCCAAAGAATACAGCAGGAGAATAAGCGAAATTACGACAAGAATCGTGTCTTAGAGAGGCAGTATAATGTCAATGATCTGGTCGCCATTAAGCGCACACAGTTCGGTACCGGCTTAAAGCTCAAACCTAAATTCTTAGGTCCATATAAGGTCATCAAGAAACTGAATCACGGACGTTACGAGGTCGAGAAGGTTGGTGAATTTGAAGGTTCCAGTAGGTGCACATCTGTCGCTGAGTACATGAAGCCGTGGGGTTCTACATTCGGGTCGAATGTAAGGTCAGGAGGGCCGAATGTAGGAAATGAGGGGAAAGGTAGGAGGAGATCACCTAGATTGACAAGTTAGGGATTGACTTTTAGTAGGTTGGGTTTAGGACGAAAGGAACATGACGGAATAGGGACAGTGATATAAAAGACCGACGTTACGGACAAAGAGAGAGAGTGTTTTGAGTTATTGTGGCGAACGTTTAACAACTAATAAAATCTTGCTAATGTTATTTTTAAGTATTAAAATTGTGTAAATATTGTAAAATAGATAATTAGTGTATGAATAAATATTATAATGAATTTAGAGTGAACTGTGTTTTAAATTGGAGAGAAAAGCAGAAGTATCTAAAGTGTTCAACAAAACGTTTTTTATTAAATTCTACATAAATAAGTATATTTTCCTTCGTTTTTTATTACATTTTTTTAAGTTTTTAAATAATTTACCTAGCTACTTAATTAATGTATTATAACAAAAATGATCTTTTTACAATCGCATAGGTACATTTTTTGACGTACCTGTTCAACACTACAGGTCATAAAAATAAACTGAATGAAATTGGGGGTTTTGAGCAAAAATTTAAATTTTTTAATTCATTTTTGCCTGTCACCATTTACCTGATATAAATATTCTTTTTCTATATATAAGTTTCCTTATAAATATGCAGATTTATTAGTGAATTTGCCATTATGGAGATTACATTAAAACACTTTTCTATTTGCAAAGTAATCTGGGATAATCTATCTGATATTATAAATCGTCCAGAAAAAATAAGAAAACTCATTGATACAGTAGTATCTTTTGGTTTAACTCTTACTGCAGAAGACAGTTTAAAGCTCGAAAATTTTTATAAATTATACGAAAGAAGGATCCAAGCTTCAGATTGGTCAATACCAAAGTTCAAGAAGAGAAATGAAGAGTGGTTGGAGGGAGAAATACTAATTTTCATCGGAAAGCAGAAAAAGGATCGACCAAAAAAAAGTTACGATGAAGTTCAGCTAAGAACAAAGAGGACCAAACAGGAATCTATTCTAAATTCACATACAAATGCCCAAATAAAAGATACATTTAAAGCTTTAGTAAAACGTACGCAACCAAAGGAAGTAGAAAAAGTTAGCTCTAATATTAAATTTAGGATTATCAAGAAACCAATACGAGATTTTGAGGAAATCTGTTAGCGAAAAAGGATATGATATCTTTCCCAGTAGCAAATCATTGAGAGAAGCGAAAAGTAATATTTTACAGCCTATGGAGCACCCGGTTAATGCTTCTGTTAAAAGTGCTAAAGTCAATATATTGCAATTACTTGAAAATACTGCCTCTAGAATTATATCTACCATCAACAATGATAACATTGAAAAATGCAAAGCCTCTGAACTTATTTTAATATTCAAATGGGGCTGCGATGGAACATCAGGATTTTCGGAATACAAACAACTGGATGGAAGTAATTCTGGAAATAATTATTCCTCGCTGTTTATAGCGTCTCTGGTACCACTTCGAATGCGCTTAAATAAGCCTTCCTCATCGACAAGAAATGACTCGCTTTTTGATGATATATGGATAAATTTAACTCCAGGTTCCAAATTTTTGTGCCGTCTAATCCTTTTTGATTACACAAAAGAAACCACGGTTACAATAAACAGCATTGTCAACCAATTGGAAGAAGAAATTAAAGCATTGCACCCAATATATGTAAAAGTATCAAACAGAACTACTAAAGTTACATTTCAACAACAATTAACGATGATTGATGGAAAAGTTGCAAACGCTATAACAGATATAACATCTACATGGAAATGTAATATATGTGGAAAAATAAGTTCACAATTTCATGATAATTCTGAAGTCCTTGTTAATAAAAATTCTTTAAAATTTGAAATATCACCACTCCACGCAAGGATAAGATTTTTGGAGTTCTGCTTACATCTTGCATATGATATGAAGTACAGAAATATTCCCAGGCAGGAAAATGCTACAGTAAAAAACAATTTGGAACTTCACGAATTACGAAAAGAGGAGAAGAAAAGAATTCAATTAGAATTCATAGAACAACTCGGATTAATAATTGATAAACCTCTTCATGGTTACAAAAGTTCAAATGATGGTAAATCCAGAATTCACATCTTCAATCACAAGTATTGACTTAAATATTTTGAAGCGTTTTAAGATTATATTGGCAGCCATTAATAGCAAAAAACAAATTAATGCGGACAAATTTAAAACTTTTGCTTACGAAACTAAAGAACTACTTAACATTACATACCCCTGGAAATCAATGACTCCAACAATTCACAAAGTATTGGCTTATGGTAAAGAAATAATAGAAAATAGTATTTTGCCATTGGGAGAGCTAACAGAGGAAGCACAGGAAGCCCGAAATAAAGATATTAAAGATTTCCGACTCTTCTATACCCGAAAATGTTCGAAAATAGTGCAAAATATGGACTTAATGGAATATTTATTAATATCATCAGATCCAGTTATATATTCTATAAGAACACGATGGCTACCAAAAATCACTCTTCAAATAGAAAAAGAGGATTCCGAAGCTAAGGAAGTTAAAAATTTGCTAACGTTTGATGTTTCTGATTATTTTCAAGAAAATCTCTAATAATATCTTCGATAATATATTCTTAATAAAATAAATATACGGATATATGTATAATAAGTATGTAAATATGTAGAACAAATTAAATAAACATTACTCAAATAAAGAATTTACTACCTTATAATAACAAATATATACCTACATAATACATTAGAAAACTAAAATGTTACGTATGCACACATATGGAAATACGGAACAAAATAGTGAATTTTGCAACTTTTGACGTGACTTGGTAGTTTTGAGGCCATTATATTACTATTACTAAATGACCTATATCAACATTTTATATATCGTTGAATTGGTAAATAAGTCTATTTTTATATTCTTTTAACAATTTTAAAGTATTTGCAAAATTAGTGGAGTTGTATTAAAAAAATTAAATTTTTTTGGATTTTCAGCTATTTTTTAAAAAAAAATTCATTTTTGAAAAATTATCAAAAATAGGTTATTGGAGCTATTTTATTGATTTTTTTAGGAATGAAAGCTTGATTTGTGTTTTATACATTACATAAGAAATAATATTAAAAATATTATGATAATATGCTTTTAATATGCTTTTAAAAATAGTCGTTAAAAAAACTGACTTTTAACATAAAATCTCCACTCCTGCATTCGTTTTTGGCCGGGCGGGAAGCAGTTTAGTGTTAAATCATTCTAAATCTATTTCTATAAAAAATATGGGTACCAAATTTAAAAAAGCTTGCGAGACATTTTTTTTATTAATCGATAAAAATGAAACTATTTTTTAAAATTGACAATTTTCGGCCAATGCTGGATATAGGGTGCAAACTTAAATCAATTCAGGATTTCTTTATTAACCATTTATGAAGCCTTATCTTTTGAAATTAATAAGGAAAAAAATTTTTCATTAACGGAGCTTTGAGAAAAAAGTGAATGAATTGTACTATATTTTTGTAAAAAAATAGCCATTTTTCATGCCAATTTCAGAGTGCTGACTTTGAATGTTTTTCACGTCTAGACGAATATATACCTCATATATATCCGGACATATTCCCGAAAAACGAAAGAAAGTCGAGCCAAAAAATCGAAAATTCAAAATTCAAGCGTAAATATCTTTTTAACTGTAAGAGATAACTTAGATGAGTAAGCTTAGTTTTTCTTTATCTTGCCAAGCACTTTCCAGAAATATAAAAATCTTTAAAATCGGACTTCATTTGTACAAGTTACGATTTTTTTTTAACTTTTACATACTCGAGGTAGTCAACTTTGACACCCTGTAGCTTATCTCGTGTTATCACAGGGTGACTGCAAGATGATTTTTCTGAAAGCTCCTCCTCTACAACTCTTCCATACATTTCAATTTGATCCGACCAGTAGTTTAGGAGATTCAGATTTATTACCAAAAAATTTGCGTTTGACCCCACTGTGCGCACTGAGGAAGCACTGAACAAAACTTGAAAATAAATTAAACTGACAAGTTTTAGTACGAGTGTTTGGTAACTTTGAAAAGAGAAAGTCTTTTAGGTATAGAAAATATGTTATATTTTGAATTAATGATAATTTTATAACTTACTACACTATAAGCAGTTAGGGTAATATGTGCTTGTGTTGATATTTACAAAGTATAAATATATTAGTCCAGTACTCACCTCAAAGTATACTATTCGACTTCAAATTACTTTATGAATCGAGATGACGTTTTCCGTCCTTCTATCTAGCTGTCAGTCTGTCCATGTAAATCTAGCAAAGGTCGAAATTTTTAAGTATAAGAACGAAGTCAGTAAAACTCGTTAGGATCGGTCGAACATTTTCCTCATTAAGCCCATAAACGCCTCAAATTGGTTATGATATAAATATATCTCAGCAAAACTTAGTATATTATGAGCGCAAATAAGTGCGCTAACTTTCATAAAGATTATTTATTATAGCTCCCATATAAGCTCACTTCTAAAAATCATTTTAACTTTAACGAAAGTCCAAATCCTATTGACAAATTTATTTATGATCGGTCTTAAACTGACCATCAATTAATGAGTTTGACCTATTTTGTATTAAAATTTTATCTTTAACCTATATTTTATAAAAAAAAAAAATATGCATATACAAACAGAATGCAAGTTCAGAAATTTTGATGTGTTCTAAAGAGTTTGCCGTGAAATTTGTAGGCAAAATAAAAAAAGGAATCCTATTTTTAAGATTCCCGCCGAATTTTTGGAAATTTTAGGATTCTTTTTAACAAGATCTTAATTTTTTTACTTTGTAATTTTAAATTATTAAGTCAACAATCACTGAAGTGAAATATCTTAACTATCTTAACTATTTAACTATTTTATTATAGATACAATAATTATACCTTTTCCTAAACCAATTTATTACGAAAATTGTATTTTAATTCATAATATATGAGAAAAACTATGAACTCCAATTTTGTTTTTTTAATAAATTCTATTGTCCTGCTGATATAAGTAATTCTTAATTATATACGAAAAGTCAATATCTTATACAGAACCAGAGCTACGCCATTTTAAGATTTACCTTAAAATAAATAATCTTTCGATTTTTTGACACGCTATCCATAGAATTGATGAATGTATTCCATAATGGGCACCACTATGTTTTTCTAAAGGTACAAATGTAAAGTTAATCGATTCTATTGTAATTGGCTGTGTAAAAGGAATTTTCATCCTGTAGATACTGGCAAAGCACCAACAGTGGCACATAGTTTGACGTATTTTAATTGGGCCACAATTTCCAAGATTGAAATACAATCAGGTCAAAAAATAAAAAAGTTTGCTCTCATTTTTTTTCGAGTATATTCTCGCATCAGATGATCCTTTCAATATACTTTGTATATTCTTCTGTTTATTGCCTTCTTGACACTTTTAATCAATCACTGATTTTATACTATTTTACACAATTTTAACACTCTTTAGCAATTGTCGTACACTTAATTCCACTTGATTGAAACATTGGCATTATATTTTGCAATAACAGCATGGATTTTTGTAGGAGAAATTCATTTCAAAAGTTATGAAATTATATACCTAATCACATTAGTTCTTAGAATATTTATATTGCAAGTAAAAAAATATAGTATTCGTGCCATCATCGTAATTCCAAAGCAATAACTTAAGAAATTGGAAAAAGTAATTGTATTTTATAAATTATAATAAACCAAGTAGTCAAGAACATATATCAATAAATCTAATGCAGATGCTTTGACAATTTGACATGGCATTAAAATTGGTAGTTTTATATTATTTTTTATGTTTTTGTTTAAATATAATTAGAATTACAAAAGTTATATCGCATTATCAGAAAAATATATAATAATGTTTTATAATGGAGATTGCAGCCTAGGAAATGCATTTTAAGAACTTTATTCAAAATTGTATACTAGTCCTATATTTGTTAATATTTTTGAGTTTTGTGTTTATATGGGTTGTTCATCAAGATAACATATAAATTTCAACGACGAAAAGTTACGTTTGTGCATGATATTACACGAATGTAAATACGTTGAAACGTTCGCCAAAGTATCTATTTTAAGTAACAATTTAGATAAACTCAGCATTGTTCGACAAACTCTTGTAATCTTCAATTATCTTTCAGCTGAATTTTGGTAAACCTGGTTTCCACAAACAAGTAGGAGAAAATATTATGTTCTAACCTATTGGCTAGTTTTACTAATTTATAAAATAATTAAAATGAAACAAAAAGCAAAGAAGTAAATATCATATTTAAAAAATTTATCAATTATGGTCAAAGGTTTAAGCAAAAATTCTGAAAATCGTTTTTAATATATATTATTGATAATTTTAGATAAAATCACTCCGATACAATCTCAAAAAGGCTCTAACAATGCTTTTTGAATTAATGGCGGAAAAAGTGAATTTTTGACTAGTTTGCTTTGTGTGAAATATTCCGCGAAATTCCAATTTTTTTCTCAACTTATTTAGTCAAAATTCCAAAATGAATACATACATATGTATAAAACATTATCATTATCATTACATAAAATTAGTTAGAGTATAGGTAAATTTACTTATGCGAAAACGTAACAATGGTCGAAAATCGGTTAATCCATATCAGAAAATTCATAGATTTTTTATATTACGGTTTATTGCGAAAATTAGAGTCAACTAGAAAAAATATATATTTATTTATAGGCTTAAAACTCTTTGATTACGTGTATCTAAATTAGGATTAAAAAATTGATTGACAACCAATTTCTTTAACATTAATGCTCTAAGATAAAGTTCTAGGCATGCGAATTATATTTTCTTATAGCAATGTTAATAAATGTAAGTATAAAAAGCCAAAATGCATTAAAATATATAACTTATATAATATATAACAAATATATATAACAAATGTTTTTTTTACTTTTACTAAACCCAACTTTTCTTTGAATGCATTTTTTCTCTCTCACTAACAAAATTTTTTAGGGCAACATGCTGTAAAATGGAAAGTATTAAATATCTTGAATATTTATAGAAAAAATTAATATTTATGGTAAAAAATTATATAATTGTTATTTTAAATATATGATGATATTTTGGTACTTACTCACTCTTTCCTTCGGCTGGCCAGTCCACCAGATGGTGAAGATTTAACTTTAGTTAATGATGATGATGTCGAACAATTACTTTCATTTTGTTACCACAAGAAATTATTAAAAATACAAATTCCAAATGGGTCCTTAAAGATAAATTACTTTTATATTGTAAACCTGGGCTTTACTTTTACTTTTACTATTTTTGCACAAATTGGTGTATTTAGATGTATAAATTCAATTAGGCAATCATGTAGGTGAATGATGTCTATTTATACTTATATATTATATTTTCAAAACAAACAGCTTTCAATAAAATACTCCCTTGTATGCGGGATTCTGGGTCGCTAGGTCCAAGTACATCGTTACTGACTGAGAATTGGCTCCCGAAAATATTGGTTAAGTGCAATTTTGAAGATTCCTCTGAATGTATTTTATTGAAGAAGGATAATCCTTAAATTATCATTAAATAAAAGAGATATGTTGCCTTTTCTTGAAGATCTCTTTAATTATTTTTTTTCTCTTTAGGAATTTATATTAGTATAAGACAGTAGTAATTACTTCTGGCTTAATAAATTTCCACGATGAATTGAAATTTATGGAAATTTTCAAGATCAAAGAGGTCGATCGTAATACTTAGTGCTATTTAAAAGAGCAATATTTACAAACTTCCTTAGTACGAGTACCTACGATAAGAGCGTTCACAACATCAAATGTACTTTGATGTTGTGAATGTATATGTGCAATAATGATGAAATAAACAAAAAGTTTTTTTCTCTCTCTCTCTCTCTCATTTAATCTGCACAATGTGCTATCTTACTGAAATTTATTTTGAAAAGCAAAATAATAAACAACATAAAAAAGCAACCGTTACAAATTACTTTTTTAGTCATTGACAAATTGACTATAAATCCTGTGCCGCAAAATTATTGTTACACTGCGTTATTAAACGCCATTCAAATTTATTACAAATGAGCAAGCTTATAAAGAGAACAAACAGTAAATTAACTGCACTTCTCTAAATACAAATCATTTTCATAATATTACTTCCACTTAAACCTATAAGCAATTATTAGTATTATCCTTTAAATCATTTTTAATTCAATCTTTTAATGTTAAATAAAAATTCATAAATAAAAATCTGAAATTAAATTACTACCATTTTATGTTTTTTTATTACCTCGAAAAACAAATTTTTTATTCCTTTCGAACGAACAAAATGTTTAATAAGAAATTATTCTTTTAATTTTTTAACGATTAATCGAATAGTTTTTGAAAGCTAGTTTTTCTTATATTTTAAACAAATATATTTTGAAATCGTAAGTTTAAAAAGTTTTGTTTTGTTGAAAATCCTGTCGAAGCTGATTGAAAATTTTATCAGGATATATACATTTGTAAACCCCGTGTTAACAGATTTCGGGTTAAAGCCATTAACGGACATTGAAATCAAACTGCTTAAAGTTAGAATAAACGGGAGACATATAAGTTATTATTAAATTCTGGAAATTTTCCAGCGCATATTAATTCTTTTAAATATTCAACAAAAAGTAAAACAAATGTATATGTAAATGCTTTATTTTTTAGATTTTTCATTTATTATTTATTTCAATAGTTATTTTGATGGTTCAACTGTTGCACAGTGGGACAGAATCGAAATTTTTTGGAAATTAATCTGTAACTTCTGATCGGCTAGTTGGATTTTCATGAAATTTGGTATAGGCATAGCAGAGGAGAGTAGAATATTAAGTTTGGAAGGGGGCACAACAAACCCCTCAGAGGAGGAGCTAAGGTGGCTCAAAGTTAGGTACCTTTGACATAAAAAATCTTTAATCGCTTGCCAAATTTTTGTTTCTCGGCCGATTTCAAATATTTTTATATATTGTTGTAGGCCCTGATAAAACCTATAAAGAACATGCTTACATGTCCTATTTATCTCTTATAGTTTTCAAGTTATTTGCGTTTGAATTTTTAAGCACCATAATTTTGTATGTTCTTGGTCCAGTTTTTTTCATATATATCCTAGTATTTCCGACACATTTTATTAGTTTTTTTTCCTAGCTGGTTAAAGAACAAAATTATCTATTGAATAAAAAAAATTGAAGTCGATATCTTTACCGTGTCCAAAAATAAACGATTTTGAATTTGAAAATTGCAAAAAAGACGACTTTTTGTGTTTTTTTAGCCGAAAAAGTATCTACACTCTTTTTTATCTAAAATAAAATTTTCTTTAGCAACATATAATAATTTTACACTTTTCTGAAAGGCAACTTTACAGAGATGGCTTTAAGATAAAAAAACAAGCCCAATAACTCAATAGGTCATGGTACACACCCTCCCGAATTCAACCAATTTTATATGAAAGTTTTGACTTTAGACCATTTTTTCTCAAATCCCAAAGCAGGAATCGACAAGCGGAATATATTTTAAAAATCCTCAATATGTTGTTAAAAGTTTTAAATCAAAATCTACGGGCCTTCGGAAAAATGTGGATTCTATAGCCATAAATGTAAAAAATGTAAAAAATTCAGGAAAACCCTACCCCTGATTGAAATTCGGTAAACGCGCTTTTATTTTCTTCATTTTCATGTTTATTAGACTCAAGCATTTCTAAGATTTCAAGTTTCTGTCTTGAACCGTTTTAGGTTATTAAAAAGTGGAAAAATTAAGAAAATTTATTATTATATTTTTTACTTAAACTTTTATTAATTAAACTGCTACTTACTTTTTAAATTTTTATTTATAAGAACTTTTGCGAATTTTTATTTAATTTTTACGCTTTCTACTAAAATTTTACCACCTAGAATTTTATCGAGTATACTCTGAGTAATGCATCACACTTATGTTGATAGCAATACAACTGATACCGTTTTATTGTTCTTTTTTTTATTCTTAAGCTTGTAACTTACTAATTCGATGTGTTCTTACATGGATTAGTTCTTTTTGATTAAAATAAAGTTGAAGTTGCTTATAAGCAACTTCGAAAATCTTGAAAATATTAATTTGCCTGTAGTCAATATTAATTATATTTTATTTACGAATATTTCTGGCTTTTCATTAAATGCATTAAGATATCCTTATCCAGCAGATATAAAATTTATTATTTATTTAAAAGTTATTATAAATCACAAAATGGTCCACCAATTAAGAAATTTCAGTCTACACGTAACATAAAATCATTTATTTAACATCTATTTTGTGTTGTTCTTTTTACGTTGCTAACAGGCACTTATAGTATTTATTCTTATAACGTTGAATTTGCAATAAAATATCATATTTCTTTTTTTATTTCTTTCTCCTCTTTTTAACAGCTAAAAAATGAATGTGGACCATAAATATTAAAGGCTATAACAATATGCTCTGTAAAAAAGTGTATAAAAAAGCGAGAATAGCACAAATAAAAGATTACAATTACAGAGAGTGAGAGTAAGTGTCAAAAGCTGACAACCAATACAAACATCATTTTTTGTGGAAATAAAAATCAAGCAAGCTGAAGGATTTGAAAAAAAAAAAAAACAATGAATATGATGAAAGACTGTATGTATGTATTGGTGTAGTATAAAAAAAAAATACAAATGTAAACAAATAAATGGAGCAACAGTTAATGCGAGACGCTAACGGAAACAAAAAGGACATAACGTGTCCATAATAACAGCGTAAATTGAAACCAATTAAAGAGTAATGTGCAAACAAAAGTTCCATGTTTTCCTATTTGACTCTCTAACTAGTAAGCATACACAGGAGTACGGGGATAAAACATTTAATTCTTTATAGACATCAATGCTGAACAAAAATAAACGATACCATAGCGGTAATATAAATTTACAAATACAGTAACATTTTATGTATACAAAAATAAATAATTTATAATACTCTTTCCCTCACGTTTTGTTATTTAAATGAGCGTGAGTGTATGTGTTTAAGTTGTATTATATGCCTGTGTGTGTTTTTAATAGGTGTCGGTTATTTGTTTGTTTTAATTAAATATTACTATTTTTAACAAACTAACTTTTACGTGATCTTTTGTTAAATATTTCAATTACATTGGCATTTTCAAAATTAATACCATACATGTACATATGTATATGTATTTTCTTTGTTATTTTAACAATATTATATTAAGCCTTCACCAATAGAGTTAAAGTTTATTAGTTTTTTTTTTTTTTTTTTGTAATAAAACGTTATTTATGCAAAATCGTCAATATCTGATGATATTTAATAAAAGCTAAAGGAAACGTGAGTGTATGTGTAAGTATTAGTGTGAGTGCGTATATCACTACCAGTAACTTAAACCACCGTCCTGTTACGCAAATAAGCAGCAAGAATATAAAAAAGACATGCAATTTTACCCATTAATTTTGTATGCGAATCTTTTAACAACGTTTGCCATATTCCTCCTGCTATAGTTTATTGTCTTTATTATTGGCAATATATTTAAAAAATAAATAAAATAAGTAAATATATCTTCTTTATAAACTAACCGGAAAGAAACGCATTACTCGTTCATAAATCAACACGTCTACATTGAATCTCCTCAATTCTGATAGCTAGCTGCCATTTAAGAACAAATTCCTGACTATAACGTGACACAATGTTGTCATTCCTTTAGAGCAAATATTCGTTTCTTGCTTTTATACAAGAAAATATAATCGAGAAATAAAAGAGTAAAAAAAGTATAAGAGTTAAAAATAACTATACCAACCATCAGCATTGAACATTTAACATCTGCATTCATCATAACAATAAGAAAACGTGTAAAATTGTAACATCCTCTGAAACCGAACAACATTGTCAACATTTTGACACAATCCACCAGCTTTAGCAAGACATCGCGTTGAAGCAGCCTCAGTTACAGCAGCACCAGTTGTAGTAGCTATAGCATCAAAATTATCAACATCATCATGACACATTGGCTGTTAAATTTATTGACGCTACTTATGTATGCGGGTAAGTAAAGTTCTACATTTAATTTTTATTAATTTTACATGGTTCAACTTTGTTCGAGAGGAAATAAACAGACGGTGTTCAGTAGTAAAATTTCTATTATAGTTTTTGTCTTTTCCATTTTATGCTTTTCTGCTCTCGATTCAACTACACTATTTTGCAGAATATCTTTAGATTTATTTTTAAACAATTTTTTACGTGCAGTGCACAGTGGTCCCAAAACGCTTTAATGATATATAATTTCATACGAATAGAGCTCAGGAGATTTCGAGGTGACTTGGGGGAGCACAAGTACTTATCCTGTCACTGGGGTAAAGGGTAGACCTTCAAAATATATGTAATTCCTTTTAAATTCGTGTAAATTAAAAAAAAAATCTAGATAAAAATATTAGTACATGTGTAGGATATCTCTTTTAGTTTAAGAGATATCTAGGTCGAAGCAAAATTTACCCTAATTTTCAGTCTCATTTTTTTTTAAACTTGGGTTACTTTATTTGGCTCTTAAAATTTTTTGAAAATATCCCCTATATTTCTTAGAAAATTTTAAATAATACTGCTCCAGGAATCACATAAGTATCTATGTGATTTTTTATCTATTCGATAAAAAGTTATATTAGTCTGAATTTTAATCTTTAAAAATATTGCATATTTTTGAGATTATTTTCCAAAAAATCGTAGTATTCTTTCGCTTCTTAAATACTTTTTATCCAGACCACACAACGTCTTTAATGTTTTCAAAAGAAATCTTAATGCAAATACGTGCAACGCAAAATTTGAAACTTTATCAATTTTGAAACAGTTTTTAAAGTTTTTTCATAAATTTCTCAAAAGTCAAATCCGAGGCCGACAAAAGATATATTGGATATATATACCCCCATAATTTGATTAAAAACATGCCTAAATTCTATAAAAATAAAATTTATCGAAAATTTTCTATAAAAAGAAAATTTATCAAAAATTTTCTATAAAAAGAAAATGTATTGAAAATTTCCTATAAAAAGGAAATTAATCAAAAATTTTCTATAAAAAGGAAATTAATCAAAAATTTTCTATAAAAAGGAAATTAATCAAAAAATTTCTATGAAGGGAAATTAATCAAAAAATTTCCATGAAAGGGAAATATATTCTTAAAATATATATTTTTCTTGCTAAGTTTTATTCATGTTAAAAGGAATTGATTTTTATTAGCAATTCCCCAAAAATGGTTAAAACATTTTACCAGGAAATTAAAAATTATGTATCAATTTATAAAATGAAAATTAGTAGTAAAAACAAAGTTTTGGCTAATGGAAAATTATACAAAAAATTCTATCGGGTATAAAATTTTTCTTTTAAGTGGAAGGTATACAAAATTATGCTTTTAGGTATAAAATATGCAAAAATATGCCATTTGAATTGGTGAAATGTGTTCTGAAATAAGGATTTAAATGTGAAAAATATGCTGTTTAGCACAAGATATTCAAAAGGTCCAAAATATGCTAAAATATGCTATTACAAAACTATACCAAAATTTTGAGAATTGTCCTAGAATTGCCTGAAGTAAATAACTAAGAATTAGGTTCTTTTGATGCCCGGAAAAATATGATGTTGCATATCTTTGGTTGCCATGGTTATTATTTATCTATATCTATATTTTACATTTTAATTGAACTCTATTAGCATTTTTTTTATTTTGCCCTCGCTTTTAGTTTTACATCCCACTGTACTTTCAAGTATATTAATATACATATTAATTGGAGTGTTGCTGGTAACAACAAAAGAAAAGAAACTACTGAATATTGTAAAATCTGACATTAGAGCCAAGTAAATTATTTATATATTAAAAATTATTCTTAAAGGTTTTACTTACAAAACGACAGATTGCCGATATTATTGTTGTTCTACATATTGTTTATATAATTAAATTTAATGAATTTTTAATAGAGTTTAACATCTGTGTTTCATGGCAAACAATTCCAAGTGTGTAAAGGATACAATATAAAAGTAGTTAGCATATAAAATGTAGTATACTAACGCAGATTAAATAAAAGCAGGCTAAATGCAGAAACGGTAGAAAATGTATTTGTACTTTAAAACTGTTGTTTCAAAAGCATTTAGCAAAAAGATATTATGATTGCAAAAGTAAATGGATGAATCTTTTCTATTATATAAAAATAAAAATAAAAAAATAAAAATAAAAAAAGAAAATAAATAATTACCCAATTCACAAAATATATTACTTGACCTATTGTGTTATATGGTATTTAAAATTTGTTGAAAATTTATGTGGAAATTTAAAATAACATTATAACATTGTGAAACTTAAATGTAGTAATTCTGTTAAAAATTATTTTGTTTTAAAATTTGTTGATTTCATATAAAAAAAGAAAAGACAAAATAATATAAATAATAAATAATAATTTTTTATTCTACATTTTTTTACAAAATTTTCCATCAAAATTCAAATTTTCACCAAAAACTCTAATTTTTACTAAAAATTCGAATTTTTACCACAAATTCATTTTTTCACAAAAAAAAAAAAAATCAAATTCTCACAAAACCCAATTATTTAACAAAAATTTTTCACAAAATTCCAAAATTCAATTTTTCACTAAAAATCTGATTATTCATGAAAAGTTCAAATTCACTAAAAACTGGTTATTCACTAACGATGCGATTTTTCAATAAAAAGGCGATTATTCGCAAAAAATCCAAATTTCCACCGAAAATCCAATTTTTTTCTAAAACTTGAATTAATCACCAAAAATCAAAATTTTGTCTAAAAACCGTTTATTCACTAAAAATTTTATTTTTTACTAAAAATCCGATTATTCACTAAAAACTTAATTTTTCACTAAGAATTTGATTCTTCGCTTAAAATCTAATTTATCACTAGAAATCGAATTTTTTTGCCAAAAATTAAAAAAAAAATGATTAGTCAATAACAAGTAAAATATTTGTAATCGGTCATGACCGACAAAGTGATATACTTCACCATTGCGTTTGACCATCAAAATAATTTTTGAGATTTTCAGAAATAGCTTTATATGAGACTTATGGTCAATTATGATTTGGTCCTTATAATTTGACCCTTATAAATTCGTACAATGATTTCTGCTTATATAAAACTTGTGTCAAATATTAAATTGATACTGTCATTTGTGTGGTACTTATGCGTGTATAAGTGATCTTCTCTTATATGGGAGCTATATTTAATTATAGATCTATCAAATTTGGTATTCTGATTCACTATTACATAAAACTTATTTTTACCAAATTTCATCGAAACAATACCTTATTCTGAGTACTAAAACCCTATTGCAGGGGAACATTTGTATGGGGCTAGGAGAAATCATGGACCGATTATAATCAATTTCAGTAGGTTGTGTCGTTATATCAAAGCAGTCATAAATTACAAATTTCATCAAATTATCCTTAAAATTACGACTTGTACTTTATGCATAAATTATATATGGACTGACCGCCAGCCAGGTGGACAATCAAATAACCTGAACGTACATCGTTTAACCTTCTCAAGAAGTGATTTTGAGTCTACTGGTGGATGTTCAAAAAATAAGATTTTCATCAACATTTTTCATTAAAAACCTAAGTATTTAGAAAAGAAAAAAAAAATAAATAAATAAAATTATATTATATAAGTTATATAACATTAAACTTTATTAATTTTTTAATTCCCGAGGTATTCCACTTTAGAGGTCCATAAAATATATTGAGGGGTAGTACGCCATATGAAGCGCATAGGAGAGTAGGTTATACTTCTGAATTTCATAAAAATTCGAGATGGTCAAAATCCCAGCTGGGTCGAAATTTTTTGAAATTATCATATAACTTATCATAAAACTTTTTTTTTTAATTTTTAAGATGCTGAAATCATTCGGTTTTCAACGATACCATTACCGAGAGAAAAATCGTATTAAAAACGACACCTTTCATTGTTAATAATGAATCTGTCCCATTAGTATTAAAATTCAATTCTAAACAAATAATTTGTAAACAAAATTTAAAAATGAACAATATCAAAAAGCCGATGAAGTCTAAAAAAAACTTTGAGGCTAAGAGCAAAATAAAAAAGGTATCTTTAGCCTTAAAAAAGCTAAACTGGCAACACTTATTACTATCGAGGATAGTTTTTTTCAAGACACTTGGCGCCTTAGCCTCTTTTTATATTTTTAAAATCATTATTTTTTTATTTTTTTAGTTGACTTTCTTAATTAATTGCTTCCATTTTCGTGAACTCCGATCTTATATTAGTATGTTTAAAATAATTTATCCTCTTAGATCTATTACTTTCTACTCATTTTGTCATGATTGCATGTAAGTTAAAATTATAATTCTTAATCTTAAGAAATCTAAGACCTCTTAAGGGCACATAGCGAAAGTTGAGAACCTAACATGCTCTTTATTTTTATAGTAGCACCTTTTCTCCTCTATGAAATATTTTTATTTTTATTTTTTTAGAAATAATTGTTAATAACTTCCAAAAAATTGCTAAATATGCACATAGTTCATTTAATTTTGGTGTATTTAAAATGTTGTTTTTTAGAATAACTTTGCTGTAATATGTAATTCAAAATTATTTCCAATCTTATATCTGTGCCTTATAAAACTGACATAGTTGATTTTATCGGATATTTATTATGATGGAACGACCATATGTATTTCCTAACAGCTACGTTTGTTTTCGATGTCAAATTAGTATTTTTTTGTTGTTTTTTGAGTCACTAAATTATAATGTTATTTCACTTTTATTTTACATCTTCAGGATACATATTGCAATTAAAAACATTCAGTGTTTCTTTTTTTTTTGAGAAAAAGTTTGTGTATTAATTTTTCATAAAACTAAATATTTTATTTATTTATCACACTTTCTTAACCTATTTTAAAATAAATTTAAAATATACTTTACTATGTATTGTTTAACCTTTTATTTTACATAACTTTTAATACTATTTTAAAGCATTTTTTCTGGGATTAAAAAGAACTGCTATTTTTTTTCTATGTTAATTTTCCAATTGAAAAAAGGATTTAAAAATTAGGCTATTTTGGATAAATGAATATTTTATAATATTGTTTAGATATGAATATTTAAAATATAAGTGAGAAATAAAATATGAAAGGTTAAATGCTGTCCTTCTTGAGAATATCATAAATTAGTTTTAAAAACAGGGCTGCCAGATTTTGGTCTTTGACCCCAAATTTGGGGAAATTTTGTTGCAGGAAATAATGAAAATTTTGGGGAATGGAATATTGGTTCTGGTTATTAAAAACAGTTTGGTAATTTTTCTAATGGAAACTTTGCAATAATTGCATCTTTTGTTTAGTTAATAAAATTGGAATTTTGGACAAAAGTATATAATTTAAAATTTGACTAACATGTTATTGTAAAGAACTTGTTCAAGCTGTATTTAATATGCTAACTATCTCTACAAGCAATGCATATATTTAATGCGTATTTTCGGTTAAGTTTTTAACAAAAACCAAACTTCGACTAAACATTTGGTTGGTATCTTGACAGCTGAATTATCGGCTGTTATTTTGGCATTTCTTTCTTACTTATTTAAATAAGTGCCAAAGAGCAATTTAGAAGTAGCAAACAAATTTTGGGATATATTCAGAGAGTTTATTGTGAATTTTCACTCCTTGAGAAAAAGATCAAACCATGTCATTTTGAATTTCTTTTCGAATTTGACTTTTTTGGCAATATGATGCTTCATTTTTAAAATATATAATATAAAAGTGTTTCCTTACTTTTTTGTAAAAACAAATCGTCCTGAAAATGCTCAAACAAAAAGAGCCTTATGCATTTTTTTGAAGATTTTTAATTTGTATAAACAATAGTAAAACAAATGTTTTGTACAAATATTTATTGGATAATGCCTTGACTATTAGTTTTTAACATAACAAAATTTTAATATTTTAAGTTAGACAAAAGCTGTAGAATTTATTCGATTTTATCTATAATAATTTGCTAAAACTTTCCATACATTTTTCATTTTGAATTCTAAAAGCAAAAACTAAGTAAGTGCAACAAGAAAAAATTGCCTCAATAACTCCAACAAAAAATTAAAACGTACCTTAGCAAAGCAAGCCCCCCGAAGGGCTTTTCGAAGTTAGTTCAAATTTCGGTTTTATGTTCTTTTAGAATTCGAAATTTTCATAGTCATATTTCCAATATGATTAGAAATAAAAGTAATAAAAAAACGTTTAAATTATTTAATCCAAATACGTTGTTGTTTTATAAAATATTACCATTATTTTACTGGATGTCGTACCTGCTTTATGCTCATTTTTGCCAATACATTTTTCAAATTATTTAACTTGCTTTTATGTTTAAAGTAAATGTCCCATCAATCCAGCCCGACTACCTCAAAGCCACTTGATCCCCATTACGGACCCTATAAAGTTGTCGAGTTCACTACCCGCATCCTCCTACAGTTCGTATAGAAAATGGCTTCCAAACCACTTCAGTCTACTACGCTGAAGCTCCAAACAATGACAGAGTATCTGTTCCACTGTCTCTAGCTCCTCCATATCATCACACGTCCTACAAAAGTCTGACGTGCCAGTGTACCACTTACTGCTCATATTCCCAATTGCGAGGTGACCGGTAATCATACCAACAATGACCCTTAGATTTCCACGTCTCATGCTCAAAAGATGCATCGAATCTGCTGGCTAAAGACTAGGCCATAACATGATTCGTTCTTTCTAGAGTCCATTCTCTTATGGTCATGAAATATGACGCAATTGGAATCCTAACCTATACCTCCACAAAAGACCTGTCCAGCTCCAAGCCCTTAGGAGCTAGCTCATCGGCTATTTCTTTGCTGAGAATATTGCCGTGACCAGGAACCCAACAGAGTCTAACCTTCTAAATTCCTTCCAATACTCAAAAACCAATCTAGACCTGACACAATAACTTGTCATTGTCATTAGTGCTGCCTGTCTATCCACATAGATAGTTACCTCATTGTTCCTCTTGTTCTATAAAAGATCGTCTGGATCTATTCCCATGAAGTAAATACCCTCCCCTGTGTCTAATTCCACTTTCAAGAGAGCACACCCTCCATGGAGCTTTTCCGCTCCAGTCCAGAGATCCCTATTAGGGGTTGCAATAACAGGAGTAGCCTCGAAGTCAATTATAGTACCGACATAATCTATTTGCACGGCCGAGTATAATGTTCGACTATAAAACTTAACTTCATTAAGTATGCTAACATACCCCGCTGTGAAGCTTCCTATTAATCCAAATTATTTCAGTCTAAATAAGTTCCGCACAGCCATTCCCCTCATGAACTCTTCAATTGGAAGAAGGTGGTGAATGACGTTCAGTGCTGTCTGAGGTGTACTACTCATGGCACCCGTAATGCCAATTGAAGCACATCTTTGAACTTTAGAAAGAAGGTTTGTATACGTATACGTTTGCTGTCCCTTGATAAACTGAGTTCCGTCCCATTCAAAACTGGTAGGCTAAATATCTAAGCCTTAATCTTCTGGTGAACAGAACTAGTTCAGTCTTTTCAGGGTTGACTCCCAATCCATTAAAATTTGCCCATTGGGAAAGTTCTCGCAGCCCAGTTTGCAAGATCTCGCTGATCATGGGTAGAAATTTACCCGAGACCAACAATACCACATCGGCAGTATTTCCTTCCCATGGTATCGAACTGCCTCAGTATGACTTTCATTGCCAAAAGCCTCAATAATGGAGAAAGAACCCTCCGTTGCAGAGTACCCCTTGTCATAAGCTTCCTTATGCAAATGTCTCCCGTGCTCGAGCTGATAACCTCGCTGCTTAGCATTAGGAATACACTAATACCCAACGAAGCTAGTATTTCCTCAATCGCCTCTACCCTAACGTTATTAAAAGCCCCTTTTATATCGAGGAATGCTGCCAAGGTGTATACCTTATGCAATAAAACTCACTACATCATATAGAGTACTCTCAAAATACTTACCCTTAGGATAAGCGTGTTGAGCGTCGCTGATGAGCTGAGTTCCCATACACCTCCTTAGATAAAGGACCCTTACCTCCCTCCACCACCTGGGAATATATCTCACTATAAGACATTCCCTAAATACCTTCACGAGTATTGAGATGACTCTTTCGTTGACATTCTGTAACATGGTTGGAAAAATTCCATCTGGGCCCGGTTACTTATATGGCCCAAATGAGTTTGCCGTCCATCTTACCTTATCTCCAGTGATCATCTCCTCTATTGCATTGATATCACCCTCCTCTGATCCGGACTGTAGGTTATCACTGACATTACCTGTCCTCACATCAGATTCTATATCTATATGAGTCTCCATCCGAGCCAGACAATCCGATGACCAAGTCCACGCATTCACAGAAATTCATCCATGATGTCCGTTTCGCCCGTCTTATATCCTTCTTATACTTAGTAAAGCTTTCCCTATGGCTATCCCAATCAGTCTGACTCGTCGTCAGCTTGGCTATATTAAATAGCCTTCTAACTGTAGACCGTTGGACCCTCAGTTCCCTTGTATACCATGTCGAGTGCCTCCGTTTGCCAGGATAAATCACCAGGCAACTGATCTCAAAGCTACTCTTAATTACCTCTGTGAAGCTCCAAACAATGACAGAGTATCTGTTCCACTGTCTCTAGCTCCTCCTCAGTATCCCTCAAATCCCTATCAACTAACGCCCCGAAGGACTTCCAATCCGTTATTCTGCAGTTCCTATAAGATTTTCCTTTTGGTCTTGCAAAGTCAAGACTGAAGGATATCATGCTATGGTCCGAAAAGGAATAATTCATAGCCACCCTCTAGTTTTTGACAAATTCACTTCCTTGGTTCGCTAGTGTTATATCTATAACTGTTTCTCTATCTTTTTGAATGTAAGATTAAGATTCAAATTCTGCAGAGCGATGCTCGCTGGATCGGCGGAATCATATAGCATGTACACTGATGCCAGTACAAGCCTACTGCTCCCAGTAACATCCCAGTGAACAGCTATAAAATCCCCGTTGATAAAAAGTGAAGAAGATTAATATTCAAATCATTCCTAGCTAATATATATTTCCTTATCTTCTCCAATGTGTTCGGTATGAACAGATTATATCCAGTGGTCCTTAAGCCGCAAACCCTGGTTTTGTTTATCCAGGGTTCCCGGATAAAGGCCACGGCCACTTCATAGTCAATGAGAAGCCTTGAAAATTCAATTGAGGCTACTTCACTGTGATGCAAATTAAATTGCACCCCTGACAGCGTCTTTGGGTTTATCAGATTTGACATACCTAAATTAAATTACCCCAAAACCAAAGACAACCCCCCTCAGTGACTCCAGCTTCTTTAGAGACTCCTGCTCCACTGCGAGTCTGAAGTCTCTGCATCTTCCATTGACCTGTAACAAGACCTACATTCCAATTTTCCAATACTGTAAGATTGGTTTCAACCTCTGGAATGGGTGGAGGAAACCATGCCGTCACTATTGGACGCAGGAGCAACTCAGATGCCAGTATCACCTCCCAAGTTTCTCCCCCATTATAAAGGGAATCGCACTTAGCAATTGCGTTTTTAAGAAATTCAAGAGAATTCTTATTACCGCAGTTGATAGTTTTAACTCCCTTCATACAATCCGCGCCTTTGAAGGAAACCTCGTCCTGCCTTCTACTTACGAGGGTGATCTCTTCAATGAGCTTGTGTTCAATCCGTCGCCATAGCTCAACGCTGATCCTCCCATCTGGATCAACTTTGTCAATGATAGCAGCTTGAATACAGTTATGCAACACTGATTTCTTCGCCTTCTTCGATGTTGAGGGCTGTTCGCTTCCTAACCCAGCTCTTTTAATAACCTTCTTGTTGGGGCCATTAGCAGAGTTGAAAGATATGCAAGCAGCCTTCTTGGCTGTCGAGGTTTGCTGGTCATCCCCGGACCTGGCCCTTTTAATAATGGCCTTTTTTGGGACCCTTAGAAGAGCCGTGTGGGTTTTGACCAACAGCGCTCGAAGTAGAAGTAGACCATATGCCAAAGATTTTAGCAACCCCACCAGTGGTGTCCTTATAGTTTCCACTGGTAGAGCTGATCGGCCTCTGACCTTACTTGACGATGGCTGATCATATCCAAGCCTAGCATCCCTGGCAATCTTTTGCGAATTGCCAGATTTGCTGGCTGGTGCATTAACAGCCTTACCACCGGTACTCTTTGGCTTGCCAGTCTTTACCTGCTGTTCCAGAAGGATTGCAGCTTTGGCTGGTTCACCACTATCATTATTTTCCGCTACGGCACGGATCGTTGAGGTTATTGACCTTCCTCCTGTGCTTTCACTAGACACCTCTGGAGTGTTTTCCACATTCTCACTCAACCCTTTAGGATAAATCGTTCCCGGAGAGTCACAGACAGACCCATAGATCCGTTCGTATCTCCCAACGTTCCTTCTGTGTTTTCTGACAAGGTAACTATCCTCGCCTGCAAGTGGCATTGAGTTTCTCTTAACTATCTTATGCAGACTGATAAGAGAAGCTCTACTGCCGCTCCGAGCCTTTTATTCTTTAGTTCGGCATGTGACATCGGCTGTCGCATCTTGCAATACCACGCCAAACTAAATTGGCGCTGGACGTATGATATTCTGCGCGGGCTAGGCTGAAGCTTACAACCAACCCGTGCCATAGGCGTTGGAGGTTAGCTGTTAGTTTATTTAGGTACCAACTAACCATTCAGGTCCTCGTCACTGTTACCGCCCACCTTGACCTTAAAGTGTTCTACATTTATTTGGTACCCGAGAGGCTCTAAGGAACTCTAGAACCAGAGATATAATACACATGATCTGATCATGCGACTTATTACCAATTCCCCCTATTCACTACCTGGGGACCCATGTATATATAGAAATTCATTAATAGAAATATTGAAGTATAATAAAAGTCGTAGAAAAAGAGGCGTGGTGCCCATATGGATAAAATTTTATAATGTGCAGTAATTTCGATTACTTCGATGAACAGAATTTTGCCTGAATTGTCAATAAAGTTGAAATATTTATTTTTACTGAAAGTGGACTTAAAAATATGAGTTCGATTTATATTTTGGCCAACAGTTCCTCCACAAGTTACTTGATATATGACTAAATTTCGTTAAAACTTTCAAAAAAAGAATTGTTAGTAAAAAGTGGGCATGCCATTATTATTAACATTATTATCATATCCTGTATTTACTTTCGAAGGATAAATGATATATATTTGAGCAAAAAATCAGTTAAATCGGTTGTATAATATGACTATTCATATATTGCAAACAATCTTATTATGAAAAATGGGTGGAAAAAGGGAGGAAAATTTAATATAAATTTTCCATGGCATCTAAGAGAAGCTCTGTATACTAAAAAAAATCTGTGCCCATAAATACATTGACATTTATGGATTTAAATATCTTTTATGTTTACATCTAATGAAAAAAGTGATTCAAAAAATCGGAAATTTAGGAGCCCATAAATTCGAAATTCGAACTAACTTTGCGAAATCCATCCGAGCTTTTATTAATCTAATGGTGTGCTTTAATTTCGCTTTAGAATCATTGAGGTAATATTTGTTGAACCAAAATTTGTTGCATAGTGAAATATAAAACAAGATTTTGTCCTAAAATATATGAAGAATTTTTTAATAAAGTTTAGAAAATGCTTAATAACTTTTTGCGATTTTATATAGGGATGTCTCATTTTATTATAAATAAAATAAAATATCAAACTTTGTGAACAAATATATATAGTCTTTTAGCAATAAATCAGAAAAATTTACATCAATATTAAAATTTTGTGAAAGAAAACAGAAATAAATTTAAAAATGGTGAATAATTCATAACATAATTTGAGCGTATATAAAAGATGGTAATACAGTTAAAAATTCATGTCTTTTGGCTTTCAAAACCGATTTAGAACTCTTAAATTTACTTCAAATTTTATGAAGCTATGAGACCTATAGTGCAGGAACTACCCTAAAAATGTTTTTTTTAATATCTTGAAATTTAGAATGTGTTTCGAAAAAAACACATTGGTTTAAAACTAAGAAAACTAAATTTATCATTGTTATTTAGTTTTATTTTATTTAATACAAATAAAGTTTCATGTCTCACTTTTTTTTTTCTTTTTTTTTGTTTTTTTTTTTTATTTGGAAATTATTATTAATTTTTTTTCTTTTTGTGTATAGGATTTAAAGTTTTTAATGATTTTATAGTTTTATATAAATTATATAATATAATTCATTTACTATTTATTAAATTTTATTTACTTAACATACTCTTTAAATAAATAAATTTCTAATAATCCTTAAAAATATAAACTAAACTTTAGTTTTTAAATAATGTCTACATTTGATATATATATATTTTTTTGCGGTTGTGACCAAAATCCCTATTGGCCATAACTTTGGATTAACAACAATTTATTATGTTCTAAAATATAAAAAAAAACTAGAAAGAAACTTAATATAGTAATTGGTAAGCTAAAGTATTTTATATACAAAAGATAACAAACTAACTAAATACTGAAAGTACTAACTTTACAAACAGAAAATATTACCGCGATGATAATGGATGACTTCCACTAAACAGTTATGATAAACTTCATGACATAATTTGACTACCAAAGGCAAACATGGACATTTACATTTAAAACTCTTTATACTCCCTTCTACATACAATGACAACATTGTAACACACTGTCAGCCAAGGCAGGGAATGATCAGTAAATGAGAATAACTAGTAAAAAAAAAAAACAAGAAAAAAAGGTTTGGTCTTTGTAATTCATATTTCACAATATACAATGATAAGAATAATTGGAATGTCATTTATTTTTAAAAGCAGAATGTTGAATGAATTTTCATAAAAAAGTTTAAAATATATAGCGAAAGTTGACATTAGAAGAGCTGTAGGAGTAACAATAAAAACAGATGTCAGGTTATTCCTTTTTTCTTTCTTTCTTTTGCGTGTGTTCAAATAGACGGAAACGGAAGTTAAATGCTAAGACAGTGTGCTCAACAAAATGGAAACAACCATATGAATTACTACTACAACCAACAATGTCAAGTTGTAGTATAATAGTGACTATTTAGATATGAAAATAAATGTACTATTTACAGGTTTTCTATATTAGCAATAAAGTAAATTGTATTCTTTTTAATATTAAAAATACGAGGTTAGATTTCCATTAAAATAACTATTTATTTTTTCATAAAATAAACTGGACATTAATATATATACTGCAAATTTAGTCTTTGTTAGTTTAATTTATATAACTAATTCAGAAGTGACCATCGCTAATTCAGTGGCTATTTATTTAGCTCTCTACCCCCTCCTCCCTTTATAATATCTACATGATATTATTTATTCGGTTGATTTTTTTTCTTTTTACCATTTTTTTACTATTTTGAAGAAGAATAATGAATAAGACCTAAACAAATTGTCGACAATCATAAACTAATGTATGTCATTTTCTTTATTATTGCTATTACTTATAAAACTTTGCTGTTGTTGCTGTTGTTTTTACTGCTCTTTTCTCTATGTAGTAACAGATAATATTTGTTTTTGTCCTTTTTATAGTTTGTTAGCATAATGTTAATAAATAATTTTAGTAAAGTTTATTTAGCAATTTCTTCTATCTTGCATTCCCCACCTCTCTCTCTCTCTCTCTCCCTGTTTTTCCCTCTTCGCCGTTCTACTTTTATTAAGTTTCTTTAAGAAAATTTTGTGACATTTATTTCCTTTTAATGCTGACTGTATTTATCTATATGTACGTGTATTTGTGGTAAGCAAATGAAAAGTAGTAAAATATTTATAATTTAAATAAAAGTTATTTTTAATTAATGAATCTTCTTAGTAGTTTCTTGTTTAATAGATATAAACTGATATAAAAATTAATGAAAGCATAAATCAAAATAATTACTAGAACAGCAAATGCAGATTACTTAGAGAAATTATTATGCTATTTAAAGGATTTGAAAAGAATATATTTATTCTTTGAAGAAAAGTGATGAATATTTTAATTACGATAAAATGAAGATAAAAAATGCTTAAGGTTCGATTAATTTAAATTAAAAAAATGTATTTTAATTATACTAATAACTTAAGTAATTAAAATTTTGAAAACATTAGATAAGTAAAATGTGAATTTTTTGGTTCTTAACACAAAAACAGATTCACTAGGAATAATGGTAAAAAATTGTTTTTTATAATTTCTGTGTACTAAAGGTACTATTTAACTAGAAATGTAACAAGTATTACGTCAGCGTTACCGTTGAGAAATTTTAAAAAGTGTCCAAAAAAAGAAGCTTATAAAACGAAAGCCGCCAAAAAAGATGATTTAAACTAGAAAGGTTGCCAACTGTTTCAGTACCAAAAAAATCCTTAAAACTTGTTTATTTGATATAAACAAGAAGAAAAAATATTGTATTAAAAAAAAAAAATGCTACCAAATTAAATCACACATTTTAGCTATTTTGGCTCCATCTGATCTCGTTTAGCTATAAAATCGATTAATGTGTTTAATAATAATAATTATTATTATTTTAGTTATTGTTATTACTATTATTATTTTTATTATTATTATTATTATTATTATTATTATTATTATTATTGTTATTATTATTATTATTATTGCAAAAATAGTTAACATATTAAAGTAATTAAAATAATTCTAATTAAAGTAATATAATTTTAATATAATAATAATCTATTTGCTTCCATATAATAATTTTTGAAAATTTTTTATTTGTTTGTTTCATATCTTGCAATTTATAAAAAAAAACATTTTTATAAATAAATTCGTTGTTAATAATATACTTATTTGTACTTATTTGTACGTAACATGTATTTTTTTGTTATTAAATAAATTTGATTATTATTATACACACACATTATTAGTGGAATTATTTGTCACTATTAGTGGAATTATTTGCCACTATTTCAATAATGAAAAAAATTGTAAGTAGTAAACAATTAGGAATTCTGTTTTATGTAAATTAAATTCATGAATATTCAAAAATTATATTTTTAGAAACACAGAAAAAGTCACCAATCACCAAAATAAATCATTTAATTAAAAATTGTTTAAATTTGCACTTCTCACCATAAGGATTATATCAATTACTAATAACTATAAAAAATTAAAATCTGTCAGACTGACAAAATTTATAGCATTAGTCCGGTAGATGATTGTATGAGTTAAAAATTTGAATGTGAAAAAGACATACCTGAATTATTTTTATTATTTCTTTTATTTTATTTTTGCTTGAATGTATTAATTAAGTTTTGATGTAAATAATTTTTTCTGTAAATTGGCATTTTTTACGAGGTCTTCACTCGAACTCTATACTTCCAAATCCCTGTCTAACAACTTTAACAATTATCACTAAGTCTTAGTTTAATTTTCAAATAGCGGCCCAAAAAGTTGCCAGATGGTTGAAAAAGGGGCAATTGGTGACTAAAATCCCTCAATGGTTACGATGATTGCTTTAAGTAAAAAATTTCTTGTATACTACTTAAAAGTGTGATTTTGAGTTACTTTTATTGTTCGACATAATCTGCTTGATTAACACATGTAGCGTTTATATGCACCTACTATTACGATATAAAATTTTGCCGTATAAATATTGAGTTAATATGTTATTTGCATGTTAGTAACTCATGAAAACTAATCGTGATTAGTGAAACTAATTGGAAATAAAGCGCACAACGTTGCCACTTCCATTTACGTAAATATAAATTTCTATGATAACAAATAATTGTATTTTTCCCATCCGGCATGACAAATAAAGAAATTTGTTTATTTATGCAATTTTCGTATAAACAGGTAGTTGTTTATTTGCAAGTTATTTTTATTTGCAATAATCATCATTTTAAGAAAAATTCCCTAAAGCTATATTCTATAAGATTATTAGCTTAAGTAAATAAAATTATATTTACTAAAGTGATCTTTATCTGCTCTGAAAGCTTTAAAACAATTATTTTCAAACTTAGTACAATTATATAAATAAACAAGGTTTTTGACTTGAGAAACCAAAATTGGTTTATAAGTTTACTTTTGGTGCTGAATTCAAATATACGCTTAATTCTTCAAAACTGGCTATACTTTTATATATATATGTAAAAATATATTTCTTTTTTTATTATATTTTAGATTTAATAACAAATTTATTCAATAAAAGATGATAAATCGGAATTGGAGAGCTTTCAATATGAGCCGGTTGTATTGTGTTAGAAGTCATCAAGTTCTCGACGCAAATTCCTAATTTTATTACTTTCTTGTTACTCATATCGCCACGGTCAAAAATCAATAAGGAAAGAAAAAAAGTTCGGTTTAAAATGTATTCGAGCCCCAATCAAATTCTCTATTTTTGCTTCAAATCAGGGAACCTACGATTTTTTATAGATTCCGTCGGACATTAATTTTCGAATATCAAGTTTGACAAATATTTCTTTTTTGTCTTTTATCCTTCATAGCTAAGCGGTTTGAAGAAGTTTCTGTCAAGGTAAATTTCTATAATAAAAATTAAATCTTTAGTGAAAAACAAATTTTTAGTCAAAAATAAAATTTTTATTAAAAGATGGAGCTCATAATCACTTTCTAAGACCATTTAACGAAGTCCATCCATCTGGCTGGCTACCCATATATAACATATAAACAACTGACAAGTCGGAAAAATTGCTCATAAACAGTCGATTTTTTTTACCTAAATTCCATAAATTTTAATATTTTTAAAAAGAATAAACAATATTTTGAAAAAAAAGTGGAAAATGAAATATTTTACGGAATATAAAAATATTGAGGTTAATTTTGGATATGTTTTACATATTAGTGAACTCAGCTTTCATATATATATATATATATATATATATATATATATATATATATATATATATATACAGCGAAAATCTACAATTCTACGAAAATCTACAGTTATACAATTGAGATGCAAATTGAACAGGTCGGTCTAAGGAAAGTTGTAGCTCCAATAAAAGGATACAAATTATTATTGCATATCTGAACAATGAGTATTAAGGTTTTGCGAGAATATTTTTTTAATAAAGTTTCACAATTGAGACAAACATAGGGCGAATAGTTCTAGGTGGAATAATAGCCCTCATACAAATATTAATTACTTCGTATCTAAACAACTATAATAGTGAAAGTCTGTAAGTCGTATGAGAATAGCTGTCTTAACTTAACTCAGTTACACAATTGAGATGAAAATAGTTCGAGCAGATCTTGGGAGAGTGGTAGTCCCCACAAAAATTAAATATTTTGCAAAAATTAAATATCGGCAAAAAACGTAAGAAGTTTTGTGAGCAAAATTTACTTTTGTTAACAAAATTATAACCGAAAATTACAGAATTCTTTCAAGCTAAACCAATTCTTGCTAAATATTGGTACAGTAATTTTGTTTTCTACTTTTTTTTAATTTTTGTAATTTTTAAAACAGATGTCTAGATGGTCTATGCTTTTGGTTATCACTTTTCTGCTAGAAAAAGCTTTAGAAAAAAGACTTGGTAATTATCTCGTTGCTTTCATGGTCAATAAATTCGCTTAATTAATGTCTGAGTGCTTCAAGAAATTTTGAGGTCATTAAAGGAGCTTCACAAATATACATTTAAATATTAACATTTTTTTAAGATAAATGTTTATCTTTTGTAATTCTTTGGTATGTTGTTTCTTTTTATTTTTTGCTTAACAAGAAAATTAATTCTTTGATTATAGTACAAACCAACATTAATCTCTCCTTCTCTATCTGATCTTATTCAGTAAATTTCCAGTTGAGCCCAATAACCTTTCCTAGAATTTTGAAACAAGTATAGATTTTTTAAAACATAGCAAAAAGAAAAAAAAAACAAATACGAAATAAACATGAGACTTCGTTACACTTTATGGTTTGACAAAAAAAGCAACAACAAGAACACCATCAAACAAAATGGAATATAAACTGAATTTGATAAGAAACACTACTACAAAATATGAAATATACTTTGATTATACTTACTCGTACTTCAAAAACCAGAAACAAATACTACAATACAGTCAACAAATTGTGTACTCATCATGACACTGCAGAACAACTTACAACTGTTGCAGATATATGTATATAAAGTTTTCCTCCCTCTGTCTTTGGTTTGCACTTTTTAAGATTATTTACTCATATTCCATAAGAATCTTGCAACATCTGGTGATTTTAATTTCCTCAGCTGGTGTGTAGTATAGCTTTACAAGTATGAGTATATGTGTGTTTATATAGAGTTGTTACAAATATTTGTCTGTTTCAAGTATTTTCATAAGTATTGCCAGTTTATCCTTTTTAATGCAAGAGCCTTTATATTTTCCTTTTTGACCTCAAAACTTTAATTTTAGCTTCCAGCCCTTTTTTTGTAATTGCCTTAAAAAGGCTAAAGTATTAGTATTTGAATAGTGAAATAGAGTAAAAAAAATATTTTTAGCTATTACTTATTTTATTTTTACAGAATCGTCCACTTAAGCATTTTTGTGTATTTATTCGCAAAAAAAATTTTCCTTATCTAATATCAAAAATCAAAAATAACAACTAATTTCATGGTTTTACTAAATCTATTATTATAATTATTTTACATTAACCATAGAGACTATTTATAAACATAATTTAATTTATTTATTTATTTATTTTTTTATTATTTATAATTTTATTTATTTTTATTTGAAATTTTTATAAAAGCCTAAAAACACCCACAAATTTATAATTGCTTAATCAAATAAGAATTATGGTTTAAAAATGATGAAAAAACACTCAAAATATTGTGTAATTTCTCATATTAAATATAACCCAAATTTGTATGAGAAGTTTTGTCTGATTTTTCAGTGGCTGATTTTGCTGGCAACTGTTCTATATTCTATTTATAAATTTATTACAATTTCTTTAAAAGAACATATCAAAAACTATTAAGAAAGAGAAAAAATAAGTTTTTTAATTAAAGAAAAGAATTTGATATTTTTTCTGGCCCTATTTTTTTCGGAATATTTAGCATTTTTTGACCTTTTTAAAGTTCAATTTATCCTCTTTTTTCTCGCCTCGTGGCAACACTGATTTTCATGCATGCATGTGTTTGTGTGTATAATATTTCTAATGAAGTTTCCTGAGACGATAACAGACGGAAAAGTATTTTTAAAATCTTTCTCCCCTATTTGATGTCATGTATTTGCTGGCTAGTATATGTACAATAGCTCTTAAAGTTATTTTTTTTTTTTTTTTTTATTGTATATTTAAAGATTACGTTTTTAAAAAGTATTTCAGATTATTCTCGTATATTATAGCATGTATTTATATTATGATGTTGTTGCTGATAGTTTTACAATTTTTCAAATATTACATCTTACGTCTGTAACCAAGTTTGGTTACGTATTTATGTATGTTATAGAAGAAACAACTCATGTTCTTGGTTTGTCCTTTTATTTTGTCTACTTTTGACTCAAATTTACTTAAAGAACATTTGTAACTGTCTTTTTAATAAAAATCTTCACTAACATTTTAACTCATACTTACTTACTCATACTTGTGCAAGTACATTTTTTTCTTGCATTAAATATAAATAAATATTATCAACTTTCTAGAGTTTATGTCATCTTTAGAAATTTGTACATTTTAGTTTTTGTTATAAATCATATATTTATTCGCACATAAATACATTACTATAAGAACATATTGTATAAACAAGCATTTACTTTGTTATTACATTGTAATGTATATTTTGTGTAAATGTTTCTGAAAAAATTGTTGTTTCTTATCAGACTAGCTTGTATAAATGCTTTAAACATATTTTCTTGACAAGTTGTATTCAGTTCGTTTTATTTAAGTGGTATATTCATGTTTATTTTGAAAAAGAGTCCAATATTGTGAGGTATTTAAATTGGATTTGAGGAAAAGGAAAAATTTTAAAAGCATACTTATCATTATGGAAATAGAATAAATTGTTTTATGGCCACAGTGTCATATTTTTCAAAAAACGGCCAAAATTTTACTTCCGTTGAGTTACGTTCCTAAACTTAGATCATGATATTCTTGCACCAATCAGAAATCAAAAAACGAATATCTTAATCTGATATTAAAATGGTATTCTTAAGTTATGGTTTTAATTTTAAAAAAGTAATAATAAAATACAGATTTTTTTAGCTTGAAATATATTAACGCTTCATTAGGCTTTTGAATAATTCGAAAAAGCTTACTTTTTTAGAAGCCGATTTTCATTTTTTTTTTTTTTTTTTTTTTTTTTCTATTCAAACCGGATTTATTCGGTTTGATTAAAAACATATTTTTAAAAATCTTTTTATTGAAAAACGATAAAAAAAAATCCAAGGAACTGTTTTAATCAGAACTACTTCAGATTATTTAATAATATCTTTGGAACTAGTGGTGGCGCAATTAATTCTGGCACTTATTGAGTAGAACCGTACTGTGATTTTAAATTGGTTTTGAGTACTACTACTTAAGTACTAAATCTGCTTTACTTTTGCACTGAATAAATTAGTGCAAATGACTTACTAAACTACTAACGTTAACTCATATTAAATGTAAAATTAATGCGGAAAATATCTTTTTATTAAACATTGAACTAGTTTGATCTTTGGGAAAGTTTTTCTAAATAGCTGTTGTTTTAAGATTTTTAAATTATGTTCAAAATATTTCCAACACACACGAATTTGTTGAACTTTCATCTAATATAAAATGATGCAAATTTACACGCATTACATTTCGCAATATGGTTGTCCCAACAATATTATTTTCACCGCAATAATATATTTTCATCGAAAAAATCATTACAAATCATATATTTTATGTCAAAAATAATTTAGTTTTAGTAATTATAATTTTGATTTCAGTTTTACAATTATATTATTGGCGCAACATGTTAAGCGATATGTATGTGTTGGAATAACGTTATGATTTAAAATTGTATGTACAAGAAAAAAAACATTTTAAATATATAAAAATATTATTGTGTTTGTTATTTTGACTTAACAACAAAAATAGATTGGAAAATACACTGAAAATGTATTTAAAATGTAAACTAAAATTAACTATTTTAATTAAAATAAATAAATAAATTAGATGTAAATTTATTTCTAATATTTAAGAACATAATACAATTATAATATTAAATATGAAAAAATTATGTACTAAAACTATGCTTTTAGACCTGATATTTATATTTAATTTTTCAATTAGATAGAAGTATTTTACATAAGTGTTTTAGATTGTGAACATATTTTAAATGCACAATGCGCAAAGAAAACAATACAATAGATTATCATAGGAGTGCTAAGAAATCATATGCTCACATCTCAATTATATTTCTACTGTGTTTCAACCATATTTTTTTATATACGTGAAAACAAGTATTTTATGGTGCTACATCCAAACATAATATAATTTACAAACAATAATCAATTTCAATCATAATATAACAATGTTCGGTTATGGTTGCTTCCAACCAACACAAGATGATGCTGTGAACGTTTTAAGAAAATCAGTTGAGCCGTTTGGAGTTTTAAAAAAGTGGGCATAAAACGTGGCGTGATTATCATAGACACAATATTATCCATAGCAAGCGCTATCCGTGTGTTAAAATCCTGTAAAGATCTTCATTAATAACGTGCAAAATATATTTTTAAATTAGGCCTGTAGCCACCTACCGCACTGTTACTATCAGTGTATCAAATTTCGTAAAAATCCATCTGTCTGTCCGTCATGTGGCCACTATGAAAGCCCAGATAAATTAGATATATGATATATAATTAAAAATATTGGTATTTTTGATTGAAAAATTGTAAAATTTTTTTAGTATCTTTCTACTTTTTGAAGCCTCTATATATCACACATTTTTATAATTCTATTGCCTAAGAAGTCAACCAAATCATTCTTTAAACAACCCAGATATCTGCAAGAAGCTTTTTAACTTTAACTTGCTCCATTTTTTTTTTTTTTTTTTTTTTTTGTTTTTTGTTTGATATTACTCTATAAGAAAGCACTTATAGCGAATTTGAAAAAAACGCAAAATGTAAAAAAATGCAAAATGTTGAAAAATCGCCGTAAAGAAAACAAAAATTGTCAAAACTAAAAAAATTCGTCAAAAATCTAAAAATTACCAAAACTTTTTCATTATGTTTGTCCTTTATAGCATTATGTGTACATACTTATATTTTAATTTTTGAGGTTAAAAAGAATTAGAAAGTTTTTGAAGGCAAATTAATGTATATAGATTTTGTCCACGTTAATTATTTCGAGCAAGGGCTGCGAAAATTATAGCGGTTTTAAACAGAGCATATAAAAACGGAATTTATGTATAATTCTGGTAAAATTTAGACCCAATATCAAAATCTACTGAGTTATTCAAATAAAACTTATGATATTTTCAATGTTTGATGACATTATTGTAGCATATTTTGGGATTTCCGAGCAAAATTAATATGTTTTTTTTTTTATACAAAAAATCGCGATTTTTAAAAATTTTACAAGAAATCGAGTTCATAGCGAAGTTATTTTTTCATATATTATACGAAACTATATTTTATTACAACTTGTTTTACAAAACTTCTATTTAATATTGTGAAGCTTTTTTAACCCAAATAAATATTTATTGGTCCATAAAATTTTTTTATATTTTTAGCCTCTGCATTTTTTTGAAACATTACAGATACCTATTAATTATGATATTTTTTGTCAATTTCGTGTTCTCCATTCGATGTGCCTTAGCAAAAGTATCCAGTTCAATTAGATCTAGCGCTGTTCCTATATCTATATATGCAAGATTTGTACAAATCTCAATTCAGCATATAAAAATATGCAAAACAAAGTCGAATTTTTGCGTATTTTTCAAAAAGTCAATTACATTTTGGCATTAAGTCCAGTTTGAGTGCGCCTTTACTTTTATAGTGCTAAATAACAAGAACTATACTCACTCAGTAATTCATGCTATTTTTATATGAAACTGTTAACAAGCCTCGCAAAAAAAACTAATTTTTCGAAATTTTTCGCTCTTGTTTACCAAACTTTGAAACTATATATTGCATTAACTATCAACGGGCTGTAGCGCAAGATGTGCATAACTGCAATAAGTATTAATATCCGATTCAATATTTGTATTCAAAATTAAAAAAAAAAATCAAGATAAAGTCTGTATGGTAACCAAGAAGCATTAAAATTTTTCCCCAAAATCTGATTAGTTTATATATGATCGAATGAGATCCAAAAATATAAAAACCTTAGCAAAATGTGTAGAAGAATGAGAAAAGATTAAATAATTTTAAGTCATTTTTCTAAGTTTTTTAACTTTAAGCAACAACACTGAAAAAATAATTATCTTATATTTTTCAATTAAAACGGTAGTTTCATTTTACATCAAAATTTAATTAATGAATTCAAGCAAAAATTAAGTAAGAGAAATATTAAAAGTAAAATTGAAGTAAGATTTTTTTCTCATTTAAATTTTTAATTGATTCAATCATCTACCGGATTGATTTAATGAATTATTTAATTGCAAAGAATTTATATAATCAATTTGGTGATAGGTGCAGCTTCAAACAATTTTTAATTGAATGAATTATTTTGGAGAATGGTGACTTTTTCCTGTGAAGACAAATATCATTTATATCTTTTTTTTAGTTTTTCCTTTTTAAGGATAAAATTAAAAAGTTTAGTAAGTTATTGCAGATAAAATCGAATAAGTTCTACAGTTTTTGTACGATTTAAAAATATTAAATTTGGTTACTTTCACAACAAAAATGTTGTTAAAAATTATTGCATCTTTCCATAGGTTTTTATAGAAATGTTTTAATTAAAACGCAGTTAAACCCTAAAAATTGTGGAAAAATTTTATTTTTTCTAGACATTGTTTGAAAATTTGGTTTTAAAATTTGACGAAAAAACTCCGTAAAGTTGAAAAGCCTATTTCCTCTACTTTCCAAAAAAGTTTAGAAAGAAATAATAAACAAAGAAATAACAGAATTAGAAATGCGATGCAAGAACCTACTAAAAATAATTTTTTCGAATAACTCGAAATTTTCAAGGTATATTACAAATTTTTAAAACTGATTTACAATGTACTCACGAAGGAATTTAAACTAAGCTATCTCACTTCTCGAGTGATTTCTCACTGTAGCAGCGTGTTATTTATAAAATAAACTCACAAAAAAATAAAAATACAAAAAAATATATTTGAAAATATCTCTTGGAATATTTTTGTAAAATTTGTTTAAAACACTGGACCGTTTAATCCCTGAACATTAAAATGTTTATTATATTAGAGGAAGAAAAGGTAGGAAAATGAAAGGGTAGACTTTTTTAATATATATATATATATATATATATATATATTAAATTGGAGGTATTCAAATAGCTCCACAAGGTATACGTCTGCCTAATATTAATACATAATGAGGATATAACTCTGTATGTTATCACGCTTAGTAGTTCATTTTGCATAAAATTTTAGATTTACTGTGGCCTTTTTTAACTTATTGTAAAAGTTTCTCTTTAGAAAATAATAATTATAATAATAATATTAATAATAAAAATAATAATAATAATAATAATAATAATAATAATAATAATAAGAATAATTCTTAAAAGTTCATCTTTTTTAAAATAAATTTCAAATTCCAACTGCTACATTGTGAAACACATATTGGCATTTTTTTCATACAAAATTTTAAATGAATTACAATTTATTTTTCCTTTTAGTCTATGCTTTAAATAAATCAAAAAGAAAATATATAAAGAAAATATAAAAAAATACACAAGTGGCATTTATGCAATTACAAGTACACTAAGGCATAATACTTAAACTACTAAAAGCGTTTTTTTTTATCCAAATCAGCATTTTCAAATAGAGATTGTACCTACACACCATAAGCACAAAAGACGTCTATTTTTCATTATTAATGTCTGCAGCAAAATACCTACAAAGAGCCTGTGTTAATACAAATTTAAATTTGCACACATATATACAAAGCGAAATGTCGATTTCCGTTTAAGTAAAACATTAAAAAAAACGTCATAAAAGGATCAAATAGAGAAAGAAAAACTATAAAATATCCGTTCGTTTGTCTGTCACTACAACGCAACTATCAGATGTTGGGTGACATAATTTTAAAGCATAGCTTAACATTCAAAAAAGCGTTAGCAACAATAACCGCAGCCGTGGCTGTAAATTTTTTTTCTACAATTGCAGATGGCGCACACAATAACACAAAGAGATACAATAATTATAAAAGAATGAGAATGAGCAAATGGCATCAAACAATTCTGTTTATGAGTGTATGCATGAATATAAGTGTGTCTGTACAAAAAGGATTTGCTTTTAAACATAAAGCGAAATAAAACAACAATTTTAAAGTTGACATAACTGTGTTTATTAGATCGATTTACTGTCATTCGATTATCCGATTAATTTTGGTCGATTAACTATTCGAATAACTAAAAACGGTCTGTTTTCGAATAATGAATAATATTTGTTTCGGATAACCGATTAACCTAAATTTAGTTTTTTGAATTTATAAATTTAGAACATTTTCTAATTTAAAGATAAATTTATGTCAATTACATTTTTTCTTTAATGACGGTTATATCCTAGCAAAATAAATGTAACTGAGTTTTTGGAAAGTATTTGTTTACTGCATGTAAAGTATCAATATGGGTACGGCTTAAGAAGTAATATAAAGAGCCCCCAAAGATATTATTAAAAAGAGATCAAATGAAAATGGAAATAGTTGTTACTAAAAATAACTGATTTAAACAAGTGATAAATAATATTTTTTTTTTATTAAAAATATGTCCGTTTATATAAAATTTAAAACAATATTTTTTGTGACGTAAAAAAATAATTTCGACATTCTTTGTAATTTTTTATGACTTCCTTTTCAGTGAATATGTATCGGAAAAAAGACCATCTTCCAATGATCCGAAACTATGGGATCACAAGTTCAGGATCTTAATGATTTCTTTGGACGTTAATTTTTTGCTGTGATTTTCTGAAATGCGACGTGAAAGTATTATAATATAATAATATTATAATTTTCGCTGTAGCTTCTAGCCTTTTTTTATTCTATAAATTGCCTTAAATAGGCAGAAGAATATAATTTCTTATTTTCTTTTACTAGTTTTATTTTTAAAGAATCATCCATTTTCTTCAAATCAAATGTTACTTAATTTATTATATGGACTAATTTTATCAATTATTTATACTAAGGCCCGTCCACTAAAAAGTTGTCCTTTTTTAAAAATGCTATTACTTGACAACCGTAAACGAAATCAGCGGCATTTATAACAAAATTTGTCATTGTTAAAATACTTTTTATTTCTAATTTTAAGGAATTAGTAAATGTAAAATATCGTCGGTGTAATAGAAAAATCGAAAAATAATTTTAAGAAAAATACTTGAAATTCGAAATCCAAGGTATAGTAAAGTACTTCGGGATGTAAAGGTTTCAATAATAAAGGGGTATGTGTAAAATATGTAAAAACAAAATTATTAAATTTCTCAAAAATTATAAATTTTTCTTACAAAGTTTAGCTGTCTATTAATAGGAATAATGATCAACTAAATTTATATGGAAAGGCATTTATAGATACATATTTTAGCCAAATCTTGTCACCATACACTATGCAAAAGACACAATTGAAATATTATACTTTTTTTTTTCCTACAAAAGTAAATTCTTCAAAATGCCCGGAGATCCGTCAAACTGAGATATATTGCGCGCTGATGAAAAGATCATTAAAAGTTAACAAACCAGCAAAAACTTTTTTGTTTTCGGTAATCGCAACTACTTATTAAAGTAGTTTCTTGGTAATGAGGCGTCATTATTATTAGCCTAATCGGTATTATATAAATAAGTACTCAATAGTAGATTAGCACAGTAATATTGAAATCACGTGGTTGAGTCGTCTAGAGCGCTGGATTAACAGCCAGAAGGTTGTTGGTTCAACCCCATTCTGATGCTGTTAGTTTTTTATAACAAAATGTCTAAAAACATATATTTACACTAAAAAAGTTTTTGACACTTGGAAAATTAAGTGCGAGATGGTTTATTGAGTAAGACGTTAGTCATTAAAAAAGAATGGATAATTTGTTTCCAAGTTCAAATCTCACTGACGGCGAAATTTTCTTGTTTTTCTTTTTTATTTTATTTTCATTTATGTACATATTTTTGAGAGTCTAAAAATATCGACATGAATTTGTGGACAAGTCGAACAAAAATAACTAGTTATTCATGCAAAAAATAATTAGTTTATTTTTGTTTCCAATTATACCTGGTAGCATAGCAGGAAAGCAAAGCTTTTGCTGGGAAATAAATAACACAAAGCTGCCAATATTTTCAGAATAAGTTGCAAAGAATCTACTCTATTGTTTATAAAAGTACTGCTCAAAAACAAATGTCGAGGTATAAGACAATTGTCCGAAAATTATATGAAGGTAAATCATAATAACCTAATTTTTATTTTGTTTTTAATCTAAATATGTTGCAATTTAATTAATCAAAATTTTAGTTGAGATTTTAATGCAGTATATGATTTAATGATAAGAAATTCAAAGAAAAATTTTTTCGTAAGCCTTATTTAGAAATATTTAAAAAAAGAAAAATTTATAAAAGCAAGAATCACCCAAAAATGTGGAAGTTATTAATCAAAAGGTAATTAAAATTCAAAAATTATAATTTGGTCATTTTTCATTTTAAATATAATTAATTTTTTCATTACATCTTAAAAAAATCGAAAACTAATGAGAACATATAAAAAAAATGTTTTAAAAAATATTACCTTTTGAGATATATACAAAAATGTTACTTTCGTTTAGTTACTTTCGTTTAGAACTTGTTAGAAAAGAGTTGATTTGTAATGATAAAGACAGAACGTTACGTCCCTGCGCTGAGTTGATTACCTATGTAAAGATTTTCGACTTTTTTTATTTATGCATTTAGGTCCCCTACTAGTCATATATAATACGACCAAAGCATTAGTTAATATCTGAACTTGTTAAGGATTTCCAAATTTAACTATGTAATATCATATATAAAATACTCCAACAGAATTACCTTTGTAAATAATTTTTCATATTAATTAATATTATTAATTTTCTTAGAGACCATGGTAATATTTAATAACTTATGTTCATGATATGATGCCAAGACTGGTTATACTGAAATTAACTGACATAGATTTATGTCATCTAAAACTTTAATGATGTCTGTCCGTCCGGTTCTCCTTCAGTTTCAGATTATTATTTAATATTAAATATTTAGTATGAATTTGTGTTTATGTGTTGTGTTTAAGTGTAAACTCTGTATAATGGTTTAAAATTATGAGGATCTAAACGCTTGAAATTAGACGAAATATATACTATTTGTTTATTTATAATTTTCTAGAAAATTAAAAAAAAAAAAAAAAACACCAGGCAAAAAGTCGGGATACTATCAATGATATGCGAACGTTACTTTTTATATGTTGTAATTGTTTTGGTCAAAAAATAAAACTTGTGTACAGTGTTGACTGAAAGTCATATTTTTAATGGTATTTTAAAATTGGTCCAGCTCATCAAAAGCGAAATAATTCTTCATAAATATTTTGGTGATTGATTATATATCGATCTATAATTTTAGGGGGGAACATTCTTTAACTATCGTCTGATATATTTTATTTTATTATCATTATTATTATTATTATTATTATTATTATTATTATTATTATTATTATTATTTTATTTTTTGAAGAATTCTTCTGGAATCATTAAAATATTACCGTTTAGTAGCATGTTTCAATCATCTTAAGAGGTTGAAATTTGACCAAGATATTACAAATAATAAATCCATCCATAGTTTAAACTTTAATTAATTTTTTTAAATAATTTAATTAAACTTAACAACTTAATGAAAGAAAATCAGAAACATATCTTAATAAAAATTATTCTACAATATTACCTATGTAAAATTTACGTTGTTTTTCTCCAAAACGCAACAAAAATTTTGTTATTTTTCGTAATACCCATTAATTGCGTTATTTAGTCTATTAATAAACGGAAATAAATTAAAAAAACAGCGAAATTAAACAGTTTTTTAGCCTTCCTGAAAAATTATTGAAAATTAAATATATAATTCAGTCAGCGAAGGGCCGGTTAGCTACTTGGTATTCATCACTTCCAATATATTTTGCTGGGTAGTTTTGAGTATAGTAACTCCAAATCTGTAAATTCATAAATATTTTAATTTTCGTCAACTAAATGTACTTAGAAATACCGATATTAATGTTTGTTATTCTCACACAGAAAATAAATAAAGTTGCATTTAAAAGACAACTTTTTTAATTCAGCTGAATTAGAGGTATATTTTGTAGTATTAGATCAAAAATTGCGTTTTTTTTTTTTTGTTTCATGCAAATGGGCGAAAGAACTAATAAGATGAATTCTTTGTAAAAGAATTTTATCTATGTCATGTTTCTAAACAACTATTTCAATACATTAAATGCTATAATTAGTGTTATTTATATATTTCACATATATTTAGAAGACTATTCGTTTAATCGAATAATTTGACATTAATGGGCCATTAATCGATCAACTTTTAACCTCAAATAATTATTTATCGAATTGACTGATTACTATTAAAACCTGAATAATTGGATACCCTAGTGTTTATATAGTGTAGGTTCCTATTTGTAAGTGTATATATGTAAGTATGTCTTTGTTGTATGCAAACAAACACTTGTTAAAAGGACAGAAAAAAGTGGCGCATTTTAATGCTCTATATTCTTCTTGTTGTTTTGCAAGTACCTACTTTTATTCCAACGGATATCAGCAGTATAAAAATGTAATGAAATCAAAACACATAAAAAATTTTTAAAGATATTCACTCTTGGTGGTAGTTTACCATGCGTTTTTTCTGTTGTATGTACAAAGAAACCAAAATGGAACCATATTGTTGTAGATATACAAAAAAAAATAATTATAGGTAAGAATCACACGATTATGTTAGACGGTGATGAATTAAATCCGCAACAGCTTAACCTAAATATTTAGTAATAAAATTAGAAAGGGTATATATTTAAATTTGTAGCTCAATATAGGAATCTAAAATAAGGAAACACAAGAAAGCTTTAAGTCTAATTTATTGGATATATACACATAGTTTGTATTGAGTAAATATTATGACAAACAAATCGGTAAAACTTTTATAGGTAGGAATAATTTGTTTAAATAAATAATTTTATTTTCAATCTCTATTTGTCTACGTTTAAAATTTACTTATTTTTGAATTAACCATGGGTATTGATTTTCTTTCCTTTATCACTCATTTTTTTATTTTACTGATAAAACTGCTCGGCCAAAAAAATTAGTTTGGTCCTCTTTCAAAAAAAGAAAAAAAATTTAAAATTATGTAGACAAGATAAAATTTGATCTGCTAGACATGAAATTTTACAGTTTTTTTTTTTCCAACAGGTCATGATTAAATAATTGAAACAGAAAAAAAAAATGTAAAATAAAATCTTTAAGTCGACTTAGCATTGTTTTTTATCCGTAGTAGAAAAAAACAATTTTTCATGCTAAATTAAGGTTTTTTTTTAAATTTCTTTGAAGAACTGAAGCCGGCAAAGATATGTAGTTTTTAATCCTTTATCATAAAGCTGGTAATACTTTGAATAAATTAAGTCATATGTTATTAAAATGTATGCACAGATCTTCATTTTATTCACAATTTAGTGAAAGTACCCATATATACCTAGAATTAAGTGAAAACACACTGGTGCGCAAAAAAATAAATAAAAATGTTTTTACTTTAAAAAAATAGGTGGATTAAATGGAATTTGACATGCTAAATAAGAACCCGCTTTTTTCTATCAGGTATTGATTTTTTTATGTGCATTATTAATCACAATATGAAAATGATTTGTCTAATTTATATAAATTAAACTCGAATAAATGACTATTAAAAGTATCTCCAAGTTACCTTAACATTTTTTTCTTATCCGCTCAATATTTTCGGAGTTATTCGGAAATTATAAAAAATGTAAACTTTTCATGAAAAATTGGAAAAATTTTTGTCATTAGCTTCAAAAATATTGATCGGATAAAAAGCTAATGTTAATATAATTTGAAGATAATTTTTGTGTGCATCTGTTGGTGTTTAAATCGGACAATCCGTTCTCGAGTTAGACATGCCCATAAACAATTCAAGACCTGATAGAAAAAATCTGTTAGCAGATTCCATAGTAGCTAGTCAATCTAATACACCTATATTTGTTATTTTTTTTTTGTGATTAGGCAGGGACATTTTCACTTAAATGTGAATAAAATCAATTTGTGTATAAATTTTGATGATGCATGGCTTATTTTAATTTTTTTATTTTATTTTTTGTAGCACCACCAGCTTTCTGTTGAAGATAAAATTCGAAAACAATTTTGCCGTTTTCACTTTTTAAAAGAATTAAAAAAAATCTTCAATTTTGAAAGAAAAAATATTCTATAAATAACGCCCAAAATATTGAGTATATAATAAAATGATTTTATAGAAGCTTAAGGAGATTTTTAGTCCGCATCTTTTGGTGTATCATTTATATAAATCGTACGCACCGTTCTTGACTTATGGTGAAATATACTCATGCAATGGCCTTATTATGGGTAAAAAATTAGAAGCGCCCATAAAAAAAAATCCAGATTCGACGGAAAAAAGTAAAAGCAGATTCGTATTTAGCACATCAAAATCCATTTGGTCTAACTATTCATCTTTAAGGAACGATTTTTTTGCCAACCAGTGTAGTTTTGTGCTTAAATACACACACTCTTACATGAACTCATTATACTCAAATATTCGTTTTTACATATACTTGTGTTTGACGTTTACAAAACACGCCCAAATATGTTTTTTCAAAAGACCATATTTTGGCATTTGACATTTAATTTTGACTTTTTGACTCATTTAAATTACAAAAAATAAGCATACACACTCTAGCATACATACATACATGCATAGATACAATATGATATGTTCAAAACACTAATATTAAACACGTACAAACATTTAAAAAATGATTTGCTTTTGTTGGTTCCGTATCCGTTTCAATTTCAAATATACTTCTGTACTATACACGATGGACATGGTTAAGGTTTAACACATTACTAATACATACAGATAAATAATTATACTTAGGTATACATGAGATGTATTTGTTTTTGTAAATAAGTATTTACTTACAACACATGCATACATGATGGTATATGGTTTTCCTGTATATATGCCATATCCTACCCAGCAAAAAAAAAATGATCAAGCGCTTCCAAAAAATAACATTTTCACCAGTTCAAAATTGGAACTAAGTGAATATTTTGAGCTTTTTCTGAATTTGCTAAAAATTACTTACAAAAGAGTGAAAATCGATGTATTTTTAGTGGGAAAAATGATTAATAATTTCCAAGATTATCAAAATTTCACAAACTTGAAAGCATTATTATTACATTTTTATTAAAAGCTTTTATAAACATAATTTTAAGAAAAGCACCTCTAAAGAAATGAACAAGAAGTATAAAAAAAGAACATCTTTCCAATGACAGCCATGTGGTAAAAAAAAGAACTTCTGCAGCTCTTTTTCAGCACTAAGTACTTCCTTCCAATGACAATACAATCTTAAAATCATTACTTTTTTAGATCTTTTTAAGTTTTGTTTTTGCTGGGTATATACACACGTAAGGCTGTATACATATGTATTATGTGTGTAATTTAAACGTTTTGCTATTTAAACATACTACTTTCTTTGAAAGAATTGTGCGTGTGTGCATTTTATTTGAGCTTGTATGCCTGTGGTCAATTGTTCGAGCGTGTTGCATTAGTTTGTTGCAATATTTTTGTGTACGCTTGTTGTTTTGGTTGGTTTTATGTTTACACTACGCCTCTCTTATGCTCACAATAACTACTGTGGTTATTGCATTGACCATCAAATAAGGTTTTGCGACAAATAATTAAATTCAGTATGGGTTTTACTTTAATTTTAAAGGGTAAATATTTCTCTGGGTGAAATTTTGTAAAATCGAAGAAAATTTATGTAAGTTTAAATTTATTAGAATTTTAAATAACAGTATATTTAGGCACATTAACCTGTAAGAAAAAATTGTCCCAGAACAATGAAATTTTGGTACACAATTGTATATTATAACTAGATTTACAAACCTTTCATAAATATGCTATGAGTTTAATAACTATAGTATTTGCTACATATTTTTCGTTTGTACCGTTGTTTGTAACACCGAAAAATATTGGTAGATTCACTTACCTTAATGTATACAAATCGGCTTAAAATCGATTCCTGAGTCGATTTTACAATGGCCGTCCGTCTATACGTCCATGCATATAAACGTTGTTATAAAACTATAAATTGCAATTTCGTAACTAATTCCATGAAACTCATTACATAAATCCCAGATGGCTCAAGGAGTAAATATATTGTAATTGGTTGAAGTCGGTCTATTATTTCATTTAGCATCCCTTCCAAATTCCTCTTGGAATAACGATTTGGCGCTCATAAACCTTTTAAATATGAACATTTACATATGAGCAGAATTTCGCAGAAGCGAATCTTTTGTAGTACTATTACTCATTCGCTAATAGGACAAATAAAGTGGAATATAAAATAATATTTAATATAGCATATTTTTTACTTTCTTTTAAATCTATTTAGGGTTTTGAGTAAAACATTTTACAAAAGATATTCAAATTAATTCTTACTTTTAATATATTCTTCATTTGAGCTTTTTTGATAAAAATTTCATCATCAATTGTTATAGTGTAATTGTACAAGTAGTAGGGAATTTAACTTTTTTCTCACTTTCAAGTTGTTTATTTTCGAGCATTATTATGTTATTTAGATAACCAGTAATTGCTCCACTTCATAGAGGTTATTCTTTCAGATTTAGCCAATTAATACATTTTAAAAAATATATCGAATTTGTCTATAGTCGACATATTTTTCCAATACTCGTGATGATCCAATAGTTGGCCTGAAATTTATAAATGAATATAATACAAAGAAATTTGTATATAATGAATATAATATAAATATTCTCAATTTTTGTATGCAAATGCTTTAAGCAACGCTCTGAAATTAACATAGCTAAAAAAATCAGAAAATTGTTAACAAAAACTTGAAAAATTATATAATTTATCTCTTTTGGAAAAAAGTTCAACAGATAAGACTTTGAACCTCAGGGATGTAGAACAATTCTGTAAAATATTTTTATCTATTAATTTTAAGCTTTAATTTACTTTGAACACATTACTTACAAACAGAATTGAAGTGACCCCTTATAATGAAAGATAAAACATGTAGTTCCGAGGAAATATTTCTAAAAGTACGGTCTAAGAGCAACTGAAAGAAAAATTTAGATCCCAAGAACACTTACATTCTCCATTCTTTGCTGACTATAGAAAAATATGAAAATTTTTTGTTTCTAGGGTCGAAAGCTATTGAAACAAGAAATGCAATCTTTTTTGCGAAATTTTTCACAAATTAGAAATACAGTTTCAATTGATTATTATGATTAACAACATATTTTTCTTTAAAATTAATCTACCCTTATTTTTTATTATTTAGTTTTAAAATTAAGAGTGCCGACTACTGGTATATGTCGAATTTAGGTGCACTTACCCTATAGTCTGAAAAGGTTTCTTCTACTTTCATAAAAATTCAGTTAGGATGTAATTTAGGTATCGTAACTAAAATGAAAAAGTAAACTTTAAATGAGTCAAAAAACTGTACAAAGAAAACATTAATTTTACAGCATTGTCCCAATAGATTTTCAATAAGTAAATATATGATGGTTTCACATCTACTATATATAACTTATATAACTTAAATCATTAAAATCCCTTTACAGCTTTTAGAAATATTGATACTTATACAAAACGTCCTTCCATCGAATTTCCTTTAAATATTGCTATATTCAAGGCATTTATGATCGTCAAACCCCTATTCCGAGAAAACATTTGTATGGAGGCTAGGTGAAATAATCGACCGATCATAATCAATTTCAATAAGCTTCGTCCTTGTGCCATGAAAGTCCAATATCATAAATTTTATTGAATTTTCTTTAAAATTGCGACCTGCACTTTGTGCACAAAGCTTACATGGAAAGCCAACCGTCCAGCCAGCCAGACGGACGGACAGACATCGTTAGATCGACTCAAGAAGTGATTCTGAGTCGACTGGTATACTTTGAGTTGGGTGTTGGATGATTTTTTCTGTGCGTTATAAACATCAGCACAAATGCATAATGCCCTAACCACCTATGGTGGTGTAGTGTATAATAACCACCTATGGTGGTGTAGGGTATAATAATAATAAAAATACAGGTATTCAAATGGCTCCATTGGTTATGAATAATGACTCTCTCCCTTTTTGGAAGTTTTCACATAACTTGTATTTTTGATCGAAAAAATAAAAACCAATAAATACCTTTTATTTTGGCTCAAAAAGATATAAAAACGAAAATATAATCTTCTGACTTTTATGATAAAAGTAATAACAGTTTTTGTCGTTAATTTAAAATATTCAAAATAAAAGAACAACGTAATGAACTTATCTTGATAACGCAACTAAAATAATTAATTTTGCATAAAAATTTACATTTGCAAAAAATAATAAGGAATGGTATAAAACAAAACACATTTCAAAAAACGACACAAATTAATTTTTCTACTTTGTTTCTCATAATGAATAAGACTCAGCAAAAAATAAACAAAGTAATTCAAAGTATTGAACTCTATTTTATTTTGTTTATTACTTTTCTTATACTGAACTAAAATTAGAAAAAACTCCTAACTCAAAGTTGTTATATTATTGCAACTTGTGTATTTTATTTTTGTAAAGAAATAACAACAATGATAACGTTTTAAATTGAGATAGTTGTCTGAGAGAAATGATAAATAAAATAGAGAATAGTTTAAAAATTTGAGACGCTCTTTTATTTAAGATTAATACACATAAACATATAAGTGAGTTTTGTATACATATATTAGTAGAAACTTTTACCGATATGTAAATTTTCTTCTGTCAAATTATAAACTTTGCATACTCGACATAACCAACTTTATAGGTCTACCCCCTCCCTCCTAACATGGTAGGAATCTGTATTCCCTCAAATTAACTCGACATCACCTCGCGAAATTTTATTGAGGTATTTCCAACTGTTCACAAGTTAACGAATTATTTTTACAAAAAAAAAAAAAAAAAAAAAAGAAAAGAAAAATCATTTTGGAACTTCTGTGCAACATTTATATTGAGACGAACACATACGCACGCACTTCATATACAAATTATAACATGATGTTGCTTATGTTCTGCTTGAGTAAACGGACGGCGACTTTTGTGGTAAAATCATAAAACTGTTTATATTTTTGTCTATAACTTTACTTCTACCGGACTGATTTTTGGTAGTACCGTGAAGTGAATATAGGTAGATATTTTGGCTGAATTTTGTTTAAATCCGTTAAATTTTTATTAAAAAATTGTCACTTTTAATTTGGTTTTAGGGGTTTCTATAACTTTTTTTGCTAAGCCAATTTGGCTGGCTTGTAGTTCCAAGCTACTTCTGGGGACAACAAATAACTTTAGGTTATTTTTCGAGTGAAAACACAGTGACATTTTGTAAGAGAGTGTTTTTACATTTTTAAGCAATTTAAATTTTTTTAATTTAAAAGAAAATTAAGGAAAAAAAACATTAAAATTAGTTAGTTTTAACTTAAGTTTCCAACAATTTTGCCTTTATTTAATTTTCCATCACTGTATTTCATAAGCACTTCCTCTAAAATAAATAATTTAAGTATTTCTTTTGCAATAATAAAATATAAAAAAAATTGTTGTCTCTTGTCAACTAAGATTTAGTACAAAAGTATGTTTAATATGTACTTAGTAAAAAGGTTTTACGGTGAAAATTCTTAACGACAAAGGCACTTAGCATTATTCAGCCTTTAAAATTGCTGTTATTGTTGTTAGTCTAAGTATTCTAGCACCCTTAAATGCGAAATCACATATAATTTGCACATGAGCCTTTGTTAAAAGTAGAGTGAAAAAAGAAAATGCAATACATAATTGAACAAACAATTTTAATACACACTTAAATGGCTTTGGCTCTATGATGATTATTAACAAAAAATCACTAACCCCTTATTTGTTAGAAAACTTTTCTAATTTTTTTTAAGACTACTTTTCATTTAAACAGTCATCAATGATACCACCTCTGCCACAATTACTGCTGCCGTCATCATCGTTTTACTTTGCGTGTATTTATTTATTTTATTTTATATTTATTTTTTATTATTATTTTTTTTTTTTTGACGATTCCAAGCCATAATTCCACGTACACACTTTCAAATGCAAATAGTTGGAATTGTAAATACACATACATATGTATACATATTGTTTATATGGACGAAAAAGACATGCCCACACACCTGTGACAAATGTAGTCACGTGTGGTTCAAGATTTTGAGATAGCGACATAGGTTTCTGGGGTACTTCAGTGTTTAAGTTGAATGTATATGAAATAAATAAGTATTTTTGTAATTTTTGTTGTGTTATACATTGTGGTCTTTAAACGAGGGTGGTATGTTTTATCAAACGTATTATATATTATAAGACCAAAAATTAAAAAGTTGTTACACCCTTACCACGAGTGTAAAGGGTGTATATAAGTTTAGCATTATATATATACATATATATATATAAGTGTATGTGTGTATATAAACGACCGGTATTTGGAGCTTCTCCGACACAAATTTTTTGCAAAATTTTGTTTATTGAAACTCGAAAAAACTGGTTCAAAAATAGAAGAGAAATTTCAAAAATTCGGCTTTTCAAACCGGTTTTTGATTTTCCGAAGCCCCTATATAAGCTAGGAATTTCGATTTTACAAAACAAAATCGGAAAATTTTCTTAATTTTTTACCTTAAGAAATAAACTCAGTCGGTTCATTAGTTACAGAGATATTGGCCAAAATGCATATTTGGCATATATTCTAGTTCTAAATAAGCTACGGTCTTGGTTTCTATACAGATTGGTCACAAATATTTTTCTTTAATTTCGGTGTTTTGAATCAACTAAATTGGTTCATAAAGAACCGAGTTATTCTGTTTTTTATTTATTTAGTGTCAGGTTTCCTTATAGTTATTATTTTCTTGGCTACTGAAAAACAGCAACAGCAATAAACTAAGGCACAGGAATTTTTTAATGAATTTTTGTGTTGAAAATCCAGTATTAACCGAGTTATAAGCAAAAACACGTTATTATATTTTTTAGTGCTATTATATATGTTGTGGGCCTATTTCTTGGCCGAATTTCAATTTTATAAATCAGTCAAATCAGTTTATAAATTTCCTGCGTACCCTTTTTTAATATAATATTGTATTATATTTATAAAGTATTTGTTCTGCACCGATGTGATTATATATTCCTTAAATACATGCGAACTTTTGTAAAATTCCTAAGCATTAAATTTGTTATTTACAAAATTTTACTGGTGTGCTACGCTACCCTATTTGATGCCATAACTAATATCTACTTTATATGGGAACTACTACTTCCCCTGGACCTATTCATCCTATTCGAAATTTGATATGAAAATCAATTTAAATTTTTTTTAGGCTCACTTTAAATTAAAAAAAAATGTATTTTCTTTGTATGGGGGCTACCTCCGTCTCTGGACCTATACATCCTATTTTTATATTGTTAATGCGATACGATAGGATAAAAGTTCCCATGAAATTTGAGGGCTCTCATTGTAATATTTCCTTAGATGTTCCATAATGAATATTTGTATGGAGGTGCTATATCCTATGCTCCGTTTAATTTTAAAATAATCGGTTCATCAGTTTGAGAGTTTTAAAAAAGTGGCCGTAAAATATAGGCATAGTATCCGATTAAAATGCAACATAACCTTTAACATTCTACAGTGCAAACACTATTTGTACGTTAAATTTCATGTAAATGGCTTCATTAACAACGTGTAAAATTGTGGGTCCAGTCAAGATCTGAAAAAGCCTATAACCAGCTCCGGCACTGGTACTATCGTTTCAGCCGTTTGGACGTAATTTATACACAAATAAATAAATAAACAAAGTTATACGTCATTTTTATAATATATTTAAGGATATAAGGATTTATAAAATCTTGATTTCATTCCAAATTTACATGAAAATGCAAATTATATGATTATATGATATCACATAGTATTATTGTGATTTAGATCATGGTATTATTCTGAGGATTAGTTAAAGGAGTTAAATATGTGACCCTCGTATAGCCATATCTATTTACGTATATAAACACTTTGTTTTGTTTGTTAACGTCGTTGTTGTGTTTACATGTAATATTGTTTGTATGTGGCATAACAGTCCGTCCTGCCTGACAGCTAGCTTGCCTCACTATACTGTAATCGTATTCCTGTAAAATGTTTGTCTGTTTTTTGTTATATAAAATATATAAAGAAGAATAAAATAAAGGAAATAAAATGAAACACAAGAAAACACTTAGCGCTAAACTTAGGAGATAGACTCATGTCTCCGTTACACTTGATGTAATAAAGAAACACCAATCAACAATATATTCTACAATGACAATATGGGTGTGATGGAAAATATTGTATGTACATTTATTTCATTTTTTATTTGTTTAAATTTCATTACATTTTTAGTTTATTTTCAAGAATGTCAACAAACTAAAGATAATGGATGTAATTGTTTTGTCTCACGTTTGGTGACGGTTGAAAATTTTCATATTGAACACCTTCAAAAAATTGTCATACTATAGATCTGTTTGTTTAACCCTGAAAAGTTCACTTATTTTTTTTTTTTTTTTTTTTGGTATAAATGTTACAATTCGTGGAATCAATGACGGTACATTTTAAACTCATCTTAAGAGTTACTTATGAACCAAAATATTAAAAATTAGATTTAATTTTATTGTTTATTATATCTTGTTTCAAATTAAATTACTTTGTAAGATATTTTTTTCAATTATGAATGTAAAAATTACAATTTCTATAAACAATTATCGTAAACCCTATAGGTTGTCTAACTTACAAAATTTTGGAAAATAAGTAACGGGACTTTTAGTACCATTTTCTGTTTTGTTCTTAAAATTCACACACTAATCTAGTAAAGTATCATGATCTGGCGTGTTTTAATTTTTATAAAGTACGAAAGACACAGAGTTCAATTTTGTGCTCCTAGCGGGTACTTTTTTAATCTTTACCCTTGATATTTCAAAATTTTGTCATCTATATGAGGTTAACTTTTATAAAATAATTTTTTTTCTGTCAAGGATTAAACATTTTAGAAATTTCGAAAATTATGAATTTTAATACTTTTCTAGAAATTTTTACTTATTAATTATTTTACATATTTTAGTGTACAAAAGAAATGATTATCTTATATTTTTCAATTAACACAGTTGTTACATTTTTCATCAAAATTTAATTAATATGTTCAAGCTAAAACAAATTAAAATAAATAGTAAAAGTATTTAAATGTTTAATTCATTCAATCATTTACTCTATTGATTTAATAAATTTTTTAATAGGAAAGATATTTCTGTTTTTCATATTTTATAGTTATAAGTAACTTATATAATCATTTTGGAGGGAGGTGTAAATTGAAACAATTTTAAATTGAATGAATTATTTTGGTGATAGGTAACTTTTTTCTGTGTTCTCTGTATGGCTGTTCCAAAATCTAATATTAAAGCCAAATATAAGCAAAACCGCAACCTTCCAAAAACGAAAAATTTACACAAATGTTACACTTCCAAATTTCGACGATGTATCCGTTGAGAGAAACTTACTTAGTCATCTCGAAATGGTCTGTGCAACCATATATGGAAACATATCCGCAAATACATGAACTGTGCAAAAAACTAAATCAAAATAAAAGTAAATTCTATGGAAAACCATACGAAAACAGTTACATATGTGTCGTTGATTCGACGAATGGTTACTTTGTAAGAGTTAAAAAACCACTGAAACTGTAAACACATTAGTGTTTGGTATGTATTCTCTGAACCTGCATTGTCTAATTAAAAAAAAAAAAATAGAACTTTAAGTTTAAATATTGCAGTAATGTCGAAATTTAAATCTGTTACTCACTAAACTGTTAATGTAAATATTGGATATAGTCATTTCAAAATAATGTAATAGAGTATTTTGTCCTCTTATTCTAGGAGAATAAATATTACTTAACATTGAAAGAAATATTTTCGGTGATCAGCCATTACATATGTTCATTCATATGCAAATTTTTGTCTACGATACACTGAGTTCTTGTGCAATGCGCTACCATAAGTTCTTTTATAAAAAGCGGTGAAGTAAGTATTTGGAAAAATTTTCGATTTATTATCAGATTGTTCACTGAACAAGGTAATGCGAATTTGCGCATAAAATTCGCTTGTTTGCAATATCTATTCTAAAATGAAATATAATTTTAAAATAACAAATGCTGATCCCATATAAAGTAAAGATTAGTAAAATTAGATGAGAAATTATATGAGGAATTAAAAAAAAAAGTAGACTCTTTAAAGTCTTTAAAGTCTTATAATTTTGTTTTAAAAACCGGGAAACAGTTGATGGATTTTCGTACACCTTACAAAGACTCAAAGAACTACAACAAAAAGATATAAAAGACTGAATTAAAACTCTCGGGAATTTTTTTAATTCATTTAAGTTCTACACTATCTGGTTAAAAAACGTCCGGTGATAAATAATGAAATCAAAAATTTACGATTTTTTGTGGAAAATTTGCACGCTAAGTGAAATAAAATTTTAAGAGCAGATTTTAAAAGACGAAGTAAATTTCTATAGTTTTCAGTATATATAGTTGACGTAACCAGGCATGAGATAACATCATTACAAACTTCCATAGAATTAGCTCAGATATTGTAAAAATGTATGTTTTTCCTTACTGACAAATTATTTACAAATTTTATTAACAAATAGGCAAAAGAATTTAGTCATTTGCGGGAACTATTTAAAATTCGGTGGCAATAGCCGACTGAATACAGTACCCTGAATTGTTTTGTTGTATGGCTATTGTGAATGAATTGAAAAATAATTTGTACTTTTTTTTAATAATTTTATTAAAAAATTGCAAAAAGGAAAAAAATAAATGAACATAAAATTATTCCAACATTAAAATAAAATATTTCCCTCTTTAAGGTCTTCCATAAGTAAGGAAACTTGCAGCTCAATGGGGAGCTACAAGTTTTCACAGCATTTGTATAAAGCATTGCATGGATCAAGCATTATAGGCATTATTTCTTGTAAAAAAAAACCAAATAAAGATAAAAATAAAATTGTATATCATTGGATCCACAATAACTTGGACAAAACATTAAATGGTCACACATCAATCCATGTGTTGACTTAAGAGAGATATTTCTAATCTGAACATTTCGAGACAAAAACGTGTTAGTTAACTATACTTTGTAATTTATTAGTGTAAAATTATCAAATGCCAAATTATATATACATATCATTTACCATTATCATATAGTATTTATACAATTAAAATACTATATTTTAATAAATCTTCTAGCCACTTATCTTGCGGGAAACAGTTCGGCTTCTTTAGTCATCAATTGCCCTATTTTCAACCATCTAGCCACTATTTTGGGCCCTGTTTTAAAGTTCAACTAAATGGAGAGAAACTAAGTTGTTTGAAATATCTCGACCCATTATATACTAATTCCAACAAAGAGTTCAATTATCTTGAGATTATTCACAGTATGCTGATGTGAAAAAGACCCCGACGAATTTATTAATGAACTGAAACTGGTAAAAGCTAAAGCTAATAATAAAGTTGATGAACAAGTGTTTAAATCATCAAATGCCGAATCTATTTGAAACGGATTGGGATTGATGAATACTTATATTTGATGAATACTTATAGCCTAATTTATATTATTACTTTCCACCTCGGCGGAACGTCCTTTTTACTAAATTATCACTAATGAAAAATAAATTATTCAACAGACTTAAGTTCAACATTTGTGAATCCATGCTTTCAGTCCTAAATCTGTTAGACTTGAGTTCGAGTGAAGACCTCGTACAATGGCACAGAAATTTAATATTTCATATTCATAATATGTTAACTATTTTAATACATAAATCTTTATTTTTGCAATAATAAAAATTATTATTAGTAAATTACTTTGCTATTCATAAAATTGAGTTTGGTATTTTTTTTTTTTTTTTTCTTAAAATACAATATTTTCTGTTGTTATCAAATAAACAAATTTTGATGAGTTTTTCAGGTATTGAATTATTTGGCCCATTTTTTTTCGAAAAATCCCTTTTCTGGGCTATTTTATTTTTGAAGTACCCTCTTTTGTACACTTTTAAAAAATTCTCAATAGTAACGCTGGCTACAGAAACAAAAATTATGCGATAACGATTAAATAGCGATTCCGAATTTGGTATTAGAAAAATATCTCGAAATATTATTTGGGAAAAAGCACTTACCGTTTTAAATATAATACCAAAATTAATGAATATTAATCGTATTTGTTCGCTTATTTTGTTTGAGTGTTATTTTTTAAGCTAATTTTATTTGTATAAATACTTTTTAAATGTCAAAAGAAACAAAAAGAATTAATATAATTTTTTTTTGGTTGGAAGAAGCGAATTATTTAATTAATGCATTTAGAAAAGTTTAAATAATTATTATAAATAAACTTATAGTTGCAATTATCGATCTGCAGTAATAAATTATGTTAAAATTGGTTACTATATGTTCATAATTCTGAGCATTTGCCAATTAATAATTTGAAATTAATAAAAATTAATAAAAGAAATTGTCTGGATGGCTAAAATCGGAAACACGTAAACAATTCAAAAATATTATTTATAATGGCTATAGCAAAATTCGTTTCCAAACACATTTCGCTAGCTGAAAACTACCGTCTAATTTAGATTACGTTAAAATTGATGCCAAATAAAAGCCTATAATTTCCTTAATACTAAAATCGAGTGGATGCCAAAATAAGTATTTTAAGGACTTTTAATTTTATTGATCAAAAAATAATTTCATAACCACAAAAAGTGTCCTTATATATTGAGCATCATATGTAGTTCGAATTAAAAAAAAAAAATAATAACTGCTATTCTTGATGTAGAACTTATCGGTAAATAAGATATATGATCAAAATTTTGCGAAAATTCTGTTTTTATAATAAACTATAAATCTACGCTTTTTGTAAGGAATATTATTATTAGTGAGGTTTAAATGACTAAATTTTTTAAACCATCTTTGTCATTAATATATTTTTTTCAAAAAAAAAAAAAATCTCAAAACAAATTTACTACTACTCATAATCTTGTGAGATTTTTAACCAATAGCAATTTTCTGCTGTTTTATGACATCGCGCATAAAACCAAAATTAAAAAAATTTTCTCTTCAATGTATTTTGATAAATATTAAAGATGTAGAATTGGTTTTGACATATGCAGATGGAGCTTTAAAAGTTCTATGAATTGAGTTGTGTTAATGCGAACATATAATACAATAACTCAAATAATATACTTTGTGAAATTGCTGAATAAATTCAAAAAATAATAGTTTTAATTTACAAGTATACTAAGGTACTCGTATTTAAAAAATAAAACTTTGACGCATTTTATTAGATAATAAATGTTTGACAATTATTTTCCTGAAATATGTAATTTAAATTTACTTATTTTTTTTTTTTGATAATTAATATGTATTTGCTTTATATTTATTTTCAAAAAATTATTTCACAGAAAAGTGTTTGTGCATAAATATAAGAATTTACTTTCATTGATTTTAGTTCATAATATTGAAGAATAATATCTTAAATATTAACACTTTTTAAAATTTTTTGAAATGAATAAAAAGTCAACAAATTTTTTAAATTTTCATTTATATTTTCAATTTGTAAATGCATGTTTTAAATTTTCTTCGGAAAATTTTAGGTTTTTCATAATTTTTATATTATGGGAACATAACAGAAGCGCTTGTTATCAAAGTGATGTGCTGCAGAATGCGAGCGAAATTGTTCAAATTTCTAAACATTATTTTTTACAGATTTTCCTTGGAATTTTGCCATTTTAAGGCGTTTGTTGTTATTAATTTTATATATAACTATTTTCATTTACCATTTGCAATCAAATCTAATAAAAGTAAACCACAGATTTAAAAATTTTTGCAAAATTACTAAAATTTTCATTATGAACAAAATTTTATTTTTTATGAAGAAAGTTTGGGAAAAAAGTCATGTTCAATTCATAATAAGTATGAAAAAATGTTCAAATATACGAATTCTTTTTCTCTGTGCAATCTGAAAAAATACATTATTTTTATTATTATTTTTTTATGGAACAAAGAACTGTAGGAAAGGTTCGTCTGTAACTCTGAACAATATTAATGTATCTCCAGCCGATTTTGACTTAGACTTTGACTTATCCTATTTAAGGAACAAGTTCGCTGCATTGAAGTTTTAATTTGAATTTATTTATATTTTTTTTTTTTTACTTTCAAAATTAACTAAATATATATGTGGAATTCACTTTTTACGTTTATCTTTAAGAAATCGACCTTAGAAAGCAAACATTTTGTTTAATTTAGATTTTTTTAATTAACTTTTGTTGCAATTATATTAACAATACGTTGTGAAGTAAAACAACAAAAACTAAAGATCTCAAATCGGTACCGGAAGGCACTCAAATAAAAAAAAAATCATAAAAATATTTTAAAATGCCAAGTTTTTTTCTTTCTATTGATTACTGTAATCGCAGATTTTAGCATATGTGTCCACTAGTCAAAAATCCGCTTTTATATTGTTTAAATTAAAAAAGACATTAAAAATCTTTTTGAGGTGGAAGTCATTTTATCTAGAATTGTCAATAATATATACTAAAACCGATTTTAAGAATTATTTCTTAAACCTATATAGTAAATAATTTGACTACAGTAAACATATTTTTTTGACATTTACTTCTTTGCTTTTCGTTTTATATTACTTTTTATTGTCAATGCTTTTAGATTTTTTTGATTAGTAAAATATAAAGTTTTCTCCTATTTGTTTGTGAAAACCAGAAAATTTCCTTTCAGATTTAAAAAATGTAACTGAAAGAAAATTTAAGATTGCAAGAGTTTGCAGGAATTATCTAAATTGTTACATAAAACAGACACCTTGGCGAACACTCTCACGTCTTTTGATTCGTGCAAATTCATGCTCAGACCTAACTTTTCGTCCTTCATGACAAACAACCCATACAACCACAAAACTTAAAAATAACAACAAATAAAATACATCTTCTAGGCTGTAGTTTTTATTATACAGCATTGTAACTGTATTAAAAAAATGCTAAAAATCATATTAAACTTCCAATTTTAATGCCATGTCAAACTGTCAAAGTTGCTACATTATACTTATTAATATATATTATTGATTAATTGATCTATTATAATTTATAAAGTATATTCACTTTTTTCATATTTCTCAAATTATTATTTTGGAATTTCTGCAAAACAGAAAAAAATAGCCAACTTGTGTTCAATCAATCTGTCGGTGATCAGTGTTGAATTATATTGTGAACAAGTGATGAAACCAAAATTTCCAAAATTTAAATTTTTTGCAGTTTTTCGATTAAACATTTAGAGTATTACAAAACAAAGTATGGATGTTTATTATTCTTATAATTATGAGTCGTTTAAGATACATTTCAATAATGTGCTATAGGATGTGCCCAAACATGGGGAGAAACAACACGAATAGCTCTAAGAGGTGCCCTTTTCGCGAATCAGGTGCCACGTGATCAAAAAAGGTTTCCAAATTACATTTTAAAATCGTTGTAGCGCTATAAAATATTAGTTTGCAAAAATTTTATGACTTTAAAATTAGCATTTTTTGATGTAAAAATATATTTATAATAAATAATGAAATGCATTCCTGAACTGAAATCGCAGTGTCCGTAATATTTCATAAGTCGTCGAGGTATACCCAAAGCGCTATATGAAAGCAAAAAAAGTTTTATTACAGCTTATACCGAAATCAAGTGGCTCTGAAAAATAATAACGCGTTTGAATTTAGTATAACTTTTAAAATTTTTGGGTGTGTATTTTTGTCATTGAAAAATTTATTTTATAGCTTTATAATTAATATTTAAAACTTTTTATTTATTAACATCATTTAAAGATTTTTTGTGGTTAGACGTGAAAAATACATAAGTAAATTAAATGCAATTAAATTCCCTTTTTAAAATCTATGTACACTTTTTATTTATTCGATATTTAAAAGGTAAGTCAAATCAAAATTATGGTCCCGATTATGTTCACTATTGTTAAACTTATCGAATGTTCTTTAATTTGTATTTTGTATACCTATGTGTAGATTATGTATATACATTTATCTTTGTCATTGTTGTCCATTGATATCATTTAAAAAAATGTTTTGGTTGTCAGATATTACGCCTATTCTACACGTAGATATTTTAATGTTGGCAATTATCAAATTCTATCAAATTCTATCTTTCTCTTTAAAATGTTACATGTAGATCAATAAGAATTCTATTGCGCTATCTATTTTGCAATGAATGTTTAAATACATAGCTAAGCAATAATATTTAACACAAGCTCTCAAATTTAATGTTCTCTTTTAAAACTTTGCCCTTTTTAACAAAAGAGAAGTGCAAAATAATTGATTTCATTTTGAAAAGACAAATAAGGAATAAAACTGCCAAATAAATTTAAATTTTTGATAAAAGAAAAGACAATTTAACATACAAATTTCTCATGAACATTTTCTCCACCCCTTAATACAAGATTGGAATTAAAATTTTTTTCCCGTTATCCTGCCGACGTTATTTTTAATGTTAAGATATAAAAATGTCTTCGTGTAGTCGTAGAGTTAAAGTTATGTTATAAAATTAAAAAACAAAATAATTTATACATATTTTATTGATTAAAATTTTTTTTAATGAAATGTTAAAAATCACTATGATCGCGATTTTCTTCGATCTCACCAACAATATCGTATCATTTTTAGTTCGTATTTTAGACATATGGATATGGATTACATACGTGTGGTAATTTTCTAAATGTTGTTGAAAATGGAATTTTGGCAAATTTTTATAACTTTTTATTTTAAACCTTCATAACACTAATGCCCTTCGCTAAAAGTCATTCATGCGAACAGATTTGTGTTTGTGTTGTCACTAAAACTAGCTAATATTGATTGATGTGCCATTAAAAAAATTAAAAATTTTTTGAACAACATTAGTAAACGAGTTTGAAGAACTGCCCATATATCCTTACCAATTCGTTATCAATACCTTTACTGTGCATAAAATATCCAAGTTCTCAGCAAAATTTGCCATGTGTTTTATTAAATTTTAAAGTTTCATTTGTTTTTGTTCGAAACTAAAAACAACGACATTAGCACCGAAAATACTATTATTAAAATTAAAGACATTGACTTTAATTTTAAGTTCCTCTTTATTAACATTATTATTTTTTTCCTCAATTTATTTTATTTTATTTTTTTTTTCTGTTCTTCTTCCGACCATAATACATTGGCGTTTTATAACGTATTAAAATGGTTCGTATTTAACTTCGTTTTTTTTTTTTTTTTTGTTAATATTATATTTTTATACAATTGTACGTACAATCTAAAATGTTTGTGAAACATGTGATGTTGATGACTATGAAATTTATGGAACGAGTGAACTCTACATGATGATGATCAGTGTTGCCTGTTTAACATTTTTAAGAATAAATGTAGCCTTTTTATTTTGCTTTTAGCCTAAAAATTTTCGTTTTAGCTATTAGCTTTTTTCTAGCCTTTTTTCGATTTTAAAAATTCCCTAAAAAAAGTTAAAATGTCAAAATTTCAACCACGAAGAAATTAATTTCTTATTTGATATTACTAATTTTACTTTAAGCATATTTTAAGCAAAAAAAAAAAAAAAATCAAAACTTTTTATATTTAACTCAAATTTTCGCATACGGCGCTTCTTTCCCAAAATCGAAAATTAGGGCTAATTTTATGAACTTACTTCATCTTTTATTATATTATACTTCATTATAGAAGCAAAAAATCATCCAAAAATTTGAAAATGCTTAACAAAAAAGGAATCGTAACTCAGAAATTACAAAAAAACAAAAAAAAATCAACCTAAACTGTATGGGAATTTTTGGGCAATTTTTTATTGGATCATCTTGCTGTAGGTTAAAAAATAATTCAAAGAGCTTTAAAGAAATATCAAAAACTAATAAGAACTATAAAAATAATGCTTTTATATTAAATTAAAAAAACAAAATTAACTTTTTTCTGTCCTTATTTTTTGAGACATTTATACTTTTCTGACCTTTTTTAAAGTTCAATTTAGCCTCTTTTTTTCCACTTTTCCTCACCTCCTGGCAACACTAATGGTGATGAGGATGTTCATGATAATAATACTCTAGTTGAGCAAGCTATATTTAAACGCCTCTTAATTTTCATATGCATTATAGAAAAACAAAAGCAAAGACAAAAGAATAACCATATGATTTTTTTTTTTCTATTTGTAATTTTTCTACCCCATACCAAAAACATAAAACACTTAAACTAATGAACCACCCACCTGCTAACATGAAACTTATATTAATACATATGTACTTACGACTTCTTCACTAACTACACTTCACTAGATTCTTTTCTACTTTGTCCTCCTGGCATTCCACCATAATTCTATACACACATCACTTTTCATACATACTCTCACGTATCATGAACGCTTAATCAGATGAAAAGCTTCTTAAAACAGACAACAAGTATATATTCATCTATATACATAAACAAAAAATGGGGATAACTGGAGTGGTTTGTAAGTAGCAGGAATGTTTGAAGGAGCTTCTTATTTAAGCATATTTTAACATGATTCCTTTTATTTTTCTCCATCTATAAGTTTCGGTGAGTCGTTTTGTTTTTTGCATCTTAACTACATGCAGAATATTAAAGCTTTGATTGTTCAGAAAGGGTTTAGCTTTTGGTTTTATTTATTTGTTTGCTAACCCAGCAATAGTTTTAATTAGTGTTATGAAAAATGGACGAGATGATTCTTATGAAATTTAAAACAAAAAAAATAAAATAAAAAACAATACAGTGGGTAATATTAAAACATAAAAAAATTTTGTTTTTTTTTAATTAGACTGTGTTACATTTTTTTAGGAAAATACTTAAAAACTATTTACGATATGTATTTGTAAAACGTCGTTATGAAAGTAGATTAAAATTTAATATTTTTTACTGCAAAAATCTTTTTAACCACATCAACTTATCCCATGTTCACTTTCGAATAGTCATATGTAAAATTTTGCTATTTTTTTTATTAAATAATCTATGAGCTTTATTGACCGTACATTCAGTTACTGATTTATTTGCTTTCAAATATCTATATTAGTTTTTAAACGATTAAAATATATAATTTTATATGGCTTTATAATAGATAGATATAAATATATATATATATATATATATATATATATATATATATATATATATATATATATACAAAAATAAATGTCACATTTTATTTTCACTCGAGAAACTATCTACTCTGGGCTATAGATCTCTTTAAGGACATCACATAACAATTTGCAAAAATTTTAAAACACCGGCTCAATTTTCCAATATTGCAAAAAACCTGTTTTTAGGGTAGTTCCCGAACGAAAGATCTCGTAGCTCCTAAAAATTTTGAATTAATTCAAGATTTTTAAATTGCCCTAAAAAGCAGAAAAGTGTGACTTTTTAAATATACTTAAATTTTATGTCTATTATTTTTCGAAATTTTGACCCTGATGTATTTTTTTTTTTTTTTGGATTTTTTTTTAAGACTAAAGTGATTTGTATACAGTTTTAAATTTTATTTCGTTTATTCAAAATGACTTAAAAATGAAAAAAGTTATCAAATATTTTCTGAAACTTTATATATTATATATATATATATATATATATATATATATATATAAATTCCTTTAAAATTTACTGCTTCGTTGTATAGGCTTTTATAGAAAATTGTGAAAAATTTTTACTAGATATTGTTTAAAAATTTTATTTTTATGTTTGACTAAGACTTAAAAAAGGTATATTCATGAGAAAGTCTAAAAGAAAAAATCAACAAAATAATAGGAAAATTAGGGATACATTTATACGGTGACCTATCAAATTACCCTTTTTTAGCATAACTGAAAATTTGGAAGATGTACTTCAAATTTTAAAATTGATTTATGACGTCCTCAAGAAAGCATATAACATACGCTTGTAATTTCTCGACTGATCCTTTACTGCAGCAGTGTGTAATTTTCCTCCAAGATACTTTACTTATAATACTGATTATTCCGAGTAGGAACCAATGGTCGGATAGGGAGAAACTATTCGGTGGTGTATCGGTATTCACTGATGGTTCCAAAATGGATACAGGCACTGGTGCAGGTGTGTATCTAGTTGAGGGAAACATCAGGAAGACGTATAGACTACCGGATAGTTGTAGCGTGTTCCAGGCGGAAATTCTAGGTATCCTAAGGCCACAGAATTGATTGCAGGGAACATAAAAGTGAATACAGAGGTAACTCTGTATGTGGATAGCCAGGCAGCGCTGAAAGCCTTGAAAGGACACTTTGTCAAGGCTAGTTAACGACTGTAAGAGGGCTCTTAGGAGATTGATGAGAGATTACCATATTAGACTCTGCTGGGTACTGGGTCATTGCGGGATAAATGGCAATGAGATAGCTGATGAATTAGCTAGGAACGGCTCAGCTTTGGATAGGACTGTAAGTGAAAGCGGTGTGAGACCATCTCTAGGCTTTTACTTCAGGTTAATTAGGGAGTGGATTCGGGATAGAACCAATCATGCATGGGAAAGTAGAACGGACTGCAGATTATCAAGGGTCCTATGGCCCAAACTTGATAGAGCAGATACAAATCTACTTTTGGGCATGAAAAGGAAAAACCTGAAGACTATGATAGATATTCTGACAGGTCATTGTCCCATTGGGGGAATGATAGGGTATTGGGATAGAGGTTCCTCCAGTCTTTGCAGAATGTGCGAAGAGAATGAGGAGCTAGAGACGGTGGAACATATCATATGTCACTGTCCTACAACTAAGTAGGCAGAAATGGTTAGGCAGTCGATTCCTTGAAGAATTGGACAGTATATCGACAATAGAGCTCGATAGACTAATAGGATTCGTCATGGGAATAGGCTGGCTAAGAGGGGGTCGTTGGCGTGGAGCGAGCGACCTGGGGCGATAGTGATTTCCCTTTTCTGATTCTTTCTATTCTCTTCTATACTTTTCTTGGATGCACAAGCACTCTTATGAGTGCTGGGCAACCCTTCCCTACCTACCTACCTACCTACCTACTTTACTTATATGTTTTTTATCAGCTAAATGCATTCTTATTTTTAATTTGTCTTTAAAAAGTCTTATAATGCAAAATCAAACTTAATAAATAAGAATAAATCATTAAAAACCCTTAAAAATATATCAAGTCTCAATTATTGCTTTATTTTCATTGAAATGTTATAAGTGACTACTACATCCACCAAATGCAGATTATCCACCGAATATTTCAACTTTTACTCTGCCATTTCGAATATTTATAAATTTATATACAAATTTACACTTTTAATACTAACAATACGTAAGATTTACGTATAAAATCTTAATACTAACGACTTACGTAATAACTACTTATGTATAAAAAATTTATTATTTTCTTAAAATAAAAACATCTAACAAAAGAACTTCTGGAATTTGATATCTCTATATTTCATTACGCGACAGAAATAAAGATTTAAAGAAATATATACGCAAAATTTACGTACATTGGTATTCTAAGGTTAAATGAACCAAAATTTCACCACTTCAAAAGTGGAACCAGGTGTACATTTTCCACTTATTTTGGAAGTTCTTTATAACTCTTTCTAAGGTTAAGTTTTTCTAGGTGACCAATAATTTTACCACTTTAAAGTATTTTTAATAACTTCTAATATAAATAGGAATAGGAAAATTCATTGCTTTTGAATCTTTTTGTACGCAAACCCAAATTAAAAAATGTTATTATTATTATTATTATTATTATGTTAATTTCAAATGGAGCTTTGTTGAACTGATCATCTGCTATTTACAAGCTAAAACTCGCGTTGGGTTCTTCTTAAAAGTACAGTAGTCTTAACGCTTACTCGTAGTAGTGACAAGAAGTTAATACTTCCATTCTTTGTTGATTTTATTTTCACTTTCATGGTTAAATGTATTTAAGGTTTTACTCAACATCTTTGTACTTTCTACAGTTATCTTAAAATTATTCTATTTTGTATTGCTGCTAATGATGATCCTTACAATAATCATAATTATCTTCCTCTTCATCATCTTCCTTATTGTTTTTCACTGGCTTTGGCGTTAATTTTTAAGTTCATCATATGATTAGCATTTGCAATGAGTTACTGATTTCAAATTATATATTTTGTTCATAAATTTCTTTTATTTGTGAAGGGCTCTTCTGTTTGCTCTCCTTCACTCATTACATATATTTAAAGGGGTGGCTGCTTTAAACAAAATAGTTGTTAAACTTGTCTGTCTAGATTCGTATAACTTTGCGGGTAGGAAATCGTTTGTTGAGGTTTGTGTGAATGTTTGTGGATTTATTTCTTCTTATAAAAACGTGGGACATTTATATCACGCTCCTTCATTTATTCCAAAATCCTGACCTAAAGTCAAATAGTTGGACTATATAGATTTTAATGTGCTGAAAAGGAATCAGCTTTCAGCTTTATTCCAACAGGTCTGGATTTTTTTATGGGCGTGTCTAACTTTCCGCCACGATAAGGCCATGATTATATTTTAAGATAACTCAAGAATGGTGTGTATGATATACATAAATACACCAAAAGAGGTGGATTAAAAATGTCTTAATATTTTCGGAGTTATTTAGAAATTAGCGTCCGAAAAGAAATTTTCTTGTAAAATAGAAGGTTTCTTTTTTTAAGTTCCTTTAAAAAGTGATACGCTATGTGTCATTAAAAAGGATGCACAGGTATAGCTTTTATTTATAGTTAAGTGAAAATATCCAAGTATACCTACAACCTGGTGGACAAAAAAATAAAAAAATAAAAAAATAAAAAATATAAAATAATAATAGAAAATGTTTTTCTTCGTAAATCAAAATAGATAGACTAGATGGAATTTGAAGAGCTAAACAAGAATCTGCTTTTACTTTTTTTCTATCACATACTGATTCTTTTTTATTTTCATGAATGATCGCCTTATTCAGTGAAAAATAGAAATGATTATAAGTAATAATTATTATGATTCCATTTTGTCATTTTGTGTCCGATTTTATGAATTATTTTTTCTAGTTTTACGTATAATTGTTACAGTATTATACAGAATTATCACATTATGATTTCATTTTATAATATTATAATACCATTATTCATATTATTATTTCATTTTATTATATTATTATACCATGTTAACTTGCAGTTATCCAATCTTGCAAACATTAAAAACAAAATATATTTAAAAAGAAACAAGTACTGCATTTTTCCACTAAGTTTGTGTCATGGGAATAATATTAATTTGGTTTGAAAATAGAATATGGTTTAATAACAAGGAAAAATACAGAAAATATTTAATAGTTGTAGAAGTAATGATATTTTTCATATTAAAAACATTTTGTTTCTGGTAAAATATTATAGTAATATTTAAAAACATATAATTATTGCAGCCAACCATATTGAAATTTTTATTGAGTGTAAACATTAAATGACAAAATTTAAATAAAAAAATTATTATCATGAACAAATTTATTAAAATTCAAGAATATTAAAAATGAGAACATAATATTGTTGTGGTGTTATTGTTGTAATCATGTTTTTTCTCTGCGTGTAAACTTGTATAACTCGAGTAGAGTTTGTCAAATTTAGATATAAAAAACTCCTATAGATGCCGATTTAAATTATCTTCAGGATATCTTAACATTATTATTTATCAGGTAAATATTTGGTGTTTCAATTGTCTAAATCAGGCAATCCGTTTTCGATTTATAGCAAAATATTCTCCTGTAATTGCTTTATTAATGGTAAATATTAAACATGCCCATAAAAAAAATCAAGACCAGAAAGAAAAACAGTGTAGGCTGTAGTATGTCAAAATCCATGTATTTTTGTTTAAAGAAGAATCGAAGCTGAATCTTTTTTTCTTTGAAGGATAACAATTTTTTTTACCGACCTGTGTAATTATCCCACTTTCAATTAATCATTAATTTTTTTTTCTGGAAATTTTGCCATTGACAGAATTTAATGTCATTTTCCCTCTTATTGTAATTAGTCGGCTGTAATTATGGTTATGGTTTCCACATAAAGTAAAAGTTAAAAGGAGGGAATGAAAGACAACAGTTATAAGAGAAATTATTTTTATATATCACAAACAAGATTTTTAAAGAGAATTTAAACTTTGTGGAGAAAATGCAATGCTTCAAATGTAAGTATAAATGTATGTATATATAAAACCTGTTGCTTATACTAAAACATTAGAATTCAAAATTTACCACTTCTCTTCTTAAAAATATTAAAATATATCTCTAAAGTTATATTATAAATTATATTAAAATTTCAAATCAAAAGTGACAGCTGTTGTTCTAAACTAATGCCTTTTGTTAAAGACTTAAAAGTGTTAATAACATTTGTTAAAAACATAATACATAAGCTCTTACAAACCCAGCAAAAAAACGAGCAAGTGCTTCCAAAGAAGAAAATTTTCCCTACTTCAGCGGTATAATTAAGTGCATATTTTAAACTTTTTTAAAAGATAATAAAAATTACTTGCAAAAAAGTATTTTTATTAAAAAATTTTATAAATATAGATTTAAGAGAAGCTCTTCAAAAGTAATGAAGATGAAGCCTAAATAATAACACCTTACTAATGACAACCATGAGCTAAAAAAAAGAACTGCTCTCTTTTTTACCACTAAGTACTTTCTTCCAATGACAATACAATGTTAAAGTTATGACTTTTTCAGCTTTTCTTCAGTCCTTTTTTTTTGCTGGGCATACATATTTAAAGCTAACTTTATCTAACTTTAGACAGGATTTTAACCATATCATCTTCTGGCATAGAACTGCTTTTAGTAACTTTGGCTTCTACAACTAATTACATTTGTGTATTTTGTGACTTTATTGTTATTGTTGGTGAAATCACTCTAAATCAAAACACTTTGTTCTGAACACTCAATTCTACTAACAAAACAACAAAAGACAAGGAGCTATTAAATTAATTAAAATTTAAATCAGAATTTTAACATCTACATGAAACAACAGTTATATCTACAAACATACACACTTACAATCTCTTAGCCAACATATATTTTCTATTCTTAAAATAAAATAACAAACATCTTTTGAACTGATTATCAGGAAAACCACAAATATGCATCTGCATGTTTTTTTCTGGACATTGAATGAAGTGCATGGTTTCGCATATTTTACTCTTAGCGGTATATTCTTTAATTTAGAAATTTTTAGTGTATATTTATAGTATATCTTGTTGTTTTTAGAGCACATTTTGACATTTTGAGTATATTTTTTTTTATACCTTATGGACTGTTTTTCAAATTTGATTTTATAAAAAAAAAAATAAGAAAATCAAAAATATTTAGTATATAAAATTAACTTTAATGGGTACAGTTTGACGCTGATGAGTTTGATCTGCAGCAACAAGATTGAAGACATAGAAAAAAATTAATTGATCTTATTTAAGCCATTTTAACTGATCTTCATTATAGCTTTTTTTGAAATTTAATATACAGGATGTAGGAACTTGTTCACAAAATACTTTGTATAAATATTTTATAATTTTAAATAGAAATATTTTGTTTTATTGTTTTTGAATTTAAAAGTTTTGAAAATAATTATAATTAAAATATTCAAAAAATAAACCCCTTTATCTCATAGTTCTCCAAATATATTAATATGCAAAAAACAGACTTAAATTATTCAAAATTCTTATATTAATAACCAAAATTTTAATCCTTCAAATATTTCAAACGATTTTTCATCTCTTATATTACCTCTTTTCTGGGTATCTTGTCCACAAGCATGGTTTTTTCAGGTTGAAAAGCAGTTCAGTTAAAAAAAAACTTAATGAATGATGCTATTAAGTATCAACATGCTGTAAAAGCACTTCCTCAAGAAGTAGTAATTAAAATTTTAGATATTTTACAAAAGCCACCTTCTGTAAATAAGTACGAAAAATTTTATCTGAACAATTTTCTCTTAGTGAAGGAAAAAGACTTGGGGAACTATTTTCTGATAAATTGGGATGTTTTAAAAAAGTATCAAATATCTCAAATCAATTCCAATAACAATAATGACTTTTAATTTAAATTAAAAAATATAAAAAACAAAATATAATTTTTTTTTGCTGATGAGAGATTAGATGTGTTAACTTGTTCACAAAATACTTTGTATAAATATTTTATAATTTTAACTAGAAATATTTTGTTTTATTGTTTTTGAATTTAAAAGTTTTGAAAATAATTATAATTAAAATATTCAAAAATTATACTTCTATTTTAATATATAAAAAAAATTATTTGGTCCTACATAAATTAATTGTTATTTGGTCCTACAGAGGATTTGCCCGAATAGCATCAGTTAAAGCTATAAAAATAATATATATGAAAATTTTGATACTTTCTGAACTAATAGTAATATCTAGAATTAGATGAGCAAGTAAGTGGAAGACCAATTACGTTTTTTAATGAAAAATGTAGAAGCAAATTTCGACACAATTGATAAATTTCAGTTTTGCCTTATTATAATTTGTGTTGAAAAATTATCAACAGTTTTTTAAGTTCACAATTTCACATTTTTAAAGCATATTTTTCGTTTTTTTACTGCATATTTAATGCAAATAAATCCCAATTTTTAGAGCATATTTGTGGTTTCCCTGTCGATTACAATTTTTTAATGTAGCGCATTATTATTGTCCACATTGTTACAATTTAAGGGCTTAAGACTATAAATGAAAATAAGTAACAGCCTCATCAGTGGCCGTAGTTGAATCTCATAATGTTAATGTTGTTGCTCATAATCATTGTCAGCAATTGTAGGTAGAATAACTTTTGTTTTGTATTGTTCTTACTTGTAGTTGGCTTGTATTATGTAGTTGATTCAATAATAAATGATAAGTTTTGTTTGTCAGTTTCTGTTTTGTTATTATGTTTGGCTATTGTTATTATTGTTGATTTTGTTGTTGTAGGCCAGCACAGGCTTTATGGTGTAATGCCATTGTTCCAAGCACAAAAAACTAATGTGCATAATTAAATAATTCTAAGGAACAACTTTTAATAATAAAATGTATAAAATGACTTTTCACGAGTTGGTTCAATGAAAATGATTTCAATTTTTATAACTTAATTGAAAAACAATGTTCGCATTATGGTGTTGATAGAAATTTTCTGAAGAGAAATTGGAAAATGTGTGAAAATTATTAAGAATTAATTATTAAGAATTAAATTTAAAAATAAAGGGTTTTTCGAATTTTAAATAATTTGTATACTGTAGCATAGTCATCCCGAAGATAAATAAATTTTTTCCGATGGAACTAACTATACCAAATGACACAGACACACAAACAGTATGCTAATCGACTAGCTGGATTTAAATATAATTTCACACAAGCAGAGGAGTGTAGAATTTTTAGTTTGGAAGGGGGAGCCCATATACACCTCAGGAGCGGAACTATAGGGACTCAAAATGGAAAATTTTAAACGTTTGTCAAGTTTTATTTCATATTCGATTTAAAATATTTTTACAATTTTGCAAGTTCTTGGCCAAATTTTTCTCACATATATATGACAGTATTTCAGATCGATTTTGTTAGTTTTTTTTCTGGCTAATTAAAGAATAAAATTATATATTGAATAAAGAAAATTTGAATTCGATATATTAACGGAGTCCTAAAATAAACGATTTTTAAACTAAGAATTGCAAAATTACTATTAAATTTCTTTAAAAGCTTATAATAATTTTACTCTGAAAGGTATCTTCACACGAATGATTTTAAAATAGAAAACAATCCCAGTAGCCCTAGCGATCTAAGTATGAATCCTCTCAATTTTGACCTATTTTATACGAAAGCTTTGACTTTAGAATATATGTTCTAAAATCCCAAAGAATGAATCTGCAAACAGAATGCAGTTTTGGTATTCATAATGTGTTATTAAAAGTTTGCAATTGCTATCTTTCAGACATCGGGAAAATATGGACTTTATGGGCGAAAAAGTGCGAAATCCCATTTTTGGGATTTTCGTAATTTTTTCTTTCGATTTTTAGTTTCTCCAAAAATCAATGTTTTAGAAAAATGTTAACTTAATTCCAAAAATAGCAAAAAACATGAACTTTATCTTTTTCAAATAATGCTTTATTATATAAAAAAGGTCGAAGTCATTATTTTTTATAGAACCGAAATTACGCTACTTTAAAGATTATTATGTCACTGAAATTTCCTAAAATATTTTACTATTGTGGATATGAAAAAGCCATAGCTAAATAAATAATTTGTAAAAATACGTGAAAAATAAAATTTTGCGTGGTATATTCAACTTTAAAGTAGTGTAATTTATGTTCTATAAAAGATATTGACTTCAGCCTTTTTGTATATAATAAAGAATTATTATTATAATTATTTTTATAATTTATTTGAAATAAAATCGAGTTCATACTTCTTCAGATCTTTTGAATTACAGTAAAATATTTGTAAAAAAAATTGGTTTTTGGAGAAACTATAAATGTAGTAAAAGCTTTGCTAGTTAAGATATCGCTACGAAATTTTTGATAATTTTAGACTTTATTGTTTAAAATGGCAAAGTTTAAAAACCTTTGAGATTTTTGTAAAAAGAATCCCATAATTATAAAAAACTATGGAAATCCCAAAAATGCGATTTCTCACTTTTTCGCCCATAAAATCTACATTTTCCCGATGTCCCAGAGTTAGCGATTACAACCTCTTAAGGACACATTTTAAATTTTGGAACTGAATTCTGTTTGCAGATTCATGCTTTAGGATTTTAGAACATATAGAGTAATATCAAAACTATTATATAAAGAAGGTAAAATTTGGGATTTTGTATACTTAGACCGCTTGGGCAATTGGGATTGTTTTCTATTTTAGAGTCATCCTTCTAAAAATACCTTTCACAAAAGTATAAAATTATTATACACCGTTAAAAAAATTATATTTTAGATAAAAAAGACAGTGGAAAAAGTCTAATAAAATCCATAATTCTACAGATCCGCTCCTGAGGGATGTGTGGGGTTCCCCCCCCCCCCAAACTTGAAATTTTATACTTCTCTTCTACGCCTTTGTGAAACTTTATGTAAATCCAACTTGCCGATTCGAAGTTACAGATTTATTTCTAAAAATTTTCCATTCTGTACCACTGTACAGTATACAGAAGGTTTTTATTAAAATCGAGTTTTCTCCAATTTAATATGCTGTCTTCTGTGTAACAAAATCTTCTACGCTTTTGATCTTTACGAAAACAGATGGAAAAAATATATATTTTTAATGGAAATTCTGCATAAATGATTTTAAATTAATGTTGTCGCGATCTCTTGCTACCAAGATCGCCTAATTTTACCCTGCTAGCTTTCCTATAGAGTTTTCTGAATTTGCAGGCCTTAAATGAAATCGAACGATGTCCTTAAAGTCAGTATTATCCAGACCAAATTGCCAAATCGTACCAAATCTAGCCGTTAGAAGCAATAAAAATATAGTTAATTGATCTGTGCCTACCAACAATTAAAAAAAAGTTAGTAAGCTTTTGAAATTGAAATCCAATTACTAGCTTTCAAAACTTTTTTGTTAAAAATAACATTTAAAATGTTTTTTTAATTTTTTTTTTAATAATTTAAACTGTTAATTTTAATTTGTAATTCAAACAAAAAATATTCGCTAACTGAAAATTATTGAAAAACAAGTTTTAATAAAACAAGTAAAATTTCAAGTGTTCAAAATATTTAAAAAAAGCATTAAGGAAACATATAAAAAATCTATGAAATGCCCAGATAAGTGGTTGGATAATAACTTACAAATATTCCACTGATTCTCGAATTCTAGGAAAAACGCAGCATCATTTCGTTATGCTTTATTACCGATATTATGTTTTGCAATCAACCTCATATTCTTAATCAGGCTGAAATCGGGAAAATGTGGTAGCCAGGATATTTCAATTAGTTGTTTTTTTTTTCAGTCAAGATTTTAATCTTTGTAGATGGGGTTCAAAGTCTTGTCAATAAGTTTTACTAATCCCTTGTCCTGAAAATCTATTATATTTCAACCTCCTAGCTTCAAAATGATTATATATGTTCTTAAAATAACAAAATATGCTGCAAATATGCTTTAAAAATCACTACATGCACAAAAATACAATTAAGGATAAAATAGTCAAAAACATTTACTTACAAATCGATTTAAAAATGCTCTATTTCTTCTCAAACGTATAAATATTTTATCGATGGCTTCACTAAACGTACAGGAAAAACCATACAAATATGTGATTATCCTGCTGATAAATAATAACTTTTGTGACATGAGCAAACAATTTTTTCTTTCAGTCACACGCAGGGGAAAATAGAGAAAAATGGCGATTAATTGAAAATAAATATTTCGAAAAATTAATTGATTCCAAGTAAAAATAGATAAAATGAATTTTCATTACTAGTAAAAAAATAATCTTTAATTTTTTTCACTTTTCGCGTAGTGCACTGTCACATATTTTTGCAATTTTTAATCACAATGTAAAAAGTGAAAACTGATATTTTTCAAATTTACATTTTTATGTTTTATTTCATAAAAAGTAATCTCTTTACAATGTAGTTGTCCAGTAAAGGAATTTATAAACATAATTACGTATTTTTGTTAAAGCCAAATATATATATATATATATATATATATAGAAAAAAATTTGTATTTTTACTTCATACACTACCTGCTACTTGAATAAGGAATCATATTTTTTTAAATTTAATTAAGTATATCTCCTAAACTAAAGTTCAGAAAAAAAACATTTTTTCACAACCGAAATTCAAAGTGTTGACTTTAGTTTCCTGAAGAAATAAAAAGTATACATATTTTGTTATACTAAGATTATGCATTTATTTAAAGACATGTATTTCTGTGGTACTTTTTCTTGTATCACTTTAATAAGAAATATTTTAAAAGTAAGCAAACTGTAATTTATTTTTAAATTTTGGGTTATAAAAATGAAAGTAATTATCTTCTAGCATTCAATTAATAATGAGTACTGCCACCATTCTTAGAAATAAACTCAAAAATGTGATTTGACATCGACTTGTATAATGACTCTAAGTGATTTAGCGAAATTTAACTCCATGCTTCCGTTATTGCATCCTTTAAGGATTTTATCATCTCAAATTGTTTTCCTCCTTCATAAACTTTTCTTGCAAGCTAGACATTTTCCATTGGATTCGGGTCTGGAGAATATGGGGGCCAATCCAAAAGTTGAACATTTTCTTGATTAATCCATTCTTTTACTGCTCTGGCGGTGTGAATCGGAGCGTTGTCGTGTTGGTACGTCCAAGGTATGGGTCCAAATAAATCATTAAATTTTGGAGATGCTTCCTCCAGAATGTTTTTGTATGTCGTTGTAGTCATTTTGTTGGATAAAAAAACCAATTCTATGGTACCATAATACGAAATGGCACCCCATACTATTATTCCGCCCTCTCGGCTGTGTCTGCGGCTCAAAAATAATTCCCCCTTATTTTGGTCATGGAAGTAATAGTTATACCCGTCGGCACCATCAATATAAAACTTTGTTTCATAAGAAAATACAACCATTTGTCGGACAATGTCATTGTATTTTTGGCAAACTGTATACGTTGTGATTTGGGTTTTTCATTAAGTGGTGTATGGGCACGACTTTAAAATACGGTGCACTGTTCTTATACTGGCACTGATTCCACTTTTTTCACGTATTTTTGATGCTATTCTAAGAATTTTTCGTCTTTCTTTTGGAATTTTTGCCATTTTCTTCCGCCCTTTCATGTTTTTTCCATATCTTTCCACATTATCTATGTAATTGTACACAACTGTCTTTCCTCTATTAATTATTTTGGCTATTTGGACCGGATTCTGACCATGAGATTTCAAAATCAAAATTTTTTCTTTTTTAGAGTTATTAAGAGCCTTACCACGTCCCATTTTGAATAAAAACTATTCAAAAACTATCAAATTAAAAACTCTCTAGCCGCTTATATTGAAAATATTCAAATCATAGTCCTCCTGGGTAATATTAAAAGAATTCCTTATTTAAGTTACACAGAAATACATGTCTTTAAATAAATGCATAATTTTAATATAACAAAATATGTATACTTTTTATTTCTTCAGGAAACTAAAGCCAACACTTTGAAATTTGGTTGCGCAAAAAATTATTTTTTTCTCAACTTTAGTTTAGGAGATATACTTAATTAAAGTTAAAAAAATGTGATTCCTTATTCAAGTGGCAGGCAGTGTATGTGTAGTATGAAATAAAAAAAAGCATTTGGAGATTTGGAAGAAAAAAATATTTTCAAAAAAAAAAAATTTCAAGGTAAATTTTCTTGTCTTCATAACAAAAACTATATAAAATAAATTAAATACAATTTAAAATAACTATTTGATTAACTTAATTATTTGCATTATTTAAGAAGAGACACATATAGAATTTTTCGAAGATGCTTAAAACAAGCAGAAATGTAACAGTAGAGCAAGTTTTGCTATAATAAGTTACTTTAGTGCAGATAATTGAGAATTTGCGTTAACGTGACAAGGTCATATATGGAAGCTGTGGTCATTTATGGATTAATCTTTCTTAAGTTTGGCTATAAGAATAATGCTTAAAGGAGATTTACTTTTATTAAATTTTACATTTACGCAATCATTTATATTGGAATTATAAACAAGAAATTAATTCTGGGAGGATTATCTGTATGGGAGGTAAGGTCGATTTTGAACCGATCCTCATGAAATTTAGTAGTATAATTTTTGCTTAGACAAAACGCATCTATGATGAACTTTATTTAAATATAAATATATTTAAGATATTTATGAGCATTTTTTGGGAAACATTTTAATATGGGGGTTGAGTGAAATAATGATTCCATTTTAACTAATTTTATTGTGTTAACGTAACAAAATAGAACAAATAAGCTAAAGTACCAAATTTTATAAATTTTCTTTTAAAACTGCGACTTGCAGATTAGCAGAAATTATGGTTTTTGATGTACGGACAGTGGCCGGACAGAAGTTTACGCTAGAAATAATTTCTAAAATTTTTTTATTTTTTATTTTATTTTTTTTTTTTTTTGATGTATTAATGAGCTAATTATTACTAAAATATAATATATATATATAAAAAAGAAAGAAATATATAGTCGGTCTATATATACTATATGATACCCTACACCATTTGTGCGAGCAAAATATTCGCAAAGGGGACTTATATTACACCTGCATCCAATTTTACTAAATGTAAAAAAATACACAAATACAGAATAATGCATTGATACTAACATATAAATGATTTTATGCATTTTAGGGCGATTCCTGCAAGTGGGTTTATATAGAAGCTATGGTAAATTATAGACCGATTATTTAACTTTTAGCAATGTTATTTCAACTTACATAAAACATATTTGTGTTGAATATTAACTTGATATTAATATGCGTACGGGATTTATGCACGTTAAAGTCAATAGTGAATCGATTTTCATAAAATTTGGCACAAAGATTCGTACTTGTATAGAACTTCTTTCATTCTAATTTTATTAAAATATTCTTATTTTTAAGGAATTTTTGAGTGTTTAAACTCAAGTAAAATAATGGATCGAACACAACCAATTTCAATAGGCTTCGTCCCTGTATCATTAAAAACCCACGTGTCTAATTTCATTAAATTATCTTTAAAATTGCGACCCGTACTTTGTGCACAAGATTTCGTTAAAAGTTTTAACATAGTAATACTTTTGTAGAATGATGAAAAGGAATAGGCTTCTACGGTAGGTAATATTTTATGAAGAATGCTTCCAATTAAGTTTCTTAAATTACGTAACGTAAAAAAATAGCCAACATTACATTATACTTCGCCATAGCTTACAAAGCTAAAACAACATCAAAAATTTCATCAAAAAGTATCGAATATTTTATTTAAAATAAAATTTTTAAAAACGTATTCTACAATTCTAACTAAAATTAATTTATTAAATTAAAATTTTGTTTAATTCCTTGAAGCAAAAAAAGGGTTATTTATCATCAATTAAATGTTCTTAACAAGTCAAACAAAATTTTCTGCTATTAATTCTTTGATCTAACCATTACGCAGCTAAAAAAAAATAACCTAAAACTCTTGAAAATATGTTCAACAAATCCGCACTTGTTAAAGTACTCTTTGAAGAAAAAAAAAAAAAAAAAAAAAAACAAAGAAACTCCTTGAACATGACAAACAACAGATTTTACAAAGTCAAAATAACGCAAATAAAAAAAAAAGAAACGGAAATAATAATAAGTCGTTTAAAATACGATGTTGTATTAAAATTTACAGATACACAAAAAGTAAAAAGTGGAATGGCAAATGGTTGAAATGCAAATAACGAGTAAAAACCCATTAGCTTTGATAATTGTATAACCTTTAAAACGTTTATGTAGATTTTAACAAATTCTACAATACTGCTTTCTCTGTTACCCCAACCTCAAACAAAGTAAATGAAAAAAGGGTGCAAAACAAATTGTGTTTCTTTTTTTCGCTTTTTATTTTATTTTTTTGACAAATATTTTCCACCTTTTTAGACACTAAACATTTTTGGCTTAGCACACGTATACGTTAACAAAAGACTTGAAAAAATTGTATTTAAGCAAATAAATTAAAATCATCTTTGCAGAAGTGGTAATGATGCCAGATGGAAATCAGAATGAATTCCTATGAAAGATCTATAATACTACCTTCAGCGTTACCATTACTTCGTCAGTTGTCCTTTTTTCAACCATCTGGCCAATTTTTGGTGATAAAGTGATTTTCAGAAGAGGGTTTTATATGGGAGCTATGGTCACCTATGCACCGACCTTCATGAAATTTGGCACAAAGATTGATACTTATATAAAACTTCCACATACCAAATTTTGTTAAAATATTGCTATATTTAAGGCATTTATGGTTGTTAAACCCCTATTCCGGGAGAATATTTGTATGGGCGCTAGGTGAAATAATGAACCGATCACAACCATTTTCAATAGGCTCCTTCCATGTGTAATGAAAGTCCTACGTGTCAAATTTCATTGAATTATATTAAAAAGTGCTACATGTACTTTGTGCACAAGATTTAAATGGACAGCAAGCCAGTCAGACGGACGGACAGACATGGTAAGATCGATGAGGATGATTTTTTTTTTCTTTTTTGTGTGTTACAAATATCAGTACAAACAAATAATACCCCAACCACCTACGGTGGTGTAGGGTATAAAAGCAGATTCGATGAATACTTTATTAATATTTTTACTTTGCCTCGTAGCACTACCTCGGCGGTATGTAATTTTTTTAAATTATCACTAATGAAAAATAAATTTACCAACAGACTTAAGGTTAACCGTTGTAAATTCATGCTTTTATCCCTAAATTTGTTAGACGTGGATTTGGAAGACTGGGGCAGTGTAGCCAGGATATGAGAAAAAAAGAGGCTAAATTTAACTTTAAAAAGGTAAAAAAAAGCTAAAAGCCCCCAAAAAAAGTTATTTTTTTAAATTTAAAACATTTTTTATTTTTTCTTGTTCTCATTATTTTGATAATTTTTAAAGGTATTGTAACACTTTTATAAATAAAACATACATTCAAATTTTAGTTACATATATTATATACGAAAAACAACCCACTGATTTAAAGTGATTTTTTGTCATTTTTGAACTATAGTTCTTTTGTGATGAGGCATTTCCATTTCGCCTTTATAAGATTTGTTTCTTAATTATATTCATAAATAGTTTCTATGATTAATAAAGTACATTAAAAAATAATTATTATAATCGATTTAGTATGTCCATAAAATGAATTAAGTTATTTTTGCTTTGGAGGATCAAGCGCTGCATGCGAAATTTTTTGTTAAATAGAAATATTTAGATTTTTATATTCAAATAAATATACAAAAATGCTTAAAAGGATGTTTTCGTAAAAATAAAATTAGTAATACCAAATAAGAAATTATTTTCTTTATTGTTTTCTTCCTTCATATATTTTAGAATTTTTTTCGTAAATATTATGAATCCTACTTGACTTTTTTTACCAAACTTTTTTAATAAAAAATAAAATAAAAAATGCTGCTAAAATTTTAATTTAGTTTTATTAGATTTAATTCAAGTGCTAAATAAAACTACTTACGCATTAAATTATTAACAATAAATCCCTTTGAATAACAATTTTCCAAAAAATAGTTAAAAGGTAGTGTTTAGAAATTTGCGTACATTTACTGCCAATCTATAACAAATGCATCATTTATTGAAAACTCTTTTGTTATGTTCTTCTGTTAACACCATACGTCTAAAAATCATTAAAAACTAAAAATTCTGCAAAGCAAATTTTAAATATACAAATTGAAAGTATAAATGAAAATTTCAACAATTTGTTGAAGTCTTCTTGACTTTTAACTCATTTCAAAAAATGTAATATAGTGTTAATGTTTAAGACATTATTCTTAAATATTATGAACTGAAATCAGTGAAAGTAAATTCTTATATTTATGGGCAAACGTTATTCTGTGTAGGGCAAATTTAAAAATCAAAAAAGGCTAGAAAAAAGTTAAAAGCTAAAACGAAAATTTTGGGACTAAAAGCAGAATAAAAAAGGTAAACTAGCAACACTGGACTGGGGTCCGATTGAAGACCTCGTAAAAAAACTACAGGAATTTAATTAATAAAAAGAGTATTTTATATTTACTATTTTTATAAATTAATCTTTATGTTTATAATAATAAAAATTATTATAAATAAATTATTTTTTATCTATAAAATTGAATTTTGTAGTTTTTATTAAAATGCAAAATTTTTTGTTTTTGTTTTTATCAAATAATAAAATTTAAGAAGCTTTTTAATTCTTGAGGAAGTTGGCTCCTTTTTTGGCGACCTTTTTTTAAATCCCCTTTTTTGGACATATTTTAAAAATTTTCAACGGCAACACTGATTCCCTTTGATAATTTTTTTTTGTAGAAACCAGAAACATTTGTTCGTTATTTGATATCACTGTTAGTTGCAGTTGGTAAATTGTTGAAGGTGTCTAATTTTGTATGTACAAACATATTTGAGTCACGTTGTTGTAATGTAAGAGGGATAACCTTTAGCTAAATGACATAGTCTTTTAGCAATAAAGCACATACATAAACAAACATAGAAAAAATACCTTGTATTATTTTAGAAGGAGCAAAAAAAATTATTTATTTGGCAAAACACCAGAGTAAAAAAATAAATAAATTTACAGTATTTTATCATGAGATTATTTCGCGTTTTACATATCAGCTTGTTTTACAAAACTAAATACCAAAGAATATTATACACTTGTGACATATCAACTTTCATGCCTGCTACACTTAATACTTTCTGTAAACAGAGATGAAGCTTATGTTTATGTTTTGAACAGAAGTGAGATATATATATATATATATATATCAGAATAAAACATTTCAGTTATTAGGAAGGTGAGTTTTCATCTGATTTGAATTAAAAAAAAAAAAAAAACACTTTTTATAGATTTATTATTTTTTGACATTAGGTATAAGTTTCAGCAGGTGCTTAATAATTGGTGTGTCTCCATAAATATAAATTGTCGATTCACTATATCCGTGTAATGATTTAGAGATATCCGCCGGTTTATTGGGTTTATCATTCCGTGTGTAACATATGGAACAAAACATTTAGCGTCAACAAATCATGATACAGAAAGTTACAGATGGTGGATATAACAGCTTCAGCCAATCCGAATATAACATTTTTACTTGTTTCAATTGCATTTGATCAGCTGGCATATACTTCAATTCAAATTAATAATTAAAAATTTTAAAAATATGTTAATTTATGTGTCTTATTATGAAAAATATGGCAAAATATGCACTTTCCATTAAGTATGCGAAAAATATGCACATACAAATCGATACCATTTTTCACAAAAATATGTAATTCGAATAGATAACTACATAAAGTAGTTTATTAATGATCTGGAAAAAAACATGCATTTGCATGAGAATCCGTCTTCTAGACAATGTTGTTTCGGTATTTTACAAGGTTTGGATCATAATCCAACCTTTAGAATGTGGTTAAAATAAATGGTTTATTTTGCTACCTAATTTACAAATGGAACATATATATTTTAGATATAACATAAACATGATAGTATTTTTGTCTGCATTTTATAATAAATGTCAGCGTTAATGTACATCATGTGACCTCAGGACATAACTATACACTTGTGCTCTCATCTTCACTTGTAACACTAAATATAAAAAAACTCGCACACATTTATAACTGAAGTGTAAAAACTAAATAGAAGAAAAATGTTAAACGTATTTCTCTAAATACCTTTAAAAAATTTCATTCATAAATTTACGTTGGGTTTTTTCTGCTCTTTTTTTCATCAGCCATATTTTTGTTGCGTGACTGCTTCACATTTTGTGTCTATATTTTTATTTGTATTTTTCTCTTTTTTTTTCCTTTTTTTTATTACGTCTTTTATAAATTTTAATATGTTTTTGTTGCATTTAAATTTGTTTTCTTTTTCTTCCTTGTTCACAAATGGTTCTTTTGTTAGTTTTCCCATTTTTTAAATTTATTTTATTATTCTTAAGTTTACTTCTCATTTTGTGTTTTATATAGTCAGCTAAGATAGTAAATTATATCTGAGGAAAATTAATAGTACATTTATGATCTGAAAATCTTGAATAGAATATTAATCATGAAATCGAAGAAGTCAAGATCACTTCTTATTGTACGCTAGTGGTTTATTCAAATAAGTTGAAAATTAACAATTTAGAAATTTCTTTTTTTGAATAAAAATACAATAAAAAGATCTAATGTTATAAAACATGCTTAAAAGTTGAAACTGAATCATAAAAGTTGAAAATATAAAAAGTTCCTCAAAATAATTTCTACTTGCCATATGTTTTCAGGGCATACACACAGGGTGTCAATAAAATATTCTGCCTAAAAAAATTACTTTAAATTTAGAAAAAGACACTCGTTTAAAAACAGATTAAAAAAAAAACATTTATTTTTTATTTAATATAAAAATCATCTTAAATATTAATACTGTTTAAAAAAAAATTAAATTAATTTAGCACTTTAAAAATTTATCACTAATTTTTTATCTCAAAAAAAGTATTTTTCTTTTTTTCATTTTACACTATTTTTTTTTTTTTTTTTTAATATTAAGTAGAATTTTCTAAATTTAGCACTTGTTGTAATAACCATTGTTTGTCATAACATCTTTTTGACAAAGGTTGGTCTAAATTCTGACACTGATATTTTGTCCTATTCATTCTGCCGTATTTTCTTTTATAGTCCCCGATGAATTATGATGTTTGCGAACTTTTTACACCAAGTAAGCGAAAAGATTTTTATCGAATTTAAGCTAAGACTTTGAGTAGGCGTTGGGAAATATTTGATATAGGATCTATACTCTGACGTATAAAAATCATCACCCTATTAAAAATAAAATTATTCTTTTTGTAGGCCCATTTTTATAGCTCTGGCGTGATGGTTATACCTAATATCGATAAATGTAGTTGGTTATCCATTATACCACCTACAAATACCTATTTGACCACTTCACGGGCGGACATGCAGCCAGCGTTACCGTTGAGAATTTTTAAAAAATGGGATTTCAAAAAAAAAAAAAACAAAAAAAAATCGCCAACACCTAAAAAAACCCTTAAAATTTGTTTATTTGCTAACAAAAACAAAAAATATTATATTTTAAGAAAAACTACACAGAAAAAAAGTTTGTACATAAATATAAAAACTTTCTTTCATTGATTTCAGTCCATAATATTCTTTTATATTTTTTCAAACGAATCAAAAGTCAAGAAGACTGAAACTTTTTTTAAATATCTATGAACAAAATTTTATTTTTTATGAAAAACCTTTGGGAAGAAAATTCATGTTCGATTCATAATATTAATGAAAAAAAATTTCAAATGTATGTCCTTTTTTCTCTGTGTAATAAATAAATTTTGTTAATAAAAAAATAATATATTTGTAATAATTTTTTGTTATTGTAAAAATAAATCTATTCATAAAAATAGATACATAAAATTATCTTTTTATTAATAAAATTCCTGTACATATGAACGAGGTCTTCACTGGTACTTCAGTCTTACAAATCCCCGTGTGACAAATTTAGCTTGGATTCACAAGTGTAGACCTTAAGTCTGTTGGACAAGTTATTTTTCATCAGTGATAATTTTGAAAAATGATATTCCTCTGAAGCATTGCTAAGAGCCAAAGTAAAAATATAAATTAAGGTATAAGTATTCATTAAATTTATTTTTAATTTTCCCAATCTAGTCTTATATTTTATATTTTAAATAGTTGTTCATAAATTTTATCATTAGCCTTAGATTTAGCAATTTTAGTTCATTTATAAATTCTTCCAGGTATTTTTTTACATCAGTATGTTGTGAAACAATCTCATATAATTATATATAAAAATAATTAAATTCTTCGTTGGAATTAATAGAGTTAATATATATATTTCAAAAAACCTAGTTTCTCGTCATTTAGCTCATACTCTTAAAAAGTCGCCATTTAGTTCTATTTTAAAAAAGGAACAAAAAAGGTGATCGGGTGGTTGACAAGGGGCCCATTGGCGACTAAAATCATAAAACGGTAATGCTGCAACAGCCCCAAACCTTCACTGAACTACTACCAAACTTAACAGTAGTTTTTATATTTTGTATATCTAAGGCTTTATTTGGCTTTTTATATACCATTCTTTCACCACTAAATATAACACCTTTCCAAAACTCAAAAGATTTAGTTTTATGGATTTCACCTAAACATAACTTCTTTTAGCTGTTGACTTCAGAAACGAGTTTTTTCCTTACCACATGACCATCGATGTAATTGGCTGTGTGTGTTATAAGAAATATTTCGCTATTGTTAGTATTCTTTTTAAATTGTCATAACTTTTTGGAGCCGACTAGTGTGGAATTTCCACGATTTCTTGGGATATTTTTTTGTTCATCTCTGAAACTTAAAGATTGTGAGCATACTTTCCATCGAATATTTTCGATGTTACCGAATAGTTTTGGACGTTTTATTACATTTCTTTGATGAAACTAATTAAGCATTTTACAAATGAACTTAACTGATTTGCGTCATTATTAATTCTTTCATTTCTATTCGGCATTTTTGTCAAGGAAGGACTCACAACAGAACGAAATAAGACTATAAAAATTACTAATAACATTAGGAAATATTCTTACAATTGTAACTATCAAAAAAAGAAAAAAAAAGGAAAAAAAAAACAATAATAAAACAACGAAAAGAAAAAAGGCAGATAATTCGCGAAAATATTAAAAGGTAATATGCTTTTTGGGATGCAAAAAACGATGCTTGCTAATAAAAATGTAACAACAAATATACAAAACATAATATTTTGGAAATTTTATGATTCGTTTTCTTACTCAAAATATTTTTGTAATGGTTAGTATCACGGATTAATAAGTAGATATTTATGTGAGAGAAAAAAAACCTGATTCAATTCTCAAAAACCTAATTCATGTAACAAAAAAATACATGTAGTCACATATATTTTGTTTTTGTGTTTTGGAAAAAATTAGTATTTTTTATTATTATTATTATTATTATTACTTTTACTGTTTTTTTGAAAAATTAGGTCGAAGTGAATCTCACATAAACTTCTTGTTGTACTCTATGGTTAGTAGTTAATTTCATATTTACCTGTTATTTTATTTTTTAATGAATAAAAAAAAAATTTCATAACAAATTATAGGCAAAATATTTTATTGACTCACTGTATGCATGTATGTATGTATGTATGTATACGTTGAAAATTAAAATCGTTTTCCATTTAGAAACAGCAGAAAAAACCATGCATGTTTCATGCAATGTACAAACAATAATGCTGATGTTTTACATTCCTTGTATGTTTGTTTGCAATAGGTTTAATTTTTTCTCTTTCTTTTTCTTCATTTAATTTCTGTTCTCTAAATGTTTCTAGTTAAGTTTTGCTTAAATTTATGGCATAATTACATTTTGTCCGCGTAAAATATTTTAGTTTTTATTATTATTTTTTCTTTAACATTTATTTTCTCTATTGTATTTTCTAAATGACTCTGATATATGATTATGGTTTCGTTTTCTTTATTCTCCACTTATAATATTTTTACTAATGTTTTAATTACCGCATTGCATATAAATTAGTTTCTAGAGTAATTTCTTTTGACATATTTATTAAAAGTGTTTTTCTAGATTTTTTTTTCTGTCTTCTGGTCATAATTTGTGAGAAATAAAGTAGAAAAATTAACAATATTAATTCAAATGACACAGAAATGATTTACGTAATGAAGAGCTGAGGTAAGGTAATAAAAAGGGGAATATTTATTGAATTGGTATTTATATATTTTTTATGAAATTGATTTAATATTTTAATTAATTATAGATATTAATGAAGTTTCCATCTTTTATTGGTTTTAAATAGAGTGGAAATACTAATTGGAAACAAGTAAGAATGTTATATTCGGCTTAGCCGAATCTATATACCATCTGCAACTTTTTAAAATTTCTCCTTTTATGGGAGGCAGGCAGTAACGCGGGCGGTCTATGCCGATTACTTTATTTCCGAGTTGGTTTTAGGACTATTTGTACAAAATTTCTTTGATGTTTCAACTTATACGGGCGGTGGGCGGATCACTGCCATTTTTGGTTTCAGAGCTTATATTGGTCCTTGAACTATTTCGTTAATATATATGCGTTTGGTAAAAGATATCGGCCGAAGAGTATAAACTGGATTTAAGACTAACATCCTATTTTGCTATTATTTGGTCCATAACTTTTTTGTTTATGAACGGATTTGGCTCATTATCAACACCAAATAAACCTTGTAAAAGACAAATATTTGATATATATTTCGTCGCTCTAGGATGTCCGCCCTGAGCCCTAGCCTGCCTTCAACAGACAGATGGACAGAAAGACGGACATCGTTAGATCGTCTTAGATATTCACACACGAAATGACAAATCCAGGCTTCAATATTGCGTATGATTAATAGAAAATGAATCATGCGTTAAAGGTGAAAGGAAGCAGTATTACCGTTGGGCGACTTTAATCACCAATTGCCTCTTCTTCAACCACCTGGCCACTTTTTTGGCTCCTTTTTTTAAAATAGAATTAAATGGCGACTTTTTAAGGCTATGACTAAATGTCTAAAAACAACACTGTTTGAAATATCTCGATTCATTATATATAAACTCCAACGAAAAAACAAAATATTTTGAAATTGTTTCACATTGTTATAAAGAAACTCCGGAGAATTTACAAATGAATTGAAACTGTTAAAAACTAAAACTAAAGTTTATGAAAAGTATTTTAAAATATCAAACCCTGAAACTTTTTGGTTAGGAAAACTAAGAAAAAGAGATTCAATAAATAATAATTATTATTTTTAATTTACCTCATAGCAATGCCTCGTAGGAACTTTTTTTTCTAAATTATCAATACTGAAAAATAAACTGCCAGCAGACTTAAGGTCGGCATTCTTGCAAATTCATGCTTTCAGCTCTAAATTTGCTAGACGGGATTTGGAAGAGTTGAGTCTGAGTGAAGTCCTCGCACAAAAGTATTTATTTTAACTATTTTTATAAATTAATATTTATTTCTGCAATAATAAAAATAATTTTTCTTATTTTTTATTAATTTTTTATTAATTTATTATTAAAAATTATCGATAATCTCTTACCTAAAATCTAATTGGATATGAAAAGTCTAAAATTGCTTGTAAATCAAAATTGCATTGTTAAAAAAGGAATCTATTAAATTATTAAAACACTTTATATTTTATATAATTTGAGATTTTTAACCATAGCTTAACATAAATATGGAAACCAAAAAAAGGCTTTGTTAGAAAAAATACTCAAAACAGCACACTTACTAAAATGGTTATTGTTCTCAATGAAATTTTTTACTACTACATTATTAGACTAAGGTCTTTTTCGCAACTTAGGTTTTTAACAAGTGAGTGTCATATCTATGTTTTACCATATTGTTTATTTTAAATTTTGCTCGACAAAATGTTATGCAGCTTCAAAAAGCTTTAACATATCATTGGCGTAATATGATAAAGGTTAAGATTTGTCTCTTTTACCCAAAACTATTTATTTTATAAGCCTTTTTAAGAATTTTTAGGCAGTTATTAAACATTTTTAGTATTTCTAGTCCTAACTAATTCAGATATTAAAATGTTCAATAAACTGCAGGATGGATAATTCCAATGAAATTAGACAGCAATTGCTAAATGCTAAAGATTATATATATATTTTTTCGCTAACTTTTTTAAAAATTCTTTTTAATCGGGTGCTCTGATAGTCAGCTAACCTATAAGTCTGGGGGTTGCGGTTTCGATACTTGCCAGAAACTCTGGTCTGGTTGACTACAACGGGATAATAGTCTTCGTTACCCTACTTGATTATTTATGTTAAAATACACAGCCTACCACTTGTATAATGCATAAATTTTTTTTTTTAAATTTAATTAAGTATATCTCCTAAACTAAAGTTCAGAAAAAAATATTTTTTTGCGCAACCAAATTTCAAAGTGTTGGCTTTAGTTTCCTGAAGAAATAAAAAAATATACATATTTTGTTATACTAAACTTATGCATTTATTTAAAAACATGTATTTCTGTGGTACTATTTCGTGTGTCACTTGAACAAGGGATACTTTTAATATTAATCAGGAAGGCTATGATTTGAATTTCTTTCAATATAAACGGCTAGAGAATTTTTAATTTGATAGTTTTTAAATATATATATGTGGACCGATCTTCATAAAATTTGGTACAAAAATTTTAAAAAATATGTTTTCTTTCATTAAGATATTCTGATTTTTAAGTCATTTTTGAATGTTCAAACTCTATTCCGGACACTTGTATGGGGGCTAGGTGAAATAATAGACGGATCACAACCAATTTCAATAAGCTTCGTCCTTGTATCATAAAAGTCCCACGTGCCAAATTTTATTGAATTATATATAAAATTTGTGCACAAAGTTTACATGGACAGCCTGCCAGTCGTCCAGCCATCCAGACGGACGGACATCGTTAGATTGTTTTAAAAGTGATTCTGAGTAGATTGCTATACTTTTCTGTATAAATTTCTCTATGCGTTATAAAGATCAGCACAAGTGCATAATACCCCAACCACCTATGATTGTGTAGGGTATAAAGAAAATCTATCCATTCGTCATAATATCGGGAACTATCTTATGAACCTTTAAATCAACAGAATCGATCCATTAGTGTAGTTAAGAAACAAATTCCTCGTAAACGTTTCATTAAGAGCCAAGATATTGATAAAAGACTACGAACAGTTGAAAATCAAAGTAACGGAAAACATTAATAATCTATATATCTAAAATTTTTTAAATATTTCCAAAATGTTCCTTTTTCAAGGAAATATTACCACTAAGTTATACCATTTTAAATTTTATTTAGAAAATGTTTACCCTTGGTTTTTGATTTGCATAAAAATTTCTTAACTATTTTTAGTTAATGCAGTAATTTCCTAATTCGTTTTGTCTAACTTTCAAATTGTAAAAAATCATTTTCGCCAAAAAATCTTCCTTTAACTAAAAATGGGTGGGTTTGATGTATTAAATAAGAATCTGCTTCAAGGTTTTTTTTAGAATAGAAAGGGGAAAAATTCGACTGATTTTTGTTTAATAGCTTTCTTCTCATAACTATAAACCGTACCTGTAAATTCTTTTTTATACTAAAGTCTTATTTATGTTGCTTTAACCAAATACCTTTTGATCCTGACTATCTCTCCGTTATTTTTCCTAACTCCAACCCATAGTGTAAATCAGAAAAATGAAGGGACAAAATCGCTTACCTATATATAATTTTTTTTTATTTTATTTTAATAGTGCAATTGAAAAAAAAACTCAAAACTTAATTTTTTTTAAGTTGAATTTTATGTAAAATAAGGGCCTGATTCACTATGAGAATCAAATTGTTTGAAAATAAAATTTGTATGAAAACTACTCAAAAAACATTTGAAAAAATGAGTAATTTTCATACAAATTTTATTTTCAAACAATTTGATTGTCGTACTGAATCAGGCCCTTAATTTAATTAATATTGCATATCCAAAATTACTGTATTCCGAAAACCACTTAATGGTTTTTTGTTTGAGTTCTAAGAACAACCATAGTGAAGTCTTTGGGAGAGCATTGAGAAAACAATTAATCATTTCTGTCTCAAATGTTAATTGAAAGCATCAAAATTTTATTGATAAAAAATCTGCGATTAAGGAAAAGAAAATCAGTTAGTGCTACAAAAATTAGTACTACGTTTTTAAGGTAATTGGCAAATGTAGATGCACCCCTATGGCTAATAATCCCCCTTCTGTCCTACTAATTTCTTTATATAATTAATATGACCTCTTCATAAGCCATTTCCACTAGCACTACCAGAGAAAATTTTATTCAATTTAGACAAATGTAATTCCAGTAGATAACGTTTAAAATTACCTTTTGGCTATCTTAATATAATTTTTTATATGCTCAATAGTTAGGTATTATTCGAATATTAGTGGCGAAAAAAATTGAATTTTCATTCAAAATTGGAAAAATATATTCCTTATTTACAATTTCAAAGACACCTATAGTGAAAATTCCTTGCAAATTGTGTACGTATTCATAATATTTACTATACGTAATATTAAGTATACGTTACGTTTTTAATATAGATCTTTTTACTTAATTATAAGTAATAAGATGTGTACATCAATTTTGATGATACATAGTTTAGTTTATTATTATATTATTTATTCTTAGCATTACTTGATGATTTAGTTTTAAAAACTCATTTTTATTTAAAATATTTTTAAAATAGACATTGTTGATCACTCAATTGTTCTTACAAATTCATTAAATTTTATGAAAAATCTAAATTTATTTTAATTTTAAACTTTTGGAAATAAAATTAGGAGACTATGATTTTTTTCTTGCAAAATTCGATGTTAATAGCCAAAACAATAAATATTTATGGTAGATTTCTCTAAAAGAAATTAAATTGCTTATAATCAAATTGTAGTAAATTAGGTAAAAAATTTCAAAGCAATTAAAAATAGAAATTTAAAAAATCACTGATATAACCTAGATATATTTTGCAAGATAACCTCCTAAAGCAATGTCTGGATATTAATTATTAATAGACAATATATAGCTTCTACTTTCACATAAAAACATACATGATTGTACATATGCATATTACGTTACTTAGAAAGCAAACAGCTACAATTTTAACTCAAAAATTTTATAACATTAACAATGAAAATGTTAATTTTGTTAGTTTGTAAATACTGCAATTTCAGATCTTTTAATGTAACTTAAAATATTTGCAAAATTTAATTTTTATGATTTGAAAAATTATTTTAATATTAGTTAAGGCCTTTTGCATTTGGGATGACGATTCACGAATTTCTACTTCAATAATTATACTTTGCCTAATAAGAACAAAAACATAAGTACAATATTATATATAAAGTATAGTCGATGCGCTGACGAAAGATTTATATGTTTTTGAACAATTTTCCAGTAAAAAAAAATATTTTTTATGAAAACCATGAAAAGTTACATAATAGTCGTTTAAAATCGGAACTATTCCAAATATTTTAAGATGTCTTAAAATCTTTTGGATAGTCCAGCAAAAAATTTCTGAAAATTACACTTAGGATTTTTCGTCAGGGTACCGACGATATGTTTGCGTTTAAATTTCTTATTATTTATGAGCTCACGTATAAATTAAGAGATCTTTCGTAAAGCCTGGTATAAAAGAAGAAAAATTCGTTTACGCCTAAACATCATGTGGGTGTTGTTGCTGTACTGGACAAAACGTTACTTTATTAGGAGGAGTTTCGAATATCACCAAGTAAAACTATTATCATCACTGCCGCTAACATTACAAACATTTGAAACTGATAGCTCTGCTACAGCAACAGTAGGTTTGCTACTGTTTCAAGTTAACAATAAGATGCAATTAACGCCACATGCCACAATCTAAAAAACAGCATCAACACTATCAAATACAGAAGCAGACAGTGTTTAGTAGTGTTTAGAAGGCGTTTTGTAAATGTTTACTCTGTGAAAATTACACTGGTGCATATTCCTATAAACGCACATTAAGTTTTTTAATCAGTTTACCAAAAAGGAGGCCAAAAATAATTAAAGTGCTACAAATTAATTTTTTAAATTATTTATTAATTTCACTCAAAAAATTTAATAATAAAAAACTTAAAATGTACACTATTTATTTTTTTTCATTGTAATATTAGTATTTTAATGCCACTTCTAATGGCATTTTCATATATATGAACTTAAACTAAGGAACCAATTTATCATTATTAATAATGTGTTGATGAACCTTTACTTTGGATAACTTCAGAAATTCGGTCTTGCATTGAATCGACTAATTTTTGTAGAAAATCAATGTCAGTTTCTTCCCAGGCTTGCTTAATTTATAGTTTTAACTACGTTATTGTCATTATGGTTTCATTCTGTGCATTTCTTGTATAAACCTTACGGGCCATGTAGTCCCACAGATTCTCCATTGGAATTAAATCGGTATTGCAAGTCGGCCAGTCCAATAGTGAAATATTATGTTCATTAAACCAAGATTTAGATCAGGTTCGAGACATGGATTGCAGCGTAATCCTGTTGGAATATGCAATTTTTATCCTTTTGTTCATTTGCAAATGAGAGAAGAACATCTTCCAATAGTTCATTATAAATTTCACTATTCATTTCAGTTTGAACATACCATATTTTTCATTTTCCTGAAGCAGAAAAGGCTGCCAAAACCATAACACTTCCTCCACCGAAATTGCGTTTCGACATACAATTTGGTTCGACTTCAAATCATGTCAATAGCAAGAATATGAATCGGGACAGTCCAAATTGAATTTATTTTTATCAGAAAAGATTACTTTATTCCACTCATCTGTAAATTTCATGTATTTGCGCGCAAATTTTAAACGATTTGCCTTATGATGCTGTTCTAAGATTGACTCTATTTTATGGTACCATCTGTTCGCAAAATGTGTGCAAAAGTTTGGAAGTAACAGGGAGGTCAAGTTTATTTTCTACTTGTGTAGAATTTAATTTATTGTGGGTGCATTCTTCTTTTATTTTATTAATTTTCGTTTTTGTTAATATTTGATTACTTTTTGTTGGTTTCCGTACTCCGTTATTCTGCCCTTTCTTAAGAAATCCTCGAATAACTCCTTCCGGACGTTTAATTTTTCGTCCAATTTCTATGTTAGAACAGTCCTTGATCACGAAAAAATTTGAATTTTTCCTGATCTGTAAGAAAGTTTCTTTTGGGTATCCTTTAAGCTGATGAAATTTCTCAATTAAATAAAAAATATTTCCAGTAAACAGAGATATTTTAAAAAATATTACAAAATTGTTACAATTTTATAATATTTTTTTGCAATAACTTTTCTCGACTGCTATTTTAGGAATATTCCACTGAAATGATCAGCAATATGTACTGATTGCTAAATTAAAGAAAACAACAAAAGCAAGAAACATATATTTCTTACACAAAAGAAAGTCTCGTTATATCGCGAGTTATTGTAACAATACAACATTTTTTTTGGTAAAGTGATACAAATATACCTCAAAAAAAGAAAATAAAAAAAGTGTTAAATGCGTTTATAGGAATATGCAACAGTGTATATATTTTTTCCATCCCTTTCTCGGTATGATATTTTCATGGTTATAAGAACGTTTGTAATTTGAGTACTTTATGATATATATATATATATACAAATAAACATTTTTACATACATCCATATACAGTTAAAACGTGGATGCATATTTATGTGTTTTGTTTACTAGTTACTTATGAAGGAATACATGAATGATTGCATATGCACGTATTGATGAAAGAATGAACAGTAGTTATTGGTAACAGTTGCTGTTAAGTGCAGTTATATTATATGTGTGCGTATATGTATGTAAGTTAGTAATCATGTTGATGACGATAATAGGTTTCATGTTGCATGCAAATTGTTTATGCGCAACATGCAATTTATTTGCAATTTAGAAAGTTTTTTTCTAAGTTTAGCTTTCGTTTAACGCTTTAAAAATTTAGACATATAAACAAATATATACGTATATTAGGGTTTAATATTTTTGGAGATTCAAATGTTCTTAGGATATTACAGTGAATTCTTAAAGGTATTTCTACACGATAATATTTTGTATTATAAATTGTCAAATATTTGAATATCATAATACAATTTTATCGTCTAAACACAAATTGTTTGATTATGAAAAAAAATACCTAGTAAGAACTTTTTGATTTTCGGTAATGGCAACTACTTATTAAAGTAGTTTCTCGGTAATTAGGCGTCATTATTATTTGCCTACTTGTATTACATAAATAAGTACTCAATAGTATAATAGCACAGTAATATTGCAATCACGTGTATGATTGGCTAGATTAATTATTCATTAAGAACAAATTTTTAATTTGTGTTCAAGTTCAAATCTCACTGACAGCAACATTGTTTTGTTTTTTTATTTTTATTTTCGTTAAGATACATATTTTTGAGTACCCCTACAGTATAAAAACAATTACATAAATTTGTGAACAAATCGAACAAAAATAAATAGTTATTCAGGCAAAAAGGTAAGTGTTACTTTTGTTTTCAATTACAACTGCAGGAAAGAAAAGTTCTTGCTGGGTGCTTATGATTTTTTTTTTTTTTTTTGTTGAATTAACAATAATATTTTTAATTTTTTGAAATTATTCAAAAACATTTGATTTTCGTATTTATCAATAATGTTTTTGTACATTAATAAAAATAGAAATAAAAATTTTATATTAAAAAAGAAAATAAACAAAACAAAAATATATTTTTTTTTTCAAAGAAAAATAAAATCAGAATTAATTATAAAATCTTTGTATTACCGTTTGAAGTAATTAAGTATTTATCTATTGATTTTTTTTGGAATACCATTAAAAAACGTAATATTTTATTTTTGTAAAATGTTAATATTTTGTGTGCTCGTCTACAAATATCTTAAAGAATATTAAAGGTAACAAAAAACAAAATTTAACCTTGCGATTTCTATTCAAATCTAAATCTGTATAATTAATAATCAAACGCGTTTCCTGTAATCCCTTTTACGCTCATATTTTAATAAAATAAATAAAAAATGATAAAAAATAAACAAAATTTGTTCAGTAATTTAGAAGTTAAAAGCAGTAAAGCTGTACTAATACAAATATAAAACTTTCATATATATGTATAATCCATAAACCAAAGGGTAACTCAAAATTTATTATTGTAATTCTCGTGCCTATCAGGCAACTCTTTCAATTCAAAGCATTGCCTTCAAGGCACACTAAAAAAGGTATTGAAGGCGATTTTTCGCTTAAATTATTTATATATAAAATTTAAAATTTTTGGAATCCACTGCAAGAGAGAAATTTATTTTTTTATTTATTTATTTTTTTTGGAACGATTTTGATAGTTTTAGCCAGCAAAAAAAAACAAAAAAAACAGCTGTGCTTTTAACACTACTTTATAAATAACTATGCCAAGATCGTCATTTACAAAAATAAATTAAACAAGTTGCAATGATATAAAAAAATGAGTTAGAGTTTTTTCCACTTTTTATGGAGAGAGTTGTAAGGGAGAAGTGAATTGCTATGTTCATCTTATGCACAGTGTTGCAAAAGGTGGTAAATAAGGGACTAACTTGAACTTTAAAAAGGGTCAGAAATAAGACTAGAAAAAATCTAATATTTTTTTTATTTAAAAGCTTGTTTTATTTTTATTTATTTATTTTATTTTATTTTAATTTATTTATTTATTTTCTTTCTTATCCGTTTTTGATATTTTTTTTAAAGGTATATTAATAAATTTATAATTAAAATATAGAACAACTGCCAGCAAAATGATCCAGTAAAAAATCGTTTACAAAATTTCCGTACAAATTTGGCTTACATTTTAGAAGGGGGAGCACTAGCCACTGGTGCACATCTGCCATTGTCAATTATTTTGATTTGTGCCACTTTTCTTTTCCTTTATCGCTTATCTTACATATACTGATTTTTAATGTATTCAATTTACATTCAATGAGAGATAGATGTGATTATTTTTTTCCAATACTGTCCCAAATATTTCTCTGTGGCTGTTCATTGTCTGTGTTAACTTTCTTAGTTTTTGGGATCTAGTAAAAATTTTGTTCCGTATTATAAATTTGATGGTAGTAAACAAGAATTGTTTAATGTTTAACAAATTCATTTAAAGTATGAAAAAAGTGGAATTGGTGCATAGAACTTCTCCTGGGAAGCATTCGATAGACCGTTTATCGTATACTCCTTTTTCTTTTCTACATATTTCATATGAAAAATGACCCAATTTTTGAAGTGAATTTTCCTTCTTTTTTGAATTATAATTACTTTCTGATTAATCATTTCCAAATTTTTGGAGTTTATTTGTTCAAATTATATTAATAATTTTGTTTTTTTTTGGTGAACGAGTTTATTAAAAAGATAATTACCTGTAATAATTGATTACGTAAGTTCATAAAATTACTCAAGTTATATTTGATTTGGATATTGAAGCACCGCAAGCGAAAATTTTATATAAATATAAATAATAGATTTCTTGTGAGAATTAATACACAAAAATACTCAAATAGATGATTCTGTTGAAATTAAATAGTAAAAGGAAATAATAAATTATTTTGTTTCTTCTTTCGAAAGATGTACTAAAACTTTAGTACAATTTTAAAAATCAAAAAAGGCTAAATAAAGCTAGAATCTAAAACGAAAATTTTGAGGCTAAAAGCAAAATAAAGAGGCTGGATTTAGCCTTAAAAAAGCTATACTAGCAATACTGCTTATGCATAATGCGAAACAAGGTAGAGATTGTGAAAAGTGAGTTATATTTTGAATGGTTTTTGTCCCGTTCCTTTATTGCAAAAGCACAACTGATATAAATTTAATTAACATATTTAATATAAATTTAATCATTTTTCTGCGTTATCAAAAATCGCCTAAATGAAAAAAGCCAAATTAAATAAATGGTAAAATAAGGAAACTATCAAACCAAAAAAAAAAAAAAAATAAATAAATAAAAACGTCAAAGTAAACAAAAAGCGCTATAATGAAAAAATCGATAAAATTATATGTTAAAATAAAAAACGGCTTTAACTTAAAAAAATCGCCAAAAGTAAAAAAATCACCAAAACGAAAAATTAATACTAAAAAAAAGCCGCCATAACGGAAAAAAGCTAAAAAAACCAAAAAAGGAAAAACAGCTTAAATAAAAAAATCATCAAAGTGAAAGAAATAACCAACATCAAAACATCACCAACATGGGAGTGAGTTTTTTCAGTTACTCATAGTTTTATTCGCCCTACCTGATTCAAGAATTTTAGGAGAGATAAAAAAAGTTGAATAGTTTGACCCGTTATTTCTTTATGTTTGATATTTTACTTTTCACGAATTTTTTAGAATTTCCGCAGTTTTGGTAGAAAAACCAAGATTCACAACATTCATAAATTAGCAAAAGAATATTTAGAAAAAAAGGTTGTATTTGGTTAGCTACAATCTTTAAACATTTGTACTAATATTTTTTATTAGATTATTAAAAAAACGGGTTAGATTTTCTGGAAAATACTTCACACAAATATAGATTTTATTTATACTAAACTAAACCCCAGGTATAATATAGTTAATAAAAAACTTTAATTTTTGAACATAAAGGATTAATAATTGCAAAAAAAAAACACATGAAGAATATGTATGTTAACTTACAAAAATAAACTTTATTATACAACTCTATTATAAAAAGGAATTGTTAAATAAACATTGTATATGTCTTAATTACAAAAAATTAGTAGTTTCAGCTTAATAAAATGAAAGCAAAAGCGAGCAGTAGCAAATAGTGGCAAATAAAAAGAAAACGATATTGACACATATTTTCATAAAAATTGCCCATTAAGATATTTTATAATCAACAACTTCCACACATGCAAAGGACATTTGGTTACAAAATTTATTGTTATTTTATATAACAATTTGCGCTGCAACAAACAATAACAGCTACAATACCATCATCATATAAAGGCACAATTGAGGTGGTAAATGGGTGTTTTCTGGCCATTAAGGATTTATGCTTAAATGACACTAAATTATCACCATATTTACATAAGCGATAAAATGTGAACATTAAATGATAAAAAAAACTAAAAAGGAAAAATAAATAAAGCAACTAACAAACAGGGCAGGCAACTAATGTTGCAACAAATGTATTAAAAAGCATTTAATATTAAGTTGTTAATACTTAAAATCTTAACACCATAAAATTCGTATTCATAGGCCTCTAAAGTTTACTTCAATGTTTTTTTTTATAGTAAATGTTAATATTTTTTCGTTAAACACTACTATGACTGCTACTGTTTCTTTCATATTATGCCACGCTCCTCTCCATCTCTTTCCCTGGGGGCAAACAAGTTTGCCTTTATTTTTCATTTTATTCTTGTTGTTGTTGTCATTTTTGTAACATAATCGTTTAATTCCGCACATGCAACATTAAAAATTCATTTGATAAAGTTATCGCAATAGCAACAACAACAAACGATGGTATCATTTTCCAGTATCAGCGTGTTACCCATTCATGCTATATGCAACATTCCTTAACAAACATATATATGTTTATATAGTTTATTCTATATGTTTATTTCTACTGAGCTGGTGAGAAAAAACAATTCTCGACAAAATGAAAATACATATAAAAAAATCCTTCATGATTCATATTGCATGCACAGAGTGCAGTCAATGACTCATGTACTTTAGCGATAATTTAATCGGGTGTTGGTGGTAAAGTATGACAAAATAAAAAAAATACATATCTTCAAACAACTGCAGCTTCATGCTGCTATAAAATTTAAAAAAAAAGGAAAAACGACATTTTGTGATTTTGTACAAAGATTTTCACACCAAACTAAATGACATTTTAATGCACATCTTTACACATCCTACAGTGAGCAACAAAATAATAGATAGCTCTTTAAGGGAATAGAAAAAGAAATGGCAACATTTTCATGAAAAAAAATAATAATGAAAGCAAAGACGAAACATTTTAAAAACTATGATATTTTTATATCCTTGATAATTTTAATGACTATTTATTGTCCCTTTTTGAATTTAAAACTCCTAATACCAGACAGGAAAATATAAGTGAACCGATACTGGTTAAACGAGATTGCCATTCAGGTTTGCTTCACTGATGGTCCCAAACAAACTAACCACGATACAGGCGCCGGTGTGTTTGGACCCAATTTTCAATGCGCATAGACAAACACCCACCTATTTTTCAGGCAAAAATTCATGTAAACTTTGCTTGCGTCATGGAATGCCAGAGGAGAAAGTCGAGAGGCTTGCTCATATATATAATTTCGGACAGTCAGGTTAAAGAAGCCTGACTGTCCTCTTATGAGATAAAGTCAAGTATCGTAATGGAATGCATTATATCTCCGAACGAACTAGGGATGCACAATACTTTAGCACAAGGAGTTCGACGAGTTTTCATAAGAACAGAATCCTTTGTATGTTTCGCTGCGGGATATCTCAGAGAAAAGATCAACTCCTGGGTAGCATTGGAATATGGTCGCTTATGTGGCATTACCCCAGGACTAAGACAGTCCAAAAGGTTTCTAATCTTATCTCGTACAAAATCCCATAAGTTGCTGTTACTTTAAAAAAGTGAGCTTAGTGTACAAACGGGGTTACTCACTGACAATTATGGTCAGAGATACCATCAGCATTTTCTCGAAAATGCTGAAAGTGACCAATGTAGATTCTGCATGTTGTAAATTGAGACACCAAACACATACTACTACAGGGTCAAGTTTCTCGGGAGGAACATAGTTTGTATGAGTGATGTATATGTTCTCTTACCAAACAAAACAATTGGATCCATTCGAAGCCTAAAATTGTCTTGGTGAATTCAAAAGATCTTATAATTCAAAGCGCTCAGGGTCTCTTTTATCAATTCGTCTATTTATCAATTCGTCTATATGTATTTTTAAATTAACTTTCTGAAGGCTTTTCATAAATGGTGCTTTAATATTGGTTAAGACAATAAGAAATATACTGTTGTTGTTGTAAATACAAATCTAATTTTTTACCAAAATCAAATTTTCACTAGAAAACTTGGTTGTGTTATAATTAGGTATTACTCGGTACTATCAACTAACCTTCGTTTTCCTGCGCGCAAATTTTTCGGACCGATTATTTAAAATATTATTTTTTTGTAAATAAAAAACGCCAGCGAATTAGGCACATTGATAGCTTCCTGATTCTTTTTAATTTTCAATTTACCACGGTGACAAAATTTATGGGAACATCACTCTTATAAGTGAATATTTATAACATCAAATAATCAGCAAGATCAACGTGAATATGTATGTGTGTAATTTTGTTTGACGCGGTTATAAGAGAAAGGGTAAGTGATAGCAGAATACCTCGCTTTTACCACCCACTGTGTTTCTTTTTATTTTTATTTTTATCATGCGTGTATCCACTATCTTTTGAACGATATGTTTATCTACAGCATAAGTTATATAAAAACACAAATATGGTGCAAGTATAATTATTTTCATTTCCCAAAACAAAAAATTAAAAAATATTAAATAAAATAACTGCGATAATTTTAGCGTTACCTTGGGCTAAATTTTAGAACCCCCGAAGGTTTTCTGGTTGTTTTATTTTCCTTAAAGCGGTAGATTTTATTAAAAGCTGAGTTCAGATTACTCAAATATTTTACGCGAAATATTTCATATGTGTTTTCCTGCAAATTTTGGGGCCAAATATAGAGTTTATGTTTTGTTCACATTACGCGCATTTATCTAACGTTTTTTGTTTGATGAAACAGCTATTAAATGTCGTAAAATACGAGAAGGAGAAGATATTTTAAATCTTTGATTTATTTGATTATACACACAACTACCATAAATTTATTTGACATCACAACTATTAAATAAATTTATTGAAAAATCTTATTTTTTATTTTGTTTTGATCAATCTAGAACAATTTTAGAAAAGAATTTATGAATATGTCGATGTCAAGGTTTGTAGCGTTTTTATTTAATGTAAAGCTACAATGCTATTTATTTTAAGTACAAATATTTATAAAATTTAAAAAGTAAAATATTTAGATTGATTTAGGGAATACGAACTATTATCAATCGATTAATTGCTAGATTTAATATGCATATTAATAAAAATTATTTAAAAAATACAAAACCATCCTGTCTTCACAAAACATCATGGTTTTCTTTTCACTCCACTTTCTGTTGTACAAAATATAACAAGTGTTATAATAGTTAAATAAAAAAATATTATATTGTATTGGAAGTTTTATTTAAAAAACTATATTTTCATATATATAAAATATAAATTGAACATTTCTTTTTTGTCAATAAATCAATAATTTTTTCAACTTAAGCCATTCACAACATCAACTGTTTTTTGCCGTTATTTGATCATATATTTATTTGGTATGATAAAAAATCATTCAAAATATTTTATAATTTGTTTTTACACAATTTTCACGCTACCGGCATTTTTAGATAAGGGCCTATAGTTTTTTTTTCCAAATTCAGCTTTTATCTTGTTTGAATCGTAAAAATATTTCGTGTTCACATTACACAAAGCAAATATTTACAAAAGTCTGCAAGTATTAGCGTAGTGTGAATTTGGCTTAAAAGATATGTAACATATTGCAAAGAACTTCAGCTTATACTATATTTAATTTCATTTCGAAAAAGACAACTTTTCAGAAGACTAAAGCAACTGATTATTTTTCCTATTTTATTGTGTTATTCCCAAGTATTTAAAATATTTTTTTACAATGCACAGTGGGGCAGAATCGAAATTTTTTGGAAATAAATCTGTAACTTCTGATCGGCCAGTTGGATTTTCATGAAATTTAGTACAGGCGTAGCAGAGGAATGTACAATGTTATGTTTGGAAGGGGGACACAACCATCCCCCCAGGAGCGGAGCTAAGGGGGCTCAAAGTTTGGTACCTATGACATAAAAAATTTTTAATCGCTTACAAAATTTTTGTTTCTCGTCCGATTATAAATATATTTATATATTGTTGAAGGCCCTGATAAGACCTATATGCTTACATGTCCTATTTATCTCTTATAGTTTTAGAGTTATTTGCGTTTGAATTTTTAAGCACCATAATTTTGCATGTTCTTGGTTCAGTTTTTGTCATATATATCCTAGTATTTCCGACCGATTTTATTAGTTTTTTGCTTAACTATTTAAAGAACAAAATTATCTTGAATAAAGGAAATTTGAAGTCGATATCTTTACCGAGTCCAAAAATAAACGATTTTGAATTTGAAAATTGCAAAAAAGACGACTTTTTGTGTTTTTTTTTTTTTAGCCGAAAAAGTATCTACACTCTTTTTTATCTCAAATAAAATTTTTTTTAGCAACATATAATAGTGTTGCACTTTTCTGAAAGCCACTTTACAGAGATGCCTTTGAGATAAAAACAAGCCCAATAACTCAATTGGTCATGGTACATACCATCCCGAATTCGACCCATTTTATATAAAAGTTTTGATTTTAGACCATATTTTCTCAAATACCAAAGCACCAATCGGCAAGCGAAATATATTTTAAGAACTTTCGATATGTTGTTAAAAGTTTTAAATCAAAATCTACGGAACTTCGGAAAAATGTGGATTCTATAGCCAAAAATGTAAAAAATCCCATTTTTGGGAATTTTTATTAGTTTATTTGAGAATTCCGGAAAACCCTACCCCTAATTGAAATTTAGTTAACGCGCTTTTATTTATATTAATAAGATCCACATTTCCTGCAAATTTCATTTAGATATCTTTATAAACAAATATGTTATTACAATTAAAAAATTTGTATTTTCTCCAAAAACCCCAAATTGGGCATTTTGTTTGGTTTATTTCTAAATAGGGAAAGAAATTTTAAAAATATGTATTCTAAATTAAGCTTGTCCTTTAGCATATATAATTCTCGATCTTTTGCAAAAAGACTCAAGTCAATATCATGCCCCATTTCAGAAATATGCGCCTTTAAACTTTTATATTTTCAATTTATTGTATATATGACTATATTTTTACAAACTTGCAACTTTTGCCTTTAGCTTTACGTGAATAATTACATAGAAAATTATGAATATTTCTGTATACTTTTAATAATATTAACACACAAATTATTTTTATAAAAATAATTAATAATTATTTTTAATTTTTAGTAGGGTTGCCACATTTTCCAAATTTAAGTAAATCTTTATCCTTTTTTAAGCCTTCTTATATTTATATTAATGAATTTAAAATAACAAAAAAAAAAAAAAACAAAAAATGTATATTTTAACTTAATCAGTATTACTATTTTTGGTATTTATCATCTTCCTTAATAAATATTATATTTCTAATACGATTTTTTATTACTTATTTACATTAAATTTATGTAGACAATTTTTCTAATATTTTAAACTTATAATACTTATTTTCTATAAAATAATCTGTTATATCTGTATACATATCTAAAAGATAATAAAGGTCCTTCAAATCTTCAGTATTTTGAGTTGATAAAGGCTCATAATAAATCCAACGTTTTCTCATTTATGATAGTACAGGTTCTGATGATAACAATAGACTATTAAAAATGTCCTCGTTTTGTGACGTTCTGAAGCTTTTCCTGGAGCTAAATAATTGAACGTGCTTAAAATATCTGTTTCTTGCTTCTTGAGCCTCTTCTGTAAGCTCTCCAAGTGGAAGAATATTTCGTTCAATTATAATTTCGCCATGACACAATACTTTATGTACTGTTGGTGTCATTTCTTTCCATGGATATAGAGAAACAAGTAGTTTAAATACTTCTGTTACATATTCTCCAAATCGAGCAGAGTTAATTTTGTGCTTACTATTAATTGCCATCAATAGTATGTTAGTCCTTTCAAGAAACTCTTTATTAATACCAGTTATTTTTGAAGTAGCTTCGAAATTTCCGAAAAATCTTCTTGCTGTGTTTCCATCATTTGTACTACCACCAGTCGGCAGAGGTTTGTCGATGTCTAATCTAACTATTTTTAAATTCTCGTTGTTTCTAGTAGGTTTTGTTAAATTTTCTGGCACATTTCTATACTTTAAATCATATGCTATGTGCAAGAGATGCTCCATGAACTGTATTCTGGCGTGAAGTGGAGGTATTCCGAAAGACAGAAATTCTTCATTAATACTCCTTGCTTTATCAGTATCCGAAAATTGTGATCTCATCTCATCACAATGTGAACATTTCCAAAAAGAAGATGTTTCCATAATGGCATTGCTAACATTTCCATCAATCATTGTTAGACTAACTTGAAAGGATATGTATTGGTTTATGGTTATTGAAAGAGGTTGTAAATCATTTATTTCATCTTTAATATATTCCACTAACTCCTTTGTTGTTGTCTTCGGCTCCCTTGTGTATTTGAACCAAATAGGTTTGTAAAAATATTTTGATCGTGGAGTGCTGTTAAGCCATATATCTTCAAATAAGTTTTTATACTTCGATGAAGATTGCTTTAAGGAATAAGATCGAATTCTTAATGGCACCAAAGATGTATCTATAGCATCGCTTTTATAATCCACCATTTTCTTACTTCCACTAGCGTGCTTGTATTCAGGAAGGGCTGATAGTCCGTCACATCCCCACTTACAGATTAATACAACTTCGCTGTTATTTACTTTTTCCAACTGATCTGCAGAAAAATCTGCAAATGTATTCTCAAGCAAAGAAGATAGCTATGCACACGCTTCCTTTTCGGTAACCGAAATATTTGGTAAAATAGTTTGCTTCTTTTCTTGAATACCCTTGTATGATGGAAGAATTTAATGTCCATTTTCAAGCAGAGCTCTTCTTAAAATTTGATATTTGTTTCGGCTGAGAGCCAGTTCAAGCACTAAAGCAATTGCTTCTTCCTCTGTTAAATTGGATTGTGATGTTGGAGTAGGTACACTTTCGGTAATCCGTTTAAGACGTTTTGGTGATTCAGTTGGCAGTATTTCAACAGTATTAATTGCACTCTTAGGTTGCTTCTCTTTTTTTAAAATTTCTTTGAATTTATCAGAAACATCTTCATTCCAAATTATAGAAAGCCAGTTTTTTCTTCTTAGATCTTGTACTTAAATCATCATATGTCTTGCAAGGTTCTCCAGTTGATATTTTGCACGCCGATATTTCTATATCAGTATCCATCCAATGTTTAATTTTTAATCTGTTAGTACGCTGATTTAAGGACTTAATTTTTACGTCATACAGCTTTAAAAATCTCTCTATCTGAGATTTACCAATGACGTCGACTTTTGCATGATATGTAGCTTTTATAAATTCCACTATAGCTTCTAAACGATTAAGATCATTCTTAGATAAACTCCACAGAACACAACACAATTGTTCATGTTTCAATGTAATCACCATGGTAATCAACTTCGTCATGATGTTGATAAGGATTAGCTGTGCTTTTGGATATATCTATTAGATATATCGCACAGGTATATATATTTACAGGTATTCTGTGAATTTTCATTAGGTAAAATATCCGAAAGAGTCTATTTGGAAGAGTATCTATACCGAATTCATTGATATTATATGTTGCTGTTAGGTATCACCGGAAAGGATATTACCTGTAGATTGTCATTAGCCCATAAAAATATAGATTTTGAACCATAAGTAATAGATAAATGCTGCAGCTAGGTATTGCAGGAAAGGATACCTGTAAATTGCCACTAGATCATAAATATATAAATTTGTAACCATCACCAACAGATAAATACATTTGTTAAATTTATGTAAACACCATTAGTGTAAACTAATATAATACTTATTGATTAAGTTAAGATAGAAATTTTTTGTTTGTTTTGTTATTTTGAATTCATTAATATAAATATAAGAATGCTCAAAAAAAGGATAAAGGAAATGTGGCAACCCTACTAAAAATGAAAAATAGTTTTTAATTATTTTTATAAAAATATTGTGTGTATTGATATTATTAAAAGTATACAGAAATATTCATAATTTTCTATGTAATTATTCACGTAAAGCTAAAGAAAAAGTTGCAAGTTTATAAAAATATAGTCAAATATACAATAAATTGGAAATAAAAAAGTTTAAAGGCGGATATTTCTGAAATGAGGCATGATATTGACTTGAATCTTTTTTCAAAAGATCGGTAATTATATATGCTAAAGGATAAGCTTAATTTGGAATGCATATTTTTAATTTTTTTTTGCTATTTAGAAACTAACCAAACAAAAGACCCAATTTGGGGTTTTTGGAGAAAATTCCAATTTTTTAATTGTAATAACATATTTGTTTATAAAGATATCTTAGTGAAATTTGCAGGAAATGTGGACCTTATTAATATAAATAAAATCGCGTTAACTAAATTTCAATTAGGGGTAGGGGTTTCCTGAATTCTCAAATAAACTAATCAAAATTCCCAAAAATGGGATTTTTTACATTTTTGGCTATAGAATCCACATTTTTCCGAAGTTCCGTAGATTTTGATTTAAAACTTTTAACAAAATATTGAAAATTCTTAAAATATATTTCGCTTGTCGATTCGTGCTTTGGTATTTGAGAAAATATGGTCTAAATTCAAAACTTTCATATAAAATGGGTCGAATTCGGGATGGTACGTACCATGACCAATTGAGTTATTGGGCTTGTTTTTTATCTCAAAGTCATCTCTGTGAAATTGCTTTCAGAAAAGTGCAACACTATTACATGTTACTAAAGAAAATTTTATTTTAGATAAAAAAGAGTGTAGATACTTTTTCGGCTAAAAAAACACAAACAGTCGTCTTTTTTGCAATTTTCAAATACAAAATCGTTTATTTTTGGACTCGGTAAAAATATCGACTTCAAATTTTCTTTATTGAAGATAATTTTGTTCTTTAACTAGTTAAGCAAAAAACTAATAAAATCGGTCGGAAATACTAGGATATATATGACAAAAACTGGACCAAGAACATGCAAAATTATGGTGCTTAAAAATTCAAACGCAAATAACTCTAAAACTATAAGAGATAAATAGGACATGTAAGCATGTTTTTATAGGTCTTATCAGGTCCTACAATAATATATAAAAATATTTGAAATCGGACGAGAAACAATTTTGAAATATTATATGTGTATTAATAAAATAATTATATTGAGGATTTGCATTTTAAAAAATATATTTTCTTTCCACTGAGGTATGATTATAACACATTTTCACATATCTAAAGAACTATTGATCTAAAATATATTGGTAATAACTTCCTCATTACCTTCCGCAATTGACCACAATTGGCCGGGAATGAATTTTTTTGTTTCACATATTGATGAAGAAATATAACATATTATATAAAATTTTACTTCGGTGGACAGTTCGGGTAGAATCGGCCGTTATCATGTGGTCACGGCAGGCACTATGATTTTTCTTGGTATCATGATCGTTAGAACTTAATGTATTACAAATCTGCTTTTGGTTATTGGATACACTTATTCTCATTTACAGAGTAGTAAATCGTTACTGGACTCCTAAACTCTAATTAAGTAGGACTTTCTTTCCTTGTACGCTGTATCTGACCAAACTTTCAACACAAATGCCATTTAGATATGTAAAAATTCTGCGTCACAATTTTTAACTTCTTCATTTCATATGATAAAAAAATCATATTTTGGTTTGAAGGCATAGCTGCGCTTTGTTACAAACGTTTGTATGTAATTTCATACAAAACTCAAATTTTATATCCTTTAGGAGTTAGCGTGTAGAATTATACATCCCTACAAGCAAAATAATACGAAAGTGATTCGAATTCGAATTGTTTAGAAGAATAATTTTATTGCCACGATAATCTTGAAATATATCTTGAAATAATATAATAAAGAAATCTGAAACGCTCACATAATATATGTATATATATATATATATATATATATATATATATATATATATATTTCGTTTTTTTTTTTTTTTTTTTTTTGCTAAAAGAAAAATTTTTTAAATATATATTCATTTTTGAAAAAATTTTCGACTGCTGATAATATTGTGACTGAAAAATAAAAATATTGCATTAATTTCTTCCAAATGATCATCAATTTATTTTGCAGGTGATAATCACTACTGAAGAAACGGCGATATTTTGAGGATAAAAATAATAAAAAATTAAAATTTTATATATTTTTTTTGTCTATTGTGTTATTTTCTTAAAACTCATAAAAATTCAATAATAAAAAGAAGATATCGAGTAAATTTCTTCCAGGAAGATATCCTACAAATGTTTATAAGGTTAACTTTAATTTCGATAAAATTTATTCCAGTGTATGAACAAACATATGTTTATGAATATTTGAATATCAATAAATGAAAATATAAAGACATAATTAAATAAAACTAAAATAAATTAAAATTATTTTTTTTAGAAACTAAAATTTTAAGATTTACTTGCGAACTTGTTGTATCAGTATAAAGTTTTACCAAGTAAGGTAAATATCGTTTTATTGCTAAAACGATAGCACTCAACAATAACAAGAAAACACATTTCAAGGACTGGACAATAACGATTACTATTAGAAACATTACCAGTAAATAATATTTTGGTCATTCGATAAAAATCCTTCAGATATATTCATCATTATCATTCTCAAGTTCTTCAAATCTCGACTGACCGACAATTTTATGGGAAATATGTTTTATAAAAGAATGAAATAAAAAATCACAAAATTTTCAAAAGAAAATAAAAAGAAATTTCTATGTTGCGCCTGGCGCGCCCATATGGTAACGCAGATATACACATAACTCACAAAAATCAGGATAAATATATCTTATATATTTTATAGATTTATACAAATATAATACTACTTGGTTATATATAAATCATAAAGTATTTTTTTAAGGCTACACCATATCAAAAAAAAACTTTTTTACATTTTTAACAAGGATTTTTTTAAGGATTTCAAAAAGGATCATTTGCTCCCAAACGCATAATAATAATAATATAAATAATCATCTATCATGTTAGTGTTATTAACAAGTTTCCATATTATGAAATGTATTTTAGATTTTTCAAAATTTTTAATATTTTCTTATGTAAGCGCTGTTTGCGTTACCATATGGATGCGCTAGGGCGATTTGGTTTAAGATGAAAATAGGTAGGATAGGTATAGAGGGAGTGGTAACTCAAAAAAGAAAAAAAACTATTTTTCACGTAAATAAAAAAATTATTAGGGCAAAAGTCTTATAATTCTGTGAGAATAATTCGCTTCCAAGATTCATTACTGCAATTAAAATATGGCGAGTATTTCTAGGGAAATATTAACCTTCATACACAGTAAATCTTAATTACATCATATTTAAGGAAAATTCCATAAAATTGTGTCTTTAAATAATTTTTTCGGTGAAGTTGATAGATTTTTAAAACTTATTTCTGTATCAGTAGATGTAGGATGGTTACTAAAGAAATATTATGCAAAAAAAAAAACGCGTTTTGAAAATGTAGGTCTATACGACCTTATGCGCGCCCATGCTTTATATTTATTGATTTCCCATTAAAGGAATTTTAAAACATATTTGAAAACTATATTTGAAATAATAATTGCATTAGTTAGTTTGGAAAATCTTTTAATCTCAAATTATTTTCTAATTATATATTACTAAAAATGTTTGATTTAAAATAATTATAAATTTTATATAAAATCTAAAATAGATTTGAAAAAAATCTATTGAAATTCTTGAGATTGAGAAGAATATTTGATGAAAGATTATTGCAATTCGGTAGTGTTTTTAATAAATTTAACAGGACGATAGTAAAATTCAAGTACATACATAAACCTCAATAATCTATAGAACTCGAATATCTTTTAATCGTCTGCAGTTTTTACTCATAAATTTAGATCTTTTTATAAGTACGAAGAAAAAAACACCAATTCGAAAATATATTAAATTTTTAAATCAAACAAAATGTCTTCGCGACTCACTCTGAAATGTGTTTGAAAACCGCTGGTTTAAAGATTATTTAGAAATAAGTATTACACACAGCTTTACCGTTGAGAATCTTTAAAAGGTTCCCAAAAAAAGGGGATTTAAAAAAAGTCGCCAAAAATAGTCCAACTACTTCAATACCTAAAAAACTCCTTAAAGTTTGTTTATTTGATTATAATATTTTTATAATAATTTTTATTGTTGCAAATATAAAGATTAATTCACAAAAATTAATAACATAAAATATATATAAAAAATAACTTTAATTATCGATTTAGTAACTCTACACAATTTACTAAGGCACTTTTATTTGGAGAATGAAGCGCCGTACGCGAAATTTTTTAGAAATAGTGAAAAAAATGTTCTTCGTTGTTGAGATACTAACGTTTTAGCATTTATAATTTGATTGATTAATTTTAAGAATCAAAAAGGCTAGATGTTGATCACACATAATTTTAATCAATTAAATATAACTCATACGTCACCATGTTTAAAGAAACTTGTTATAAAAATTTGTTTCATATTTATTTGCGTGTAAATTCATTTAGCATCGTAAGTAGAAGTATTATACATAAGTAAGTACAAAAAATATATTTTCATAATAAAGTCTATTTTACATTAAAATTATTTTAATACCCAATATACATTTGCACAAAGTTTAATTTTAATAAGATTTTAAGCTAAATCTACGTAACTTTATTCGATTTTAATTAGATTTTTCATAGTATTCAAAATATAGTTCCAAATGAGATTTTATCAAAATATAGTAACATCAAAACACAACTTTTCTTGACACTATTTTTCTTTAAGTGTGTAAAATACAACAATGTGCTAAATAAAAATGACTTTTGTATACAAAGAAAAATTTTTGAAATTAAAAAAACAAATCAAATTATATAATATTTGAAAATTATTATAAATTCACTTAAAATTAAAGTAAAAAAATTTTGTGAAGCATGCAGTTTATGTAAATGTGGTAAGAATATGTATTTAATTTAAATAAATAAATAATAAATAATAAAGTTGTCAAACAAAATCTACAGAACTGTCGTTATTATAGGTTTTATTATTCCGAAATCTCGTTAAAAAGAGATTTAAAGTGTTAATGTAAATTGGGTATGAGATATTTTATTAACATGTACAAAAACAATCCAGAAGAAATCATTTTATAACGACCAATAAACAGATTGTACGGATATTTAGAACATCAAGCTTTTAATGAAATGTTTGGCAAATTGTAAATAAAAAAAAAAAAATATTACCAAATTGTTCGCCATCAACTCCTGAACAGAATACCCAGTTACTATTTTCTTTTAAATCCCAAAATATTTCCTAAATGTGCATATATCCCAACATAAGATAAGTATTATTTCTAAATGCAGTACGACCTTCATTTGCGCAACCAATATCAATTACAATTTCAATTACCAAAAAAGTTGCGATAAGCGACCATTGAATATTAAGGTGGTTAATTATATTTTTTTTAATAAAAAGCATTAACCAAATAATTTAATTTAGTTAAATAAAAGAATAAAACAAATGATTTATTACAATATTTTTATCTTGGTGTCACTGGATTTAACTTTGACTTTATCTTTGATTGGGAGGTAATTCAATTTGTTTGAATATATTTAAAACCACATTATCATATCATTAAAACTACATTTTTGAACTAGAAAAAATCTTACGAAAAATTCCTGTAGTATTACAAATATCAATAGAATGTTACACTTTTTTTTTGCAAAAGTTTCACTTATAAACCATGTAATGTTAACAGACTACTAGTTGCGTAACTCGGCGTGTTGCTCGTACTGTATGCGTAATTAAAAATGTTGATGATATATTAAATTTTTACAACTACATTTGACACATATATGGGGAATTCTCTTTTTAAGTTTACCTTTATGTAACCGACCTTAAACCTCAAATATTGTTTTCAACAACTTTTGACGCAATTATATTAACAGTACTTGGTGGAGTAAAATAACAAAAATTCAAGAACTAAAATAGTTCTATGTGGTACCGGCAAGCATTAAAATTTATAAAATCCAAAAAAAAGACTTTTTTTCTTTCTTTTGATTGCTATAATCGCATATTTTATCATATATATAAAATTCTTCTAATCTAAACTACAAACACTTGTAGAAATAGGCCAACTTTTGTTCAATCAGTCTGTCGTTGTCCAGTGTTTAATTATATTGTGGACAAGTGGTGAAATCAAAATTTGTGAAATTTTAATTTTTTGTAGTTTTTTATTTAGAGAATTTCGAGTATTGCAAAATAAAGAATGGAGATTTATTACTCTTGTAATTATTAATCGTTTGAGATACATCTTGTTAATAAGCGCTCAATAGCAAGGCTATAGGGAGTACCCAAACTTGGGACGAAAAAGACATGAATTCCTCTAACGGGTGCTTTTTTCGCGAGGTACTCTAATACCATAATTTCAATGAAGTATTGCATGATCAAAGAAGATTACCAAATTATATTTTAAAGTCGATGTGGCGTGATAAAATATTAATTTGTAAAAATTTATAACTCTTTAAAATCGATTTAAAATTTTAAGTACTTTACATTAGATTTTTTTTATTTTAAGTGGAATTATATTTATACTAAGTACATTGATTCTGTTTTAGTTAAGTACTTTAATAATGGGGACCCATGAATTCAATTTTGGTGAAAACTCACTACCTTTGTATGGAAATATCCAAGAATTCATGGGTCCCCATTATTAAAGTACTTATTTAAAGCAGTCAAATAAGTGGTTAATCGAATACTGAAAAACTACAAAATTACAGCAAAATACAATAAGAATTACAAAAGTTAACAAAATACATATCTACAGTTAAACTACAAGTAATTATTACTATTCTTTTATTCATTATACTCCTTACAAGCATGTCGTTTTTTGACGTTTTTAAATAATGATAATAAATCACTATTTATTTAAGTCATTACCAGCAAGTAGTTATTTTATATTTTAAAATAATGAGATAAACAAGAAGCACTAATTACTTTGTAATATATGAAATAACTATTACCCATTATCAAAATTTGCAAAATGTCTGCTGGGTGATATTAAAAAATATTAAAAAATCATTATGATCGCTATTCGGTTATATCAACTCTATCGTGTATTGTATTTTATACATATTGATATAGGTAATGTACATGAGGTAGTTTTTTATATATTGTTGAAAATAGAAGTTTTGCACCTTTTTATACTTTTTTTCTTAAGCCTCCATAACATTGACAGAATGAAACACAGATTTGTGTTTTCTGTTAAAGCTAGTCAATATTGGTGCAAAACAAAGTGCCATTAAAAAACGTTAAATTTTTTTTTTTTTTTCAACCTCAAAAGTAAAAAAATTGAAGAAGTCCCCATATATACACTGTTTACATATATATTTTTTCATTTTTATTTATATTGACATATGCATATAATAACATTTATTAGACTTCCCTTGACACCACACAACTCTAAAAAAAAAAAACAAAATATAAAGTATAATACAAACTCTTTCTTTGTTCTGTTGAACAAATAAATCCCAAAGCTAAAACTCCTGTCACTATTACGGTAACGTTGTTAATGTATTGTGTCATCCAGTTTGGCTTATTATTTCACACACTTACACATTTTTTTAAATAAATTTTTGAAATTCTATTGAAAAATAAATATACTTACTTTAGAAAAAAAAAGAGAAAAAGAATTGAAATTTACATACATATACATATATATAATAATGTAAAATTTACAATATAATGTCATCATTATTATAATAATGTCACTCTTTCATTTTTTATGTTATTAAATATTTTATGGCAAAACTTTTTTACTGTTTTGTTGTAATGTAGAGTTTATATAAACTATTATAAAATTTAATATGTTTTTATAATATTCAGTATGTTGTTGTTGTTATTTAGATTATATTACTAATAAAAAAGGGTGTTTAAAATTTAATTATTTTAATTAGAACAGTTAAATGATAGCTATAAGAATAAAAAGGCAAAAGTGTTTTATGTTTTATGAATTTTCTAAATAAAATATTGAAGAAGTGATTAAGTTTAGTTAAAATATATTTAAAAATGTTTAAACTTTATATTTTTATTTACAGGTTCCCTGGAAGGTGCTTCAAAACGTTTTTTCACAGATTTTTTACAAGACTTACCTACTCCAGGCACTGGTGGTCCCACATTTGACACGACAGTTCCCTCTAATATCACCGGTCTGGTGGGTAAAACAGTAAAGCTAACATGTCGTGTGAAAAATTTAGGCAACAGAACTGTAAGTCTCATAATTATATACATATTAAAAATTGTAAAGAGTTTTTATAAAATTTTCTTTGATTTATATTACATGAAAAACTCTATTCAAAAATTTCCTATAAAATTATTGTGCGCATTTATTTCTAATGCATTGAAAAATACCTTATGTTTTTTATGTATAAATAGAGTTCCCTTCGCCTTTTCTTTATTCAATTGAAGTTCTCTATTTCTGTTTAAGTTATTAAATTAAAATGTAAAATAAGAACGTATTAGTCTTGAGCTTCTGCAGTAATCTATTGAAGGAGTCATACGATCAATTCAGACTATTCGTAGCTATTTATACAGTGCCTATTACAGAGCTTTCTCTCAGATAAATTAAATGGCGATTAAGTAACTTTTATATTAAATGATAATTATATTACACAGAGAAAATAGATTCGTTGTGGTAACGGAATTTGTTCCGATCCCAGTACTATCTCACATTATAGTTGTAGTTACTGTATGAATATGATACACACAAGCGTTTTAAAAAATACTTCAGCAAAAAGTTTAAAATTACAAAGGAATCTATAGCGTGTTGAAACCTTTTTTAATATTATTTCAATCCATTCAAACACATAATTATGCAACAGAAAGATACATCCTTCGAAATGAAAGTTACATGTAAATATGAACGAAAAAAATTCTGTATTATATATATATGTATATAACAGATCCGGAATCATCAATTGGATTATTTCTTTAACAACTTTTAGGATACATATTTATTGTGTAAATGATGGATTAGTTCGTGAATATTTACTACTTACAGAAATATCGTTCCCAGTGAAATCTCCCAAAGCTGATGATTATTACCAATAAAGAACTTTTCTTATATAAAGGTTTTTCAATATTTTATAAAAAAAAGTGTATTTACCATTACTTTGGCTTATCCATTCAATTAAATACAGGAAAAAAATCTATTCTTGTTATATTTTCCAAATGAAACCATTGCCTCCATTAATCAAAGCTAGAGATTGATCCAGAGAAGTTAAATTACTTGCGATTTTTTCTTTATTATTTTGTTTTTAACCCATTCTGCCTAATGGTGAAAACTTTAAAAAAATTCTAATGCCGGCCAGACGAGAGATAATTACTACAACTGATACATAACTATTTTTTCATATAGAAAAAAATTATTTTTGCGGAAATAAAAAGCAAAGTTATATTTTACAATTTATTTAAAGAAAATTACATATTGTTTTGCCTTTACCATTTTCGATTTATCTGAGGCAACACTATTGTGGTAGTCTTGGAAACATGGAGCTGATGTCAACAATTTTTTCCTCTTCTTCATCAGACCAATTTTCAATAACATGTTGATATTCTGCAGTAGTAAGAATATTCTGACGACGAATCATTTTTATAATATCAGTTCTTTACGTTTTTGATTTCCTAAAATCCTATATGCATATTTTTGTTGTTTTATGAAAATGTTTTATATTAAGTTGAATTGAAATTTTTTACACTTTATATGCGCAGGCATGAATGCTTAATTCTTATATTTTTTATATTTTTAATTTATCTTGAAATGTGAATGAAAAAGTTTACCTCATTTCGGTTCGAAGTTTCGAATTTAGAATTTTTTACTATAAACAAATTTTTATAACAAAATAATGTCTACAACCACTAATATTTATTAGTGTACATTACATTCGGCAAAAAATTCTAAATTTAATTACATTTTTTATTGCAACTGAATTTTTATAATAAATTTATTATTACGTTTATGCACACGATCACTGCAAAAACAAAAAATGAATTGGAAATAAATAATACACTTTTTATATGCAAACTGCATATAGGAATATATTTTCCTTTTTGTTGTAGCACTTTGGAAAAATTCAACTATTGTCATAGAAAATTCTATGAACGTAAAAAGAAGTGGCAACGCCGTACGCATTATTTGGAATTAGTATTGGTGAGTTACCAACTTGCAAACAAACATATTAACTCACCGTTTATACAGCAAAATCTGCATATCGTAATATATTTAATAGCGAGTTACAGTTCGCAATATATAACAGCAACCATTAATATTTGTTATGTGATTTTATACTCTTATTTTATTCGTTTGTCTCTTTAAATTTTTAAAATTGACTTGGAAAAGACACAAGTTGATTTAACGTACCAAATTAGATATACTTCTGAAAATTTCCAACCAATATTTCTTCTGTGTGTACATACAGTTAACAACAAACGGGACACCTTTTAGTACTGTCTTTTTTGACAACATGGATAATTTTTCCATTAAGAAGGAGAATTATAATTTATGACCCAATAACTTCTATATGTAACCAATTCTTCACGTACTCACCAGTAATTCCACTTGTAAATAGTGGGCACTAAAGGCTATCGAAACGTCTTACCGTACGTTCCTTTGGAGATTATAGAAGACTAATTAAAATCATCAGAAAATATTTCCCGAGTGGTACCTGAATTCGGAATAAAGCTCACTTTCTGTGGTTCATTGATAGGGAGACTTGAAAAACTTTTATATTACCTATCATTTTGTAAAAGTTATCTACAATAATTGGAGTTATATGTAGGACATATTTCTCTGGAAAACACATATCATATATCATGAATTGTTTTTCAGTGGGCTTCCTGATTTAGCTATTTATTTACTTTCTGCGCAAAAACTTATGCTAATTTACTGTCGTAAGCGTTATTGTCACGAAGCTTTTTGTTAAGTAATGCCACCCTGATTGTCGATAACTTGAAACACGTTTGTACTGTGCACAGTACAGAAATCTTTGTAATTTTCTGTTCATAAGTCTTTAACTTTTCAATCTTTAGCATTAAATAAACAAAATTTTTCACCAATAATCTCGATAATGTCGGTTAATATGATCTAAATCCATTTACAAATTCTTTGGCAAGCTCTCCTTGAATTTAAAATTTATCGTTATTTGATTACATAAGTTTACATTTTATTAAAAGGTGATGACTAGAGTTTAGGATTTCTCGCAATACTTCTTTTCCCGGAAAACGGGATAAAAAATCAACTTTTTCCAACTTTAGTTATAAAAAACGGCGATGATTTCTTATAAAAAAAAATTATTTTTTATTAAGCAAAACATTATAAATTATAATGAATTAAGGAAAAAATAAAATAATATAAAAGTATAACGCCATTTCTAAAATTAAAAAATTTTAAAATATTTTATACAAATAAAATTAGTACCTTTCGTAATTTACACAGAAAAAAGTCAACAGTCACCAAATTTATTAGTAAATAATTCCTTCAATTAAAAAATTTTTTAAATTTGCATCTCCCACCAAAATGATTATATCAATTACTGTAAAAAATTAAAAATATAAAATTTTTCCCAATTAAAAAATTTATCAAATCAATCAAATAGATCATTGAATTAAAAATTTAAATGGGAAATAAAATTTTGTTTAAATTTAGAAGCAAAATAAAACAACTGTGGTAATTAAAAAACATAAAGTAATAATCTTTTATTATGTATGTTAAAAACTTTGTCTCAGATTTTTAAAAATATACAGTAATCTACTAGATAAATTTCATTATAAATAGCTTGCCATTTATTTCCACTTTATTTCTTATTAAATTAGACATAAATATGGAAAATGCATAAGTTATGTTTTTTGTATAAGTCATGTTCAGAATTCTGATGAAAAATATTTCATATACGTATGAATATGACATGATATTAGTTTATTTTTATAAGAATTTTGAAGTTAAAAAATTTACATCTAACATTTACAGATACATTGCTTGGATAAGAGATGCTATATCAAAAGAATATATTGTATTAGAATGCAAAATTTTGCACCAAGTAATCTTTTTCATGATAGTGAGTATTTTCGAAGTTCAACTTATTTGATATTCATTTCTAAAAATCGATAATAAAAATAAAGTATCTAAAATTTTAACATGATAAAAATAAAATTGATTTAAAATTTCATGTGAAACATGTAAGTAAATTCGTTGAAATAAATAAAAGTAATTTAATAATCAAAAACCTAATTCATGCATCATTAACGTTCCTCTCAGATAACGTTCTAGTTATATTATAACGTCAATCTTTCATTAATATAAGTTGTTCAAAACAGTAAAATATTTACTATAGAATTTCAAAACTACGAGAACATTTAATTTCCCATTTAAAATAAAAAAAAAAAATCCCGGGAATTCCTAAGAATATTTTGACGGAAAATCCCGAGATTTCCCGCATCCCAAACTATAGTAGAAATCTTTTGGCTTAGAGAATTAATGTAAATATTTTTGTTAATTTAAATCCTGAACACTATTTGGGGTTAAAGGTTAATTTTCCGGAAAGACTGCCGAACAGAAATAATATAGCCACCATATAATTCTATAAATTTTCATCATTGGATTCTGAGATATTAATAAAAATATTGCGACACATAATACAGTTTAATATAAATAAGTTTTTTTTGAGGTTTGAAGTATATAACTTTTAGTACAAAAAATTCATAGATACCAAGTCATTTTTACTAATAACTCAGAAGTCAATTGAGTAATCATGATGAAAATTTACAAGGCTATGATAGTGAACCTTATTTTAAACCATTTTGATGATGTAATTACGTCCGTTCGCAAGTCCAACGCTAAGAGAATGTTTAGTTATCCCCTGACTACATCCACAGATATCCGTAGATAAAGTTTTAAAAATCCAAATCATAAGATAAAAATCTTTCGCTTTATATTGACTTAAGTGCGGGCGTTAAGGGAGTAACAATTTCACATCATTTAAGAAGTATTTTTCATCCAAAATATTTGAATAAAATGTATATAAGATTATTATTTTTGAAATAAAATATATGCAAAGTTCTCTATTAAAATGGTTTAAATTATATTACAAAAAATTTAATAATCTTTAAAATTAGCGAGTTTTTTGTTCAAAACGTTTAAATTCAAATATACAAAATTCAGCGAATATTTTATGGCAGCTATATGACTGGAATTTTCAACAATAGGTCATGATATATTAGCTTTATAACAAATAAAAAAAAATTATATAATTTCAAAATTTTTCAAGAAACTTTTTATGATCAGCTCGTATTCTAGCATTTCCAATAGTGTTCGGAAATTTTTTTCTAATAAATATGTATCTCCTAAACTACTGGTCTAATAGAATTGAAATGTATGGAAAAGTTGTAGAACAGGACCTAAGTTTTCAAAAATATTAATGATAATACAAGAAAAATATCAATGATAATACGAGATAAGCTACAGGGTGTCAAAGTTGACTATCTCGAGCAGGTAAAATTTTCAAAAAGTCGTAACTTCTCCAAATCAAGTCCGACTTCGGAGATTTTTATATTTCTCTAAAGTGCTTTTCAAGATAAAGTCAAAAATATATTTACACTTAAATTTTGAAATTTCGATTTTTTGGTATATGAGAGAAAACATTTTTAAAAATATTCTACAATTTGTAATATATTCCGAAATAATATGCTGAGAAATTTTTTGGATTACCTTAATTCATCTAGATGTGAAAAATGTTAAAATTCAGCACTCTGTTTTATTTTTATCACTTTTTTTTAAATATATTGAAGATATTTAATCAAAAAATTGATTTGTATCCATTTGATACTAAGAGGATGCAGGAGCACATGAAAAAAGTAAATTTTATAAATGACTTTTTTTAAATTTCTCAAAAAAACAATTAGCATAATATTTTCACTATTATTCCTTATGTTACGAATAAAATATATATCAGTCTTTTATTTTCGCATAAATCATTTAAAAAGATTTATAAACCTATTTTTGGCAATTTTTCAAAAATAAACAGAAACAAAAAACTCATAAAATATTACAAGAATATAAAAATAGGCTTATTTACAAATTTAATGATATAAATATTTATACATACGTCGTTTCAAAAACACCATATTCTGGCCTCAAAACTGATAACTCAAGTCAACTCTCACTAAATTAACTATTTCATAATATTTTACTGTGGATTTCCATATGTGCGTATAAGTAACATACAATTTTACCGGTGCGTGTTTTTAGTGTAACGGGATAATATTCGCAATATTCGAAATTGCCAAAAATTGGTTTGTAAAGCAGGTGTAAAATATTAATATATATTTTATACATTACATAAGAAATTAAAGTGAAAATATTATTGTAATATGATTTTTTGTGAAATTAAAAAAAAAAAACGTTTAAAAAATTTACTTTTTTCATATAATCTGCATTCCTGCACTCGATTTTGGCCGGGCGGAAAGAAATTTAGTGTTAAGCCATTCTATTTTTTTTATTAAATATCTTCAATAAGTAATTAATCGATAAAAATGAAACTTTTTTCTAAATTTAACCATTTTCGACTTATGCTGGATATAGGGCGCAAACATAAATCAATTTAGAATTTTTTTTTAGTAACCATTTATGAAGCCTTGTCTTTGATATGATATCTGACTTGATTTGTAGAAATTACGATTTTTTGAAACTTTTACACACTTGAAGTAGTCAACTTTAACATCTTATAGCTTACCTCGTGTTATCGCAGCGTGACTAAAATATGATTTTTCTGGAAGTTTAGGTCCCTTTCTACAACTCTTTTATTCATTTCATTTGAAGATGACAAGTAGTAGACAAAGGATTTATGAACAAAAAAATTGCTTTTGGATCTACTGTGCCTGAATTGTTTTGTTTTCTCATTTCTGGAATTCCAATTTCATAATTTCATTGCCACCAACGATTTCTCCTATCTTTTAAGAAAAATGTTCCATACAAATGAGTTTAACAGACACTGCTTTCGTACACACACAAGTATGCCAATAGTTAAAAATTAGTCTATAATCAATGGACGAATTGAGACTCCCCTTTTCTGCAATCTTTCTGTTTCTTATTTAAAAAATATTGTACAATATTTTATAATTAAAGTTCAAAACCGCAATTCGAACATGCATGAATAATTTCAACTTTTTTCAAATCAAATGGAAAAAAAAAACATTGAAATAAAGTAAGGTGTCTTGATATTGTTATGTTCATTTGAATATTTTAGAAATTTCTTATGATGTGAGTGCTTGCGGTTTTTCTAACAATTATTGGAAATATATTTATGCAGTTTACTTCAACAGCAACTCTTTATTTTTCATTTTAGAAAAAAATAATAAAATACAAGTGCTTAGAAGAAATTGACAACTGATAAAATTTATATTACGACACAAGGTGTGAGGGAGCATGCATGTACTACGCAAATTAGGCAGCACGAAAAAATTTCGAAAATTTTTATTTTGTTGTATTTTTTGACACCAGTTTTCCAAATCGAAAAAAAAACAAAACCTTTTAAAAATCTGAAATTATATTCTATATAGTTAGACCAATTTGAGAGTTACTTTTTGTACAAAAAAAAAAAAAAAAGGATGTAGTATTAACAAATATATTACTTTTTTAAGTAAGTTTCTGTGTAAAATTTGGTAAACTTTTTGCAATCGATTTTATTAATTGTCTATAGATAATTGGGTCCAAAAATGAGCAAAATTTCTACAGAAAATAGTGATTATTTTTCCTGTTTGAAAATTTGTATCAAAATTTTTTAAATATTTATTCATAGTTTTATTTCAACAATTAGAAGACTTCTTATATATAACTGGAATACTTTATAATACAAATTTTATGTCATAATTTTAATTTATCAATATATCAGAAACTATTTTCGGCCCCATAAAAATAGTCATCCTAATATATTTATACATATGTGTGCATGTACGTATGTGTATATATATGTGTATATGTATGCATGTATGCATGTATGGATGTATGTAAGTATGCAAGTTACAAGAACATGTCAGACATCGATGTGCGTTTATGCTAAAGTGAAGTAAATAAATTATTATTGTATTTGTGGTTGACATGTTTGAGAGAAAATAATATAAAATAAAATAACCCAACAAACAATGTACAGAATTCTTATAGTTTATACACGTATATAATTTAATTAATTCAAATTTTAGGTGAAATAAATATATTAAGTTTAAAAGCATTACAAAGAAGAATCTTAGTTGCGTACAATTATATATATATATATATATATATATATATATATATATATTCTCAAAATAAAAACCATTTAAGCTTATTTTATTAGTAGTCATTACTCAGCCAAATTGAGTCCATATTATATTATATTATTTCTAAAGCCTTCGCTTGGTTTCTGTGATTATGTAAATCTCCCCCATTATAAACAGGCCATTAAAGTCATTATCGCAAACAAGCCTAGTTGTAGTGGTAATACGATGTAATCATGTTAATCCTTTTAACAAGTGGTCAATTTTCTTCTACTACTGTTATAAATTAAAAAAATTAAAAAAAAAGAAATATAAATATTACATGTACTATAATTTAAATTAAATAATATTTAGCTTTAGAGTTTATGTGAAAAGGAAATAAAATCAATTAAAAAAGTCATAAAAGTCATGAGAATTTACCATTTTAGTTTCTATTTCCGGCATTTTTTTATAATAATTTGTTTATCTAAGTGTTTTTAGTGGAACATTTAGCAATATCATTAAATAAATTGCATGTAAAATCTCCACTAAAGCGAATAAGTTTTCATGTGAAATGAGTGAAATTTAAAGACAAAATGTTAATTAAAATTAATTACATAGTTTTCTCTGCAAAAGTATTTACATACAAAAAGAAATATTTTGAATATTGGTAAATATGTTTACAGTTTGTGGATAAGATTTATTTTTTAGACACAAAGTGTTTACTTTTATTATGAAATAATAAAGAAATTGTCAAAATTTTATTTAAAAAAACAACATATTCTAAAATAATTTACTTATACAGTACACATTAGGCTCGTTCTTACTTGACATTAACTAAACTAGCAATTTTTGGTGTTAATATTTGGTCTCGCTGAAAAGTTGAAGTATTTTGGATGTCAAATAAACAAAAAGAAGTTTGCGCTTAATACATTTTTTTTTTTGGCAAATTTGAAAAACAAAATATTCTATATATTGTATAGATGGGAATTTTCATAACTTACTATAACATAGGAGGTTGGGGTAATATGTGTTTTGTACCGATGTTTATTACACTCACCTCAAAGTGTAAAGTTCAATTTAAAACTACTTCCTATCTATCAACGAAAACCTTGTATATGGTCAAATTTTTATGATATCGTAATAAAATTTAGCAAGTATTTTTACTTTGGTATAAGGACGAAGTGGGCTGAAACTTGTTAGGATCGTTTCTGAAAATCCTTTTACCTTCAACGACTCTTGAAAGCTCAGTGACAAATTTAGTGGCGCAACTAGATTTTCTGACCTACAGCTCATAGAATCCAAATTAAGAATATGTTTGGATATGAAAAATTATGTAAGAAGTAAAACAAAAACTCTTTTATGATACTTTGTATAGGTTTCAACGAAACCAAAATGTATAAGACACCACGAATGCAGACGAAGTGTATAGCGGCACAGAAAATACGTAAATCATTCTGCTGGTCTCTGATTATAGTCTACAAACTCTCCTTTGGTACTGCCAAGCAGAGACAACAAGGCAATTTACGATTGCAAACTTGTTTATGATCCTTCGAACCGGATGTCAGCTTGCGACATTACTGTATCCATATCTATAACAGCGTTTACGACGCTAGTATAAATCTTTCTTTTACTTGCTCCAAACGCCTGGTGCTACTAACTGAGTCCCTCAAAATTGCACCCAGTGTTTAGGCCATGCTGACGATTTGTGTAGCGGCACAGGAAATACGTGTAGCATTCTGCTGGTGTCTAATTATAGTCCACAAACTCTGTTTTGGTACTGCCAAACAGAGACAACAAGGTAATTTAAGATTGCAAACTTGTTTACATTTAATATTTTTTAACTCCTTATGAACTTTAAAAGGTTCATAGCTTTTATATTTAATAAATAAATGAATTTTGGTAAAGCAAGTTTACTTAAAATAAATACCGTTTTAGTTTTTACTATTTTTCATTTCTACTATACTAAAAATCGAAATTTTTAAAAGGGTCTTAGGGTGTAGAAGATTATAAGATTTTTTTAATTTTTCCAAAAACAAAATTATAATTTTGAAATAATACTATGCGACAAATTTTGGCTCATCAAATATTGCCTCAATGATTTGAATGCATAAGGAAAGAATAACATTATATTAATTAAATCTTCAAAGGATTTTTCACAGTTTATTCGAATTTCGATTTTATGGAATCTTAAACTTTTCGTGTTATGGAGCACATTTTTCATTATGTATGTAAATAAAAAATATGAAAATCAGTATATGCCAATGCATGTATGACAAATTATTGCTATATAGAGTACAAAGCCTCTCTTAGATATTATGAACGATTTCTTAAAAAAAATATATGTATATATATATATATATATATGGGACGTCACATCCAGTTATATATATATTTATATATATATATATATATATATATATATATAAATGTATATATATACAGATAATTAAAAAAATCGGTAAATGATTATTTTTTGAAATTTAAAATAAATGTAGCAAAGTGAAAATAAAATGTAGCACAAAACTATGGGCTGAAATATAAGTTGGACGTCACACCCAGATTTTAGACCACATTAAGTAAAAATATATTTTCCAACTTTCCTTTTTTCGCCCAATTTTTTCACACTGTGATATTTTTTACCACTGTTATCAAAATGTATCGTATTCATTTGAAATTTTCTCACTGAGGAGCAAAGCAACCCTTCCTTAAGAAAAGTGGGCATGGCATACAGTCATTACTTCCTGCAAAGACATACATATGTGCGAACTTTAATTTTAATTAATTCAATAGTTTAGACATAAGGTTAAGTCAAATAAAGTAAACAATTTTCCTGAATTTCTATGCACGTACATAATGGTGTAGTGTATCATATAGTATAGGTGGTTGGGGTATTATGCGTTTGTTCTGATGTTTTCAACACATAGAAAAAGCTATTCAACAAACACCTTAAATTATACCAATCGACTCAAAATCACTTTTTAAAGCGAGATAACGGTGTCCGACCTTTTGAGGTTTACCGAACTGAAGTCTGTAATCTCAGTATAAAATATAGGAAATTACCAGTAAAATAATAAAAATAAAAATTTTAATTTGTTTATAAAATTCATAGTTTAAGAGATTAAATTAAGTGATCAAAATTATATCAAAAAAATTTCTTTTCAAAAAAACTTAAAAAAAACAGAATTTTCTCATTAAAACATTGATTTTATTTTCTATATATAAAAACCTTATTTGTATTAATTATTAACATAATACTAATAATTCTGTGAGATTTATGCATGTTAAATAAAATGACTTTCAGAAGAGTTTATATGGGAGCAGTGTTCAATTACAGTCCCATCTTTGTGAAATTTAGCGAACGGATTTACACAAGTTACTTGTGCAAAATTTCATTAAAGATTCCTATTTTTAAGGCATTTATAAGTGTTAAAATTCTATTCCTGGACGACATTTAGGTGGGGGCTAGGTGAAACAATCCGATCATAACCAAATCCAATAGATTTCGTCTTTTCGCAAAAAACATGTATTAAATTAATATATATATATATATATACATATATAAATCGGCTCAGAAATTGGTTCTTAGTCAAACGATAGATTTTAAGGTTTTTTCTGAACGTTACAAACTTCTACACAAGCACATAATATCGCAACCACCTATGGTGGTGTAGGGTATAAAAAGGATAGTCTTTTACTATACTAAGATAGTAGCATACCAGAGTGATGGGCATAAAAGATTCGTCACAACCAAATTATGGTGCTTTAATACACTTTAAATTTCTTTTATTAAACACACTGTAGCATTTCTTCTAGCTCTCCAACTGCATTATTTTTAATTTCGTTCCCTTTTTAATTTATACAAATAAGAAAAAAAGTCATATAACATTAATAGCATATACTCATATCTTTTACCATAATGCCTTTTACGAATGTGCTGATTTAACAGAAAATTATCTTTAAATAGTTTGGTTTTCCTTCATCTAATTTTCATTTCTTCATAGTTTTTATTTTATTTTATTTTATTTAATGTTTTTTTTTATTTTTTTGTAAATCTTTGTGTGTGTATCTACACAGAGAAAAAGATTCGTTGTAGCAAACAAATTTTGGTGCCAATCGAATTTTGTAGGTCCACGTTCTATTCCACATATTAGTTGCAATTTTCAAATATTTCGATATTTCAATAATACTTTAGAAGCGACCGATTTTAAGTTAATTCGGTTAGCAGAAACGAAAATGTCATTAAAATTAACTGAATTGAAAGCTACTAATTTGGTTCGCAAAACTGAAACAACAATTTATTTACGTAATTGTCAACAGCTTTTTACGTTATTATTTTTATTATAGTTTTTGGTATTTAAATAATTTTTTATTTATATCACACAAATTATTGCGCTCATTTCATACTTAAATGTAATTTTTTGTGTCTTATTTATGCAGAATATTCAGGAAGAAAATTATAGACAAATACTGGCAGAAAGGTCTAGGTAATTGTAAACTCTTCATCGCCACATGTAGTCTAATTAGCATATAATATAATAGCAAGAATTTGAGAAGTTATACGTTTCTCCACAATAGCAGATACCCACCCATGACTATCATTCCATTCAAACTGTTTTCAATGAGTATATGAACAACAGGGATCCAAATGCTTTTAATATTTCTGGGATTACATGAAAAATTTCTATCGAAATACATAAGTTAATAAGTAAATTCTATACTTTTGATGATCATACGAACTTATCATATTTTTACATAAAAATATTTAAATGACTGGTGGCTCATGTATTTGCACATATTTTTGTATTTTGAATTTCATTTTGAAAGTTTTTTCTTTTATTTAAATTTTTAATATTAAAATATTTTTTTTTTTCAAAATGCCAAAAAATAACCGAATGCTCATCTTAATTATAACCGAATTTTTTTTTAAATATTAGAAAAAAATAATAGTTGGAACTGAAAATACATTATGTAAATGAATTTTAGTTACAACTGCTAAAATACGTTATATTGAGGTGCATTCTAAAAAATTAAATTTGGTTATATCATCCGAATTGGTAAATTACCAGCTAGTTGGTTAAGCTAACTTTATTGTTTTTTGTTTTTATAGTAGTAATATCAATATTTCTATAAATATAGAAAATCTCTTAGACTTAAATAATTTTAAGAACTGTTATATAATTTTGCTTTCTTTAATTTTTATAATAGTAATCATTTTCAAACCAACATTTTTTTCTGTGTGTAAGATTATCTTGTGTTTGAAATGCTTTAACATGATCTTATAACTATCAACAGCAGTAGCAAAAGAAAACGATGATTACTTACATAAAGCCAACAAACTTTAACAAATACTCGCATACTAATACAATCATGAGAAAACTAATATCCCAGTCGTAAAAAGAAGTTTTAAAGAGCCCTTCTAGAAGGCCTTTTTTAGAGCCAGAAGAGTTTCTCCCTGCATTCTATGTTCATATACTTTTTACACGCGATGTCATTTCTAGCAAGGTCTTACACGTTCGCGACTCACTGCGACCCTTCTAAAAGACCTCTTGAATAAAAACTGCCAGCAGACCTTCTGAAGAAGTTCTACAAACAAACTTTCTGAAGAAAGGCTGTCAGCTGTCCTCTACACTATTTAATAAAATATTTTTCAAATAAAATAATTTTTTTTTTTTATTTCAAATTATTCTATAAAAAGTGTAAAACTTAAAAAAACAAAAATTGAGTATTAAAAAACATATATTAACTTTTGAGAAAACATCTTAAGTCAAGATAAGACAATTTATCCAAAAATTTACATTTTCATAGAACTTGTTGATTTCTTTTAAACTGTTTAACTCTCCTGAAAAAAAGTTTTTGCTAATTTATTTTGTCAAAATTACACAGATATAAAATAAACAATTCAGTATTTAATAAAATACCTATTATGAAAATTATAAATAAAAAATAAAATTAACTTAGAAAAACACAACCTATTCAAAAAAAAGCTAAATTCTGAATAGTTTTATTACTTCTTGAAACAAAAAAAATATTTTATCTTTCTTCCCTAAAAAGAGAAGAATTAAGACGCTGTATTTTTTTTATACATGGATTTGTTTTTTCTTAAAACAAAATTTATTCAAAAATATAGCTTCTTCTCTCCTTCTAAGAGAAGGAAAGTCGGAAGTTCTATCGGATATTTTAGAAGGCATTCCTGAAGGCCTTACTATAAAAGGCAGATTAGCATGAGCGATTGCATCTTAAAGAAGGTGTATATAGAACTTCTAGAAGACCTGCACGATGGAGGCCTTAAAATTTTTACCGCTGGGTATAGAGACATACATATACATATCTATACACACATTTCAAATGCATTTAAAGAACATAAGTGAACATACAAGTGATTTAACATTTACTCATTCAACTCACTTAAATATGCGGAAACTCTTGTTGAGTAATAGCTTTAGTATATTTCCTATATTACTACAAAGTATGTACTAAACCAATTGGAGAAAATTCCAATAATATCTACTGATTTAAAAAATGTATTAGTGCACTTAAAACGATATGTAACACAGATAAATTAGTGCCTATTCCATACATACACTGTAATTTAGCTATGTTTAGTTTTTTTTTTCTTAAATTGAGTTTTAGTAACTTTAGAAAGGAAATCAATAATTTGTTAAAAGTTTCTTTTCTTCTTGTTTTTTTTTTTAAATATTTAAGTTGATGAAAAAAAAGGAAAATTATTTAGATATCTCATCTATGCAAAATTTAAATTAAAATATGTATGTATTTTAATTAAAAATAGCTAAAATATATCTAAAATATTCTTTGTAACAATCATTTATTTACCCCAATTAATTGCCATAGTTGAGCATATAAATTATTTAAATGTTTAAAATATTAAAATCTTTCATAAAAAAACACCTAAAATTGTTTCGTAGATAATCTTCGTTTGTATGTCGACCTACTCCATGTTGGCTGGGCAAATAAATTCATTAACTTTATCCATCTTTAGGCAGACAGTTGTTCATCATAATCATTCATCCTTGTAGTCATTAAAAAAGTGTCAACAATTATTCAAGTGGAATATAATTAAATTATGCCCTTCTTCTAGTTCTGTTTTTTGAACCTCAATTTAAAATGAAAAAGAACCGAGAACATATAATTTGTGTAAAAAAACTTTTTTTCATTTCATAATTACTTGTCCGAAAACAAGAAAAAGAAAAAATATAAAATGTAAACCAGTTACAAGTTTATGAAGTAACAGTTATTTTATTTAACTGGGTTATAACTGACTGCATAAATTATTTACACAACTGTCTCTTTTTTTTAACTTGGATTAGATTAACCATTTTGTTGATTAAGTAGTAGACATTGTGATGAAAAGTTTAAGTTAGAAATGTAAAGTGAGTGTGTGCAATTTTATTAAGGTAGTTAATGGTTTTGTAAATAGAAATGAAATTTAAGAATATTAACGGAAGTCTTTGGTATTTGTTATTTGATATTTGAAGATGTTTGAAGATATATATATATATATATATATATATATATAATATATACACTCTTGGATGTTAAAAATTTGAAAATACACAAATTTGCAATAATAAAACACATTAGCATCGAATTTTGATCTAAAAAACTTGACTTGTACGACTGTTTACATTCCAGAGCAAAGAAAAAGAACAAGTACAACATAATTTCGCTCAGTGAATGTTTAACTTTAAAAACTATTAATGTTGCTACTTATATCGTTGAATAAAAAATGTGTTTTTATAAAAAAAGGAAAAATTAATTTTTAATTAATGATTTTTATTATTAAATATATAATATTTAGTTTATAGTGATTTATTTATTATTATTATTATTTGGATCAAGTGCACAAAAGCATATTTATTATATAAAAGTGATTACATGTTAATACTTTCTTGACGTAATTTTTTACACTTTTAAATGATAGCATTTCGACATCCAAAGAATGCACTAAATAGTGTCATCAAAAAAGTATTAGAACTGTGGCTCATTTCTTCCCGAACGGTGATTCTTCTTCGATAAGAAAATGATATCATATTCGGCTTTTATTAAGTACATGAGGTGTCGCTTTAGATCAAATGTGGATATAAAATGTTGTATATATGTGTGTACCCTGCCAATATTTTCTATCCAAATTTGAACTAAAGAGTAACCTCAAGTTGTTTTTAACAGTCCATTATGATATGATATGATTTTCTTATCCAAGAAGAGTCACCGTGCCGGAAGATGTGCAGCAGTTCTAATACTTTTTTAAAGATACTATTTAGCACATTCCTTGGGTTTCGAAATAGTATTATATAGAAGTGTAAAAAAATACATCAAAAAGTATCTAAATATAATCACTTTTGTATAATAAACCTGTTTTTAATGCAGTTGGAATATTTCCCGTGAATATTTTTAATTATAATTCAGCTAAATGCTTACCTTAATTTCAAAAATGCTATAATAACTACAATTTTAAACTAAATTAATACATCACTATAATTTCAAATTAAATATGAAATATTCAGAGGCAAAAATCACTAATCAAAAATTAAAATTGTTTCTATATTAATACATTTTTTATTTAACACTTAAATAATATCATTAATCACTTTAAAAGTTATACATTACTAAGCGAAATTATGTCATGCTTGTTCTTTTTCTTTTCTCTGGAATATAAACTACCTCCCAAGTTTTTTAAATCAAAATTCGATACTAATGTATTTTGTTATTGCAAATTTGTATATTTTCTACTTTTTAACATACAGGCGTATCAAATAAAGACACATTTTAGTGGATCGATGAAAAAACTCTCTTCCATATGCTGACTGGGTATGTATGTATGTAAATAGGTATATATTGTATGTTTGTATGTAGAATCAAAATATTTCCTATATAAACTCATTACTTTTTAACACTTTTTTTATTCCAAATTTTTTTTTTTTCAAATCTAAATTTAAAAAATTGTGTTATGAATGGTAAGTTGTATTGTAAGCACTAGAGTTGTATGGATCATTGTTACCGTTGAGAATACTTAAAAAGTGTTCAAAAAAGGGATTTAAAAAAAGATTTTCCAAATATATTAATTGGCATTGTTAAGATTTTAACTAAATCTATATCATTACAAAATATTTCTCTCGAAATAAAAACAAAATTGTACATTCTTATTGATAAAAAATATAAACAAAAATACACATTTTTATTTAAATTTACAAAATATTTTTCAAATTTCACAAATATCAGCATCGTTGTGTCCGGAAAATAAAGCCACACATCATGGAGGAATATTGTTATATAGGAATGAGCTATGAGATGAAAAACATTAATACACTTAACGGCAGGTAATAGAATTTTTTTCTTTCTAAAGAACATCTAAATTAGGTATCATTCTAGGCTGCAGAAATTGTAATAGATTTGGATGCTAACAGCATGTCACGAGGAAGCATCAAAAAAAAATTTATATATATATATATATATATATATATATATATATATACATATTTCCAAATATTAAAAAATTCATGATAAAAAATATAATCCCAAAAATTTGAGGAAGAAAAAATACAAAGAAATTAAAAAGGCTTGGCTTTTGAAATGCAAAATTTTTATGTTATTATTTTTATGTTTTTGTTTTTAATTTGATCTCTTTTTTTCAAAAACTAACACACTTTTATTTTTTCGTTTTTATAATCAAAAAATACCTGAAAATTTAATTAGATAAATTAATATTTTTATTAAATTCTAATATATTATGAAAAAACAATTTTATTAAAAAATAATAGATAAGTTTTTCTGTGTATATTGGGTCGACATATTTCAAACAACTTTATTTCTCGTCATTTAGTACATAGTCTTAAAAAGTCTCCATTTAGTTTCATTTTAAAAAGAGGACAAAAAAGTTACCTGGTGGTTGAAAAAGGCGACTGTACAGACCGACCTTAGACGATCGACCTATCCGATCGAAAAGAATTCAAGAATTGTTAAATAACACCTACTATGTAGGTTTTCAGAATGTTCAAAAATTTACATTGATTTCTTTAATTACTAGTTATTTTTATTGTTGCACAGTTTTATAATTTTTATTATAATTAATTTTTTCTTTAGGTAATTTATATAAATTGAAGCAAGTTTAGGTGGTCTTGTTTAATTATATTTTATTGTACCCATTTAATAGGGAAAAAAGTTTAATAAAGAAATAAAAACTTTTTGCAATAGAGAAGCAAAAGAAAGACTCACCAATGATTTGTATTAATTGGTTGGCAAATTTTGTATTAAGTTTTACAAGGAATCTTAATTTAAGTAATATATAGTATTTCTAATACTCTTTACCACAGGTATATTATATAAGTTTTGTGTAAAAAAGTTCATATTTTCTAAGAAATTCTGCACTATTAGTTCTATTTCCTTTTATAGCTCCCACACCAGCATCATTTTTATATGAATATGTATATAAAATTGTTACTTTTATGAATGTCTACAATGTAGTGTTGCCATTTTAGCACTTTCAGATTAGAGTGCATCGACACTTTATGAAACTATGCTAAATGCTTTGTAGCACTTTTTACAGTATTTTTAATATTTTTTGTATATATATATATATATATATATATATATATATATATATATATATATATATATATATATATATATATATTATTTTATTTGAAAAATTATATGAAAGAATTCTACTGGTCGAGATCTACAAATCTTATTTCTTTTATCTTACGAGATGCTGGGCTTAAAAAATTAAAGTTTTTATTTTTTAACGTACCTTAGTGTAGTTTTTCCGATATAGCCCGATTTTTTTAGTTGTATTTTTTTTATTAACAACAAATAGCAAAATCTTGTAAAGAAAGAATTTTTGGAAAAAAATACGAAGTCAAGAGTTATAGCCATTTAAAATTTATATTTCAAAAAAGATGATTTTCCTTTTTATTTTTTTTTTTTTTTTGCAAAAAAAGACATTCTTTTTCTGTGATTTATAATTTTTCCTAAGTAACATATATAATACTTATGTTTGTCAAAAACATAACTAAATACAAAATATTTCAAAGGAATCAAGATCTCCTGAACTAGACCTATTTTTTCATAAATTTCCAATATTTGCCTTAATTTCTCAAATCAAAAAGCTAGAATAAAAAAGTTTCATACTTTTATAATGTCTAATATGTTTTTAATTTTTTACCAGTAGACGTTTTTCTCCCCTACATCGGTTGAAAAGATATAGCAAAAAAAATAAAAAATCACATTCTTGGAATTTTTTAAAAGTTTTTAGGGAATTGCTGGATTTCTGTTGATAAATTTGAAAAAGTGAATAACACTTGAAATTAAACATCAGAAAAAAACTCGCGTACAAAAATTTATTAAAAAATATTGACAAACAAAAATATAATTAAAAATGAATAATATGTACATAATCTCAAAACAAATATTTTTGAAAAGTACTTTCAACAAATTTTCGTATTAAAAAAATATTTATATATATTTTGTTTTTATATTCCCAGGAAACACACTTCAAAACCCTTCAGATTCTTTAACGATATCTTTGGAATTAGTGGTGTCGTAACCTTAAGGACTAGTTTTGTATAATTTCTTCATTACTTATGTGAACAAACTACTGGTTACGAAATGAGTTGAATGAACTGCTTAAAAAAATTTTTTATAACACTTTATTATACGGTGTTAAAATTTTTTTCTCACATGATAAATGTAAACTTATATACTATTTACACCAAACAAAAACTATTCTGCTTGTGTTAAAACTAAATTCAAAAAAAAAAAAATGATCGTTTACAATCCTGGTTTTCTCTCTATTTGGATTCAGTTGATATTATGGCTTATTTTTCTTTTTTAAATGTTTAAAAAAATATTTTAGAAATTATTTATGAATAAAATTTTTATAACAAGTAGAAAAAATCCAGAAAAGAAAATATATAAAAACTTACTGTCCTGAAACCAATTGAACATGCTGTATCATAAATAGTTATTTCTATAGTTCTTATTTGGTTTTAAATAAAAACCTGCTGAAAATGGTTTTTGATTTGTATGAAAAAACTAAAGAAATTTCTGTAGTTTTTCAATGAAAAATCGAACTAAGCCAAAAACTACTAGTTTTAGTTTGGTATAAATGATCGTTGTTATAACTATCCAGTAACTAAACTAGGATTTTATCGGATACATTAACTGTTTTTGGTTATTATAAGTACAAGTTATGCCAAAAGCTTTATAAAAGAAGCCGATAAGCTTTATATAAAGAAGGAAATAAAAAAACATATGTATTCCGGTGTAGTTTTTAGTAATTTTTCAGTTTATAATTTATATTTGTTCCGGTATTGACTTTTAGTTTGTTTTAAATCATCCATTTTAAAAATTTTCTTGCTTTTAGAATTTTGTAAATTTATTCGGACTCCAGTTTGTTGAATAATAGAATAGAAGAAAACATTGTAAAAGTTTATTGGATACTCGGCAGAATGGAATGCACTTTCTAGTCAGCTATGATCTTCATCATCACTCTTCAGCATACCACCGTGCTGTTCTCTGTAAATATCATCTATTTATTTCACAACTTTTCGGAAATGGAATCTGTGACTTCTTTTCCCTATAGGTAATTAAGTAAGACAAATGGTTTACGATAAAGATTTTTTACAATTATTTTGTATTCTCTTTTTCAATTATTATTGTTTATATGCTTAAAGCTACCAGTTAGGTAGCAAATTAAGTAATGTATAATTATTATTGCTACTTATTAAGTAGCAATGAAACAATGTTGTTGTTATTTGTTTTTTCTTTTTTCCTTATGTTTGTTTCTATTTTTGAAAAAGCGTTGTATGAAGGTTAATTACTTTGTAATTTTTGTTGAAATTTTTATGAAGTCTAACATATAGGGGAAAGAAGTCACAGAATCCAGTTAAATAAATGATGTTTACGGAGAACCCCATGGTCGGACGCTGAAGACGGTCGTGGCTGACTAGAAAATGCATTCCATTCTTCCGACTGTCCAATAAACCTTTACAATGTATTCTTCTATCAATGAACTATTCAATGAACTTGAGTCCGACTAAATTTAAAAAATTTTAAAATTTTATAAAAAGTTCAACAAAAATTACAAACTAATTTTCCTTGCATTTTATTTGTTTATATTGACTTTACTTGCCGTTACGATCAAATTGTTCATGTTTCTACTACGTTAACTGGCTCAAAAGTAATTATTTTTTGTTAAAATAATCCAAATAAAAGTTGCAAAAAATTTCCTTCGAATTTTTAGTCCTTTAATATCCTTGAAAATTTCCAACAAATAATTCCCAAAATAATATATTTTGAAGATACTTATATACAGGTTTAATTTAATGCATACAATAAATTGAAAATTATTTCTAGGAATAAAATTACAAATTTAATTTTCAAAACCAATATATTGTATTCAAATTTCAAGTAATTTTTTCTTTAAGTGTAGTATGACAACATTACTTGAAAGACTTTAAAATATATTTGAAAGCTTAAACGACAATAAGTTGAGTATTTCTACTTATTTAATTTCAAATTCATTACTTGTATTTTTAATCTCTGAAAGGCAGGTAGACTATTATTTTTATATTATATTTAAATTTATTTTATGAATAATTGATATGAAAAAAGTGTAGTCAGTTAGGCGGTAACATGTGATACCCTACACCATTATCTACGTGCATTTAACTGATTTTCGGATGAGATCCATATATGGAAACTATGAACATATATGAACGGATCCTTCTTAAACTTCATACCGCTATTTATATATAGATATTAGTACCAATTCTAATTCAAAATCTAATATTTATATGAAATTTGAGCGCTTAAAGTGATTATTCGGAGTGGATCTTATATGGGAACTATATTCAATTATATACCGATCTTATTGAAATTAGGTATGCGATTTATAGTTATATAAATTTTATTTGCTGTAAATAAAATTACAAATTAAGTTATTTATATTCAATTTATACGTGTTAAAATGACATTTTAGAATTGGTTTTATATTCAATTATAGGCCGATCTTTACAAAATTTGACAGCATGATTTACACTCAAATACAAAATTGCTGTACTAAATTTTATTTTTGATACTAATAGTTTTGTGGTATTTATACACGTTTAAATAAATTTCGGCAAGGGAGTTCATATGGAAACTCTGGTCAGTTACGCAACCAAATTCTTAAAAATTTTTAGTATGTTTAATGCCGATAAAAATCCTATCTACCTAGAATTTCATATAATTATTTGCATATTCAAGAAAATTCTGATCACTTAAGCATATCTCCGGGAAACATTTGTGTGGGAGCTAAGTCTGTGTTTAAGTCTAAAAAAACGACTGTGCCAATTATCATTAAATAACATTTAAAATTAAAACACATGTTTCGAAAACAAAATTTACATAAATACTGACAGGATATTTTTAAAATTTCAATAAATTTAAAATAAATAAATTGAAATAAATGTGGGAATCACAAATTTCATTATGATGTTTTTAAAATTAATATAATTTCAGAATAATTTGCTAGTAAACCTCAAGACTATTTAAGAACAAAATGTTTGAAGGACATTTTTGATATTATAAAGGCACGAATGATTAAAAGGAACAATTTTTTGGGAAGATTTAAATCATATTCTGTTATTTGATACCCATATTGGCATTGTTGAGCAACTAACAGATTTTAAAATAATTTATAAAAAATTATAAATTTTGATGTTTAAAAGTCATTTTATAAGGATATTCGAACACGAAATGAAAAACTTAATACGCATATATTTATATTTTTGTTTGAAAAGTTGCTCACTTGGTAACACTACTAAGTAGTATTCCCAATGAGCAGTACTTACGAAATTGAAGTAATATTTGTACCCTACACCACCATACACTGACTGCCACTTGAATAAGGAATCACATTTTTTTAACTTTAATTAAGTATATCTCCTAAACTAAACTTCAGAAAAAAATAATTTTTTGCTCAACCAAATTTCAAAGTGTTGGCTTTAGTTTTCTGAAGAAATACAAAATATACATATTTTGTTATACTAAAATAATTATGCATTTATTTAAAGACATTTATTTCTGTGCTACTTTTTCGTGTGTCGCTTGAATAAGGAATATTTTAAAACTAAGCAAACTGTAATCTGTTTTTAAATTTTAGGTTATAAAAATGAAAGTTATTATCTTATAGCATTCAATTAGTAATGAGTACTGCCACCATTTTTAGAAATAACCCCAAAAATGCAATTTGGCATTAACTTGTATAATGACTCTAAGTAATTTGGCGAAAATGAACTCCATGCTTCCGTTATTGCATTCTTTAAGGATTCTATCGTCTCAAATTGTTTTCATCCTTCATAAACATTTCTTGCAAGCCAACCCCATATATTTTCCATTGAATTCAGTTTTGGTGAATATGGGGACCAATCCAAAAGTTCGACACCTTGTGGTGCTCTGGCGGTATGAATCGGAGCGTTGTCGTGTTGGTACGTCCAAGGTATGGGTGCAAAGAAATTATTAAATTTTGCAAATGCTTCCTCCAGAATGTTTTTGTAAGTCGTTTCAGTCATTTTGTTGGATACAAAAACCAGTTCTATGGTACCATAATACGAAATGACACCCCATACCATAATTCCGCCCTCTCGGCTGTGTCTGCAACTCAAAAATAATTCCTCCTTATTTAGGTCATGAAAGTAATAGTTATACCCGTCGAGACCATCAATATTAAACTTTTTTTCATCGGAAAATACAACTTTAAACCATTTGTCGGACCATGTCATTGTATTTTTGGCAAACTGTAGACGTTGTGATTTGCGTTTTTCATTAAGTGGTGGTTTTTTTGCAGTTTTCGTCGGAATATATATGGGCACGACTTTAAAATATGGTGCACTGTTCTTAGACTTGCACTGACTCCACTTTTTTCATGTATTTTTGATACCGATATGGCAGAATTTGATAGAATTCTAAGAATTAAAATGTGATTCCTTATTCAAGTGTAGGTGTTTGACGATTACCCCATAATTTGCCATAACTCCCATATAATCCAAATGTTAGTATTAACGTAAAAAACTGTATTCGAATATTATATTTTACACTTAGTAAAAGCATCGGTCCACAATTGCCCACATTTTAATGGACATACAGAATGGAATATCTTTCTTACTTGTTTTTTTTTGTAATTTAGTGTTTAAAATACATTTAGTAATAAGAATTTTTATGACTCCATTCCTTAATAGAATCTTAATTTTTATATAAATTTAACAACTAAATTTTTAAATTTAAAGAAAAAAAAACTGAGTTTTCCTAATTCCTCTAACTTTAAAAAATATTTAACATCATTGGGTTTCATTTCCGAGCACAGTGTAATTAGTTCTTGAACTATTACTTAGTACTTCTATAGAACTAGTTTTGAATGTGATAATTTCGTATAAAAATTACTGATTAAAGAACTAGTTCTAGAATTGTTCTATAGAATGGGTACTAGCTGTGTATCACTTCCATAGAATTTATTCTGGGTTTGATAATTTCGAATAAAAATCATTGGCCATAGTGCCAAACTTAATTGAGTACAAGCTATGTTACGCATTCCAGAACTATTTGTGGAACTAGTATATTTTTCCTGGGTTACATTACAACAACAAATTATATTCTAGCCTAATTAGAGGAACAGAAAAATGTAAACTATTAGCTAGTTGTAGTGAAACTGACTAGAGTCTCGAGTGGGGAATCCAAGCTACAATACCCTCACTGATGGACTCCCATAAATTATTTCATTTAGAATTTGTTACACAAAAATTCTTAATTTAAGTAATGGGAGACATTCTTTAGCATATTATAACTTATTTTATTGCAATTTCATGTTAACCTAAGTAAATTGTGTTTCAAAATAAGTACCTATTTATACATAGAAATTTAAACTTTGCCACAGTTTTAATTAAATTTATTAAAGTTTACAAAATTTTATCTATTAAGAGACAAAAAAAAAAAAATAATAAATAAATTCAAAATCAAGCTTAGCATTTGTCTTCTATTTTTTCTATTAAGGTTTTTTGAGTATCTAGTGTTTGTCATATTTCACACAATTATCAATAATAAATTAAATTACTCCTGCAAATAATAAACTATTTTTCGAAAGGATATAATTAAATGCCTCGTTTATTGTTATTGTTATTTTCCTCAGATCTTGCTCATTTGGTTATTATTGCTACTTTTTCCTCCCCTTGTACTTTTTCCTACTGTCTATGGTTTGCTACTGTTTTTGTAACAATTAAAATATATTAGAGATTATGAAGAGAAAGACAGTGTACTTTAGCCTAAGGAAATAAAATTTGATTGTATAGATATTTAGAGCATTAAAAATTCATAAATTAAAGGACATGTGTTTATGAAATTACATGCAATATTTATTTACGTAAAAAATTTAATTTCTATATATAAATAGATAGAAATAAATATGTATGTGTACGATTTTATGTAAATTCATGCATACAAATTTATACATGTAATGCTTGAAAACAAAAACAATTTATTTTCAAATTTTTGTTTATGCTCTTAGTTGTATTAGATGTTGGGCAAATATATATTATCAGATTACCAAAATAATCATAATCATATATATTCACATACAAATCTAATAAACTAAATTAGTTAGAAGAAAAATTACATATATAATTTTTTAAAGAACAAAAAGATAAAACTATCTAAAAAAATATTCTTATAGAAATATTTTATACATTTTGTTTTTCTTTTTTTTAAGTAAATTTTATTAAAAAAAGCAAAATTCTTTTAATTATATAAAAGCTAATCAAGTATTTTTTATCCTTTACAAATACACTTTAATTATAAAACATTTTGTTCTGCTAATAAATTGTATGCCATTTCCAACTAATTTAAAACTATCTAATAAAATATACTATCTAATAAAATATAGAAAAACTAAAAAGATTTTTTGCTTTTTAATTTGGTAAAATTTCACGCTAACATTATTTTGCCAAAGAAATAATAACATATGGCACTGACATCTTAGTATATTTTCACAAATACACTCATATCTGAACACACCTACATTCATGTCGTATATTGTTTATATCGAAACGGAAGGATATTCTAAATAGTGATTGAAGTTTAAATAATTGAACCACCTGCAAAGAGGGTATGACTGGTAGAAAAGAAATAACATAAATATTTTGTTGCAATTTAAAATCTAAAAATAAATGCCAAATACAAGAAAATGATTTTTTGAGGAACTAAACATCACTCCCTTGATAGACAGATTACAAGAACTTTAAATATAAATTTTTTAATAGAAAATTTATCGATTTTAAAGAGAGATTCTCTAAGAAAATTTCTCTCATATAAAGAATGTTTTTTTCAGACAAGGCTGCAAAAAAAAAAAACTAAAAAAAAGAACATTTTATCATTCAAAATAACTAGTTTTTTTGCTCTTAACAAGTATTCGTGCTTTCTATTTATAGATATAATTTTTTGATGAATATTGTTACAGAACTGTATATTTATTACAAAAATATATGATATATTAAACTTATATATCAAAAGAATTGTTACTATGCATACTGCAAAAGAAGAACCGAAAAAAAACATGATTTTCACATTGTGTTGTCATTGAAAAGAAATACTTAGTGTTGAAAAAGAGCTGCAGAAGTTGGTAAGATGTTCTTCCTTTGTGCTTCTTGTTCATTGCTTTTGAAATACTTCTCTTAAAACTATATTTATACAATATTTAATAAAAATATGGTTTTTGGTTTTTTTTAATAGATAATTAAATACTTTTAAATTCGTGAAATTCTAATTTACTCAGAATTTATTCACCCATTTTCCTGCTAAAATACATTTATTTTCACTTCTTTGGAAGTCATTATTAATAACTTCCAAAAAAGTGCAAAATATGCATTTAGTTCTTCTTTCGAAGTGATGACATACTGCTTTTCGGAAGCACTTGCTCCTTATTTCCTTTTAATAATCCAACATGTCGTATTAAATTCTTGGCAACAGATTTTATTAATATCTTTCAATTGCAAAAATAAGAGCCGGTAATTTGGCAGTACTTAACCATTTTCAGTGATTTAAGATGCCTCCCGAAGTACATAAAGCATGTGGCTTGAAGATAGGCTTTTGTGAAATACATAACCGAAAATGTGTATTTTATACATGATTTGTTTGTAGGTATCGTTAGCCATATAATGACATATAGCTGCAGTTTTATATATATATATATATATATATATATATATATATATATATATATATATATACAAATCCTCAAAATATTTTAAATATTCGCAAAAATTCTATAAAACCCAGTCTAAAATATCTATCCTTTCCTACAATAAAAATTCCCCAAATTTGGGTTTGAAACCCCAAATCCCTCAGCCCTGTTTCCAAAAAAATAATGCTATAATTATGAAATATTTCCTAGAGAAAACGCCTCTAAAATAAGAGAGAATATCCATAAAAAATAAGTCTATATAATAAATAGAGATTTTGTATAGAAAATATGTCTATAATGAAAAAAGATTTTTTAATGAAAATGTTTGTATAATAAAGAAAGAAAATGTCTCTTTAATAAAAAAAAGATATGTTATATAGAAAGTTATTCTACTACTAAGTGAGGCTTTCTAGAGAAAATCCGTCTATAACACACAAAAATTTTCTAGAGAAAATTTCTCTTTAATAAGAAAGGATTTTCCTCAAAAGAAATGTTCAAAATTTTTGACAGAAAATTTCTTTTTAATATTGAGGTATTTTCCTCGGAAGAAATGTGGAAAATTTTCTACGAAAAATTTATCTTTAATACGAAAAATTTCTTTTTAAATTTACAGAAAATTTCTTTAAAATACAAATATTTTCTATAGAAAAACTCTCCATAATGGGGGTTATTTCTCTATAACAAAAACATAGATTTTTTAGAAAATATTTCTGTATAATATAGAATCTTTTTCTAGATAAAATTTCTCTATGGTAAAAAAATTCTATAAAAAAAGACAGATTTCCGTTATAAAATATCCCTTAAATCACAAAGGATTTTCTGAAGAAAATTTCTCTATAATAAAGAGAGATTTTCCTGAGAAAAAATCTCTAAAATAAAGACATATTTTCTAAATAGCTAAAATATCTCTATAGTAAATGGAGATTTTTCTCGTCATAAACAGAAAATTTTTCTTTTAAAAAAAATTTTCTTTTTATATAAAATTTATATTTTGTAAAAAAAAAATTATAAGAAAGAATTTTAATAGAAAAAATTCTTTTATAAAGAAATATTCTTCTCTACAATAAAGAAAGTTTTTTTGAAGAAAATGTATCTATAATAAAGATATATTACCTATAGAAAAGAGATTTTTTAGAAAAACTTTCTCTTAAATAAAATGATATTTTCTAAATAGATAAAATATCTCTATAATAAATGGAGATTTCTCTCATAATAAACAGAAAATTTCTTTTTTAGAAGATATATTTTGTACAAGATATTTTTCATTTATTAAGTTATTTTCTATAGAGATCTGTATAAAGAAAGATGTTAACAGAAAAAAAATTATTTTAATAAAGAGAGATTTTCTATTTAAAAATTTATTTTATAAAGAGATTTTATATAAAAAATTTCTTTTATAAAAAAAGGGTTTTCTATTTTAAAATTTGTTTTTAAAAAAGAGGTTCATTTATAAATAAAGAGTTATAATACAAAAAAATCTCTTATAAAGAGAAATTTCCTATACATTTCTTGATTCTATTACAAAAAAAGAATTCTATACAAAATTTTTCTTTTCTAAGAAATTGTTTCAATTTTTCTTTCGAGTTGTTAGTGTTCCTATATAAAATATTTTCAATACCAAAACAGAATCTTAGTGAAAAGCAACATTTTATGTTTTTCTCTTATTGATTGATTTGTTCCAAATATCTTAAAGATTATTTTTGCTTTCTGTTTGAATGTATTTTTGATTTTTTTGCAAACTTGTATTTACGGTTTCTTAAGTTCAATTCTAAAAATGATTTTAATGTTATTATTGTAGGTTTTTTTATTTTTATTTCCAACATTTTAAAATTACTTTTTATTAGTTCTACCAGATAAACAATGTTCCAACAAATGTTGCATTATTTCTTTATTTTTTTTTTTTTTTGTTAAGCTAAGCAGATGAAGAAAAAATAATAAAAATGAAAAATGTTAAAACGAAATAGAACAAAAATTATGCTTAAATTTTCCAATATATTTCAGATGTTTGAATTTTTTTTTTTTACAACTCATTCCTGCACGTAGATATGTAGTAGTAGAAGATGTTTTTGAAGAAAAGCCAATATAAACAAATATTTCTAGATTTGGATACAACAAAAATATAAAAAGCAAAAAAATAAAAAAAGAAAAATAATGTACACAATGAAAAATATAAAATTCTTTTTGATTATAAAATCATAGCCTGAAGTTAGGCAGCATTAGTAAAGCTTTCTTTCATAAATTAGTTTTTATTTTTATACTTATTTTCTTCCGGAGATAAATCACTCAAACAGACATGATGATTTGCATAAATTTTAGAGGAAAAATATTTTGAAATTGTTTGCGGTGATATGTGATTGTAGTGGGTAAATTTTGTTAGTGGTTGTAAATAAAATAAATGTTTCAAAATAAAACAGGCAAATACATTTTTTTTTTAAGTTATACCCAAAATATTTAGTTATTCATCAACGGTAACGCTGGCTGTATATATGCATAAATCAGTGTGCTAAATTTCATGAAGATAGGTTTAAAACTGACCATGGCTTTGATATAAGCTCATCTTCCTAAAATCACTTTAAAGTGCATAAGTTCAACATAATTGCTAGAATAACAATAATGTTTGATGCGAATAAGTTTTATATGAGTAGAAAAACAAGTTCAAAGTTTCATCATAGTCGGCCAATAATTAACAATAGCCCCCATATAAAATCTACTTTCGGTAATCAGGCGCATAATAAATTTAATATAAATGGCAATATCATGATATTATTACATATACATATGTTTTACAGAAATATAATTTACACCATCAAATCTTATAGCAACCGAACGATAATTGGTCACAGGTCCTATGAAAGACCCCCTTCACAAATAGTAAAAACGGTAAAGTAGTGTAGGGCTGGAATTATTAACACAATCACATCAAAAGATCATCTTATTAGATTATTTAAATTATGGAAGTACGCTCTTTAACTTCTTTTTACTCTGATGAATTAAAACTCACAAGAACACCTAAAAGTTCAAGAAAAAAGTTAACATTAAAAAATAAAGATTTCATCAAATCGAGTCACTAAAGTAATTTTTTTCGGTAAACTTGACAGATTTTTAAAATTATTTTTTGTACCTATAGATGTAAATCGCTAACTAAGGCAATATTATGCAAAAAACAAAAGGCTTATACACCCTTATAAGCGTCCATTAGTGTTGCCAGTTTACCCTTTTTCGCTTCTAGTTTTTTTCTAGCCTTTTCTCATTTCTAAAAAGTTTAAAATATTAGTACTTAAACAAAGAAAAAAATAATTTTTATTTGCTTTTACTATTTTATTTTTACAGAGATATCCGTTTAAGTATTTTTGTGTATTAATTCGCACTATCTGAGTTTTTGACTATGTGACTAAAATTTTCACCTGTAACGGTTCATCTCCAAATCAAATATTAAATAATTAATTACTTAACTAATTATTATAGGTAATTATTTTTTTAATAAGTTTCATTAACCACAGAAAATATTTAAGAATATAATTATATATATATAATTAATTAATAAAAAGGAATTATAACTCAAAAATGACGACAAATCACGTCAAAATATTGTACATAGGGGCAAACGTGTACCAAACGTGGTATTAAATAAACCGCGGCATTTTAACATAAGAGGTTGGTATCGTTTAAAAGATAATTTTCTCTAGATATGTTTTATTATAACTCAACGAACAAATGAATGAAAAATATCAATGAAAATATACATATAGATTTTATTTATTTGTTTTTTTTTTCTTTGGTGAATAAGAAATTTATAAATATTATTTTATTATTCAATAATTAAAAATAGGTATAAATACGTGCCAAAAATTATACTATTCCGAAGTTTATTCAACATATTAATTATAAATTATAAATTTGGAAAAATATAACTTTTTCATTCAATATTATGTGATTTATACACTTTAAGTAAATTTCGGATCACTGTGGTCAGATGTGAACCAATTCCTATGAAATTAGTTAGAGAAATTTATGATTACCAAAAATGTGGTATTGTTAAATTTTGTCAAAATATGATTATATATATGGGAGATAGGTAAAATAATAGACCAATGATAATTAATTTCAATATTCATTTTTCTTGTTTCAACGAAAAAACTGTTTATACCAAATTTCATTCAATTATTTTCAAAATTGTGACCTGTAGGACTAAAAGATACAAAACTACATTAAACATTTCGAAATGGCTTAAAATCGAAATTCGCAAATATTCGCAAAATGTTAAATTATAATATAAAATGGGACTTTCTGATTTTTAGGGTTTATGTAAAAGTTTGAATAGTTCAGGATATTTATGTTACTTTTTTGCTTTTGAAAATTTTAAAACAAAAAAAAAAAAAAAAAGAACAATTATACATACTAAAAATGTACAAAAATTTCTGCACTAATTCTTACTAGAATTTTCCTTCATAAATAGTAAAAACTCTTTATGTTTATTATTAGGTCAGATAAACAATCTTATTTAAAATTTCTTACACTTTGGAGTTCTGTCACGACCACACATAAGTGTTGACAACAAATGTGAACAAACATTATATGTTAAAATGTCCGTTTTTAAAGTTGTATAAAAATTTTATCGTGAAACGCAGTTTTAATTTTGAATGGCCTCCGTATAGTTAGTTGCCCTTATGTGCATTTTTTATATGAAATTTTTATAACCCAAATTTGCATGGAAACTTTGTAGGCGATGTTTAACTGGATCACTTTACTGACAGCCGTTCTATGTTTTATTAATAAATTTATTACAATATCTTTAGAATATATCAAAAACTAAAAAAAAACTAAAAATTTAGGCTAAATTGGAATTTAAAAAAGGTCAGAAAAGGCTAAATGCCCCCTCCCCCCCCCCCCGTAAATATATATATATATATATTTATATACATATATATGAAAATATATGTATATATATATATATATATATATATATATATATATATTTATATACATATATATGAATATATATATATATATATATATATATATATATATATAAATATATTTACATAACTTCCAGAAAGTGTTTTTAAATCTTTATTATTTAAGCATTAATAATATCTTATTATGAATAGCCTAATTGTAGTAAACATTTTTGTGTTATTAGCATGAAAAAATGTGTGCACTTCGCTTTCAGTAAGAAATTTGTGATAAGAAGATTATTATACAGTAGAATAAAATTCAATATTGATTTTTATTTATCGTTAAATCCTCTAAAGATTTTTTTATTATAAGAAAAATGCAAACAAATATTAATGTTTTTTATATTGGAAAATTTACAAATTTGTAGCAATTTTCATTCCATTCTGTTTCTTTTTTGAGCAAAATTATATATAATATGGGAATTATATTTTCAACTTATTTCTTTCTCAATGTTAAATTGCGTGGCAGTTAAAAATTTAATGCGCTGGTTACGAATATTTTCAATATAATATATATATATATATATATATATATATATATATATATATATATATATATATATATATATATATATATTTTCTATAAGAATATATTCTAACAAATATATGTTTTGTTAAAGATATAGAATAATATCGTGAAATGTATTTTGAAATTTAAAAATGTAACTAAACACAGTCTTTTTGCATGGCAAACTTAGCTTTAAGTGACAAATGTAAATCGGTTTAAATTAATAATAATATTTAAAATTTATCATTAATAGTATATAATAGTTATTTGTTAATAAATAGTAATTCCATTTTAAACTTAAAAAATTTTGAACTTTGGTTATCGATTTGGATAAAATTTAATGCATGCTTAGAAGAAGATACAGAGGCATGTTTTTCTCCTTTTTATTTTGAAAACTTTGGCAACTCTAAAGCTTTGAAGGTGATTAAAATATATATTTAAATGGCCATAATTTTATATAAAAGTTTGACATCTTTTATAATTTTTTTACAGTGGATTTGTCAAAGTTTGTGTTTTAAGATTCCGTATAAAAATTTTGAAAATATTTTTATTATTGCAAGAATTTTCTTTGGTGACATGTATCTAAAAAAGTCCATCTTTATTTGTTAATATATTTTTTTTATAGGAAGCCTTATCGATATACTTACTACAGAGAAAATTTCGAGGAGGTAAAAATTTTTAAACTTAAAATCGAATTGCTTTAAAGTAAAGTTTAATTAATTTTACATTCGAATTTATTGAAATTCATTTTAAGTACTTAGCATTCGCATTTTTTAAGTATATAAGATTTCTCATATGAAACCTGATATAAAGTGTGTTTGTTATTGATTATACACATATATGTATACAAGAACAACAAACTTTAGGATCGAGAAGTTTCTATTCTCATTTCATTTCAGATTTGTCGTTTTTGTTAAAACTCGCTATTAAACCTATTTTTGTAATCCCAGAATTTTTTTTCACGCAAAAGAAAAAAGAAAAAACTTTTGACGTTATGAACATAATAATAGAATAAAAAACAAATAAGGAAGCTGTGGTCGACCAAGCCCGATCATATGATACCTTACACCGTTATGTATAAGCGTAAAAGTGATTTTAGGGAAAGTTTTTTGTGAGAACTATGGTCAATTATAGACTGATATAAAATTTCACATCATAAGTTTTGTGTACATAAGGCTTGTTTTTTTCTTTTTGAAATATTGATTAATGATTTGAAATAATGAAATAATTATTAACTATAATGATTAATGATGACACAATTAAAGCATATATAAGCATTAAAATGCTATTCCGCGGGGACATTTGTATAGAGCCTACGTGAACTAATTGACCGATCGAAGCCAATTTCAATGGGATTCGTGGTCATTCCAAAATAATCATATGGGTCAAATTTCTTCAAATTATCATTAAAATTTTGGCCTGTACATTTTCCACGAAGTTTACATAGAGACCCAACCAGATAGACATCGTTAAATCGACTAAAAAGTGCACTTAAGTGTGGGTGTAAGACCAATATTTTTGTGCGTTACATACCACACACTACAATATATAATATATATAAGTAGTCCTATTTACCGAACCACTGAAAAGGTAATTTAAAAATAAAGGAATTAGTCTACATTTTGGAAAATATTTATTTGAAAGTATTGATATTTGATACCTTTCCACGGATAAGCGAATTGATGCAAAAAAAAGGTCAACATATTATTTTGAAATACATTTTTGTATTACAAGATATTGAAAGAAATGTATTAAATCGCAAACTACAGAAAATATTATAAATATAAAATGAAGTCAAGAAAAACAAGTGAGAAAGATATAATCGGTCAAACCCGATCATATGGTGCCTTACACCATTGTGTATATACATCAAAATTGGACCTGTGTTCAATTGTGGACCCATGCTGGTATTAGGTGCAATGCATACTTCTATAAAACATACATATGGTCCTTGTAAAATTTCGATCTGGTTATTATATGAATCTTATTCTGTGTTAAATATTAACTTGACACTAACATTTCTATGAGACTGATGTACGTTAAAATGAATTTCGGAAGAGCAATTTATATGGAAGCTATGGCCCATTATAAATCGATCTCCATGAAATCTAAACTTATACAAAATATATTTGTATCAAATTTCACTAAAATATTGTTATAATCAAAACATTAATGATTGTTTAACCCCTTTTCCGGGAGGACATTTGTATGGGTACATGGCGAAATAATGAACCGATGGTTGTTTGTACCAAATTTTATTAAGATATCTTTAAAATTGTGATCTGTACTTTGGTTACAAGACTTACATTGGCAGCTAACCAACCAGATGGTCATCGTTAAATCTATTCAGAAAGTGATTCTAAACCGATATTAAAAGTGTCTATGACTAATATTTTTGAGCGTTACGAATCCGCCTATGGTATGTATTTAAGAATTATTTTTTTATCCATAAAATATAATTCTTGAATAATTTTTTTCTTTCATCTCATTAAACAAATTTTAAAATCTTCAAAATCTGCCATCATATGTAAAGTTCGTGAAGTTTTTTCATGCTCTAGTTGGTAAAATTTGACAACCTACATTTATCTCGTATTATAACATAGTGACTACAAGATCAATTTTCTTAAAGCTTAAGATCTCTTATACAACTTTCTTATATATGCAGAGAAAAAGTAGGGCTATGATAACCTTAACCTAAAAGCAATATGTTATTAAACAATATAGTTGCTGTAAAAATTATTATGGTGATAAATAATTTATAAATTTTCATTAATTACTTATTTATTCTTTCTATTATATGTTGCTCAAATCTATATAAAAATATTTTTTAATGACTGAATAATTTAATACGAGTAGGTAGTGAATTTCTCTTATTATTTGAATTACGTATAATATAACCAAATTTTTTTATTTATATTTATTTATCATAAACTAAACGTGAATTGTAACAAATTTGATATTTATATAAAGGTAAAACATTTAATATAAAATAAATATATAAATAAATATTTGTATGGATATCGTACTTTTTTTTTTTTTTTTGAAAAAAATATAGAATCTTCCAGTCAACCATATTAAAATATATAATTGAAGTAAACATAAAGTATTATTATCATGAACATTATACTATAATTAGTTTCTGACTTATTTTGGAAAAATAAAATAGTTGCTGTAATAATATGGCAACCATATTTTTTTCCTGTGTATATACTTCAATTCGATTATACCAATATTTCAGTAGATAAAGGTAGACTTCAAATTAATTCTGCGCAATATTGATAGTTTTTTCTACAAATTTATTTTGGTTTAGCTAAGTTTTTATTCAAAAAAACACAATTCTTAGAGGTTTTCCTAGATTATGTTACTTTTTCCTACTAAAATTTAATTTTAATATGTTTAACATTTTGAAAATATAGCTAAATCGTCTCAGACGTACTATTCATAGCTTTGAATATATAGCTCACAAAAAATTTAAAAATCTCTTTACATTTATTGATTTTTAAACAGCTTTTCAGCTATGCTGAACAAATTGAAAATTTGAATTAAGTTATTTTGTAAAGTCCGCAGATATAATGTTTCCTTCGCCACTACTTAAAATAAAAGTAATATTTATATACTTATATTTAAAACTTTCAAAATACTTGCCTTCAAAATTAAAAATACTTTATGTAGCTACAAATTAAGAAAAAATAAAAAATCGAAGTTCACACATATCTTTCTGAAATTTTTCTATTTTTTCTTTTAAACTTGCATTTACGTTCACACACAAATTTTTACTTTTAATTGCCTTGACTTGTTTTGAAGTACGAAAATGAAAAACAAGTCGAATTTCGCAGTACAGGCAAGTTTGTTCCCTTTCATATTTCCTTTCGCTTTCTCTCATACGAAATCAGAATATCAGTAAGAAAAATTGCCTTGTGTGAACTCAGACTATTCAATTATAAAATTTCAAAGTTTCTATTCGTCAATATACTTAACGCCGTCACGGCAATGGTTAAAATTCATAAAAAGGTAAGGAGTATAGTATCATCGAAGATTCATAAAAATAAAAATGTTTTTTTTTTTTTGGGAGCTGTCCTTATGACAAGAATGCTGCCTCTTTTATACATACGCACCCACCATGCCATAACGATAATCTTAAATGAAAATGCAAATTTTATGCATATTAACAACAGATTGGTAAATAAATATATATGTAAGTGTTCACTCTGAATTAACATTTTCCATTTTTATTCTTTTTCATTTATTGCCCGTCTACTTTTACAAATGGAAATTACGCAATGCAAGAAAAGAAAACGAACATTAAGCAGCAAAAGAATAAAATAAAATGCTAATAGTTTAAATGGCCACAAAATTGCTATAATTTACTCTGTACACAACTACCAATATATTTGAAAAGTTCTAGCTGTAACCAACAAATGTTCCCTTAAGTATAGTTAGAATTTGATAAATGAATAGGAGTTATGTGTGTCTATCTTAAGGCTTATTAATAAATAAATTCAAAATTAAAGCATAGTTTAAGAGTTTGTTTTTTAATTATTAAATAATAATTTCTTTAGCGTAAGAGTATTTGCTTATGTTCTTATTTTTAATTTTTATCTCGCTTAAAGTTTAAATTGCTGTTGAGTGAATTTTTTATTTTATTTCTTTTCCTACATCATTTATTATAATTTAAAAGTAAAATTTATGTTAATCTATAGTTTGTTAAATTTATGCTAAATTTGTTTGTTTTTTTGTTGTTATTAGTGCTTTTCTTTCTGTCTTTATCCTGAATTTTATATAATTTTACTTTATATTTTTCTTGCCTTCAATGATTATTTTGTTGTATCTTTTGTAGTTATTTAAAGCACTCTACTTTGTTTGGTTTGTTATTTATAATATAAGATAGGCAAATGTAAGAGACAGGAGATAACTTTTTTGGTTGAGTGAATACTGTTTTATTAATTAAAAATGTGAACCTTAAGAGTTAAGTACAAAATTCTTAAAACTAAACTAGAACTAATATCTATCTAGTGGTCGCACACATGCGCACCACTGATTATTTTATGATAGTGATAAACATGGTCGCACACATGCGTACCATTGAAAGTGATTGCTGCTATTTGCCTTACTTTAAGAATTCTTCTTACAAAGATTATAATGAGTATTATTACTACAATTGTTACCAGGATCAGGGATGTGTGTCCAGAAACGTGATGAAAAGTGAGTCCTCTGAGCTTGATGTTTTCACCTTTAAGATCTTTAACATGGCCTTTTAACTTAGCTATTTCCGTGTCGTGGTTGATGAATACATTACCCAGTGGTTTAATAAATCCTTCTTTATTCGAATTTACGTCTTTCGTCAAGAAATTTTCAAATTTATTATTAATTTTACCATGAGCTGTATGAATTGCCACTAATGTTGTCTGGTCGATTCTAGCAGTGCAGCCTGAATCTAGAGTTAATAATTGTTTGGCGTTGGTTTGAACATTTCACATTTCACAAAGTAAGGTTTCATATCGTAGTAAATTATTAGATTCCAGGATGATGATACAAGATTTATTTGGTTTACTGGATCTAAATATATTGCAGAATTATCCTTTACATCTCGTACCATATTTGTGTTTGCAGAACGAGTAAATAAAATCATGAATAAACTTAATAGCGCGAACGAAAGTAATCCATTATTCGATGATCGTACTCTTGTTAGATTCGATCTTAAGTTTCTTGGGAGTTCATCTTCGTCTTAACTGTTGAGGGGGTTGCTAGCCATATTAATAGAATCTTTCGTGGAGTGATGTTCTACTGGACACAGTTTATGTATAGGTCTTTTCAATGCTTCAATTTCTGTTTTTAAAGTCACAAATCTGACCATACCATCTTTTCCTGGGTGAACTTCTGTTACTCTTCCAAGTGGCCAACGAGCTGGATGCGTGTTTTCATTTTGGACAATTACCACTTGAACTACTTCTAGATTGTTAGTTTTTGATTTCCATTTAACACGTTGCTGCAGGGAGGATAAGTAGTCCCCTTATCCTCTCTGCAGTATTATCCTTTACATCTCGTACCATATTTGTGTTTGCAGAACGAGTAAATAAAATAATAGCGCGAATGAAAGTAATCCATTATTCGATGACCGTATTCTTGTTAGATTCGATCTTAAGTTTCTTGGGAGTTCATCTTTGTCTTGACTGTTGAGGGGGTTGCTAGCCATATTAATAGAATCTTTCGTGGAGTGATGTTCTACTGGACACAGTTTATGTATAGGTCTTTTCAATGCTTCAATTTCTGTTTTTAAAGTCACAACTCTGACCATACCATCTTTTCCTGGGTGAACTTCTGTTACTCTTCCAAGTGGCCAACGAGCTGGATGCGTGTTTTCATTTTGGACAATTACCACTTGACCTACTTCTAGATTGTTAGTTTTTGATTTCCATTTAACACGTTACTGCAGAGAGGATAAGTAGTCCCCTTTCCACTGATTCCAAAAGTGAGTCTTCATCTTTTGAAGAAGCTTCCAACGATCTAAATAGCTTAATTAGCCGTCTCGGTTTTCATCAGGGCTTTCTGTTATTGGTCGCCCTATCAGAAAATGACCTGGAGTTAACGCATCAATTCCTTCTGGACTACTATTAAGATCATGTAGGGGTCTAGAGTTTAATACTGCCTCAATTTGAATAACAGTGTGCTGAGCTCCTCGTAAGTTAGTTTGTTTTCACCTATAATTCTTTTCAGATGATACTTCATAGATTTGACTGCAGCTTCCCATATTCCTCCAAAGTGAGGACTTGCGGGGGGAAAAAATGTCAACTTATTTTTTCTTTTCTAATATAGGGGAAATATTAGAGTTATGTTTGATTGCTGCGATAAAATCATTATCCAGTTTTTTAGCAGCACTAACAAAATTTGTGCCATTATCCGAGTATAAATGACTGCTCCTGCCTCTTCCGCCAAACATTCTTCTTAAAGCGCCTAGGAATGCCTCTGCTGTTAAACTGCTTACTTCAAGATGAATAGATTTTGTTGTCATATATATAAATACTGACACATATCCTTTAAACGATTTCTGACCTATTACATTAGAACATTTTATGTAAAGAGGACCGCGTAATCTATACCACAGTGCGTAAACGGATGTGATACATTTATCCGATATTGCGGAAGTATACCCATAAGTTGATGTTTTTGTATCTTTTTGTATCTCAAACATTTAGTGCAGTTTCGAATGACTTTTTTAATAGCATTTTTCAGACCAATTATCCAATACCGTCTTTTGACAATAGTTTCGACTAGCTGATTACCACCATGAAGTGTTGACTGATGAATTTCGCTTATAATCAATTCGGCTAATCTGGATTTCTGTAGAATTATTGGATGCTTCATATTATATGGTATGTTGGCGAACTCAAGGCGACCTCCAGCTCTCATAACACCTTCCTCGTCTAGATATGGACTTAATGAAGATAGCTTATTACGGTGATCTACCATATGCTCGTTTTTTAATTGTGTGACATTTCGGTTGGTTGATAGCTTTTAATAATAACCATTTCCGCCTCGCGTACCTCTTCCGAAGTTAAATAAATTGGCAGATTGTTATTCTTTTTCAGTTTTTTGATAAAACGTAGTACGTAAACAAAAATTCTTTTCATTTTACGAAACGTCGAAAATCGGCTTGTAGTTTCATAAATACAACTGGATTGCTGCGTCTTTGTCAATGCAACGAAGATCCTTTCAGGCTGCTCATTTGTCCAATATTCTTCAATTTTTTGTAACCAAGTAGGCCCATTCCACCAAAGAGCGTCGTTTTTAAGTTTTTCTGGGAAAATTCCTTTTGATTTTACATAACCCCATTTTGCTGTCTGAAACTCTAGTTCTGCTAAATTTATCTTTCTTTGCGGAGTTTTTAATCCACGCTAGTGTAATAGTGGAATCACTCCAAGCATATATGTCAGTGTCTGGTTTAAAAACACCTTTTAATTTGTTGAACAATTTTGACAAAGGGTGTGCAGTACATAATTCCAACTTTACTCTTGTTATTGCTGAATCTGTTTTCAAATATACTACCGCAGCATAGGCCTTTTCTGATGCAAATGCAAAACCGTGAAGTTGAATAGATGACTGATATGAATTATAAAGCCATCTGCTTATTTTGATTGATGTAAGTGATGAAAGATGATTTGTAAATTTTAGCCATTCTTTTGTAAGTTGTTCATCCAACGGGTCGTCCCGTTTGAATGAACAGATTGAATTTTCCATTGATGTTGAATAAATAACTTTGCTATCACAGTTACTGGAGTTAACCACCACATTGGATCAAATATTTTTGCTAAATATGATAACGCCAACCGTTTAGTTACTGGTTTATCGTCTGCGAAGTTCATGTTGAAGGAAAAATAATCGCCTTGGGGATTCCACTGAAAAATACCTTCTTTGTCGATTTTCCTAATAATAATTCGTGCTACTATAGGATTGGCATCACCCATCTTAATTCCCATTGCATTCAATGCCTGAACGCATTCGTTGGTTGTATCGAGCAAATTTTTTATGCTAGAGGTTGATGAGCTTATTACATTCGGCTGATCAAGAATTTTATCGATTAAAGTAGTAAATAGAATTCTTTTGTTTCCGAATCGTTGATTTACAATCTCCCACGCACATTCATAATTGTTCTCAGTTGTGGGTAGATGTTGTATAAGTTTTAATGCGTCACCTCGTATTAATATTTTTAGCCGTAGAAGTTTGTCCACCTTTGGTAATTGTTGGTTTTCATGGACAAATTTTTTAAATAGATCATGAAATGAAGCCCATTCTTGAACTTGACGATAAAAAAATGGTATGTTTATTTTTTCCAGTTCCACGGACCGTTTATTTTCACTAAGCGAGCTAATTTTTTCGGTTAGTGCACAATGTGCTACTTCATATTCTTTCTCGATATCTTCTAAATCTTCAAGAATATCTTCTTTTACCAACAGTTCCGTGTTGAGTTTAAGGTACAGTTGCTTTTGGATTCCATCTGTCGTTGCCACGATTTTTTTAAATTTTCTAATATGTATATCGTGCTCTCTTCTTTAACCTCGCTCAGATTGTCTTTTAGTTTGAAGATTTCTCTCCTGTATTAACAAAGCCAGGCCGAAGTTTTTTCGGCAGCAATCACTGATTCATCTTTAGGAACTGTTGGATTTTCTTTGAGGACTACTATCTCATCTTCAGCTTGCTCTTGCATCCGCTTTTGCAATTTGTTGTTGCATAAGCAACATCTGTCGTTGCATTTTTTCTTCCATTTGAAGTACAGGCGACGGTTGCTGGGTTCCTGCAGCTCCCTGTAGTGCAGTACTTGCCAGTTTTTCTCTATTGGTTCCTGGTGCATCGTCATGTACGGTTGCCAATGTTTCTTGCTGGGTTCCTGCAGCTCCCTGTAGTGCAGCAGTTGCCAGCGTTTGTTGCTGAGTTCCTGCAGCTCCCTGTAGTGCAGTACTTGCCAGCGTTTGTTTGATCAAATTTTTTGTTTTTGCCACTAAGTCTTTCATAATTTGAAGAATTTTCTGGGTGAAGTATGAATCCGCCTTAGCTCCATGAGTTAGGAGTTTGCGGTGGTTAGTTGAGTAGGTCTCTCATACCTTGTTGAGATTAGCTAGTATATCGTCCGCTGAACCCACACGAATGCCTTTTTGTTCCACTTTGCTATACAAGGCTGCAACTTCAAGTTGCTTCTACGATTTGTATAGTGTAGCGCAATCAGACATTTTTAGTAATTTTTATTTTTCTAAAAATTTATTTAAATAAGTAGGATTGTTAGATGGTTATTTCTACTTTCGAAGGACCAAAATGTGTAAGAGACAGGAGACAACTTTTTTGGTTGAATGAATGTACAATACTATTTTATTAATTAAAAATGTGAACCTTAAGAGCTAAGTAAAAAAGTCTTAAAACTAAACTAGAACTAATATCTATCTAGTGGTCGCACACATGCGCACCACTGATTATTTTATGATAGTGATAAATATGGTCGCGCACATGCGTACCATTAATTATTTTATGACATGGTTTGTGTTATCTTTAATATTACACATCCTAAACTAACAAAGGTTATCATAAACTGTGATAAATATATCTGGGAATTTTCATACTTAATGTGTTTATGGGAAAATGATAAGAAAGTAATATGTTTCTGGGAAAATGATAAGTATGTAAATATAATGTGTTTTGGAAAATATAAATTATCATGTTCATATTGGAACAGCAAATAATAATTTATTGTCAATATATCTTAGTAAAGTGTTTAGATATTTACTTGATTTAGAAAAGTTTCGTAGCCATCGTAGTTTAGATTGCCAATGGATTAATGGTATCAACAAATTCGTTTTATACCTTCCCTTTATTTTCATACTTCCTGCATTAGTCTAGCAAACATTACCAACAGAACAAAAGCAAACAATTTAAAAATTAAAAAAGTAAAAAAAAATGTAATAAGTATTAATCATGGACTCATCTTAAAGAAAAATATTTAGAGCTTTAACATTACTGTTGCTGATGTAGTAGTAATAATAGTAGTAGTAGCAGCAAAAATAAATATCGAAAAGTTTATACCTGTTAAGCCAACAGCTTACATTTTATGCTTAACATCTTTTCTCTTACTTCTGCTTTTGCCTTTTTATGCTTTACATTGTATTATATTATTTTATGTTTACTTATCATGTTTGTGGTATTTTCATATATTTGGTTTTTATCATTATTTCCATTATTATTTTTCTTAGCTTAAGGCTTACACACCGGAAACATTTCTGCTTTATATGTGAATGTGTTTTCAAATTTAGCTTTACATGAAAAATTTCGAAATGTTTAAATTAGTGATGGTTTAACTAGAAAATTAGTGTGTTATATTTTAAATAAAAAATAAGTTTTTTTTTCAAAATTGAATATGGGGAATTTCTAAACTTTTTGAAACCAACTTTATGTGTCTTGTATTTTAAACGTTTATTTTGAAAGTAGGAAAGCTGTCTTATAAAATAACTAAGAAATCCAACATTTTACGTCATTCATCTAAAACCCCAAGGCTAAAATTGCATCCATTTAAAGCTAAAAAATATAAAAAAAAAACTAAGGATTTGTTCATTTAATTTAGTTGCCATTATACTATCTGGTGAAAAGTTATGCCAAATAAGTGGGTGTTTTTTCGAAAATGTATAACTTTCGAACTCGATTTAACGTCGAGAATGTACATGTTTTCCTATGAAGATTGCTTATTGATATAGACCCGCAAAAAATATACTAATTTGACTCATATGTTAATTATAGTGTTGTGCCTTTTTCGATATTAGAAATATTCTATATCAAGTGTATATCCCACACAATCTTTAATAAAATTATTCGAATTCGACCCCATTTCGGTACATTTTGAATAAAATTTCTATATACAAATAAACTAATTATTTTAATACAAATACTTTTATTAAATAAATACAACAATAGTTGAAAAAATTTTACATAAGAAAAATAAAACTAATTTATCAAACATTAAATAAAAATAAAATTAAAAACTATAAAAAACTGGTTGAATAGTTTAACCCTGCGGTACATACCCGTGTACCCGGATACCTTGTTTGATTTTAAAATGCTTCACAATTAATATATAGTCACAAAGCTTCATATCGTCGCTGAATCGCAGTTTCTAAAGCTTTGAAACTGAAGAACCCCAATTTTGATAACACGGTCTATATGTAAGTTGATACCAATGGTAGTCAATACTCACGGTACTTCTGTACCCCGTATAACCCGTATAACTCTTCCTTACAGTATTTATTTTTTTGATTTATTTAAAGTTAAAAGTAAAATTTTGTTTTGTTTAAGCTAGTGAATAAGCCTTTCCTTTCATGCAAAATGTCATTGTGTAAAATCTGGATTTGAAGGAAAACTATTTCCATAAGTAAGCTAATTATGAACTTTCTAGTTTATTTAGGAACTTAAGAAAGAAGGATAAAACATAATGTATGGCAGCAAATCTTTCTCATTATCACTGTTTTGCGCCAGTCTTTATGATTATAACAATGATGGCTCACATTTCACATTTTTTACATCCTTCAATATTGACTGTGATTTTTTATAAACTCTTTTTAATTTTTTTGTATTTCATGTAAAAATGTCCAACATTTCTACTCTAAAATATCATACAAAGTTAAGCTGTTGATATTATTTCCGCTATTCGCGAAAGGTTAGATAAACTTTCAATGTTGTAGCTCCAAACTTGAAAGGAAGCTGTGCCATCACTAAGAACATTATTTAGAATTGTAAGAAAATTAGAGTTTAGCTTGAACGATTTTCAGAGAGGATTTTATATGGAACCTTTTCTCAATTGTGGATCAAGTCAGTGCTATTACTAAGAATATTCTTTAGGATTTTAAGAATGTTATAGTCCTGCTTGACCAGTTTTTGGAAGTTTTTTTTATATGAATCCTGTACCTTATTGTGGATCAAGTCTGGCTGTAAAATTTAAAATTAAAATTTATACTTTTTAGAATCTTACGTTTACATAAAACCAATACTAATTTATGCACTTTATAATGATTTTTGTAAGTAAGCCTTATATGAGAGCCAGTGTTACATCTAGCCTTTTTATTTTGCTTTAAGCCTCAACATTTTCATCTTAGCTTCTAGCCTATTTTCTCTCCTTTGAACTTTAAATTGCCTTAAAAAGGTTAAAACGATAATATTTTAACAACGAAGAAAATAGTTTATTAATTACAATTACTAATTTTATTTAATCAAAAACGAATTAGAATTCAAAAATGACGAGAAATCAGTTCAAAACTTTGGGTAGCTTTTTTTATGAAATATAACCTAAATTTTTTATGGGGTTTTTTTAGGCGATTTTTCGTTGTAATTTTGCTGCTTCTTATTTATAAAATTATTACAATTTCTTTAGAAAAATATCAAAAACTAATGAGAAAAAAAGTTTCTGAAAAAACTTTTCCTGGCTTTTTTTGACTTTTTTTAAGTTTAATTTAGCCTCTTGTTTTCTAGTCTCCTGGCAATACTGATGGGAGCGAGCTATGAAATTTTGCGGAGCGAACCTCATAAAAAACCCTTCTTTTTAACTTCATATAAATTATTCTATAAAATTAAATGGCGTTTTTAACTTCTATAAAACTTTTATATGTACTGAACTATGTAATATTTAAAAAAATTATGAGTGCCGAAACGCTATTTTAATTTAATAATAAGTAACCATAGGTAACTAGTTTAAACAGAACTCGTTCGTGTATCATACTGTGTCAAGTATTTTATAAAATACGACTTGCAGCTTTATTGAAAGTGGAACATGGAAGGACAGATAGAACGTCAGACGGACGAAATAATTAACTGAAAAACACACTAAGGTAGCCGGGTATCCCGGATATTGGTATGTATGGTCTCACGAAAAACAATTGCGAATGCACCTCTCTAGAAATGAAGATTGGTCTATTCTTATATGATATCCAAAATATAACATATGAATGTTTAAATTTACCTGAACTGAACCAATTTCAAAACACCTCTAAAAAGACGTATTTCTTTCAATATCATTATCAAATATTTCGCTAAAAAAAATAACTTCAAATTTAATAGAGGCATACTAAGGCCCAAAATAGTCATCTAAATAATTGTTTTCTCTTTTCAGTCGCGGGAAGATACAGATTTTAACAACGTTTTTTCTTTTTTACATTTTCTTTATTCGGACATATACTTTTATATATTCATAAATTTTTTAACATTTAGAAAACTAATTTTTAACATTTTTTTACTCATTATATATGCAATATTTTATGTTTATCATATGTTGTAATATTTCTAACAAGAGGTTAAAAATTATGCACTCTGTTGATTGAAAATTATATTTTTGAAGGTACTATAAAAATGGTTTATCTCACTTGAACGAAATTATTAAACGGAAATAATTTTGGTAATTAGTTTAAAACATACATTTCTTCAATTTTTGTGGTGTACATTTTCAACATTTTTGTCTCCATACAAATCAATGCATTTTAATATAAATATATGCAACATTTCAAGATTGTAATATCGAAAATGATTTTCCATTTTTATAACATATTAGATTTCGATATATGTAAAAAAGTAGTTAATATAAAACAGGGGTTCTCACAAATATAAGCTTCACGACCCCCTTGAAATATTGCAAGTCGACAATGACCCGCTACAATTTTTGTGTAATAATTTAACACCAAGTCGAAGGTTTGAAATACTATTTTAATCTTTGATATAAAACATGTTTTGCAACATAGACCAACGTTTTTAAATTTAGGTTTGAATTCTAATTGAGACTCATTTGAGAAAAAATGTTAAATAAATGATAATTTCTTATTTTGATATCTCAAATCTAAAAATAAACATATACATTATTATGCAAAGGAGAGTATACGATAAATGGAGTTTTCTCAATTTGAAATAAAAAGTGATTTTTAGGTCGGCCATTTAAATTCATTTTCTAGAGAAAATATTAAAAAAGTTGATGTATAATATTATTCTTAAAGCTAAAGAAAAAATTTAATTTAGGAAAATATACAAGTTACATTGATAAAAAAAATGCGTAAACTTAAACTAAATAATATAAGTTCTGTTCCACTATTAGTCAAATTTAAATTTTTAGGACAGAAAGTGTTCTCCGAATTGCTGTATATTTAGTGGTTTTTATGACAATTTCAAACTAAAACTTTTGAATCTAGCTAATACTGAAACAGACCTATAAATCTATATTTTTAAGTTTGAGAGCCATATTTGATATATTTAAGAATTGTATTTGAAACAATTTTGATAGTGAATACATTTCTCAATTTGTGAATAAATTTCTCTTCTTGTTTATGCTTTTATTTATTCTTAAACCTTTGACATTTTAGAAGAAGTTTAAATTTATATTATCGTCAATTTTAGATCAAGATTTCGAATTAAAAAAAAATAAAAACGTAAAATATAAAAATTGTGATTAAAGTAATGTTCGTTTAGCTGCCTTGGAACTAAGAATAAGTCATACTTTTTAAGGTAACTTATCAAAAACGGAACGTTTAAACCAGAGTAAAGATTTATCCATAATAGAATTAATCCCTCAAATGGATATAATTGCAATTATGACTTAAATTTTATGTTTAAGTAAATGGTACGAACCAGCTGTGGTTCGAGGACTCCCATATAATAATCATTGATATAAAGCAACGAAATTGATATTTTTTTTTTTTTTTTTTTTTTTTGATTTAAATTTTAAAAAAGTTCGACGGCAAGTGTTGATTGAAAACACTGCATAAACGCAGAGAAAAGATATAGTTGTAGTGACCAAAATCTAAGAGCACATCGAAAAATGGAAATGATTATATGTAATAAATATTATGATTCCTTTTTATCATATTGTGTTCGATTTTATGGTTTGTTTTTTCATGTTATGATTCTAGTTTTATATAATTGAACAATCTTAATACATCATTATCCCATTCTATCAGATTAGGATTTGATGTTATTTTATATAATTCTAACTTATTATATCATTTTTCCTCATTGTCATATTATAATTCCATTTTATCATATTATTATCCCATATTATTATATAGTTATCCAAAATTATCTTATTAGTTTTTCAATTTGTCATATTATTCCATCTTACGTATTAATAAAAAACAATTTTTATACATTTTCTATTACAAATAATAGAGCAAAAACTTCAAAATATTTACATGTTATTTTTTCATTAATTATATTCATTTGTACCACCATATGTGGTTCAAATGCAAGGTATGTTTTTTTAACTAAATCCTTTAATGGTAGTTAATAAATACCTTATATTGTTTGAGGTATAACCAAACCTTGTCTATTTATATTTATTCATATGTAAACTAAATGAGAATTACAATGAACAAACAAACATTAGAAACAAAATATATTTAAAAGCAAGCAAATATTGAATTTTTCCGCTAAATGTGTAAGGGATAAGTATTATATTTATTTAAAGCATATTATTGTTATGGGAATAATAGTGTCAATATTGTATAAAAACAGAATATCGTTTAAGAACAAGGTAAAAGACTGCAAATAATTAATAGTTGCAGAAGGAATGATATTTTTCATATTAATAAAATTTTGTTTCTGGTAAAGATATTTAAAAACGTGTTATTTTTGCAGTCAATCTTGTTAAAATTTTTATTGAGAGTAAACATTTAATGACAAGACTTAAATAAAACGTTGTTATCAGGAACATAGAGTTGTTAGAATTCAAGAAAATTAATAATGAGAATATAATATTGTTATAGTGATAATGCTGTAACCATGTTTTTCCTCTGCGTCTACTAGGCAAAAATTTAATACTTTTTAATTTCGCATTTTTTTTTTTTTTTTTTTTTTTGATAGAAAATATGCACGAGTACACTAAAGTTAGTGATTCTCTAGAGTTTAATATATATAACGTTGCTATCATAAAACCAGACATGAGATATTATCATCGTAAAATTCAATATAATTAACAGACATTTAATGAAATATATATATTTCGCAACTGATATATAGAGTTTTTATCTAAATTGTCTAATAGGGCATTCAGACCGACGCGAAATTACGTACTTTCGTGATTTCGGCCGAAATCAAGTTGAAATTAAGTAATTTCCCATACATTTTGGCAATTGCGAAATTACATAATTTTGTATAATTTCGGCGAAATGACATTGAAATTACAATTTCCATTTCCGTGCAGATCTGTACATGGTTGGAAAAATACTTTTTTTCAATTATGTACTGCATGTTTCAACCGTGAGAAGAAAAAAAAAAAAACAATTGACAGCTGATCTTAAATTTAAACACAAATCTTAAAACTAATTATTAAAGTGATTTTGCAAAATGAAACCTATCCTTTTTACATTTTTAATTGTTGCAAATTAATAATTTCCAATTTAGTAAGTAATTGTTTCTTATTTTTTTCCATTTCAAAATACTTTATTTACCCCTATAACAATTTAAAATGTAAACAGTAAGTATCAGCTGTTCACGAAATTACATCAAATATCATCTAGTCAGTATGAACACTCCAGATTTCATTTGTAATTTCGGCATGAAATTTCGCGCCGGTCTGAACAAGGCATAAAGTAATTTGTAGTAAGTAACACTTCTGACTCAAATTTGAGTTTAAATTCAATAATTTTATGCAATTTACACAAAATTTTCAATCTGTTTTCCGCATTTCTTTTCAATAAAAAATTAGGCTTTAGATCCTTGAATAATACCTGTATGGAATTGTCTTAACAGCTTAAATTGGAAATAGGAAGAAAAACATGTAATAATTATCATTTACACTTGTTATATTGCCATTATTCTCCAAACACACTTATCTTGCTGACAACTACCGCGAAATGTTGCGTTAATATTGATGTCAAATTAAAGCTTTTCATTTGCTTAATACTAAAATCTAGTGGGCGTCAAAATAGTATTAAGTCTGATAATTTTTTGGACCAAAAAATTTTGCGAAAATTCGCTTTCAAAATAAACTTAAATCAAGTTTTTTATAAGAATATAATTGAATATTATTGTTAGGGTGGAGACTAACACGCATTTATAAGTAAAAAATAAGACCCTCCAAGAGATATGCTTTTAGAAATTGACGTTTACATAAGAATAAATTATTTTAAAATGCACTATATCTAATTTAAGACTACGGAGTGTAAATTATGTCTAGTGGGAAAAAGTAAAAAAAAAAACTTTTTATAATTTAATAACAAAATTACACCATTCAAAATATGTTTCGCTTTTTATTATGCAATTAGTTTGTATAAAATAGAACAACATTAAAAGCAAAGAATTTTTCAAGTATTTTTAAATTTGTTACCTAAAATTTAAAAATACTGGTTTGGAAAAGAATTTTCAAAAAATTTGCATTAATTTTTGAATATTTAGGTGTCTTTGTTAATTATATATACTAAGAATCCTACAGGGAAGAATATTGCAAAGAAAAATCTGAAATATTTACTTCTACACTGTGAAAAAAAATTGTGTAGCTTTTACCAAAATAGCAAAGATTTTCTAAAATATTGTCAACTTCAATATTTATTCAATATTTTTAAATATTTTCTATATAGCCCATATTAAATTATATATATTATATATACCAAATTTTGAACTAAGTTAACTTAAAAAATTTTCCATATTAAGGATTTTGTGTTAAATGTTTCAAACTTTTCGATTTGTCTATTGAAAATATTAAAGTCACAGCTTATTACAGATGAATAATTATAAGTAATGAATTCCTAAGATTCTCTGGGATGACTTTGCAAAACAACCAAGAATAATTATGATTTTATTGAAAAATTAGCTAAAATAACACTAATGAAAAATTATTATCAAACTTTTAATTCCGTCTAATCCTGCAGTAGCAGTTCATCGAAATATAACAAATCAAAACAACAGTATTAATATCTATTTCGTAATTTTGTATTCAAAGATGATTGCGAATATTGTTTTTTAATGGTTTAATCATTCAGAAAACTAACAGATTAATAAATTTTTGTAATACGTATGTATTTTCACTTGGCTGCAGTAATAAGTAATATAAATATAATGAGTCGTTCTCAAATAAAAAGAAATGCAAAAATTAAGACTAGAAGACAAAAGGTAAAAAAAAGTAAATTTAAACACTACGGCAACACTGATTAGTAAAAAACCTAAATAATTTATACAAAAACTACCATAATTAATATTTGTTTGTGTATTTCAATAGCTATATGTACACTTATAAAACCTTATATTTAATAGAGGGTATTTTGGATAATTTATTAATCCAATACTGGAAAAATTTGGATGAAATATGTGATGAAAATTGTTTCGTTTTGACATAAATTCGAATGTTTAAAACGAACAAATTATTTTTAGGTGTGAGAGAAAACGATAGATTTCATACCCCATTTTCTTTCAGTAGTATTGTTTCTTTCAAATGACAGCAATTTTATTTTTTTTTTATTGTGAAATTTGTTTCTTTGTAAGCAAAATTTATTTATTAATTGTAGTTTTCTTTTGTTATAAATAATTTTGGAACAATAAAAGAGAAAACAATTGTATTCGGTGAAAGAGCTGATTTGTAAATATTGTGTTGAAAAAAATTATGCAGTAGAAATTAAAGTGCAATATGGTGATTTGTCTTAACTAAAGTTATTATCAAAACATGCAATAACTGATCTAAATGCAATTTTTAAAGAACTCCAAACACCAGCATCGATTAGAAAATTTTAAAATGCATACCGTATTTGAAACACTATACTCAAATAGTTTATAAAAAATTTATGCATAAATGAGTTTCGATATATTTTAATTGGTATTTTTTTATACCGGCATCGTGAATTTTATGCGTTGCAGAACGTTATGTGATTACTTGTTTGGTATAACGAAGACATATTTTTATTTTAAATTTTTTTACTAATGGAAGCGTTTTAAACAACCACAGAGAAGAGAATTACATCCATTTAATATTTTGCAGGATTTACTGAATTCACATATTTTTCACTACTTAAATCTTCTATAAAGTGATGTTTTTATTATTTGTATCATTTTTATCTTTAAAAATAAATTTTTTTATTATTTAATTCAAATTATATTGCCACAAATATTTAAAAATATATTTTAAACAAATTTTGGTTTAAAACGAGAACCAAAACTTGTTCGATTTGAAAACAACAAAAACTTGGTATTTTAATTTTTCATTACAACCTAATTTATTGTCATTTTTATAGAATAAAATGGAAAATGAAATAGAGTTCGATTTTACAATAAAATAAAAATGAAATTGGAAAATGTATTTATGTCCATCACAGCCATCTTTGTTTGTTTTTCCTTCGTTTTTATTATTTAGAAATCCTTTTTTTTGTTACATAAGTGATTAATAGTTTTCAAAATTTGAAAAACTTTTTGTAAATAGAAGTATGTTAGACCTTAATAGTATGTTAGACCTTTCAAGTAACAAAAATTTGGCAAGTGATTAAACATTTTTTATGTCAGAGGTACCTAACTTTGAGCCCCCTTAGCTCTGCCCCTGAGGGGTTTGTTGTGCCCACTTCCAAACTTAACATTGGACGCTCCTCTGCTACGCCTATACCAAATTTGATGAAAATCCAGCGAGCCGATCAGAAGTTACAGATTTATTAAAAAAAAAAAATTCGATTCTACCCCACTATGCTATGTAATGACATTCACGGGGGTGAAATTGTGAAATATGGCGACTAATTGAAAATCTAAAATTAATATTTTGAAAAAATAATTGATTCCAGGTAAAAGTAGATTAAATGAAGTAGGTAAAATGAAGTACCATAATCTGTTAAAAAATTCTTCAATTTCAAAGTCACAGAATTTTTGCATTTTTTAATCACAGTGGTAAAGACCGAAAATTGAAATTGTTCAAGTTTATATTTTTGTGTTTTATTTTATAAAAAGAAGTTCTTTTACAGTGGAGTTGTTAAGTATAGATATTTAGAAACATACTTGCGTATTTCTTGTTATAGTTAATGTTGTAGGAATATTTTTAATATATATATTTTTTTCTTTTATATCGGTCTAAAAACGAGCATTTTTTACTTTTATATAAAATTTAAAAAATCTTTTAAACGAACTTGGGTGAAAATAAAATATTTAGGGTTTTGCTTAATATGTGTAGTATGAAAAAAAAAAATAAAATAAATAAAAATAAAAATAAAAAAAGAAAATATTTTGTAGATTTTTTGCTATTAGGAAGAAATAAAATATTTTCAAAAAAATCTTTCAAGGAAAATATGCTTGCTTTCATAACAAAAACTAAATAAAATAAAACTAATAAAAATTAAAAATAACTATTTTATTAACTTAATTATTTGCATTATTTACGAATACAACTATATAGAATTTCCGGAAAATACTTAAAGCAAGTTTGCATTATCAAGTCACTTTAATGCGCAAACGTACTTATGAATTTTGCCTTAACCTGTAAGGTTCCTGTATGGAAGCGATGATCATTTATGGACCGATACTTCTGTAATTTGGCTGTAATTTTGGTACAAAATTTTATATCTATGCAGTCATTTATGTAGAAATTATGAACGAAAAAGTAATTCCTGGGAGAGATTTATGTACGGAGGTAAGGTCAATTTTGGACCGAATCTCATGAAATTTGGTGGTATTATTTTTGCTTAGGCAAAACTTTTCTATAATGAATTTTTTTTATATATAGATACATTTTGAGATATTTATGAACATTTGATATATTCTTGGGAAAATTATAATAAGGGGACTAAGTGTAATAATGATTACATTCAGTGTTGCCAGTTTAGCATTTTTAATGATAAATCTAGCCTTTTTATTAAAATTTTCATTTTTGCTTCCAGTCTTTTTTTAATTTTAAAATTGCCTTCAAAAAGCTAAAAAATCTCTTATCAACTATCACTAATTTTATTACTACAAAACTATCCACTTACCTCGCCTGCGAAGCTTCCTTATCCAAATCAAAAATAACAACTAATTTTATGGATTTACTAAATCGATTATTATAATTATTTTTCATTAACCATAGAAACTATTTATAAACATAATTAGCATAATTTTATTTATTTATTTATTTTTTTTTTATTTAAAGTTCTTCTAAAAGCGAAAAATCACATTAAAACATTAGGTAATTTTTCATAGGAAATATAACCCAAAATAAAATGGCAATTTTTTAATGGATGATTTTATATTCTATGTTTTATTTATAAATTTATTAAATCTTTTAAAATCTTTTAAAAAAATATCAAAAACTAATGAGAACGAGAAAAAATATGATCCTAAGTTAAACAAAGAGATTTAATTTTTTTCTTGTCTTATTTTTTCGGGACAGCTGGCCTTTTTTAAACTTTTTTAAAGTTCAATTTAGCCTCCTCTTTTCTCATTTTTGCTGTAGGAAAATATGTTTTGTTCCAACTAAAATGAACAGTTCAATTTTAAGTAAACTGTTTGAAGATGCTCTTCTCTCATTTATAGATGAAATAATGGATGAAGATATGATAACGCTGCTATTCATGTCTGAATCCAATCTTAATCATGGTTTAATGAACATAGTAATCCACTATTGGATTAGCTGGCTTGCAGCCCGAATTTAATATGTAATAATGCACAGAATGAAACTACAATGATAATAACGGAATTAAAATTAAAAATTAAGCACGCCTGGGAAGAAATTGATAGTAATTTTCTTCAAAAATTAGTCCAACCAATGCCAGACCAAAGTTTTGTTATTCAAAACAAAGGTTCATCAACACATTATTAATAATGTTTAGCTAATAATAATTAGTTCCTTAATTTATGTGCGTATATAGGAAAGTATCATAAAATAAATATCAAAAAATAAAAATAAATTTAATGTACATTTTAAGTTTTTTGTTATTAATTTTTTAAGTAAAGTCAATAAAAAATTAACTTGTAACACCTTAATTATTTTTTAGCCCCACTTTTTGAAAGTTAATTAAAAAAACTGAAGTGCATATATAGGCATATGCACCAGTGTAGTTTCCTTTGCAACTGCGGAATAAAGATTTGCAGAAATTATGGTTTTTGATGCGCGGATTGCTGGATGGACAAAAGATTATTTTTTCCTTTTTTATTGAGCTAATTATTTCGAAAAATTATAAATAAGGCGCCGTACACCTTCCCTGAATTAAGTGCCATTTTTGGTGATTCTACCCCACTATGTGGCGTTTTGATTTTTTATACACTCTATTTTCTATTGAGTAGAATATAGTTAGATGATCTATGGAGATCCTCTTTACTTAATGGGTATACTTGTAATTATATTTGTAGTTATAAATTCCAGATCTGAAATCATTAATATAATAAAATCCTTAAGATTTAAAATTTAATTTTATTTAAATTTAAATATTTTTTCTTGCTTTTTGATATTATTTAACATTTCCAGTTTAAAGTATGATTAAAAGATTTTTTTATTTCCATCCAATATTTGTTTATTTAGTTGACTTTTGTCTTATTACGATTAAATTAATTTATTTATTTTTCGTATTTCTACTCAATTTAGTTCTTTAAAAATCCTTAGTTTTATTTATTTATTTATTTTTTTTTTTTTTGGTTTTCTTTTGACAGATTTTTTGTGTTCATGTCGACTGTGTGTATATGTGCTTCTTTTTGTCTTTTCATTTCAATCCACTCATTTTAAAATTAAATTTTTCTTGTTTTATACAAATCACGTTTTGAAATACATTTTATATAAATCAACATTTGACAAAGATTTACGATGTTGCTGTTGTAGTTCTTACTTTTTTAAAGGTTGAAAACAACAACAGCATTGTTAGAGGAATGTTTGCATTTAGTATTTATTTAATGTTATTCATGCCCTTTAAGCGCTTAATACACAATTTGTATTGTTTTGAATTGAAGGTGATGTATGTTGTAAATTTTGCGGTTAAGCCATATTTTGAAAAAGTTCCTGGTAGGAAGACAAAGCAGGAGATGAGTATTTTGGTTTTTGTTTCATCTTGAATTAATACCTACATTTTATTAAAAATTATATGGAAATTTGAATTGAAATGCAAGTTGCCTAAATAATATGATCCTACGAGAAAGGAAGCAAGTTGTTTTAAATACACATACTGGAAAGTACATACTTAATCTCAGAAAAAAAAAAAAATAACGATCAAGTGCTTGCAAAAAAGAACATCTTCACCATTTCAAAAATAGAAGTAATTGCATATTATGAACTCTTTTGGAAGTTATTAATAACCACTTCTAAAAAGTGTGAAAATAAATGTATTTTTGGCAGGAAAAAATTTTAATAATTTCTAAGAAAATTGATATTTCACAAATTTTAAGTCATTTTCTGAAGAAATATATTAAAGAACTTCTAAAATGAATAAAAATGTTTACAATCTCTTAATGTAAAACAATATATATATCACATTAAAGCTATTTTAAAACCATGTAAAGAAATACAATTAATGTTAATATTAATATTGAGACTTTATAGAATTATATTTGCATTTAGTATTAGCCTATGCAAAGACCTATGAAAAAGCTAATTTAAGCAATACAATTTTTAGTCAAAAATTTACTTTAAAACAAAAAGATATAGACATTTTATTTTAAGCACAAACACTGTTTTTTTAAAAAAAGTTTGTTTGTTGTTTTACACAAAAACCAAGAAAATAGAAAACCAGTTGTTTCTGTTTCTTGTGTTCATTAATCTTCATTTGTCTCCAACTGGGTGGAAATGATGAATCTCACATCATCACAAAAATAACAACAGTAAAAGGAACACAAGCTATTAAGCAACACTCACACATAGTTGCCAGATAAATTTGTAGCAAAATTGTCAACTTTTGAGAAAAAAATATCAAAATTATCAAATCGATTATTTAAAATCGTCAAAAGATCATCTACATCAAACATATGGTTTATGTATTTTAATAAACATTTTCTTATGAAAATTTTTTTTATTTATCATTAAATTTTAAATTAAAAAGATATTAATAAAAATTACATTAAGTTTGTAAGTTCGGCCTTTTATGAAAGTCAAGTAGTATCTATTTAATCTAATGATAGTCATAAAAATGATGAATATATAATTTTGTATGACTTTCAGACAAAAATAGGTTATTTATCTTATCTATAAAAAAGTTATAAAATCCCTATGGGCTTTTTTTAAGCTCATAAATAATATACAAAATTTAATTTTGAATGAATTCATCAAAAATATCTTTGAATACTTTACTTTTTAAAGTTTGATTACGAGATTAAAACTTTTTATAAAAAGTTCAGAAGAACTTTGAAATTAAAAATAAAATCGTTTTTAATTATATCGAATATAATATTTATTATATTGATTCCTATAAATCGTTTCTATAGGTGCATAATTTACATTGACAAATTTCGCATTTTTATTTTAATTGTTAATATTTATATACCAAGAAATAGTGCTGAAAATATTTTTGAATTTCATTTTAGAAAAAAAATCTTCAAATTGGAGGAAAAAATAGTCAAATCGTCAATAGGACATTTTTAAGGTCAAAATTCGTCAAAGTACCGATAAATCTTCAAGTCTGGCAACTGTGCAGATATAGAAACAAAACATAATTTTTTTCTTTTCTTTTATTGTTTTTATATTTTTCTAATTTTGTTGCAACAAACAGTAATGGTCAAAACAAGAATAAAAAAACAATTCAACACACACAATTTTAAACAAGTAAGAAAGTTATAGTTGGCCAAGACTGACCATATGATATCCTAGACCATTGTGAGTATGATTCAAAATTTGAGAAGGGATTTTATTGTGAACTGTTACTTGCAACAAGCTTAGTGGTATATATTTCTGTGAAACATACGTATCATTACGTTATGTTATTCATTCATTTAAGGAGATTCGTGGAAATATAACTTATATGGGAGCTATGGTCAGCATTACCGTTTGCAATTTTAATCGCCAATTGCCACTTTTTCAATCACCTTGGTAATTGGCCCCTTTTTTAAATTTGTTAGATGTGAATTTATATGATTATAGACCAAGTGAAGACCTCGTACAATAGCACAGAAGTTTAGTTAATAAAAAGTGAATTTTATCTTAACTATTTTTATGAATAAGTACTTTTTTTGCAATAATAAAAATTCTAAAGTATTTTTTTTTTTTTTTTTTTTTGTTCGTAAATTTTAATTTAGTAGTTTTTCTTAAAATACAATATTTTTATTTTTTATGAAATAAACAAATTTTGCGAATTTTTTTAGGTATTGAAGCAATTGGCCCCTTTTTTGGCGACTTTATTTTTTTAAATCCCCTTTTTTGGACACTTTTTAAAAATTCTCAACGGGCCGATTTTCAAAAATTTGATACTATAATTTCTACTTATATAAAACATATTTGTGTTAAATATTAACTTGATACCAACTTAGTTTAAGACTTATGCACGATAAAATGATTTTCGGAAGAGTGCTTTATATGGAAGCTATGGTTCATTATGGACCGATCTGCATGAAATTTGGCTCATAATATTATACCTATGTAAGACTTATGCCTTTATGATCGTTAAAGTCCTATTTTGGGACGACAGTTTTATGGGGACTAGGTAAAATAGTGGACCGATTATAAACAATTTAAATACGCTTCTTGCTTGTATAATAAAAATCGCTAAATTCGAGAAAAATTCGTAATTGCAATCTGTACTTTCTGTACAATATTTATATGGATAGCTAGCCAGGCGGACAAGTTAAATCGACTTAAAAAGTGATTATGAGTCTACTGATACACTTTAAGGTAGGTGTTGGATAATTCCTTCTGTGGGCTATAAAAATCAGCACATACGCATAATACACCAACCGCCTATGGTGGTGTAGGTTATAAAAAAGAGATAATGAAAATTTACTGTGAAGGCTGTTGCTTTTAAAAAAGTATTTCGAAAGAAAACTCAAATGGTTGATATAGGAGAAACTAAAATTTATTTATAAAATTTTCATTACACTTGAACGGATATTGCAGCTTTTTCCGTCATGATGTTTAAGTTTTTCTCATGGTTGTTTTTTTCCTTAATGGTTTAGATAAGTTTGTCAGTTTTCGCTTCCATATGAATTTAAGTAACACATGTCTTGAAGGTCTATTGTATTTACGTATATTTAGCTAGAACTTCATTTATGTGTGTGCACTGGTATTTATGTAAGGTATTTATGTAAGGGATATAGGTGTGATGATTTCAAAACAAAAGTAAGTGTTGAAAAATAAATATACGGAAAAGGTTAGCATGAGGAAGAGTATAAAACTACATATTGTATCAGATAAAATTTGCGCTTGTTATTGAATAAAATCACTCACATGTTATGTACCCATACCATAAAATTTTTAAATTTTATTTATTTTTACTTGAATATTTCTTTTTTTACCTAGATACCATTATGAAAGCTGTCTTATTATTATTTTAAATAGAAATTTTCTTACACTGGACAACATAATTTTATGTATATGTCTTATCTTCTTTTTTTCATTTCAAAATTAAATAAAGGTGGTCCGAAGTGCGTTTTTCATTTTCAAAATGCAATAACTCAGAAACTAATAAATATATTTTGATAGTTTTTTCACAACCTAACTGACATTAATTTAAGTAATATGTGTGTAAAATATTATATTGGCCAGAGCCTTATTTAATAAGTTGTAATAAAAATAGGAAGAAAAGAAAAAAAATGTAGAACATTTGGGAGAAAGAGTTATATATTTTAAATTTGCAATAAATTTAGCTATTAGGTGGAAAAAAGTAATTAGTTCTAACCAATTGTATATTTTACTAACTGATTATTCAACTTTATAGAATTTATCCAAAATTTTTTATATTTTTTCGCTGATTTCGTTAGGAAATTTGAAAATGCGAAATATTTTTGCACAAAATCACAGGGTCACTATAATACAAATAAGAGAAAATTATTTTAAAAACTGTATACATCTCTATAACGAATTATCATCTGAATACTTCGACCCGCTTTTAGTTGTCGAAAACGCGAAAAATTTTATTTTCGCCCAAAACTAAAAAACGCGCAAATCTAGCACTTCTAACAATTTCCATTTAGCGCTTTTTAATTTTTTTCGAATATGGAAACACTTTATTATTATGATCTATTTTGTTTAACTAATTTTATTTTCTTTTTTTATAAAGGTACTTTTTGGAAAATTATCGGTAAAAAATAAAATTGTGTTGAGAATTATTGAAAAAATTTCAAAATTTTGGATGGCAGTTCATAATAATAGTAGAAACACCATAGCCTGTATTTTAATATACCATTTTGCTATTAATATTTTGAGATGCAGATGCCCAAATATAGTTTCGTGGTAATTATGTTTATATTTTTGTTTTTACCTTTAAAAAGTAGTTTTAGTTTTAGCCCTTTTTTGCGCTTTTTCACAAAACATGTCTTGGATGTTTCACAAAAACGTTATGTTGTTAATGTAGCCCCTTTTTAGCAATATCTTCAATAATATCTACGCATTTATATTCACAAAAGTTGGCATCACTGTCTGAATGGTTTCAAAATACTGAACAGCATTGATCAATAAATTAGGAAGTATTGTAGAACCTGGTGCATAAAAATTATTCTGAGCATGCTAGCTCAAGCTTTTGTGTTCTTTAGAGCTAACAAATTTTTGTGTCATGGAAAATACTGTTAAATACTTAATTTATTTGGCTATGTTAGGCGATCAGTCATTATAGTATATGGGTTATAAATCAGGGTTTAATAGATCTAAAATACTTAAAAATACTTTGAATTTAACTGGAAAAATCTGTATAGCACATACATGTATCTGTGTCCAAATTAAAAAGTGAGGTTATGGAATAAAGTTTATTCTAAAGTGGACAATAACTCAACACTAATTTTTATTTGGGTCAAATTTGGGTATCATTGTTTTTCCATAGTGCAAAAAATAGTAATTTTAGAGCATTTCAAAAATGACAAAAACCAGTTGGGACCACCCTTTAGAACTGAACTAGAACTGAACTAAAACTGAGCTAAAACTGAACTAGTACTGAACTGGAACTAAAATACTACTGAACTAGAACTGAAATAAAACTGAACTAGAACTGAAAGAGAACTCAAATAGAACTGAACTAGGACTAAACTAAAATTGAACAACAACTGAACTAGAGCTGAACTAAAACTGAACTATAATACAAATGGAACTGAACTAGAACTGAACTAGAATTGAACAAGAACTGAACTAGATCTGAACTAGAACTAAAATAAAACTGAACTAGAACTGAATCAGAACTGAACTATAATTACACTACTAGAAGGCATATATTTCTAAATAAAAAACGACCATAATTGTGTTTGTGAATCTAAATTTGTTGAGGGGTTATATAAGGGGCCCGTGGCCAATATTGAACCATCAATCAATATCAAGTGTAATTTATATTTCTATAAATCATATGAATGTATTATATTGTGCTGATGCCAATATTTTAGTTGCATTTATGCATTTAAGATGATTCGAGGAAGTGGGGTTTATATTGGAACCATGACTAATTATGAACCGATTTTCATAAATTTGGGATTGTGGTTTTCACTTAAATATATAAATATCACATCATAAATATCGTATCAAATATTAGTTTGGCATAATTTGATTGAATTTTACCTATGTACGACTTATTTGTGGCAGAAAGTGATATTAAGTCGAACTTTTTACTAACTAAGTGGTGGCGCGGAGGTTTTTTGCTGCGCATTACAAACATCATCACAAATGCATAATAACTCAACCACCTAAAAAAAAAACAAATAAAATGTAGAAACCCCATTAAACGCATTTTAACCTTTACATCTGTGTTTATTTCTTAGAGCCTTGTATATTCTTTTTTAAAAATAAAAAATTTAAAAAATTTCTATATTTCTATAATTTTATGATTTTTCTTTGTACGTGTATAATAAATATTATTAAAAACAATAAAATTAGTTTATCTTTAATCGAAACCCTTTTAGCCAGAAAACTTCTGTTCCCCAGTGTTTTCTTCTTTAGTTTTTTTTTTCTTTTCTTTTTTTTAGGAATCTATTCATTTACTCTCCCAACAACATATTTTACTTATTTTCTACATTTCCTTAATAACTTCTGGGTCAATATTATGAACCTATATTATTATTAAATATATAAACCCCGTAAGGTATTTATTATTTTATTCCACTCATTCATGACTTTTTTCCTCCTATCAAACATTCAATGAAGCTCATGATGATATGACAAAAAATTTATGTTGCCATTACTATTTTGTATTCCTTTTTTGTTTTGTTTTTTCCTTTAGTTTCGACATATTTGTTATTTGTGGTAATTTCAATAGAAAGGTTAACTTGCATAAATGATACTACAGTCATACAAATCCTATTTAACAAAACCAAACATAAAAGAGAGGGTTCAAATATGGTTTGATAGAGAAAGATAAAAAAGAATAGGTGACATTATCAAACAGTTCGGTAGATATTACGTAATAACAGGACAAAAAAAAAAAAGAAATAAGGGACAGAATTTGAAATTTTTTATCTTATTATTTTCCCTTATAAAAAATAAGCAAGTTTGATCAGTTGTGTTTGCTTTTAGCCATAATTTTAACATATTTAATCAAATGAAATTTTTCACTTATTACGATACTTCAAAATATTTCTACACGTATATTTATTTCAAAAGAATTAGGGGTATAGAGAAAAATATAGGAAGGAAAACTAGATATGCTATACTAGTACAAATATTATATTTTATCGATGTTGAACTTTTTGTTGGCAATGAATATTATTTCATCTTTACAAGCTAAAAAGGACGTTATAAAAATATGACCCTACAAGGAATGTTAAAGAAAATGTTAAAGGTATTTATGATACTTGAGCAACAAAATATAGTAGACAAATAATTTCACATTATATATCTATTATTTTTTTATTTTTTATATATTAAAAACGCTCTCTTTCTATCTTTGTTTGCAAATAAAGGTCTCTTAGCTATCCTTCCCAAAACACGTAGAAAATACTTAGATATTTAATAACTTGCCTGTACAATGTGTTCACTCGTGTGTGCTGACTAGAAAAAAAAAATAAAATCAAGCAAACAAACCAATTCATTAGCTTCCACTTTTTCCCCTTTCACTTTTCTTAACACTCTATAAATAAAATTAAATTCATTGGCTTTTGTTTTATTCTCGTTATCTATATCTTCAAATAATAATTGCATTTTACAGCCTATCTTATCAATTGCAAAAAGAAGAAAAAAATCAAACAATAGAACAAATGCTAGAAATATAGAGTAAAAGAATTGAGTGTGAAAAAAGATCAGTTGTTGTACAAAATGGCAAAATATCATGAACTTAGCAACAATAAATAAAATCTAAACCAAAGTTATTTAATATTATAGGAAATTGAACAAATAAACTACTTGTTAGTAATATTCACATTTGCACTCAAACTTTAGTACTTATACACATGCACAAAAAACTATATATTTACTTAGACAATGACAATAATGTACAACGGGAAATGCAATCAAATAGTTACTTCCGTTTAATATTGTTTTTCGATGACATTGAACACAAGCAGAAAGAAGTGGAAGAAATAAAGAAAAGTTTACCATTTAAAATATAAGGTTAAGGAAGGTTACTTGAAAACAACAGAAATGCGTTAGATTGGTAAATAGCATTGTTGACTGAAAAATATTTGTTGAAAAATATAAGTGATCACAAATTGAGATTCTTTTTCCATTTAAGCACTTATTTACCGAATTATTAAAGGTTTTCGATTTTTCATATAGAAAATCAATTGTTGGTGAGATATAAGTAGTTATAAATCAAATCATAAATCACTTAAACATTTATTTACTGAATTAATAAAGGTTTTAGTTTTGTTTTTTTTTTATTTTTCATAGAAAATTGGATCTTTGGCGAGAGATATGAGTGACCACAAATCGAGGTCTTTTTTTCCAATTTAAATGCTTATTCTATTTTTTTATTTTGCAAAGAGAGATATTAACGCTTATTTAACGAGTTACTAAAGGTTAAAGATTTTTTATTAATTTTATTTTTCATAAAAAAAATTGGATTTTTATTAAAAAATATGAGTGATCACAAATCGAGGCCTTTTTCTATATATTTTCATAAAAAATTGGATAATTGGTAAGAAATATGAGTAATCACATACCGAGACTGTTTTTCCATTTAAACGTCTATTTTTCGAGTTACTAAAGGGTAGAAATGTTTTTAATTTTTTGTGAAATCTAGATCTTTTTTTGAAAAATATGAATGATTACAAATCGAGGCTCTTTTTCCAGTTAAAAGCTTATTTATTGAGTTATTATAGGTTAAAAATGTTTGAGATTTTTTGCGGAAATTGGATTTTTGGTGAGAAATATGAGTGATAATTTCCCATTTAAACTTTTATTTATCGAGATATTAATGGTCGAAAATTTTTTGATTTTTCATAAAAAATTGGATTTTTGATGAGAGATATGATTGATTACAAATGGAAGCCCTTTTTCCATTTAAACGCTTATTTAGCGAGTTATTAATGGTTGAAGATTTTTTTGACTGCATTGAAAATTCGATTTTTGGTGAGAAATATGAGCTATCTTAAATTAAAGCCATTTTTTCATTTAAACGCTTACTGAACGAGTTATAAAAAATGTTGAAGATTTTTTTGATTTTTAATAGAAAATATGAATTTTGTTGAAAAATATATTATATTTTAATATATTTTATTTATAGTCCAATGGTTCAAGAAAACTTCTACGCTACTGTTTATATAAGTGTTAACTTAAAACTTAATCCATTTAAAATTTGATACGAAACATTTATATGATCTTCACATTCAACTACCTACAAAAATTTTTGGTCGAAATAGCCAAGGTTACACAAACTTTAACAAATATCCTTTAATTTAAATTTCAAAGACATAACTCTAATATCGCCTTGTACATTATTTAAAATATGTGGCAAAAATTTAAACAAAAAAACATACTTTATCAGAAAAGCTATAAATAATGGCACAGAATGGCAAAAAAAGGGATAATTTGGGACTAGAGTGGTACAATAAATGATTGCAAAGTTCACAGTATTTCTGAAGACGTATGGTTAATATTAATTAAATACTCACTATTCCATATTAATTATACGCACTAGAGTCATAAATATAATTAATAAAAATATAAATGAACACTCGTATAAACGAGATCAGTACAAAATATTAAGTATGCAGATAATATAATGTAGAATAAAATATAAGAGAAAATTCAGAATTTCATAAATAGAATAAAAAATAAATAAAATAAAATAATTTTCAAAGACATTTAAAATTAAAATATAAAAAATAAATAATTTAGTTGCTTCTATCTAATAAATTCTTTAATTTCTAGAAAATTTAATTTAAAGTTTCAGTATTATCATATCGTTAGTAACGTGAAAAAAAGAAAAAATGTTCATCTGTTTATGACATTTTTGGTACATGACAATTTTCTTTTCAACAGCTTGATGATGAGGCCATGACCTTTTTACATTTTCATCTAAAGCTGTGCACTTTTGTTCATATTGACAGGATAATGACAAGTGTGTTCAAAAATCTCAAAAGTTTTATCTACAATTTATTTATTTTTTTTTTTTTGTTTTTTTTTCTGTTTTATCATATTTGAAAGATGGCTAAAAGGAAGAAGTTTATGTACAAATTCGTTTAGTTTTATTTTTTATTTTTTTTTTAAGAACAAAACTTGTTTTTGCTGTCTATATATTTGAAAGCAAATGACTTGTCAATTTTGATTATATTGTTAATGATTTTTGAAATGAACTCATATTTTTTCCTTTTTTTAAAAAATTTCTTGTTGTGTAAAAAAAAAAATATGTAAAACATAAAGACAATTTGAATAACATAAGTTTCACAAGAAATTAGGTATTTTTTGTTTCAAAAAAGAGAAAACAAGCAAGATTTTTATATAGATTTTTCTTTAATCTTGATGAAATGCTTTAGAAAATAATTGCTAAATTTCTTTAAGATCATATAGAAAAGAATAACTATGAGACTTATTATTACTTTTCAGTTATCAAAGTGTAGGTAATTCTTTTTTTTAAACTTATTTAAAATTGAATCAAATTTTAGGTACAAAAATGTCCAAGAAATTTTAGTCAGTTTTTAATACAGTATCTAGAGTTACGTAATCATAATATATTACATAAATCTGCTGTTACATCTAGTTGAATATGTTGTAAAATATTTATTACAAAAATTAAAATGTATTCATTTTCTTCAAAAACATTCCCACTGTAGTATTTTCACTTACCATTTTAATTTATTTCTGATTTGAAAAATTTAATTCAGCCAACCTTAAGTCTTAAAATTACCCCATTTAAATACCCTAGTATAAAATAAATAATTTTTAGCGCTATATTCAGCTATGCAGGGTACTTTATATCCTTACAGTGTTGCCAGGAGGTGATGTTAAAAAAAAGGCGAAAAGACTCTCAATGTTCCAAAAAAAAAAAAAATAAGGCGAAAAGACTCTCAATGTTCCAAAAAAAAAAAATAAGGCTAAAAAAGCTTTTTAAAATAAAAAAATAAAAAATTCTCGCCCTCATTAATTTTTATTTAATTTTTTTTACAGATATTTTAACAAATTTATAAGTTAAACATAGAACGGCTTCTAGCCAAAAGACACACTGGAAAATCGGCCAAAAATTTTCCATACAAATTTTGGTTATGTTCCATACGTTTTGAAATGATTTCTATTAATTTTTGGTCTATAATTCCTTTTTGATTAGCATTTCCCAATTTTACATGATTTTTGCTTTCATAAGAATTTTTTATTAATATTCATAAATAGTTTCTATGTTTAATGAAGTGTATCAAAAAAATAGTTATAATAATCGATTTCATATGAAGAGTAAAGCGCAAGAGATGCTTAAAAGGATGATTCTGTAAAAATAAAATTAATAATATCAAATAAAGGATCATTTTCTTCGCTGTTCAAATACTAATATTTTATCCTTTTTAGCGTAATTTTAAAAAATCAGAAAAGGCGAGAAAAAAGCTAGAAGCTAAAACGTAAGTTTAAGAGCAAAATAAAATGGCTAGATTTAACCTTAAAAAGACTAAACCGGCAACACTACTTCAGTTGCCAACTGAACAACGTTCAAGCTTGCAGAAATAAATATATGTATATACATACAACCACTGCTTATATGAAAAACAACAATACTGATATTCATTGCAATATTTCAGTCTATATACAGTTTCAAACTTAAGTATTTTTTTTTTTTTTTTTTTTTTTTTTTTTTATAAAAACTGTCTTATTAAATGATTGAGAAGAATAATTCTTAAATTAACTAATAGAGTTTTGTTTATATGTTGAATTCATAATAAAAGAAACTGCAATATTGCCTTGCTTCTAAGAAATTCCCCAAATACTACGAAATGTCAGCCAATTTATCTACCAAATGTTTTTGATTTTTATCGCTTTCGTATTTGAGATATCAAACATAACAAAAGAAAAAAAAAAAACAAAGATGAAAATAATGTAATTTTTGTTAATAACAGGTCATAAATGTTAAATTTTCACTTATTTATTTTGCCAATTTGGAGTTATATTTTGGGGATATTTAGTTTATTTGATGGACTTAGAAGATTGATGTTGGAAGAACACGCCTATTTTTCTTCTTTAAATTACAAATATGATAATTTGTTTGCTATTAAAAATAATAATTATTTGGTTCATTACATAATTTTTTTTTATTAAAATGTCATATTTGAAGTGTCCTAGTTTTTTATTACGGCGCTTTGCTTCATTAAAAATAAAATATCTTGAATACCAAGCCTATATAACTACGGTTGTTTTCAAAAATTTATTTCAAAATTTTGACAAATATTTTCTCGATATAAAGCCATTGATAAATTTGATAAATACAATATGTGATTCGTCTAAACAACAACAGCATAAATAATATTAACAGTAAAGTTAACTTTTTCTGATATTTTTACCTTTATATAGTGTCCCAATAGCTTGATAGCATACAGTAATATAACTCAAAGAATTGTTCTTACATTTCTGTAGCCAGTATTTAGTTTTCCAATTTTATAACAGATAATGCACACAGAAACACAATCTAAAATTTTGATATAATATGTAGACCAATAATTCAGTGTTGAAGATTCTTCATTTTTAACAAAATAATGCACCAATGTACACAACTTGAGATGTCACACTTTAGAAACAAATATTTTTCGAAGACATGCCAAATACCACTTATATTTCCAATTAAAAAAATTATGATTTCCTAAAATCATATCGAATAAAAGGCCCAATTATTCCAAATTTATTTTTTATTTTCTTAATTTCCCAAAAATTTTACCCCCAAATTTATAAAAATATAGTAAATGCTTATTCTCAATTTATATATATATATATATATATATATATATATATATATATATATATATATATATATATATATATATATATATATATAATATCTTTTTTGTCAAGTAAAAAAATTAAAAAAATTTAAATACTTTTGTAAGGTATTTCAGGTACCTTGCATTTGTTATTTTTCTCAATTTCTTAAAAATTATTCCACATTTTGTGTTGCTTTTTGCAGTTTTTGCATTATAAGACATATCAAGAAAAAAACAAAAAAACATTCATATACATTTATTTATTTATTTCCTAAATTTATAACTTAAAGTAACTCATTTTTTATTTAAAAACAAAAATTCGCTAATTTATGTAAGACACTGAAAATGCCTGCGTGTGTGTTTGTTTTTAATACATCTTTTAAGTTTTGTTTTCCAATAATTTGGTTGTTGATAGATAGGTTTGCTTGATTCAAAGAACTTAAAGAAATTTTAGAAAAAATTTTGTGATCCATATATATAAGAATGAAGCTCGTAGCTTGTATGAGGGCTCAATAAAAAGAAAAAATAACAAAAATTCATTTTAGCTTATATCTCAAATATTTATAAGCCAATTTTTCATTTATTTGGAATAAAAATTCAGAAAATGTTTAAATATTGTTTGTAAAATAACGAAGTCTCCAGCTTACATATGGGCTTCAAAAAGCCTAAAATACCATGGTCCATCGATATCGCTTCTTTAAGGATCCAGAAAATATAAACTTTTTTGCTCTACGACAAAAATTGCGGAAATTACCAATTGAAATAACAAACTTATATATACACCATACAACTGTGATGAATGGTATAAAAAATTACGTAAAATAAAACTAAAAATGATTTCATAATCTTGTGTATTACTTTCAAAGACTCCCACATGAAATTAACATAGGAATATAAGAAATATAAATTAATCGATACCCAACAATTTAAGAAACTCATTGAAAATTTTCCGTTTTTATTTTTTTCTTTCTTATGTATTCTTATACAAAAATTGTTAGCTAAATTATCTTGTACCTTTTTTCTCAAAAGGCAAAGTTATTTCTATACTCATTTAACATGTAAATATTACAGTTCTTGTAATACTTATTACACTTCAATGCTTTTATTTAAGCTAAAACATTAGCAAAAACTAAAATAAATAAAAAAAAATATAAAACAAATACCTAGAAATTGGGTAAAAATAAATAGAAAAAGTATTCTTACTTTAATACAAAACAACATCACCAATAATAATAGATCCAGCACCATCAACATTTTGCTTGTATAATTTTTTTTTTTTTTTTAGGATTCGATAAGATGTAGTACTTGAAAATCATTACTTGATATTCCAATAAAGTTTCATTCACAATCTACGTGTGGCACGTGAAGCCTATCAGGGGATCAACGAAGCACAAACTACATGCTGCAGGTTTTCTATAACATCAACAACAAGAAAAACCTTAATAGCAGAAGCAGCAGTACAAACCTAAACTTTTAAAAATAACAAACATACCAATAATAGTGCCAATATTTTTTTCATTATTTCTATGTTGTTGTATCCATTGTAGCATGGCAGGCTCTTTAAACATTGTTCTTCTCGAGCAACTAAATGACATTAGCATTCCCATTGCACTCATCTATGGCTACGATTTGAATTTTCTGGGAAAAGTAGAAAAAATAATACAAGTACAACAATAATAACAACATTTTGTAGGAAATGTAGAATCGACAACAATTCTGGCACCAATTTTCTGTTAAGAGCACCACTTCTCCGGTTACCAACACTGTTTAATATAACAATGTTAACAACGAACGAAATAGCAATGACAACAACATTTATTGTCCTTTAAGGATAACAATGATGGCTACTTTTTATTAAATTTTTTTCTGCAGAAATATGCGCTACTTTAAGAGCAGGCTTATTGAATGACTTTGACGGCTTGACTATTATTTTTCAAAATATTTTATATATTTATTTTATATACTTATACATTTTATGTACAAAATCCATTATGTTTTAATATTGGTACTTTAGTTTATGCATGTAAATTTCTGTATATCTGAATAAGTTTTATAGATGTAACTTTTGCACTGCTAAATAATTCTCACCTTAAAATACATAGTAAAATTCAAATTAAAAAAAAATTTCCATAAATATATTTTATTTATTCCAATTACTTTTACATATTTCCAAACTTCATTATTCTACGATTTTTATGTCTTCAAAAATCTGCACTAATAGGATGTATTTATAGTCCTGCAATGTGTATTCTTGCATGTTAGAAATTTTAAACGCCCTTTTGACATGAAGTTGTAATTTATTAAGAAATTCTGTTAACGAAATATTTTAGATGGTTTCACTAAAAGCTATAGTTGTCGCGGAAAACATACATTTTATTAACGGTTACACTAATAATACATATAGAATTTTATGATGATATCCCATGCCTCGTTTTATGTTATCAACGTCATGTATCACAAACTGTACGTCGATGATACGAGGGCGGATCAATAATTCCGTAACTTTTCGAACTTTCCTCGTAGTTATGTAAAACACTGTTCCCATCAATTACCACCTGTTAATAGACTACTGTCAAATTTTGAGCAAGTGTCGTCATTTACTTTGCGTTTAACAGCTTTTCAAAATATACAACCTCGTGTACTTTTCTAAAAATGGAAAAAAGTGAATTTCGAGTGCTCATTAAACATTATTTTTTGCGAAAAAAAAACCGTCAATCAAACCAAGAAAAAGTTTGATAAATACTATAGGTACTCTGCACCATCGATTTCAATGGTAAAAAAGTGGTTTACTGACTTTCGTTGTAGTCACACAAGTACAAATGACGCTGGACGGCCAACTGACGTCAGTACACCCGAAAATGTCGAAATTAATCCACGATATGGTGTTGGCCGACCGAAGAGTAAAAGTGCGTGAGATTGTTGGTGCCATAGGCATTTTATATCGCAGTGTGGTTTCGATTTTAAATGATCAGCTGAGTTTAAGAAATTTGTCTGCAAGATGGGTGCCGCGTTTGCTCTCAATTGACCAATAACACGCGTGCAGTCTCAATGGCAAAACTCTATGAATTGGTCTACGAATTGGTACCTTATCCGCCATTTTCTCTGGATTTAGCCCCTAGTGACTATTTCCTATTTCCAAACCTAAAGAAATGGCTTGGTGGAAAGAGATGTACAGTAATCTATTAACAGGTGGTACTTGATGGGAATGGTGTTGCCTTTCATATAACTACGGGGGAAGTTCGAAAAGTCACGGACTTATTGATCCGCCTTCGTAATATAGCAACTAGTTATACAGCATATAAATTTTCCGAGTCCTGTTTCCAAAGTGCTTAATAGCTTGAGTAAAGTAAAAAAAAAAAAATATTGAGCGCAAAACTAAAGTGAATTAAAGTAAGTTTTCACTATATGAAACGAGTTTTATATATATTTTTTTATATTTAAAAGGCTGAGAACTAGAGCCCTTTATTACAAGTTTTAGCTAAATAACATAAAAGGAAAATTTTGAATTTCAAAGTTATATTGTGAGGTCTACCAAAATTTATTAAAACTTTTCTTTACTTCAGAACAAATTTTAAAAATACAAGACACATAAAGTCGGTTTCAAAGAGTTCTGAATATTTTCAAAATTCCTCGTATGTATGTATAATGCACACATGTGTAAATAAATACCCTTCAAATATAAAAGGTGTTATAAAATATCACCTTACTTATTAAAACAACTAAACTTACGTACATGAAAATTAATTTTTGTTGACTTTTCTAACGCCTCATCTTATGCACCGAGTTTCAAGAGAAGATCAGATATTAATTTGAAGAAAACTATTCATTGTTTTATTATGGAAAATAAAACTTCTTGAAGCGCAATTGAGTGTGGCCTACACTACATTTTCCAGCTTAGCGTGTGACTAAGGAAAAGTCATAAGGAAACAAAGCATCTTTAAACTTTTGGTGCCATTAAAAATTTTAACTTATTGTTTAGTTAAGAATAAAAATAAATAATAAATTAATTATAATAATAATAATAATAATAATAATAATAATAATAATAATGGCTGTTATAAAGATATCTTTCCAACTGGAATCCGATGTTAAAAAACCACGGATTTTATATAATGAAACATTTTTCTTTTTTAAATTTTTGTTGCATATTATAAGCACTTAAGTACTTATGTAAATTTCTTGTCTCTATTAATATTTGATACCAAAGGTAGCATTAGTTTCGCCTGAATATATAGTCACATGAATACAAGAAAGTTGCTTATATGAATCCTTTATTGGTTGTTTGTTTTATTTTTCCAAAATCAAATTCCACTTCTTACTGCTCCATAGTCCATTCCGCGAACACATTGCTTTTAGTGTAATTGATTTTCCAGCTCTGGTGTTAGTTTAATTTTGCATGCATATTATCCCAAAAGTCAAATTTATGTCTGCAAAAAGCTTAGTTAATATGATGGGATGGTATGAACTGGATTCTCCTGCGCACCTGTATTTTTGACATATTTTTTTTGAGTTGACGTAGGATAAATGTTTGCTATACCAAAGTTTTGAATATAGGCCTAAAATGTTGAATAGTAGTCAAGGAAACACAGTCATATTTATATAACGTAAAATAAGCACTGGGTAAAGATTTTTTTTCTTATCACGATTATTTATCTTTTTCATCTGAAAGATAAGAAAATGCTCTGAAGTCGAATTTTGCAATGTAGTTACTAAATTGCCAATGATATTTTGCTAGCTTGTCATGTGGGTGGGAAATATGATAAAATTTTACTTTTTTTGGTACATTTTTATATCTGTACCAACCAGTGTTGCCAGGAGGTGAGAAAAAGTGGTTAAATTATACTTTAAAAAAGTCAGAAAAAGCCAAATGACCTAAAAAATAAGGCCGGAAAAAGCTAAATTGTATTTTTAATTTAAAAACTTTTTTTTTCCGTTTTCGTTAATGTTTGATAACTTATAAAGATATTGTAATAAATTTATGAAAGAAACTTCGAACGACTGCCAGCAAAATTACCCAATGAAAAATGGACCAAAAAATTACGATACAAATTTGGGTTATATTTAATATGAAAAATGATTTGAAGTTATTTTTCATAATTTTTGAACTATAGATAATTGTTGATTAAGAGTTTCCAAATTTTTAAGGCGATTATTCGATTTTATAAGAATATTTTTATATTTATATTTATAAATAGTTTCTATTGTTAATTATATTAAGATATAATCGATTTAGTAAGTCCATAAAATTAATTGTTTTTTGATTTGGATAATGAAGCGCCGCAGTCGAAAAATTTTATTTATATATAAATAATCTCGATTTTTTGTGCGAATAAATATATGATTTCGTAAAAGTAAGATTAGTAATAGCAAATATAAAATTATACTCTACGTTGTTGAAAAAACATTTTATCCTTTTTTAAGGCAATTTAGGAATCAAAAAGGCTGGAAAAAAGCTAAACGCCAAGACGAAAATTTTGAGGCTAAAAAGGCTAAATTTAGCTTTAAAAAGCTAAAGTGGCAACACTGGTACCAACAGATATTATTACAAGACTCTTTTGATATCATTGAAATTACTAAACAGTGAGAATCGTTTTCTGATTTAACTATGTTCTTCAGTTTTGCTGGCTCTCCATCATCTGACAAAACTCTACATAAAATTTTAAGTATATCCATATCAATACTTTTTGATTTATCCCTATTTAATTACTAAGGAATCACTAAGGAAACTGCATAGAGATATCTCGGATTTAAAAGATAATGCAAAGGGCTAGATATCAGAATGTTAATGGCTTCATATATACAGAGTAGGCAGAAAAAGAAGAATAATATCTTCATAGGGACTTTCGTCTTTCCATATTATTGCTTACCTCATATTAATATTTAATCTAAAAAATATGACATTATTTTTAATTTGAAATATTTAAAATATTAGGTTTGTTTCCATATTTTTTGGATGAAGTTGTTTACCTAAAAATAAAACTTCAAACTATTCTAAAAATTAGAATGTGAATATAATTTTTAAAGTTTTTTATTATGTATTTTTATTTTTTAATTATTGGGCAAAGTTAAAAGTTTAACAGCTAGTTAAACTTGAACATAAGCATAATATTTATTTATATTAATTACATTCTTTTGCACCTCTGTATTCCACTAACATTTCACTCCTTTACTCGTCTGTGACTACATTATTTTACAATACTTCATCAACTTACAAACCATCATATTTATATCATTATTATAAAGAAGTAATAATTCTCATTCAGTGTATGGATTTTTTCACATAAGTTTTCCAAGGTTAGATGAAACAGTTGCGATTCGAACGATAGAACAATTTGCCGAAAATCAGGACAGCTGATCTTACAATATAATTTTCCATATTAAAAGACATCTGATATTGTGGAATCAGCGACTGCTTCGGCACTACAACTTCGGTTGGAAGCTCTGATACCACAACTTCTGTTGTTGGTTTTGGTACAGCAACTTCGGTTAACTGTTTTGGGACAGCAAATTTATAAAATTTGACGGTAGACTGTTTCAGCACAGCGACTTCGGTCATCTTTTTTGACACTACAACTTCGGTTGATAGTTTTGGCAAAGCAACTTCGATTAACTGTTTTGGCACAGCGACTTTTTTCGTCAGCTTTGGCTCTACAACTTCGGTTGATAGTTTTCGCACAGCAACTTCGGTTGTCTGTTTCAGCACTGCAACTTCGGTTGATAGTTTTCGCACAGCAACTTTGGTTAACTGTTTTGGCACAGCGACTTCAGTCATCTGTTTTGGCACTACAATTCCGATTGACTGTTTCTCTTTCGATTAAGTCTAAATTTTATAGTCAAGTTTTAAGGAGTTATATTATTTAAATCAGTACTCGTAAGATATCTCTAAGTATCATGAATGATCCGGTTTGCTGTATAATACCAAAGAGAGCAAATTTTCAAACCGGCATCTACCAGTTATAGAATCCGAATTACTTGAGAAATACCCGACTGAATATCTGTGTATCATCGTGCTGATAGTAATTTAATTAACAATATATGTATTATTATCGATAATTGAAACACAGAATCTTTAAATAAAGATATACTGTATATTTGAACCCGAGAAAGACTAAACCAATTTTGTTCTCACTTAAGGTACGTGGATCCCATAAGTTGATCCTGGACATAACTGAACTACCTCAGCCAACGACAAAACCACTTTACAAATTTACACAATCTACCCTAAGAAATATTCTGGGTTATATCGAGCAAAAATAAGAAGAACATTATTCTCTCAATATAGCTCTCATTCGACTAATTTTCGAGTGATGAACGCTTTTCGGTAACATTGGGATCCCGCGTGCTCCAATTGTCTACATAAAATCTTTTGTTTTCGACTTTGCGTCAAAATGAGTTGATTTAAAAATTATTGATAAGTACACCAAATAGTAAGTGTATCTTATCATTTTAAAGTAGAAAAATATGAAAAAAGTCAACATCCGATATATTAAAATTCATACTTATACTTAAGCCATTCAAATATTGTTGAGCTTAATCAATTATAACGTTCTTTCTTATTTATATTAAATATTTTATATAACTATAGTAAAAATAAAACAATTTCTGGGTTACAATTTCAAAGCAGTATACTATAGTATGCAACTACAATTCGTTTAAAGCCCATTACAAATATATATATTCCTTATTGCAATTCCCATTGTTTTTATAATGTCATTTCTTTTGTCACTTCCTGGTCATGTACATGTTACTACGTTATGTCTTTTTTTATAAAAAGCAACATCATTGTATTATATATTCTTTATTTTTCAAATTGTTATTGTTTCAGTTTTATTTATTTTTTTTTTTTATAAAATGTCTGTAGGTCTTGTGTGTTATTTTGCAAAGAAATTGTTGTCATCATTTAGAGTATATGGTTTCACATGTAATGTATCAAATCACCGCTGGGTATAAAGTCAATTTCCCCAAAGTTGTTTGTCAATTATTAACAAACAATAGAGATGTTTTTATATTGGACACAATAGAGCAGCAAATAAATACGAACATGCGGACATACATATTCATTTTGCAAATAAAGAAAATCAAATAAATTTTAAATGCTTTTATACGTCTTTCATGTATATTCGCAGTCATTACATTTTAATGAATATTTGATGCTCGTCAAAGGAATTTCGAGAAAAAGAGGAAAATATTTTTAAACAAATTGGTTTTAAATTGGACGTTATGAAAAATGAAATGGATAAATTGTATACAAACAGCTTACTTAAAGTTAATAAATCAAAAATTCATTGATATGGGTCATTTCAAAAATTTCTAATCTGGCTGAAACTGAATTAAATCCTTAATATATAGTCCTGTAATAAAACTAGGACTTAAAACTAATAGAGTGCAAAATTTCAGTTACATTTTAATATCATGATTGTTGTTCAAAATTTAGAAACTTCAAATAGGAGCGAAAAATTACCATTTCCCATTCTTTTACACTTTTTGTTCGCGCGTTTATACTTTCAGATCTCGTTCGATTTCATATTCGGGCTTTGCGGATAAATCGTATAGCTTCCTTATTGTTGTGCAGACTTTCAACAGTTATATACAGGGTAGTAGATTGCCTTAATGTTTGGAAAACTAGAGCGAAAACTTTTGAAAAAGTCAATTTTTCGCGATGCACATTCACAGGTTCATACAGAATAGTATGAGTTACTTCGTGTATTTAGTTGTTTGTTATTTTACACAACAAAATCGAAGGAGCATTAAAAATAAATAAAAAAAAATAATGTTATGGACTTTATCAAAATTAAGCAAAAATTTAATTTTTTACCCTTTACCACAGGTTTCAACGTTGTCGATAAGACGATTACTGTCCGTCCGTTTGTCGGTTGTAATGGCGTATATGAAAATCGAAAATCCTTTTGAGAAATTTGCTATTGAAATTCACCAAGATCGGTTTATAAATAGAGGAGATATATCAAAAACCGGTTTTTTGAACCAGTTTTCGATTTTCTGAAGCCTCTATATAAGATAGAGACTTCGTTTTTGTAAAGAAAATTTTAAAATTTTAAATTTAAAATTTTATTATGAACTAAATCGATCCATTAATAGCCAAGTTATAGGGCAAAACGCATTTTTGAATTTTTGAAGCCCTCGTTCAAGTTAGGGATTTCTTTTTTGTATAGATCGGTTATAAATATTTTTCTAAAATTTTAATTTTTTCAATTAACCATATCGGTCCATAAACAACTCGGTTGTAGGCAAAAATCTGAAAAAAATACACACATAAAAACATAGCAGTGACTTTCAGTATTGCCGTTTTTTGTTTGTGCAAGTAAGCAGTACTTGTTGAGTGTATATACATAATTATTTTTGCAGTGATTCAGTGTTGCTATTATTTTTTGTATAAGCATGTATCTACATACAAACATATATATCAGTGTCGTAGTTATTTTTATTAAGGAAGCAACGCTTGCTATGGTTTAATTACGTGTTCGCATTTTTGCAGCTTGGGAAAAAATATAGATTGTTTGTGTGAGTATAAGTGCGAAAATATGAAAACATACTTTAAGGCATAAATTATATTATTTGTCGGCAGAGTTGCCAGTTTAGCCTTTTTGAAGCTAAATCTAACCTTTTTATCTTGTTTTTAGCCTCAAAATTTTTGTTTTATCTTCCAGCTTTTTTCTAGATTTTTCGATTTTTGAAATTGTCTTAAAAAGGACTAAAAACAAAGAAAATAATTTCTTATTTCCTATAACCAATTTTATTTTTACATATTCATCCATTTAATCAATTTTATGTATTTATTAGCACAAAAATCGAGACTAGAATTTTTAGTTATTTAAATAAAAACAAACTAAAGTAATTTTATACACGTACTGGATCGATTATTATAATAATTTTTTTATATACATATTTCATTAATCGTGGAAACTATTCCAGAATATAATTTAAAAAAACATCATACGAAAGGGAAAAATCGCTCAAAAAATTAGGCATTTCCAGGTTTTTTGGGTGATTTTTATTTTCGTTTTTGTAACGGAAAAAAATTCTAAAATTTGATATAACCCAATTTGTATTGGAGTTTTTAGACGATTTGTAACATTCTATATTTTATTTATAAATTTATGTAATTTCTTTATAAAATATCAAAAACTTATGCGAATAAGGAAAACTAAGTTTTTAAATTAAAAACAAATAATAATAATAATAATAATATCTTTTTTTTGGTCCTAATTTTAACCTATTTTTTCTCACCTCCTATCAACACTGTTTGTCGGCAAGGTGGTGAAGAGTATAAAAGATTCGGCACAGCTGAGTATAGTACTCTTGTATAAATCTTGAAAATATAGATGAAAGAACGGCGATAAATAAAATTGATCGAGACCATAAGTTTAACTTAAATGTCATTGATAGTTGGAAACGGCACATTTTTGTCAAAACAGATTTTGCTAAGGTAAATCTCATGGATGACACGAAATATACCGTAATTTGCATAATTAGGTGATGTTTGTTATGCTTAATGGAAATGTAAAGACGCATCATACATTTTGCGAGAGATAAAAATTTTATGAAATGCTTCTACATACAATCTTTACATTTATACATATGTATCTTAACAAATAAATAAATAAAAAATTTTGGCCTAAAAACAAAAATCTTTGATAATTTTCATATACCAATTGAGTTTCCAAAAGTTTAGGAAAATAATTAAAATAAAATACCCAGGTAAATTTTCAGAACTTGTTCTAAAATCTTTAGTTTTAGAAATGGTGTAATTAGATCCACTTCAGATTCTTTAATAACATCCTTAGAAGTAGTCGTGTCGCAACATAATCTATCACTCATGGAGTAGAATCGTATTGTAATTTCCATCACTTTTCTGAATAAATTACTGGTTCCCCAATGAATTCCTAGAACAATAAAAAAATCTAAAACGAAAAATAAAAATAATTAAAAAAAATATTTTAACAATATTAAATTTATTAAAAAAAAATGGTCTTTGAGAAATGTTTTATGAGAATAAAAATTAAAATCAAAGATTGATTTAAAATTTTTTTGAACCGTTCCCTAACATTTCTATAGAACTAGTTCTGAATGCGACAATTTCAAACAAAATTGAACTAGTTCTACAACCGTTCCATAATATGAGTACTGTCTAGATAACACTTACACAGAACCAGTTCTGAGGATGATAATTTCTAACAAAAGCCATTGGTCGTAACGCCAAAGTAGAACGAGTACAGACTATTTTCATGCGTTCTGGAACTAGTTATAGAACTAATACAATTTTTCCTGGGTATTATTATTTTTAATCATAATTAAAGACTAATGAACTGATTTAAGTTTTTGCAAATACTTTAAAAATAAAAACTCTTTTTTTTTTTGTGTTATGAAATATTTTCTCTGCTAAAATCACAGCTATCGTATTGTTTTTACAACTTCTTCATTTTTTTATTTTTCTTTCACAAAAATCAAACTTAACAACATACAATAATATTTAACAAAAACTTACAGAAATTTTTAAAATAAAAACTTTTTTAGTCCTTAAACAAATATGAAAGGAAACACATACATTTATATTCTCCCATTTCCACATTCTATTACAAATTTAGAAAAAAATAAATAAATAAAAATTAAGTAGCATAAAACAATTTACAAACCATTTCTTTAACACTTTTGTAAATATTTACGCAATAAATTCCATTAAAACTAACAATTGGTTTACTTTTTAACTTAAATGAATACAATGCAGTATTGGCCACAGCGCAAAGAATTTGAACCCTCATTTACTCATCCAACCAAGCGATCAACCAACCATCACATCAGTGTTCTTTTTCTTTCCTTTTTTTAAATAAAAACAAATAAAAAATTTCAAACATAAGCCACTTAAACTTTTAAGAATTATTTGTTGTTGTATTTGACTTTCTCGCAACTGTAGCTGCGCCATTTTAAGAGTTGTTGCAAATACATATAGAAATAAAGAAGACATTTTTACATTATTAAGATTTAAGTGTGTTTTTTCTTACAGTTTGTTTATATACGCTTTTTTGTATAATCAACCGTCTTAACAATGGGGGACAATAATTATTGGAAACAGTATCAAAGTTAGAGCCAATGATAAATCATATATCTATCTCGAACCAATCTAAATCGTGGTTTAATAAATATAGTATTCCACTATTGGACTGGTACGGATTTAAATCCAACATCTGTGGGGATACATGTCCCGTAAATTTTATGAAAGAAATGCACAGAATGAAACCTTAATAACAATAACGAAGTTAACGCTAAATATTAAGCAAGCCTGGGAAGACTATGTGATTTTCTTCAAAAATTAGTCGAATCAATGTCAGACTGAATTTCTGAAGTTATTCAAACCAAAGATTCATAAAAACATTAAGAATAATACTAATTTGGTTCATTGGTTTAAGTGCGCATATAGGAAAATGTTATAAATAATCGTTTTGAACTACTAAAATTATAATGAACAAAATTTAATGTACATTCTAAGTTTTTTTTTATCGATTTTTTAAGTGAAGTCAATACAAGGTCTGACTTTAGCTTATAGTATTTCTAAATGATTTCCTGTAGAAACATTGCAGAGCTCCCAAATTCTTGAACAAATGTGGTATCGAAAAGAAACTCTGGAAAAATTAATTTAAAGTATTAGAAAAATATTTCGTAAATAATATTTACTAGCGTTCCATATTTGACAAAAGTTCTCATATTACACGTTGTTGCAAATGGCACTTTTTATTTTCATTTGGAAGACGATTTCCTATGGGTTGTAGATCTTCTTGAGGACATCACAAAATAATTGTAAAAAAAATTCGAGATATTTCGAAAAAAAGACATTTTTAGGGTAGTTCCTGCACCATAGATCTCATAGCTTCATAAAATTTAAGCCAGTTTAAGATTTTAAAATTGAATTTGAAAGCAACAGAACGCAGCTTTTCTTTTTTATATACACTTAAATTAAATAATGAACTATTCACCATTTTTAAATTTGTTTCTCTTTTCTTTTTTGAAATTTTGATTTTGATATAAATTTTTCTAATTTTTTTTTTTTTCTAAAAGCTAAACATACTTCTTTACAAAGTTTGAAATTTTATTTTGTTTAGAATAAGATGAGATATCCCTTAACAAAATCGCTTAAAAACTCAAAAAGTTATTAAGTATTTTCTAAACTTTATTAAAAAAATTCGTCAAATTGCCCATTTTTTGCAACAACGCCTTAACTCAAAAAATCAATTGTTTCAGAAGACGCATTTTTATTTTTCAATTTGATATATATTCTTTAAAAAGTTTGAATGAAAATAATATTACGGTCAAACTTAATAGTTTCTCTGGGAAACTTTATTGTGTTGATTATACAATTTCCAACTCACAAATAAAATAATACGTAGCTGCAAGAAATACACAAAAGATTAAGAAATTTGAAAAAAGTGTTTTTATCGCTATTCTACGTAAAATATAAAAAAAAACTCGTGTACAAGACTTTTTCAGTAAATAAAATACATTATTTACTATACACATGTGATGTTAACACGAAATTTGGGTTTTTTAAGTTATGACGTTATTGCAGCAAATCAGCGATATATTTTAAGACATAATATTTTTTACTTGGTTTTAACTTTTTACTAAGTTATTACAGATAAAATCAAGTTATTACAGATAAAATCACAGTTTTTGTCCAATTTAAAAATATTAAATTTGGTTATGCTCACAACCAAAATGGCTTTAAAAATTATTGCGTCATGGCTTTTACAGAAAAAAAATTAATAAATCTTAGTTAAACTCGAAAAATTTTAGAAAACTTCTATTTTTTTCATAAGTGATTTGAAAATTTGATTTGATTTTAAGTTTTTTTTTTTTTTTTTTTTTTTTTTTTTTGATATAGAACATCTTCAATAGGTTTTCTAAAAAAGAAAAAAAAAAGAAAATAATAAGAAAGAAAACGTTAATGGGTTCGAAAGACGAAATGTTGCTCAAAATTTTTAAAAAGTACAGTTGAAAACTCCATCATTATATGGTTATTGCGCATTTTATTTTCCATTTAAATCTGTTTAGTATCCACTATATTTCAAGAAGATATAGCAAAATTGTAGGGATGATTATACCAGCCATCTTCCAAAGACATGTACTTAGCTTTTATTATACAAATTGTTGAAAAATTTCTTCTTGGTCCATATTAGAATATCCGCAAATGTAAAATTTTCAATAAAGCTACAGGGTAATATTTCAATAGTAAAATAAAAAGACTTCGGGTACAGACTTGAACAAGTAAGAGAACTTTACCGTAAACTTTTCATTAAAACTGGACCACATTTATTAGTCGACTAAAATCATAATTTTTCTATGTTTTCATTATATTACTTATATGGGTGCTAGTTGAAAATATTATCCGATTTTAACAAAAACTTGTACAGACAGTCGTCTGCCTTGCTCAGTTATGTGCCCGAAGTCTTTTATCACTTATGTGTTCAGTTTGCTATTGTAATTTTACTCTGTAGCCCCACTGAACATTTTTATATTTGCGGATACCCTAACATGGACTAGAAAAATATTTGTCGACAATATGTACAACAGAAGATAAATGAATAATCGTATCTTTAGAAGATGGTTGATTATATTGTCAATCAAAACACCTACGATAATAAGTGAGATATACGTGTAGTTTTGAAAGGTATTTTATTGAATACACTGTCTCAGTGAGATCTTCACAGATGAGCTCCCAATTGTAGTTTTTAAGTATTTTTGATAACACTTTAGCTACTTCTAATTTTTGTTGCTTTGATCTTCAATTTAAAACACAGCTGCACTCTCAATTCATGATAATATTTATTTATATATTAAGAAACTATATTTACACATTTAATAACTTAACAGTAACATTTTCAAAATAAGAAGTTAAACGTGCGCTTCAACAAACTTAAGATACTTGATGATCCTTTGACACTTGATCTCTTTGACAATTGATTTTTTGTTACTTGATCTCTTTGACAATTGATCCTCTCTGATCGTAACGTCGGTCTTTTGTATCCGTTCGTCTTAAACCCAACCCACTAAATGTCAATCCCTAAATTGTCAACCTACCTTTCCCCTCATTTCCTACATATATAAAAACCCGATTTTGGCACATTTAACTCGCGCAGCAAACACGTGATTATCTGTGATTTTTAGCACTATGTATAAAACACCCAGACGATGCTATATCCAGCAATTTCGATGTCAAACTATTTTTTTTTTTTTTTGTATAATTTTTCTGGATATAAAATATAATTAAATATCCTGCTTTATTATATTACTTACATTTACTTGCTTAAGCAAGCACGTTAATGAAATTATTTAAATTGTCAACAATATTGTATTAGCGGGACTTATTTCTTAAAATTTCTCATTTATTTCTATATTTTTATATTTTAATGATTTAGATTCAATGCAACTGTTATTTGGTATTGTTTTCTCTTACAAAAATTTTGTAAAATCAAATAATTATTTGCGTAAAATTGGGAAAATATTTTCCATTAAGTGATTATACTGTTCTCACATTAAAAATATTTTTGTTTGCTATTAAATAATTTTATTTGCCCGAAATCATCTGATTTGTTATTCGCCACACAAGAATATTTTATGCTCACATTACGGCAAAGAATATTTTTCAGTTTCTGTCAAATATTTCCCTAGTCTGACCGAACATATATAAATACAAATAACTACACACAAACAGTTTTTTTTGCGAATAACTCAAATTTTTAAGGTCTATTGCAAATTTCTAAAACTGATTTATAATATAATCAATAAGGCATATTATGTCATTTCAGCGTGTTATCAAGATTAAGGTTAAAAATTTAGCTATTCATTTTGTTCCTGTAAAAAAAAAAATTAATTAGTTTAGTTTTTAGTCGAACTTTTTTCAATTAATCATAAAAAAAAGATTAAGAAAAAAAGCAATTTAATTTTTTGAAACTTGTAATGCATAAACACAAATTTGTTTTCGGTCCTTTTTTTTGGCAAGTTGTCGGCGTTTTGATCAATCAAAAAGTAATACTTCAGCGTTCCGTTGGCTTGAATCGTTTACACAGGGGGTTCCAAAATCATATTTTAAAGTTAAAATTTTTAAAAGTCTCAAAATTTCAAAGTTCACTTATTTACATTATATTTACATGTAAAAGGACTTACAATATTACCGTTACTAGCTTAGCTACATAGAAAAAGTAAACTGTTTTTAATTTTGCACAATTTTTAAAATAATAAGAAAAAAAAATTGTTACAAAAAATGTAAACATACTTTCAAATATTTTTTAATAACCAAAATACGATTCTTTTTTTTAACTACGACATATTATTTTATCTTTTCTAGCATTTGAAATTTTCTAAATTTGATTCAAAGAGGTAACTTGCTAAGTAAAAACGTCCTGTTAGAATTTTTACTCTAAAATATTTTTACGATATTATGTGACGAGCTTTCATTATCTGCGATATACTTTGAATTTTTATTTTTAAAACTATTTTCGGATTTAACTACAGAAAAATAATCATTAATTTTTTAGATCACTAAGCGATTTTTTATTATAGAATATATAAGTTTTACAAATCCTATAATTGTTTAAGATCCCCTTGATTTTAGGATAAATTTTTACGAAAGCTTGCTATTAATTTACATTTCGATAGTTTTGCCACATTGTGGTAAAAGTGGTTGGAAATTGTGCTTAATTTAAGAAAAGCTGCTATCAATATTTGAATGCTTCATTATGTTCTTATATTAATCATTAAATAATTTTTTTTTTTTTTTTGAAATTTTAGATTTTTTTGTGAGAGAACTCTGATCTTCGCCCTTCCATTTGTTAATTTTAATTATATTAGTGGATGTATTTCTCTTAATATGATATGTGCGATATTGACCTCGATTGACTGGTTTTAGAAATTAAATAAAATTTTTGTAATAAATTGATTTTTGGAAAAAGTATAAATTAGGGACTGTAAATAATGATTAAAACAAACTTTTTGATAAAAAAAAAATCAATACTATCCAGGAATATATATTATATATATATATATATATTAGTGCCCTTTATAAATGTGTAAAAAAACACTAAAAAAATAACAATTATTTTTAAGTTTTGTTTTGTGCTGAAATAATAATGGTAACTTTATTTTTTTTGAAAATATATGACGATTATCTTTAACTTTTTTTTTCGGATATAAACTAATGGTGTTTTTCTTTATCTTAAAAATTATGATTGTTTAAGAGCAAACTAAAAAGAATAATTTTTAGGAAAAAAAATTAACCGTTATGTTATAATCAAAATTTTGATCAAAATTGCTATTAATATTTTGAAATGCAGATGCCGAAATATTGTTTCATGATGAACATGTCTGTTTTTAGTTTTTCATTTCTTATGTCGTTTCGGAGCTTCAGAAAGCTCTGGAAAGAGGAAACAAGCTTAGAAAATTAAATATATAGATTTTAATATTCACTTATTCATTACTAATGGCTCAAACTTGGCGACAATACTTTTTATAAAAAATTAACACCTCTTAATATTTTATCCTTTCTTTCTTTCTGTCTTTATTTATTTTGTTTTATTTTTCGCTAAGTAACTTTCACATAATCTGAAGAAAAAAAATCTTAAATTCTTGAAATAAGTGTGTGGATTAAAAAGTATGTTCAATTCTTACACCTGTTCTTCTCTTTAAGATGGAGTGTGTGATATTTTTTCTTTCCACATTTTTGTTTTTCAAGGCTTAAAAAAAAGTTCCAACTTTTTGTCATTATAGATGAAGCAAAATTTTTTTTACTCCTATAACTTACACCTCTACTGCTGCAGCAGTAACCAGCAAACTCTAAACATATTATATGTATAGTAATAAAAAATATTTGCTTCTTACTTTGGCAAATCCTAAGGTGACTTTGAATAAATAATGTTTAAGTTTAATGACTAAGTTTTATCTGCAGAAGCATTTCTAAAGTTTCTTGCCAAAAATGCGTTTACTTTTCTCACTTTCTTTATATTTTATATTTTTTCTTTGAGAAGAATTCATCAACTTTATATTCTTTCAAATACTTTTAAATATTTTAGTACAAATTCCAATACAGAGTTCGATTTTATTTTCAAAGTTTTTATTTTAAGAATTTTATTTAATGCTTAAGAGTAAAATTATTTAGAAATATAATTTACATATATTATTTAAATCATTTGTAGCTTACAAATGGTATTAACTTCTTTGCTTTTCGTGCTGCTTTTCTCTCCCTAACTAATGAAGCAAAATAATTTAAGTGATGTGAAGTTTTGAAAATTCCTAAAGAGATTTCGTAAGTAGTGGGAAAAGGGAATAATGGGAGTTTCAGTTATGATATAAATAAGTATTCAGCAGTAATTTTAACTGCAAATTTAACTTCTATAGATTTAAATTTCCTTTACGCAACAATTACACTGATTATTATCTTTTATCAATGCTACAATAACTTTTACGTAATAAAAAAAAAAAAAAAAAAAAAAAATGCCAATAAAAATTATAAATAAAATTTTAAATAAATCTTTTACATGCACTTAACTTAATAAAATTAATTGATTTTGGGTTGGGTAATAGTATCAACTTTTTATCACTACGAAAATTTATTTAAAAAAAAAGCTAATAAAACGTAGATATAGTCAAGATCAAGTGTACTTAAATTAAAGCCAAATACTTCTAAGTCTTTAGGACAAAATAAAGTTTACAAATATCGTTCACAATTATGACTTGACAATACTTTAAAAAACATGGCGAATGGTCCCCTTTAATATCAACTAAATGTAGATAATAGATTTTAAATTTGACACTACAAGTCATGGTTAAATTGTAACACATATAAATAGATCACATGACACATTCCTTGTCCATGTAAAACTCAGTCAGATGTGTTACAGAAAAACATATAAAAAGGAGAAACTTTACTAAAGCGGTTTTCAATAAACTATTTAAAACTATTTTAAAATACATTGGAGTTTAAATACTTTAACACATAACTCAAATAAACTCGTATATATTTCTATACAAAATAAATAGTACAACAAATTTTCAAAATTAAAAAAAAAGTTATAAGTTTTATTATGATAGTTTTTAAAAAATCTACAAAAAAAAAGTATAGTTTGATAGTGTACATGTATTTTATTTTTTTGCTGGTATTCTTTTTAAACAATTTGGCATAAAGCCAAAACTATGTGCTAGTGTAATTTTAACATAAAAAAAACTAACAACAACTAAAACAGTTTGTAAAGTTTAAGCATCGGTATGATAAGGCCAATTGTCGTAAATATATAAATTAATTTTTAGTTGTAATTCATCCTAATGCGTACATATGTATTTACAAATATTTTTTTTTTGTATTTCTTCTAAACTAAAATAAATTGTTTATTTATTCTTTTGATCTGTTAGACATTTTTCATTTCATACTTTACATTTTTCTGTTTTGTTATTATTTTACAGGTCTCTTGGGTGCGTCATCGTGATATACATTTACTGACAGTGGGTCGTTATACGTATACCTCAGATCAGAGATTTGAGGCAATGCATTCACCACATGCCGAAGATTGGACATTACGTATACGTTATGCACAGCGCAAAGATTCGGGAATATATGAATGTCAAATATCGACAACGCCACCGATTGGTCATTCGGTATATTTGAATATTGTGGGTAAGTAAAAGTAAAATATATTTTCTATTATGGGATTTAATCGATTTACCTCCACATGGAATATCTATTATTTTATAAATAAATAAATTAGTTTGTTAAAAGGTCAAAGTGATAATCGGTATAATAATTTAAAAGTTCAGTGTTTATTACTGTTCGGCCTGTTATTTAAAATAACAGTATGTGAATAAATTATTTTTACATTGAAAGAGAACATGATTTTTCCATAGTTTGACTTTAAAAAAGTATATATAATATTTTTTAATACGAATATGTTAACTAATATATTTATTAATATATATCGCAAAGAAAAATAATAAATAAAGATTTTAAATATTAAAAAGAGAACAAAAACAAACATTTTCGTGTCCATAAATTCCCTTCAAATTTATAAAACATCTGTAATGTTCCAGAAAAAAAATTACTTTCCTGGTAAGCTAGCAGGTGTAATTGGAAACAAAAATAAATTACTTATTTTTGTCCTGAGTAAATAGTTTTTTTTATTTGAGTTACCAACAAATTCATTTAGTTATTTTTGGATTCCAGGGATACTCACAAATATGTACTTAAACGAAACTAAAAAAAAAAAAAATAAATTGCCGTCAGTGAGGTTTGAACTTGTGCACAAATTAACCACTCGTTTTTAATTACTAACGTCTTACTCAGTATACAAGCTCGCACTTAATTTGCTAAGAGACAAAAACTTTTTATAGAATAAAATAACTTTTTGGACAATTTGTTAAAAAAAACAAGTTAACAGCAACAGAATAGGATTGAACCAACAACTGGTTGTTAATCCCGCGATCTAGCCAACTGATCCACGCGATTGCAATATTACTGTATTATGAGTACTTATTTATGTAATATAGAGCAGGCAAATAACAATGGCGCCTCATTATCGAGAAACTATTTTAATGAGTAGTTGCCATTACCGAGAACCAAATAGTTTTTTTTGGGATATAACTGTTTGGGGAGCCTTTTTAATCAAATAAATTAATAATTTAGTATCATAGTCATTAGAGATTTTAGATATTCCACCAATTTTGCTTTTTTAGTTAATTATGATATTGTAATACCTCTTAGCTACTTTCTTTTTCATATAGGTGGACAAAAATTTAATGTGGAATTAAAGTTTGGACTCTTTGCTTGGATATTCAATATTTTTTTCAATTAAAAAATAGCATGATTATCACCCTTTACCCCTATGTGCTTGGAGTCATTATTTCAGCAGACTTGAATTTTGGCTTGTTGTCCTTAATAAGCTTAGATTTATTAACACTTTTTATTAAACGATATTTTAAATCTTTCAAATATAGTTAAACATCCATTTTATAAAAATACCAAACTAACTACCAACTACTTTGAACAAAATAAAAATACAAAATATGTATTTATGTTGCCTTGATTTGTATGGAGACAAGAGATGTTAAATTAAAGGTTGATATGTTTTAAACTAATCCCAAAAATATTTCGTTGCAGTAATTTTGTTCACATAAGCTGGATCATTTTTAAAATACCTCCAAAATATAATTTTCGATCAACAGTGTACATAATTTTTAACTTTTTGTCAAAGATAGAGAAATGACATTTAATACATAATGAGTAAAAAAATTTTGTAAAATTGGTTCTCACTCTCGCGAAATTTAATTTTAAATTCTATTTTATTAAAGTTTGAATATTTTGAATATATTTCATCCTTATTTATATTTTAGGACATCATTGCAAAGGTCTCATTCAATACTATTGAAATATGTATTCATTTGTAGTCATTTAACCCTTTAGTATTTATTTAATCCTTTAGTTACGCAAGTAAAATTTTGTTTTTTTCGGTTCATAATTGGTTAAGTTAATTTTTATGTCCAATAAATGGCTAATTGAGAAAATAAATGTTACCAAAAGCAGACATTTATCATAAAAACTACAAATTCGTGTAAAATAGTGACTAAATTTTAAAAATCAATTATCATCTATATTTCAGTATAATAAATACTTCCATGGTATCTATTTTTAAAAATTTCTAATTTTAGCTTTGAAAACTAAATTCATAAAATTGGCCCTCTTACTGTTAAGGGTTAATTACGTATATTCTTTAATAATATCAGAATTAAACATCCCAATGGTACATTAGAACCCAATGTATATGTTGAAAAATTTCCATAATATATAAAATTATATGTTTTATTCAAACAAATATGAAAATATGAAAAAAAAACTATAGCAAAATCTGTTTCCTTCCGCGACTGAAAAGAGGCATAACAATTATTCAAATTAATATTCCAGGCGTTGCTACCTCTATTACAATTTGAAGGTAGTTTGCTTTTAACGAAAATCTTGATAACGATATTGAAAGAAATACGTATTTTTAGAGATGTTTTACAAAACATTCAGATGTAATATTTTGGGAACCATATTAGGAACATTTCTCTAATGTGTGTGTCTGTATTTAAGAACATGTCTCTTTAATTATAAAGGCTTTTGAAGGTCCGCATTAAATTATACAATATTATATTAATTTAGCATTCCCACAAAATATAGATTAGCCCAAGAAATTTTTAGGATGGACCATAGCGAATGACAATATTTTTTCAACGATATTTGCAACGTTGTCCTTATTTTGATATGTTCAACTCTGACAAATACTATACGTATACGGCTACTGCTAGAATTTAAGCTACAAAGTTTCGTAATTTTTGCAGCGATTTAATAAGATACTAAATATTTGCCTTAATAATGAAAATATTTTTGCAACACCTTTGACACTTTTTACATTAGCAATATTATGAAACATTTGTGGAATATGTTAAGTAAATTTGACCTAGTCATTTTTTGTTCATTACAAAAACAATTTCTTGACATTTTGTGTGGGCCATTATCAACAATTCTTAACCTGACTGAAACTGACTTAAATCCTGAATACTATTTTAAACAAATGGGTTATAGATCTCAAAAGACTTAAAGTTAATTGAGTACAAAATTTTAACACTATAGATTTCATTTCATAATCATGATTGTTGTTAAAAGTTCAAAAACTTTAAATAGGGCCTACAAATTAGTCAACTTTTTTCCCATTATTCTACACTTTTTGTTCGCGCATTTATACTATTTGATCTTATATAAACAAATCGGACCTTGTTGATGTATTTCATACTATATTTGTTATTGTGCAGACTTTCAGCAGTTAAATACAGGGTAGTTGAATTTTAATGACAAAATTTTATAATTTTTAAAATTTTTGTGTTTTTTTTTTTTTTTTTTTTTTTTTTTGGCAGAGTCTGTGCGCCCCTCAACGGAATACAAAATTTTGAAACAGTTATTGATACTAAGTAGTCTCAAAGGAAAATTAAAAAAAATGGTATTTTATTCAAACATTTATCAAAAAATCAAAATAAATTCTTTGCTTGATAGATAATTATGTATGTACTGCGATTTTTTTTTTTTAATATTTTGTTACAAAGCAAAGAATTTAATAGCTATATTTTTATAAAAACTGTAAAAATCATGCTCTCCCCATATAAGCTCACCATACAAATTTCAAGTCCGATGCGGGTTTATGATATCCGATTTTACACAATAACTTTTTATAACGCAGTGAACAATTGAAGGGGGAGTTACGATCAAATTTCAATAGTCTTTAAATTTTAGTTCAGTGTAATATACACATTTACATATTTAAAGCAGTGCTTAAACATTTTGATATACCACAGCATATATTATTTCATATTATTAAATTGAGAAGCCCTTTGATAAATATCTAGAATGTTGGATGCGAAAAAAATTGGTTTTAAGCGAAGGAGAAAATCATATTCAAAAGGGATGTCTCAACAAATCTTTCGCTATTAAAGCTATTGATTTATTAAATAATTGTTGGAAAAATCCATTGTTATTCCAAGATATTATCTTTTACTTTCCATTTATTAGTTGATTTTTTTTTAAGTATTACCTGGTGATTTTATATCTATTAGTGCTCTATGAGATTAATTTCAAAACCAATTCATTAATATGACCACTTTAAGTAATTTTGGTTTGATAGTTTGCAGTTTATTTATATTTTACTAATTATTCAATCACAATCTACGTTTACTTTATAAAATACTATAGATTTAGGTCTTTGAAATTTACATAGTCAACTTTTATGCTTACAAGTGTCAAACACAGGTGAACCTTAATTAAATTTAGTAAAAATTGTAGCTTATAAAATATAAAATTTCATTAAAAACCAAATTACATTCAAAGCCAACAAACACAATTTCTTCAAAGCTTCTTCAAAACAAAGTTTTTCCCAGAAAATAATTTAATCAAAATACCATAACAATCTTGTGAATGTATGTCCTTTTTTTTAATTGGTATGAGTAGTATATTTTATTGTCTTCTATACTAAATTCTTTGTCTTTTATTAAAGTATGGAAACATTCGGATTACAAACTCAATTTTCACTTCTTCATCAGTTCTAAAAATTGTTTTCGAAAATATAAAGAATAAAATTTAATTTTTTAATAAAATTTTATGTTTGAGTTACTAATATAATCTAAAAAATATATTTGTTTTTTAATTTAGGGTTGTGAGGATTTTACGATTATGATTCGTTCTGCCGCACACACGCAATACAATAATGTGTAAGCGAGAAAATATTGGCTACTTGAAAAAAAGGATGATGTGTGAGCATGTGATATACAGTGTCTCACATAAATTAGTAAATTTGTATTTTCAAATAAAAAAAATTATATATTTTAAGTTATAACAATATGCAAATAAATATAAAAAAATAGTAATTATTATTTATGAATGAATTATTATGTCATCTACCAAATGCTACAAAAAGTAGCACAAAATCTTTTCCGAAAAATTGAGAAAAATAAAACGTGCTGTCATTTCAGGTACCTCGCACAAGTATTTGAATTTTTTAATTTTTATACCCAACCCACCATTGGTGGTTGGGGTATTATGCGTTTGTGCTGATATTTGTAACGCGTAGAAAAAGTTATCCAACACTGGCTGGACGGCTGGCTGGCTATCCATGTAAAACTTGTGCTCAAAGTACGGGTCGCCATTTTGAAGCTAATTCAATGAAATCAGGCATGTGAGATCTTTATGATACAAGGAAGATGCCTATTGAAATTGCTTGTAATCGGTCCATTATTTTACCTAGCCCCCGTACAAGTGTCTCCCCGGAATAGAGTTTAAACAATCAATAATGCTTTAAAAGTAAACAAATTTTAATGAAATTCGATTCAAAAATGTTCTGCACAGGTATTAATTATTGCACCAAATTTTATGAAGATCGGTCCACCATTTGACCATAGCTCCCATATAAACCTATCTTCCAAAATTCATTTTAAAGTGTATAAATCTCAACGAATATTAATATCAAGTTAATATTCGACACAAATAAGTTTTATATAAGTGGAAGCGACATTGCCAAATTTTATGAGAATCGGTTCATAATTTACCATAGATCAAATATAAACTCACTTTCAGAAATGGTCCTAAAGTGCATAAAATCATTCAGATATTAGCATCAACACATTATTCTGTATTTGTATATTATATTTTACATCTAGTAAAATTGGCCACAGGCATATACGGTATCATATAGTCGGACTTGACCGACTATATTTTTCTTTCTCGTCTGCATTTGAAGAAACTCAAGAAAACAAAAACGTCCAAGAAAAATACCTAGAATTCCATGAAAGAACGTCCAAAAATTTACTTCAAATAACAATATTTCTGGTAAGTATTTGTGGAATTCAACTATATAAACTGCATCTGAATTGTAATTACATCAGCTTCAAGACGAATATTTTACAAATGAAAAAGGGTTTGAAAAATGCATTTTAATGCAACTGCACTTTTCAAATGCATTTTCCGTTGAATGTGCTATTTAAGATTTTATATTTTATATTTTTAGGAGTGGGGAACCTTTACCATTAAAATGAGACTCCAAATTTTTTGGGAAACACACATCTCCTATGCACAATTTCGCTTTTTCTAAAACCTATTCACAGTTTTTCATATATATATATATAAATTGTGTATATATATAGATATATATATACAATTTTAAATGCACATAAAGAAAATTAAAATTCAATGAAATCGCACTTGCCAAAAATACATTTATAAATTACATTTTTATTTTGCAAATATTTTCAATGAAAAGGAAATTTTGGAAATGTTAACTGAATTACCAAAAAAAAAAAAAAAGACAATAGCCTTTTACTCATTTAAAAATTATACAAATCCGTCAATAACTAGAGATATGAATATTTAAATTTGCAAACTTTCTCTATTTTGTTTTTAAATCATTTTTTTTTTTTTTTTAATAAGAGAAAATTATATTTTTGTGTTAAAAATGTGGAACATGTTTTTATGAAAACTTTTATTACGAATCCCAAAAATTTTAGATTTTTCCTTTATGTTTTTCTAAACATAAAATTTTTTAACTAGAAATATAAATGGACTTTTTCATGTTTTCGAAAAGTGGTATACATTGGTTCATTATTTTGTTAAAAAAGAAAAATCTTCAACATTAAGCTCATTTTACTGAAGTATTGGTCCCCATGTTCTATCAAAATTTTTATTTAGTGTTTCTGTAGATTTTTGCTGTGCCATAGTACAACAAGTGACATGAGGTATTTTATGAGTTACATAACTATAAGTCATTCGGGCAATCAGGGCACTACAAAAAGGTAAAAATGCCTCAAAAAGTTAGCTTTTCTGTTAACATTACTTGTTTTGATCGAAACAAAATTATATGATTTCCGATCTTTCACTTCTCAAGTGCAAATTGTTAGTCTAGAAATAATATTGCTATGTATCTAGAGAAATAAAACATAGTAAAATTTTGAAGTAATTTTTTTATACCAACATTACTAAAGTGGGCCTGATATGTAACATATTTTATTTTTAATGGTGCAATATCCCATAATAAAGGACTAAAAAACTTCATGTAAGCAACTAAATATTAATTACTTTTTACTGTCATAATAAAAAATTGTTATTAAAATATCCTAAAGAAGAAAAATAGGCTCTTCCAACTTCAATCTCCTAAGCCCCTTAACTCCTTTAACCCCAAATTTGGAAATAAATCAGTGAACATTTAAAAGTGATACTAATGACCTAATATTAACAAAATTGCAATAATTTCATCCATTTTATTTTGTTTGTCATATTTAAATAAAAAGGTGATAAAAATTCAAATACTTTTATGAGGTGAATTTGTAACTTTTCGTACTATTTATGGAATTTTCTGGAAACAAGGAAACATTTTTGATTGCAATGTTTGCATTATGAAGCTAGCGTTTGTAGGGTGCATTGTATGGGAAAGTGTGGCCATTTTATAGTTTTTAGAAAAATTTAACCTTTAAATACTTTACTTTGTAACTAAATCTTAAAAAAATCATAATCTAAACATAAATATCTATTAAACAAGTTATAAAAAATAAAAAGGAAAAATCGGTTAAAAAATGTTAAAGCTATTACGAATTCCCCAGGCCATGAATGTGCTCTAGACCACTTGTGTATAAAGTGTAAAAACAAATTTTTAAATTTTTAAGAAATTTTTAAATAAAATAATATTTTTAATTAAATTTTAACCATAATTAATAAAACATAGGTTTTTGCTTATGCAGTATAATTCAAACCCCTTTCCATTCAAGGTTAAAAAATATCGATTGTTTTAGAAGCTGTTTTAAAACTCCAATTTCAAACTTTTTAAAATTTTTGCCAACTCAAAACATTTTTTTACCATTGTTCATGACTTTTATTCTATCAATTCGTTGCGAGTTAGTTCCTGAATAATATTTTTGATTCCATATTTAAATTTTTGTTCTTCGCAAGTTTTTAAAAGTTAAATTTGCGAACAGAAAAATAAAATCTTTGATGATCTATACGCAACAAGAATAGCAAAAAAAAAAAAAAATTTGTTTCGTTTATGTTATGAGATTTGAACTCATGTCATCTTTTCATCTAAAAGAACTGCATGGAACATATCACCAACCGGAACTAAAAAGAAAAACAGTACCAAAAAAGGAAACCATTTTCTTTTTTATGCTAGAAAATAGCAAACACATTGAGGAAAATGAAAAAAAAAATAATAACAACTAAATGTTGTTGTGATTTATTAAGCGTAGAAAATTGCTTACGTGAGTCCCGTCAAAAACAACCTTAAAACATAAAAAACATGATGGTGTCAGGGCAAAACAAAGCACAAAAAATAACTAAAGACTAGGGAAAATAAAACAAAAATATGCTGAAGTCTATTTGTCTGAGAGAGGGAAAGAGAGTACATAATATGTAGAGTTTTTTTGTTTCCGTTTTGGTAGTCAGTGTGGCACGAGTGCGGGCATTTACGCAAAACCATAAACTGTAAATGATGCTCAAGGGAATCATCAAATTTTGCAAGTGTTTTGCGGCCAAAAACAGAAAAAAATCTACTTATAAAGCATACTGAAACTTTTAACTAAAAAAAAAAAACTAAAAATGAACCAAATCAAATTCTACACACACGCACTCATATAAAATCATAAAATACTTATGACTTTAAGTAAAGTAAAATGAGCAGAAGTTAGAGAAGTGTTGTAGGACAAATATATATAGGTATATGTTCTAACAAGAATCATGTTACATAGTTCAGTTATAGTTAAATGGAAAACATTTATCTTTCCTTTTTTGCCACCTTAACATAGACCGTAAGACCGTAGTATTTGTACTAGAAATATTTTCATAAGGTCTGTCTTTCTCTTCTTGATTTTTGACCCGGTCAGATATAAGTATCAAAAACATACGTATGTATATTTTTTTCTTTTTTTTCACTCATCCCTATCTTCGTCATCATTCTTAAATGAAAACATGCACACTTACATTGTATTTACATCACATTCATCAACATTATTGTTTGGTATTTTTTCGTATTTTGTATGATTACCATGATAAGCTCCATGAGGGAGACATACAATTTATTTGAAAACATTTTCATCATATATAGAGGAATGGGTGAGAAACATAAGCATTTGAGGAATGGTTTAAGTTTTAGTATAAATTATTGCTTGAGAGTTGTTAGCTGGACTAATTGAGGTCTATTTGGTATTATTATTCTAATATATTAAATGGAAAAATTTGGGCAGTGATTGAAATATATATTTATGAATTTTAAACAAAGTTATTTTATGGGTAGTATATGTATATTAATAAAAAGAAACTAATAATTTTTTTATGGACCAGTACAGATATTTTTAGCTCAATACGAATAAATCTCTTTTTTGCGTTTTTTTTATTATATTCAACATTTATTATATTAAAAATATTTCTACAATGATCAAAAGACAAATATCTGATGTTTTGAAAAAATTAAGTACTTTGTTGAGGAATTTTCCATTATAAATATACGTAAATATTGGTAAAAGTCAGCACATTATTAATAATTTTCTACTAAGAAAAAAAAAAAATAAATAAATAAAAAAAAAAAATGAAATTAATAAATAAAATAAAAATTATTTATACCACTAGATTGAAGGAATAGTTCATGAGGTTTCCAAAAAAGCAAAAATTATTATTTTTTTCAAAATTAAAGTTTTTTATTTACGTTATAACTTTTAAGAAATTATTAGGTTTTTCGTTTGAAATTCTAGCAAAGCTAGTAAAAAACAAATAAGAAAGATATATTCGGTCAAGCCCGACGATACTCCACACCATTGTGTATGTCCATCAAAGCTCGTGGAGAGGTCCTATATTAGACATGTTGACAATTGTGAACCGATACTTTTACTAAGTGTAAAATAAAATATACTCTGTAATTTAATGAAAAATATAGAACATCCACATATCAAATAATAAGAAACTTGATAAAAACAATCACAGACTCTTTTTTATTTAAAGAGTAATAATTGATAAAATAATAATTGTACAAGGTTTTTTTGCAACTTTTCCTTAACACTGTGATATAAGCAGTTGCTTTATTTAATCATTTAGATGTTAGTTGTTGTAATACTTTTAGGTAAACCCTAATAACAATGTAATTAATTAATTATTTTATAAAGGTTTCAGCAAAGTAATAATACATAAAAATAATACATAAAAAAATATTAGCTCTGTTCCAGTACTTGTCAAACTTGAAAGTTTTAGTCAGAATTTACAGGAAAGCGTTCTCCTGTAAATGTAATATGAGAGATGTGGTAAATTATGAAGCGATCCTTATAAAATATGTCACTGTGATTCCTACTTATATAAAACTTATTTGTGTCGAATATAAACTTGATACTAACATACATATGTGATTTATGCACTTTAAAGTGATTTTCGAAAGAGGGTTTTATATGGGAGCTATGGTCAATTATGGACCGATATTCATGAAATTTGGCACTAATATTCACACTTGTATAAAACTTTCTTATACCGAATTTCATTAAAATATATTTAATGAACATTTATATGAACATTATCATGTAAGTCTTACGTTCCAAATTTAATTGAATTATCTTCAAAATTATGACCTTTATTTGGTGCACAACCAGCCAGTAGGACGGACGGACATTGTTAGATCGACTCAAAAAGTGATTCTAAGTCGACTGGTATACTCTAAAGTGGGTGTCAGGTGATTTCTTTTGAACGTTACAAACATTAACACAAACGCATAATTCCACGACCAGCTATGGTGGTGTAGGTTATAAAGAGAAATTAAAGAAAAAAATTCACAAAAATAAAATTTTACTTGAAAAGTGTACTTGTGTATGTGTTGGTCAAATATTGAAAGAAAGTGTTTAAGCAACATTAAAAAAAATTAAAATTTTCACATCGAATGTGATATAATTTTCTTATCCAAGAAGAGTCACCGTACGGGAAGACGTGTGCAGCTGTTAAAATACTTTTCTAATGACACTATTTAGTGCATTCCTTAGGTTTTTTTTTAATGCAGTTGAAATATTTCTCGTGAATATTTTTAATTATAATTGAGTTAAATGCTTACTTTATATTCAGATACACTGTAATACCTCAGTATAATTTTAAACTAAATTAACAATTCACTATAATTTTAAATTAAATATGAAATATTTAAAGGCAAAACTCACTAATTAAAAATTAATAATTTTATTTATATATTAATACATTGATTATTTAACACTTAAACAATATTGGTCACTTTAAAAGTTATACATTACTGAACGAAATTATGTCGTGCTTGTTCTTCTTCCTCTTTCTGGAATATAAACAATCTTCCAAGTCTAATATTTTAGATCAAAATTCGATACTAATATGTTTTGTTCTTGCAAATTTGTATATTTCCTATTTTTGAACATCCAGGAGTGTCAAATAAAGATACTTTTAAGTAGATATATGCAAAAACTCTCTTCCAAATGCTGGCAGGGGTCATTGCAATGTTTTTTATATAAAAACATTTTTTTCAAAATTTTTAATATTTTGCAAAAATGAATTCCGAAGCTTATATAGAAGCTCCGCAAATTTCAAAAATGCATTTTGACCGATATCTCAGTTACTAATAAACCGATTTTTCTTCTAAAAAAGATTCCGAATTTTCTGTGAAAAACGAAATCACTAGCTTATATATATATATATATATATATATATATATATATATATATTGCTTTGAAAAGTCGAAAACATACACGTTTTTAGAGGCCTTTTCAGTTTTTTGGCGATATCTCAACCATTACTGAACCGATTTTGTTCATTTTTACTAGTGTCATTCTCAGTAATTTGATGTATAAAAAATATATATCTGATAAATGGGTCTTTCTGATAAGTTATTTCAGCAGACAGATGGACATCTTTGTATCGACTTCCCCATCAATAAGGTTCCAGAAACTGAATGACAAAATCATATATATACTCTTTACATATGTGGTAAAGGATATAAAAAATGGTAAACATTTACACAGGTAATTCAGTCAGTGCAGGGCGATATGTAATATTTTCATAGAAAGAAAAATAAAAGCAAAATTAAATATAAAATTTGTGCATTACCGTTTAAACTACTTAAATATTTTTCTATCGGATCTTTCGACATACTGATAAAATACGTAATGTTTTATTTTCGAAAAATATTAATAATTTTTGTGCTTGTCTAATTATATATTAAATATTAATATTTAATTTTAGATTCTAATAGTTTTCAAGTAAACAGGAATTTTACCAAATAATTTGCATCTACTAGACTTCAGAAAAATATTTAAATGTAAAATATTTATAAAAATTTTTCGAATTTTTAAAAGTCAATGTTAATTTAAAATATGTATGTATATACTATACGTGTATTAGAGCTTAAAATATATCTTTCATTATTTAATAATTTTATTAAAAAATCTCTTTTTTTAACATCATTCCTCACCTTTAGTATTTGTCTATTAGTGTTGCCAGGAGGTGGGAAAAAAGAGGCTAAATTGGACCTTAAAAAAGCTCAGAAAAGGCTAAATGCTCAAAACGTAAGGCTAGAAAAAGCAAAGTTTTTTCTATTTAAACTTTTCTTTTTTTAGTTCTTATTAGTTTTTGATATTTTTTTTTAAATAATAAATTTGTAAATAAAACATAGAATGCCTGCTAGCAAAATTATCCAGTATGAAAAATTTCCATACAGATTTGGGTTATACATATTTTATATCGTGGACCTATATGCAAAACCCATGATCTCAGGTTTTCATTATATAGCGTTTTTGATGCCATTATATTTATATTCTATGATAAAAATTTCAAGTAAAAGTTCCTACTTTTTACAATTTTGTTAACGTTTTTCTTTCTATCGTATATATCTTAAAAAATAAATAATTTACTTCTACTTTTTAGTGAAAAACACTCGATCTCTGAGTAGTTGTCTTAGTTTTTAATGCTGAATCAGATTCATATTCATTCAAATAATTCAAATTGGTTGTATATTACTTGAGATATTCAATAATAAATTATCATTATTACGGCTACTACCATCTATTAACCTATCCTACATGTTTTTATCTTAATTGTGGAACTTGACAAGAAAATTATTTCCACAAAATCTCGAAACTTTCACTTCAAATTTACCTTGTATAGGGGCTAACACTTCCCCTCACAAACTTAAAATTTTTACTTTAATAGTTTTTCATTTAAGCGATAAATAAATTTTACTTTGTGTGAGAGCAATCCCTGTTCCTACTTATATCTAATTTGTGGAATTTAATAAGGAAGTTATTACTTCAAAATGTTAATACTTTCGTTGTAGTAGTTATTTAGATATGCGCTGATTATTATTATTTTTTTTTTTTTTCTTTGTATGGCGGGTACCATTCCCTTGCTCCAATTCTAAAATAAATTAACGTATTTGAATTATGTTAGTTTCCAAATTAACTAGTTTGAAAAAATTTAAAAGCATTTTTTACGATGCAAAACCCTCCATATAGTTTTTTTATTTATACACATTGAATATTTTAAAAGTAAAAAACCCCTCTATCGCTCTATAAATTGCAAAATATTAAAAAGAAATTATATGCTTTTTCTTTTATAAGATTTTTTATTATTATATTCATACATATTTTCTGTGGTTAATGAAGCTTATTATAAAATTATTACCTAAAATATTATTGATTAAGTAAGTCCATAAAATTAGTGAACTTATTTCTGATTTGGAGATTGAAGCGCCGCAAGCGAAAATTTGTGTTAAATTTAGATAATCTCAACTTATTTTCTTTTTGTGCAAATTTATACACAAAAATGATTAAATGGATTATTATGTAGAAATAAAATTGTAAAAGCAAATAAGAAATTATTTTCTTGCTTTTACCTTCCTAAAATTGCTTTAAAAAGGCTAAAAAAAAGCTAAAAGCTAAAACGAAAATTTTGAGGCTAAAAGCAAATTAAAAAGGCTAGATGAAGCATTAAAAGGCTAAACTGGCAACACTGGTTACTATTTAATTTTATACAACTTCCAAATGTTATTTTGCCATTTTTAACAACTTCTGTTATAAAATGCATAAATTACCTATTAAAAAGTTATTTCCTTATACAATTTCCCTCCCAAACAATCAAAATATTATATAATTTATATGTAAAAAAATCTACGATAAAATAATTTTTTATGCGTTTTCATGGAGGTGAAACGAAAGAAAACAAACAACATTAACAATAAAATCGTCACCACCATCAACGGTAACTCAATCTGTTTTTTTTTTTCTTTTTTCTTTTTTTTTAAGAAATAAGAACAAAACAAAATTTGTTTTATTTTCAACTATGTAATTTTTTCGGTTTACAATTTTTGTTGTTATTTATTTTGGAAGTAATAAAAAAAGATTTGAATTATAAAAGTAATTTTTATACTTCAACACAGGTGTAGAGGGCATATATATAAGTTTGTCATTCCTTTTGTAATTATTAAAATATTCATCTAAGACCCCAAAATGTATATATTTTCTGAATCTTTTTTGATAGATAAGTCGATATAACGATGTCTGTTGGTCTGTCTGTCTATTAAAGTTAGTCTTTAGAAAACCAAAGATATCGAATAAACAAAATCGGTCTATTATTGACCGAGATATTGCCAAAAAACCAAAAAGGCGTCTAAAAACGTATTTGATTTGAACTTTTCTAAGCCTCTATATAAGCTAGCAACTTTGTTTTTGCACAGAAAATTTGGAATCTTTTCATTAACTGAGATATCGGTCAAAACGCATTTTTGGACTTTGTAAATCTTCTATATAAGCTTCGTAATTTGTTTTTGTATAGATCTGTTGTAAATATCCTTTTGAATTTTCAATTTTTTTAATTAACCAAATCAGTTCACGAATAACCGAGTTATAGGCCAAAAAATGAAAAAAAATATTAAAAATATACACACACGAAGCATTGAAATGACTTTTAGTATTTTTATTGTTTATAAAAACAAGTTGTAGTTGTTGTTTACATAAACTTACAATAAATTTTTTTATGTATTTTTGCATGTTTAGATGCATTGCAGTTAATCAGTGTTGTTGTTTTTTGTATAAGCATATATCTACATACAGACATATGCATATAAATTTAGTAGTTATCAGAAGCTATGTGTTGTTGTTTTTTTAAGGAAGCAACGCTTGTTATGATAGTCTAATTTTGTATTTAAATTTTTGTAGTTTGAAACTTATGCAGATTATTTTTTTTAACTTTAATTTTTTTTTGAGTATAAATGTAAAAATATTAAAGCATACTTTAAGGCATAAATTTCATTATTTGTCGGTAAGGTGGTGAAGGGTATTAAAGATTCGGTACAGCCGAATATACGGGCTCTAACTTGTTTTACGTATGAGATTTTTTTTTACTAATCAGATTTTGGAGGGAGAAAAAGAAAATACTAAATTTGCTGGATATGAAGGTTAGGGAAGGAATCTATTTAGATCTTTATATAACTAATACGAAGCAGAATTAGTACTAATTATTAAATTAAGAAGTACAAGAATGTGTATGGAACTTCTGCGTCGGAATTACTGTGTCCGAATTACTATGTCCCGAGTCCCATTTGCAACTAAAATGCATAAGGACCTTATCATGTTTTCAGATGACTCAAATGTAAGGTATTAAAGAATCCTAGAGTTTATTACTATAAACATATAGAAAGTTTGAGTTATATAAGTCTATAGACATATACTGCTTATAAACACATAAAGATTTTACTTGGAAAGTAAGCACATGCAAAAATTTAAATTCATCGAAAATAATTTCGTTAAAGTTCAGAAAAGAAGTTATAAAATTATAAAATCATATTTTTTTTGAGCTTTTAAAAAATTACGTACACAGAAAAAAATCATAGTATAAAATTCTTAATAAATTTATTTTTTAAAGCTACATTTGAATTTAATAAAAATTCTTAATTAATATAATTATTTTTTATGTATGTACATTTGAAAAGGAAATAAAAAAATGACAAATCTTTGAAAAGTAAAAAACTTAAACAAAATATAAAATAATTTAAGAAATAAGCACAGAAATTGCATCTAAATTAGGTTTTGGGCTTCCTAATAACATTTGGGTGTGTTTAGCTAATCACACAAAGTATTCGCTTTGTATGATTAGCATTAATTTTTCAATCACCATTTTAGATGCATAGCTAGAAGCTTAAAAGTTCGGGGTATGGCTTTAATTTTAAGTTTCTTCAGCTACCTGCGCACAGTGCAGCCAATCGCAAAATTTTTTTTAATAAATCCGTATCTTCTATACTACTTGTATAGAAAAGTTGTAGAGGAAGACCTAGGCTTTCAGAAAATATTGAAACGAGGTTAGCTGCAGGGTGTCAAATTTGACCATCTTGTGTATGTAAAAGTTTTAAAAAAGTACCACAAATCATGTCCGATTTTAAAGTACTTGGTAAGATAAATAAAAAGACATATTTATGCTTAAATTTAAAATTTTTGATTTTTTGCCTCAACTTGATTTTGTTTGGGAATAAGTTCTGAGGTATATGAGGAAAATTTTTTTTAATATTCTATAGTTTCTAATTCATTTCAAAATAATATTCAAAAAAATGTTTTTGATTATCTCAATTTGTCTAGTCATGAAAAATGTTCAAAGCCAGCACTCTAAAATCGAATGAATGTTTACAAAATTGTTAATCCCTTCTCGTATTGTTATGGAAGATCCACTCACTAAGGACTGAAAAATTTAGGACATGTAATAAATCTATTTCTTCATAGGGATATTACGCATTATTTTTAACCTCTTTTTTAAATTTACTATAATATGTACTTAATGTGGTTATAGATTCGTTTGTTATGAAATTTGTTTTATTAAAATTTTCTGTGATATAGGTATTTTAGAAGCACATGTTCTATCACATATATTAAGAGCATGTTATAGACAAATTACGAAATTTACATTTTTTAATTACAAATGTCTGTAACTCAGTATATCCCATACAAATATTTATTAATTTGCACATATTATTGTAATGTATATTCAAAATTTATAATTTTGCAATAAATACTTTAAAAGCATTTTTATGTCTTTATTTGGTAAAAATATAGTTAAGGTAAAAGTTTAGTTTATTCTTCATTTATATCAAGTAGACAAAATTTCAATCATCAATATAATTTATTTGATTAAAACAAATTAATTGAAATATTATTATTCTGGTAATTAAAGCAAAATTAAATAAATTTTTAATTGATATAAATAATTTCGTAATTGAAATCCATTTTTATTCTTTTCCTGTATACAAACGTATGCATTTCTTTGCAAGTATGTATATACACTAACACACATTACTTTTATACGAGGATTAAATTAAAAGGCTTGTTGAGACAAGAATAGTACATACGTAGTACATACGTATGCTATTATGATATCTACTCATAAATCAAATTCTGACTATACAAAGAAAAAAATAAAAATCGATTTTTATTACTAAATTGCTGATATTAATTAAAATTTTGTTTGATTTTGCTTCAATCATTAAAATGATAATATTAATTAAATAATATTAATTTAATAAATATAATATTATTTAATAATTAATACTGATCAACAATATTTGTCATTGAAATTTTATACAAAACTAAATAGCATATTAATTCATACTGAATCTGTTTTTGCATAAAAAATAAATAACAATAAAAACCTTTAATTAAAATATTTGTTGCAAAATTTTAAAACAAAATTTATATTTTATGTAATGTAAATGTACGTAAACTTAGAAGTCTACTAACTAGTATATTACTTATACTTTGACATCCGTAAACCTCATCAGACAGCAACAATCATTTTTTTTCGGAATAGTCCAATAAGGGGTGAGCGAGGATATTGTAATATAAACTTTAGGGTCTACAAAATAAGAACAGTAAGGCAAATAAAGAGGGATGACGTGGTGAAACATTTTGGATCTACAAAAAAATAAAATGAATAAACCAAACACATGATTTATCATGTTTTAACTAATCTTAACAAAAATGTAAATTTAATTTAAATATTATGCTTCAAAAGATGATGAATTCGTTTTAATTTCCAATATTAATGAAGGGAATATTGTAATAAAAATAAAATTTTAACAAACTTACAAAATATTAAAAGTTTAAATTTATCAAATACAAAACTTAAATAACTGGCATTTTACAATCCAATCAAATCTTCATTTGCAATGTTCAATACATTGTGCAAACGAATATAGGAAAAATTAAAAGTAGACTTCAATTACGAAATTGCGTATATTAGTTAAATTTTTGTTTAGTTTTGCTCCAATCATCATAATGATAATATTAATTAACAAGAATAATTGATTTGGCCTAAATTAAAATTCACTTTTTTAATCAAATTAATTAGAATTATGAATGGATGTTTACCTAAAATCAACCAAAAATGTATTATTCAATTCTACATTTAATTAAATCCCTCCTTCAATAAAAACACACGGATTTAAATATAGTTATTTATTGAATTGTAAAAATGTTAAGTATATATAGTTTTATCTTGGCTGGCGTCATATACACCCTATTGAAATCACAGATAATCATGTATAAATCAGTTTTTTGTAACCTATAATGAGTAACATATGAAGCTCATATGTGATTATCGGTGACTTTTAAAAGGATTTATAAATTTTGGTGCTATACACTTATTTAACTAGATTTTACTATAACGTATGTTTGTAGTGTATTTATAATGTAAAAATCTATGTAATACATTTCACTAGAATGAATATAAAATGTGTATATTTTAAAGTATGTAATGCTTAATCTTATATTTGATTCCCGAAAAATTACATAAAAGCATTAATCTTTTCTACATAAATCAACAGCTCTTAAAAAGTATACACATAAAAAATTAAAAATGGATTTCAATTAAGAAATTGCTTTTATTAATTAAGTTTTAAATTAAATGTACTCTAATCATCAAAATTATTATATTAGTTAAGTTTAAGTAATTGATTTTTTTTATAAATTTCAATTAATTTTTTAATTATATTAACTAATATCATGATTATAATTGAGTTTAAAATCTATTAACATAGTAATTAACATGATTAAAATATCAGCTAGATCTGAATATTTTCAAATTTTAAAAAATAATTTCTTATTATCTACTACTAATTTTATTTTTACGGAACCATTTATTTAAGCATTTTTTGTGTATTTATTCACACAAAAAATCTATGTTTTCTATATTTAGCAAAAATTTTCGTTTCATTACCTAAATCAAGAACAAGTAATATATTAAATACTAATAACTAATTTGATGGAATTACTAAATGGATTGTTAACATTATTTCTTTATTTCCTTCATTAAACATAGAAACTATTTATAAACAGAATTTTAGTAATTTCTTAAATTTTTCATATAAAATATAACCCAATTTGTATGTAAATTTTTTGGTCGATTTTTCATTTAGGTAATTTTGCTGACAGCTGTTCTATGTTTTATTTGTAAATTTATTACAATATCTTAAAAAAAAATATACAAAAAATAAAAGAAGGAGAAAAAAATAAGTTTTTAAAATTCCTGGCAACACTGATGAAAACCAACATTTCCTTCATTACTAATTTTTCTTTAAATTTACATATTATTGTTCATATATAGTAAAAGTAAAAAATATATGGCAATTTTGGGCTTTAAGTTGGGAAAACAGGTTGTCTGATGTATCCATTATATGCGATAGATTTTTCCGAAAATTAAGACATCACTAGTACTTACTCCGAAATATTTTCGCAAAGAACAGCCAAAGTAAGAATTATGTGAGGCGGTAGCAATTAAAATAAACCCCAACCTGGATGTATAAATTAGCATAATTTCATGACAGGTTCATTTACAATAATATAGAAAACTCATTAATACATATTCCCAAATATTTAAAATGTATATTTACCCCATTATTAGCATAAATTCATTATTAGTTAATGTATATTAACATTCTGCTTATATCCTATTGGCTTTAGAAATTACAAAAAGGACCAATATGTTGGAAATTATTTAACATTGAAATATATAATTTGTATGTATATATATATTTTTTTTTCTAAAAATGTTTTCGTTTTTTATTTAACATTTTTTATAAACTGTCACAATCTTCTTGTTCCTTTTTTTATTTTTGTATTTCATAAAACTTAATTATGTGAATTAACATTTTTATTAAATTCTAATATAAGATCAAAAAAGAAGTTTATTAAAAAGTTGTATACAATAATTTTGTCTATGTTAGGAGTCACACAAAGGTCTTTTTTATTTTATTTTATTTTTTTTAAATAAATTTTAAGTTTTCTCCTATTATTACAATGTCTACCATATAGTACATGTGTATAGGTTAACTTGGCTTTATAGGTGTGTTTTTGAGTTGTTAAAGTCAAGTGAAGTAAAGCATAAAGATAAAGCTTGTGTACATTTTTTCATTTTTTTTTTTTTTTTTTTTTACTTGTCATAAGGTTGCGTTATTTCATTTTATTACTTATTCCTCATTTTTCCTAGGTGAGATGATATAAAGCCAGCATTAAGTATTTCAATACAAATACATGCATATTAATATATATATATATATATATATATATATATATATATATATATATATATATATATATATATATACAAGCACTTATAAGTATACTTATTTAAACATACATATGTATATGTTTATAATAACACAAGGAGGTACATATGTATACATACATAAGTATGTATATTAGTTAGTAACGTGCATTTATAAACCATATAAAAATTATGTAAATCCGCTTAACATTATGCTAAGTAGCAGTAAGTTCCTTATAAAAAAATCAAAAAGCTCACGAAACTGAAAAAGAACTTTAGATTAATATAAATATTTAGGTCTTGTTTTTCACCATTTTTGTCATAACAAGTTAGAGTGCCGAATTTTATATACCCTTCACCCGTGTTGAGATTTGTTATATGAAAATTAATATGGAATGTAATTACAAAAATATATTAAGCTATTTTATATCTATGTAAATAATAAAAACTTAAAATAATTTATATTTTCATATAAAGTTGAAATGGAATAAAGGTTTTATAAATCCTTATATATATATTATAAAAATGAGGTAGGTATAAGATTGTTTGTATGCTTGCATAACAATCACGTATATTTACATGTTTGTGTATCAATTATCCATATCTTAAAATAAAAAATCATGTATAATTAATGTCCTTTAGATAATATAGTTTTATTAGATAATTACAAATACTTTTTTGTAATACTATTTTGTATTTTATTATTTTTTTTTTTTTTAATTAAAAAATTATATATATTGGATAATACATAGGTTGGAGTACATATATTTATAAAAAGGTTTTATCCCGTGTTTCAAGGACTAAATATATAATAAAATTGACCTACGCTGTTGAACAATATATTTAATTTTCTAAAGTCACAAAAATATACTTTTTTTTTAATGATATTTATATATATATATATATATATATATATATATATATATATATATATTTGTACAAAATTATTTCTAATTTACATTTACACATAATCTAGTTTAAATGAGATTTCAAAAAAAGATCTACATTATTCATTGGATTTTAATTAGATTTTCCATAGAAATCAAAATCTAGTTTCTAGCAAAAATAAATTTAATTAAATTTTCAAAAATATCGTTTCTCAACACTATTTTTCTTTTAATGTGTTAATAAAATACAAAAATGTTCTAAATAAAACTCACATTTGTGATTGCATAAATATTTTTCAAACTAATAAATGAAAAAAATTGTTTTTGAAAATTTTCATAAACAAACTTAAAATTAAAATCATCTTGTGAAGAATAAAACTCATTTACGCTCCATTACATTTTAGTTTTCTTTATTTATTTATGAAAATATTAATGAAACTATTTACATGAAATTTATCAGAAGGATGGTACAATGTTATAGGTTATATTATATCTTCATCGTATGCCACGCCCACATAGAAATAATCAGTTTTTTAAAACTCTAAAACGGATGAACCAATTTGCCTAAATTTTTTACAGCATCATCCCGCGTTCCTCTAAATTCAAATATGATATTTTATTTTTCGATTGGAGTAGGGAGAGTAGTAGCCCCAATATAAAGCAGGTATTCATTATGACTAATCTAAGGAACTATTGTAGCGAAAGCCCCCAAATTTCGTCGAAACCTTTATCCTATCATATCGCATTGATAAAGTGAAAATAAGAAGGTTAGGTCCAGGGGAGAGGTAGCTCCCATACAAAAAAGAATATATAAATTATATCAGTTAAAGTACTATTAAAATGAATCTTAAAAAAAATTAAAAAGTAATTTTCATATCTAATGGGTAGGTCAACGGGAAGTAGTAGCTCTCATATAAAGTAAATATTATTTATCGCATCAAATAGTAAATAATAAATATTCTAGAAAAGTTCGCATATCCTTAAGGAAGATATAATCATTTCGGTGCAGGACAAATACATTAAAAATGTACTACAATATTAAAAGAATAAACGGTAAGGAGGAAATTTATTAACCTATTTTACTGATTTAAAAAACCGAAATTCTAAAAAAAATTGCAATGGATTTATGCAAGAACAAGGTCCATAGCTTAGGAGCTTTAAAAGTCTAATAACTCGTTTTGACCAAAAACTGGATTAATACTGGATCGACTGAGTTCATTTTTTCAACACAAAAATTCTTCAAAAAATAAAAAAAAATCTCAATTTTTCTGTGAAAGAAAAAAGTTTCTAGCTAACATAGATGCTTCAAAAAGTTTAAAAAACCAAATATGCCTTAGCTTATTGTTGTTGTTTTTCAGTACCCATAAAAAAAAACAGCTATAAGGGAAGCAGACATTAAATAAATAAAAAAAAGATTTTCCAATAATTCGGTTGCTTATGAACCGCTTTGATTGATTCCAAAAGCCGAAATTCAAGGAAAATTTTTGTGATTGATCTATAAAAAACGAAGTTAGTAGCTTGTTTAGGAGATGAATGTCGTTTAGAAATCTGTGTTACTAATGGACCGACTGAGTTCATTTGTTTAGCACAAAAATTTCCAATTTTTCTGTCTTTAAAAAAATTTTATCGTCTATATTTATCTTCTATATATATAAAATTCTCGTGTCACGGTGTTTGTAATTGAACTCCTCCGAAACGCCTTGACCGATTTTTATGAAATTTTGTATGTGTATTTGTTAGGTATGAGAATAGGATGTAAAGTATATTTTATATCGCTAGAGGTCGCAAAATAGGTCATAAGGTGTAAAAGCTCTCCTATATCTTTTTAACTAATTATCCTAAATTCTTGAAATTTGGCAGGCAAATAGCGTAATGTTTGGAAGGAACTATAGCCTATAATTTTTATTATTTATAAGACGGGTAAGAGTTCCATCTCCCTATATCCTCTTAACTAATCAAACGGTGTTCTTAAAATGTGGTATGCAGGCACTCTAACATGTGAAAGAAACTTAAAGATATACATTTTTTGGTAATTGGCTAAAAGCTCCCCCTGCCCATGTCTTCTTAATTAATTATTCGATGATAGTTTGAAGTCTTGAGGGAACTATACTAGTATAAGGCTATAAATTTTAACATTTAGGGCTTAAAATAAAGCAAATAGTGTAAAAGCACGCCCACACATCCACACACATTTACATTCGTTATTTTTTAATTAAAAACCAAAATATGCACTAGATATAAGTTATATGCCGTTTTAGCTAGTACATATATAAATATATATATATATATATATATATATATATATATATATATCTGTTGAAATGTATATACGGCACCATTTCAATCGAAAATACGATGAAAATTCAGGAAACTACAAACGGAATTAGAAACCTATATATACCCCTTATAACTGTTGTGTAGGGCATACAAATTTTAGCAGTAAAAAATAAATAAATAGAATTCTAAGAGCAATAAATAAATTCACTTTTAAGATATGTTTATGTTGTGAGGAATTTTATATATTAATCTAATGACTCACACTTTCTGCTGTTAAGAAAAATTATAGAAAAAATTTTATAAGCTTAAGGCATAAGTAATGAGGAACGTTTTAGAAATTTTCATAAAAATTAAATGAATTAATATTTAATTAAAAATCACAAGTGGATTTCAGGTATTTTAATCTGGAATTAATTAACTTTAAGAGTTTATGAAGGAATATTTGATTAAGTGGAAAAATCAGATATATATATAAGATTTTTTTTATCAATATAAAATAATAAAAGCGAAATTTATATACAAAGTGCTTTAGGTTTTATTATAATTTTTGTAATTTAATTTTGTTTCACAAGCAATGTTTTTAAAAGTATGTTTTGTAAATAATTGAATATGTGGGTTTAAATGAGTTTTTGACTAAAATAAGGCTACATTGACAACAAAAATAATAATAACGGTAAAAATAGTAATAGCCTCCTTTAAACCAAAATAGGTGATCCAGACGGAATTTGAGGTGCAGAATATGAGTCTGCTTTCAGTTTTTTTCTATTGGATCTTGATTTTTTAATGGGCATGTCTAATATTTCTCCATTAACAGGGTAACTCAAGTACCGTTTGTAGGGCTTAGATAAATGAAACACCAAATTTTCAGACCAATTGTTTTCAAGCCATTATTTAGAAATTAGCATCGGAAAAAATAATTTTTCATGAAAAATTGAAAAATTTTTTCTTTCCTTAAAAGTTCTTTTAAGAAGTGAAAATGACAAAAATGTTTGGTTTTTATTCTTCTGTTATAAGGTTTGTAATGCCACAAATGAAATAAGTCATGTATAATAAAAATTGATGAACACATATTGATTTAATTAAGTGAAAATACATTAAAGTGTATTGACTTGTGTGAACACAAAAAATATTGAAAACCCCCCTACAGTGTCACCGTTTCCTTTAACCACCTGGACATTTTTTGTTCCTTTTTTTTACAATGAAATAGCAAACTTTTAAGACTATGTGCTTAATGAGAAAAAAATAAGTTATTTGAAATATCTCGACCTCTTATATATTAATACCAACGAAGAAGTTAATTATTTTGAGAACTAAAACTCTTAAAAACTAAATAATTATAAAGTTTTTTAACAACTATTTAAAAAATCAAATGTCCAATCTTTTTGGATCAGATTGGGAAAATTAAAAAATAGATGTGGACTTATAATCTAATGTGTATTTTTACTTTGCCTCGGCGGAACGTCTTTTTTACAAATTATCACTAATGAAAAATAAATTCTCCAGCCGACTTAAGGTGAACACTTGTGCATTATTGCTTTCAGTCCTAGATTTGTAAGGCTGGAGTCCGAAGAAGGACGTCGTATAAAAGTACAGAAGTTTACGCAGAAAAAATAAAAATGAGTTTCAAATACAATCGTCAAAATAATATGAATTAAAAGAAAATAATTAATTTTTGCTATAAATTTCAATTACTTTTTTTTATTAAATAAATTACGTTTATAACAGAAGTTTTATTTACGAGTAATATTAATAAAAATATTACCTGATGTAAATAAAAAATAATCCCCCAATTAAAATACAAAATTCATATTAACATTATTTGTTTCATAATACATATTTTTATTTAATAATATTTTACAATAATGGACAATTAAAAACATGTAAACTGTATAACCTAACGTAGTGTCAATGTGCATGTGGTCTTAAAATTATAATTCCTCCATAGAAAGAACGGATAAAAACAGCTATTTCAAAATACCATACCAACATAAGAGAAAACATAATTCTGAGGTAAACTTCATGACCTAGATCTCAATAAATATATTGTTCATTAATAATCGCCAAAAAATAATTAATGCATAGTGCATACATAATCTTCTATTCAGAAATTATTTTTCAATAAAATTCCGAATCCAAATGCGGAATGATCTACAGTAACTGCGAAACAGTTAGATGAAAAACCAGACATAAAATTGTACTTATTTAAAATTTTCGTATTTAATATCCTATCTAAGATGTAAAGATATCTACACAGAGGATTTTATGTTAAATATTTTTATAAACAAAGCTTTATTTTATGATTTTTTTTTTATCAAATAAGCAAATTTTAAGGAGTTTTTAGGGTTTTGAAGAAATTGGCCCTTTTTTAAATCCCTTTTTGGCTACTTTATTTTTTGAAATTCACTTTTTTGGGTACTTTTTAAAGATTAATGCTGCCCCCTAAAATTAAAGATTGATATGTTTTAAACTAATCCCCAAAATATTTCGATTTATTTATTTCGTTCACGTGAGCTGGACCAGTTTTTTTGAAATACCTCCAAAACTATAATTTTCGATCAACAGTATACATAAATTTTAACTTTTTGTCAAAAAGCTTTCAATATACAGATGACGTTTAATATATAATGAGTAAAAAAAAATTAAAATTAGTTTTCATACTCGAAAAATTAAAATTTTATTAAAGTTTGAATATTTTTAACATTTTCCGTAGTAATTAATACCTTAGGCATCATTGAAAAGGCCTCATTCAATACTTTTGATATATGTATTCATTTAATCCTTTAGTTGCACAAAAAATATTTTGGGATTTCCGGTCCATTATTGGTAAAGTTAATTCTTAAGTTAAATAAATGGTTAGTTAAGAAGATAAATGTAACCAAAAGCATACATTTATCATAAAAACTAGAAACTTGTGTAAAATAGTGTAAAATAGTAATTACATTATTATTGCAGTTTTAATGGAACTTATTATATTTTTCATAAATTCATCTATATTTAAATATAATAAAAACTTCCTTGTGACTTACCTTCTTGCTGCTAAAGGGTTAATTACGTGTAATCTTCAATAGTATCAGGATAGACCATTCCAATGATACATTAAAACCCGATATATATGTTGAAAAATGTTCGTAATATATAAAATTATATGTTTGAATAAAGAAAATATGACAAAAAACGGAAGTAAAATCTTAATAGTCCGCGACTAAAAAGAGACATAACTTTAAACAATAAAATTTTAAATGAATATTCTAAGTCTTAGTATGCCTCTATTACAACTTCAAGTTAATTTTCTTTTAACGAAAATTTTGGTAATGATAATGATATTGAAATAAATACGTATTTTTAGAGGTGTTTTGAAAATGGTCCAATTCACGTAAATTTAAACATTCAGATGTAATATTTTGGGAATCACATAAGAACAGACCAATTTTTTTTCTAGGTAGGCACATTTGCAACTTTTTTTATGAGGCTCTTTATTACACATACATACCTACAATTAAGCGGTTTCACTTTTTTGTAGCATATATTAATTTTCATTTTATGGACATGACTAATATGACCACCTTAATAGGACGTCGCACCAGTAATACTTGAAAACGGTATGTTCAACTTAATAAAATAGAACTCCAGTAGATGCTGATTTTTTTAATCCGCTCAATATATTTTTTCTCCTCTAATTTCTAAATAATTTCGAAAATATTGAGCGAATAAAAAGTAATGTTAAGTTGACTTGAAGGCAATTTTAGTCCGTATCATTTGGTGTTTCATCTATCTAAATCGGATAAACCTTACTTGAATAATGATAAAATATACTCGTGTAATTGCTTTATTAAGAGGGAAATATTAAACATGTCCACAAAAAAATCATGACCTGATAGAAAAAAAACTTAAAACAGATTTGTGTTTAGCACGTCAAATTCCATCTAGTACACCTGTTCTTTTTTTAGGCAAGAATTTTCTGTCGACCAGTGTCATAATAACTTTAATTTTAAGTCTATACCATTTGTCCTAAATTTTTTAAATTTTGTTACCCCTTTCAAATAATAGGATTCATTATATATTAAAAAAAGGTTATAATTAGAGCTAAATCTTTCCCTCCGCCTAGTAATTTCTTTAGGTTAAGAAATATAAGATATTCACTAAGTTTGAAGAATATGACAGTATAATAATTACAGTCGTATGAATTCGCACATAATACGAACCATTTATTGCAGTTCACTTTTGAAGGTAATGCAGCGTGTAGCTGAGAAAACTGTTGCTTGATAATTTCGGCGTTAGGTAACCGTGAGAAACCTATTACTTAAATTTCATTTAAAACTTATGTGTGTTTTAATTATTCCAGCAATACGAAGTTGTGTTAGTGTTGAATAACTCGCAGTGCATGGTGATATATTCTGACCGAAAATCAATAACTCTGTTAATTCTCTATATAAATAATACAAATTTGGTATACGGAAAATAAATTTAATGCTTTACTCACAAACCAAATATTTTACGGATATCAAAAGGGAATAGCCGTTTAAATGAGGACAAGGATTTACTAAATTCATGCTTCATAAATATCAAAATAATTTAACTAATTTAAACGTAAGATATATTTATAAGATTTCCAATGACATAAATTTAGTAAAAATCACTTATGTAGAAGAAGGGCGATTTTCCTTACATATGATGCATCTAATAAAAGTAATTTATTTTGTTGATAAATCTTCGAAAACATATTAATATTTAAAACATTTATAATAAAATATTAAAAGTTTAAGGATGTATTTCGTGATAAATTGACAATTTCTTGTTGTTCAGTGTTATCGTTTCTAATGCGGTTGTATATTCCGCATAAAGTTTTGTGTAAATGTAGAGAAAGATTTACTAGCTAAAGTTATGGAAATATATTTTTTCAAAAACTATTTTTTGTTCTATAACTAAAAATTTAATACGCTGTATTATATATATGTTTAACTAAATATTTTAATTTGATTTATTGATATGTATATGTACCGAAAAAGTCACCAATCGTTAAAACAAATAATTCAATTAAAAATTGTTTAAATTTGCACTTCTCATCAAAATAATTATATCAACCATTAATAACTGTAAAAAAATAAAAATAGTAAATTTTTCTAATTAAAAAATTTATTAAATCAATCAAGTAGAAGATTTTTTATTTACTTTTATTTTATTTATTTAATTATTTATTTAATAGCCAATGAAATTACAATTTCTTTCAGGCTAGCATACATATTATTCTTAAAGCTATTTACAATAAAATGTTTTTCATAATCATTCTATAATAATAAGACATATTATTTAACAAAGTTAAAAACACTCCTTTTAATGCAGTTTGGATTTTCTGAGAAATCAATATATGGATAACAACTATTGAATTGATTGCATAAGTCATATGGGATCAAAGTTGGCATAATTGGTTCGAAAGTATTTGATTTTTAAGCAATTATAATTTCTAGTTGGATGATTTGGCATTACAAATTCGATCTTACGAAGCAGGAATACGGAATTAATTGAACCATTTACTAAATTAATTTCAAATGAAATATTCATATATTTTCTCCAACTTTCAAAAGTAGGGAGATCAAAAGGCTGTAATCGAATTTCATATGATGGTAAATTATTATTAGGATTCCATGGCAGATTACGAAAACAAAATAAGAGAAATTGTTTCTGGACCGATTCAATTTCATAAATTCTCCTCCCCAGCGCATGAAGAAACTTACGTCTCCTTTTGCCTTATTGATAATTTGTAAAACGAGATATTTAAAAGATAGTTTATAATCAAGCAATACACCCAGATCAAGGAATTATTCGACTAGATCGAATTAATATTAATTTTTTGTGTATCTACAGAGTACTAGACTTCTTTTGTGGAACCTCATGAGTTTACATTTTCCTAACTCCAGATCCATTGGATTGATCATGCACTAATCGTCAAGATTGTTGAGATTTGTTTGGAGGAGCTTTACATCATCAGCATACATTAATAAATTTTTTTTAAATTCAGATCCATTAGTTTCATCATACACCAATCATAAAGATTGCCAAGATTTGATTGGAGTAAGGAACATTTACATCACTAGCATTCATTAATATTCTAGAATTCTTAATGCAAGCTAGTAAATCATTTATAAATATTAGGAATAATAAGGGGCCTAGATGACACCGGATAAAACAGGAATGGTTTTCAATGCATATTCTCTAAATAATACACATTGGTAATTATTTTTAAGATACGTAGAACTCCATTTAAGGAAAATAGGTGAAAATCCGAATTTATTAATTTTGAGAAATAGGAGAACGTGATTTACTTTATCGAAAGCTTTACTGAAATCTATATATATACATTTTTGATAACGACCCATATATTTAAATAATAGTTTTAATCAATTCGAATTAGGTACTAAAGTTTTATTTTTCACTATTAAACATTTATTTATATATTTTAATTTATCGGAGAGTTCAATATTATCATCAACTTTAACACTATGATACAATAAATGAGAGAAATTATTTAAAAATAAAAAATGTAAAACTACTTTAGCTACAAATATTTTTATTTCAACATTTGTTGCAATATTTATTCATTTTTTCAAATTTTCATTTATAGATATATGAAGATAGATAATATACAAGTCAATTTCCTCAACAACCACAAATGATATGAATAACATATACCCAAGTATTTTGTAATATTTATGTATAAAAAGACATATGAGTATTAGATTGGCTCACGAAATAAAATAAATTAGGGCACCTTTTATTATTATTATTATTATTTTTAATATTATTTATCATTCATATTTTTCAAAATTGTTTATATAAGTAGGCGACAAAAATTGTTAGATAAATAAAAACTCAAATTAGTTGAGCTATATATGTAAATTTAATCGTTAGTAGTTTTAGTTTTCAATAAATTTTCGGTTTTAAAACGCCTTTAACTATTTATTAACCATTGGGGTATTCAAAATTTTCGGTTTTTCTAAAATTTAAAGTTGTTTTTAAAACGTATTTAAATCTTTAGTAACTATTGGGGTATTCAAAATGTTCGGGTTTTCTATTGTTTGCATAAAACGAATAATTCGAATAAGGCATTTTAGTATATTCAAAAAATGCGATCACGTATTAAAAATTATTTGAATTATTCGAATAATTAAAAAATAATAATTATGGTAAAGCAAAATATTAATGTCCTTGTAAATTTCGTTCAATTTCGTGTAAATAGAACTTCTGAGGATCAAAAGGCGTTATACAAAGATAGGCGCAAGTGTCCTCCTTAACGTTTTATATACCATTGTACCGTCTGCAGAGCACTTTTTCCATTTAAATAAAATTACTCCCAAAATTTTTTCATGAAACACATACTAAAAATCAGTTATGATTTAGATTTCGAACATACAGGATCAATAAGAAACATCGATACCAATAAGGAGTTAAGAAGTTTAAAAAAGAAACATGTTCAGGTAAAATTTCTTAAATATGATTTGATTATAGTTCATGCAAAACAAGAATCAGGCAATGCGAATGATGGGGACACAGCAAGAAGTTTCTTTTCAGATCCCGAAGGAGAATCCGAAATAACAGATGTTGATATAAATCTAATTTCAAGGCTTAAAACAATTATCAATATACTTGTGTGCAGTGAACAAATTGATGATAGAAAAGAAACTTCAGGAATATGTACAACCAAATATCCATATGTCTGTACCAGTTCGCAAAATCATTTATCATGGAGAAGATGTTATTAAGCATCATTTAGTAACACATGGAGATCTATCAGAGGAAACTCAGGAAAAAAGAAATAAGGTTTACAGATCTTATAGAAAGCAGAGTTCAAGAAAATGTCACGAAATTTTACAAATGAATATCTGTTAAATACATTGCTGGCAACGTCAGATACTCTCATCTCAAGTAATCGAAGACAATGGAAAATATTGCATAAAGCAAAAGGGCTACTAGAGAACATAAATAATATAGAACTAAATATGGAATATTTGCAGGATATCTTCCAATCGAATGAGTAACAATTATAATTTCCTTTTGTTCTTATTTAAGTAAAAAATAAAATAAACATTAAAAAGACTTTAAACAAAAAAAAAAAAAAAAAATAATAATAATAATAAAATATATATTAAAAAATCTTCATTTTTGTCCAAAAACAACCGATTGTAGTTGAACCGGTTCTAGTGGAATTTCTTTTATCTGTTATCTAGAATTGATAAACTAGGAATCTATCCACAAAATTATGCTGGGTATTATTAAGAAGATTTTTTATTTGCTTATAATTTTTTTTTTTTTTAAGTAAGGTTGATTCATAAAACAAATAATCCGCATTTTCATAATAATTACTATATAAAAATTAAAAGCAGAATTTTAACCTTAAATTTCTCAACAACTGCTGAATCGATTTTATTGAAATTAAACTGGCGAAAAATTCAAAAAAATATCTCCCCATCAAAAAAAAAAAGTTTCTAAAATATCTCTATCGACTCAAAAGTTACAAAGTTTTGGCCGATGAAAAGCGATTCTAAGGCACTGTGCGCCATAGGTTTAGTTGAGTATGTCATTTTATAATACTTAGATTTTTCGAAAAATTAAAAAATCTTCAGTTACCGATAAAAACGATTTTTTCGACTTGATGGAATAAAAAAAAAATGAAGATTAATTTTTTTTACCAATTTTGTACGACTTTAGATAAATAAAAAATCAAGCTTTCTAAATATAATTTTTTTACAGTACGTATACCCATTATATTTCCGTAATTGTCATAATTGATTTTAACAACTGAGGGCTTGTAATACTCCTTAAGTATTGCAGATTCCAGATAAATTTACAAACAAATAGGGTTTCATAGAAAATAATAGAAAACTATGGCGCGGTATTAAAAAAAAAAAAAATGAAAATAAAAAATTCAGACTTTTTGTAAAATATTGCAGCAAAATACTTATAATGTAAAAAAAAATGTATATATACTTAAAAACCTTGATTTCTCTTCTATATAAAACCATTCAAAAATAAACAAAAATAAAAATATGGTATAAAATTAATCAAAAAATTTTTTTATTCTGCTAAATTGTAAAAAAATAATTTTTTATCGATAACTTCAGATTTTGAGGGTGTATCGAAAATTTTAATAATAACATAATGATCTACCCAATGTGGTCTACAACGTATACTAGGTCATTTCAAAAGTATATTCTCACTGTCACTGTATTCTCAATATAAATGTAAATATAATATATTGTCCACTCTAGAAGAGAATTTTAAAAAGTGTTTCATATAAAGTCATATACATAGCAAAAGAAGCCAAATATCCGTGTTGTCATAAAATATTTTGAAATAATTGTTTTGCTGTTGTAAAATCTGAAATGTGTAGAATAGATATTGTGGTAATTTCTGAAAAAGTCGCAGTATTTATTTCTGATATTAAAATAAAAATTCATACGCTGTTTTGTTTCAAAATTAATTACATACTTTTTTTATACTTCAAACTAATTCACACAGAATTCAGATATTCAGAATTCAATTACTTACGCTTAGCTTTGCTAAAGATGGTCCTAAATCTTGCCTATAAGATAGTGTAAAATTTTGTGATACAAACTCAATTTTAATAAAAAAAAATTGATTTATTTGAATTACTTAAAAAATTCAATACAAAAGTTAAATAATAACATAGTCAGGTAATATTTAGAAATCGCATATTATATTACAGGAAAATGATTGTGGAAATAAGTTAAAATGCCTGTAATGCAAATATCATAACCTTAAATAAAATAAATTAAAATAAATTTTTCTGACAGATTTTTCCTAATTTCTCCACAATTTCTCTTTAAATTGTTTTAGTTTCATGTAATGATATCTTTTAACTAAGGATTATATTATCCTTTAACTATTCCCATTCCTTTTTCCAAACTATCATTCATTTGAATCTCAACTTAGCTCTGCTAGGTATTTCATCATTTTTGCCATTATTTTTATATTATTGCGAATTTTTAAATTTGTGTTTAAATTTTAAGATTTTATAATATCTTAAAGACAAGATTTTTAACCATCTTTGGCAATGGTAAGGGTAAATAATTGACTTTTGAAGCTCTGTAAATAACTTTGATGTCTAAAAATGTGTGTAAATACTTTTGAAATGAATAATGCATACGAATTTTTCTTTTTACACCAGAAATAAATACTGCAATTTCTTTAGAAATTACTGCAATGTACTCTACACATTTCACGCGTTACCACAGAAAAATAATTATTTCAAAATAATAACAACACGCATATTTGTCTTCTTTTCCGAATTTTCAAAAAAAAAAAAAAGAAATAATAATAATAATAATAATAAATAAATAAAAGAGTGAAAATGTACTTGACTATGATTGTATGTTAAGCCATTTAGTTTTTTCTTTCAAGATGTTCATTTTATTCAAAATTTTTAATTTTTCTACAATTCAAAAAATCGAAAAAATATGAAAGAGCAATTACATTGGATATTATCGCTTTACATTTTTTTTTTTTTTTTTTTGATATTTTGTTTTGTAGTTGCTTCGAAAATCCCTTAAATTTGTATTGTTAAACATTAAAAAAAGGTTGACAAAAAACAATAAATTATAAAAATAAAATCTACGAGTAGTTTTGACGACGAATAAATTGTATTAGCCTGCTCGCATTTCTACACCTCTTGCCAATTTAAGGAGGCTTTAATTCTACTAGAAATTTTTAAAATCAATTTGAAATTTAAATTAATTTTTAGCAAAAAATTTAAAAAAATAAAAAAAAAACACTATAAAAGGTTAATTTTGTTTAAACTATATTCAAACCAAGCAATTTTAAAATTATGCTGGTTGATATAAATATAAATATAAATATAAATATAAATATAAATATAAATATAAATATAAATATAAATATAAATATAAATATAAATATAAATATAAATATAAATATAAATATAAATATAAATATAAATATAAATATAAATTTTAATAGAAATATAAATAATCAGTCTTCATAAGTTTCCTTTATGATTAGAAAAATTGCAACCTATCAAAAGTTCTCAGAAAATAACTTTAACAAAGAATAAAATTTAAATTAGTAGATTTATATCGATTTTTTTCATTTGTTTTTAAAATTTAATTTTGAAAAATCTCATATTTTCCTTAGCGACGTTGCATTCATTTATATTCAGAGCTAGGAAATATTTTTATATATATTTTTTATAAATAATCTAATAGAATCACTTCAATTACAAAAAAAAAAAAAAAAAAAAAATATTCGTTTCATTCAATTATTCGATATAAATATATTTGAATTATTCGTTATTCGAAAAATAAAAACATTTTTAATTTCTTCGAATAATTATTATTCGAGTAACAAATAAATTATTAGAATAATTCTAACAAATATTATTCGATTGAATACCCTAGTAACCATCCATTACTTATATAAACCACAAAGGAAGCATCAAAACAAAACCGATAAAAAAAAAACTAAACAAAATATTGCATAAAAATAGATATTTGTATTGGCAGCTAAACAAAACTATCAATATCTTTAATAAATACTAACTTTACTTACTGAAAAATTACTATTTTAGTATAAGTTTATTTATATATAATGCATATATAAAAAAATATATAAAATGTTTTTCTGCTATATTTAGACAAACAAGTAATATAAAATAGAAATGGAGAAAAAATAGTTACATAAACATACTTTCATAGAGAAAATTTGAAATAAATATTCAATATATTGATAACTGTGTTTGAGTGTTTACTAATAGCAGTTAGAAGAAATAAAATATATTCTAACACTTATTATATAAAGTGACAAATGTATATGTGACATTTTACCCAGTTAAAATGAACTATTATTTATGTAGAATGTATATATAAAAACACTCTTTTAGAGAGACATTCACTAATGCATACACAGCCATACTTGAACTTGTATCAAGTGTATTTTCTGGTAGATGTGAGAATAGCGAATAGCATCCATATGTTACAAATTGTAAATATTGAATTCAGTTATAATACAAACACTTGCAGTCATATTTATTCACGCTTATATACACACACACAAAATTAAACTTTATTTCCTTGAATTTCCGTTCAATATCCTACAATTGTGAGTTGGAATTTGTTGGAAGAGTGTAGCTTTTATGAGGAAATATGTTTTATATTAATTAAATTATTAAAACAAAAAATACTTTTTACTTTAACCTGCTTCATAATCAGCGTTACCGTTGGGCGTCTTTAGTCGCCAATTGACACTTTTTCAATCATCTGGCCACATTTTTGGTAAATTTTTTAAAAAGGGACTAAATGGCGACTTTTTAAAACTCTGTGCTAAATAATGAAAAACTGTGTTGTTTTAAATATCTCGACCCATTATATATTAATTGTAACATAGAAATTAATTATTTTGAGATTTTTTCACAATGCACTGTGGAGCCCTTTGCAAAATAAATGGTAATAAGTGTGAATCTTTTAAACCGCAGAAATGAAATTTTAAGGAACATCGATAGAGGAGGAGCTATACTTTAAGAATATTATTGACTGTAGTATTTAGCTGGAGCACGTACGGCTCTACCGTGGGAAAAAATTTACCACCTCGAGTGTAAAAAACATATCGGAGCTTAAAACTTCTACAAATACTAACCGATTTGAAATACCTTTAAATTTCTGAATTCTTCTAAGTAAGACAAAGAAGAACAATATATAATGTACTATATTATCTCTTCTAGTTTAAAAGATATTTCATTTCAAAATTTTAATTTATCATATTACCATTTATTTCCCAAATGGCCCCACTGTGCAATATTATAATAAACTCCGGAAAATTTACAATTTAATTGAAACTGTAAGAAATTTAAGCTAATAATAAAGTTTATGAAGAACTATTTAAAACATCAAATGACGTATCTTTTGTCCGGATTTGGAAAATTGAAAAACAAATTCAATGCATAATTAATATTTAATTTTAGTTTGCCTCATATCATCGCCTTGGCGGAACATCTTTTTTTTCTAAATTATCACTAAAGAGAAATGTATTTTCCAGCAGACTTGTGAATCTTTGCTTTCAGCCCTAAATTTTTTAGACGGGGATTTGCAAAGGTGGAGTCCAATTGAAGAACTCGTACAAAAGCACAGAAGTTTAATAATAAAAAGTTTTTTTTTAACTATTTTTTTATTAATCTTTATTCTTGCAATAATAAAAATTATTGTAAATAAATTTTTTGTTTTTGTTTCTATCGAATAAATTTTAAGTAGTTTTTTAGGTGTTGAAGCAGTTGGTCCCTTTTTTAAAAAAATCTCCTATTTGGCAATAAAAAATAAATCTGTGTAAAGTTCTAAAAGTGTATAAATAATATTCCATAAAGTTTAATGTATTAGCTTTTTGTTTAAAAGTTGCTCATTTCAAATATAAATTTTCAAATAATATGATCAGCTCGTATTCTAGCATTCCTCACAGTGCACATTGATGTAGCCCCGAACAAAACTCGACATTGGCTAAACTAGCAATATTTGACATAAGTGTTTAGTATGGTTGAAAAGATGAGTTTTTTTGGATATCAAATTAAGAAAAAAAATCATGCTTAATGCAAATTTTTGTTGCAAGTTTGAAAAACAGAATATTTTATATTGCTTGAATGGAAATTTTTATGACTTACTACACCATAGGAGGTAGGGATAATATGCTTTTATGCTGATGTTTCCCTGAGAAAATGATGTCTGTCCTTCCGTATAGCTGGTTGCTGCCGTGTAAACCTTGTACAAGTCGAAATTTTTAAGTTACCGTAATAAAATTTGGCACGAAGATTAACCTCGGCATAAAAACGAAATTGAAATTTATTAGGATCGGTCTATTATTTCCCTATTCCTCATACAAATGTACTTCCGAAATGTGGTTTTAAGCTCAAAAATGCCTGAAATTAATAATGATTTAAATAAAATTCAGCAGAAATAACTATTTTATAAACATAAATGTGTGTGCCAAATTTCAAGAAGATAAGTCCACAATACCATAGCTCTCATAAAAACTCACTTTAACTCTAAGAAAAACCAAAAGCCTATTAACGATCTTTAATTGGCCAATACCTCCATGTAATATCCCCATATAATTCCTACTATAATATTAATAGGGGAAAGTGGGATATTATGGCGTATGAGGTAATGCAAAAAATTCTACTTTTTTGCGTACTTTTAATTTTTTTTGTTAAAAAAATTGCACTTCATTTTAAAAACATATTTCATCCATGAAATATCTTATTTTATTGATTTTCGGGCGCATGCAAATAAAATATACTGAAAAAGTTTTTTAAGTGCTGATATTTTTGAGGAAGATATCCAAATCAAGATTAATCTTAAATCGGTGAATACAAAATTTAATGCTTTATTTTGTATATACTTCAATTGTAAAAAAGTTTTGGTCCAAAAACATAAGGGTTTTTCAGATTTCTACTTGACGTAAAAATTGTGAAATTGGGTTATTATAGCAAAAAAATACTCGTATATTGCTGAAAATGCAATAGAATTTTTCACCAATATTTCTTTCAGTTTTTTTGAAAATATATAGCAAATAAATAATTGATTTAATCACTAATAATATAAAGATATATAAGAAAACCTATTAAAATAGATCAAAAATATGATGTTTTAGTAAAAGCAATAATACACGTTAAAATTGGAAATAATTCAATAAACTTTGCAGCGATAAGACTAAAAATTTCTAGTACCAACATGTACCATTACATTAGCTTATTAAAAGAAAAAATATGGATTTAAAAAAAAAATTGCGAAAATAGTAAATGGTGTAAAATTGCACACTAGATATGATAAATTTCACGTGTGACAAAATTATAACAATTTACTATACCTATGAGTTAGGCTACTTCAGATACTAGAAATAAGCGCCCATTTTTGTAGATTTTGTTTTGTTATTTTTTATTAGTTTTATAAGTTACTACATATTTGTTTTCATAATTTACTCAAGTATTGCTATTAGAGTGGCCCCGTAAATACAAAAATCATTTAAAAACATTTAATAAATACTAAATATCTTAAAAATTTTCAATTTTTATAATTTCCACTATACCACTACATTTCTCCTTTTATGCAAAATGAGAATGCCAGTTGATTTCATAAACTGGCAAAAAATAATACCGTGCGTTCCTACTTGCACTATTACATTAGATTATCAGAGGAAGAAAATCTGGATTTAAAAATCGGGGAAATAGTGGATGCTACTGTAAAAAGAAACACAAGTTTTGATAAAACTTAACTCTAAAAATACACACAAGGTTTGATAAAACTCATGCAAATGGTCTGCGCACTTAATGTATTATACATAGCAATTTATTCCAATTATAAATTCGGTTATTCCAAATACAAGAAATAACTGTATATTTTTAAATATTTTGTTTCATCATTTTCAGCTTTTAGCCAGTTGTTGCCTGTCTGTTGTCATCACTTATGGAAATTTAGATACTCATTTAAAATCATTTAAACATTTTTGATAAACACAAAATATCTTAAAGTTTTTTTCATTTTTAATACTTTCCACTATACCCCAATATTTCCCTTTTTATCCAAAAGTCGTTGAATAAAAATATAAAACGCAGAAAATATGACCAAAAGATTAAATAATCTGATTCTTTTCATGTCAAACGTTCAAAAGATTATTGGTTTGTATTTTATTACAGTAAGATTGAAATATGTCCCACTTTACCCTAAACTCCATTATATTAGGGTAATTCCAAAAAAATCCAGCATAGCTCGAATTTTGAGCAAAAACGATTTTAATTAAATTCAGAATGTATATATATATATATATATATATATATATATATATACGTTTCATATATCGTATCGATCTGCACCATTTCGTTAGCGGTTCATATACTATGAACTTCTAAAATTGGGCGTCTCGAGCTTATTTATCAAAAAAGAGCAAAATTTTAACTTGAATAACTTTTTATGTATCAGATTTCAACAAACTTAGTATCATTGGAAAATATTGAAGTTCTTCTCTATCATAGAGTCATATCACCTAAACTCCTTCCTTTCAAACGGATCTCTAAAATTAAAAAAATGTTTCTATTTTAATTTTTGATTATTTTTTACACGATTTTGTTGTTATAGTAAAAATTTCAAAATGGGATATCAATGGGATCAGAAGTTATACTTTTTTTTAATATCTAACATATTTTCTATTAGATATTAAGTATTTTTTAGGCATATTAATATATTTAAATATAGCAGATCATCATTTATTAAAATAATTCCTGATCCCAAAAAAATAATTTTATATTATTTTAGAAGTTTCAGGAGCACAGACATTTAACCACCTGTAACCCATTTTAAAAAATTTAATGAATAGTTTGTGATGATTTTGAAGATTACTTACTCAAATTTGATACTTGGGGTTACAAAGGCAAAATCCATTGGAATTGACCGTGATCGGTCTATTATTTCATACCCCATACAACTTCTCGCAATAGTGGTTCAAAGCATATAAGTAACTGAAATATGTCGTATATAAGTATATTTGAGTTTTATATATCATCATACATAATTTCATAATAATAAGTCCGTAATTAAACATAGTTTCCATAAGTTCTGTACAAGTATAGATTGCATACATCTCACATAAATACCAATAATGAAATAAAATTTTACATAAATAAATATTTTTCATAAATTATTGTAATAAATTTCATAAGTCTCGTAACGCAATTGACAATAGAACCCATATAAATCCCACTCCAAATAATCATTTCAATGCCTATACAAAAGTAGGTAGGGTATTACTACTAATTTGTGAGTAAAATTGTACTAACTCCTATAGACAAACTGTTATAAATTCTGATCCCATTTTGAAATTTTTACACTATAATGACAAATTGTTTACAATCAATCATGTTAAAAAATACTGAAAATTAGGATATCCTAGAGGAATATCATTTGCCTTGATACCAAATTTGTTAAAATTAGATAGTGATTGTAAAATTTGTTTAACCTTATGTTCTAATTTAGAGGTTCATTAAACATGAACCGTAAAGGATATAGAACTGATTCATATGTGATGAAATGTACGATGACTAATTTAATTAACACGCCAAATTAAAAATAAAAAAATCGAAGATATAAAAATTTTAAAATTGTAATTTTGGTTCGAAATTTTCTGGAATTGCCATATATTTACAAAGCTAGATTTCTCTTCTATCTAAAACCGTTAAAAAAATCAAAATTGGTAAAAAAAATAATTTTTAAAATTTTTATTATTCCGTCAAGTCGTAAAAATCTTTTGTTTTTTTTCAGATTTTTAAGTTATATCTAAAATTTTAAGAATGATATAAAAATCTGCTCAGTGTGGGCTACAATGTACACTAAGTCACTTAAAAAGTACATTTTTACTGTCCCAAAGTGCTAATAGAAGCCCATAAACTTTTACTGCCTTTGAGAAAGACATAAATAAAAATTTTTTTCTACTTTTTCTTATAATATTTTAAGAAACGCATAGAAATTTTCTTATTATATAAGTAAAAAATAAAATAAAATATTCGATATTTGCAAAATATTTTAGCTTTATAATATGAAGCCATACTTATGTTGGAAATTAATGTGAGAATATTAAAGATATTCAAATAAATTTGTGGCTGATAAGTTGTTAGTGGATGTACGCATTCGTTGTAGGGTATCCATTCGAATAATGTTCTTTCAAACAATTTGGTACGAATAATTGTTCGAAGAATTTAAAAATGGTATTTTTTTTTAATAACGAATAATTTGAATATTTTAATGACGAACATTCATCGTTTTTTCAAATTATACTTCCTTTAGCTTATTTTTAACTATTGGTATAAACGAATATATTTATGTATATATTTTATCTTTATTTTTTTAATTTAAACAATTAAATGTGGAATTACATATATTGACAGTTATTATTCTGAAAAGAAAAATTATGTTAAAGGTTGCCTTTCAATAGCAGCAGATAAGTGGTCAGATAACTCTTAACAGAAAAAAAAAAAATTATAATTCTAAAAACAAATCATTTAAACATTTTAATTTCGGACTTGATCAATTACAAAGAAACTGCTTCTAACATTTGTTACATAGTAACAAAAAAAAAAAAAAATTCAAAGATTTTGGAATCATCATAGAAACTGGTATTAGTTTATAAATGATGCATACGACGTACGTAATTGTTGCAAAATGTTTAATAGATCTTATCGTAAATAGAAAACATTAAAGTCTTATGTTTTGCATAAAGAAAGACTCACACACGATGTTAAGCATCGAGGCTCATCTTTATATAATATTGTCTAAAGTTTTTTGATAACTAATAAATACGTCAATCATGCACTATATGATTACAGTTGTCAAAACACTCGGATAGTGGCATAAAACTTTTGACCGAACTATGTAATACTTTGAAGCCACTTGATGTTGCCATTAAAGAATTAAGTAAATATTTTTAATAGAAAAAATTGAAAAACGAAGACAATACCTTTTTTTAAAGAATTTGTCACACGTTTAAAACATCGTGTTCATGAAAAATATTTAAAAGTTTTATTAACATAAACCAGCATCTATTTATAATTTTTTAAAGCAATTGCTAACTTAACTATATTTTTTTGTTTTTGTGTTTGACATACACAAATATATTTACAAAGAGTTATTAACTTTTAAGTTGATTTTGTTTTCATTTTATAATAACATTTTTTAAAACTTAACAAAATTTTACATTACTATTTTATATTTTAAATTTTCGAGTAATATTTAATCCGCTATGGAACAATTCAAATAAACCAAAATGCCTTATTCGAGTTATTCGTTTTTTTCGAACAATGAAAAAATCAAATAATTTGGATACCCTAATTCGTTGTTTTTTTGTAATTTATTTATTTATTTATTTATTTTTTGCTTCTTTTGAGTAATTTCTTCCAACAGCTTTTATTAACAATTCTCCATACTTATTTACATATATTCGTATAGAAGTATATATACCATTATATACATACATAAGTTATTATTATTTTTGTTTCATATCAAATAATAAAATTAAATATTAGTATAACAAAAATTGCGAGCGATAAATAAAATTTAAATTAATATTTATTTTTTTTTTATAATTACATGTAAGTACTACTTTAATTATTTTAATCCTTGTATGAAGTTCATTGCCATAACACTTTGCAATTATTACTTCTCTTCTTAACTGTATACAAAAGAAATTTCATTTAACCTTTGCATATGTTATAACAACTAGTTTACTTACAATTTCTTTGTATTCAAAACTTCTTTGAAAATTTAATCAATAATAAATTTTAAAATATACTGCAATGAAATTATATCCCTTTAAAGGTCAGCCATCTGCATGCAAACAATATGTCCTTTTACTTTTGATAAATTTAAAGCCATAGTGACTCATTAACAATTCCTTGGCAGAAAAAATATAAAAATCACTTTAACAAATGATTATATGTAAATTGAGCTGTAGTAAAAAAAGTAACAAAAAAGAAGTCAAATGTATTGTATTTGTCCAAAATGCAACCACCTACTTATGTATGTATAACACCTGCTACACAATAAAAAATAAAAAAAAAACAAAAATTTCAATTAAGGAAATCCTTTAATGCATGCAGAATAAAATATTTCGAACTCAAATACCCAAATTCATAGAAAATAAACAAAATATGAAAGCAAAACACCAAAATTCCATTAAATAATAAAACAAACCTTAATATGTGTTTTTACACAAAATAATCATAACAATAAAAATTTGTGTTAAGAAAGCAAAAACAAAATCAGCAAATGAAAAAAAGGAGTAAAAAAGTACAGGATGCAGACCAAGAAATAAATAGAAAATAATAGAAAAACACTTGAATAGAGACACGCACTCATGAGCAACTCACAGGCACTTGTACGTGTGAATGTATATGTTAGAGCTCTCAGACAAAATAATCCTGGAGACATATAGATTTAAATAAATAGAATAAGTGGTAGCACTTACAGCCACTGTTATCCTTTCAAAAAAATATTTTTATTTAAATTTAAAATCTTGAGAAATAAAGTATTTTGTTTCCTTTTTTTATTACTGAAAGAGATTAAATTTGTAGCAATTGAAAGAATTTGAAGAATTAAATCCTTTTCTAAGATGGAAGAACAATTATGTGAATGGACTTTAAATTAAGGGTGTTAGAAAATATGAGAAAGAGAAAATATAAAAATATCAACTAGGTGAGATTGGATACTTTAATCTAGCTATAATCGAACACGGTTATAACGACCTTAAAGGGAACAACAAATTTAGTTCGTTATAAACGTAGTTCGTTATATCCGTAAAATACCAAACAACTTTATTTGCTAACAAATATACGTATATCATTATGATACTAATATTTGTAATCAAAGAGTATTTCATTCCTTTAAAAATTGCTTATATGGAGGATTTTTAAATATCTATGATTTTATTATTTATATTAAATTCTAATTTAATGTTTTCTTTTATTACCGAGGTTTTAAAATAAACATATTTTGAGACCTTTACTCTTTGAGGAACGAAGATTTTCTAATATTTAATCCTCTTATAATTTCAGTTTTATCTTTAGGTCAAAAAGGTCAAAAACTATAACAATAAATTTTCTCTTTTATTTGTCCGATAATTTCAATTGAAATAAAAAAAAAATAATAAGACCATTTTATCTTTTAGTACTATTGCTCTGCCTTGTTTTTTAATTCAAAAATTTTTGGGTAAAATATAGGGTTTGGGGTCTAAGAAATCCCAGGATTTACCGTCAAAATACTCTTGAGAATTTCCGGACTAAAAAAAGTTACATTACATCAATATTGTGTTGTTTAAGACAAAAAGTTAAAAAAAAAAAAAATTAAAAATTCTATTTTCAACAATATATGCAAAACTACCACATATGTATTTCAGAAATATTAATGTCTAAAATATAAATTGAAAGTGATACGATATGCAAAACTTGGTAATAGTTACCTTTCAATGTCAAAAACATAATGTTTAAATTACACATAAGTAATTTAGTAACTATATATTCATAACCCGGTATTTATTTACTTATTTATGATCAAGTTGTTGAAAATGTTATTTTTTTCTTGATTTAGTAATTTAGCTTACCAATTCTTATATTTAAAGAAGGGATAAATATATAAAAAGACAAAATTTTTGCATGAATTAATTTTTAATCTAAAATAGCTTTTAAAATATTACATTTTTTCTGCTGTTGTTATAAAAATTAAAATTAAAAAAATGCTTCTTATATCACGAAATTTCATTAGTAACTTGTAATCAAAAATGAAACTAGTTCCTATTATCTTTACTAATAATGACTTCAGTAATACTTTAAATTCAATAGGTTATTGAACAGCTCGGAAGTAATTAATTCTTGTATTGACATTAGATGTAATGATATTATAAAATGCCTACTTGTAATAATATGAGGTAAGTAGTTGCCCCTAATATCATCGCTATATTAAAATAATGGGGTATTCAGATAATTCTTATCTTACCACATGGCAAGCAAAGTTTTCGCTCGATGGTTTATGTCACCGAAGATAATATCCATCATAGCGTTTTTTTAACATTTTATATAAAATTTTTTAATCAACAAGGTATGCACAAATTTGTATTTTTTGTTTTTTTTACTTTTATAACACTTATTGATATACTTTTAATATCTGACAATAAAAAAAAGTTTAACTGATATTAATGGACAATAAATTACCGTTTATCTTATGGTAGTTAAAAGTCAAAAATTTTGAAAAATTTTAAAAATAATTCTAATTAAACTTAACTTTAGAATATAAAATAAGAAAGAAAGCCTGCAAGTGCTGTTAATGCCTACCAAGTGCTGTTAATGCATCAAAAGTTGTTTTAAAAAATCAGTATTAGAAGAAATATTTGAGGTTTAAGGTCGGTTTCATAAAGCTAAATTTAAAAAGGGTATAACCCATCTACTGTTTTTTCTTCTAATAATTGAAACCAATTTTTTACGAAAAAATAATTTTATTGCAATTTTTGAATCCTTATTGAGTCAAATCATACTTAAAAAAGTATATAGCCACCTGATTTTATTAAGGTCTATTTATTAAATCAAAAATTATGAAAACAAAATTGTTTACACTTATATTTCCATATAAATTCCATTCGTTAAAACACTTACGACATTATATTATATTTGTATCATATCGACAACATAATTTCACCAAAAAAAAAAAAAAAATTCAAATTTCCAAATTTTCGTTGTCTTTTCTGACAATAAAAAGTTTTTATGGAACCTTTTATATTGAACCCTTTCAGTCGTTTGTGTTCCTGTTTATTTTATATTCTGAAAATATAATCAATAAAATAAAATTGAAAAAAAAAAAATAATAAAAATACTATAAAATTTTATGGTTCATGTAAACGAGCATGTTTTAGCACATAAATGTGAAGATAATTATTAAGGTGACACTAAATCTCTAATACTCATAAAAAATAATGATCTCTAATATGTATTATTTAGTAAGAAACTCTGCTAAGTCAAACTAAAAATTATTTTGGTTTAATTTTCTGAGTTTTGAAAATATGTATATGATTCTACGTTGAGAAATGTGTATAATTCACCATAAAGTTTGAATATTCTTTCCAGTCTTCAAGTGTCACCCTAATCTGAACACACTTAAAATATTTTTTTTCTTCCTTCAATATATAAAATATATTGAGCTATTCAAGTCATTGTTATCGAAAGTATTACAACCCAGCAAAAAACACACTGAAAAAATAATGACTTTAACATTGTGTTATTGGAAGGAAGTACTTAGTGCTGAGAAAAACTGTAGAAACTCTTTCTTTAACCCATGGTTGTCATTTTTAGGATGTTCTTCTTTTATGCTTCATTTTCATTGCTTGAAGTAATTCTCTTAAAAAATTTTTATTGTTATTTTTTTATAAAAATATGGCTTTAGCTTTGATAGCAGATAACAAAAATACTTTCTAAATTGTATTATTTTTAGAAATTATTTTTTCTGCTAAAAATACATTTATTTTCACTTTTTTAGAAGTAATTTTAATTAGCTTCCAAAAAAGTGTAAAACATGCACTTAGTTATACTTTTGAAGCGGTGAAAAAGTTCTTTTTTTGGAAGCTCTTGCTTGGTTTTTTGCTGTTAACCCGTGGTTGTCATTGATAGGATGTTCTTCTTGTATGCTTCTTGTTCACTGATTTTGAAGTACTACTATTAAAACTTTGTTTATAGTTTCTTTTAAAAAAAATTCTACTTTAGGCTTGATTAAAGATAATATATTTTTTAATTTATGAAATTTTGATTTTCTTAGAAATTTTTAACGTTTTTCCTGCTAAAATACATTTATTTTTATTTTTTTTTGGAACTAATTATTAGTAACTTTCAAAAAAGTACAAAATATGCACTTAATTCTACTTTTGAAGTGATAGAACTTTATCGTTTTTTTTTTTTTTTGCTGGGAATATACACACATTTGAGGATTTGGGGCTTAGTCATTGAAATAAGATTCAAAATTTAAATTTTTATGGTAACGCAAAAAAACCATTTGGAACAAAAACTTCTATTGTTAGAGTGTACAAATTTCTATAGAAAAAGGTCAATTTGTATCAGTCATACAATTTCAAAAATGTTATAAATCAAATGCAAACATTAAATTCTTAAATTGTCCTTAAGGATATAAAAAATATTATATAGTTTGACATCAACAATGGATATACCAATACATGCATGTTATCTTATATAAAAAATAAACCCTTACCTCTGAGGAAAATATATTTTTTTAAATGAGAAAAGATTTTTATTTTTTCAATTATTGTCATATAATTTGTAATACATTCTCAGTGGCAAATTGAAATTATATGGAACATCATTAAAATTAATTTGAGTAGATGATTATTATGATAAAAAAGAAAATTCACTTAATGTTCCATCAGCCATAAAATATAAGAATTTTATTATGGTCATCATAGTTTTTATGTGACATTTATAATAAGGTGAAAGAGTTGAATACAAAAGTAAGAGACATTTGATGATTTATAAAAGTTCTCTAATATTAAATGTTGTAATTAATTCGGAAGTTGAAGGTTTAGACGACTTTTTGTTTACTATATAGCTTTTGTTATATATTCTAATATTCTAATGCCTCCTATTCTGCGCCTTAAGAGGAGTTTGGATCAATGCTTCTCAAATGGGGGTCCGTAAGGACATTCATTCGTGAAGAGATCCTGAATAATATTCTTGAACACACAATTTTTAATGTAAATGTTTTTTCAAATTCTAAATTTAATTTCCAATGAAAGTGCGAAACTATTTAAATCTCTATAAAAAACATCTTCAAATTAAAGACAAAAGTAAAGATATACTTTATCTAAAAAGAGTGCTTTTAGGAATCAAATAGCACTAGCTGCAAGAAAAACCAATGAAGGAACCCGCGCTTTGATTCGACTGAAATTATTATTCTTGATAAGGACAAAAATGATCAAATAAAGAAAGTAATGCTGTCCAATTATACAATATAAACAAAAATTTATAATATGGTAATATATAAATATATTATGCAAAGGATTTTTTATAACTTTAGAATAACATCCTGTGGAATAAGATTGTTAAAGTTTAGATTTATTTCACAAAGAGTTAAAATGTAACTCATGTATTAAATTTAATTTTGAATCAAGAAATTTTAAAACATTTTAGTTAAAATATAGCAAAGTTTATCCGCTTATTGGCTCCGAAGCCTTAAAACTATTACAACAACTTTCGTTAACATTTTTTATGTGAAACTATCTTTTTCGCTTCTTTGTCCATCTAAACAAAGAATCGATCTTTTGTTGATGCAAGAATATGCATTATTAGAAAAAGTTTTTAAATACTAAAGATCTCTTGAAGCAAAAGCAATGTCACAATTGTTAATATTATTATTAAATTATTTTATTTTTACAAGACATTTACCAGATTTTTAAATTAAGCAAAGTTGTAGTGGGTCGTGATTCCATTGCAATGTCAAAAGGGGGTCGCGAACTGGGGGGTGAACTGTCATCACGTATCAATGTCCTAAATTGAAATACATAATTTGCTATCACTACTTTATAAAATAGTGATGTAAATTAAAAAACAGATTATGTATGTATCAAAAATATATGATTTTTGTCATAAATTTTTTATCATTCCAAATACTTTAAATTTTTATTAATTTAGTAAAAAGCAGCAAAAAACTACAAAACTAAAATGTATCGATCATGTAGCCATAAATAACAATGACTTCTAATACCACTTCCCTGATTTTTCTATTTATTATTATTTCATGTCCAAAATAAAACAAAAAATATTAGTAACTTCTCCAAAGTGGAATTATTCTTAAATTTGATAAATTAATACTAATCATTAATACAATTCATATTATTAAAGTTTTTTTTAGGCATTATTTCCTTTTTTTACATATATACATTTCTCACAGAGTGTCCCGAGTATGGTATTGTTTTCGTTAAATATTTCCCAAAAGTAAATAGCCTTAAATTCCTCTACATTTAGTTTGTTATTTTTGGATTTATATTGTATGATTTCATGTTTATATAAAACTGTAGAGGTTATGAGACTTGGTCAGGGACATAATTAATTTTCTTTTGCTATAAATAGAGGGTGAAGAAAACATTTTCGATCATTAATTTGTTAAACACAAAAGTTTAAGCCTAACAAATGGTTGTTTTCGCAAAACAAATAGAAACTATATTGACCATTGAATGATGATGTCAGGGGCTGTCAAATGTTTTTTTTTTTTTTAGTTCTTTAGAGGTTGGTCACAAAAGGAAGTGTACTGTGTTTGTTTTGATGTACTTTTATAATAAATTATAAACAACTTTAAAATTAAAATTACATTAAACAATTGTGTACTGAAAATACAATACGAATTATATCATTAGGTTTGTTGGGATGAGAAACATTTCTTGGCTTTTTACGTGCAACTTAAGCAACTAAATTGAGACTAGAGGTAAAATTTTGTCAGCTAAAACATTTCTGCATTAATTTTCACTGAAGAGTAGCTTTCCGCTATTGATTTTTATATGGACAATATTGTTGCGATTAACATGTTATATTAGAAGATCTTAAATTTCATAAAAATTAAATTTTTTCAAAACTATGTTCTTTGCTGAAAAGCTTTTGGCAAGGACAAAAAATAATTATTAGTATTGAAATATTAAACAAAGAAATCAGCTACAAGGAACGACCGGATAAAATTGTTAAATACAGAAATGTAATCTGCAGACCAAGTTCTATCGAAATTCCGAATGATTTTTGTTTTCTTTATTTTTATTAAAAAAAAAAATCAATTTTAATAATTATTTTTGAGTTTTATCTTTTCGCTCAACTTTTCATGATTATTTTGGACCTTTTTTGTCTCTCAACTTTTAACGACTATTTTTGATTTTTATATTTTTGCTCAAAAATAATGATTATTTTTGATTTTTGATTTTATTATTTCTTTGAAGCCATATATAATTGCTACTTAGCTACTTATTAAGTAGCAATGAAAGAATGATTTTATTGTTTTTTGTTTTATCCCTTCTGTTTGTTTCTATTTTTTAGAAAACCAATCAGGGGTGTCAAGCAACAAGTTTTTTTTTTAGAATTTTTGCATTCGGGCTCAAGTACATTGAATAATTGACGAAGAATACATTATAAAATTTTTATTGGGCGCTCGGCAGAACTCTAAAAAAGTTCAACAAAAATTACAATCCAAAAATTAAAATTTATTATAAAAATCGTAGTTTTCTTATAAAAAATAGATTTTTCTCTAAAAGTCGAAATTTTTTACAAATAATCAAATTTAAAAAAAAATCTACTTAAAAATTTTGACTTTTACTACAAATTTTGATTTTATAGTAAAAATTTTGATTTTTAGTAAAAATTTTCATTTTTAATAAAAATTTTGATTTCTGTTAAAATTTTTATTTTTAGTAAAAATTTCGATTTCAGTAAAATATTCTATTTTTTGTAAAAGAAATTGATTTTCAGTTAAATTTTTACTTTTTTGATTTTTATTAAAAATTTTAATTTCTGTTAAAAATTTCGATTTTTATAAGAAATTTTGATTTTCAATACCAATTATAATTTTTAATCAAAATTTTGATATTTGATACAAATTTTAATTTTTATTAAAAATTTAATTTTGATGTTAAATTGAGTTTGTAAATTTCGTGCAGGGGAAGTTATAGCGATTTTAATTTTTTACAAACTAGTTTATTTATAGTCTTAGCAAATATTACACACAATATCAAAACCGACTCTTTGATGGTATTAGTGTAACATATTTTATGTTTTTCTTTTAAAATTAAAAAAAAATTCTTTATAAATACAAAAAATCGCGATTTTTGTTAAAAATTAGATTCGAATTGAAGTTATTTCTACGAAAATATAATTCATTTGAGTTTAGTACAAAGAAGTGCTATTTAATATTGTGATCCTTTTTTAACCTAAGAAAAAAATTTTAGTGACCCATAAAGTACGTATATTTCGAAATTTTTGATGCGTCTCCACATTTTTGTTAAACATTAGGAACACCACCTATTTATGCCAATTATAGTTAATTTCATGCTGTCCTTGCGATGTGTCTTAGCAAAATCTGTTTCGGCAAAATTTTCCCATGTTCAACTATCAACGACATTTGATTTATGGTCCCGATCAATTATATTTATCACGGTTTTTATATCTATATATCCAAGATCTATATAAAATGTTATTTGCTATATAAAAATACCAAAAACAAAAAGTGCAATTTTGCGTAATTTTCAAAAAGTCTATAAATTTTTTTTATTAAATCTATTTTTAATGTTCCTTCTATATTCTATATCCATTAGAAACTGAATGTGCCTTACTTTTTAAAAAAATGTTCGCTCTTGTTTTACAAACTTTGAGACTATCTACTGCGTATTATTATTTTGGGCACAACAACAAAACAGCAAATATAAATCCCTATTTTAAAATTTGGATTTCGTTGAGGAACCCACGCAGCCCAGAAAAGCAAAAAATTTAAAAAATTTTGTCATCAAAATCCGATTACCCTATGTGGAGCTGTTAAGAGTTTGTACAACAACAAAGAAGGTACAGGATTTATTCATAAAGTCCGATAAGTTTACATAAGACCGAATCAGATCAAAAGTATAAACGCGTTAACAAAATGTAAAGAAGAATGGGAAAAAGTTAAGTAATTTGAAGACCTTTTTCTAAGTTTTTGAACTTTAAACAACAATCACGATTATAAAATCAAACCTATGTTACTAAAATTTTGCACTCCATTAGCTTCAAGTCTTGCAAGTTTGTTTAAAGTAGTATTATCACAAAACTTATTAAATATCAGCCAGGTTAAAAATTTTATGTAATGGCCCATATATTTTTGAATTTTTATAGGTAGCGAAATCGAAATAACGATGTCCGTCTATATATTCATTTCTGAAGGCACCCATGTAAGATATGTTTTATATGTTTTATACATCAATATATATGTTTTATACATCAATTATATGTTTTATACATCTAAGGAGTACATCTGTAAGTGATTTGGAAATTTTGGCGAGAGTACAAATTTAACACAAAGACAAAACTTTAATTTTTTCTAACAAAGCACAGTGGGGCAGAATCGAAATTTTTTGGAAATAAGTCTGTAACTTCTGATCGGCCGGTTGGATTTTCATGAAATTTGGTACAGGTATATCAGAGGAGTGTGCAATGTTATTTTTGGAAGGGGGCACAACAATCCCCCCAGGGGCGGAGCTAAGGGGCTCAAAGTTAGGTACCTCTGACATAAAAAATTTATAATCGCTTGCAAAATTTTTGTTTCTCGTCCGATTTCACATATTTTTATATATTGCTGTAGGCCCTGATAATACCTATTAAAAACATACTTACATGTCCTATTTATCTCTTATAGTTTTCGAGTTATTTGATTTTGAATTTTTAAGCACCATAATTTTGCATGTTCTTGGTCCAGTTTTTTTGTATTCGAACCAAATAGGTCTGCAAAAATGTTTTGATCCTGGAGTGGTGTTAAGCCATATATCTTCAAATGAGTTTTTACACTTTGATGAAGATTGCTTTAAGGAATAAGATCGTATTCTTAATGGCACCAAAGATGCTATAAATACGCTTTTATAATCCATCATTTTCTTACTTCCACTTGCATACTTTTATTCAGGAAGGGCTGATAGTCTGTCACATCCCCACTTACAGATTAATACAACGTCGCTGTTATTTACTTTTTCCAACTGATCTGCAGAAAAATCTGAAACTATCCTGGTAGCTGTATTCTCAAGCAAAGAAGATAGCTCTACATATGCTTCCTTTTCGGTAACCGAAATAGATGGTAAAATAGTTTGCTTTTTTCTCGAATATCCTTGTATGATGGTAGAATTGAGTGTCCCTTTTCAAGCAGAGCTGTTCTTAAAATTTGATATTTGTTTCAGCTGAGGTCCAGTTCAAGTATTAAAGCAATTGCTTCTTCATCTTTAAAATTGGATTGTGATGTTGGAGTAGGTACACTTTTGCAATCCGTTTAAGATCGTTTACATTTACATCGTCTGTGTCTGTAAATGTTTCTAATAAAACCTCACAAATAGAACAAAACAACCAAAACAGCCAAACGTCAGAAACCTCCACAGATCCAAACAACCAAACGTCCGAAGTCATAAGTAACGCTGAATCTCAATCTATGCCTAGAGAATTGCGCGTTATGCCACCAAAGAAGTCCGTATTTGTATCCCGTTTCGCCTCTGATACAACCAGTGATGATACGGAATATTACTTAAAATCAAAATTGCCTTCAAATACTGGTTTTATAATTCACAAGTTTTCTTATTCCGAACCCAGAAGTATTGCGTCCTTTAAAATCACAGTACCGAATGACATTTTCGATCGAGTTGTTGATGCCTGTTTCTGACCAAATAATGCACTCGTTCCCGAATTTGTATATAAAGAAAATCGTAGAACAAACAACGTTGCACGACTTTCATCACATGAGTCAACAAACCAAAAAACTTTGCATGAAAACTGAAAAACACTTAAATATTATGTATCAAAATGTTCGTGGTATAAACACTAAACTGGTTAAACTCTATATTGAAAGTTTTAATATAAATCACCATGTAGTTGTCCTCACTGAAACTTAGCTAAATAGAAATATTTTAAATACTGAAATTCTTTGCAATGATTTTAATATATTTAGACGTGACAGAGAAACTTTAACTACTGGTGGAGGCGTTTTAATTGATGTTTTAAATATTTTCCAATCTGGTGAGTTAAAATTTGAACATTATTCCGATATTGAGTTTATCTGTGTTCAGATAAAACTGAATAGCTCACATATATTTTTAACATGTTCCTACATTCCTCAAAAATCGGATCAACTAACTTACATGAAACATTTTGAATCCATAAAAGCTGTTGTGTCTAAAGCTCAACCAGATGACTCTGTTTACGTTTTTGGCGATTTTAACTTGTCAGCTGTAATTTGGAAATTTTTACCAGAATCATACAGTTATGCACCAATAAAATCTGAAGCCTTTATTGAAGAGTTTCTCAATAATTTATCTGATTTGTGTCTTTTCCAAAAAAAAAAATGGGATTTGTAATGAATATGGAAACTATCTAGATTTGGTTTTTGTGAATGAACCCACTAACTGCACCATTACTCGAACATTACCAGTTACGAGACCAGAGGATCGCTACCACCCTACTCTTGAAGTTAGTCATAATATTTTGTCTGATGACTTATAATCAGGATGATACAAACGATAAGAAGTTATGTTTTATGAAAACAAATTACGATGAGCTGAACTATTTTCTGACAAACACTAATTGGCTTAAACTGTTATCCATTCCGAATGGTACTCCAGCTTCAATTGACTCTATGATTAACACATTTTATACTACTATACATACATTTTTTGAGGAATGTGTGCCAAAACTTTTCGTGATTAAACATTCAGGTCTACCGTGGAATTCTCCGCATCTATCAATATTAAAAAATGTAAAAAACAAATGCTATAAAAAATATAAGCAATATCGAACAGCTTATGATTGTAGCAAATACTGTCTATCTCGAGCGGAATATAATCTTCTCAACAGGAGACTGCATATAAATTACCTCGAGAAAATGAAAAGAAACTTTAAACGTGACCCAAAATCATTTTATAATTTTGTAAATTCGAAAATCTACTGGCTATCCAAGAGTTATGAAGTATTTAATTAATGAATCTAATATTAATTTGATCAAATCAATATGTTTGCCGATTTATTTGCAACAACATATTCCAAGCAACAGTACGATTCATCAACTAAATACCCGTTTTCTCTGATGAAACATCAGGCAATATCATTTTCTTCTATTAATACTTCTCAGATTATTTTATCTTTAAAAACAATAAAATCATCATTGAGTAGTGGACCTGATGGCATCCCTGCTTGCGTTTTAAAATATTGTGCTCATGCCTTGGCCACTCCTTTGGCTATTATGCTTAATGTGTCATTAAAATACGGATATTTTTCCTAATTTTTTAGGAAATCCTTTATTAAACCAATATTTAAATCAGGAAACAAGTCGGACATAACGAATTATAGAGGCATTGCAAAATTGAGTGCGATTCCTAAACTTTTTGAAAAATGCTTAACTTATGGACGTTATTTATACTGACTTTAGCAAAGCTTGTGTTGGTTACGGTCGTATCTAACCTGCAGGCCACAGCGTGTTCTTTTTGATAATACCATCTCCAAAGAAATTTTTGTTAGCTCTGGTGTCCCCCAAGGAAGTCACCTAGGCCCTTTGCTATTTTCGCTTTTCATAAACGATTTACCGCTTGTAATGAAGCATTGTAATGCTTTAATATACGCTGGTGATGTTAAGATCCTTTAATATACGCTGGTGATGTTAAGCAGGAGAATATGCAAAAATTTCAATGAATTGTATAGCTTAATCGATTTTTCTATTAATGTAAATGTAATTAAACGCAATATTGTTGTGTTTTTAAATACTTAATATGTCTTAAAAAATTTTTCTTTTTTCGTTAATAATTCCTTTATATAAAATCTTGTAATATATAGTAGTCTGTAAGGATTCATATCCATAGATTTAATCAAATAAATAAATAAATAAAAAAATGTTTTGGTGATGCAGTTGGCAGTATTTCGGCAATATTAAATACTTATGGGCCAGTCATTTCTTCTTAGACCTTGTACTTAAATCATCATATGTCTTGCAGGGTGCTCCAGTTGATATTTTGCATGCCGATATTTCTATATCAGTATCCATCCAATCGGAATGTTTAATTTTTAATCTATTAGTACGCTGATTCAAGGACTTAATTTTTACGTCATGCAACTTTAAAAAGCTCTCTACCTGTGATTTACCAATGACGTCGACTTTTGCATGATATGTAGTTTTTATGAATTCCACTATAGCTTCTAAACGATTAAGATCATTTTTAGATAAACTGCACAGAACACAACACACTTGTTCATGTTTCAATGTACTCACCGTGGTAATCAACATCGTTATGATGTTGATAAGAATTAGCTGCGCATTTATATATATCTATATCGTATATAGATATATAGATATATCGCGCAGGTATATATATTTACAAGTATTCTTTGAATTTTCATTAGGTAAAATATCCGAAAGAGTCAATTTGGAAGAGTACCTATACCGATTTCATTGATATTATATGTTGCTGTTAGGTATCACCGGAAAGGATATTACCTGTGCATTGTCACTAGCTCATAAAATTATAGATTTTGAACCATAAGTAATAGATAAATGCTGCAGCTAGGTATAACCGGAAGGGATACCTACACATTGCCACTAGATCATACATATATAAATTTTTAACCATCAAAAATAGATAAATACATTTGTTAAATTTTGGTAAACACCATAAATGTAAACTAATAAAATACTTATTGATTAAGTTAAAATAGACAATTTTTGTTTGTTTTGTTATTTTAAATTCATTAATAGAAATATATGAATGCTTAGAAAAGGATAAAGATTTACTTAAATTTGGGAAATGTGGCAACCCTATTAAAAATAAAAATTATTTATTAATTATTTTTATAAAAATATTTTGTGTATAGATATTAGTAAAAGTATACAGAAATATTCATAATTTTCTAAGTAATTATTCACGCAAAATTAAAGGCAAAAGTTGCAAGTTTGTAAAAATATAGTCATATATACAATAAATTGGAAATATAAAAGTTTAAAGGCGCATATTTCTGAAATGAGGCATGATATTGACTTGAATCTTTTTCAAAAGATCGGAAATTATATATGCTAAGGGACAAGCATAATTTAGAATACATATTTTTAAAATTTGTTTCGATATTTAGAAATAAACCAAACAAAAGGCCCAATTTGGGGTTTTTGGAGAAAATACAAATTTTTTAATTGTAATAATGAAATGTGGATCTTATTAATATAAATAAAAGCGCGTTAAGCAAATTTCAATCAGGGGTAGGGTCTTCCTGAATTTCCAAATAACCTAATCAAAATTCTCAAAAATGGGATTTTTTACATTTTTGGCTTAGAATCCACATTTTGCCGAAGTCCAGTAGATTTTGATTTGAAACTTAACAATATATTGGAGATTTTTAAAATATATTCCGCTTGTCAATTCGTGCTTTGGGATTTGAGAAAATATGGTCTAAATTCAAAACTTTCATATAAAATGGGTCGAATTCGGGAGGGTATGTACCATGACCAATTGAGTTATTGGTTTTGTCTTTTATCTTAAAGTCATCTCTGTAAAGCTTCCTTTTATAAAAGTGTAAAATTGTTATATGTTGCTAAAGAAAATTTTATTTTAGATAAAAAAGAGTGTAGATACTTTTTTGGCTAAAAAAACACAAAAAGTCGTCTTTTTTACAATTTTCAAATTCAAAATCGTTTGTTTTTGGACTCGGTAAAGATATCGACTTCAATTTATTTTATTCAATAGCTGTTTTGGTCTTTAACTAGCTAAGGAAAAAAATAATAAAATCGGTCGGAAATACTAGGATATATATGACAAAAACTAGACCAAGAACATGCAAAATTATGGTGCTTAAAAATTCAAACGCAAATAACTCGAAAACTATAAGAGATTTTTTATAGGTCTTATCAGGGCCTACAATAATATATAAAAATATTTTTAAATCGGACGAGGAACAAAAATTTTGCAAGCGATTAAAAATTTTTTATGTCAGAGGCACCTAACTTTGAGCCTCCTTAGCTCCGCCCTTGGGGGGATTGTTGTGCCTTCCAAACGTATCATTGTACACTCCTCTGCTACGCCTATACCAAATTTCATGAAAATCCAACCGGCCGATCAGAAGTTACAGATTTATTTCCAAAAAATTTCGATTCTGCCCCACTGTACGAAGTAAAGGTTAAACTTAATAAGTGATTAAAATCTTGGTTAGATGACGTTGTTGTTACAGCTGAATCTGAGTAACTGATTTCGATTTACTTCTGATCAGCAAAGAATATTTTACATCAGTTTTATTTATTGGCGTAGCTAGACAATTTTTCTATAGGCGACTATAGCCCCTGAAGAAAAAAAAAACTTGTTTATGATGTCGAAAATGTTTATAAAAGATTTGATTTACATTGTTTTTAATTATAATTCAAAAATGAAATATTTCTGTTATATGGGAAATTTACTCAAATATGTATTTTTAAGAAACTGTTAAATCATATATCATATTTTGTATGTATTAAAAAATTTAAAAGAAATATTTTTCCAATATTTACTATAAGAATTCAGCAAAAGCTACAAAAGCAATGATTATAATAAACTGATTATAAGAAAACTGAAAAATGGTTGTCATTGAAAGCATGTTATTTTTCAATTATAATTCTATAGTTTTGTAGTTCTCTTAATGTGATATTGTTATTAATTTTTTTTAACTTATTAAAAGTTAATAGAACTAAATACTTTTGTGGACATTCTTAGAAATAACCTAAAAACTATTTTTTTTTTTAATTTTTAGAAGTAATTGTAAGTAGTTTTCAAAGAAGTGTAAAATATACAATTAGTTTTATTGAAGTGGTGAATATTTTAACTAATAAGATGTATTTACTTCCCCATCTTTTGTTCTAGGTGGTATACAAAATTAATTCAAACTGATCGCTTAAAATCAAAAATTGTATTACTTTTTTTTTTTTTTTTTTTTGTTGTGAAATATTGTGAAATTTTAATTGTCTAATAATTTACAAAATATTTGAGAAAACAGGAGATAAAAATAAACGATCTTTCAGGAAAAAAAATATGTATAAGAATTTCAGCAAAATAATTAGAAGTAGTAATTTTAAAAATTGTTGGGTTAACCACCAAGAAATTTAAGATTTAATTTTTTTTTAAATCAATTTTGTCTTAAAATATAGGTTCTGTTTTTCCTTACTTTAAGAAATATTAAAAAAACTGTTTTTTAAAACTCATATATTAAAAAATGTTCAAATATTTTTCAATGAATGGAAATAGCAAAAATAAATTTAAAAAGAAAATAAGAAAAACAAAATATTCATAAGCTTTCAAAACAACAAAAAACAAAAGGTCTCTTTTTTTAAATTTAAATTGAAATTTTTAAATTTAGGCCCAGTTTTATACTGCTCCCTCAGTGTATACCTAAGTGCAAACTTAGTTAAGAAACATATAAGATAATGCTCAAATATTTCATTTTATAGTTTAAAACTTAAGTTCATTAGAAAACAAACAATATGATGGTCCCAAGTTTCTAAACATTTTTCTTTAACTAAAATCATAGATATATTTCATTTATTCTAAGTGTTTTATCCTAGTTATGTTACTTTGGCAACAAAAATAAAAATATTAATAATTTTAAAAATTTTAAATAACTTGAAAGGTGTAAAGTAATTTTAAGCTTATGAGCTATAAAATAAAAGAGGTGTTGGTGCAAAATACATAGCCATAAAGAATATATGAATTTAGAGCGTGTTTTGAAAAAAACACTAAGGAACTAAAAAAAAACTTAAGGAACTGAAATAGAATAATTCATTATAAAACAAATTTAAGAATTAGGAACTAAAAGGCGCACTAATTTAATAAATTCTGATAAATTTAATGAATTTAGAATTCAGGTATTTTAGAATAGTTCCCCTATCAAATCTGATCTATAAATCAAATTTCCACAATATTATTTTTGGTATAAAAGTTGTGCGTATCAAGCTAAATTTATCAACTTAGTTTCATAAGTTTTCAAATTAAAATTTAATCAAGATTAAATAAAAATCTAGATGTTTTGCTATCTAATGAAGAAAATAAAATATGCTGCTTTCATCTTTGTATATTTTATTTAACATTTACCAAAAGTCGGTGGTTCGGTGGTTAAAAAAAAGGAATAAACAAATAAAAAAGCAAATCAGAAAAAGAAAGTTGTAATACTTACTTATTCAAGCTTGTAACAAAGAAACTAATTTCTGTATATGTATGTCTCTATGGATTTCCTAACCTTTCTCAAATACTTTTAATTTCGAGTATTAATATAATGAAAATAATATTGGAAGAATATCATCAGTAGCAGTTGACAGTGGTCGAAGTAGTTTGATAAGTTATTTAGAATAAAATTATTTAGTTATCATTATATTTATATACTGATAGTCTGAGTAAAATAAGACATGCATAATTTGCGATATATATTTGGCTTTTACTAGGTTAGGTGTTATATATTTATGACAACTGCATACCTTTTTATTTACAGTTTTGTAAAAAATACATTTATTTCCAAATATTTCACAACATATCCCACTGTTTAATAGCCAAAAATATTTATTTATACACTGTATCTTCCTGTAAAGTTGTTAAGTCATGCTGTTATCTTTTCCACATTCTTCTTATTTCTTTCATACTTTTTCATCTGATTTTTATTTTCTTTTTACTTCAATCTACCATACTTTTTTTTTAGCTTTCGGTAATATTTGCGGTAAGCGGTTTTGATAAATATGTTAAGGGAATTTAGCTTCCGATTTTGTTTTATACATTTGTATTATTTCATTGTGTGTTTGTTGTAGTATTTATCTGGGTATTTCATTATTTATTCAAATTATGTACAATAAAAAAAAAAAAACAAAGAACAAAAAGTAAAAAAAAAACATAGTCAGTTATATATTATTATTTGTATTTATGTTTTCGTATTTTGTGTGAACGAAAGAATATTTTATTTGGCTTTTATTATTTGGCTTTTATTATTTATTATTGTGTTGAATTTAATATTAATTCGTATTTTGTTCGGAAAAAAACTGAAAAAAGATGAAGAAAATTAAATTGAATAAAAATATTTCTTTACTGCAAAATAGGTAATAAAAATAGATAAGTATTTAATTGTGTAGTAACACCGTGCAACAATTTTCCAAAAATTTGTTCACACATAATATTTAATATATGCGTGAAACTAGAGCCCATACATAATTAAACTACGTACTTGGTTTATCTCCAGGACGTCAAATTTTCTCTCTAAATTATTTCAAAATTTTGAAATCATATATATAAATAAAATTTGAAGTTTCTGAGGGCTTACGTTCTCACTTTTTTTAAACGAAGGCTATTTTTGTTTCCTAAAGTTAATTAAACAATCGACTTCGTCAAAAAAAAAAAAATAATATAAATGTGAAAGTATAAAAGCATACTTTATGGAATTTTTCTATTATTTGTCGGTAAGGTGGTGAAGGGTATAAAAGAAGATTCGGCACAGCCGAATATAGCCCTCTAACTTGTTATTATTGAAAACGAATTCTATTGATTACTGTAACTGAAAATGCCGTTATTACTTAAAGTATAACAATACAAATAAATTTTAATCACAAATAGCAATACTTCGTTTTGTTATATGAACCTGATTCGGTTACTTCTACTGAATTAGTTTAATATATTTTTTTATTGTTAAATTGATTAAGATAACTAATATAGTTATGCTTGTAAAGCTATTGTAAAATATAATAAGGGTACTCATTTAAACGCCTGAGCCTCCAATTTGTGCAATTATGCAAATTTACGCGGTATGTTTCAAATATTGCATAATATCCCTAGTATAAGATAAGAATCATTGTAAATTAGATACATGCAATGATTTTATTTAAATTAACGTAACTATCATTTTTTACATCGCAGTTTTCTATAATTTTTAAATATAATCAAAAGATTTACAAATGCACAATTAAATAGCTCAAGTTTTCGAGCCTAAATACTCGCGTAAACTTATAACTGATGTGCAAATGAATTTCCATACAATTTTTGACAGTTCAGTTGCGAGTAAACAAACCTGCACACATTGTAGAGTTTGCGGGGGTTTTGCGTGTTTTCACGAGGACCCTTAAAATTTGAAGCTAATAAAAATTTAATAGATGTTATAAAATGTTAATATTTTTAATCCAATATCCATATTTTTGGCAATTTTCCAACTAATTTTTTTTCTATATATACTTATAATATTAAAAGGTAAAACTTTTAAAATGACATTTTCTTCATTTTTTGTATTGCAACATTTAAACAAAAAATATTATTATATTGCAGGGCTTTGTTATTTTGATTTGACATCTATGTTAGGTCGATAAAATATTCGTAAATGTTTTATAATTTTCTTAAAAATTGAACATCTTTCGATATTTTGAAAATCTTTTAAGAGGAAATTTGACATCTTAAAGAACAACTAGGTACACAGTTTTACCTATACTGGGTTGATATAATATTTGTAAATATTTTATAATTTGTTTTAAAAATTGGTATCCTTCAAAACTTTCACGTCTTTTTGGGACGAAATTTGATTTTCTGGAGAAAAATTGAATACATATTGTTTTACTATGAATGGTCTCTAGTTTCATAAATATGCAGATTTTTTCATGTTTGAAAATTAATGTCACATGGTGTAATATTTAAACTAAGAGTCCCATTTCTTAGTTGTGTTTCTATATTTGGTCCATTCCAAATTATATTTCCCTAATTTTTAATTTCTTATATCTATTTATAAATATGTAAATCAAAACCAAGCCAAAAATTCTGCATATCTATTGTTTACATGTCCGACATTGTAAGTAATACTTTAAACAAATTTACTTACTCTAGAATAAAGGACGGCATTCACTCAGGTGTTTAACTACTTTTGACAGACAATTCCACAAAAATTTTTTAATTTATAGGAATTTTCAGTTTAGTTTTCATTTACAAGCTAAATAATACAATTGTGTCTAGCCTTTACAAGTTAGGCGTACAATACATTTTCTACCCGGCAATACCTAGAAAAGTAAGCCAAATTACAAGTAATAAAGGAATTTTCTATTTAATGGTTACATTTTAACGGTGATATTATCTTTAATTAAGGCGTATGATTAATATTACCAAAGTCTATTATGGTCGTTGTTACTAAATTCCAAAAAAAAAAATACATTTGTTCAATACTTGTTTCTTATACGTTGTGTGATCAACACAACAATTGTGACTAAAAGGTAAAAAACGAAATTATTTTCGTTGCTTGTTTAGGAACAAATTAATTTTTTTTACCTTCTTAAAAAACATAATTTTCATTGCACCGGACTTTTTTTTGTTACAATAATTTAAGTAATAAATTAATCATTATTGTTATTTTCTATATTAATTTTGTATAGAGACTTCGTGCTTCACTTGACAGCAAACAAATTAGGTGAACAATGGTAACATTATTATTTACTACCAATGACACCTTTGCATTTACGGCCCCTTTTTATCATTTTAGATTTTGGCTATGTCTTTTTTTATTGGCAGTGAGGTAAAGCAGTTTACTTGGAAAAGGTGGTGAAGTTTAATGAAACAGTAAATAGGTTTTATAAGAAATTGTAGCACTATGGTACCTGTCTCTTATTTAATGACAAGTTTAGCATCGAAAATAGTTTTTCAAACTTTAAAATTTAAATTACATTATATTATATTACTTTTTTTCAATTAAATAACGTAAAAATTTCAATTAAAAGATAATTTAAAAAATGTGTTAATTGAATAAAGAAAAATGTTAATTGGAAAAAAACATGTGTTTTTTTTATTTCTTTATTTTTATTATTTCATTTTCCTTTTATATGATGAATAAAAATACAAATGTTATTTATATATAATCAAACATTTTTAGAAAATGTTTTTGTGTTTTTTATGTCTATTATTTTCCGCAACTTCGCTTATTCCTTTAAGTAATTTGGCTAAAAAATGGATTTACAATCTTGGGAGGCGCACTTTTTTAACGGGATTCCTTTTAATCCTAAAAAATTGCAATGTGATTTGTTGGAGAACAAATGAAAAAATCCAATTAATTTTCACTTTTGTTCCTTAACTAGGAAAAGGTGGACTTCACTTACGAATTTTCATATATTAATTAAATTTGTATTCGATTTTGCTCCAATCATCAGAATGATAACAGTAATTAACTAGGATAATTGATTTTAACTTAAATTTCCATTGATCTATTTTTAATCAAATTAATTAGTATTATGACTAAAAGTTTACCTAAACTCAACTGAAAATTTTATTGGTTCAATTCTACAATTAATTAGATACCTTCTGCAATAAAGGCGCATGGAATTAAATATAAATATTTATTGAATTATTAGAAATATTTAAATAATATAATATAATGGAAATTAGGCGAAAACTTCAAAATACAAAAAACTTGTTACACCCTTTTGAAATCACCAATAATAGAATATAAATCAAATTCTTGTGTGACTCTTTTCGGTGACTTTGAAAAGGATTTATAAGATGTATGACAAGTTTCGTTTCCCTTCATTAAATTTTGGTATTATACAATCTACAATCATGTATGTACACGTAGAGGAAAAACATGGTTTTACCATTATCACTACGACGATATTGTGTTCTCATTGTGAATGTTCTTGAATTTTGATATCTCTGTGTTCATGATAACAAAGTTTTTATTTAAATTTTCTATAAATTTTCTATAAAACTTTTAATATGCTTGACTGTAAATATTATATGTTTTTTAAATATTTTTAAGAGAAACAAAATTTTTTTAATATCAAAAAATATGGTGGTACAAATGAATATAATTAATGGACAAATAATGTGTTATTATTTTTTTGGCTACTGAACATTTTTCTCTATTATTTTCAATACAAAATTACAAAAATAATTTTTTATTAATACGTTTTATTTTCAATATATCATAAGATTGAATAATAATATAATAAAACTAAATAATAATATGATAAAATGAAATAATAATATAAAGAATGGCATAACAGTATTATAAAATATAATCATAATATGACAATTTGATATAACATAATAAGATAGAATAATAATATAATAACATCAAATCATAATCTGAATGAAGTAAGATTATTCAATTATATGTAAAACTAGAATCATAACATAAAAAAGAAGCCGTAAAATTGAATATAATATGACAAAACGGAATCATAACAATTATTAATTATAATCAAGATAGTTATTAATTATAGTCAAGATAAATGCAAGATAATTACACTTCAACGTAAATAAAACAATTTTCTAAACTTTGTTTTTGTTTTAATGGAAATTTTCACTTCTTCGACACGATTTCAAGAATAGCCACTAATATGAATTTTTTTCTTTTGAACTTACTAGAAAGTATTGATTGAATAAATTTTGATCAAAGTATTATATTTCAGCTTAAGAAGGACCGAAGGAAAGACATAAAACTTAGTTTAGAAAAAGATAAATTCACAAAAATGAATTTCAAGCCCAAAAATTATAGAAGCTCTTAAGAGCTATACCAAACATGTTCGGCAGAATAATGATACGTTGTATTCATTTCTTATAAATCAAATATGAGCCATGTTAAATCTATGCTTAAGTTTTAGTCAATCAAAGCTAAAAGAAATTCAAATAACAAGGCTGAGAAGAACAAAATTTAGTACTCAATTGGTATTATTAATTTAGAATATTTATATAGAGATGCCGTGAAAAATTTCGTAAAAGTTTCGTAAGCAATTAATTTTTATATAAAACTAGATAACACGGCAAACGTTGAAATTTCCAAAAAGATGTATGTATGTCTTTAAGTTCCTTTCACATGTCACAGTGTCTGCATGCCAATTTTTAAGAAAACCGGTTGACTAGTAAAGAAGATGTAGGTAGAGGGAGCTTTTACCTTTCTTGCTCTATTTTACGTCCTAAATAATAAAAATTATAGGCTGTATTTTCTTCCAGATGTTACACTAATTACCTGCCAAATTTAAAGAAAATCTGTTGATTAGTTAAGAAGATATATGGAGGGGAAGCTTTTGCCCTATTTTACGCTCTAAATAATAAGCATTATAAGCTACAGTTCCTTCCAGATGTTATACTCTTTGCCTATCAAATTTCAAGAAAATCGGTCCCCATTTTACGCCCTAAATAATAAAAATTATAGGCTATAGTTCCTTTCAGATGTCACAATATTTGCCCGCCAAATTTCAAGAAAATCGGTTTATTAGCTAAGAAGATATAGGGAGGGATATAGGGATATAGGGAGGGGGAACTTTCACCCCTTGTGGCTTCTTTTACACACTCTAGCGATATGAAATACACTTTACGACCTATTCTCATATCTAGCTAATACACATGCAAAATTTCATAAAAATCAGTCAAGCCGTTTCGTAAGAGTTCAATTACAAACACCGCGACACGATAATTTCATATATATAGATAATAAATCAAAAAAATAAGTGGATGAAATACTACAAGCTGTTTGTTCAGTTTTAATCCGAACTTATTCCGTTCATCTTTTATTAAAAAAAAATATGTTATACAACATTTAAACTTAAAAAAATATTAGCTATTCTCTCTTTTTAGCTTCACCATTCTTCATTGCGTTCCTATCTGATACCTTTTGCACTTTGAATGTTTTAAGCGCAATATTAGCTTTAGCTTTGTGCATACAGCCACTCACATTTTTGGTTTTTTGTTCGTTTCGTCGTCTTTTATTGTTTCCTGTTCCAGGTTTACCATCAATTATAATGCAATTTTTTAACTTTCTTTCTTATTACTCTAAAAAATAATTGTCTACACGTAGCTATTTTCCGGTTTTTTTTTTTTTTGTTAGTCCAATTTAGGTGAGTTTTAATAATTTCAAAAATTTGTTTATGTATTTGCCTTTGACCCTCAATTGTGAAGCAATTTAAAATTTGAAAATTCATATCATTATAAAATCTGGAGTAGTTTCAAAAGATATGTTGATCACAAAAAGAAAAATAAATTATCAGCTAACAAGGTTATAAATAAAAATATGTGTTACATGGTAAAAATATTTTTTTGAGTAAGAATTCTTACAGGAAGTTTTTAGTTGGCTATTTAGGTCTCCAAGTATAATTTTGGATGCCTAACAAATCTACAAAATGCCAGAAAAAATAAAAGAAAATCCTCCGCAGTCAAGTAAATTAAAAATGATCGTATTTTAGTTATTAAAAATATTTGAAAAAATATTCTGCAATAATTAAGCAATTGCATGATTTAAACTCGTCAAATTTTTAAACTATTACTAAATAAAGATTTTCGAAATTAACAAAATTTGTCTTTAAAAAATTTGCACCAGGTTTCTTTTTTATTATTTCATTAGTTGCTCAAATATTATTATTATATATATATATATATATATATATATATATATATATATATATATATATATATATTATTTTTTTTTTTTTTTTTTTTGTGTAGTAGTGTAGTGATGATATTGTGCGTCTTTTTGAATTTGGTAATAACTTTTCACAAGATTTATTTTTGCAATTATAATGTAAATAAGAAAAGTTTGAAATTCTGAGAATTTTTTTAAATTTTCAAATTTAAACTGAGATAACTTTTGGTCCCCTTCGCGAAAGTGATTCGAACCAAGGAATTTTAATTGCTGAAGTACTGTCTTTTGTTCGCTCAAAGCGCTGTTAATGTACTAAGAAAAAAGTAAAAAAAAATTAAATTTTGTCGAATTTTAAAATTTTCGATTTTGGCCATATCTATCCGTTTCTACGTTGAACTCAATTTTTCTAGAGGGCGTTGATATGTAAGATATATCCTTTAGAAGTAAACAAAACAGATTCATAGCTGAAGATTTTTTTCAGGAAAAAAATTGTTTTCATCAAATATCCTTTTTTTATGAAAAAAAAAATATTTTTAATTGTTTTTAAATTAAATCACCAAAAAACATTAAGACGTCATAGGAATGTGCTTTTTTTCTTTGCATTTATTTTGCTTAATTATTTCTAATTATTATTTTTTTGGAGTCCACAAGTATTAGCAAATATAACTTCAAATTAAACCATTCTTATATATAATTTGAAAATATTCACTAAAAACAAAATGATTTGCAAATACCCCATCGTGCAGCAGACCACAAAGAAGTATTTGCTATTCTATTCATTAAATGCGTGACCAAATTGTAAATTATTTACTTATTTGAGTATTTTGGGTATCAATTTTAATCTGAAAATAAATTGTTGTTTCAACAAGAATATCAGTAAAAGCCAACAATAAGACCAAAACAAGGAGGGACCCAAAATTTAGAACATCTTAAAGGAAATATTCAAATTGTGGCATCATAAACGTGTTAAGGTATTAATAAGTATAAAGAAAAAATTAATTTACCTTCTAAATCATTATAACTAGAATTTCAAGGTTAATAAATTTATATTGTTTGGAGATAAAGGAAAACAAATACGGAAAAGTCTGTAATATCTACATACTCAATGCTCCTATTTAACGTAGCTATATTTTAATGTGCAATGAAAAAGAAAGAAAAATAAGTTTCATAAGTAAAACTTATGAAACCTAATTTATTTATGTTCATAAGGATGTATAGTAGATCGGGTAGGTCTTCATATAAAAAACAATAAGTTATGACAGTCACCCCCCATAATTTAATAGTAGTTCATGAGGTTTCAAAAAACGCAAATATTATTTTTTTGCGACGCCCCAAAATACCGCTCTTTTTAACGTAGCTATATTTTAATGTGCAATGAAAAAGAAAACAAGGATGTATAGTAGATCGGGTAGGTCTTCATATAAAAAACAATAAGTTATGACAGTCACCCCCCATAATTTAATAGTAGTTCATGAGGTTTAAAAAAACGCAAATATTATATTTTTTGCGACGCCCCAAAATACCGCTCTTTTTATTTTATATGTATAACATCACCATTTTAAGTCTGATTGTGGAATGTGGTATGTCGTTGTTAATGGTTTGACAACGGCTTAAATTTTCTTTTTGGTGATTGTTGAATCTGACAAGAAATTCTATATGTCAATTCTGATATCTCGTATATATCCCTACAATGTCCAATTATATTTATACGTAATGAAAGTCTTTAGTAATTGTAAATAGCACATAGTGCACAGTGTGCGATTCAAAAAATGAAATGGAGAAATAATTACGCAGTTGCGGAATGCCTAATTCGATTGAAACGAATTTTCAAATGATGGTAGTAGATATGTAGGCGATTTTAAGTTTTGAGCCTTGATAATGTTATGGTATGAACATTTCTAAAAATGATCCTGTTTCGTTATATCTGAATCGGTTTTGAAGATTTTATATTAGAGGATTCTACTGGTCGATATCTGCAAATAATATTGTCATGTGTACATGACAGTTTACTAGATTCAAAGAAGTAAAATCTTTTATTACCAAGGCCAACTTTCACCCGATTTTCTTATTTTTTATTTTAATACAAAAAATAGCAAAATAGTGTAAAGAAATTGTTTTGAAAAAATATTTGCGGCGTCAAAAGTTATAAACAATTTGAACTTTTAAAAAAAGTAGATTTTTCCCCTTTCTTTTGCCAAAAAATTGGTCGCATTCTTTTTCTGTATTTGTATTTCTTAGGTGATATATACAATATTTATAATTATCGTCTTAATTTCTCAAATTGCAAGGCTGGAATCAGAAAAGTTTAAAATGTTTTATAACACCTAATATGTTTTAAATTTTTTGATAATAGAAATTTTTGCTTCCCGATATCGGTTAGGGAGATATAAAAAAAATGTAAAAATAACATTTTTGGAAATTTTTGAGTTATTTTTTTTTTTTTTTGAAATTGCATTTCTGTTGATAAGTCTAAAAAAGCAACACTTGAAATTAAGCATCCCATAATCTACCTTGGTGTAGAACTTCATTCAAAATTATCCACTAACAAAAATTTTTAAAAATGTTTAATATGCACAAAATCTCAAATCAAACCTTCTGCGGTACATTTTTGCAAAAAGGCTTCAGTGAATTTTCCTATTATAAATATCTTTATACATATTTTAAAAGAAGATAAAATTTGAGATCTCATTTTTAAATTTTTATACTGTAACGAGAAATCTATTCTAAAAATCGCGTAATAAAATAATGAAAATTAAAGTACCCTTTTTCAGGATATCCAAGGACAAAGAATATGTTTATATTTCAGAAGTCCTTGCGCCAGGAATGTGTTTAGTTGTTATGATTTATGATAAAGAATAATCTCAGTCCTTTCCAATGATATCAAGTTTATTGAAATATGGTAATGCCCACAACAGTTATTCCAGCTTAAATTTCGCTCATTTTTAAAGACAAAGCACGAGGTCTTCAATTTTAGAGGTTCACAGAATATGAGCCATTAATGATATTATATAGAATAATAAGCCATATATAAATAGATTATTTTGTCATTAACAAAACTAATTTTAAAATTTTTTCTTAAAGTACATTTTTTTTGTTCTTCATTATCAAATAAACAGATATTAATCCTTTAGAACGCAGTTTTTTATTTTCGAGTAAAAGCAAATTTATTCAATGCAAAAGTTATGAGAGATTTAGTAAATAATTATAATTTTATTCTCCATAATTTATAATATAGTTTTTTTTTTAATAAATGATATGATTCACATAAACCCCAGTTCGCATTTGTACATTGTTTTTTGCTTCAATTATTTATGTTGAAATAGTAGTCTTCAAATTCTGTGGTTAATCATTTATTTGTAAAGAATTATCAACATTCAAAATTTCATATTTTTCGGGTCGGAGCATTTTTGGTTATATTATAACTAATCACACTAATAGAACATGTTAGAAATATCCGAAAAATATGATATAATACATTTACTTGGTAATGCGGACCTTAAGATTAGGAAATCTAGAATAATTTCGGTATTACTGCTGACACACTGAAACAAGAAGACACTTTAGAAACAGTGTTGCTAGCTTAGCCTTTTATGCTAAATCTACCCTTTTCATTTTGCTTTCAGCCTCAAAAATTTCGTTTTAGCTTCTAGCTAAAATTTTAGTAGCCCAATAAAGAAGAAAAATTTCTTCTTCTGCTTTACTATTTTATTTCTCCAGAATTATCCAGTTAAGTATTTTTGTGTATTAATGCTTAGAAAAAAATAGAGGTTATTTATATTTAACTACAATTTTCGCCACGGCTTTGCAAACTCTAAATCAAATATAACTGATTAATTTTTTGAACTCACTACACCAATTATTATAGCAATTATTTTTTAACAAACATCATAAACTACAGAAAATATTTATGAATATAATTACGAGGGCGGATCAATAAGTCCATGACTTTTCGAACTTCCCTCGTAGTTATATGAAATACAACACTATTCCCATCAAGTACCACCTGTTAGTAGACTACTGTCAAATTTTTAGCAAGTTTCATCATTTAGTTTGCGTAAAAAATAGGATTTTTCGTGGTCCTTAAAATAGGCATTTATTTGGTCAATAATTTCATCATTGGAGCTGAATCTCTTTCCACCGAGCCATTTCTTTAGAATTGAAAATAGGAAGTAGTCACTAGGGCCTAAATCTGGAGAATATGGCGGATGAGGTACCAATTCATAGCCCAATTCATAGAGTTTTGCCACTGAGACTGCACACGTTTGCACCCGTGCATTATCTTGATGAAAAAAAACTTTTTCTTGGCCATATGGGGTGGTTTTCTTTTTAAATCCTCATTAAATCAATATAATAAGTTAGCGTAATATTCGCCGTGTACTGTTTTTCCCTTTTGAAGGTAATCGATGTGGATTATCTAGCGTGCATCCCAAAAAACTGTTGCCATCAACTTATTAGCCGACAAACTTACTTTGGCCTTCTTCGGAGCAGGTTCAGCCGGAGAAACCCATTATTTGACCTGCTGCTTTGTCTACGGAGTACAGTAATAGATCCATGTTTCATCCACAATTACAAAACGCCGCAAAAACTCATTCGGATTGCGGTTAAACAACTCCAAACAATCCTTTGAAGTTGTCACACGTTTGCGTTTATGGTCAATTGAGAGCAAACGCGGCACCCATTTTACAGACAGCTTTCTTAAACCCAGCTGATTATTTAAAATCGAAAACACACTGCCATATAAAACGCCTATGGCATTAACAATCTCATGCACTTTTACTCTTCGGTCGGCCATCACCATATCGTGGACTTTTTCGACATTTTCGGGTGTACTGACCTCATTTGACCGTCCAGAACGTTCAGCGTAATTTGTACTTGTGCGACCACAACGAAAGTCAGTAAACCACTTTTTTACCATTGAAATTGATTGTGCAGAATCCCCATAGTATTTATCGAGCTTTTCCTTGGTTTAATTGACGGTTTTTTTTTCGCAAAAAATAATGTTTAATGAGCACTCAAAATTCACTTTTTTCATTTTTGGAAAAATACACGAGGTTGTATGTTTTGAACAGCTGTTAAACACAAAGGAAATGACGACACTTGCAGTGGCTACATGCAGAATTTTAAGAAAACCGGTTGTTTAGTTAAGAAGAAATATTTTCCGTCCCAAACAACAAAACTTATAGACTATAGTTTCTTCCAGATGCTACACTATTTGCCTGCAAATTTCAAGAAAACCGGTTGATTAATTAAGAAGATATAGGGAGGAGTAGCTTTTACCTTTTGTGGCCCATTGTACGCCCTCTTGCGATATCAAATATACTTTATGACCTATTCTCATCACCAAAAAATTAACATACAAAATTTCATAAAAATCGTTCAAGCCGTTTCGAATTAGTTCAATTACAAACACCATGACACTAGAATTTTATATATGTAGATATATCAAAACTAATAAGAAAAAAAGTTTTTAAATAACAGCCTTATTTTTTATGGTATTTTTTTATAATAACTACATTTTTTACATTCCGTTTGCTATATGCAATTTTATGTAAAACAAGTACGCAGTGATTCATATTCGAATCAACTCGTTTTTTCTTATATAGAAATAGTAATTGAAGAAATTTTGTATATTTTCTTTCATTAACTAAATGCACAAGCAACGCTTTTAAAATTTCCCTTGATCAATTGCACCTATATTAATTTAATTATTAATTTTATTGAACTCATGAATGAAAAAACAATCATGAACATTTTTGCCGAAATTCAATATTACTTTATAACAACAAAAATAACACTAATATTATAGGTATAATGATGTAATCTTCAATTAAAATGTAATAACAGTGAGAAGTGGTTGATTCTTATGTACATCATGACGCGATAAAGGATTAAGGAGTTTTTTTTTAGGTATTGAAGAAGTTGGCCCCTTTTTAAAAATTCGCTTTTTGGCGACGTTTTTCACATTTTTGAAGACTTTTTAAAAATTCTCAACGGTAACGCGATATGTGTGTATACATATATATATATATATATATATATATATATATATATATATAATTTAAAATAAGAAGTATTAGTGATATTTTTATCACAATAAACAATAATAATCATACGCTCCCAACTCATACTAGAACTTTAAACATAATTTAATAGAAACAAGTACATAAAACCTATTAAAGAATTGTCGTTTTTTTATTATACAAAGTCATTTAAATGTAAATTTACTTTCCTTTCTTTTAAAAAAGTCTATCAATATGTCTCTTAAACTCTCGCTTTAATACATAAAGAAAACAAAATTTATAAAATACTACCAAATCAAACTAAGCGTTAAATTATTATGTTAGCAATTTCAATGTAACACTTCATGTACATATTAACGAATGACAGGTTAAAGTATTATATTCGGCTGTACCGAATCTTATATACCCTTCACTCGTGTTGAGATATGTTATATGAAAGTGAAATTGCATGTAATTACAAATGTATTTACCTATACCATATCTATGTAAACACTAATAGCTTTAAGTAATTTACATTTTCGTATAAAGATGAAATAGAATCAACAGAACAAATTTAGAAATCCTTATATCCTTATATATATTATAAAAATAATGTGTAAGATTGTTTGTTTATTTGTTTGTTAGTATATCAATCCTGTCTCAACGGCTGAACCGATTTTCAATAGATAGTGCTTGCACTGCACAATGTTATAGGTTATATTTTAAGCCCACTTTCTTAAACTCTCAAACTGATGAACCAGTTAGTATAAAGGTGGAAAACTTTATCTCATCATATCGCAGAAATAAAATGAAAATAGGACGGAGATGTCTAGGAGAGAGGTAATCCCCATACGAGAAAAATATAATTTTTTTTCATCTAAAGAAGCTATAATCACTTCGGTGTAGACCACACATTTTATAAGAGTTTTAAAAAATGCAATAACGCATTTTGGCCTATAACTCGGTTAATACTGGATCTACTTAAATCATTTTTCAACATAAAAATTCTTTAAAAATATTTCCGACTGAACGAAGATCTAGATTACATGGATGCTTCAAAAGTTGAAAACACCAATATACCTTAGTTTATTATTATTGCTCTCGAACGAAAATTGTGGAAATTGCAAACGGTATGACAAAATTATATATACACTTTTCCCTTGTGGTGTAGGCTATAAAAATATTTATAAAAGCCTTATATAAAGCAGACGAAATTCAAGGAAATAAATAAATAATAGAGAAATAAATATACGAAATATATAATCATTTTCCAAACATTATAAAATTCTTGCAATTTACGTGAATATATTTACTACGAGGATAGAAAGATAACAATCGAAAGTATAATAAAGTAAAATAATGTAACATATTACATGGCTTATTACAAACAAACTGTAATACATTCATTAGGGTTATATAAGTTTTTGCAATTTTTGCAAATATCAAAAAATCCATAGCAAGATATTATAGAGTATAGAATAGTATATATTAGTATGAACACTATTATTTCAAATTGCTTATGTTTTCAATACCTTCTTCTTTGATATCAAATAATTCTACAAAAATTTTCTGGGCAATTTCTGTCAATTCGCGATGTTAATATAAAACTTATATACAAAATAATATATTATTTTTTTTTTTTATTTTTATTCTATATACTTTTCTTGAATTGTTAAATTTCTTAACATATTATAATGCAAATTCAAATTCAAAATCATTTCTCACCAATTTGGCAAAAAATTTGTGCAAAATTTTTATATTTTATTCGATAACCGATAAGTGCTGAATAATTCTCTTTTAAATACTTGACCATATTGCTTAGGTAAAAGAGGAATATAAAATAAAGTAATTTTGATTCAAACTCAATAAGTTCTACTGTTGAAATACTTATAATTTAATATATATATATATATATATATATATATATATATATATATATATTTAAATAATAATATTAAAAATGTGTTTTTTTTGTCAAAATTGATTAAAAAGTTCAGTTTTTATTAACCTTAGTGTGCATCCGGTAGGCTACACATACACTAGATACACATGAAATATATTAGATTTTCAAAAGTTTTGATTTTGCTTGTTCCACCGCCAGTTTTTGGTCGATGAGAATAAAAAAAATAATATGCATGCAGAAATAGGGTTGATCTGTCGTAAACCGGCCAGTCGACTTTGACTTTTGCCCTAAAAAAGGTCTTAAAAGTAACTAAAATCTTTATTGCGCTATATCTCTTTAATTTAACATTTTTGAAAAACAAAAACTATATTATTCAGAATAAAAATCGGAAATTGTTGACATATAAACGTCTAAACTACTATGACTTTATAGCAATCAAAGTAAAAATTTATACATGGTTTTTTTAAAGGCCCTCTTTTTAATATGGCTCTAGCTACATTTTGCCATGTGACTAAACTTTCCAGCGCACATGGACCATAATTATACTTTGAGACAAAATACAGAATATAGCATGACTTTTTAGATAATTATAGCGAGTACTTTTAAATTATTGTTAGATTAAATAGTCGTTCGATATTTAAGTGTTGCCGATTAACCAAAAAATGTAACTTATTAATATTAAATATATAAATATATAAACACCTTAAAACTCGGCGAAATATATTGAAAACAGACAATTTGTTTACAATAGTTCCCAAATTCATAAATATGTGCAACATTAATAACTTTTTGCTTTAACATTTGTAAAAACTAAAATCACAGTATAATTTTAGTTAAAGACGTACTATATGTCAAACAGTAGAAACTTATTTGAGAATTCTGGTATTTGAATAAATAAATGCAATAGCTTTCTTGATGAAAATCTTGAATGTGGCATGAACACTTTAAGTGTCCAAATAAAATGGTTTGCTTTTATTTAACCTTTATAATGTCGCAAACTGGCCTTGGAGGTAAACTATTAAATAAATTGCAAAAATGTTCCTTTTTCAAAGAATACCAAATCAACAGAAAAAAATTAAGATGAATCGAAACAAAACAAATATTCATTATTCTATGAATTTTACTCATAAAAATGAATTTTTTAGTTATATTGAATATATAAATATTTGCAAACTGTTGTGAAATATGTTACCTGTTTTCAATACATTACTATGATTTTTAAAGTAAAAGAAGTGAAAAGGTGGTTATCTTAACTTTTATAATTTTCAGTTAATCGGCAGCACTTAAATTTTGAGTGACTGTTTGATCTAACAATAATTTAAAAATACTCGCTATAATGATCCAAGAAGTCATGCTATACCCTGCGTTTTATGTCGATATTTGTATATTAAGTACAAAATTAATATTTAAAAATAGGATGTTGGTTCAACTTTGCTGTAATAGTTTATAAACGGAGCAGATTTTATTGATTTATAAAACTAAAGATCTTACTCTACAAAGAAAAAAAAATAGAAACCCTTGCTAACAGGCTAGGTTCATATTAAACAAGTCCATGTATGAATTTTCATTTTGATTGCTTATAAGAACACAAGTTCTGATTTTATTCTGAATAAAGAAGCTTTCATAGTTTTTTTTCGCATAATGTTAAATTCAAGAGTTATAACGCAAAACAGATTTTACATTTTTAAGACAAAAGTCAAAGTCGACCAGTTTGCGACCGATCGCCCCAAGGTTTGCATACTTATAATTTTTTTAGTCCCATCGACCAGAAATTTTGTATTCATGAGCAGTCTAATTTATATAAAAGTATAAGTTTATATAAAACAATGAAAGTAAATAAACAAAAAACAAATAAATTGAGACATTAAAATAAGGACATTATGACAAAGCTTTGTGTAGATGTTGTTTAGATTTCCATATATATAGATTTTCCATAATAAATCTGACAAAAACTGAATTACATAGAGAAAAAAACAGGACAGTACACATTTTCAATATATATTTATAAGGAGACAACTAACTAACAAACATCAATAAAGAGGCTATGAACAAAATTCAATAAAATACTTTTTTTTCTTATTGTTGTTTGTTAAGTTTCTCGATTTAGTTTAAGTACATTTATGCATACAAATCTTTAGTTTGAATTTACTTTTATTTTGTTGTCTAAGACGTTTGAAGTCAGGATACATGTGTGTTACATATAGATAGAAATAAGTTTACTTGATGAACATTAAATTTATGCCCGGTTTGTTGGAATATATTTGAAATAATATATTATGGAACTTTTTGGTTTAATACCTTTTGTAAACAGATTTACCGGAAGATGTAATATAATGAGTATTTATTAAACTGCTATTCTTTAGTAAATAAATAAAATATTTAATCTTTACTGGAAACTTTTATTTTACTATTTAATATCTTTATGTATTAAAAAATATTTATATTTCTATAGAATTCAAAATTAACATTTTAATTTTTATTTTTTTTTTTCGAGTTTTTAGTGGTAAAAAAATACATGTAGTTAGATTTGGAGATGTTAAATCGTTTCCAAGCTTTTTGATAAGGTTAGGTTTTTTCTTAGGAAGTGGAAAAATTTGATTTTTAGGCATTTTGTATTTTAGCCTTTTTGTGGGGATTTTTTCTATTTTATCGATGCTTTAGCAAAAAATAAATAAGTAAATAAATAAATAAATACATGAACAAATAAATAAATAAAAATAAATAAATAAATTAATCAATAAATAAAACAAGTTAGAGTGCTATATTCGCTTGTGCTGAATCTTATATACCATTTACCCGTATTGGGGTGCATTATATTAAAGTGAAATACCTTATATTAGATATAATTATAAATATATTTACCTATACTGTGTCTATGTGAACACTAAAAACTTTATATAATTTGCATTTCCATATAAAGTTGAAATAAAATCAAGATTTTATAAATCCTTATATCTACAGACTTTGTTAGATCTCGTTTGAAAGTCACACCCACGTTTTACGTCTGCTTTAAAAAGATTTATTTTTTCAATTTTAAACGTTACTAATGAAGCTATTTTCATGAAATTAGACACATTGATAGTGCTGGCATTGTAGAATGTTATAGTTTATGTTGTATCTCTATTGGATACCACGCACATATTTTACGCCCACTTTTTCAAAACCCTCAAACGAATGATCCAATTAACTTAAAACCGGAGAAAGGGGTGTAATACCCACCATACAAAGCAAACATTCGTCATAGCATATTCAAAGAACTATTACAGTGAGAGATTTCAAATTTCTTGGGAACCTTTCTCCTGTTATATCGCATTGGTGAAATGAAAATAGGATGGATAGGTCCAGGCGGAGAGGTAGTCCCCATACAAAGAAAATATAAATTTTCTCAGCTAAAGGACTGTTATGGTGAAAGCCTTAAAAAATTTAAAAGTTATATTCATATCAAATTTCGAATAGGTCCAGGGCTAGTAGTAGCTCCCATATAAATTAAATATTAGTTATTGCATGAAATAGGAGAGCGAAGCGCACCGGTAAAAGTTTGTAAATAATAAATTTAATACTTTGGAATTTTACAAAATTTCAAACATATTTAAGAAGATTAAATCACTTCGGTGCAGACCAGATATTCTATAAATGTAAGACAATATTAATTTAAAAAGGCTATGGCGGAAAATTTATGTACCGATTTCACTGATTTGGCCTATAACTTGGTTAATTCTAGATCTACTTAATTCATTTTCTCAACACAAAAATATTTAAAAAAATTTTAGGTTTTTCTGTGAAAGAACGAAGTTTTTAGCTTGCACAGTTTCTTAAAAAAGTTTAAAAAACCAAACATGCCCTAATTTATTGTTATTGTTATTTTTCAGTACCCATGAAAACCACTACCATATGGAAGCAGACGCTAAATAAATAAAAAAACAGATTTGGCGATAACTCGATTGTTTATAAATTGATTAGCTTGATTGTGTTAGGAATTTCATTTTTAAATGTTTAATTCTTTTTGGTAGACCTAACAAAATAACTTAGAAATCCAGAATTTTAGATCGTCTAAAATCTCAATACAGCAATTTAAACTTAAAAAAATATAACAAAATTAGTTGAAACTTTCGAAGATTTTTTGATTGAGACAATACTTAGAAATCCATATGTTGTAGATTAAGTAACCGTTTTACTGTATGGGGAAAATGTATGCAATTAAAAAAATTAAACCAAAAATTGACAGTTTTCTGAATTTTGAAGTTAATTAATTTTATTGTTTATTATATGAATTATTATTTTTAATATGTAATTTATGATTATGTATATCTTTACCCTACGCTACCATAGGTAGATGGGGTGCGTTAATGCGTTCATACTGAAAAAATCATCCAACAACTACCTTAAAGTATACCAATCGACTCAGAATCACTTTTTAAGTCGATCTAACAATGTCCGTCCGTATGGCTGGACGGCTGGCTTGCTGGCTGTCCATGTAAACTTTGTGCACAAAGTACAGGATACAATGTTGAAGATAATTCAATGAAATTTGGCACATATGACTTTCATGATACAAGGACGAAATCTATTGAAATTATGATCGGACCATTATTTCACCTAGCCCCCATACAAATGTCCTCCCGGGATAGGGTTTTAATGATCATAACTGCCTTAAATATTACAATATTTTAAGTCAGTAAGTTTTCTATAAGTATCGATCTCTGTGTCAAATTTCATGAAGATCGGTCCATAATTGCCCATAGCTCCCATATAAAGCCCTCTTCGGAAAATCACTTTAACGAGCTTAAATCACATACACATGTTATTATCAGGTTTATGTTCGACACAAATAAATTTTATATAAGTAGAAATCATAATGACAAATTTTATGATGCTCGCTCCATATTTTATCATAGCTCCCATATAAGCCCACATTCGGGAATCACCCTAAAATGCATAAATTCATATAAATGTTAGTATTTATAGAATATTCTGTGTTCGCATAGTTTATTTTACACTTAGTTCCACAATTGTTCATATGTCTAATATAAGACCCCTCAACGATCATATGGTCGGGCTTAACCGACTATATCTTTCTGACTTATTTTCTTTTTTTTTTTTTCATAGTTGTAAATGAAGTGACTGTTTTACTATTTGGGGAAGATGTATACAATGATAAAAAATTTACAGTTTTCTAAATTTTGAAGTTGTTTTATATATATATATATATATATATATATATATATATATATAATTAAAATTTGCGTGCAGAATTTTAAAGACAAAGTGATTCTATACAATTTCAAGTATACCTCGTGGATTTTAGGAAACCAAGCATGGCGTAGATGTATATTTTTCACATCTGGCGAACAGCTCTTTTACAGAAGTTGCCGCGTAAACAGAATTTTTTAATAAATGATATTTCCAAGTAAAAAATTTTTAAAATGCAAAAATTTTGTTCACTTTTTAAAATTTTCTCCAAATTTTAAAATTTTGTGTAGCATTTTTTAAGGACAGATATGATGTTGGATCATTGAAAAGTATCCGTAAAGAAGCATTTTAATGGCTAGTATTAGTGATATAAAAAAAACAATTAAGAAACATCTTTTTTCGTATTTTTAAGCTTAATACTAAAATTCAGAGGATGTCAAAATATTTTAAGGAATTATAATTTTATATGCCAAAAGAGATGTTCTTAACCTAAAAAATCCACAAAATTCGTATTGTAGTTTGAGTTTTAAAATAATAAAAACAATTTTCGTTTTAAAACTTATCAGCAGGGAAACCACAAATATGCTCTAAGAAAAGTGTTTTATGCGTATTAAATATGCAGTAAAAAAATGAAAGATATGCTCTAAAAACACGAAAATATGTTCATAAAACATATTTGTAATAAGATATTTCATTTGTAACTTAATGATATAAAATAAAGCAAAACTCAATTGTATCTAACAACTTATTTGGAATTTAAATTTATCACATAAAACTTTATTGATCTTCTATTTGCTACCCATTTAATTTGTTCAGATATTGTGGAAAAGAATTATTTGTAAATAAACATAGATAGCTTTCATGAAAAAATTGTCTTTACAATATTAACAGATGCTATTCGGGCAAGTTGAAAGACTAATACGTCCTTTATATCTCATTTCAAGAACGGCTTTAATAAAGATCAGTTAATCTGATTCAAAACCTTCATGATTTGTACTACAAATATTTAAAACTTCCCATGAGATATAAAAATTATCTTCAAAATATCAACATGTTCACTAAAAGTGTTGCATATGCTCGAAAAATAAGAAAATATGCCATAAATGTGATCTAAATATTATTATATGAAAAATCATGCTGTTCATTTATTTACAAATCGATGCCAAAATGCTCTTATATGTTCTAAAGAGGATAAATATTTTTTCGATGGCCTCATTTAACGCACAGAAAAAATAAATGCAATTGCATATTTGTGGATTCCCTGCTTATTACTAAATAAGGTACATGTTTAAATTTTGCGAAAATTCGCTTGTTTAGAATACTAAAATTGCGCTTTTTGTAAGGCATATTCAACCCCTATTACGATAGTCGTTGTCGATTCACAAGTTCTGACTTGTTATACAATTTATTTTTCGTCAATAATAATTTAGAAAAAAAAAAAACAGTTCCACCAAGGCACTGCTATAAACAAAAGTTAAAATATAAGTTGGGATATGAGCGTTCATAAAATCGGTCCAAAAAGATTCGGCATTTGATATTTTATACTGTTGTTCATAATCTTTATCATTAGCTTTAGTTTCTGACAGTTTCAGTTCATTTATAAATTCTTTGCGGTCATTTTTTACTTCACTATATTGTGAAACAATCTCAAAAAAAAAAAAAAATTAATTTCTTCGTTGGACTTAATACATAATGGGTTGAGATATTTCAAAAAACTTAGTTTCTTGTCATTCAGCACATAGTCTTAAAAAGTTTTTAAAAAAAGGCCAAAAAAATAAATAAGAAAGATATAGTCGGTCAAGCCCGACCATATGATACCACACAGCATTCTGTATGCCCATCAAAATTCGTGTAGGGGTCTTATATTAGACAATTGTGGACCGATACTTTTATTAACTGTAAAATAAAAATTACGAATATAGAACATTACGTTAGTACTTGATATGAATTTATGATGATATGAATTTTTGATGATATGAATTTATTAGTGTGATTGCCGAAGGTCGGCTTAAATGGGAGCTATGGTAAATTATGGAGCGATTCTCATATGGGACCAAAGTCAGTTACTTACTACGACTTATTACCATAACGCCTTTTATTCATATAATTTGAGGATTTATTTTTTTCGAACATCACATCGGTTTTCAATGGAAATATTCCTGTTTTTGCAATGAAGGAATATTTTTATTGTTTCTGTACATTTTCTTTCTGCTATCATAATATATAGGGCTGAACAAGTTGTTTCCTCCTATCTTGCATGGCCCGCAAAAGTTCCGGAGTACCAAAAATTATACGGTGATTAGAAAGGGCTACGATGCACTATAGTATCCCTTATATATCACTTTTGTGGAAGTTTTAAATTTATAACGACCTAAAGAATTCATGAGGCATGTTTGAAGAGTCGGTCTTATAATACAGTCTGAAATTTCTGAATAAATAAGTAATTCCTAGTAATTAAGTAATTCTACCTAAAATTGCTACATAAAACTGAACAAATAATTTTTAAGCAAATAGCTTTAACTAGTAAGGCAAAAATCCAATAATTTTTAATAATAACTGTATAATATCTTGGAAGGGACTAATGTACATAAAATTTACATTAGGGGTGTAACTTTTTTTACAAAAAGAAAAGCCCATGCTGTGTAACTTATAATTTAATACCGCATTTCTTAAAATTTATTAATGGCCTATAACTTTATAACTTTCAATATATATATTCCTGATTTTCTTCAGACAATTTGTAATTCTCACACCACTTACTGAGAAATGCATTTTTAATTTCTGCCTTCGTTTAAATAAGTTAAAATTATACTTAGCAGAGAACTTAGAGAGAACTGCTTCATTTTGACTACCCAGTAAAAAAAAATGCCCTGGAAAACATTGTCATTGTAAGGAAGTACTTAGTTCTGAAAAAGAGCTGCAGAAGTTCTTTTTTAACCAATGGTTGTCATTGGTAGGATGTTCTTCTTTTATGCTTCTTGTTCATTGTTTTAAAGTATTTCTCATAAAACTATATTTATAAAAACTTTTTACATCTTTATAAAAATACTTTTTAAATTGTAAAATTTTTAATTTCATGGAAATTATTCACCCTTTTTCTGCTAAAAATACATTTGTTTTTACTTTTTTTCAAGTATTTTTTTTTTTTAATTTAGTTCAATTTTTTAAGCAGGGAAAAAGTTCATTTTTGGAAACACTTGGTAGTTTTTTTTTTTGCTGCGCTTTCATATTGCAAATTTGATGTTATTAGATTATTATAAAGGATATTTTTAATTAGGATTTAAATAATGTATACAATTATTACAAAAGTCACAAGTGTATTTGAAAAAGAATACCAAAATATTTTTGAGATTATTCAATTTTTTTAATGCTATAATAGCAAAAAGTCACAGCAAAATTTAATATATATTATACCTAATAGATTAAGTTTTAATCCAACCAAAGGTATTCCCTAGGCAATACTGGGCAATTAGTTAAGATCCATGGTCCAAGTTAAAAATTGGGATCATCTCTTTGAGAAATAGTATAACGTTAATATGTAGTACAATGAAATGCCTAAAAATTTGCCTTTTTTATTTGTGCACAAAACATACTTTTCAATTTTACAGCCCCACAAACCGAAATTCAAATATTATTTTAGGATACTTTCTGTAATCTCATTTAAAAAACACTTGGATATTACTAAAGCACGATGTCTCAGCTTTATGATGCTGTACGTTTTGTATAAGAAATCAGACATTTGCAAATACCATTTATGTTATGGAACTGTAATATTAAAAAAAAAAAAAAAAAATTAATTAAAAAAACAAAATAATAATAATACTAATAATAATAAAATTAAAATAAATTTATGAATCTGTTATATATATTTAAATCAGGATATTAATTTAACATTCGTAAAATTTGTTTCCTCATACGAAAAAAAAATGAGTTAACTAATTATATAATATACTAAGAAAGTGAAATCCTAAATACCATTTTGTATCTACGTATATGGCAGAAAGTAAATAGTAATATTAATAATAATAATAATATAATTATAATTATAATTATAATTATAATTATAATTATAATTATAATTATAATTATAATTATAATTATAATTATAATTATAATTATAATTATAATTATAATTATAATTATAATTATAATTATAATTATAATTATAATTATAATTATAATTATAATTATAATTATAATTATAATTATAATTATAATTATAATTATAATTATAATTATAATTATAATTATAATTATAATTATAATTATAATTATAATTATAATAACAGCGATAAGAGTAAAAATTATATTATATCATCTTAAAATCAATATTCCGAACAATGCTATTCGTATCTAAAATTTCGCTATTACTAACTAATATTTCTTTCATATTTATTAAATATTATATAAAATAAACTAATCATAATTATGCTCTCCAGCTAACTGCAATTTCCCAGGTGTAATCGAAACACAAGTAAGAAAGAATAATAAAACTTTCAAGTATATACATTTCAATTTTTTCATTTTTTTTTTTTTTATCCCAACATAACTTTTCACAAATTACGAGGTCGGATCAATATTTAATAAGTCTGTGAACTTTCGAACACCCCTCGTAGTTATATGAAATGCAACAATATTCCCATCAAGTATTACCTGTTAATAGACTACTGTCAAATTTTTAGCAAGTGTCGTCATTTACTTTGCGTAAAAAATATAATTTTTTGAGGTCCTTAAAATAGGCATTTGTTTGGTCATTAATTTTAATCGTTGGAGCTGAATCTCTTTCCACCGAGCCATTTCTTTAGGTTTGGAAATAGGAAGTAGCCCAATTTATAGAGTTTTGCCATTGAAACTGCATAATTTTTTCATATGGGGTCATTTTCTCTTTAAATCCTCTTTAAATCAGTTTAATAAGTTGACATAATATTCGCCGTTTATTTTTTGGCCCTTTGAAGGTAATCGATGTGGACTATCCCGCGTGCATCCAAGAAAACTGTTGCCCCCATCTTATTGGCCGACAAACTTACCTTGGCCTTCTTCGGAGCAAATTCACCCGGAGAAACCCATTGTTTGGTCTCATCCACTCTTACAAACCGCCGCAAAAACTCATTCGGATTGCGGTTAAACAACTCCAAACAATCCTTTGAAGTTGCCACACGTTTACGTTTATGGTCAATTGAGAGCAAACGCGGCACCCATTTTACAGACAACTTCCTTAAATCCAGCTGATTATTTAAAATCGAAAACACACTGCCATATGAAATGCCTATGCCATCAAAAATCTCACGCACTTTTACTCTTCGGTCAGCCAACACCATATCGTGAATTTTTTCGACATTTTCGGGTGTACTGACCTCAATTGACCGTCCAGAACGTTCAGCGTCATTTGTACTTGTGCGACCACAACGAAAGTCAATAAACCACTCTTTTACCATTGAAATCGATGGTGCAGAGTCTCCATAGTATTTACCGAGCTTTTCCTTAATTTGACTGACGGTCTTTTTTCGTAAAAAATAATGCTTAATGAGTACTTGAAATTCACTTTTTTCCATTTTTAGAAAAGTACACGAGGTTGTATGTTTTGAGCAGCTGTTAAACGCAAAGTAAATGACGACACTTGCTCAAAATTTGACAGTAGTCTATTAACAGGTGGTACTTGATCGGAATAGTGTTTCATATAACTACGAGGGAAGTTGGAAAAGTCACGGACTTATTGATCCGCCCTCGTATCTTAATCATATTATTAATGCTGTGAGTTGGTAATTTTATACATAAGTTAATGCCAAGCGTTTATAGGCTGTCATATTTAGTTTAGCTTTATATATTATAAAACTTTTGTGAGAAAAAAAGAAAATATTAACCAATAGATTAATGGTCTCAAAACGTTTTTCTTGTTTATTTTTAGAACCTGTTACAGAGGTGATTGGTGGGCCAGAGCTGCACATTAACAAGGGATCAACCATAAATTTAACGTGTATTGTAAAATTTGCACCCGAACCACCACCCACAGTGATTTGGTCACACAATAGACAGGTAAGTAAAATTGAAAATTTAAGTATGGAAATTTAAATCTTATTTGAATACATTTTCATTAAAAAACATGACATCTAATACTCTTTAAAAAAAATCAATTTGTTGCATATCTTGAAGAATACCAGAAAACTGTAATGATAAAAGATACTTAAGGAACGTTTAAGATAAATATTTTATAGAATTCTAAATAAAGTAAAAGTCTGACCTTTATTAAAATAATACAATATAGTTTATTTATTTGGTATTTACTTTTAGGAAAATAGAAAAATGTATAACAGACAAACAACTTAAATCAAACACTATTCATATTATAACAAAGATGACATATAGATATGATATTAACCTAAACAAATATTTGTGACTAACAAGTGATAAGGGTCTATTTTTTTACCTATTGTATCATTGCTCTAGAAAAATAAATAAAGGGCCATGAAATGAAAGAAATATAAACATAAAATGTAAAATGATATATATATATATATATATGTATATATATATATATATATATATATATATATATATATATATATATATATATATATATATATATATTTTAACCGGGCATTGATAGGGATTTGGATTATTCTGCGGAAACAAAGACATATTTTCCAGTAGTTATGGATTAAGTTAAAGTAAAAATATTACTTTATTAAACAACTTCTCAAAAAATTTTAAATTTGTTTGTACACTTCTTACGCAAGTGATCTAATACATATTAATGTTCTGGGTAATTCATAATAACTTTATATTGTTTGACGGATAGTTATGTGCAGATTATAACATATTAAGCCAAATATCATATTATAATATATAATATATAATATATATATATATATATATATATATATATATATATATATATATATATATATATATATATATATAGATATATTAGATTGCAACAAAATTTACAGACTTTTTCGAATCGTTCATCGGTGGATGTGCGAAATATTAGTAAATTATCGCTAATCCGTGCCGCATCAAACCAAAAATTTGTATGGTGACTTTATATAAGGAAATTATGATCTTTTTATTTAAAAAAATTTTGCTATTAAATACTTTACTTTTTATCAGCGTGATAAAAAATTATAAGCAATACATAATTACCTCTCAAACAAGATATGGAAATAAACATTTTTTTAACAAATGTATAAGTTATTACGAATCCCCAAACCATTAATATGTTTTACACTACTTGTGTAAGGAGTGTACAAATTAATTTTACATATTTTGAGAAATTTTTTAAATTAGATTTTAACCACAATTAATGAAAAATACAATTTTGTCTCGGCAGGATAATCCAAATTCCTTTCCGTGCCGGTTAGAAAATGCTGAAAGTTTTTAAGACTGTTTCAAAACTCCAATTTCAAACTTTTTTTAAGCTAATATTAACACTAAACAAAATCATTCCACAATAAGATGAACCATAAAAATGCTGACCCTCTGTTGAAGCTTAAATTTTCCTTTTTATTGATAATATCAACGAAGGTCTTTTAGTTATATTCCCATAAAATTTTATCGAAATCCAGATAAAAATAAATACATTTTCGTTATATTTGTCTTAAAACATTAAAATTTTCCAAATTTTGGTCTTGTCGGATTTTCAAAAAAAAAAAATAAAATAAAATAAAACTTTAGAATGTATTTCTCGATATACGTATTATTCTGAAATAATTTAGTTAATTAATAATTTAATTTGAATATCAGTTCCAAAAAATTTACTTTATAACTAAAAAACCTCAAAAAATGCATTTTCTCCGTAATTCGCAAAATTCAAATCGATCTAATTATTTTTCAATTTTATTTCCTGAAGTGTTATCTATATACACGTTTGTATAGTTTTATTTGAACTTTTTTGAAATTTGTTTAACAATGTTTTAAAAAATTTGAAATTGGAGTTTTGAAGAAGTCTTCAAAAATTTCAACATTTTTTAACCGAGCATTGACAGGGCTTCGGATTATTCTGCGGAAACAAAGACATATTTTCCAATAGTTATGGATTAAGTTAAAGTAAAAATATTACTTTATTAAACAATTTCTCAAAAAATTTTAAATTTGTTTGTACACTTCTTACACAAGTGATCTAATACATATTAATCATCTGGGTAATTCGTAATAACTTGATTTTGTTTGATGGATAGTTATGTGCAGATTATAACATATTAAGTCAAATATCATACTATTAAGTATGACATGTTCGTAGATACTCTCTGCTCGTACTACTTGTATTATTTTCAACTAAACCATAAAATTTACATAATTTCAAAACAAGTTATGTTTAAATTGTATTTTGTACTCCTAATAACAATAATAAATAATACACAAATGGCTGCATACATGCAAATATATGTATGTGTTATATTTAGACGGGTATTTGAAAACAAAACCTTGTGTAGCAATAAAAAAAAACGTTGTAAATATAATAAACATTACTTTTGTAAATTTTGAACTTATTATAAGCTTACATTTGTTTGTCTCTTTCTTTTTTCTTTTATTATCCTCTTACTTTGGTTCATGACCATTTAACGTATGTGTGTTTTTTCTTTTTTTGACTCACTGATTGTGTGTTGTAATATCAGGTCATAAATTTCGACTCACCACGTGGCGGTATATCATTAGTAACAGAAAAGGGTGTTTTAACCACAAGCCGTTTATTGGTGCAAAAGGCAATACAACAGGATTCTGGTCTGTACACATGTACGCCCTCAAATGCAAATCCTACATCGGTGCGAGTACATATCGTTGATGGTAAGTAAATATTAAATATGTTTGTTTTTTTTGGATTTATTATTGTTTTTTAGTTTCTAATGTATGAAGTGAACCTGTTGTAATATTTAAAGACAAAGGGTGAGGTATTGCTTTGGTTCGGGAAAAATATTTTATAAGTTTTTTGTATACCATTAAATTGCAATTAAATTTTACCCAGCAAAAGCTTGGTAATGACATGTTGTTCCCAATTAATTAAGGATCATTTTGCATTACTTAGAAATTCATTTTGGCAATGGTTTACTTCCATCTCCACTATTTGTAGCTTCTTAATTAATAATTGAGTTGTTATATGGGAAATTTTCTTATTAATTTTACCTTCATGCAGCCGACCTTAAACCTCAAATATTTCCTTTAATACTGATTTTTTAAAATAACTTTTAATGGAATTATGTTAATAACACTTGGTGGATTAAAACAACAAAAATTCAAGATCTGAAATTATTCTATGTGGTACCGGTAAGCAGTAAAATTTAACAAAATCCAAAAAAGTATTTGAAAATAGCAAGTTTTTTCTTTCTTTTGATTGCTGTAATCGCGGATTTTATAGCATGTGTTCAATCCCTCTAGTGTAATCTACAAACAATTGTAGGAATTGGCGAACTTTTGTTCAATTAGTCTGACCAGTGTTGAATTATATTGTTGATAAGTGTTGAAACCAAAATTTTCAACACTTTAATTTCTTACAATTTTTCGATTAGAAAATGTGCGCCGCTTCGAGTATTACAAAATAAAGAATTGATGTTTATTGCCCTTGTAATTATGAATTGCCTGAAATACATCATTTTAATGTGGGTAGAAAAAATGTGAATGACTCTAAGAGGTGCATTTTATTACAGACACAATCACAGCGTAAAATGAAGCTAAAGTAATGCGTGAGCAAAAAAATTTTTCAAATTACATTTTAAAATCGCGATGGCGCGATAAAGTATTAATTGGCAAAAATTTTATAACTCTTTAAACTCGATCTAAAATTTTACGTACTTTATATTAGATTTTTTTTTTATTACATTTTATGTGAAATTATATATATATAGTAAGTATATCTATTTTATTTTAGTTAAGCGAAAAATGGGTTTCAAAAAAAATTGCATAAAATTAATGTCTTTAATGTTTCATAAATCGTCGAGTAACACCCAAGGCGCTAATTGAAATCGGTGAAAAAGTATACCAATCTGTAAGTGTTATTATAGCTTATATCAGAATCAAATGACACTAAAAATAATTACACGTTTAAATTTAATGCAACTTTTAACATTTTTGGGTATGTATTTTTGCCAATGGAAAATTTATTTTATATGTAGTTATTTAATTAATATATGCCAACTTTTATTAATGACCATGATTTATTTATTTATTTATTTTTTTTTTTTTTTTTTTTTTTTTTTTTGTGGTTTGATGTGAAAAATACATCAGCGAATTTATTTTTAATTAAAAAAATATCAAAAATCTATATACACTTTGTTGTTTTTTACTCCATATTCTAAAAGTATGTTAAACCAGAATTATAGTGCTGATTATGTTGAGTATTATAAAACGTATCTATCCTCTTTTAAATGCATTTATTTTTAATACCGGACTTAAAATGGGTTTTTTTCTCTTAATATCATTTTAGAAAATTTTTTGGTTGCCAGATATTAAAAAATATCAATGAATTTTATAAAGTTAAAAAACAAGAAAATCTCTCTTTGTTGATTAAAAATATTTTTAAAGAAATGTTAAAAAATTACTGTAATTTCTATTATCTTCGATAAAATCAACCATATCATATCACTTTTAATTTGTGTTTTAGACACATTGATGTAGGAAGAAATCCTCGTATGGACATACTAATTATTTAAGAATAACTAATTATTTAACACTTTATTTGAAAGCATGTAACCAGTTGCCTCCAATGACATCACCGTGTTGAAACAATTATCCTAACAGCTTTGAATCCATCCCTATTAACAAACCCTTTATATAAAATTCATTATTTACACTGTGTGATAGTGAAAATATATTTTCGATATGACCTATTGTACGTTGAACAGATAATTATGTCTTTCTTAAAATTTTCGATACTCCCTCAAAATCTGCATTTATTGATAAAAATGATTTTTTACAACTTGACGGAATAAAAAAATTTCAAAGTTCATTTTTTAACAATTTTTATTTTTATATTTTAATTGCTTTAGATAGAAGAGAAATCAAGCTTTCAAAATATATTCACATTTTTTATATTATATGAACTTTTGCTTAAACATATCTGCAATTTTCATTTTGTGAGAAGGCTTTATTCGGCTATGCCGAATTTTGTAAATCTTATACCAATCACATAGTATTTTTAATATTTTTTTTTATTTAGAGACAGCTCTATGAAAAATAATGCTTTAACATTTCAATCATTTTTTTTAATATCCACAATAGTATAATATTTTATCAGAAATTGGTGTCGTTTGCTTTGAGCTGTATCTCTTTTAATTTTATTGAAAAATATTTCCCGCTTTTTGAAATTTATAAAACATAGTTGGAAAAATTTTTGATTTTTTAAAAACTTTTAGATATACATCCAAAATAACGAATTTGATAGTTAGGATATTTTAACGAAATTTTGGGTGACCTTATTAATTTTAACAATAATATGCAATAATTTATTTAAATAAAGAAAATTTGTGATCTTATATTTCTTACAAAAATTCAATGTTTGTAGGAAAAATTAAAGTAGTTTCTTGGTAATGAGGCGTCATTATTTTTTGCCTACTCTGTATTACATTAATAAGTACTCAATAGTATAATAGCACAGTAATACTGCAATCACGTGAATGGGTTGGCTAGAGCGCCGGATTAACAACCAGAAGGTTGTTCGTTCAACCCCATTCTGAAGCTGTTAGATTTTTTATAACAAAATGTCTAAAAAGATATTTTAAACTAAAAAGATTTTTTATCGCTTAGGATGCTATGTGCCAGATGTTGTACTGAGTAAGACGTTAGTCATTAAAAATGAATGGTTAGTTTATGTCCATGTTCAAGTTTCACTGACGGCAAAATTTTTTTGTTTTTTCTTTTATTTTTGTTTTCGTTCAGGTACATATTTTTGAGTAACCCTAGAGTCAAAAAATAACTACATGAATTTGTGGACAACTCGAATAAAAATAACTAGTTATTCAGGCAAAAAATAATTAGTTTATTTTTGTTTCCAATTATACCTGCTAGCTTGCCAGGAAAGCAAAGTTTTTGCAGGGTATCTGTATTTCTTAGAAAAAATCGACTACAAAAAATTTAGATATTATTTTTTATTTATTTTTTATATATGTACATATACAAAGTAGAGATTTAAGATTTCAGAGATTAAGCAAAAACTTAAATTTCAGTTCATAAAGAAACTATATTTCTCAGTAAAAATTTACTTTTTTATATAAAAACTAAATCAAGAACAAAAATTTGTGCTCACTTATATTTTTACCAGTAACCGAATTTTTGGATGAAAATCTAAAATTATAAAAGTGCATTCAAGTCTAAATTCGAGTGGACCAGTCGAATGAAATATACAAAAATATTGATTTTACCTCATTATGCAACATTGTTCATAGATCATTTCAATTGCAAACTTGTATAAACTTACAATTTATCTAAGCGCTTAGGAAAATATATCAATGTTGAGGGTGCCAAATCTAATATGTGAACATTATCGTTTAAAAAAATATGGCCGCAGCCAGCGTTGCCGCTTGGAGTCTTTAGTCGCTAATGAATCCAAGTAGTTTCAAACGTCTAGAAATTATTACTTTATCAACTCCCAATGATTCTGCAAACACTTCTTGCGTTTGTCACGAGTTGTTATCGAGCAATCCTCCAATTCTTAATTTCCAAATTTTTTTTCAACTTTTTGAGACTCTCTTTATCATGGAATTTGATATTGCCCCTTTTAAGTCATCTAAATTACTCGCGTTAGGTAGCATCAACTAAAGCATGATCCCCATAAACATCTACCAAAATGCGATGGCTTTCAGCCATTACATAGTAGTAAAAATGGATCACAAGGAAAAAAATTACAATTTAATACAATCTATTGTAAAACGACTGGAAAAACATTTTGATATTGATGACAATATTAAAGAGTACTAGTTTCAGTATTTCTTTCAGTCATTTCGAAGACCACGGACCAAAGAACACACGAATGCAATCCAACTCCTATTACTGTTACACTATTTAGTGCATGCCTTGAGTATCGAAATAATATTATTTACAAATTTAAAAAAATATATCAAGAAAGTATCGAAGTATAATCGCTTTTATATAATATACTTGCTCTTAATGAAGATAGAATATTTTTGGTAAATTTTTTTAAAAATATCATTGAGCTAAATGCTTATCTTATATCCACACACTATAATAGATCACTATAACTTTAAAGTATAATATTTGTAAAATTTGCTTTCTTTTTTAAAATATCCTTTTTGATTATAAAGAACTTAATTATCAGGATAATTGTTCTTCTTATACTTAATATTACAGCCCGAACTGTGCACAAGTTAAATTTTCACTGAAATATATGATTTTACCTGCCTCTTTATTGTGTTGCTTTTTTTTATAAAAAAAAACTGACAATTTTCTATCACACGCCAAAACGATCAATCCTCAATAGTAATGTATTTTACCAGAAGTGACGTAAAAGTACACTTTTTAAAGATGAAAGGACTGTAGTAATGTATTTTGTTTTTTAAATTTCGTACAGAATTCTGTCAATTATCTAGATGTCACTAAGAAGTATTTTGTTTTTGTAATTTTCAAATAATCCTCCGACAATCATCTGGAAGTCACTAATTAGTAATATCTAGAAGATTGGCGACAATTTTTTTTTTACAAATGTTTGAAGGGAAACAACAAATGCTAATCAGAGAACATACGTACCTACAAACACAGATAATACATTTTTTCACAATATTTTTCAGTCAACCATTTTTTTTTTTTTTTTTTTTGCTTAAACATCATTATACAGCATAGATGTTGTCCCAACGATTTGTAATCATAAGACTTTATTAGTCCCTTTCACAAAAAAAAAAAAATAAAAAAAGTTTTTTTTAGATTTCTTTGTAACATGAAAAAAACAAGTTTTTAGGATTTCTTTTGTAATGAGAAAATAAAAAAGTAAAAAACAAACAATTTTAACTTTTATAAACGAAGAAGAACCAAAAATTTCTTTTGTATTCCGAATTTTACCGTAATCTGATATTTATGCATATTACAGGTTTTCATTCAATCATATATTTCCTTATAAAGCTAATAAATATAATAAAAATACAAGCTCGTAAAATATTTGTGAAATTTTATTTGAAAATTTATTTGCACAATTTTTAAATGTTCACGCTTAAATTTCAATATGTAAATTAATTCGTAAACTTGTATTTTTGAATATTCAAATTTGAAAGAAGAAAATAAATTAATTTTTTCAATTTTTAATATTCAAATTGAAATAAAAACAAAATTTAAAGATAAAAAAAATTTAGAAACATATTTTGTTTGCCAAATAATTTCAATAAACTCAAAGGAATGCACTAAAATTTGCAAGGGGCGTTCATGTAACACGTGAATATAATGTATAAATTTACAAATTATTTAAATTTGTTCGAATGAATGAAAATTCTTATTAAAAAATAAAAAATCCTTCACATATTTTTATGAACAAATGAAAAGATATTTTAAACAGTTAAAGATTGAAAAATAAAATTAAAAAGTTTTCGGCTGCTTTGTAGTGATATTATACAAAATTTTACACACATTTAATGAACTGCTACCAACTACAAAGATACTATTTATCAAATACACATAACAAATATCAATGTCTATTTCATACTCACACTCCAAACACTTCACTTTATTCACCCACAACCAAAGAAGGTCAAAAAAAATTAAAAAGATAAAAATAAAAAATAAATCATTAGATAGAAAATAAAACTCAAGCAGCGTATCCAATCTTGAATTACAAAATGCTATTTTGATTTCCCATCAGTTGTATATTTCATATATATATATATAACATATCTAACATAACTTGTATGTATTGAGTTTAATATGAAGGTTATGTTAATGTTTATGTTAAGTTTTCAATAAAGTTTAGTTTGTAAAGAAATCAAAATAAAAAATGAAAAACATTCAACAATCCAGCAGCAAGCTTCGCTACATATTTATAAAGTGTATGCGTAAATCTAAACGTTAAATTTATGATGCCACAATTTAAACCTCACATGGCTGTAAGTGTAATCGAGTCTTAGTAATGGAGTGAAGAGGATAATGTTGGCCCATGTTGTCTTCCATATATGATTATGTGCGTTATTTCTTTTATTTAATTTTTTTAAATGATGTCAGTTTCAGTAAATATTTTTCATTTCTTTGCTGGTATTTTTTCATCCGCAGTTTTTTTTTTACTTTTTTATTACAAGAACACATAATATTTATGGTAGTTTATAAATATTTCATTTTTTATTCTTTCAAAATTTATTATACAATTTATAAGGATGGATTTTATAATGTGGCAACATATGCAAATAATAGAGATTAGTATACTAAAACAACAAAGACAACAACTTCTGTATTAGTATAGAAACAAGCACAAGATTGATAGAAATTATTATGTTTGTGGCATGTAAGTGGTTGGTAATATATTTCTCAATAATAAATTCGTAAAATCAACAATATGGAACAAAAAGAAAAAAAAAACAAAAACAAAACTAGACAGGTTTTGGACCACTGTTATAGATGTTGGGAATTGTAAGCGATTAATGAGCACTTTATTGTGAGGATATAGAAAGTAAATAAAATAACGACTAAATTCCAACTACATAGAAAAATATCATTAGGATAATAGAGTTTTGGATGTGATTTTTAGTAAACACAAATAATATTAATTATACACAGAAACAATTAAATTTCGTATTCTATCACTAAAAAAACAACTATATTTTTTACTGAAATCGGACCTATTACAGAATTAATTTTTTTTATTTATTTTTCTCAATATTTTTACTATTTATAAATTTTAATGTTTGAAAATTTTCACAAATTTCTACAACTTTTTTTTTTAACAATAAAAGTAATATTTGGTTTTTAACAGATTTTCACACAATATATTTTTTTGAAACAATAAAATTATTAAAAAGTTTTAATAAAAAAAAATTTTTTGAAATTAATACATTTTTAATAATAGATAAATGAGTATACACTGGTGCATATTCCTATAAGCGCACATAAATTTTTTAATCAACTTATCTAAAATGTGGCTAAAAAATAATTAATGTGCTACAAATTATTTTTTTTTATTATTTATTGACTTCACTTAAAAAATTAATAACAAAAAACTTAAAACGTAAATTTTTTTCATTGTAATTTTGGTAATTTAATGGCATTTTTCTATATACGCATTACATTATCCTATATACTAATGAACCAAATTTGCACTATTAATAATGTGTTAATGAACCTTTGTTTTGGATAACTTCAAAAATTCCTTCTGGCATTGATTGGACTAATTTTTGAATAAAATTGCTATCAATTTCTTTCGGGGTTGCTTAATTTTTAATTTATATCCGTTATTGTTATTTCGGTTTCCTTCTATGCATTTCTTGCATAAACTTTATTGGTCATGCAACCCCACAGATTCTCCATTGGATTTAAATCTGGACTATAAGCCAACCAGTCCAATGGTGGAATACTACAATTTAGATTGGTTCGAGACATGGATTGTTATGTTATCCTGTTGGAATATGCAATCTTCATGCATTTTTTCATCTATAAATGATAGAAAAGCATCTTCCAACAGTTCATTATAAATTGCACTGTTCATTTTAGTTGTAATAAAACATATTTTTGATTTTTTTGCAGCAGAAAAGTCTGCCCAAACCATAGCACTGCATCCACCGAAATTTCGTTTCGATATACGAATTTTGTTCGACCTCAAATAATGCCAATAAAAAGAATATGAATCGGGACCGTCCAAGTTGAATTTCTTTTTATCAGAGAAGTTTACTTTATTCCACTGATCCGTGCATTTCATATATTTTGCCCCTTTGTTAGATTTTTACTACATTTTGATAATCTCCGAACTCCGTATTTCTACCCTTTCTTAAGAAAGCCTCAAATAACTCCTTCCAAAAGGTTCATTTTTCGTCCTATTTTCTCTAAGAACAGCCATGATCACGAAAAAATTTAATTTTAAATTTTTCCTGGTCTGTAAGTAAAGCTCCTTTGGGTATGCTTTATGTTGATGAAATTTCCCAATTAATACAAAAATATTTCCAGCAAACAGAGATGATGTCATCAGAAACTTACCTTAAGTGAAACAAACAACCAAAACTGTTTTTTTTTTGCAATAACTTTCTAGACAAAATTTCGTAAAATGATCGCCAATATGTCCTGATTGTTAAATTAAAGAAAACAGCAAAAGCAAGAAATAAATATTTCTTACATAAAAAAGTACCGTTATATAGCGAGTTATTGTAACAACACAACATTATTTTTGTTTAAGAAAAACGAAAGTACGTGAAAAAAAACAAAAAATTTAAATGCATTTATAGGAATATTTATGAACATAGAATAATAATAATCATATTATATTAATTATATGTTAAAAAATCTTTATTCCTTCGAACTGGCTTTCAAGACAATTTTTAAAATATTTTCTAAAAGAAAGTATCGTTATTAAAAATTAAATATTCAATGCTACTTACTGTAAACAGAACAGGCATGTATTAAACTATGACTGCTCAACATATTCTTTAGTTATGAACACAGAATCTACCAAGAAACGACTGGAGTACTTCTAATATGTAATTTATATTTCTGTTTAGAGATTAAGTCAAAAAATGGCTCTATCATTACCAGTTTCATGACAAATTTCACCAATTTTTTTTTTTAAGTTTACGAGCCAGCTGTTTAGATGGAAATATTTAATTAAGGTATAGTTTAAGACTCAATACCCGATCCATCTATGGTGATTCACGGATCCTTCAATACATTTTTTCTCGGCGAATAAACATGTAACTGGAATTAGACTCCCCTTCGATGTACAACGTAGAAGTTATAAAGACCTTAGAAAGTAGGAATCAATCCTTCATCTTCTATATTCAGTCCAAAAGGTAATAACACATTTTCTAGCTTTTATCTAATATTTTGATTTCTAGCGAGTTGCTCTATCATCTCGAATGAAACAAAATTTTTTGCGGACAACATATACAACATTATTTTTGGTTAAGAAATACGAAGATACCTCAAAAAAAAAAAAAAATTAAATGCATTTATAGGAATATTCATAAACATAGAATAATAGTAATCATATTATATTAATTACATGTTAAGAAATCTTTATTCATTCGAACTATCTTTCAAGACAATTTTTAAAATATTTTCTAAAGGAAAGAATCATTATTAAAATTTAAATATTCAATTCTACTTACTGTAAACAGAACAGGCATGTATTAAGCTATGACTGCTCAACATATTCTTTAGTTATGAACACAGAATCTACCAAGAAACGACTGGAGTACTTCTAATATGTAATTTATATTTCTGTTTAGAGATTAAGTCAAAAAATGGCTCTATCATTGTTACGGATACCAAGCGGCACGCGGGCTCCCATTAGGGACCACTGGTGTAGGGTATAAACAATTATAAGCGCCGAAGGACTTTTTTTATCAAAACAATTGAATCGAGAACCAAGTTCTATGAAATAATCTAAACGATGCTCATTTATATATGCATACGATTTAATTGGACCGCTAGGCGAACGGCTATGCATATGAACAGGGATAGTTAAATCGTATCTAAAATGATTATGTTGGTAAAGATTATAAAAAAACAACACTACTTACGTTCATTATATCATAAATTTTTATGTGTTTTCAGATCCACATTTAAAAGGTTTCCGAATTGTCTAAAACAAGACACATAAATATTAGTTATTGCATTTGGAAAATCTTTCCTTAAATGAATATAATTTACCTCTAGTCATCTGCAAATATTTAATTTTATATACATAGATGAATTCTGTTTTTCAGCATTTTAATTATTTAGTTATTATTTCTACTGAATTTGTCAAAATAAAGAAAATTGTTTTTGTATTTTACATTGAGTTTAAAAATATTTAAAACCAATAAAATAAAATATCAAAAGCAAATATTATTTTTTATTAAATTTAATTTAAGTAAAATCAATTCGTAAATTTCTATATTAATAATGTCGATCATATGACACCGTGTAATAATTTCCCAAAAATTTTCTCACGCATAAAAAAATCAATATATGGATCAAACTAGAACCCATACATAATAGAACTACTTAGACTGCTTTTCTCCAGAGTGTCAAATTTTCTGTAAAAGGACTTTAAAATTTCGAAAAATATGAAACTTAAAAAAAAATTACAAAATATTTGCCAAAATTCTATCAAGCCAGTGTGGATGTCAAATAAAAGCTAAGAATCCCTGCAATGTATAAAAAGTTTTCATTAAATGTTGCAAAACAAGATGTTAAGAAAATACCCTTTATTTAAAATATATAATTAACTAATTAATATAACATAAAAGGGTATAATTTTCAAAAATATATTTTCTTACCTTTTTGTACTGCAATATTTAAAGAAAAGATATTATTCTGTAGCAGTGATTGGAAGCTTTTACTTGACATCCATATTAGATTGATATAATTTTCCGAAATTTTTTATAATAACATTTTCAAAAGTATATTTTCTTAAGCTTTTGTACTGAAGCATTTAAATAAAAAATATTGTTATATTAAAGAAATTCTTAGTTTTCATTTAACAATCATATTGGATTAATATAATATTTGTAAATATTTTAAAATTTTGTTTAAATCGTGTGTCCTTCTAAAGTTTCAAGTCCTTTTAAGAGAAAATTTCACGTCCCGTGGTAAAAACTGAGTACGCACTTTTAGTACGTATGGTCATTAGTCACATGCATATATCGATTTTTTCATGTGTGAAAATGACTATCACACGATGTTGCCTTTCATTAATAAGATTAATAAGAATTGTTAGTTTCATATCATTGTTCTTGGACACATGTTCAGAGATTAACATGATTATTACGAGTTGATTGTTGTGTTGATAATGAGGATGACTTCAATGACTGCTCTTGTTTGGTGGATGCTATATAATACCACAATAATCTAAAGACTTTTATAGACAAGAGGTTGAAGATTTATACTGTAATATTTACACAAAAAAGTAAAAATAAAACACATTAAAAGCGGCAACCTTGACAACTGTACGTAATACGGAAAGACGCCAACAGATAATCCCAGAAAAAAGATACGTATTTAATGAAACATTTAACAAAAAAAAAAAAATAATAATAATAATAATAAATAAATAAACACGTAATCATGGACAATTGAGACATGGGATTTGCTAAAATAGTTGATAGCGAATTTTGTTCCTCCTATATATAAAGTTTAGTTAGAGCTTAAATTTTTACAGGTTAGTTAGAGCTTAAATTTTTATTATAAACATCCCAGCAACATACCGTTTGCATTACATAGAAGAAGTTTAATAACTACTTCTTTACAACTCGCAAAAAAAAAAACAAAAAAAAAAAAAAACGATCAAAAAAAGAACATTCTTACCACTTCAAAAGTATTTATTTAATAGAGTATATTAATTAAATAATTTTATTATCTTTTAACAAAGCTTAAACAGAATTTTTATTAAATAATTTTATCAACATAGTTTTAAGAGAAGTACTCAAAGGCAATGAACAAGAAGCATAAAAAACGAACATCCTACCAATGACAACCGTGAGTTAAAAAAAGCACTAAGTAAATAATTCCAATGGTAACACAATGTTAAAATTATGACTATTTCAGCACATTTTCAGTTTGTTTTTTGATGGGTCGTTTATCGGATCATCAGATTCTGTTAAAATTTGGTACCTATATAGTCTATGGACCCATTAAGTTTCTCATTGCCATTTTTTTCAATCTCGAAAAATTTGCGAAGCCGACAAATTATGTAACTTTAAACGCTTACATCTCTTTACGATACAGACAGATTTTATTAATTTATAACTCTAATGAAAGCAAATTCAGGACACTTTGAAAGCAATAATACAAAGGTAAATTGCACTCGTAATATAATTGCAGTTTTACAATGTATTTTTGACAAATTTCTGCCCTTTCAATTTAAATGTTCCTTTAGTATATTAAAGTCTGATAACTTTAATACAAATTGCAATATCCATTATCCTAGCATACGATAATCATCTATTTTAATTTTTTTTAAGTCCAACAGTTTTTTCATACAAAATTTAATTTTTTTTCAAAGTATTTTTTTTAAATTTTATTGGTTTTTCTTATTTAGTAATATGTAAATTTAAATATTCCTAAATCTTTAGCTATGCATCGGATTTTATTGAATTAAATACCAATGTAAATTTTATTATACTAAATATTGTAAATTATATTTTATAATTCAAAAACAACGTTTTTGTTAAAAATGTACTCACAACGAAAATGAAGTTTTCAAACGAATTTTTAATAATTTTCTACCTTTTGCCTTTAAATATTTTTTGCTTAATAATGAAGATAAGTATGTTTGTTACTTAGTAAATCAGTAATTATTCTGGGATAAAAAGGTGGTATACCGTAAATAAAAAATTAAGAAATGTGATGAATAAAATCAATTTTAAAATAAACTCACAAAATTATAAAAAAAACTATATATATTTTTGTATGGTAAAATCTGTTGCAAAATTTTCTAAAACAAATTAAACATAGTGGAACATCTCGTTACAGAACAAATTTTTCTGGCAACTTTTAGTAAATATTATTATTTTTATATTATCAAAGATAGACAGGAATTGAAAGGGTCTACCCTTTTTTCAAAATGCTTCCTAATATTTTATTTTCAATATGAATGCATTTTCAAGTGATATTATTTTTTAATCATTGTGTTTAAAGAGGATATATTAATTTTCTATATGAAATTTAAATAACTAAAATGCACCCAGCAAAAACTTTATAATGGCAACTACTTATTAAATTATCTTCTTGGTAATGAGGCATCATTATTATTTGACTACTCTCAATTATATAAATAAGTACTCAATAGTACAATGGCACAATAATATTGTAATCACGTCGATCAGTTGAGTAGAGCGCTGGATTAACAACCAGAAGGTTGTTGGTTTAACCCCATTCTAATACTGTTAGGAATTTTTGTTAACAAAATGCCTAAAAAAATATTTTATACTAAAAAGAGTTTTTGTCACTTAGAAAATTAAGCGCAAGATGGTGTATGGAGTAAGATGTTAGTCATTAAAATCGAATGACTAATTTTCCCAATCCTTACCAAAAAGTTTCAGCAGTTGATATTTTAAGTGGTTGTTCGTACTCTTTATAATTAGTTTCAATTTCTAACAGTTTCAGTTCATTTATGAATTCTCCGTGGTTTCTCTATAATATTGTGAACCAATTAATTAATTTCTTCGTTGGAATAAATATATAATGAGTAGAGATATTTCAAACAATGTAGTTTTTCATCATTTATCCATAGGCTTAAAAAAAACTAAATGGCAACCATTTAGTTCCATTTAAAAAAGGTTTGAAAAAGTTGCAATTTGCGACTAAAGTCGCCAAACGGTAACGCTGGTCGTAACATATATATGAAAAAATATTATTCGTTTATGTCCGGAGAGCAGTTCACTTATACAACTCCAAACTTCTTGAAAAAGAATCAAAAATATTATTCCTTTCAGTCACATTTTTTAAACTAATTAACGAAAAACACTGAGAGTCGCAATACTTTTCAGTTTGATAGCTTTTAGTGTTACTAATACAATGTTATTAACCATAGCCAATGTTATTAACCATACTCGAAATTGCTGTAATATTATCTATATTACTTTAATTTTTCGCTATATATGTATTAATATTAACTTCAGTGTGATTAAAAATTAGCTTGTATTGGTACGATAACTGATATTATTTTTATCATAAAAATCAGACTATGGCCGTTACTTATTTGCAAAAATTTTATGACTAAACAAATAAATACAAAAACTAATGATCCATATATTCCAAATACTTGATCCAACTTCGTTCAACTCTTATACATCATTTTTATTTTTATTGTACTATTTTTCTTTTTTATTTTTTTTTTTATTTTTTATTTTTTTATTTTTTTTTTTTTTTTGAGGAACTAATTTTATCTTTTTTTACATTAGCCTGTACTCAAAATATATTGTGAATTAGAATCATATTTTACAATATTTAGGCAAAATCGCATCATTTCCAATGAATCTAACATTGTTTTGTCATTGGAAAATTTTCTCTTTTTTGATACCTATAAAATTTATTTTTTTATGTTCTTTTTTATCAGTTCAAGGAAATTACTTTCAATTTTTATATAAACCAAATATTTTTTTATTAAAAGAAAATGCATGACAATATTTTTAATTTGATTGAAATAGTTATAGTTAAGTAAAAAATATTTGTAAATTCTCAACGTTTTACATCAGAAAAATTTATCTGAATCGCTTCTTAACAACATTTTTGGATAATTTTTTTATAATTCGTACACTTATCTTACTCCTTAGACCAGATATAGTGTCGAAAGTTAAATGAAAAATTTCCATCACAATACTCTCATAACCAGCATTACCGTTTGCCAACTTTAGTAGCCAATTGCCCTTTTTCAACCTCTTTACCACTTTTTTGGCCCTTTTTTAATACTTGTGAATTCATGATTTCAGTCCCAAATTTGTTAGACGGGGATTTGTAAGACTGGAGTCCGAGTGAAGGCCTCGTACAAAAACACAGAAGTTTAGTTAACAAAAAGAGAGTTTTATGTTAACTATTTTCATGATTAAATCTTTATTTTTGCAAAAATAAAAATTATTATAAATTATTTTCTTATTAATAAAATTTATTAGTTTTTCTTAAAATACAATATGTTTTGTTTTTGTTTTTGTTTTTATCTAATAAACAAATTTAAAGGATTTGTTTTTAGGTATTGAAGCAGTTGGACCCTTTTTTTAAAATTTTTTTAAAAATTTCTTTTTAAAAATTTCTCAATAATAATAATAATAATAATAATAATAATAATATAATTATCTTGGTAATAGACAGAACAAATTAGTCATTTGTTTTTAATAGACAAGGAAAAGTAAAATAAAAGTGCAGAAAATTCCATATCACCAACTTGCCCTACATAGCTTCTGTCAAAATCCCTAAAAATATGGGAGCAATAAGCAATGATCAAGGGGAGCCTTTTTTGCCAAAATACTGTAATTGTGACACTTTATCAAAGCATATGCTGACAGACTATTATTGCTTCTTAATATGAGAAAAAAATTAAAAATATTATTTTCTTTAATCCTAATTTAAGAAAAAATGTATGTATACATTTTTTGTTTCAATCTCAACTCTACATCTAGGCTAAGGAATAAGAATTGCACAGAATTATTCACGATATAATTTGTTACTATTTCTTTGTAGACTTTGTTATTTAAATTTGGATTTTTACTTTTTTTTCAAACTTCTGAAGTCCACGCATTTTCCTTAGGTGTTATTTTAAAAGCTTTACCATTTCTGAGATCTACGGTCATGTGTTAATTATACCTAATACAAATTTCCTCCTTAAACCAACTCCTTATCCTTCACTTTTCCATAGCTTTGTAAGGATTAATTGAGAAATTCTTAATTTTTAGAACCTTAAAGACTTCTAGGGACATGTTGGAGACTTGACTTATATTTTTATAGCATAATTTTTTGTTAATAAAATATTGGTGAGAAATTTGTTCTACCTATCACCTAGAAAATTATATAACCTAAATACTCCTCAGCGAAGAATATTTTCTTTGGTCGTTAAAGGGTTAAAAGTGTGACGTGATGGAAAATTATCATTTAATTTTATACACTAAATCAAGTCTAAGGAATAAGTCTTTGGCAGAATTATTTGCGATGTATTTTTTTCCAGAAAAAAAATATTTAGTATCATTATATTTTTGCCATTTACAACAAATAAATGAAAAAGGAGGATGAAAAAAGGACATTACGCAAAAATAAAATACTCCAGAGATTATAAAACTGCCACTTAACTTAACGAGATAAGTGACCATTTTAATATGCTGTGTTGGCATATTTTCCTTAAATATACAAAATTAAAAGAATTGTTTGTTTTTTTTTTTTAATTTTTTCTGTTTTTTTATTTCTTTGTGCTAGCAGTATAAAATCTTTAAAACAGATTAAGTCTTTTTTAAATGTATTTATACTATTTTATTTTTTATCAATGTTAAGCTATAAAAGCTTAAAAATTATTTATATAACATTAATGGAATTTATTTGCTAAACATTGGTTTTGGCAAGAAAATAAAATTTTCATTTACGGAAAGAAAACTTAAGTTAAGGCTATTTAGTTGTGTTTTTTTTCTATTAACATAATTTTTTTTTTTATTTTCTTGTTTGTTTTAATTTAACTTAATTATTTTGATTTTCACTATACCTCGATTTAACTAAAAACCAATAATATTTTTTTTATAATGGAAAAAACTTTTCTTAATAATAATATTTTAATGGCATTATGGAAAAACATTTTTTCCTTTTTGGTACTTTAATTATTGTTGTTTCTTTTTTGCCTCAAAAACTAATTAAACTCCTGAAATTTCCCTCTGCTTTAAGTAGGTTTGCAAGATTCGAATTGTGATCTAACTTGACATTCCTAAAAAACGAGCTTGATTAAAAAAAAAAAAACCTTGACAAACGACTGCCGCCAAAAATCTTTTACTTTTCATATAAAATCAGTATGGAAATATGTATATAAATAAAATTTTTGCGAAATAAGAGTTTACATCTCATATCCGTTTAGACCATGAAAAAATATTAAAAAATGCGTTATTCGATTTTACCAATTGTTTTTCGAAAAAAATTCATTAATGTTTTTTATATGAAATCTACAGCCCTATCAAACAAAAATAATAATCATCTATTTAGCTGAGGTTACCTGGTATAGATTCATTCCGATTTTGACGATAGTCTTGATATAAATTTGTCCAATATAGACACAAGGTAACGAAAAATAAATTAACTGAATGTTGTGTAATGGGGTGAATATTACTTTTATTTTGTCCATGTTTGTATTCATATTCCAGCTCTACTTACATTCTGTGAAGTTAATTAATTTAAGCTAAATCAATTTTTTTAATCCAACTTTGACTTTTACTCTTGATCACTATACTATACTATACTATACTATACTATACTATACTATACTATACTATACTATACTATACTATACTATACTATACTATACTATACTATACTATACTATACTATACTATACTATACTATACTATACTATACTATACTATACTATACTATACTATACTATACTATACTATACTATAAAATAAGATGAAATGAAAAATGAGTGCCGTAATTCCGTAACTATTTTTCCTTTAATACATATATCGTTAACTAAAAAAAAATTTATTACAATCAATCTTATATGTTGGAATAAAAAGGCATAGTACTGAATTCCCTCTTAGTAAAAAATATATAAATATATATTATATACCATATCCCATAGACAAACATCTCCCGTTGCCTATTTAAAATTTAGTCATTATGCGGTGTAGTTCTGTACAAGTTTCACCTTTAGGGTGTAATAAGGCAAAAGACATCGTATTATGTAAAATATAAAAATATGCTTCGAGCTTATCACTATAAAAAAATATTAATCATCAACGCTTCAGATTTTACTCAAATTCTTATATAACTACAAATTGTTTTCAACTTGACAAGCATAATAAAACTTAATAATTATTTATATTTTCATCTTTAAAATTATACTGCCAATCAATAAAATGTTAAAAAAAACCTGACAACCGTAAAGCATAAAAAACTAAAATTAATAAGTTTTCCTTGACTAGGAAGAAGTAGAACTCTTTTTATAATTCTACAAACTTGTGTATTGAAATTAATGCAATATCTTTACTTAAAATCTAAACAACATTTATAAACAAAATAAAAAATAAAAAAACAAATAAGAAATTAGAACATTCATGATGAAACTAATGTAAGACACGCATAAGAACAACAACAACAACTAAACAGACATACCGATTCTCTCGTAGTCATAGACACGTATATAGAACAATATCTCAGATACATACCTAAAGCTTACAAAGCAATTATAACAACTATTTTCGACGTAAAAATAACAAACAACTTAATAAGTTTTTGCTCAAAGTACCAGAGAGCATGAATAAAATACGAAAGAAAATCACTTAAACTTTCGTAATTAAGACAAGTTACTTGCTCTTTCTTCTTTTACTCATTCCACTCACTACTTTTCCTTCATCTTTTTTTATTTATTTTTATTTTATTTTGTTTCATTTTGTTTGTTACTGTTGTTGTTATTATTTACGTACAAGATACATAAAACAATACGAAAGATATATAACTTGGCTTAAAGGAAGAGTTATTTCGTAATTCGTTGTTGGGCAAAAATTAAAACTAAAGTTTATTTTTATTTTTAGTTGACTAAATTGAAGTTTAATTGAACGTGTTGAAGTGTTTTTGTTTTTTGCAAGTAATTAATTATAAATTGTAATACATTGAAATATTAAAGGATTAAATATAATAGAATACAATTTATGTAATTAAAGAAACACAACTTTTTTTTATCAAGTTCGTGGGTACACAAAAAAAATTATTACCTTACATTTTTCAATTACATCAAAGTTCAATTAATATATTCAAGCAAAGATAAAATAAAAGTAATAGTAAAAATTAAATTCAAGTAGGAGTTTTCTTTCTCATTTAAATTTTTAATTCATTCAAACATCTAGTTGATTGATTTAATAAACTTTTTAATTGAAGAAGTTTTTCTGATTTTTATTTTTTTCAGTTATCAGTAATTGACATAATAATTTTGATAAGAGATTTAAATTGAAATAGTTTTTAATTGAATCAATTATTTTGATCATTGGTAACTTTTTCTTCGATGTTTTTTTGATTCTTAAATTTGCCTTAGAATGGCTCAAATGTTACTATTTCAATACCGAAGAAAATAGTTTCTTTTTACTAACTCATTCATTTCAGCAAAATTGTACCTATATATTCACACAAAATTCAGGATTGTTTATATTTAACAAAAAACACAGTGGCTCAGAATCGTTATAAAAGTTATAAGCAGATAAAAAAAGTTTTAATAATAAAATTGAATTTGAATGCTAGAGATGAGCGGATCTGACGTTGTTAGTAATATATTAAATAGATCTTAATTTGTAGAATTTCGTGATATTTTTCTGGCATTGTGCTCTCTATAAAATTTGTAATCCTTATTCCTCTTTTCTGGGCTTCCTTTGATAGATCCCCAAGAGGTACTAAATAATGCTTAATGATATCTTCTCCATGATAAGGGATTATGTGAACTGTTGCAAACATATTTTTCCATGGATATTTTGTTGTATCTGTTCGTGCAATTTGCTTCGCATAATTAACAAATTTTCTAGCATCAATTTGTTCATTGCACACAAGTACATCGATAATTGTTTTAAAACTTGAAATAATATTTATATCAACACCTGTTATTTCAGATACGCTTTCGGGATCTGAAAAGAAACTTCTTACTGTGTTCCCATCATTCGTATTAGCTGTTCCTTGTTTTAGTTGATCTATAATCAGTCCATGTTTAATAAATTCGTTCCCAAAATATTTTTTTTTAAACTTCTTAACTCCTTATTGGTGTCATTGTTTCGTATTGATCATGTAGGTTTAAAATCCAAATCATAACTGATTTTTAGTATGTGTTCCAGGAAAAAAATTTGGGAGTGATTTCACTTAAATGGAAAAAGTGCTTTACAGACTGGTCCAGACAGATTCAAAAGTATATATAGGATTAAAGAGGACACTTTCGTCTTTCTTCTGGTTGTAAAATTTGTTTAACCCTTTTCGACTCTCAAAAGTTCTATTGGACTAAAATTCAAATTTGCCTAAAAAATAATACCTGAGAAAACATTTAATAACACAGCAGGTGCAAATGGAACAGTGGCACATTATACCATTTCTTGAAGACTATGATTCTACTAATATAACGTAAAAAAAACCAAGCTAATTTTATATAATAGTTTACGAGTTATAATAATTAACTTATGATCAAATTAACAATAATCACATTTTTTTACAAAATAAAATAAAATATTTATCTTTAACAGCATGCCAAGTCCACAATTACCAACATTTTGATTTAATTTTTTGGCCATCTTAACTTCGAGATGTTTACAATGGAATGATATTAAAATTTTGAAGATCAGTGTTAACAAAAAAATGGACTTTCAGGCAATGAATTTAATTTCTGAGCCATAGTGCGACAAGACCAAATCAAAAATATCTTAACTAATTTTATGGACTTACTAAATATATTAAACGCTGCTACAAGGGAAACTTTATTTTCACTTGAAAAACAATCTAATGTGGGCTGTAAATCTTCTTGAGGACATCATATAATAGTTTTCAAAAATTTCGAAACACCCCCTTAATTTCGACCATTTTTTGTGTAGTTCCTGCACTAAAGATATCGTAGGTCCTTGAATTTTAGGTAAATTTAAGATTTCTCAAATGACTTAGAATATAGAGGGAACTAGATTTTAATTACATTAAAATACTATATATACACTCCAGATAAATAATTATATATTCAGTGCTTTTAAATTTATTTTCTTTATCTTTTTCGAAATCTTGATTTTGATGTAAACATATTTATATAGAAAATTTTAAATGATATTTAAATGATATATCGAATGAAATATGATATCTCCATATAAAATCGCTTAAAAACTTAAAAAGTTATTAATTATTTCCTAAACGTTATTGAAAATGCTTGCTTTTTGAGAGAAAAAAAAACGATAAATGACAGAAAGTCATTCTAGATAAAATCGAATAAGTTCTACAATTTTCGTTTTCAAAATACTAAATGTCGTCATTGTTATAACAAAAATGCCTTTAAGGATCATTGTATCATTATATAGGCTTTTATAGAAAAAAATTGCAATAAATCACATTTAAACTCGAAAAATTTTGGAAATAATTTTAGTTTTTCTAGAAATTGAAAAAAATATACCTGCTGTTGAAAAGCCAGATTCTTTTACTTCCTAAAAAGTTTAAAAAGAAAAAGTCAACAAATGAAAAACAATATTGTGAAAGTATTTATACGGGAACTTAAAAATACCTTTTAGTTAGACTATTTCAAATACAACAAATAATTGTCTATTTTTATAAATATGTTTGTATTATTTTCTATTAGCTTTACAACTTATTACCAATCTGTTTTAATTAATTTAATTAAATTCATTAATTAGTAATTAACCTTAAACATAGCAGTTTTACTATGTCCCGCTTTGCCCCAAAATTTGCTATTTTATTCAAAAATAGTTGATTTGAAAAATGCCGAAAACCAATACAAAAAGACAAACTAATCTTATTATTTTTATGCAAAACGTTAAACAATATCCCTTTCTACAAGATACATGGCAAAATTATAAGGTCAATTTTCTTTGCTCCGTGTAATAAAAAGTTCAAGGGATATTTAATGGAACTTCTAGCTAAAATACTTGCTACTGAAAGTTGTTGCCACCTGTACCGTTGGATATCATTTACTTGACATTTGATCGTTTTATAGACAAAACGCTGAAAATGTGCACTTTTGAATGAGTCAAAATTATAAGGTCAGTCCATTTTTTCCATTAAAATCGCATCTTTGACAATTTACTACTTGACTATTTTTATTTACTGATTTATAAAAGTAATTAGCAAGTGAATTATTTTAATTCCAGAAATGCTCCGGTTTTAGAAATTTCCACCTTTACATATTTTACTTAATTATATGATCGTTTTTCAGAATAAAACTGCACAGTTAACCCTAAAATGATCTAAATTTATTAGAACTCACAATGAGAATTTTAAAACGTTGAGATTGTTTCATAACAGATCACTTTTTTAAAAAAATATTTTCATGTATTTAATAAATGCTCTTACTCTCCTTTAATTTTTATATTACGAGTAATAACAAATATTTCATATTTAAACATAATTTAAATTATTTATAAAACAACATTTATTTATAATTTACCATTCATTTAATTTAAGGTGAACATCCTGCGGCTATGCATCACGGTGGCACCACACATATGCATGCCTCACCGTATACCATAATGATACTTTGGGCCTTTATATTGTTATGGCTACAACAACAGCAGCAAAACAGTAATCTACGTCATTGTTTACGTTGGCGCAAAGGGACCATTAAATTACAAAATAATAAACAACAACAGCAAAATCAGCTGCAGCAACAAGGACATCCAACAAGATTACTGTCACATCATCAGCACCACCATCATCATCATCGGCAGCAACAACTACAAAAGCTACAACAACGACATCATTATTATTACTTTGATATAAAATCCCAATATAGTTGTTTGTTATTGTGGTGGCAACATAGATCTACTACAACAAATATGCAATTGCCAAATACATAACCATTAAATGATATCTACTAAATATATAACACAAAATAAATAAATTATTATCAATTTAAAAAAATAAAAAAATAAAATATCCAGAAACAAAATACAAACACACATTCAACCACAAAAATAGGTTACAAAATTACAGGGTGGAGGATTTAGAAATAAATTCCTCTGCCTTTTAAACTGAATGACAGAAATAACAGAATTATTAAAAAGAAATAACAGAATAAAATTCAAATTTGTATATAAAACTAATATTAAGTTTTTAAATGTATTTTTTAATAAGAATTTAAAAGAAAAAAAAAACAGATAAACACACACATACACGCCGTGGAAAAAAAGACGAAGGTGGAATGAAAAGTTTTATTTTTAATAACATAATTTGTTTTGAATACTTAAATTCGTTTAACACATAGCAAGTCTTTCAGATTTACTACATTTCCTTTTCTTTAGAAAAGTGACGTTTTTTGGTCTATTATAGACCATATGTATTGCACAGGTTTACAAATTCACGGCATTAATATGTACTAAGCCTATAAATCACTTTTATCGAATTGACTCTAGTTCTCGCGATAAATCGTTATTTGTTAAATTAACGTGGTAGCACCACATATAAAGAATATCTGGAAAACTAATTGCCGTATTGCCTGATCAGTCAAATATCCAAAAATTTAAATTGAAATTGCCTACAATTTATACCCATATTATTTTATTTTTAATACGCTCAACAGTTACGGAAATATTAAGCCAATTTTGTAAACAAAAAATAAATTTCGTACAAAATTTAAAAAAAAATCATAAAAATTCGTTAATGTCAAAAATTAAAATTTTCATTCTTCAATCATAAAGACAAATTTCTTGTAAATGCAATAAGACTTTATATTTCATTAAAACCAATATATAACATTTGATTTTATTCATAATTTATTGAAAAAACACATTTACAAATTACATAGAAATATTAAAAAATAAATAAATTTTTTTTTGATTTTTTGTTTTTTTAATATTTCTATGAAATTTGTAAATAATTATCTTCTCTAATTTGTGAATAAAATCAAAATTTATGCATTGAATTAAATGGAATATATGCTGTTTTATTTGCAAAAAAATCGTCTTTAAGATTAAAGATTAAATATTTGAATTTCTAACATTTACAAATTTTTGTGATTTTTTGAAAATAATTGTTGTTGTTATTTTTTTTTTTTTAATTCTTTCAGAAAATATGCTCAATATTTCCATAACTATTGTGGGTGTTAAAAATTGAAGGTAATTTAAATTCGAATTTTTTGATGTTTTATTGAACTACATCAGACAAGTCGTTTTTACAAAATAACGATTTTTCGTGAAAATTAACGTCAAGGGCCCTGCCGGGAGGTCTTGACAAATATTATCTCCAGTACACAGTAATTACTTTAGCATAGTATTCTCAATGAAAGGAGTACTTAGTGCTTAAAAAGAGATGTAGCTGTTATTATTTTAACCCAAGGCTGCCATTGTTAGGATATTCTTTTTATGATTCTATTCACTGCTTTTGAAGTTGTTTAAGGTTGGGTTGAAAAGAAGGACCATTAAAATACCCCAAACACATGCATGTACCGGTGTGGTGTGCGCTTTCAGCTTTCCCTATCCAGAAGCCTTACAAGTTTGATTAGGTTAAAAACTACTATATCCCCTGACATATTTTCTCAGAAATTTCCAATTGATATCTCTGAGATATTCCAGATTCGGTACTTTATCTATTTTAAAATTTTTGTTTGATATAGGTAATGTTGCAGTGTCTCGTATTCCTCTTTCAGTTCAACAGATTATGTGATTCGTTATTCCAATGCGAGCGAGAATAGCCATCAGTTCCATATGGTCAGTTATTATACTGATTATTTAATTTTTTGTAGAACGATTTCCCTAATTGTCTTGGGATTGGCTTTCCGCAAAAAATGTCAATCGTTCCCTCTGTATTAGAAATCTGCTAATTAGTAACGTGTTTATTTCTTGTTTATTCCTGCATTTAATTTTAAAGCTTTTCGAAAGGTTTTTAATTTTCCAGGATGATGGTATTAAAGCCTGCACCCATATTAGATAGCTTATCAACTCCCCAAACTATGGTTTTTTAATTATAAGAAAATATAACAATTTGAGTTTCCGTAAAATTACGATCTTCATTATTTACTTTATTCAGTCGTTTAACACATTTTGTAATCGCTTTGATAACGGAATTATTTTGCGAAAGTATTTGCTTATATTTAATAAAAGCCGTACTTTCTGGAATGTCTCATATATTAGATTTTCTATCTCATTCTTCCTTTTCCGGGGTTGTGGTAATGCAGTTTGTATTCACATATCTTACCGGGATGATCTTACAAACTTCCATGGTTATATTTTCCTTGGGTAAGTTATTCACCATTTGTCGGGCATTATTTCCAAAATCTAAGTGAGAAAAAGTGCTATAATTAAAAAAGAAAAATGCTTGAAAGTGCTAAAAAGTAGAAAAAAGTTCTAAAGAAAAGTGTTGAAAAGAAAAATTGTTGATATTTGTAAAAAAAGAAATATATTATTTATTTTGAGCTTTGAAGCTAAAAGAACATTAAAGAAAATAATAAAAGGATATTCTGAGATTGATCCTTTAGAAATTAAAAATAACAAAATTAAAAATGTATGACTGGATTTTTCAAAATTCGTAAGTTATTCAAGTATGTGTTATATGAATTGTAGTGTTATGTGTTATTCCAAATAACATATAGGTTAACGATTCTTTAACGAAAGTTTATAATATAATTTATCTTTAAAATACAGAATACAGTATAACTTCGAAAATCTGAATAATTGATTGCATACCCCAACCAAGATTGTCAAATTTCCAAATTATATAGGCTTTTTTCTGGTTCACTTTTGTTAAAAAAGAACTATTAAAATATATCGTTTATTTAATAAGTGAATAACTTAGGGTATAAAGTTAAAATTTTTCGTCTAATAATATCCATACCATATTTCCGTATTTTCCATATTTCATATTTTAAACTTTTCAAAGGCTTTATATATATATTAAAAAAACAAATTGGTCTGTCCTCATTTTACTGAATAATTATTGGAATAAATGTTACCTGAAAGTGAAGAAATTCAGCAATAATAAACTCTTACATCATAATTATATCGTAATTCTTACGACCGCTTAAAAGTACTACATTTTAGCTGCAGCTTTAATTGTTAGACACAAAAAACGACTAATAATATTTTTATAGTACAAAGCTACAAATTAACAAAAATATATGCCATATGACAAATATAATTCCAAAAGCGCTACCAAAAGCACCAGGTGCTAGATTTATTTTTTCGTACTAAATGAATTTAAAAAGTGCTAGATGTAGCATTGAAAATGCTAAATTATCACAATACTATAGTCAGGTCATTTATTTTCACTTTTTTAGAAGTAGTTTTAATAACTACCAAAAAAATTACAAAAAATATACTTACTTCTACTTTTGAAGTCGTGAGGATGTTAATCTTTTAGTCGCAATTGCTCGCTTTTGTTTTGTTGGGTGATTACTCTAGTCGGTTTCATCCAAAGTGAATTGGAAAAGAAACAGGTAATCTTGAAATCCATATATAGTGTTCGTTGGGTGGTATTTTTTTGAATACGCATTGTTTTCGTTTATCTAATAAATATTATACAGAAAATTCATTCTTTACAGGTAACATTTAAATGTTGAATGAACTTCGTGCAAAAGCCTTTTCTCTCATTTGCACTTTAATAAAATTTAAGTCTAATGCTCAGAAATGCTACACTCCCTATCATTCCTATTAGAACCAATTTTCTTAGTAGCAATGAAACGTATTCAAAGGCCATCCCCTGACTGCAGATTCAAAAAAATCAACATTAAAATGTCTTTTTCCGAAATAATAATGGGCCATGCAATTCGCATTATTTTTAATGAAAAATTAAAGTTTACTTCAAGACAAAGATACAATTCAGGATATTGTCCCATTTTTTTTTTAATTAATCAACTCAGTTTGTGATACCTTTTTCTGAAGTGAAGAGTATTACAGTTAGGAAATTCTGAATCCAAGGAAATGAATAGTAAATAGAAGGGGTAATTTCTAAGCTATATTGTGGTTGGGTGAAAACTTCCCTCAATATGAACCCGATCGAAGTTATGATAAGAAATTATGAACTCGTGTCTGGTGGCATATTCTGGTAATTTTTCATTCAATACTCTTTTCAAATGGAACAACTGCACCCCGTTCAGGTTTTTTCTTTTAACAGTTCATAATGGATAATAACCTTCTGATCCCACCAAATACAAAGCATTATCTCGGCACCATGGCTTCATAACGATTACTTGCAATTCATTGTATACACCTTTCATCGCTCGTAACGACTTTATTTTGTGACGTTGAAGAAGAATTACAGGCATACAAAATCGCCTTTCTATGATCTTGGTTTCGTTCAGCTCATCTGACGTCCCATTTACTTGATTTTGGATAAAAAAGAGTGATTTTGTACATCTAGAAATCGCTCCTTGATCTGCTCTCAATGATTCTGCTATTTTATTTTCAAACTTTTTCGGCTTACCGGAAAATTACATGACATAGTTGTAAAAATGATCCGCTTGGAAAAATACTATTAACGCAGTCTAGTGTGAAACGATGTGGAATAATGCATACAACTAATAACTTTGCGTAAGTAGATTTAAGAAGTGCTGAAAAACATTGTTATCAAAAACATTTTTAGTTTTTTATTCTAGAAAAGCTGGAGTCAAAATAAGTAATTTCATTTGACTTTTTATAACATCTAAAATCTTTGAAGTGAAGAAAAGCTCAGATTATCCTCGTTTAAAATCCACACACATGTATACAAAACTACTAAACAGACAACTATACATATTGATTAATATAAGTACGAACGATATAAAACCAAATGTTTAAAATGTTTTCTTCTTTGTTAAGGACTTGAGTGGAAGTAAATATTTATATCGAAATAAAAATAAAATAATAATAATAATAATAATAATAATAATAATAATACAGAAACAAAATGATGAAATAAGAAACTCTTATTTTTTAAGCATGGGTATATTTGTATTAAGTAAACAATAATTTACTTACGACACAAACAAAGTTAGACATATACATATAGATTTATTAACAGATTATACTGTTATATACTTGTTTTAAATACGAATGTATTTATAAGCTGCAATTTTTTTATAATACGAGCATCTTTTAATTTAAGTAACAGTCTTATAAGACTTATCAAAAGCATAAATTTATTTATAAATAAAAAATGTATTATACTTTATATATTAAAATGTAAATTATCAATTGTATATAAAAAGTAATATATTAAAAATAAATGCAGCAAATTAATAAGCAACATTGAAGATAAAAAAGAGTTTAAATATAACAAGATTACATTTTTTAATTTCAAGTTCAATTTTCTAAATATAAATTGATTGAATTGATTATGATGTTTATTATATTTTTATATTATATATGTTAAATCGAATAAAATTATTTTTCAAATTATTATATTGTCTAATATTTATATGTTGTGTCGTATACTTAATATTTAATACCATCTATTAAATAAATATTAATCATACGTAATCTGTTTTTATATTAGTTTCATAAACATTTTTAAAGACTTTAGGAATTTCTAACAAACCAATGATAACAACGTTGCTTATTAATACTTAATTTCCTAATAGTATAATTATAAAGAAATAAATAATGATACGAACATGTAAATAAAATAAAATAAAATAAAATTATATAACTTACTTTCTCTAAGTAAAAAATAATACACATCATCATGTACATAGAACAAAAAAACTTAAGGATATTGAGTTAAATTTTTAATATTAATTGTTAACTTTAACATAACTTATCTAATAGAACAATTGCATTTGAAAAATGTTGTGTAACTACTTAATTAAAAAAAAAGAAAAACAAAATATAAAATATTTCTCAATAAATCTAACTCTGTTTTCTAAATGTCCTCTTAGTTTAAAAAAAAAAAATATATATATATATAGACAAATAAAATATTTGTAAAATACTTAGCTAAAAACTATCTAACTATTAAATGTCTTTATTATTGTTAAATCTATCAATAAATGTGATCTTATTATAAATTAATGTTATAATTTGGTAATTGGTAAACAAAAAAAAAAAAAAAAAAAAAAACACAATCAAACAAAATCGTAAACAATTTATTTTTTTATCTTTCTGCAAAAAGACAACAAATATGACAAAAATTCTAATTAAATGCACTTGTATCATAAACCTTTTATACACACACATCCCTCTTTTAAAGGCTTAAGCATTTGTGTTAGAAATTTAGGTACGAAAATACTAAAATATATTTATGCATACATTACGACTATCCACACCTAAACTTCTAAGACCAACTAAATATAAAAAGTATAACTAAATGTCCCTTATTGTCTCTCTAAAGCGTGTAAAGTTTAAAATGAAAATATCTCTAAAAAAGGAATATAAAACAATAATAATAAAAGTAATAATTTTGATTACTCTTTCTATTTGATTTAAAGTTGGTAAATAATTATGTACGAAAAATCAACAAATCTAATTAAGTGGATACAGATGCCACATCTGTCTAACTGGTAAAAATATCTTGCAAATGAGTCCTAATAAGTTGTACGTTTAAATAAAGGAGTAAGCTAAAACAACACCTATAGAATCAACATACGTGTCGAAAAGGTCAATAGTGAATCTGCCATGTATATGTACAAATTCAATACTGCGTATTGAAATCATTAAGTTGACACCACTTCGATATAGAATTTTTTGATTTCTATTTCGTATATTTAAAATTTGTAAACGAACGGTATAAAAAAGCCGGTACCATAAATTTTCAATGTAACCACAACTGTCGTTGATTTCATTCTTATTTTTTTAATGTTTTATTTATATATGGAAAATGCTTTTCTTTAAGACCTTACAATATGTACTTAAATGTTTAAACTAAACATTAAAGACTAATTGATCACTACCGAGAGCATGGCTAGGTGAATAATTTCTCCTCCTAGTAACGGGGTGAGTCTTCAGTTTTGTAATGTATTTTTCACTGTGCTTTTTAAACCTGTCTTTTACCAATGAAAACTCCAAGTTTCTATGGATATTTTCATTTCTTATAATATCGATGCTCGTATTACTAGCTATTCCCCATAATTTGATACTATATGTCCGAAATTAGTTTCAAAACAGTTTTATGCAGGATGAAACTGTCAAGGCTTAGCTTTGATTGGCTGTTTGAACCAGTGAATGCTAGAAGCTTTTAACTTCACATGAAGCCTCTTGGTTTCTATATGACGACGCCACCTATTTTAATAAATACCAAAGTATGTAACATGATCTGTTATACTTATACCATTAAGTATAACAGGAGAACAATTTCTTCTTCTAAGGATGAATGTAGCATGATTACTTTTCAATTTGTTTATTCACGTTGTAGGTGAATATCAAGTTAATCAGATGCTTTGTGCGGGTTTTCGTGAAAACTAAGTATTGCCGTGTCATCATTAAACGTAGAAACAGACAGTTCATCGGCTACTGCTAAGTCCGCAGTGTAAACAAGGTAGGTCCAAGAACACTAACCTCTGGAACACCTGCTTTTCATATTCATATTCATTATGTCATATTCATATTCTTATGTCACAAATTCATTATACTTTACTCTAGATAAACGGAGAGATAAAAGAATTCCATCAATTTGTGGATACATGGTGGTAGTAGACATTTAATTTTGATATATTGAATCTTTGTGCTATACTTTATCGGAACAATACTTCTTTAGTTCAAAGGATTTATTTATCTCTCCAGTTGGACGATCCATATGTTCTATGGTTCCATGTTTTTCACGGAAACCAAACTGGTGAACTGAGATGATATTTCTATCGTTCAAAAATGGTATAATTATATTTTGAAGTACTTTCTCGAGCAGCTTCGACAACCACGATAGTATACTAATAAGTCTATAAGAAGATGATATAGTAGAATCCTTTCCTGGCTTTGGTATCATTTTAATCTGAAGAGTTTTCCAATGAAAATAATAAATATTGCAAAGAAAAGAATTGTAGTGCAAAACACATAAAAATAATATGTGTTTACCGGAGTACCTTGCATATTGACGAGGGTGATTGATTCGGTTTTCCAACAGGTTTTAAAACCAGTTTTTGGGTTGAAGTACTGTTGATTTTTTACAAATCTTATTTTTTCAAATGTCAAATAGATCGGTTTTTTAAACATAAAAATCCGCTTTAAAGAAAAAAAAACTTTATTTCAAAAAAGATGTACTAAGTATTAACATTTGAATTGAAATTTAGGAATAATTTTATAACTGTTACATATTGATAATTCCTAAATTCATATTATATTTTATAAATTGATGCTGTTAAACAAATAATTAAGTAGCACTTATCTCAAATGAAATCGTTTTGTCACACCTGTATCATTTGTACAAACTATTCAAATATTTTGGGCTTTGAAAGAAGTCTACCTGCAAAATCTATTTCAAAAAAAAGACACGTTTTTACCAAATTAAGCCATAGCATCTGTTTGATAAAAAATTTTGATCTGTTGATAAAAAATTTAGCTGTAAATTGTTAATCCTTGTTTAAGAAAGATTAATTTTTCGTGTGGTTTTTTGAAAAGTTTAAAGGTTTTATAAATTAGTAATTTGGTTGTGAAGCGGTATTCACGTAATGTTAAAGGTTAAGATATGTGCTACTTTTCCAAGTATTTGAAATTTAATTTGTGTATTTAAATTGCTGTGCAAAATTTGAAGCAAAATAGAAAATTGGTCATCTTTATGTAAATGGTAATACAATATTTTGGTTTTAAAATGTTACCAAAATTTATACTGCCGCAAAAGTATGTTATGAAAAAAAGAACGGCCCTATCATTCATATAGTGAAGGAAATATTCTGTAAAAGCGAAAATTCTCTTCCTATGAAAGTAAAATTTTGTATAATATTTAAAATGTTTAAACATTTGTTCAATACCAAAAATTTTATGTGAAATCCTATGTTCATTGTTCTTAAATATCTTCAATATTAATCCTATTAAGAGCTTCATATAGAAGTGGTTTCTCTTTTAAAGATTCCAGTATATTTAGTCAATTGTATATTGATTCGTGTAAAGTTAAACTTATGAGCATCAAATTGATTTTCGAAAGTGGGCTATGATTAATTATGAACCGATCTTCATTGAATTATCCTTATGTAAAAAGTATTTATATTTAATATTATTAAAATAGTGATTTATGCTATTAAAACTCTATTATAGGAGGACATTTATAAAAGCTCTAAGTGAAATAATGTACTATATTAGATCCTAAAAGTATTCACGCCAAATATAATGAACTATATTAGATCTTAAAGGCATTCATGCCAAATTTATTTAAATTATCTACGAAATTGCATTCTGTAATTTTATTACAATATTTACACGGATGGACAACGCAAAACTGACTCAGAAGGTGATTCTAATACTCCAACCACAACCTATTGTGATGAAGGGTGTGCAAATTGATGAATATAATATTATATTTCCTTTTATGAGTTTCAGTAAAATTAGGCGTAGCAATCAGTATAGCCATTTGAAATTTTATTTATAAACTTTGGGAAATGTTTGAAGTACTCATAAAAAATTTCAGAGCCCAAAGCTTTCTATGATGTTCAAGCTGGATTCTTTTTAATATCTACCAACTTTGGTAGATTTATATTTATACCTTGGAATAAAAAAGTGACTATTAATATTTAATGGCTACATATTGTTTATTTTCTCAAATAATTAGTACATTAAAAAATATCAAAATTCAGCCAATTGAGCTGCCTGGTTCTATAAACTTGCTTATACCAACACTATCACTAACACTAATATAGGCTTTCTAGTTATAAGGCTATGAGATTCATGATCTCCAGGAATTTAACAATTCGGCAATTCCAAAAAAAAAAAAAATTAGAAAAATTCTATGGGTGCTTTTCGATTTTTCTGCATATACAGTTTATCAATTTAGTTTAGTTTAGTTTATCAATTTAGTTTAGTTTAGTTTCGCTAATTTAGAGATACCACTAAGGAACTATATTGTTGTAATAATGAAAAGATAGATGAGTACCAACTCTCTAATAATAATATTGAATCCTTTCTGAGGGCACTTATTTGCGTACATTTTTCCGTTAAATCTGTCATTTGTTATGACTGAAATGTCTTGACAGACCAAAAGTTTATTCTACAATATCGATTTTTACACGATATTTATCTGTTACATTTTCCACAACATCTTTGATATGAAACTCTTAACCAGGATGTCATAAAAGTTCGACAGACATACTTTCTATTACCCTTTAGGCAGCATTCATATTTCGGAAAAAATTTGTCTCGGTATATTTCCGTCCTCTCTTTTGCTTTCACATTTATTCCAGTGTTCCTTTTAGGAACATCTTTTATTTCATGAGTCTTCAGGCCACTTTTTTTAACTTTTCTGACAAAAGCTACAAATCAGTTTAAAGAATGAGGAACATTCCATCCAGTTACTCATCAGTTTAAAGAATGAGTAACATTCTATCCAGAGATGTAGAGATGTTCTCTTGAAGTTCGTATTATTTCGTCTGCGATCCTACAGTCCGTAAATAAACATTTTCTTCGGTAACCAGGGTTCCTTTCGATAATAGTGCATTCTTTGTATATTTTATGATTCAAGAAACATTTCCTAACTTACCAGCACTCCTAGCAATTATTTTACATGGTTAAAATGTATTTTGTTTAGAAATTTGAATTATGCATTTTAATGACTTTTGTTAAATTATCACTTAATTATGCTATTACAATACAAATTATCCCATAATTACTGAAAATAGTATCAAATATAACCAAGATAAGTAACATTACTATATTTTTTATGCATAGTAAAAGTTACAAGCCTGAAAGTGTGCACGGATTCTTTCGTGCGCATTCCTTATATACATTAAAGAGCCTCACAGAAAAAAAAAGTTGCAAATGTAACCCTCTAGAAGTGCTCTTATACGATTTCTAAAATGTTACATCTGAATATTAAAATTTACGTGAGCTGGACTATTTCCAAATACCTCTAGAAACACGTACTTCAATATCATTATTAAAATTTTCGTTAAAAGAAAACTAACTTCAAATTGTAGTAGAGACATATATAATTATAATCATTATATAATTGTTATATTTCTTTTCAGTTACGAAATATAAAGATTTTACTTACTTTTTTTGTCATATTTTCCTTATTCAAACATTTAATTTTATATATCGGAAATTTTTCAACATATATTGGGTTTTAATGTACCATTGGAATGGTCTATTCTAGATTACACATTGAAAATTATTGAAGATTACACATAATTAATCCTTTAACAGTAATAGGCTCAGTTTTATGCTTTTTGTTTCCAAAAGATCAAATTAGAAATTTTTGCAAATAAATCACATAGACGTATTTATTGTACTTAAATATAGATGACAAAATAAAACCGTGATGATAATCGAAATAAAGATATTTTGGAAATTTAGATATTATTTTATACAAATTTATAGCTTTTATGATAAATGATTTGCTTTTGGTGACACTCATTTTCTTAACTAATCATTTATATGACATAAAAATCAACTTAACCGATTATGGTCCAGAAATCTCAAAATATTACTTGTGTAACTAAAGAATTAAATGAATACATATATCAATGGTATTGAATGAGAGATTTGTAGTTATGTCCTGAATTGTAGATTACGATGGAAAATATCCCAATTATTCAAACTTAAATAAAAAAAGTATTTAAAAAAAATATTAGAAAATTTTACTAAAATTTTAATTTCGCAAGAATGAAAACCAATTTTAAACATTTTCTTTACTCTTTTGCTCATTATATATTAAACGTCATTTGTCTATCATATGCAGTATTGTCAGTTTAGCATTTTTAGGGTTAAATATAGCATTTTTATTTTGATTTTATCCCCAAAATTTTTGTTTTTGCTTCTAACTTTTTTGATTCTTAAAATTACCTTAAAAAGCTAAAATGTTGGTATTTAAAAAAAAAAAACTAATTTCTTACTTGTTATTACTAATTTTATTTATACAGAATAATCGACTTAAGCATTCTTGTATATTTACTCCCACAAAAATTCGAAATTATTTATATTTAATAAAAAATTTCGGCTGCGGCGCTTCGTTCTCCAAATTAAAAGTGCCTTAACTAATTTTGTGGAGTTATTAATTCAATTATTATAATTATTTTTCAATATACTTCATCAACTATAGAAACTGTTTAGAAAAAATCTTTTTAACATGAAAAATCATCAACTATTTGGAAATGCCTAATCAAAAGGAATTTTATTTCAAAAATTACGAAAAATCACTTTAAAACACTGGTTAATTTTTGATATGAAATATAAACCCAAATTTGTATATGAATTTTTTGGGCGATTTTTCATTGATTCTTTTCCTGGTTGTGATTTATATATGTATTACCATTTCTTTAAAAAATTTCAAAAACTAGAAAAAATAACTTCTTCTTTTTTTAGCATTTAAAAATTGGCCTTATTTTTTGGGGTATATAGCCTTTTTTTGACCTTTCAATTTTGCCTCTTTTTTCTCATGTCCTGGCAACACTGATCATATATTGCAATTTCATTTTTACAAAAAATTACAAATTATATACACTGTTGATCGAAAACTATATTTTTTAGAGGTGTTTTGAAAAATAAAATAAAATTGGATAGACTGCCATATAAATATTTTTATTATTATTATTATTTTTTCTTCCTTAAAAATAAAATCAAAATGAACCTCTCCTTTTACATAATTATAACAAAGAAATATTTTATCAGTTGTGTTAATTTGGTTTAATTAAATTTTTTATTATTATATATTTCTTTTTTTTTAATAGACAATAGACATTAAAACAAAATATCCAATAAATTTTAATAAAAAATTTTAATATTAAAAAAAAAAATATTGTAAAAATTGCAATTGACAAAAAATTTGCATAATGAAAATTGATTAATTATAAAATAATTAAAACAATTATTTCATACAAGAAATTTAAAGTTAATAACCAATGACTACAAACAAAATAATTGGAATTAACTTAATAATGAACATATTAAACAAATAAATAATAAAATAAAAATTATATATAGACAAATACATAATACTATAATTATAGTTAATATTAATTATTATAAATACATATATACATAATTATTTATTAATAGTTTATGTAATTGTTTTTAACTATTCAAAAAATTATTATAAATAAAATAGTTTTACAAAACCAAAAAAGGAAGAGATAAAGAAATAAAGGAATAAATATACAAAAAAAATATTTAATAATAAAATTATATAAATGGATTTAATTGTAAGTTAAAACAAAATTGATAACTAAGTGAGCAAAGTCACGCTGGTGACATAAAAAAAAATTGGAAAAAATCATTATTAAATAAAAAAATAAATAAAATCGGAAAAAAACGAAATAAAATACGAATGAAAATTATAAAAAACTAAGTTGTTTTATTTATTATTAGTATGAAAAATGTAAGACTTTTTAATAATTTTAAATTATTTAGTTAGAAGAAATTATAAAAAAAGTATCTCATAACGCAATGAGATTCATTTGATAACAAAAAGAGTGGTAGAATAGCTGCTAGACTTTCGAAATTCTTTTTGCTGATTACTTATTTTAGAATTTGTGACATGGAATATATTAAGGGGTCTAGTATGTTGGAAAGCCGATTTGGCTATTTTGAAAATATATCATACATTTCAGAAAAGAAAGTCCAAAATTTTTCCTAGGTCTTTGGATTTTTTTAATATTCGGCATACACATATACTATGGAGCCATTTGAATATATCCATGTATAGTCTTTTGTATATATCTCATGTATAGTCATTTTTCATTTCTCTTTTTTTTTTTAATGAACAAAAAAAAAAATTAAAAAATGAGCAACTTAAAAACACCAATATCTCTATAAGTTAATGATTTAAATTACATATAGAAATTCAATATATCTTCCTTAAACGCATTAGTTTAAAAATAATATTATTATTTAAAAATGCATTCATAGCAGGATTTTCACATCGCCAAATTATAAACCAGAAATCGCCAAAAATCGTCAAATTCATTTGGTTTTTTAAAGAAATACTAAAAAATTAATTAAAATGTTGTGTGAAAAAAATATTTAAAATAAAGGTAAAAAGTGCTGAAAGTTTTTTAAAAATGCTAAAAAATAATGCTAAACTTATAAAATACTTTTTTTCAGTGGTATATGCTATTTTTTCATACTGTTGACTTTATGTAATTATAAGCAGAAGAAGAAAGAGAAGAACGTAAGGAGAATAATAAGAAGCCATGCAAAGCCAATAATATTATTCAGTTTGCTCCTACTTACATCACCCAGTTCGTCCTGATATTACGTATCATTTGATTGTTGTAACCGTAAACTTAACCACGATCGGACAGTGTCTCGCGATAATACCATTTGTAATTCTTAAATTTCTTCTGTTTATGCGTAGAATTACTGCATATATACCAGTCTACAAAGCCCTTGACATTTTGCAAACTGCATGGTCAGTTCTGTTCAAAATCCACTACTTTAATAACTTTAAGTTCATGTTAATATAACATTTTTTTTACAAATAACAATATATGCTTAAGAACTAAATACTTCATCAAATAAATATACCTCTATTTCAAAACTTTGGAAAATGTATTTAAACATTTTTATAAAGCATTTTAAAGATTTTATTAATGACTTCTTACTGGTGCTGATATTAAAGTTACTGCAACTTTCGTTAATGTCTATATTTTGTACACAATAGTAAATACTGGGATATTCATTCGAATAATGTTCGTTCGAATTGTTCGAACAATTATTACGAATGATTATTCGAAGAATTTATAAATGTTCTTTTTCGAATAATTGGAATACTTTTATATCGAATATTTAAATAAAATGAATTAATTATTTATTTATTTATTGTTATTGTTATTATTATTATTATTATTATTTTTATTATTTTTATATTTATTATTATGTACAAGTGATTTTATTTAATAATTCATAAAAAAATATATAACAATTTTTCTTCGCGCTAAATTTAAATGAATTTTCTTTTGAAAATTTTGGTAAAGAAAATTTAAGCTTTTTCAAAATCAAATTTTATAAAAACAAAAAACAAAATCGACTTAAATCTACTCATTTAAATTTCTGAGGACTTTTGACAGGCTGCAGGTTTTTTTAATCATAACTTTTTGAAAGCGGATTGTTTATGTCCATCGATGTTATTATAAAATTGTTTACTTTTGTGATATAGTTGAAAGAAAATTAACTTTTTCATTGTATTAGTTGATTGTTTAAACAGTTATTAGATAAAACGAAATTTAAAATTGATTTTTAAATTTTTCAGGAAAATTGTAGAAGATGTAGAAAAATAAGCCGGGTTAAGAAAAGTTGTTCGTCTTCGCAGATAGAAATTTCAGGGGATTTTAATTTTATTTTTCTAATTAGTTCTTTGCTGTCAAACATCTTTTTAAAGTTTCACAATACAAATTTAAGTGTGCTAATGTAGAAGAATTTTCAAGCAACTTCAAAACATGAAAAAGCTGTAAATAGGTTCTTACATTTTTTGACTATTTTTTGATTTGCGGAAAAATTAAAATCTTGAATAAAACTTATATTTTGAATGCAGTTTACCAAATATGAAGATAATCTGATAACATCCTGTCAATAAATAGTTTTTTTTTTAATCTTTCTTTGAATGGACGTTATATTTACATTTATTGAGAAAAATTTTTTAAAGACATTTCCAATGAATTAGTAACTTTTTATATGTTACCGTTATTTTTTATAGTCAAATAAAAGAAAAACAAAATCACAAATATTTTGTTTTATTAATTAACTTTAAATACGTGATCGAATAATTCGAACAAATTAAAATGCCTCATTCGAATTATTCATTTTGTTCGAACAACAGAAAAACCAAACAATTTGAATTTCAATATTTGAATTTTGTCCTTAATTTGAAAAATGCTAGAAAATGCTAAATATAAAAATTGCTAAATAATATGCCAAAATGCTAAATAAAAATTTTGCAGCTAAATCGAAGTAAAAAATGCAAAATTTAGCTGCAAAACTTCAAAAATTGTCACACTGGTTACGTGTCGTACAATTTTTAGTACTTAAAATTTCGTACAATTTGTAAATGTGAATTCAGCTTTAACAAAGCCAATAATTACTGTAATAGCTAATAATAGCACTGTGCTAGTTGCAAATTTTAACAAACTGGGCAGCTTACTCAATCGGATAACTAAGATCGTGTGAGCTACGCTAAATTCTGAATGCAATTCGATGATATAAATTCTTTCGATCGGCTAATTACAGGTTTCGTGTACAAGATACAATTCGGTGAGATAAATTCTTCAGTTCTCAATCGGCTAACTAACATGATAATATTACGATCCGATGAGACAAATTCTTCGGCTATCGATCGGCTAGCCAGAATCTTGAGCTACTATATAAACTAAATACTATCCAACGAGATAAATTCTTTGGCTCTCGGTCGACTAAATACACGTTGGGCTATGGTTCAGAAGAAGGAACTTCAGTCGTGTCTGGTGATACTTTGACCCCTAAGAGCAAAGTATAACAAAAAGGGTACTTCGGTTCTTGCTCAAATGCATCGTCCCAATCTCGATTAATTATGTTTCAATTTATATAAACTAAATGAGCATTATAAATTCTCTTATTATATTGTAACTACTAAAGTAATAACCAAATATGTTTGTGGTGTAAAATTTGTAACTACACGTTACAGCGTCTACAATATATTTGATAATAATAATTCATTATTGTACACTTCAATGGAATCTTAATTGTTTATATTGTTTAAATTCATAGATTAACCCCGTATTCAAAATACATTTTAGAGACAAAATTGGTACGAAAAATTTGATTTAAAATGTATTTTAAATTTAAAAGTGGTTTGTGAATACGGGGTTAAATTATTAAATTTAAGCTAAAAAATTTAATTTTCCTAAACCCTCTTTTCAAAATGAAATGTCTTAAAAACTAGTGCTTTTAAAAATGGTTAACACTTCTAAATTTAACGTCATCGATTTAGTTTAACCTAATGGGTACCCACATTGTTTAAAAATTTGTCTCACTTTCGAGCGCAGTGTAACTGAATAGTAAAAAATACAACTTAAAATACACTTTTCCAGCATATAACGCATTTTTAGGTCATCAACTTTTAAAATTTTTTGGATTTTATTGTATTTTGAAAGAATAATTCTAATGATATATAACAACGTTGGTCCTATTAAACTTATAAATTATTTCAAAGAATTAATTCATTTATGAACGTTTACTTCTTTGTGCCTGAAATCATGAATATCGTTATTATATTTGAAATATGATGAAAAATAAATTATCAAATATTTAATACATAAGTATTGTAGAATATATTTTTTGGCGATAAAATTTCGTAAGCAAAGTTAAGCTATTTACAAATTAAGGCAAATGCTAAAAATAGTCAAATTCTAATAAGAAAATTTAATAGTTTTTCTCTTCTTAGTTGACTATTTAATCAAATTTTAAAAATTAGCCAAATAAATCGCCACCATATTATATATCCCGAAAAAATTCGTCATGTCGAAAAATGGAAAATTCAGTCGCCAAAAGGAATTAAAAATCGCCACGTGATATCAGAAATCGCTATATATGACAGCCCTGATTTATAGTATAAATGCAATTTTAGAACATATTTTTCAAAAATGTCTGACCTTTAAATTTTTTTCTCTATCTCTCTCTCTCTCTCTCTCTGATAATATAAAAATTATTATGTTTACTAAAAATTGCACATATAAATTGTTTCGGAACAAAGTGGTCCGCTATTGAAAATATTAAAATATTCTTACAGATTTTTTCATACAAAGATATTTTTTTTTATAATTTTTGTGTTAGTTATTTTTTGTGAATTTATTTTAAAATTTATTTTAGTCATAATATTTTATAATTTGTTATTTATGGTGTAATACCTAGGGTATCCAAATTGTTCGATTTTTTCATTCTTCGAATAAAACGAATAATTCGAATAAGGTATTTTGGTTTTATTATTCCATCGCGTATTAAAGATTATTCGGATTTTTCGAATAATTTAAAATATGAAATAATAACGTAAAGCTTTGATAAGTTTTCAAAAATTTTATTGTAAAATGAAAACAAAAACAAATTAACTTAATATTTCTTTGTAAATATAATTCGTGGGTGCCAAATTGAAATTGAATTAGCAATTTCAAGTTTACAAATTCGGGTTAATTTTTGGTTTTAAGCTGATGAGAACTAATTTTAATGTGATTGGGGCGCTGAATATAATGCATTCGTTTCCCAATATTGGTTCTAGTTTCCAAGTTCTCGCGTGTTGGACCAATGCGGTGTCATTTTTTAGTGTTGACCTCTCTAAATGGTTAATTTCTTTTATAGCCTAAATGTTGGATTTTATTCCATATTATGTAGAAGTAAAGAGAAAGCATTACAAAGAAGATTTTAATCGTTTTTAGTATGTTTGCGGATGCTATATATTCAGGAAATTGACAATTGATATATTTCATTAACAGAACTGAAAAACTTGACTCGAAGTTTGAATTTACTAACACAGTTGGCAGAGTTGGTTACAGGGGTAACATGTGTTGGACACTGTAAAAAACGTCAATATAAAAGGAACCAAAAATGCACCACTATTTCCGATTTTCAAGACAAATGTAACACACACTTCACTGATGGTATCAATAAATTATTTGATTTCATGACTACGCCGTTCAATATCATTTGTGGTGGAAAACAAACATCTACTCTGTCCAAACTAGTTGGACACTTAAATTATAATCCTTATAGACAATTATTTTAAGTGTAAAGAAGTAAAGAAAATGTTATTGGAAAATCCGAAATTTATAAGAAATCTGTATGCTACTATTATTGCTGTCATGAAGAAAAAGAAATCACTTGCTAACCATCCATCTCAAGGATCACATCATCGAAATTACTTACCGCTAAATTTGTGCTTATACTTACCTTAACCTACAAGTTATATTTACCGCAACCTGAAAATTGTTAACTTATATGCTAGCTATCTGTACTTACCTCCTGAAATCAACTCAACTTGCTAAGTACAATAAACCTATATATATTTGAATTGAAATCAACCGAGTACATTTCATAAAAGTAACCCAAAGAAAGGTGAGTTTGTTTTTATGCAGCAACAGCCAGCTACCCTATGGATTATAACCCTAATCTTGTTATCGTTGTTTTCTCATACCTACAATTATAATTACTCCTATCTGAGTAATTATAATTAAATATTTCTTATAGATTGGCCCTTTTATTAATTACACCCCCCTTCTCTGCCATCATCTATTAGAAACCCTACAACAAGATTCAAGTCACATCTTCACATAGAACCTTACCTAATTAAGTACGCCTTCAAAGCACGTAGCCGCAAAGGAAAAAAATCAAAGAAGATATATTTTACAAATTTAGTATTCGTAAACTAATGACGGTCGGAATGTTTAAAAAAATTTTAATGACCAATAAACCGTCAACTGGTAAATAATTAGAAAATCTTGTTCTTAACATTTTCGATAATCGAAAATCCCCTCACTTGAAGCAAATAATAGAGAGTTTGCTGCAAAAATAACACAATCAGCAGCTCGAATATTTTTAAAACTTAATTTTCTTTATTCGAAACTTAAAAGTTTGGCGATATGAATTACGGGAAAGGAGAACAATTACATTAAAATTTGGCGAAAATCGAAAAATAGTATCAAGGAATTTGGAACGAAGACATATTAAGTTCTTACTCTTGGACTCTAAGACCTGTAATAGATCCCAAGTAATACGAAAGATTGAATTTAACAGATACTTAATTCCGATTTATTTATCACATTATATAATAATAAAAAAAATGTTTGTATTGATATCTTGAAAACTAAAATCAAATTCGAGCGAAAATTCGAATTCAACACCCTAAATACATTTAGAGACTGCTTTTGGCTGCTTAAGTCCAAACCTTGTATACCTGTGGTGATTTAATAATACTGTGCGACAAATGGTAGGGGTCAGTGATCGGGAAGGGTTCAAACTACCGGGGAAAGTTATATCGGTAAAAAAAAAGTTATACGTGTGCCGGCGTTTCGCTGGGTCACGTCTAGGAATCGAGATATATCGATTTGAAGTTAGTAACTATCATACAGGGGAAATTGTGACCTTTGGTGGTCTTTTTTTTTGACATAACTCGAGAACCACTGAAACAAATTTAAAAAAATTAGGAATTAAAATTCCCTTAATCTGTTCATACAACGTTTCGCTACATAAGCAACAGTTTCGCAGTTATAAATAAATGTATGAAAAAAAAACCATTTTTTGCCTAAAAAATTAATTTTTTTTATTTTTAATTCATAAAAAATCCAAAACGGTTATAAAAAGTATCAAGTCCTATTACTTTCACGTAAAGTCACATAACCTTTAAACAAAATGAGACATAGATCATCAAAATCGATGGACGCGTTTCGCTTTTATTCACAATTAAGTGAAGGTATGAATTTCAAAAATTTGCTCGAGATATGCTCAAAATTGCTTAGAAAAAACATTGATGACTTTTTTTATGATTGTCAGAATTAAAAAAAAAGTAATAAACAAAAGGTTATTTGATTTTTATGGTAGCGGTAACAAACTAAAAAACGGTCATAAATGTGCGTGGACAATTGGGTTTTTTCCGTTGGCTACCTGCATGATTTTTTTACACAAATTGCACCCACATTTATGAGTGGTCATGTTTTAGAACGTTTCGAAAAATTTAAAATGCACACGAATCAGGTTTATAGCCACCCTTAAAAGATGCACGAATTCATAAGTACCTCTCAGTAAAATATTGAAACTTACGTAGTATTTATAGGTGCTCACTGATCGATTTTTGTGACGAAAAAGTAATAAAAGTATGAAACTGAAATGAGTTCAAATTGTCCAGAAAATATCAATTTATTTTGTTACGTTTGTGGCAAAAGAGCTTTTTCAACAAATGCTGCATTACTCACTGAGCAAGTGGAGCGCGCTTTTAAACTTTATTTTGATAATTCGCGGCGTTTCGTGGGTCACAGACAAAATTTGTAAAACGTGCTACAATGGTCTTAACATGTGGATCCAAGGGAAACGCAGTTCACTTCGTTTTGGTGTACCAATGATTAGGACTGATCCAGGAGAGCACAATTCCGACAACTGTTACGCTTGCGCAAACAAAATATGTGGAGTAAATCGTAAAGGCCTTAAACGAAGAGTTTGCATATCTGTTAAAAGTGCACAGATACCTCTACCGCATTCGGATGAAATACCAATTCCACCGCTTCCAAGTCCTGACAGAGAAACTTCTTTTTCTATTGAAACAATGGATCAATCGGATTTCACCTATAAACCAACACCAGAAGCCGGCCCACCGAACAAAATAATTCCAATATCAAAAGCAAGAATGGACAAGATTGTTGCAGAATTAAACCTTTTTCAACGTGAAGCAGAAAAACTTGCCCAGCTTTTGAAAGAAGGCAACAATTTCGAGCCTAATGTCAAAGTCACCGAATATCGAAGACGACAATTGCTATTCCAACGGTACTACACACTCAACGAAGGGAACACATTTCTTTACTGCCACGATATAAAGGGACTGATGGAGGCGATGGCCATTAATTATGTCGCAGCTGATTGGCGAATGTTCATCGATTCTTCGAAATCAAGCCTGAAAGTCGTTTTGCTAAATAAATATAATAAAAAACCAAGCATTCCCATTGGCTACAGCACAGACATGAGCGAAACATACGATTCCATGAAAATAATTTTGGATAAAGTTTGCTACACTGATCACATGTGGCGGATCAGTTGTGATCTGAAAGTCGTGGCGATGCTAAGAGGTCTCCAAGGAGGCTATACGAAAAACATGTGCTTCTTGTGTCTTTGGGATACCCGATTTAAAGGAAACCAATACGAAACGCATGAGTGGCTTGCTCGAGATCCAACGGAGAAAGGACACAACTGCGTAAATGATCCACTGGTGCCAATGGAGAAGGTCCTCATGCCTCCTCTCCATATCAAACTGGGAATCGTAAAAATTTCATCAAGGCCTTTGTGAAGCAACCGAAAATTCTTGATTGTTTGGAAAACAAAGGAATTTAAAGGTGCTTTAGACGGTAATGATTACTTTGCGTGGAGGGCAGTGAAGAAAGTCATAAGATATTTTTTGGGAAGTAAGCGAGCACACAATTACCCCGCTCTTGTGAGCAAGAGCGTGTGAATATGTCCCTCAAAATTCACTTCTTGCATCACCATCTCGAATACTTCAGCAAGCAGCTAGCCTCAGAGTCGGATAAACATGGCGAGCCATTCCGTCAAGTGACAATGCCAATGGAAACGCGACACAAAAGCAAAAGGCTCGATTCGCTGGTGGCTGAAATTTGTTGGTGATCGCAAAAGACGTACGATCCCGACAATGAAGATGAAGAAGAAGAATATACAATGGGAGTTTCCTCCGAGGGTAAGTCACAAAAATGAAGTTAACTGACTGATTAAAAACAATTGATTTTTTCCAGATGAAGACAGATCCTCATCCGATACAGACTCTGAACAAGTCGGCGAACCACCACGCAAGAAAGTAAAGGGCGCAAACAAACGAAAATAAGTTTTGCGTTCATCGATTTTTATAACTTATGTATTTATGTAATAACCTAATAATTACGTGTAATAATTTTTAATTTTACATGTTAATAATTATAATAAATATTATCCAAATTCATTGAAACATAAAATCAATATTCCTGTAAAATTCACTTAATTGTGAATAAAAGCGAAACGCGTCCATCGATTTTCATGATCTATGTCTCATTTTGTTTCAAGGTTATGTGAATTTACGTGAAAGTAATAGGAGTTGACACTTTTTTTTACCGTTTTGGATTTTTTATGAATTAAAAATACAAAAATTCAATTTTTTAGGCAAAAAATAGTTTTTTCTTCATACATTTATTTATAACTGCGAAACTTTTGCTTATGTAGCGAAACGTTGTATGAACAGATTAAAGGAATTGTAATTCTTAATTTGTTTCAGCAAAATCGGACTGGTGGTTCTCGAGTTATGTCAAAAAAAGACCACCAAAGATCACAATTTCCCCTATATGATAGTTACTAACTTCAAATCGATATATCTCGATTCCAAGACGTGACCAAGCGAAACGCCGGGACACGTATAACTTCTTTTTTACCGATATAACATTTCCCGTTGGTTTCATCCCATCCCGATTTTGACTTGTGTTGATATATAGAAAATAAATATATATTAAATGAATAAATAAATCAACCAAAAAAAAAATAGCGGCACAATCATCATTAAAATTTTAAAAAGTTTTAATTGTACACTACTTACCGTTTACAGATTAGGGATATTTCAAAACGAAATTAAGTATGAATCCATATTTCCTTTATTCAGAACACTGATACAACCCAGCTTATATTGATTCTTATGGATAAATAAATTTAGAAAATATATAGTAAGCATGTATTATATCAAAAGTGTTTTCGAAGAAGGGTAGTAGATTATCCAGTTTGTGTCAATGCTTATTTATATTAAAATTTAAATTATGTAATACTTATCATAAATCCGTATGTTGTAATCCGAAATTGCAGTATTCCATTTTGAAACTTCTAAAATATTTTTCTGATCTACCTTTAAAATTTAAACTCTATTAACTCTCTGCTAAATTATACACATAATAATAAAATATATCGTTTATATAGTTTCGGAGACATCATATTCTTGGGAGAAGTTTATGGCGAACGTCGTGCATTCTGAAATCCTGCGATTTATTTTTGGCGTTATGCAAATAGATGGGAATAGATGGTAAGCTTTATACCACCCGTAGTATAGTCCATATATTGCTTTTTTAAACTATTATCTGTTTTGTTTCATTCAGAATGACATAGATGGAATACGTTTCACTATATAACAAGGTATTAAAAATTAGATTGATTCGTTTCTGGTTTTAAATGTTTCCGAATCATCTGAAAGATAAATAAATTTCAATCATTATTAGGAAAATTAGTAAAAAAAGAGTGAAAACTTACCTCCAATGAGTTTCAAATATTGGATTATATTTTATTGTTTTCCCCATTTTTGCAATTTTATTTGTATTATTTTTCTAGAATTGTCAAAACATAAAAGGTTTCTGTTTTGTGTCTTGGTTTTAAAATTATTTACAACCAACAAAACCTAGTGTAAAAATGAAATGTTTTACTTTATAGTTTCATTCTTAAAAATTATGTACACTGTTGATCGAAAACTATATATTTGGAGGTATTTTAAAGATATTTTTTATCTTTAATTTTGGAGGGTACATTTGCAACATTTTTTGTCTACATACAAATCAATATCTAGATATTTTTGTAGAACAATAGTAGTAATAAAAGTTTTATTACTAATTATTAATATATATATATATATATATATACATATATATATATATATATATATATATATATATATATATATATTAATCACCATTTCATTAAAATTGGGACCAAGTCAGCTGTATATATGAATAAATCAGTATGCCAAATTTTATAAAAATGGGTACAAAACCATCTTCCTAAAATCACTTTAAAGTTAGTAAGTCCAATATAATTGCTAGCATAAACATATCACTTGACGCGAATAATCAAAAGAAAAATCAAGTGCAAAGTTTTATCTGAGTCGGTCCATTATAGACCATAGCTCTCATACAAAATCAGGCGCACAATAAATGTAATTTAAATGGTAATATCACGATGTTATTAAATATACATGAGTTTTACAGAAATATAATTTACACCATTAGATCTTATAATAACCGATCGGCTATTAACCAGAGGTCGTATGAAATATTCCCTCCACAAATGATCTGATTTGACCCACAACATGTTTTTACTTGTTTTTAAGCCATTTAAGCCATCTTACTTTGATGCATTAAAACTTACAAGGTAATAATTTTTTTTTTTTTTTTTTGCAATATAAGAAATGTGACATAAATTCTGAGTATCTTACGCACATTCTGAAGTTGCATCAGCCTATTACTGTATTGTACACTATTTATTCAAAAACAACTAAAAATTCAAGAAAAATATTAATATGAAAAAACTAAAATTCCATAAAATCTTTAGTGGACAGAGTTTAAAAATGATTTTTGTATCAACAGATGTAAATTGGTTACTAAAGCTATATTATGCAAAAAGAAAAACACATTTTTAAAAAGTAGGTTTATACGCTCTTATATGCGTCCATGCTTCAATTGTTAATACAATTAAGGAGAAAAATTAAGCCACTATGGATACCAGGCCATATTAAAATAGTAGGAAATGAAGTAGCTGATCACGCATTCCAAAATCCTTACAACAAAAAAACTAATATCTGATCTACATTCTACAATTTCCAACAAATGATCTAAGTACAATCATTTATAACAAAAAATCAATCTTAATAAATTCTCAATTCGTCTCCCAATGGCTACCAACTGGCATAAAAATAAATGATATGTAAGACTTCGCCTTATATACCAACATCTTCTATCTAAGAATCATCCAGTAATATTGCAATCACGTGGATCAGTTGGCTAGAATGCTGGATTAACAACCAAAAGATTGTTGGTTCAACAGAAAACAATTAAATAACAATTTTCATGAAAAAATATTAAATATATATATATATATATATATATATATATATATTTGTTATAATCACAAAGTTCAGAAGAGAGGTATTATCCCAATAAGCATACGAATTTTAAAACTTCAAGCCTTGGACAATTTTGCTGAATTCTGACATGAATTCAAGTATAAAAATACTTTAAATATGAAATATGGTTGAGAAAACCAAAGATTTTCAAGTAAAATAAATTTAAATTGAATTTAAGTTTCCTTTTAACTTGAGAACGCTATGGAATTAAAGTGTAATAATAGTTTAATTCAATGCTTGAATTCAAGGCTTGAAATATATTTGGTTTCGACCAGAATTTCAGCATAAATGCTTATTGAGATTGCAATTTTAATTATAATAAATAAAAATAAATAAATAAATGAATAAGAACATTAAGAAAAAATAAATTTTTTGTATGAAAAAAACCGGTGTTAATTTTTCTAAAAAAAAAAATATTTAAAATAGCCAAATGTGTTTTAAAATGTGTATGGAAACCTTGCTCTAATGAATGATAATTCAAAGTTAAATTATTTATTTAAAAATGCACTCGTAATATATATGCAATATTATAAAGCTTTTTTGGCAAATTGAATTCTGCAGGTGCTTTTTATTTGGATGGAGAAAATCTATTGAAGCTTCACACAATATATCAAGGCTAATAGTAAAATGAAACAAACCACACACAATTTGGTGAACTTTTATTTAAGCTTTGTTTTCCTAACATTATAGATAAGCCTACAAAAGAAAAAGTCATGAAAATCGAGTCGTCAGATAACTCTGAAAAAAATATAATAACAATAATTGATGGCCTGCAGTGTAATGAAACGACTGACGTTTCTAGTTTAAGCCAACTTTTATTTTATTGCTGATTTATTGCATAAATTGAAATAAAGGAAGAACTATTGTCTACTAAACTTTTGTCAACGACTTCCAAAGGTATAAAGATGTACACGCACCAATATTTCACTGTGTAATTTAGCGACAAATACATGCTGCGAAAACCTTACCTGATATACATGTTTAAAAGTGCCCTATGTGATAAATGCAGAATATAAGAAGTTTCTACATAATGAAGATGACAGTTGAATTTCGAAAGGAAATACGCTGAAGAGATTATATAAATTAAAGATGGAAGTAGACATTTTCTTTTTATAAAAAATGGAGATCTTTATAAAAAAAATTCAAAAATCAGTTTTTTATATTACTTTGCTTATAGCTCTAAACTTTTCGTGTCATTAAAGAATCTTAACATCAAATTACAAGACAGAAAAATAAATAATTCAACTGAATTTGGTTCAATAGGTGATTTTATGTGCAAAGTTTCTTTATGGAAAAGATGCTTTCAATCACCCGTCTACCAAAAAATTTCTCATTTCCACTGCTGAATGATATTTTGCATTAATCTGATGTTCAAAAAAACATACATATGAAAAGTATATTAATACACTTAGATTTACTTCACGATAAATTTTCCCGATACTATCCGGAGTCAAAGCCAATTTTTGCCAAACCAGTTTACTTCGTAATCCATTCAACCCGATATTTTTCAATAGTAAGCAATAGAACGTGTGCAAATCTGACTTTGAATCTACGGTGGTTTGGAATATTTATATATTTATGAGAAAGAATTTTTTCTGTCCTACATTTCATAAAATCAAAATTTAAGTCATGCTCGAATGTGGAAAATTTCTCTCAATGTTAAAAAGTTAGTCAAAGTAAAAACATTTTGTTTATTACATTTAATATTTTTTAATTGTTTATGTGTTTGAAAAGACCGATTGTTTTTATGTCAAATTCCTCTTGAGTTTTAACTATTTTCAATTTCTACTACATTAAAAACAAAATTTTTAAAAGGGTCCGTGAAGCATGAAGAGGTGGGAACCCCTGCATTAAAGACTTAAATTATTAAAATCCTTCTACATCGCATAGTGTTTCCAAAACGTTTTTTTTTTTAATAATTCTGCAACTTATGAGACGTTGAAAATATCTCAATAAAATTTCGCCCGGACAGAGACGTCGTGTTTTTAAGTTAGATTAGCATAGATTTCTAGAGTGGGAAAGTGGGTAGACCAACAAAGTTGGCCATTTCGTTTATCCAATTTTTTTTAAAGCGCCAAAAATTCATTTATGATTTGACAAAAAAAATTTTCTTAAAACATTCATCAGATTCCTTACAAAATTCTAAATAATATTGCTGTAAGAGTTATATAAATATATGAATCCGGTAAAAAGTTATATTAGTGTGAAAAAAAATCATATTTCTTGGATTTTTCTCAAAAAAGGCGGCATTATTTTTTACTTATTTATTTACTAATTACAATACAGTTACAAATTATATTCCGATCCTAACGAGCGGGGTAACGAAGAGTTTGCCGAACCCATAACCCCCAGACTGACAGACTAGCTCACTACCAACTAGGTCATCGGGGCACCCATTTTTTTACTTATAAAATTTGTCTTTTTTTCTGGCTCATATAATTTTTTTAATGTTTTTAAAAGGAATCCTAATGTAGATGAGTGTAAAGTAAACCCGAGTATGCTTTGGGTAACGTTGGTCCCTGAAGCCCTATTCAAACTTGTAAATTTTCCCAATTTTTTTTTTTTTTTAATTTAGTTTTGTAAATAGACATTTTGATATAAAGCAGTGGATGTGTTTTTAATTCCCTGATTTTATGGCAAGTCTATCTAAAATTTTATTTACATACCTCTATTCGTTTAAATTTTATATAGCTCCCAATATTTCTGAAAATACATTTAAAATTTATATTTTTAATTTTTGAGGTCATGATCTGAAGAAATTTGACAGTATTTTTTGTAGCGTCTTACAAGAACTACATGTAATTATTTTTCTGTCAAATTATAAATGAATTTTTGGCAATTAAAAAAAATGCATATCAGAGCTGACCAAGTTTGGAGATTTACCCATTCCCCCTGGTTCGCTAGGAATCTTTACTCCTTCAAATCAACTCGAAAACATATTTTGACATATTTTTTTTTTTTTTTTGAAATCAGAAAAAATAATAATGAGAAAGACTAAACGACTCCGTAGGTTATATGCGTATCAAGCATAAAAAAAATTTGATAACCTTCTGTCCAAAAACTGCAATTTTTATAAATATACGATAAATATTTTTATCGTATATTAATAAGTAATGAGAACTAGATTCTTTATTCCATATGAAATATATGTTTTACAGAAGACTGGATATGGAACTTCCATCTGCAATGGTTTTGACTGACAGTCGATCCCAAGTACGATATAGTAGAAAGTAATTTAGCTCAAAATCAGAAAGAGAGAAAGTAATTAACATTTTGTATGTTAAAAACGAAGTTCATAAGTTGAGTAATTCAGTCATAAGTTAAGTAATTTGTATCACGTTTAAACTGAAGACGGTACTTTTAATTTTTCCACTGTGATATTTACAAACCAAATACAGTATAAACAATAAGCTGAAATTATTAACATATAGAAATATTTAAAATAAACTTTCATTTAAATTAAAAAGGTTTTGTTACATTATCGGCTGCCATCGAAATAAATAAAACCATAATAAATTATTTTATAAATATTAATTATCATAAAATTCCATTTATATTCATTAATACCTATTAAAATCTTATCTCAAGAAAACCTTTAATATTTTACTTTACAAAAACAAAAACGCAAAAATATTTTTCTAATTTACATAAAATATTTTACTATCCTACCGAAAACCGGGGTTAAATTATTTTCACATAATAATTTATGAGAAATTCAAATACACAGTGCTGTGATAATTTATCAACGGATTTATTTTCATAGACGGACACAAATACAACGTAAATGTAAATAAAACTAAACAACACAAATAAAGATAACAGGATGTAAATGTAAACCTAAATACAAGGACAATATTACATAAAAATAAACACAAACATGCACATAATTAAAGCGATAAATACAAAACAAAATAATTTGTAGGTCCACTTATAAAACCAAATATTTAACACTATTTTTGGGGCTGCCGTCGGAATGTTCTGCCTTTTGTTACAGTGTGAAATTGAAAATAATTTATAATAATATTGTGTGAACATAAAGACAAACATTTAAATAATGCAACAAAATCAGCTTAAGTAAATAAATAAAAATAATAAATGCAGTAATAAAGAGACAATTATTATTGAAACTTTATAAAAATTGTAGAATAATATGACATCGACAAATTAGGCTACGAATACAAGCATTAAAATTATAGCTAAAATATTTAAATATTTCGTTTACGAATATCTCTGGAATTAAGTGAATTACAAAACTTTATATTGTAATATAAATTAAAATATTTTTAATAATAAAATAAAAGAAAATAAAATATAGTGTTACCACAACCAAATTACTTTTGCAGAAAATATAAAACATGTTTGTCACAATCATTTATATTATGAAATATACATAATTCTAATTTGATACGGAAGCGAATGTGTTTTAGCTTTTTTTATTTTATAACTGTGAGTAAATATTTTATTTGCAAGTTAGTAACTCACGGAAACTAATCGTAATTAGTGAAACTAATTGCGAATAAAGTGTACAGTGCACAGAAACGTTATTCATCGGCCAAAACTCTGCAAATTTTGAATAGATAGAGATATTTTGGATTTTTTTTTTTATGAGAGATATTTTTTTTTTTAATTTTCTTAGAATTGTTTTAATAATACACACGATAATTTTGTGAACATGTTCCCTGTTTATCAATTCTAGAACAGTTTCCAATAGAAAAAGTTATGATTTTTAACTCTTACTGTGGTTTTTATTTAAATAACATTAAGAACAAAATATTTTATTTTTTATAACAACTAAAAGTTTTGTAATCCTTATTTTATTTTTTACTTAAATAACCATAAAAGGCTATTATAATTGTTATTCATTCAATTAGAAAATAGCCTGCAAATACTCCATATTTAGTTATGTATTATTTCTGTCCTCAGGCAGCCCTTTTGCGTCTTCATCTGAGTATCGATATTTTACTTTCTATTGACTTCGAATGCTAGAGATGAGCGGATCTGCCGTTGCCATTAATATATGAAATAGATCTTTATTTGTAGAATTTTGTGATATTTTTCTGGCATTGTGCTCTCTATAAAATCTGTAATTCTTATTCCTTTTTTCCTGGCTTCCTCTGATAGATCTCCAAGTATTACTAAATTATGCTTAATGACATCTTTTCCATGGTAAAGGATTTTGTGAACTGTTGCAGACATATTTGTCCATGAAACTCCTTATTGATGTCGTTATTTCTTATTGATCCTGTAGGTTTAAAATCCTACATTATTTTCATTCTAATTGAAAGAGTGTTCTACAGACTGGTCCAGACATTTACAGAAGTATATATGGGGTAGAAGAGTACACTCTTGCCTTTCTTCTGGTAGTAAAATTTGTTTAACTCCTATTACACTATTTAAAATTTGACTATAATATAGTGCTGAGAAAACATTTAATAATACAGCATGTATAAACGGTATTATGAAACGTCATAGCATTTCTTAAAGATTTTATCGTAACAGCATAAGAAAAAAAAAAAAGTTCGGTCAATTATCGATAATAGTTTGCAATAATTTACATTAAATTTTTTTATAGATAACATAAAATATTTGTTTTTATTATCATGCCACACCTACAATAACCAATATTTTGATATATTTTTTGGCCACATTAGTTTCAATAGGTTTGCTATTGAGTGGCATTAAAATTTTGGAAATCGGTGGTAACGAAAAATTGGACTTTTGGCCAATGGATTTAATTTCTGAGACACCGTGCGGCATTGCCAGTTCCTTTTACGTTCATATAATTTTCGATTATATTTCTTTATACAATTTGAGTGTAAACAGTGAGTTATTTATTTGCAATAATTGTGCGTATAAACGTAATAAGTGACTGCTATAATAATATGGTTTTCTCTGCGCATAGTAACCCTTTACATGTAAATAACGCCTTATTGGTTTCCAATTAAAATCGATGAAATTTTTCTTTTATTTTTGGGACACAAATAACTTAAGGAAACTTGAGAAAGGAATCGTATGATCACATGCACTTACACTACTATTGCAGTATGTTTATTTATTATATATATCACGTAACACCATCATGAAACTTTTTTCAATCGGTAGCGCTCCTGGTCGATGGTAATAGTAATACTGATATAGTTTTCGTAAAAGAACGAACCGATAATGAAACAGAATCACTTCCATATCAAATGCTTTTTTGTGTAAATTGTTACCTTCATAAATCCTACAATATTGTTTATTCATATATTTGTCCACTGGATGGATCATATTTGTATCTATGTATTTTACAGTTTCAATGGATTTATAATCTACAGGATTTCTTTTGTGTACAATTTTGTTTATCGCAGTTTATAGCCATCGAGTGTGAATTTATATTTTATAATTTTCTTTAATATTTATTCATTTTTCATTAGAATGTGTATAATTACAAATTATATTCTAACCTAAATTTAACCGAGCATAGAGGGATTTCATGTTAAACGGACAGAAATCGGATTTGATGTCTCCGATTTCAATGCAATTCACTACAGATATTTTCTATTGGATTTGTTTCTTTAATCATAACCTTTTATACTCACGTTTTAAAAAACGAAAAAAAATCGGAAACTTCACAAAGATAAAGCTACTAGATTAATTGCTAATAACTTCTAAACTTTACATGGTAGATCTTTGGCTTCAGCTTAGTATTAAAGACAAAGATATTAGCTTTACCACGATATGCATAAGATTTACTTATATCAAAGATACAAAGCTCAAAGTTGGACATATAAGAATCGAACTATCATATCTCAAAAACGGTACTTTTAAAATTCTTTAAAAAAAACTATATAATGTTGGCGCACTCTTCTCTATAAAATTTCAAACTAGATGCTTATTTAGTTTAGAAGTTATGAAGCCAAATATATTAAAAAGCATTTTTTTGTTTTTGTAAAATTTTAAATATTTACAGAAATTAATTTCAAAGTATGTTTTTTATGAACTCACATTTAAAATAAATGAAATTTGGAAATCAAAATTTTGTCTTTAATTATATTTTTTCATAACTTCTAAACTAAAGAAGTGTGCTACGGGTATGGAGAAGAGTTATGTTAACATTATATCATTTAATTTTTATAATACAATTTTGACCTTTGAACTTTCGAAAAAATTAATTTTCTATATATAATTTTAAAGGCAATATATTTATATTTTAAATGCTAAAAAATTTTTATTATGTACAGTTAAGAAGTTATTAGTAATTAGATCACATTTGAGTCCATAACTTCTAAACTAACTAGTTCGAAATTTTATACGAGTAGGGCAAAGAATTATGCCAACATTATATAATTTTTTAAAGAATTTTAAAGATACCGTTTTTTGAAAAACAATAGTTTGACTTTGATGTTTGAATTTTTGATGTAAATAAACTTTGTACATGTAGTTATAAAAGTTATATATTTGTCTTTAATTTAAAACTAAAACCAGAGATATCCAGACAGATATTGAATTCGAAAAGGTGTGTTTTAAATCTATAAAAAAGGAGATGTATATGTAAAATAAGACTACATAATGCAATTTAAGTAAGTTACAATTAATGTGACAGAAAGTAATTATTCATAGGCCTGTTAACTTACCAAATTTTTATCAAAAGTTAATGCATAATTTTGACTAAAGTTAGGTTAAGCTTTTACTCTGGATAAAAATTTATTAAGTTAGCATCCCATAGTGTTTTATAATTATAGTAAATAATACTTTGTTTATGTATACATATAAAAAAATAAGAAAACTTTAACTATTTGACAAATGTTTATCTTTTAGCAATATCAAAAACCTAAAAAAATTAAATAAAATGGTTATTAAAAATTATAGTTTATAGATGTATGCATATATAATATTCTCGTACCCTTTAATATGTATAAATATATAAACGTAGATTTGATCGATTTAAAAAAATTTCAATAGTACATATTAACGCGCCAAAGTGTTGTAGAAATGTGTAATTATTATCATTATTATTATTATTATTATTATTATTATTATTATTATTAGTTATGGACCAATATTCATCGATATTAGCATTAACATTGTTATAGAATATATCATCAATTACGGACTGAATCTCGTAAAATTCAAAAATTTGCTCACTCACGTTTAAGTTTTGAAGACGGACTTTATGGAAGTTATAGTGTAAAATAGCGCATCTCCGTTACACAAAATATTAAATTTTTGGTTTTCCTTAAAGTTCCCTTTAACGCCCTTAAAAAGCATATGTCTCGACTTTACGCAACTAACTGATTAGCGTATATTAATACATTAATACAGCCTGCCAGCCAGACGGACATTGTTAAATTGACTTATAAAGTGATTTTAAATTCACCAAATATTTCTTCTTATAATATTGTGTTCAATGTAAATCGGACCAAACCGCTTAATGAGATATTATAAATATTTTCTTTTTGCTTGACTATTTCGGCAAACTACTCGTGGGGGTTAGCAACACCAAAATATATGTACAAAGTTTATGTACAGGCGGACATTGTTAATCCGAATAAGAAAATGGTGAAAGGGCATAATGAAACAATAACACTTACATATATTTTTGATATTTCCAGATGAACATATATCTTCTTCGTGTGCAATTATCTAAAAGAAGAAACATAAATAAATACAAATAAATGTATTTGGAAACACTTTAAAAAAAAGAAGACAACTTACCTCAGGAAGTTTTCAAATACTGAATGATATATTTCTGTGTTTTGGCATTTTTATAATTTAATTTTTATGTTCAATGAATTTGTCAAAATACACAAAATTGTTTTTCTTTTTTGTACTGGTTATGAAATATTTTTCAACTAATAAAACACAATATTAAAATCAAATAATTTTTTTAATAAAATTTTACTTGAAACTAAATAATGATTTGTTTAAAAAAAATCAGGTCATATTTCTTTCCGTGTATAACGAATTAACTTCTGAACAAATTTTATAAAACCGATCAAGGTTAGCATAATTGAATCTATGAAATCAAATATTAAACGGATGGTAGGATTTAGACATCCAATTAGGAATAGTAGTGGAAACTTTACCCAGAATAAATTCAGAGTTAATTTTTCCTTGAAGAAGGTCAATTATAAATGATATACTTTTCAACGTTAGTAGCCTAATTTGAGCAAGTCGTCTCCGGTACGGTAGAAGGCGAATATTCGGATTCCAGTTTAATCCACGAAGACAAAACAACAGAAATTGCTTTTGAACAAATTCTAATTTATTTATATAATTTTTGTAGTATAATTGACTAAGTATGTAAAAAGATGTGACATAACGATATTTGAATTCTTTTGCCCAGTTCTTAACAAAGAATAGTATATAAAATCTGTAAAACTATTTACTGTATTCAACTCAACACCACCAAGATTATAAGCAAATATATTCGGAGTACGCCTATAATATGCCATGTGTTTGCATTTTTTTTGAAATAACAATTTACATCAGATTGGAAAAGTATTTCATCATTAGGATTAGTAACTGTTTTAAATATTTTAACATCATCTGCATATATCAAAATTTTGCAGTGATGAATATTTGGAGGAAGATCATTAATAAATAGTAGGAATAGAATTGGACCTATTTGACTACCTTGAGGAACCCCAGATATAGCATTTATGTATTCAGATTTACAGTTGTTATAAAAAACACACTATTTCCTTTGTTTTCAATAGGAATATATCCATTTTACAAGAATTTCGCTGAATTCGATAGCTTTAAGTTTCATCATTAGTAGTTCATAGTAAACTTTAATCAAATTCCTTGCTGAAATCAGTATAAACTACATCTGTCGGGTTACCATTGCAGAAACCAGCATTCATATAGAAAGACAGTTCCATCAGGTTAGCACAAGTCGAGCGACCTTTACAAAAGCCATGCTGGCGACATTATGGCTAACAAATTGCGGGATAGCAATCACGCTAAGTTTAACGCAATACCAAAACTTCAGATCTTCCTCCTGATATATGGAATGAGAGTATCCATTACAATGGGAAATAGACCTATTTAAAAAATAATAATTAGCATATAGCATGATAACATTGCTGAACAATTTCTGAAGATTATACCAGGAATGCCATCAGGACCAGGAACGGTACAAGTTTTTATATTTTTCAAAATTTCTTAGGACTAAAGAAGAATGCAGGAATGGCATTTTTAACGGAAAAACTTCGGATATATCTGCATCATTTGAGTTTAAAATTCCATTCATTTTATTGCAGTAGGAAAGGTGGTTACTTTATATTTCGAGTTAACAAAATTATAAAAGATTTTAGGATTTCACCTAATATTGGATTTCATCTTACACAAATATGAATTTTCCGTAGTGAATTTATTTCTTGCAATCAAATAGTGACAATTAAAATTTGGATTTTGCGTTATTTTATATTGTTTGAAAAGACGATTTTTACCATCTTTCAGCCAACTTAATGTGGTAGAGTTTCACGGTGGAAAACAGTGCATTATACTTATATAAAGAAAACAATATACATATAATACTTATATAGGAAAACATTATAATTCATACGTAAGTTTCAAAAAATTATATACAATGCTTAATACAAGTATCGGTCAGCATTTTCTCACGATTTCCATATAAGACCTACCCCGAATTTTGTTACTCGTTCACAATGGTCGGGCTTGACCGATTATATATTTCTTATTGGGTTTTTTCTTAGCAGCTAGCAACGCTGCTAGAACATCATACCATTCTGAAATATGAAAACACTATCTATCCAGCTATCCTTATATCGTACAAAAAACTATTACCAGTTTTGTCAATATAGGGTGTTTATAAAAATAAAATAAAAATCATGTACTACTATTGCAGATAATTAACAAAACATTTTCCTATAACTATAACCAAACACACACCTACATACATGCATATGTATATCACACATATATGTACTTACAAGTACTTTCATGGTCCAATGAATTATAAACTGTTGTTTTAGTTTATTGTACATACTTGTATATGGGTCATTATCAAAAATGCTTAACCTGGTTAAAACTGACTTTAATCACAACATTTTAGCACCATGGGTTTCATTTTATAATCATAATTGTATTTTAAAGTTCAATAATAAAAGGGCTCAATTTTGTTAGCGGGTTTATACGTACATCTTGATCTCATTTGATTTTATATAAACTAATCGGACTTTGTGACAAAGCCTACACCTTCTTTATTATTGTGCAGACTTTCAACTGTAGTCAAATTTTGAAGACAAAATTTTTTAAATGATTTTTTTTTTTTTTTTTAGCGGGGTCTGTGCCCCCCAATACAGGAATAAAAATTTCTAAACAAGTATTGATTCCTGTCGCAAATATGCATAGTTTGCGCTATAACTCGTTAATATACCCAAATTAGTCAACGCAGTAGATATTTTCAAAGTTTCTAAAACAAAGGCGAAAATTAAAAAAAAGAAATAGTTTTCCCCGATGCACATTCATAGTTTCCAATACATTAGCGTGGAATACTACGTGAACTTAGTTTTGCTTTATTTTACATAACAAAATAAAAGGAGCATTAAAATAAATTTAATAAAAAAGTTTTATGGACTTTAAAAAAAAGATGCCCTTTTTTGTATTTTTATATAACAAAATGCAATTTATTCAAATATTGGATATATATAAATATAAGAACGGCGATAAATATAATTAATCGGGACCATAAATTTAAGTCGAATGTCGTTGATAGTTGAAAACGGGACACTTTTGTCAAATCAGATTTATAGATGTTGTCTATAAAGATTAACGGAATTGTGAAGACGCTTCAAAAAATTTCGAAAGATAAAAATTTTATAGGCCTAAAAATATTTACTTGGGTTAAAAAAGAATTAAAATATTAAATAGCATTACTTTACCAGAAAAAAACAGTTTGGCTCTCAGTAATGGCAACTACTTATTAAACTATTTTCTTGGTAATGAGGTGTCACTATTATTTGCCTAGTCTGTATTACATAAATAAGTAATCAATAGTATAATAGCACAGTAAAATTAGAAACACGAAGATCAGTTCAACCCCATTATGATGCCCTTAATTTGTTTGTTAACAAATTGTCTAAAAATATATTTTATACTAAAAAAGTTTTTTTCACTTAGAAAATTAAGTGTGAGATGATGTATTGAATAAGATGTTAGTCATTCAAATTTTTTTTTTTTTTACTTTGATTTAGGTACACAAATTTGAGTACTCATAGGATCTAAAAATAATTCCATGAATTTGTGAAAAATTCTAACAAAAAGAAATAGTTATTCAGGCACAAAATAAGTAGTTTATTTTTGTTTCCAATTATACCTGCTACCTTACCAGGAAAGCAAAGTTTTTGCTGGGAAACTATGATAGGATATATTTTCGTATAAAGTATGGATAAATAACTTAGTTTCGAACCCCTTTTTTGCAAAATATTTAAAAATCGCGATTAAGAGTATAAAGATTTAAATTTTACTTGAAATCCCTAAAATGTGCTACAGCAATACAATTAAACATTGAAAATATAATAAATTTTATTAAAGTAGTTCTAAAGGGTTAGATATTTCTCGTAATTTTGTAAAAATTTGTATATGTCCAACTTAAAACCGCCATAACTTTCGCTCCTTCAGCACGAAATGATTAGATGCGAACTGATTCTACATGTATTCGAGTCAGTTTATATTTATGCAAATGGATTTTAATGTGACATCAAATTTTTTTTTTTTTTTTTTGAAGACCTAAAATCAAAAATTTTTGATAATGGCCCATATGTGTAATTTACTTAACACAAGTGTAAGTTTGTATATGTTTTTATGTGTGTGATTGAGTGTGTTTAATTTGTGGTCGTGTAATTATAACAATCTTGTTAAGGATTTTTCATAACTAGCAAAACCATTATTACATAGCAAATTCACGCTCTCTCGTACTCTTCTTTATGCCAACAATCAGTTTTTTTTTTTTTGCACTCTATAAATAATATGAATCCTAATATTTAATCCCTTAGAGTCTAGTTGATTGTGTATAATTTTGATATTTATATGTAGTTGTATGTGATTGTAAATGTATGTATGTGAGAGTTTATTTATATGTGTTACTTGTTGTTATTTTTCTGCGTCATCATTTATAATTTTTGTCATTTTCATTTTCATATTATTTATGTTAAATATTCGATAAATTAACAAATTATATTGTACCGCTATGCTTGTGTGTGTATGTATGTGTTGTGTTGTTTCTTTTTTCTTTTTTGTATTCCCATAGTTGTATTATAAATGTGTGTATAATAAAGCGGATTTACAGTGGAGAAAAGTACTTAGAGGTTTAGGAATTTTTATTTCTGATATATCTTTTATTTTATTATTACTTTAAAATTTCCAAAAAAAAAAAACAAGTATAATCCAATTTAAAGATGAATATTTTTACACTCAAATTTCATCTTTCCTGCTTTGAAGGTATTTTAAATAATATTTTTTTAATATTTTCATACTACTCTTGATATCTCTGTTATCTTTTTTACGCTTACACTATACATCCAATTTTTGTAAAAAAAATATAACAAAAAAATCCGTTCAGTATTCTAAAAGTTAAACTTCCTAAAAGTACCTACTAGCACTTATACAATACTCAAATTATTAAACTATTCTCCATTTTATTTCTCACGTCTTTCAGAAAAAACTTTTAATTAAAAGTAGTATAATTGTCTTTACAAAAACAAACGATAAGTGTTAATAATATAACTGCATTGAATTAGAGTCTTTTTCCAATTTTAGTTGAGAAGTTTATAAAAAAAAGTGATAAACAAAACAGAACACTTTAATACTTTGAATAAAATAAAACAATAATTATTATGTGAGTTTTAATTTTTTGGAAGTAATATAAGTTATTTTCCGATTGTTATTAATGGTATTGCAAAATAAAAATAAAAAATGGTCAAGTGAAAAAAAAAATAAATAAAAGAACGCCAACATATTCGCCAAATTAAAAAAAAAAATGATATACATAAAAAAAGTAAAACAATCGCTAAAATGAATAAGCAAAACAAACGAAAAGAAACCAAAATAAAAAAAATCGTTGAAACGAATAAAGCGCTTAGATAAAAAAAATCGCCAAAATGAAAAACATTACAAAAGTTAGAAAAAAATAAAAAATGAAAAAATTTTCAAAACGAGAAAAAAGGCAAAAAATTCTAAAACCAAAAAAGCGTAAAACTTGGAAAAAATATCAACATAATAAGATCACCATAACGGAAAAAAGTTATTATAGTTACTAAGATTTTTATCAAACTCTAAAGCGAAAAAAAAACGTAAAGAGAAAAAAAGACAAAAAAAGTCGCCAAAATGAAAAAGTCGCTAAAACAAAAAAAAAAAAAAATAATAATAATATAAAAATTAATGACAGAAAAACCCGAAATAAAAATTGGCAAAATGAAAACATCGCTTAAACCAAAAAAAAAAAAAAAAATCGACAAAATAAAAAAATCGCTAAAACGAAATAACCAACGATATTTGTAAATTTCGTCAAATTAAAACAAAAAAAACTCAAAATAAAAAAGCTAAAAGCCAAAAAATTTTAATACGAAGAAATAGTAAAACTGGAAAAAATAATCAATAAAAAAATCCCCATAACGGAAGTAAATTACTTCATCTAATCTAAGGTTTATTAAACTCTTAAGCGAAAAAAAAAACGTAAAATAAAAAATCACCAAAAAAAAGTCGCCAAAATAAAAAAATAAATAAAAATCGCTATAAAAATTAGATAAAAAATTTCTAAGACAAAAAATGCTTTATCAATGAAAAAATATATTTTTTATTTAGTAAAAACAAAAATTCCATTTTGTAAGAAAACAAAATGGTAGCGCCAGAACCAAATGAATGAAAATCTGCAATCACTATATCTATCTAATGTTATAAGAAATCTATACGCTCTAGAGAGTAATGAAAATCTGTGATCACTTGGGTAAGATTTTTAAACTCTTGCATATTTAACAAGAATTTTACGGAAAATGAATTCAAAAATTTGTTTTCTTATCAAAAACGCGATTTTTTACTGATTTTTTGTAGTTTGATTAACTTTTTTATATAAATTATTTTTTTTAGTTTTTTGAACAACTTGTAAGTATTTGTAAAGAAGCTGTCTTTATAGCTTTTTCATAAAAAGTTAAAAACTATAACATTTTAGAATTAGAAAATGAATATTTATGCATACTTGTATAATAAATAACATGAATTTCTGTGCTTTTATGTATATTGCATCAACCTTTTACAAATTTCTGTGCAAAGTCGATTTAAAGAATGAAGAATTGAAATTTTATAATGCGTTTAAATCGATACTCGATTGATAGGAATAGATTTATGGTGATTGTACTCCACTATGCAATACTATTGATCATTTTTATTTTACCGAATTACGACTTACATATATAATAGGTTATGAAGTGATCAATTACTTCTTTAAATCTTTGATTACCTCAAATTTATATTGAACCAACGATTTAACAAAGCTCTTAAGAAGTCTCGAGATGATATTTAGAAAAACTAAGTAAATAAACTAAAATAAGGTATAATCTTTTAACGATAAAGAATTCTCCTCTGCGTAATTTACTATTACATAAATCGCTCCAACCGGTTATAAATTAAACATTTACTGCCAAAATATATTATATTCTGACCAACTGTGGTGTCAAACATTTTACAAAAAATCATTTAAAGACTTTTCTAAATACTTAATCTTTGTACGAGGTCTTCAATCTGACTCAAGTCTTACAAATCGCCATCAAAGAAAACTACGATTAAAAGCATGGACTCACAAGTGTTGACCTTAAATGTGTTGGATAATTTTTTTTTTATTAGTGATAATTTGGATAATAGACGTTCCGCCTAGGCACTGCTGTGAGCCAAAATAAAAATATAAATTATGATATATATATTCATCAAATCTATTTTTCAATTTTCCCAATCCAGTCCAAAAAGCGTTAGCATTTGATGTTTTAAGTAGTTGTTCATAAACTTTCAGTTCATTTATAAATTCATCGGGGTCTTATTTCACATCACTGTATATTGTGAAGCAATCTTAAAATAATTAAGTTCTTTATTGGTCACCAAACGATAACGATGTCTAAATATCGTCGCTGTGACATTTTTATTTTCAAGAGAGCGAAGAACTAAATTTTACCAGATCTTATTGAATTAAAATTTGCGTAGTATTACTATATATATCAATATTATATATATAAAATATCAATATTATGTTATTTTTTAAGAATTTAAAAGTACCGTTTTTTGAGATATAATAGTTTTATTTTTATATGTCCAACTTCGTCCTTTGAATTTTTGATAAAGATAAAGTTTGTAAATATAGATGTAAAGGTAATATTTTTGTATGTAATATGAAACCAGAGAAATCTATATTTTAGAAATTATTTGCAGTTAAACAAGTAAAACTCTTTTACCAGTTTTGCAGTTTCCAAAAATTTAAAATTTTTGGACCAGAAACGGCACAGACTCTTAAAGTTTATATTTAAGAACACTTCCAATGTCTGTAGTGAATTTTATCGGAGATGTCAAATTCGGAAATGTGTCCGTTTTTATATGGAATATTTTTTTATAAAATCTGTAAATTCCTTGTTTTAGTGACTAATTTGAGATTTTAAGAAAATTTTGACAAAACTTTAAAGAAAACTTGCAAAAAAAAATCCTAAAAGCTGTTATGTGAAGTTTTTCACATAACATTGGAACTATATGGCGACATCGAAGAAATCAATTATCTTGAGATTGTTTCACAGCATAACGATGTAAAAAGATCCCGAAGAATTTACAAATTAACTTAAACTGTTGAAAACTAAAGATATTTATGAATTTTATGAACAAATATTTAAACATCTAATACCGAATCTTTTTAGACCGGATTGGGAAAATTAAAAGTTTACTTTCGGTCATAGCAGTACCTCGGTGGAACGTCTGCAGCACATAATTTTTATAAAAAAGCGCTTCTGTTCTGTTCTCAAAATAAAATGCTTCCTAATATTTTTCCGATTTCAAAGATTAATGTATTTTCTCTCACTAAGGATTTATATTCGATTTCTTCCAAATTGTGTAGAAAAAAAACTCACGTCATTAATATTTACGAATACAAAAGTAAACAAATTTGAATTTGATATTTGAGATATAATAATTTTTGGAATATCTTAAGCTTGGAAGCATCCTCACACATAAAATGCGAAAATTATTTGCCACGATTGTATAAATTTATATGTAAATCGGACTAATCGATTAGAAATTGCAAATTTTATAAAGAGTTCATTTGACCTGCTCATAAAATAACTTGGACTTAGATGGACCTAGTTGTATTTCAAAAATTCTACAGCATTATGCACATTATTTGAAAATCATGGTTCTGTCCCCACTATGTGACTAAAAAGCGTTAAAAAGTTCAAATAATTCAAAGAAAATTTCGTGTATTGTTTTAGAATTTAAAAAGTAATTTTCAGAGTTATTTGCCTAATTTTAATTTATTTTCAAAAATCTGGATTAGTTTCGAAGTAATCAAAAGGATTAATACTTATGTATATAATTTTATATGGCTTTTATACAAAATATATATTGTATTTTCGCATGTTGAAAAACACATAGGACTTTTCGTCTGCACAGCAAAATGCTTAAATAACAATGTGCGACAAATAGTAGGGGCCAGTGATCGGGAAGGATTCAAACTACCGGGAAAAATTATATCGGTAAAGAAGAAGTTATACGTGTCCCGGCGTTTCGCTGGGTCAAGTCTAGGAATCGAGATATATCGATTTGAAGTTAGTAACTATCATATAGGGGAAATTGTGACCTTTGGTGTTTTTTTTTTTTGACATAACTCGAGAACCACGTATGAACAGATTAAAGGAATTGTAATTCCTAATTTTTTTAAATTTGTTTCAGCAAAATCGGACTGGTGGTTCTCGAGTTATGTCAAAGAAAAGACCACCAAAAGTCACCATTTCCCCTATATGATAGTTACTAACTTCAAATCGATATATCTCGATTCCTAGACGTTACCCAGCGAAACGCCGGGAAACGTATAACTTTTTTTTACCGATATAACATTTCCCGTTGGTTTCATCCCATCCCGATTTTCACTGTCGAATAGTGTAATTTTATTCAAGCCTTGATGATTTTATTTAATTTGAAAAAAAAAATATATGAAATATGTGTTTCGAAAATTATGTTTAAATATTTAAATCTCTAAAAGTAGCTCAGCAAAAACTTTGCTTTCCTGGTAAGCTGGCAGTATAATTGGCAATAAAAATAAACTACTTATTTTTGCCTGACTAGCTAGTTATTTTGTTCAAGTTGTCCACAAATTCATGTAGGTACTTTTAAACCCTATGGGTACTCAAAAATATGTATCTAAATGAAAATAAAGAAAGAAAAAAATGTTGTAATCAATGAGATTTGAACTTGGGCACAAATTAACCATTCATTTTTAATGACTAACGTATTATTCAGTACATCATCTCACACTTAATTTTCTAAGTGTGAACTTTTTAGTATAAAATATCTTTTTGGACGTTTCGTTAAAAATAACTAACGGCATCAAAATGTGGTTGAACCAACAATCGTCTGGTGGTTGGTTGGTTGGTTGTTTTACGTGGTAGCCCGTAACCTTACGAGCAATCAATTAGACTCGTTAGAATCAGTTTTGATGGAACCACACTACTCGCCAGGTGAATGAGTTGTATTGAGTCTGTAATGAGATAGAAGTGTAGGGAAGAACAATGATAACATAAATTAATTATATCCAGCCTGTAGCATTGAGTTATTTAATGATGTCACTGAGTCTTGTTTCAAATATCTCACTGAGGTTGTCTAATTAGTACGCTCCCAGAAATGTATGTCAGCTTGCGTTCAAGGCTAGGCATTCACATAGAAGATGAAATACTGTCTCCTCCTTCCCGCGATTGCCACAACTACGACAATATTCATTGTAAGGGAGAACAAGTCTGCTTGCATTTTTTCCGATCGTAAACAATGCTATTAGTCTCGAGATGTCTTTGCGTTTGTATCCAATGAGTTGCATTAAGCGTTTTTCGTTGTAGGTAGGCCACTTTTCTTTCGCGACTCTACATTTGTCCAGATTTCGCCATCTATTTTTTGCCTTTTCTAGAAAGTGTTTTTGGATTCTGCTTTTGACTGTTCCTAACGGGATTGCGACAGAAACAGATAAGGTGGCATTCATAGCAGAGCCTGCCCGGGCTAATTCGTCTGCCTGTTCATTACCATAGTAGTCCCTATGCGCAGGAACCCAGACTATAGTAATGTCATACAGTCGACTTAGTCCTAGCAGTTCCTCTTCACACTGTCTGACTAGAATAGAGGTAGTTTTCGGTGATTTGAGCGATAGTATTGCCGCTTGACTGTCGACAAATAAACCAATATTCCCTTGAATATTTCTATCGCGAATTATTTTACACGCCTCCCTGACCGCTAGTATTTCCACTTGGAATACGCTTGCCTCGTCAGGGAGTCTACATAAGTGTCTAATTCCAAGATCATTAGAGAAGACACCAGAGCCGACACCGCAGTTCATCTTTGAGCCATCATGTATATCCTAGTTCCAAATTGTTCAAGAAGATTTCCCATTCTTCATTCACTCCTTGTGGGGAATAGGACTTTAATACTATTTCCGAAGTCCATCTGGGGAATAATATAGTCGGTAAATTGATTGAGTTGCGGGCCGTCTGGTGGTAAATCCATCGCTCTAGCCAACTGATCCACACGGTTGCAGTATTTCTGTGCTATTATACTATTGAGCATTTACTTATGTAATATAGAATAGACAAATAATAATGATGCCTCATTACAAAGAAACTACTTTGATAAATAGTTGCCATTACCGAGAACCGAAAAGTTTTTACGGGAAACTTACTAAAAAAAAATGTCAGATTGCAAATCAGAATTTGTTTCTTAAATTCCAAAAAGTTGAATTTTTTCATAATTTTTAATCTGTTTTTAGTTCAGATTTATCTGACTAGCCCAACATTATTTAGTTTGTAATTCTTAAGAGGATGACAGTAAAAGAATAATAATTTCCTTTAAAAACAAATTAATTTTTATTTTTTATTTATTTATTTATTTTATCTTTTTTTTTTTTTGTATTTCATATAATCGAAAATTTACATAAAATATGAAGCTTTTTGGGCGACAGAAATATACTAAATCAACACAAAGTTTTAGTAATTAAAATCGCGAATTTTTCTCAATAAAAATTATTTAAAATATTTTGGCTAAATCCACGCCTGCGTATGAGTGATATAATGAACAATATATAGTTCCTTCATTTGATAATTATATGATGTTTTACATATCTCCGTCCGGATGTCCATCTGAAGTTACCATTGGCCATATTGGTTTTAGTTTTAAGTGTATACGTTACAGACGTAGTGCTTCAATTTTCTGACCCACTCATTTCAAAATTCGAAAGATTTGAATGAATTTTACCGAAATACGTATTATTTTTGTTGTAATTTTACAAGACAAATATGTAAATTTGTAATGATTATTGTATTTTGTGTGATAGAAAATTTTGTGCGCAATAACAAAAAAGAAGCCGGGGGCAAAAATGTTAACCCGTTCAAAAGTTATTGATTTTTTATCACTCATACCATTAAAGAGCTACACTGTATAATGAAAGAAAGTTATTATAGTTACTCAAGGTTTTATTAAACCTCTCTTCTTTAAAGAATTTTAAGAGAGAGAAAAAGAGTTAAAGTGTTTAAGTTCGAAAGAGTTTGGTTTTTGCATTTAACCGTTATTTTTATGTTGGATTTATTTGTTTTCACGAATTTTCACAGTTGTTTATATATGTTTCTTTTTATTTTTTTTTTTTTTTTACTCCACACTGTATTTTTACACATTATCTGGTATATTTTGTATATATAATTTTATATAAATATACATACATATCGTTTGCATGCAAACTGTTACATACAAACTACATTTTTAATTATGACACTTTTGTTTTAGGTTTTACAAAATAATTGCACATGTAAACATGATACAAATTATGGTAAGACATGCCATGGCAAACACTGATGCTAGGTATTTATGACAAACACAAAAATATATAAAAATGATCCCTTTTTGTTTTATAATTCTATTCTAATTCAATAAGTTGTATTAAAACTGTAATGAATTTGTTTTTTGATGGCACATCATTAGGGGATTTGTTACAAATGACAAATTATAGGATTTATACTAAAGAGTAAATACAAGAAAGTTTTTAAAAAATATCAAATGATATATAAATAGATTGTGATCTTTAAAGGATTTTAGCTTATTTTGAAGTATGTTCGATACTTCTAAATAAACTAACATTTTTAAAATTAAAATCATTATTAATTTTATGTTGTATTACTCCAAGTTTTTTTTATTGCATGATATAAATCATGATATGAAAAAGAAGGTAGCATCATAAAAAGAAGGTAGCATCATTCTCTTTGTGTTAATTTAAAATCACTTTCTAACATGATTAGGATTATAATAATTTGTTTACAAAAATCACTATTTTTGAAATTTTCTTTTTGTAAACATTTTTAATAAACGTTTCCAGATTTTTAAAATTTTAATTTTCAGGAATTTTTTTGATTAAAATTGAGTAATTATATTATTGAGTAATTATATTATATTCATATAAAAACTGACTAAAATATATTATTTTTTATTAAAATTAATACAAAAACAAGTAGGAAAGATATAGTCGGTCAAGCCTAACGATATTATATACCTCACAATTGCGTATGTCTATAAAAATTCGTGGAGGGGAATTATATTAGACATGTGGACAATTGTGGACCGATACTTTTACTAAGTGTAAAATAAAATATACGAATACAGAATATTACGTTAATGCTAACATTTATATGAATTTGTGCACCTTAGGGTGTTGGAAATGCCCCACAAGTTGAGTTCAGTTAAATCCTTTAGCAAATGATGATCGACAACATGGAGTTTTTCTAAGAGGATACGACGCATAAGATATTAGAAGTGTCGGGTCTAAAGATTTAATTCATCAGCGCTGTGTTATCCAACCATTTCATAATTGGCCTCTAGGACACTATAATATAGAAATTGTATGGAATATTTACTGATTCAACAAAGAGAGCCTGTTTACTCTCATGGGATTGAGGCTTTAAAATCAAACCCTCTCTGAATGGTAACAAATACATTTAGTCAAATAGTATTCAAATTATAAACTGACATTAGGTCATCATTTTCAAAAATTGCCTCATAATGGTGCTTATATTGTGCTTGTTACTCTAACGTCTGTAGGCATCTTTGTATATTTTTAGGGTATCGGTTTCTACTTGAGATTCCATAATGGCAAATCATGGAGGCTGAGCTTTGACTGTGCGAACTCCTTTATACTCCCTTTTATATTTGGTACAATGATTTTCTATTTCTAAAGAATTTGAATGATTTATAAATTTAAATAAAAGATAAATAAATGAACTCATTAATGAAAAAGATCAAATTTTATACAAATATGGTAGCATTATTTTAAAAAATTTTCAAGAGCCTTAAGCTTGTCAGAATGTGATTTTAAATTAATACAAACATAATGGAACTACCTTATTTTCTTTATACCATGATTTGAAAAATATTTACCAAATAATAAGGGGAATTCACAGCTAGTTGTATCCAGGATCTATGGTTTGCCATCATTGAAAGCCAAGTACAAACCAATACAACCTACATGTTGTAAAAGAATAAATGTCATAAAAGCAACCTGCAAAGTATAGGCAACATTAGGTACAGCAATTTGTGAATACAATGACAAAGTGTACAAGCCTTTTTGCTGAATCAATAAATATTCGAAACAATTCCCTAGAGGACAGTTATGAATCGAATAAAAAATACGGTTCCATTAATGAAAAAAGTTAAGCGGAATGGTGTGCGCAATTATGTGCTATTAGTTCCCATTCTTACTGACACTACCTCAAAAATTTTGGATAATAATGAGTTTTTTAGACCTGATATTTTCAATGTCAATAATCGTCATTATCAAATATCATTTGCTAAAGATTTAGCTGAACTCGACTTAAAAGTCATGAAATTAAATAATAATAGTGGCTCCATGCATTCCATAGAAGAAAAATATACATGATATCTATACTACAGTCCAGTTTTATTTAGTTTCTACTTTTTTGTTATTCTTCAATTAGGTGGATTGAGATCTTCCAAAGAAATATTGTTAGGATATATTTTTTTCTTCTTCTAGGACAATATTTGTACTGTTTTACTTTTTTTCAAAACACACATTTTTACATATTCTTATATTATAAGTTTTTTAGAATGAAATTATTTCTTTTTATTAATTTTAATAAAAAATTTATAATATATTTGTAACAATTTTTGATATGAATTTAATAATTATATAATTGGGGGATTCACAAGGTATGCTATGATGTTATATTTTCATAATGTTGTAAAATTCTACAATGGTTTAAAAATATTGTTATTGCTTTTCAAACAAAAAGTGAGTTAAAATAATGAAACTTTGTATGCTATGTTTATTGTATTGTCGTATTTAATCATCAGGGATAATTTTATACAAAAACTTTCGAACTTCTCTGGCTGGTTTAAATTTAAAATAGCATAAATTTAAAATAGCATATAACGGACATATGATTTCATAAAATCTGGCGATGTTCGTTAAAAATTTTTACAAAAAAAAAAAAAACTTAAAAATTCTTATTTTTGTAAACAAAAATTTATTAAAACTATCTTCTTTTTTCTGTCATGATATAAATTACTATTGCACAGTTCAAAACAATTTTTTTTTTTGAAATTCTGAATAGTTTGAGATATCTAAATTAAATTTCACATGGGCAGAGCAGGGGTAGTTTTAAATTGTCTTGCAGAAGCACAGGCCCCTAGCGGGTAAGGTGTAGACCACAAAGTTGATCGCCTAGGGTATGTAGTTCGTTTTTAATTCGTCAAAAATTCATTCATGACTCGAATGTAAAAAAATAAACGTATTTAGTCCTTGCAAATTTCTAACACAGCATACTTACATGTATAGGCTATCTCCTTCATTTTAAGTTTTTTTTTTAAATTTGAGCGCCTTCATTTGGGCCATAAAATTTTTTTAGAAGATTTCAGATGTCTCATAAAACTTTAAATAATATTTTCTAAAATGTAAGAATCATAAAAATATATCTATCCGATAAAAAGTTATATAAATCTGAAATTGAAAATAAAAAATCATATTTTCTTTCACTTCTAATATATATATATATATATATATTTGTTTTTGTACTGGACTATTAAATTGTTCTAATGGTTTCAAAGAAATCTTAACGTAAATGCGTATAAAGTAAAATTGGAGGTGCTTTAGGCAATAGCTTTCCCACAAGCCCTATCCAAACTTTGTCAATTTTGAAAAAGTTTTTTAAATTTCTTTGTAAAATTCACAAATGTCAAAGTCGAAATCAACAAAAATATATATTGGCTATGTATCCTCCATATGTTGGTTAAGCACATAAAAGTCACACCTTTTGCAACGGCTGGATAACGTTTTTAATTAAAATTCCTTGGACTAAAATTTCAAGCATTTTGTAACAAAAGTGCATGTATTTTTAATACCTCGATTTGAAAACAAGTTTTTCTATATTGTGCAAACATTTTATTGGAATATCAATACTGGTTTAAATTTTAGTTAGGTGCAAAGATTAACATTATTTCTCAAAAATATATTTAAATTTAAATTTTAAGTTGTTGCCAAAACTTGCCAGTTTTGGAAATTTTTCAAATTTTTGTATGAAAAATGCAGATATGTTCAAGTAAAAGCACAATATATCGGTACCTGGAGAAGATAATATTGCATTGCTGGTCGTGCTGTTTATATATTTTTCATAAAAAAAACATGAGAAAATTGCTAAAAATTACCTAAGAAGACAAAGTTTTTTTTTAGTTTTACACAATATTTTATAAATATTTTATGAAAGTATTTGGTATCATAGAACATGGAAAATCATAATTTATGAAAATAATTTAATTTAATTTATTTGAGAATTTATAAAAATACCTAACTTTTTTTTAAAATTGACAAAGTTTGGATAGGGCTTGAGGGAAAAAATTATTTCTTTTTTAGCTTTCTACTTCAAAATAATATAATTTTTTATCGGCTATATTTATGCGATTCTTACAGCAATATTATCTAGAATTTTGTAAGAAATCCAGTGGGTATTTTCAAAAAATTTTGGCCCCCAAGTTTAAAGGCCTAAAAAAAAACGAAACCAAAAATGAGGGTAAAATTTGCTTCGACGTAAATATGTCTGCACATTGTTTGTAGAGTTTTATAAGGACTACCTATGTCTAAAACTTTTGTACATTCAAGTCAGAAATGATTTTTGGCCGAATAAAAAAAAAATACCAGTGGTGACCAACTTTAGAGGTCTAACCTCTATCCCGGTGATTCGCTAGAGGCATATGTTCCCTCAAATCAACATGAGAACACCTCAGCTATTACTGTGTAAAATTTTATTTAGATATTTCCTACTGTTCACAAGTTACATAATTATTTCCAAAAGACGCGTTTTGGGATCACTGTGCAATGTCAACTAGAGCTTAGTATTTTTATAAAGTATAGCCCTACTTCGTAAAAGTCAACAAAAAATATCATAAAAGCAATATTCTCTACATAGACTTCAGTTTAATTTTTCATGCGCTTAAAAACACACCCACAAGGTTGACCCTTTGACTTTCAATTAATGAAATTACAACACAATTTTCTAAATTACTTTTATTATGCTTCGACTATTTATACACAAATTCGTACGTGTGTGTGTATATGTTTACGAAGTTAAATTAAAAATGTAGCAAAAAATACATATATAAACAAATAAACCTTCCGAAAGAAAAGGAAATTAATTGCACGTGTATAAGCACATACAGTCTCATACAAAGAAGATATTTTCATTTTAAACATGTTTAATCTTTAGACATACATAGATATACACATGATATAAACAAACAAGGTAGCACCGTTCTCTCTTGGAGAAAATTTTTTTGAAGTATACAAGATTTTTTGGAATATATTTTTTTATAACAAACGAAAAAATCGTTGCTACATTACAACAAGGGAAAATTATAAATTATGAAATTCTTATCAAAATTGTGTGATTTGTTTTAACAAAAAAATATGTCTTATATACATTCCTTTCGCTAATCTATTAAATTACAGCAAATATATCTTTTGACTTTTGTATTACATTAAACAAAAGTATTTAACATGCTACAGCATTATTTTTTTTTTTTTTTGTTATTATTTAAATTTGGGAATATAGAGCGATGAATGTATCGCTAAAATAAAGTAATAGATTATGAAAATGAGTGTAAATAATCTTTGTTATGAGCATGAACCCTAAAATAAAATGTGTTTTGTTTCTTTTATTTCAATTAGTGTATCAATTGATTGAAAACGTAGTTCGTTTAAAATTAAATTAAAAACAAAAATAGCTGGGACTTTTTTAAGCAGATATGGCAGCACGATAAAATAACAAATCACTCAAACTTCAGAAGGCAATTATGACGACGAAAAGAGGGAACGACTCTACCTTTATTTATTTGTATCATGGATTCACCCATATACTACACAAAGGAAAAATATTTTATAAAATAACTGACACAAGAAAACAAGGAACTTCCTTTAGATAATTAAAAATGAAAAATAACCAGTAGTAAATGCTGCTGCTTCTACAATTTAATAGGACATTACACGTTAATGACATAAATGATCACATTAAAACTTCGCTGAAAAACGAATAAAAATAAGGAACAGTACAAATAATACCAGCAGCAGAGAAAGCACCAGCACCATTTTTAATGAGAACTGCATATTAGTACATCAAGTTCCTAAGAAAATAAACTGTACACTTGTATATGTGTAGTAATATGGAAAGGAATAATATAAATAAATTAAACTAGAACATTATTTATGTATCTTTCAAAAGCAAAAAAAAAAAAAAACCAAAAAGGAACTGCAGAGAAGGTAAAGAAAGTAGAAGTACTTACTTAAGGTCAATAAAATTACTCGAGGAGTTTGTTAATTTACTACATACAACCGTTTGCATTTACTGTTGATATTCTTATACTAAACGAATAGATTCCTTACTAGTAAATGGTCTTAAAGATTTAATTGTCGATAGGACTCACAAGCTGGAAAAAATCATAAAAAATTACAAGAAAACGTGCCAACAATAAGTAATTTTCTTATGTTTTTTTTTTTTCGAAAAAATTCTTTAGCGTTAATATGATTCAACAAAAACAACAATAAACGAAACACATTAAAATAACCTTAAATATAATAATGATTAAATTAATAGAATCACAAGAGGTGGGAGGTGTCAGTAAATGGATGAGAAAAAAAATCTAAAATTTATTACCGACAGATTGAAATTACTTTAATAAAGTTTTGCCAGAAAATCTAATGTTTTATTTAATGTTACTAAAAACCTGTCCTTCAATAATTTCTTCAATTGTATAAAATCAATTTTAAATGAAAATGTTTGTAATCACAAATGTCCTTTTCAAAATTTAAAGCACATTAAGTAAGATTTACAATTCAAAAAAATCGATTTTATTATAGGAAATAAGAATTTCTGCTAAGCCTAATTGACGAGATATTAAAGATTGAAGATTACATTAAAATTCGACTTTTAGTAGAAAATCTGAATGAAGCGAATAGAAGACCGTTTTCCATGGAAATATGAGTGATAGCTAATTTTCCTGGTTTTCATGTATTAAGGCTCTCTTTCCAAATTGATACATACTTAACAAGGTATGAACTATTTTACTTTTTCACATAAATATTTGTTTCGGGTTGGAAATATTAGTGATCAGGAATCGATGCTCTTTTTCCAGTTTGACAATTTTTATCACAATTTTTATAATACTTACAACGCATGAAAAACCTCTAGGTGTTTACTTTGGCACTGAATAATTTACTAAACTGATTCATCAGTGCCTCCATCCAACCGTTAATAATGTAAAAATTCTGATAAAGATATAGGTCACAACATCCTTAATGAAATTTGACACATAACTTTCTTTTCAAGAAGGATTCAAAGGAACGTGGTTGAAATGGTCATAAAAATATTTTCCAGCAATATGGTTTTTAGACAGTTTCTATTTAAGAGAAAATTGTGATACCCAATTTTTTGAATATCGGCCCAAAATAAAGCTTCCTCTTGAAAATCATTTTATGTGAATGGCAGAATTGAGATAAATTTTTACATTAAATTATATCAGCATTTTACACCGTAACAAAAATCTTTTGTTGCAACAGAATTTTCATTTTCTCTCCTTGGCCCTCAAAGATTTCAAATATGTATGCAAAGTCTTTTTTTCACAACTAAATTTTTTATATATTATCACATTTATGCAAATTTCAACGACAAAAATACGAAACTAAAAGATTTTTTGGGATTATGAATTATGGATATTCAAAGTTGCTACTTTTAAAAATTTTTATTTTATTTAAATTTTTTGTTAAGAAGTACGTTAACTTTAACTGCATATATTTCATTAAATACTACAGTTATTAATTTTGTTTGGTATGTAATAATAATGTACCCAAATTATTTCATTATAATTTTTTAGGTAAAAATGTCAATATTGAAACTATTCTCTATTAAAAAAATCCTCATATTAAAAAATATATATTTTTTGAAATTTCTATCTCCAGCGAACTAGAACTAAAATGTTCCGTCGAGTTCCAATTTAAAAGTATGATTGGTATATAAGAATACCAATAAAATTATATTTGAGAATATTGGTTCGGATTTTTTGCGATCTTTTAAAATATCAGAATAATACTAGGAATTTTTGAAGAATTATTTCAAAATTATAAGGTATTGACAAAAAATTTGTTATACAAATAATACAGTAGGATTGGTATGATTAGATTCTGCCATGCCCACCTTTAAAGAATTCCTTTTTTTTAACAAAATATATAAAATATGTCCTAAAATCAAACAAAAATATCTTTTTTATCCCATCTCTAGTGGGAATTTTTAAGGCCTTGTCTACTAACAGAATATAAAATTCTAGTCCAATATCTCCAAAACTGGATTTTTATCATTTCAAAGCTGCCAAACTAGAGTTTATCATTCCGTTTGTAACTTCCACAATTTTCGTCGGAGTACAAAAAAGCTTATATTTTCTGGAATGAAATGAAAAATCGATCTATAAATATTTAAGATATCGGCCAAAAAGTATTTTTTATCTTTTTGGAGCCTTCATATAAGCTACGGAATTCGTTCTTATATAAATCGGTCAACAAATTTTTCTAAAATTTCAGTTTTTTATATGGGTCTATAAAAAACCGAGTTATTTGTTAAAAAACTAAAAAACCTACTAAAAATAAATACACACAAACATTTATATAAACTGACGTATTGTAAAGACTATTAGCGTTGTTCTTTTTTGCATAAGCAAGTAGTGGCAGTTTGTATATACACACATTTATTTATGTATGTTCGAACGCTACATGCATACATATGTTTATCTCTGGAAAAAGGAAATACTACACAATTGAAATACTACAAATTGAAATTAAAGGTCTTAGGTATACAATTTTGAATTATCTATAGTGTAAATATATCCGCAATTTTTCAAACATTGCAAATTTTGTTTGTTACATTTGTTTTATGTATATTTCTATAACGGATTTTACCGAAAAAGTACAACAACAAAGACTACATATATCCTTTTATCTATATATATATATATATATATATATATATATATGTATATTATTATGTTGTATATTTGTTGAAATATGAGAATAAAAAATATTAAAAAATGTTTAAATATAATTTTTTCCAACAATGTTTGCTATGTGTTTCAATAGCTGTTAAAATTATACCTTTTGCAAAAATTGTACCAAAATATAAAATTATATAAACGTAGAACTTCCAAAATAAATTTAATTTTTTCAATTTATTTTCATCGACGTAAATAAAATAGTAACTGTATTGTATTGCTACCGTTCATAGGCAAATTCATACAAAATTTAAATATCTATACTTTAGGAGTAAACTTGTAGAATTATACGTGTCAATTTTAACGTCGATAAAAGTGCTCCTAACTTATGAATAAAAATTCAATTATGAATATAAGAATGATTTGAAATGAAAAAATATTAAAAAAGGATTATAATCATATACAAAATTTTGTTAGTTTTTTATTTTATAAATAACAACGTGTAAATTTAATAATAATTTACATTATAATAATTTACAAATAAATATGAAGTGCTCCCAAGTAGGGTTAATGTCATTTTTTTAACAGTCTTGCCAATAAATGCTTTTTATTTCTTGTTTAATCCTTTTGTAATCTCATCGTAGTTTTTAATATTAATAATAAAAATTATTGATTGCACTATATCTCCTAATATTGAAGAGTCTATGAGACCCTGATACGAGAATTTTATTTTAAAATAAAAAGCTGTGAGTGGATATTAAGTGTTTTGTTTTAAGTAATTTGGGATCTCTTAATACATTTTTGCAATTAAAGTCGAAATTTGGTTTCTAAATGAGACGATTTTCTGTAGTAACTTTATAAAAACTTTAAATCATATACAAACTTAAATTGTATCGAATTGGTCATTTGTGTACTATTGTATTTTTCAGGCTCGAACTGTACTAAAAATAGTACAATTGTACCAATTTTGACATCCCTGATATGTGCATATGAAGTGCGGTGAATATAGTTTTTATACCAACACATATAAATAAAATTTTACTAACACATTCTTAGGGTTACGTACCTTTGATAGCTGCATTAGGTACCAAATAAGATTGTTTCTTTACTAGTTCCTTTTACTGTGGTCACAACCAGGGCTGTCAGATGTGGCGATGTTTCGCCAAACGTGGAGATTTTTTATTGCTTTTGGCGACCGAAATTTCCGTTTGGCGACATGTCGAATTATGTGCCGACTTATTTGGCTAATTGAAAATTAGTCGCCAATGGAACTTATTTGGCTATTTGGGAGCGATTTATTTGGCTAATTTTTAAATTTTGATTAAATAGGTAATTGTGAAGAAAAGCTATTAAATTTTCATACCATAAATCGACTATTTTTAGTATTTGCCTATCTAGCAAAATGTAGAGCCTTAATAATTTACCCCCGTATTCTAATAAACAAAACTGGCAAAAAATATTGCTATAATTCTGTAAGCTAGTTAGCTTACCAATGAGCAACTTTTAAAACAAAAATATAAAAACAATATAAATAAAGCTGACTTAATTTATGATTGGGGTATATATTCAATAGATGTATTGAATAATAAAAATAAATAATGTTCCTTTTATTTCTAATTTTCAATAAATTCGCTACTTCCATAATTAAGTTTAAACCCAAATACCGCGAATACGAGCGTTGACTTCGAAAAACGGCTGTCACCATTGAATTCAGCGCACTCGAATTAGCTGTAGAAGTTGGGTGCCCAGCTTGTTAAAATTTGCAACTAGCACAGTGTTATTGTTAGCTATTGCAATTATCGTTGGCTTTGTTAAATTTTAAGTACTAAAAATTTTATGACACTTAACATTTTAGTAAATTTGTAATATTTTTTAAAAGACCAAATAAAATTTTAATTTGGCGATTTTTAGCGATTTCTGATTAACTATTTGCCGATACAGGCTCAAAAAATCTGAGAACCCTGGTCACAACTAAATAATACAAAGAAAAGAAACTGAGTCTCTCTCCTACAACATTATTTATCTCTTCTCACATACAAGATCTGTGTGAATTCAACACACTTGTGAGAGAGCAAAACGACACAAAATAAACAAAAATTTCCTTTACAATTGAAGGAAAATTACACACTCGACACATTTATTCGCTACCAGATAATATTTTTACAATTTTTTCACGTATATACATTTATTGTATTTGAACTCCCTAACACAAACCGAAAAAATATATATATATATATTTTTTTTTTTTTTTCATATTTTCTTTTTCTTTATTTGAATTTAAATTGAGCGAACAAAGTTGATACTTTTCGTATTAAAAATAAAACAGAATTAAAAAAAATAATAAATTATTTTCAAATTCATCAACAAAAAGCCAAAGTTCTAATTATATTTATATTTATGGATGTCAAAAATATGAAAATTTATGAAAATCTGCGAGTATAATTTTTGAGCAACTATGTGTACTTATGAAGAGTGATGAAATTTGTTTCAGCACTAATACACATAAGTAAATAAAATAAAATAAAAATACAATCTTAAATATTGATTTGTTCCTTTTTTTTTTTTTTTGACAACAGGGTTAGGTTGAAAAGCCTTACATTCTTATGACTATAGTTACAATTTGAGTGTTATGATTATTTTTTAGTCCCAATATTTTCTGTACACAATTTTCATAAAAAATTATATATTTTTTGTGAGGTTGCAATATTAAATATATTGTTCAACAAGGTAGGTCAGGGCAGAATAGTTTTATTATATTTTTAGTCCTTGGAATACTGGATATAACTTGCATATAGATATATGTTCTCCAAGCTATGCCCAACGACTTACGTATTTTTTAGTTAAAAAATTACAAAGTAGCATTAAAAAAAAAAAGAAAACATTTGTACTTATCTAACAAAACTAAATTATCTAACGGATATTAAACATATATGATTTTGTGTTTTAAGATATGGATGATTTATGATATAAGGGAATATGAACTAGAAAATTTTACCACATATAGATTTTCTGTATCGTATGATATATCCAGTAGTTACAAAAAATAATGTTAAAAAAACTGTGACTTTGGAGGCACTTACATTGTTCAACAAATATCATACCAAAAAAAAAAAAATAATAATAATAATAAAATAATAATAATAATAGTAATAATAATAATAATAATAATAATAATAATAATAATAATAATAATAATAATAATAATAAAGCTATTGAATGTGATTTTTAATTTTTTCAAAGTCAAACTTCTAAAATTGTACTTTCTGTAGGAAAACTGTTCGAGATACCCATTTGTGTGTTGCAAAAACTTTCATTACCAAATATTGAAGTAAAATACTACTATAATAATACCACACTGCTTACACTTTAGCAATTTATCTCATTATTTTAAGACGGTGATCTCACTAGAGGTAACTATTTACTATATATGCTTCCAAACACGGTCTTAAATAATTAATTACTCTAATATAAATACATATTAATCTGCACAATAATTATGCAACTAGTTATATGCAATGCAGAGAAAACTTAACTGTTGACACAGAAAAACTTCGAAATATAGTAGACATGATGTCGATTTTGCCGTTGTATTAAAAAGCATGCCGTTAGGTAACTATCTGTCATTACTAGGTTTCTGCTGGTCATTTAAAATTCAAGATTTAAATCGTTTTTAAAGGCAATTCAATTTTAATTCGTGGTTTTATAAAAAGAAAATATTTTTTTTTTTGCATATAATTTATATCTGAATTGTAACCGACACGCTGTGGGATACCAAAAAAAAAACAAGAGAAAAAATACTGCATACTTCTCAGCTAATTGCATGTGTGCGTATACTTAATGCGAAATTGTAATTTAAATGTTACTCATAACTAGAGTTGATTTTTAAGTAAAATGTGAATTAAGTAAAGTTTATCAAGAAAGAATATAACCGATTAAGTCTTTCTTAGAAGACTTAATAGAAACTATATTACATTTTATACAATTTGGTAAAAAAAGTATATGGGCCGTTATCAAAAACTTTTTCGGCTGGCTGACACTATATTAAATAAACGGGTTTCAGATTTGAACTCATAAGATTTGAAACTAATAGTGTGCAAAATTTTAGCACTACAGATTTTATTTTATAATCATGATTGTCGTTCAAAGTTCAAATTGAAATTGTTTGAAATTACTTAACTTTTTCTAATTTTTCAATACTTTATGATAGCGCTTTTATACTTTTAGATTTCATGTGATTTTATGTAGAATAATGGTAGAAATTTTAGGCTATCGAGCACACTCTCAACAATTACATACTGGGTAGTAGAATTTTGATATCAAAATATTTTGGTTTTTTGCGCAGGGTATGTGCGCACCTCAACGTAATATAAATTTTGAAACAAGAATTAGTACTTATAGCAATTATGAATACCGCTGATGTTCATGAAATATTTAGTGTGATAGACACTTTTAAAAGACAGAAAATAGGACCAAAAATGAAAAAAAAAATAACACAAATTACTGTGTGAGCTTAGTTTTTTTATTATTTAATGCTATAAATTAAATTTATTGAAAAATATTAAAATATTAAATAAGAACAAAATTTGTAAAAATCGCGATTTGTTTTATAAAGAAACTTTTAAAAAATTTGCTCGAGCACACTGAAATATATTATGCTAATACCATAAAATATTAAATAGGTTTTGATGTTGCTTGTAATTTTTAGCATAATTATACAAAAAGTTTAAATTTGTAAAATTTTTTATGCTCAATTTAAAACCACTATACCTTTCACGTCCCTAAATCGATATATATATATATATATATATACATATATATATATATATATATATATAATGGCCCATATACATACATATATAAATATATATATTTTTCACCAACAGAAGAAGTGGAACCAAAGAATAAATATTGATGTTAAAACAAGGTCTGTTCTTTTATTTATACATTTTTAAAATTTTAAACCTTGCTTCATCCATTAAATTTTTTTAATGGACAACAGTTGGCATAAATATGGTCATTAAAAGAACATTGACATGACTTTTGTTTTGGCCTTTATTTAGATATTTTTGCCAAAAAGTATTTACATATGAAAGTAATACTTGTTATTGTGGTTGACTGTCTCGATACAAGAGATTACATTGTATTCAGACTAGTCTCTGTATACAAAAATTACATATGCATATGTACACACATGTATAAAGTTTAGAAATTGTAAAAGAGCAAATCAAAGAAAAATTAGTGCAAGTGCTATATTCGGCTGGGTAAAATCTTGTATACCCTTCACAAAAACTCTATTTTATAAATATATAAATATATTGGAATTATCTCTCATCAATCATATTAACCATGATATCGGAAATTTATAACGCAAATAGTCCCCGAAAACATATGACTTAGAAAGATCGCTCAGACCATCTATATAGAAGAGTTTATTCAGCTAAATTGTAAATTCCTTTATAGTTTTCTACCAATATTTTTTTTCCAAAAAGATACCTTAGAGTTATATATTTTAAACTTGAAAATTTTCGGAATTTTTGACCTTGGGGCTCTAAGACACAATTCCACCAAACATTATGCAAACATTATATGCCATCCTATTATCTAAATTTAAAAGACTAAAACACAATTATAGTTAACTGATAATATTTTAAGAAAAAACATCTCACATGCTCAAATTTACTTATTTTTTCACAAAAATATGCCTATATTAACACAAAATTCAAATGGATTCAATGAGGATCGAACCATTTCATTAAGGTTTAAAATCTATAATACTGCCACTAGACTAATTATACCCACAGAAATTTTGTTGAGAAACAATTATGTGTACTCCTCAACATATTAAAAATTCTACAACGTTGAAAATTTTCTTATTTAACAAAAATTAATGTAAAACTATTCTTTAATTTAGAAATTCAAAATGCCTTGTTGTCTAGCGAGTAAGAATTCAAGCTAGGAGCATACATTTATAAGCATATATTTACGTGAGGGAAAAAACCTGATTCAATTGTAAAAAAACCAATTCACATATATTTTTTTATGTCAAAAAACGAATAAATAAATAGATAAATAAATAAGTAAAAAATAAATAAACAAGTATTTTTTTTAATTTAGTTCGCAGTACAACTTCTTGTTGTATTCTACGGCTAGGAGTTTTAAATTGTGCCTATCGGTTCGGATCCTTGCAAACAGAAATGTAATTAACTTTAATTTAATATATATCACTGAAATTATTTAAAAACATATTTTACAGCTCTTAATCTGATATTTCAAAATTTTAGTTTTTGTTTGAAGATAAATTGTAAAACAAATTTTCGAAGTCTTTGTTAAGGATCGAGCTCAGGACCTAAAGTCTTTCAGTCACAAACACAAGCGGTACTGCTTGTATAAAAGGCTTAAAACATAACTCAAATCCAAATAATACTTTTTTATAAAAAAAATTTAAACGTGCCTGAAAATTCTTAGCAAATAAATTTTTTAATAATGAAAGTTAGTAAATTTTTTTTAAGAAAAACTGAATTTTATAAGGAAAGCACAGTCTAAATGGTTTATAGTCTAGAATACTTCCTCTAGACTATTCAATCTCAGAACTTTCTATATAATAGAAAATATTTATATATTATTGTATGTGTTATGGAAAATATTATTAAATTTGGGCAAAGAAAATTAGAAATTTTTTAGAGGCTGTTCTAGAAAATCGTTTATAACTCCGCCATTCTTAAATGGATTTCGCTGAATTTTAATATCAAGATTTTCGAGACCATTTGCCACATATGTATTGAAAGAGATATGTATTAATTGGACTATGAGATTAAAAAAATCCATTTCAACATACAGTCGGACAGACATCCCGATTTACAGATAGACATATATTCTCAAAAGTTATTTTTAATCGTAACAATCACTAATATTTTCCAATTTGAGGCCCTATATATATATTTAAAGAAATTCGTATAAAACAACAAACTTATATATATTTTTATTTTTAATCGTAACATATTTTTGATCGTAAAAATCACTAATATTTTCCAATTTGAGGCACTAGATATATATCTAAAGACTTTCGTATAAAACGACAAACTTATATATACCCTTCATTTTATGTGAAGGGTATAAAAAAACACATAACATAAAACTCAAAACCTTAACTAAAGTAGCAACTTAAATGGGTACTTAGTAGTTGTTATAAGTAATTTTTATGTACATATATTAAAATAAACAAATTACTATGATTATATGTGTATGTATGATATATGTATAATTTTTGAAAACATAAACAAACATTAGTAAAAATGATATATTTAGTAATCTGTACATGGCTTTGTCTGACAAAAAAACCCATTGTATTTGTTTTACTCTTATTTCTAAGTTTATTTATAATGTCTTGTTCAAAAAAAAAAAAAAAAAAAAAAAAAAAAAATGCTACTAAATGTGTGAAAAATAGTAAATACATTGAAGCACACAAATACAAAGGACAAACTTAATTGTGTACATACACATATTTACACATAAACTTATTTACAGGTGCATGTGTACAATTAAATAGAAAAATTTTACAAACGTTAAATAAATAGATTAGATTGCATCGAAAATTTTATACTTAATACTACAAACTTTTCCTAGCAAACAATGGGATATATCGACCCTAGAGTCACTTCTCTATATACAACCGTATTAAGAAAAAAAACGAATACATTTTTTCATACAATTGTTAAGCAAAATTCCTTTAGAAAATCATTATTAAGTTTATTGGAAGAAAAAAACTTTGTATTCATGCATAAATTTTTGACAAAAAGACTATTTTTTTAATTTCCGGGTATTAACATTCATTCCCAAATTAAAAAAATAAAATGTGCCAATATAGCTGTTTAAAAGCCTATAAACTGAATTCCGGGACAGGATAAATTTTCCTCACATACGTTCAATTTAAGCTATTTTGGAATAAAAGCATAAACATAAACAGAAAAGGATATATTTTTCTTGTTTTGTATTAAAATACCAGCATTGTGTGTGGCGAACCAAATGTTCGCCACAATCACTTATGTACGACATTTTCGTTATTTGCTGTTTCCAGGTAATATAAAATGAAAAAAAATACACTAGAAAGGAAAAAATTCTTTTGGAAAAAATTGTTCTATAAAAAATATAAAAAGGAGGAATTTATTTACCTTCAAACTAAACTATGTTTAAGCTAAACTATATTTAAGAAACAATTTTCATCTTTTTTTCTTCCGAAATTTTTAAATTTAATAAATAGTTTTTAAAAATTGGCACCTGTTCAAAAAACTTGTAGGAAATGCAAATTTTCAAGTGATTTATTTTTTAATTTATGAATTTTTATAAAACGTTAAATCTTTTCAACAATAATTTGATTTATTTTTTCTGGATTCTCAAAAGAATTTCGTTAATTTTAATCTTAAATTTTACGATCAATTTTGTTACATTAAGAATTGATTTAATATTACTTCAAAATTTCGGTTTCATAAAAAATATTTTTCTATTTTATAAATCCGAATCTATAAAAAAAATCTTTAACGTGGAATAAAAAAGCATTTTAGCACAAAAAAATCATAAATATTATAAATTGGTTAATCAATAACATGACATTTTTCCCCAAATTTTTTCAGACAAATTATAATAATTTTTCTAGATATTATTAAATTGCGCATCATAATTTTGCATATAGGGAAAATATTGGTATACGACTCCGCCAATACCGGTATCAAAAATTTGTAGATGTCAGCAACATTTAGAAAGACACGACATTCCCACCTACGCCCCAAAAATGGAGAAAATAAATAAAAAATAATAAAAAAAAATAATAAAAATCCCAAAACTCCTGGTCTAGATAACATCCCCGCCAAGATTGTACACCCCAGTACCGATAGGTTTTGGATATCAGAAACGCTCCTAAAGAGGGCACAAAAAAAGGAATTAATTCAATTGAAAAAAATATATATATATATATATATATATATATATATTTATATATATATACATATATATAAATATATAAAATATATTTTCTAACTATTTGGCTCCCCAGCCATAACACAAAATGTAATGAAACATAAGAGTACCAAAGTAGCAATAAAAACCAATTATTACAGTTGAGTTACCAAATTGAAGTGCTCATCAGAAATAACCATAAAAGTAGAAAACTACTGCCAATAATTTTTTCTTCTTGATTGATAAATAATTTCCACTATCAATGTTAGTGGAAGAAACTAAGGTGCTTAAAAAATTAATCAAACGTATTTCAAATGCAAATGCATAGAACTAATTAGGAATCAGAAAATGTGCCAGGAGTTTTAAGCGAAATGCATTGTTTGAGTGCGAAAATACACGAAGCTCAATGGGTAAATAATTCCAGGACTCTAACAATGAAGGATCTCTCAGAAAACTGCATCTTATCCTTGGAATAATAATCTGAGGGTTTCTTGTGGAATGTGAAAATAATTACTCAGAACGAAGACAATAAGGCAGACCACTTTTAATAACTCTGTAAAAATGCAATAAATTACGAATATTAACAAACTGTTTAAAATAACAACCTGGGTAGGTCTTCACATGCTCAGAAGTATGAAATCGTCTCCGAACATTATAAACGTATCGTACAATAGAATTAGTGATACAGTTTAATTTTGAAAGTATACAACTAAGAGTACCAGACGTAACTTCCAATCCATATAGCACGTGTAGCATTAATAACGCATAAGCTAATCTATATCTTATTTGACAAGGTAAGAATGTATTATTAGAATAGATTCTGCGTAACGTTCCCAACACTCTACCGTATATATGATTAATATGGCACTCATGTATAAGCTTGTTATCAATATATACTCCCAAACATCTTAAGTTATCTACAAATTCGATCTCTTCTCCATTAATAGCAATGCTTAAATCATACTCTGTATTACCAAAAAGAATGGCTTTAGTTTTATCGTAGTTAACACATAAGGAATTGGCAGATGACCACTCAGAAAAACGAACTAAGCTATAATCAATATTAGATTCCAAAATATCAACATTTTCTTTATGTGCACTAAATTTAAGAGACACATCATCAGCAAATAAGAATGATCTACAAATCTTAGTGTCAATAAATGTAGGAGGTCGTTCACATACATAATAAAAAGTAATGGGCCTAAAACAGATCCCTGGGGTACCCCTGCGAATAAGGGAAGCGTGTCTGAAGAAGAAACACCAACTTCCACAAACTGACACCTACCAGAAAAGTAGGAGTAAATTAATAAACAAGCCGACCTTGAAAAATTAAATTAAAATATTTAAGAGGAGAACAAGTCGGTTTTCGACGGTCTTGTATAGTCACGTAAATACAGTTCGCATAATAGTTGAATAATCTGTGAAATAGCGTTCACCTTGCTATATTTTTATTGATTTGAGAAACAGTTTGACAAATTACAACACCAGGCCATATGGAATATGTTGGAATGTAATTGAATGCTGTCCTAAATCATAAACTTAGTCAAAGCGATGTATCATGGTAGAAGTTATCGCATCCAATACAGCCAAAATTTAAGTGATAGGATTGCGATAATGACTGGTGTTATACAAGGAAGCGTACTACCACGTATGCTATTCAATATAGTATTAGACAACTCCAAGAAACACTGGCATAACATGGGTTCTTCAAGGTACATTAGGTGACTTAGACTATGCTAACGAGATTTGTCTTTACACATATAGAAATTCCCATATGGCATCTAAATTACATAAACTGTGTAATGTCGCATCCGAATGCAGGCTAAAGATCAATGTAAACAAAACAAAACTATGTGCATCAATATGACAACGAACAGTCCTTTCACTTTGTACGCACAGAAATAGAATCAGTATCCTCCTTCATTTACCTCGGGAGTATTATTTCTTGTAGCAGTGATTCTAGTTAAGATACAAAAGTACGCCTAAATAAGGCTAAAGCTGCCTTCGGTGTTCCCTCCTCGGTTTGACAATCTAACTTGTAGAATTCTCCGTACATTCAGGCCTTACAATATCACAAATAGCGATTTGTGGGCAAGAACTTGTCAGACACCGATCCATGCGGAAATAAAGCGTCGTAAATGGTCTTGGCTGGGACACATCCTGCGAAAATCTCCAGATGAAATTACAAAGAATTACAAGGAAGCAGAAGAGAAGAACGCCGATCAGATTATTGAAGGCAACTAATGGAGTGAAATAAAATGAATTGATAGATGGAAGACATATGTTAAATAATTAAAAAAAAAGTGACGATCAATTTAAACTTTTTTAGAAAATTTATTTTTACGCGTTATTATTATTTTAGGATTTAAAATTGTAATCATAATTTCGAATTTTTCAAAATAAAACAAAAAGAAATAATTCCACCCCCAAATGCTTTGGCTGGATCCGCGCCTGTGTAAACAATACCAAATATGAAATAGTGATGTTGATTTTATTATAGAATATTCGTTGTTTGAATACTTGTAACTAAAACCAACAAAAATTAAATAATAGTATGATAACAAAAAAAAATAAATCATCACAATCACAGAATAGCAACGGATTTAACAAGCTCCCATACAAATTATACATCTGTTGTTCATTTACTTCATTCAAGTATGTATGTAGTACTGAAAGTAAAATAATACGAATGTGATTCGAATTCGTATTGTTTAGAAGAATAATTTTATTACCGCAATAATCATATTCGTATTGCCGAAGTTTTCCCCATCGGGAGAGATTTTGCATCACAAGCGATACATCTAAGCAATATGAAAGTAATACGCTTGGAAGAAAAATAGACAACATTGCTAGATAATCATCTAGTTGAAAAAAGAAGATACCGCCAGATAATCTGCTAGGAGATGTTATAAATATATAGAAAATTTATCATCTTGAAATAACATAATAAAGAAAACTTTTACATTTTGTAAATCATGTATGCAAATAAATCTTAACTAAAAACAAATATCATCAAAATTTTATTTCACTTTTGAAAAATTTTTCGACAACTGAAAAAATGTTGACTGAAAAATGAAGGTGTTGCGTTAATTTCTTCTAGATGATCTCTTAATGAAAAATGGACGATTTTTTTTAAAGATAAAAATAATAAAAAAATTTAAATTATTTTTTTTTTTAATTATCTTTCGTTGTTTATTGCCTAATTTTCTTCCAAATAATAAAATCAAATGTTTGCAGGGATATGTTGACATTTATTTCATATATGAACAAGTGTGGTTGTCTGCTATATATGGATGTGTATGAAAAATTATACGCGTTTATATTCATATACATAGATGTGTATGTATTTATGTATGTACGTTGAGTTGCTGATTAGTTTCTAAAGTAGAAAATTGTGTTGCCATTTCTAGTCTTTTTGTATTTTTTTTTTTTTTTACATTTATATTACTCTGTTGGTTCTCTTTTTTTTTTCTTTGTTTCTTCTCGTCTTTTGCCTTCGTTAGTTTTCATTTTGTAACAATAGCACCAATATGGTTCTTTAATTAATTGTAATTAGCCTGGGTGTGGGTTTTATTTAATATTCGCATATGGTTTGAGTAATTGCTAAAAAGAGTTATCATTTGCATAAATAATTACACGTCATAATAAATTTAAGTATATTGAAATTAAAATAAATAACAATATACAAAGAAATAATAATGATTAAATTTAAACATTTATGCCTTAAATCAATTATTTAATTAAATATTTAAAAGCAGGTGTAAAAATAAAATTATGCGGTTATTTCATTTAAATTATAAAATTAAACTTATTTTGTTTACACAGAAAAAAATTAATAATTGATTTTGGTTTAAATTTCAATATTTTTTTTAATAAAATTAATTAGAATTATGATTGAATATTTTGCCTAAAATCAACTGAAAATTTTATTAGTTGACTTTTATAGTTAATTAAATCCTTCCATCAAGAAAAACTCATGAATTGTGTTAGTTATTTAATAAATTATTAAAAATATTTAAAAAAATATAGGTAAAGTTATACAAAATAAATAATAAAACATTAAAATTTCATCTTGTTAAAATTACCGATAACTATGTACACATAAGATTTTTGAAACCTTTGAGTTCATTCCAATAAACATTTACATATAATCCTATCAGAGATATACCAATAATAATATTAATGAATATTATAGATATCTGCACAAATAGTCAAAAACAATTAATATGAACTAAACGTTTACACACAAATAATCTTTCATAGAACAGCTTTGACAGACACTTGGATCTTAAAATTAAATAAAACCTCCGGTACCAACGATGGAAACATTTATAAAAGCATATAGACGATAAAAAATTTCAACATGTATTTAAAATGATCATATAATAAACGGGTCTCCATAAACAGAGCAATTTCTTATTACATGTTTATATTTCATAATACAGTTTTTAAAAGATAGAATGAACCAAATAGTTGACAAATTTTGAAAATTGGTATTAAGTTATTTTATTTTTATATTTTTTTTCTTTTGTTGAGTTTTTTTTCTTTTGTATATATTTTTTTTTTTTTTTAAGCTGTCTATTTTTGTTAAAAACTTTTAAACCAATTAGATAGTTAATTATATTAGTTTATAACGTAATTAAATTTCAATATAAAAGGAATAAATAATTTTATTAAAAAATTATTTTGAATATTTTTTTCTGTGTTTTTTATCGACTTGAATTTAAAATCTTAATTTAAATTTATTACAAAATTTATTATTCTTATGTTTTCACAAACACATAACATTCCTTTCGCAATTACATGATAAAAAATCAATATTTTTCAATTACTTTCATTATTAATTAAAAATTCTTTAGTAAAAATATATATTACTTTTACAAATGCATATGGAAAAAAATCTTTACATTTTAATCCACAAAAACAACAAAATATTAATTTCAATTTTATCAAACAATTAGTAATAAATAAATAAGTGTATCAATAAACTTTCTTAATTGTTCAGAAGAACAATTTCATTATAAAATCATACAAATCCCTGGTTAAAAATACTCATTGATGCAACAAAACTCATTACAATGATACAAATACATAAACAGAAATATTTAATAAAGAAATTGTGTGTATGAGAGGAAGCAGTAGGATCAACAACAATGTTAAATTTTGCATAGCGTGGTGTGTGCTTGCATAAATGGCTGTGTGTAATAATTAAATTTTAAAAATGCATTTATACTCCATTTGAGAGTACAAATACATAAATAATTACAGGTAACCCTCGATTTACGTGGCTTATTGGGATCGATGTAATTAAATGCAAATTGAAAACGTGTAAAACAAGTTTTAGAATAAATAGAAAATCTAATTTTGCGACCAGGATTTTTTTGTGTCGCGTAAATCGAAGCACTAATTAAATTAATTAGTTTGGGACCTAAAAATCGCGTTAAATTAAAATACATAAAATTCTTTTTTTTATTTAACATTTCTTGCTGATTAAAAAATGAAACATATGGTGTCAAATATTTTATATATGTGTTTATCATTTTTCGAACACATAATACCTGTTGGCATAAGTTTCCGTACCAAACCATTTTCGTCGGCCTTTTGATGATATTATTTAAATGAAATTGAATTAAATTAAATTAAAATAATATAAAAATTAAATAAGCACTCAAAAAATTAAAATTCATTCCTTCAAATTTTATTTGAATTCAACTTGAATTTTAGGCCTTTTTTTAATTATCTTTAAAGTAAGAACTTTCTTTAAATTATATTCAAACTTTTTGGTTTTTGTCAAAAAATTTAAAAAATTAAAAAATAAAAAATTCGTGAGGAAGAAAATTAAATAAGAATTCTAAATTTCTTTAATAAACTCTTCAGAGAGATTAAGTTTATCATAAGGGTCACTGCATATCTTTTTGGAGCCGGAAAAATTGAGTAAAAGTATAAATTATTTTTGCTTAAGACGAAGTTGTTGCATCCATTCATCACAATTAAAGAAAACAATCAGAATTTTGATGCAGAATATTGCATCATATTATTTGTGCTGACGCGTTCAACTTTAACTTTTTATTAAAGATATATATTTCTTATTATTCTAAATTCATTTAATTATAATTAATTAAAAAAGCAAAATATTATGTTTGTTTTGAGTTTATAAGAATTAAGTAAAAATATAGCTTGACTTTTATTATCTCTTGTACTTGAAATGCACTGTTACCAAGGCATTGATTTATATTATATTTCCAAGCTCAAACTTGATCATTTTATTTATTTATTTTTTTTTTTTTTTTTTTTTTTTGGTATTTTACTGATTTAATATTTGAAGGAACCTTTATTAGTATTGTTATGTTCGATTTAAATTCAAGTTTCTTTTTCATTGGATTATACTGCTGAATTATAGTGCAATTCAGCTACATTTCTACACTTGAAGTTTTGATTCAAATTCAACTTATTTTACACTTGAATTCAGACAAAATTGCTTATTGGGAATTATTCAGTGGAATTTTTCCTTGAATTAATAAAGTTTGTGAAAATGCCAATGCACAGATAATACATATTCCATTTTGCTGGTATCTAATTATAGTCCACAAAATCTACTTTGGAACTGTCAAAAAAATGCAAAATTTACGAATGCAAAATTGTTTGTGGTCCTTTGAACCGGATCTGACTACTCTAACCACATCTATAACATCATTTAATGCTAGGTTCAATCTCCCTTTTACTTGCCCCAAACGCCTGGCGCTACTAATTGAGTCCCTCAAAATTGCACCCAGTGCAAGGCGGGCGCCATATTTAGATTTCAACGAAACCAAAATGGATAGGACACCGCGAATGCTGACGAAGTGTATAGCGGCACAGAAAATACGTATTCCATTCTTATTATTTAAACGCTTTATATCAAGTTCGAGTAATATAAAATCGCGTATTTAAAAAATTGGTCACTATTATTGACTCATGTTATAAAGAAATCATGTAAATAAAGCATTGCATAAATCGAGGATTACCTGTGTAAGGAATACTGATGCAACCAAGTATAAATGTTACATACATATGTATTTACTTATGTTCTTATACAAATAAGCAATGAAATATTGTTATTTTTATACTATGTGAGATGTTTATTTTGAAAGTGGCCTAAGTCCCTTCATTAAAAAATCGAGTTAGTCAAAATAATAGTTAATTTTTTATATAATAGTTTTACCCTAATTTAAGTTTTCTTCTTTATTCAGAAATCTTAACAAGTTTTATGTAAATTTTATGTAATTATTTAAAAATTTAAATATTTTCATGCCCAATTTCATAATTTTTGTGAATGGACTTAGGCCACTTTCAAAACTAACGGCTCATATATATGTACGTAAGAATGTATGTATGTATGTATGTATGTATGTATGTATGTATGTATGTATGTATATATGTATGTATGTATGTAACTGTCTGATTTTGTGTATTTATATACTTGTATTACAGCATTACCTTTACCTCTTTTTAAATTAAATGAGCAAAAATCTGACAAAAGAAAACAAATTTAATTATTATTACGCAATATCAGTAGAAAAAGTGGGAAAATGGAAAAACTGCAATATATTTCTGCCAGAGAAATTTCGAAATTTTGTAATACTTTTGGATTTTTTATTATTTTTATAAAAAAAAAAAAAGACAATTTTTCACAAACTTTGCTGTCCACGCAATTTTTGACAGCGCAATTTGATTGTTTTGTTATTTTCGTAATCATCGACAAAAACAAAACGTAAATTGTTCCTCTACACCCTCTTTTTGCCTCTCACTTTCTCATGGCTATGTACGGGTTGAAAATTAGCAAGGATTTAATTGGTATTAAACTTATATACTCTACAGAACATAATTTACATATTTGCTCTAGCTTTTATCTAGACAATGTTCAATCTAAAAAGGCCTATGGAAAGCGTATTTTGTTTGGTCATCAATGAATTAAATTTGAAATGTTATGGAATGAAACTAAAATTTTAATGATTATTGGAATGAGTACGAAATGCATATCATGTTTTCCACGATATTTAGCATTAATCTGTATTATAATCAATTAGTAAAATAAATTTCTCTATTTAAAAATATATATCCGGCATTTACATTTGAAAAGTACACATTCATACTTATATTTTTACTTTATGAGCTTTAAGTATATACAAAATAGGATGTACAAGAAATATTAAAATACATTTATCGAGCTTAATATTTCTGTTTCAGAAATAATGACTCCAGTTAAGTCTAATTATTTTATTGTACACTTTTTGTCAAAAAATTATTATGTAAAAATGTCTCTTTTCTTGCAACATAAAATCTTACCAAATTTACTGATATAATATCATAATATTTTTTAATACTTTTGGAAATATTTCATATAAAATTTAACTCGAAAAGTAGCTAAATTAAATTTTAAAAAGGTCAAAAAAGGCCTTAAAAAATAAGGATAGATAAAAGCTAATATTATTTTATTTGTCTATTTATTTATGTATTATTGGATTTTTTCATTAGTTTTTGATATATTTTATAAGATTTTTTAATAAATTTATAAATAAAACATAGAATGGCTGCCAGAAAAATAATCTAGTAAAAAATCTAATACAAAATTTGGGTTATACATATTTCACATAAAAAGTGTCCCAATGTTTTGACATGATTTTTCACAATTTTTGGATTATAATTTCTATTTGATTTATCATTTCAAAATTTTTGGGTGATTTTTTGCTTTTATAAGAAATTATTTTCTTATATAATTTTAAGAATCAAAAAAAGTTAGAAGCCAGTGTTGCTAGGAGCTGAGAATAAAAGGGGCTAAATAGAAAAGGCTGAATAGAAATGTCCAAAAAAATTTAATTCGTTCTAATTAGGTTTTGAAATTTTTTATAAAAAAATTGTAATAAATTTAAAAATAACACCCAGAAAAATTACTCAATGAAAAATTATCCAAAAATTCCCACACCAATTAGGGTTATATTTCATATGAAAAATTACCAAATGTTTTGAAGTTATTTTTGGTCATTTTTCAACTATAATTCCTTTTTGATTAAGCATTTAAAAATTTTTGGGTATTTTCTCTTATTAATAAGATTCTTTTTAAATTATTTTCATAAATAGTTTCTATTGTTGATAAATTATGTTAAAAAATAGTTTTAATTATCGATTTAGTAACTCCACGAAATTAGTTAAGGCATTTTTATTTGGAGAATGATGCGAAGCAGGCGAAATTTTTTTATATAAGTAATCTCGAATTTTTGGTGAGTATTACTTGACTCTCCTGTTACGTATTTCTAAAAATAGAAATAAACAGAAGGGACAAATTAAATAACAACAATATTGTTCATTGCTACGTAATAAGTGGCTACACAATAACAATTATACATTGCTTCATTTGCTACCTAAATGGTTTAAGCATATAAATGATAATAATTGAAAGTAAGTCACAGATTCCATAGATATATTCCATAAATATATAATGTTTACAGATACTAGAAAATGCATTCCATTTTGCCGAGTGTCCAATAAAACTTTTACAATGTATTCTTCTACAATTATTCTAAGAAAAGCTCTGAGGTCTAGTATAATAAAAGTTCCTCAATAATGAAAAAATAAGAATTTTTCGGTGTTACAAAACACATGTTTTTGCTGACTTTTCTCATCTTCCTAGATATAGTTTTCAATAATAAAATAATTAGAAAAGTGTTCCTAAATGGTATCGTGCTAAAAAGTAATAAAAAATTACAAAACAAATTGTCGTATGAAAAATTTACTCTAAATGCATATAATTATGTCAGAGAGTATCATAAAAATACATTAATATTAATCCTATCATCAAACAGTATACATATTTAGCATCTTTCGACCTAATTTAAAATTTATTCATTGCAATAGAAGCACCCAAAAATGATACACTATGGATAATGTTGTGTTTGTCTTACAAAGTATTAGTTCTTTAACAGCCCAGACAATTAGAAAGGAATTGGAAGGAAATAAAAGTGAGTTTAAGATTGTCTCAGAAATACTTGAATTCGATTAAACACTTTTATTTTTTATAGACAAATGGCTCCAAAACAGATGGCGAAAAAACTTTTAAAAAGATCTAGTTACCAATTAATTAATATATAAAATGATATATCAAGATCTGAAGAAAAAAAATTTCATAATAAATTGAATTTCCTTTCATCTTTTATTTAAAAAATATATGTTACATTTTATTTAAATGCACGTCTTATTGTTTTATTTTCAATTATATTGCTATTTTATTTATAACAGTTCTGATCAGCAGATATTTTAAAATTAAAGAAGGTAAAATTATCTTTAAAAAGCTGATTATTAACGGTCATAATTTGTGGCCATATTCCAATGACCTTAAACCTACTTGTTGGCAGTTTATATTTACTATAGATATATGAAAACTATTTATTTGGCAACATGACACATTTACCACAAAAAAAGAAAAACATGCAAAAGGTTTGACATTAAATTTAATATATACACAAATAAATATTGGGGCGGTCTCAAAAAAACTTTATTTTTAAATATAATTTCTTAAAGCTTTTTTTACGTTTGTATTGGCTAAAGTGGATAAAAATTCAGAAAGACTTTTTGTCGTCTTTATTACATTTTCTTACCCAATGAAAGGCTACCAAGACAAAAATGTTGAGAAATTGTATTTTAAAAAGAAGTTGACTTTTATTTTAGAGTGTAATAATGAAACCTGTTTCTTGGGCTACCTTAATATAAACACATTTATATCTATACAAATATTATATTGCAAATACATATATACCATATGCCCGCACTACCCACATTTTTATTTTTCAATTTTCTGCAACAATTATTTATGTTTAAGTTATGATAATTTTTTTATTTGGTTAAGTAAATAATTTAAATTGGTCCGTTGATGTCATTTATGTTAAACTTGTTTGTATCAACTCAAACCAAACCAAGCTGAACCGAAAAACAAATTACAAATTGATGTCTTTATTAAAAGTCATTAATTTTTATTAAACGTTTTTCACGCTCGTCTACATGAGCAGTTAAAAAAATATATTTTTTAAAATATTGTAAATGTTAAATGCAAGATAAAAGAAGTGTGCAAAAAATAAGAAAAAAATTAATTTTAATAATATTTAATTATAAAGTGGTAGATTCTGTTTTTTTATTATTTATTTAATAAATCTATCAAAATGATAAAATGGCAAAAGAGCAGGAATTTTAATAAAGATGACGGATAGTGAACTGTGTAAGTAATATATTTTAAAATTATGTTGAAAATTGTTTTATAAGTAAAATAAAAAAAAAATATGTTTCTGGGTAATAGGTAAAATTACCCACCTGGATAACAATCTTGACACGATGTGGTAGCTTAAATGTTACGCTGTGGTCTATTCCTTGATTTCTCAGATGTTCTCCGGGAACGGTCTCCTCTCTTGGAAGATACTGAATCTTCAAGATCTAGAATCTAAAGATCTGCACAACCAAAAATTATCCTTCCCCTATCCTCTTTATCACTACCCGCCTCGTCCTTTTCTTCCACTTGTAAGATTAAGGGGATTAGTAGCAGTACCGAGAACCTGAATGCTAATCAGCGGTTGAAGAAGAATAGCCGCTAACAGCTCCCCTCCGAATCCAAGACTCGGGTCGGTTGTAATTTCTTTGTCATCCGCTTACGTGCCACCCGTAGAATCTACATGAAAAATTTAAAAAACAACAACAAAAACAAATGGAGATGGATATCTCCTCTAAAGAAGACATTCTGGCCTCCAGTCAAGAGACTATGGTCGGCAATCCGAGAAGCATGGGCAAAAGACATAGCACCCAGTTGTTATTACAATACCCTAGAGAAACGTCTTCTCGATAGGACGTCAAGTCTAATAACCAGTCGAAGGGGAAGCAATAACAGAAAAAGAGCCAGAAGGAAATTGTGAGGCAAAGGAATGTCAAAGCTCTTTTCATCCCCGACAAAATCGCCACGAATGAGGCAAGTGACACTCCACATGAACGCGATAAGGAAAGAGCGAAGCGGAATCGCACTCAAGTTAACGGTGAAAATTCGTCGAAGAGGAGAAAGGTCCACGAGAAAAGGACAAAGCAAAGGTTAGTGATACATGGAATGACTTAAGCCTAAAGCTTATCTAAGCTGAGAAAACCCCAATTGAACCACGTGAAAAGGTTTGGTTACCAAAGATAAGCTGACGACAACGTGGGCATTATCTTCGCTATCTCAGAAAATAGTTCAGTTAAGCTAGAGAGTGTGGAATAAATCTCTACTTTGCGGTTATGAACGCTAAAGTTAAGGTGTTCCATCCCGCAGATCCAGAAGCTGGCGAGGCAGATGAGATGGAAGTAGCAACAATCTGCTGACAGGCATGCAGCTTAATGCACCCGCATAAAACTCTACAGTAGATGATGAAAACCATGACAATTAATCTGCGGTACTCAAAATTTGCACAGACAATCTTAGAATTCTTCTAGCTGAGAAAAACTTCGACATTTCCATAGTCCAGGAACCCTGGGTTTCAAACTCCCATATTAAAGATAAATAGAATCCAAGCTAAAAAGCATATAAATATCTTTCTCTGCTTCAGTAGCAAGTGTCAAATTAGCGTGACACAGGAGCTTTTGATCACCTCCAGCTATATGGCGCATAGCAAACCAGCACCGCCAGATGGAGTAAGGGCGCTTCCTTTCCTGTGATGCAAATTCAAGGAATACGTTATGGGGTAGCACTGAAATCAATAACAGAGTTGAGTGTCTATTTTATTTCATTAATACAAGTCACCTGACCATATGCAACTCCGGTAACGCTCCTAATACTCAGTGAACTTTAATGTATGGAAGGAGGTACTAGATATTACACTCACAAAAGACAGGTCTAATTTATCAGTTAATAGTTGCAGTGTATCCAAAGAAAAATCCTTCTCGGATCATTGTTGGATACTTTTCGATATTAGACTCGTCTGCAATGAAACAATGTCAACGTTTAGAAACCCAAGACGAAGTTTAAGGGGATTCTCGAGCACAAATTGAAAAGAGTACCATCAGTCGAAGAGACGACTGAAGGTGTTGAACAAATTGAGAACATATTAAGCAAGGAAATCATTAAAACTTTTAACATATCCTGTCCGATAACGAAAGCTAAAAAGAGGAGAAAGTGACAGTTACACCATGCAAAACGTAGAGTGTATAAGAAGGGATTCATGGAAAGGTTACTGCGAATCAATTAATAATACAAGGGAATTAGCAAGAGTTATTAAGGTTCTGGCAAACAGTCATAGTAATCCCTTCTATGTAAAGAGAATCCTCCGCATAATCTTTGGATATTATACGCAATACTCATTTTCCTGGCTGTACAGATGTTACCGACCTGGAAATGGATCATATTTACTCCTCGCAAGGAATCGAGGATGACATAATATCTGTGGGGAAAACTTCATGGGCAGTGGATAGTTTCTCTCCATACAACATGATTAAAGGCCGCTCCACGGAGACGGTTCTCCACGAAATCTTAAAGGTTATTGAGCGACATATTGAATTTAAATAATACACAACGGCTGCCTTTATGGACATAGAAGGCGCTTTCAATAATAACTTCACGAACTAGGAGCTGAGGATTATATCAGCAACTGGCTGGTTTCAATGCTGGAGAAAAGAATCGTCATTGTAAATTTAGACAACAGTATTAAGACCAAACAAGTTATGCGTGGAACTCCATAAGGAGCTGAACATTCAACATAGGGTCAGTAAGGCTACAGTAGCATACTAAATTTGTCGAAAGACGTTTAGTGTCAAATGGGACTTGAATCAAAAATTAAGAAAATGGCTATACACGACAATAATACGGCCAATTCTCGTATTTGGATCTCTTCTCTGATGGACTGCTACTAATAAGAGATACGTGATAGATCAACTTTAAAAGATACAAAGATCTGCTTCCATTGGTATGGCAGGCGTATTGCGTACTAGTCCTGCAGAAGCTCTGATGAATACTACGCTACACATGACACCCGTAGACCTACATATTATTGAAGTATCAGTTATGTGATAATATATAGGATAATATTTTCTGCAACTGGATGCTGAAGATCAAGAATATATGGACACGCGAGGATATTAAATTTAATACTTAATCAACCCACCGACTATATGACTATTCAGATAGACTTAAAGTCCTTTTTCCCACCAGCAGTGAATGGAGGAGGTGAAATTTTTGGAACAATATGAAACTAAAATATACACTGACAGTTCAAAGATGAACTACGAATTATGTGCTCTGATGTCTTCTCCATCGATCTCGTAATTGAACACTCTTATCTACTTCCTAATGAGGCAGGCATATTTCAAGCGGAAATACTAACGGTTAGAGAGGCATGCAAACTAATCCGCGATAGAAATGTTCAGGGGAATATGGGACTATTTGTCGACAGCCAAGCGGCAATACCATCGCTCAAATCACATACATCACATACATCGCATAAATCACTACAGTGTAAAGAGGAACTATTATGACAAAGTTGTCTGTCTGACATTACTGTAGTTTGGGTTCCTGTGCATAGGGATCACTATGGCAATCAACAGGAATACAAGTTAGCCTGGGCAGGCTCTGCTCTGAATGCCTCCTTAGTGGTTTCTGTCGCAATCCCACTAGGATCAGCCAAGAGCAGAATCCAAAAATTAGATGGAGAAATATAGATAAATGTAGAGTTGCGAAGGAAACGTGACCTACTTACAATGAAAAATGCTCAACAAACGCAAGCATAAGGATATAATTAATTTATGTTCCCATTTTTCTTCCCACACTTTCATCCCATTGCAAACTCAAATTAACTCATTCACCTGGCGAGTAGTGTGGTCTTATCAAAATGGAATCTAACGAATCTTATTGATTGCTCGTAATTTTATGAGCTACTACGTAAACCAGCCAACCAATAGGAAAAATTAGTATACTTTTTAAACAATTAAAGAAAGAAAGAATATGATAAAATAACTGTTTAAGATATCTGAATAAAATTTCACATGACCAGAGCTTAGAACCTTCTGGTTTGATTTGGAGCAGTCCACATCCCTTTCTGGTGGGCCAATATTTTTTAAAAAGCGCCAAGAATTAATTCGTGCTTTTATTGTAAAAAAAATATTAACCATACATAAACCTCACAAATCGCTATAAAAATACGGTTACATTAGTATGAAAATTCCTACAAAAAATACGTGCAGATTAATATAAAAAATTGCTGAAGTATACAAGGTTTATTGTTACATTTATATTCAAGTATGAGCTGTACATATAAGTATTTTGTATCTCTGAATTCGTATGAACTTAGACAATTATGACAATTATATAATTATGATTAATAAAAATAAATTAAATGCCGTCAAATTTCTTCAGACCGTGACGCGAGGAATTAAGAACTTAGATTTTGAGTATTTTTTGGAGAAATAATGTTAATATTTGAATTTAAATAAAATTTAAACCAACAAAAATATCCGTAATATAGAAACAAATTTGTCTTCAAATCTAAGAGTTAAAAAAAACTTCCACGTTTTTTTTTTTTTGCTAAAATATACAAAATCTCTATCCGGGTTAAAACGTGTTTCAAAAAATTTACCTTATATAAGCCATTCATCAGAAAATACTTTTTATACGTTTTTTTTTTTTTTTTGATCTCAGCTTTGCCTTCTTGAAAATTGACAAAATTCGGATGAGTTTTGTGATTCAGATTTACTTTACACATATTTTCCTGAAGACTTCTATTGAAAGCAATGAAAAAAAAAATGATTTACAGAGTCTTACTAAAGTACTTGATTTTTTATAATAACAGTTTAATTAAATGATTTAAAAGAATAATTATTAGATATATTAATTGAATTTTGTTTCCTTATATTTTAGCTTCATAATGCAAATATCAGGAATCGAAAATATTGCATTAATACCAAGAAATTTCAGAAATAGTGCGAAAAGTCACCGAACTTACCTCACAAAAGTATTTTAATTTCTATCAGCTTTAAATAAAATTAAATAGAAAGTTATTGTAAATTTTGGTAACAATAGATCACAAAAATCAATATTAAATGGTTACTGATTTTTTTCCCCCCAATTTGGAATTAAAGCTTGGGGGATATTTAGCCCAATTTTTAATTTAATTGAAGGTTGATGTAAGAACACGCATATTTTTCTTCTTTAAATTACAAATAAGATATTTTCTTTTTGTAATTATAGTAAAAAATTATAAGTATTTGGTTGCTTGCACGATTTTTATACCCTACACCATCATAGGTGGTTGGGGTATTATGCGTTTGTGCTGATGTTTGCAACGCACAGAAAAAATCATCCAACACCCATCTTAAAATTGATCTAACAATGTCCATCCGTCTGGCTGGCTGTCTATGTAAAACTTGTGCACAAAGTACAGGTCGCAATTCTGAAGATAATTCCATGAAATTTGTCACGTAAAACTCATGACACAATGAATAAGTCTATTGAAATTGGTTATGATCGGTCTATCATTTCATCTAGATACCATACAAATTTCCTCCCAGAATTGGGGTTTAACGATCATAAATGCCTTAAAAATAGCATTATTTTAATGAAATAGGTACAAGGATTTTTTGTATAAGTATCAATCGATTTGTGCGAACTTTTATGAACATAGCTTCCATATGAATCTCTCTTCCGAAAATCACTTTAGCGTGCATAACTCACATACAAATGTTAGCATCAATTTAATACTCAACACAAATAAGTTTTATATAAGTAGAAATTACTGTGACAAATTGTATGAGGATCGCTCCATAATGATCCATAGCTCCCATATAAGCCCACTTCCAGGAATCACCCTGAAGTGCATAAATTCATATAAATTTTAGTATTAAATTAATATTCTGTATTCGTATATTTTATTTTGCACTTGGTAAAAGTATCGGTCCACAATTGTCTACATGTCTAATATAAGACCCCTCCACGAATTTTAATTTACATACACAATGGCGTGGGGTGTCATATGGTCGGGCTTGACCGACTATAACTTTCTTACTTATTTTTATTAAAATTTCATATTTGAAGCATTGTTTATTATGGGATATTGCTCCATTAAAAATATAATATCTTAAATATGAAGCACATTTTAATACCGTTGGTTTTAATTCCAAATTTCAAAATGTTGAGAAATATCTACACTAAAACATTACTTGGGTTGACGATACAGCTCCAAAATATACCATGACATAATTATGCTTGCTTTCATTTCTATAGATACATAGCCATATTATTTTTTGACTAATATCTTGAACTAGAGAAAGCTAAAATATTAAATTTTTCATTTTATTTTGATCAACACAAGTAATATTAACAGAAATGTTAATATTTTCGGTATTTCTATCCTTTTATAGTGCCATGACCTCTTAAAAGGCTTATAGTTTTTTAGCCGGTAACTTTAGGGGGAAAAAATATATATCTTTTGAAGTTCATTTATATTTCCAATAAAAAAGATTTATGTTTGTTAAATCATATGGCAAAAACGGCTCGATTATTCCAAATTTCTTTTTTAGAAGATATATGTAAAAAAGAATTAGTAAATACTTAACAGTGATACCTAATTTATATGAAAAATTATATATTTTTGGCCTTTTTATTATTATTATTATTATTTTTTCTTTAGAGTATCTTCAAATATAGAAAAATATAAAAAATTCAAATAATGTTGTGAGGTACCGGGAATGATTGCACGTGATATATATATTTTTTTTTTTTAAATTTTCGGAAACGATTCACAATTTTGTGCTACCTTTCACAACATTTTGTAGAAGACATATTAGTTTAAAAATTCCCATTGATAGATAATTATTTATTTTTTTTATTTTATTTTATTTTATTTTATTTTAATGTTATAAATAGCCACTTTTTCGGCCCCTTTTTTAAAATGGAACTAAATGGCGAGATTCTAACACTATCCCAAAAAACCAAATGATATGGTTATATCATTACGACATCATTTCGGTGATAAAGAGATCCGGGAATATCATTTATAATTCCCATATATATATATATATATATATATTAACTTTATTTTTGTTTTACTAATTTATCATAATTTTTATATTTTAATTATATTAATTTTTACGAAAAACTATATAATTCTGATATTGTTCCACAGTATAGTGATGTAAAAAGACCTCGAAGAATTTATAAATGAAGTGAAACTGTTAGAAACTAAAGCTAATGGTACAGTTTATGAACAACTATTTAGAGCATGAAATGCCGAATCGTTTTGGACCGGATTGGGAAAATTAATAAACTGATTTGATGAATACTTATATCCTAATTTATAATTTTGCCTTGGTTCACAGTAGTGCTCGGCGGAAGTCTTTTTTTTTTTAATTAACACTAATGAAAAACAAATTGTCTAACAGTCTTAAGGTCAACACTTTTAAATCCATGCTTTCAGTCTTAAATTTATTAAATCGGGATTTGTAAGACTGAGATCTGAGTGGAGACCTCATACAAAAATACAGAAGCTTAATTACTAAAAAGAGAATTTTATCTCAACTATTTTTATGACAAAAATCTTTATTTTTGCAATAATAAAAAAATATTATAAATAAGTTATTTTGTTATTAATAAAACAGAGTTTATTATTTTTTCTTAAAATATAATATTTTTTGTCTTGCTTTTTATCAAACAAAACAAATTTTAATGAGTTTTTTTAATAACTTTTTTTTTTAAATCCGCATTTTTGGCGACTTTAATTTTTTAAATCCCCTTTTTTGGTCCCTTTCTAAAAATTCTCAACAGTAACACTGTGAGTATTCAAAAAAATATGAGTCAAATTAAGCCCTGCAACTTAAAAAAAAACAAGGTCAAAAATATTAGAAAAATTAGTTTAGATCACATATAAGCCTATTTTTATTATTATTATTATTATTATTATTATTATTTATTATTTTTATTTTTTAAATTTTTTTCACAATCAAATCAAGAAATAATTTTTGACATTTTTTTTTTAATTACATATCTGACCAACTTTGGGGGTCCATCTATTACCCCATTGATCAGCTAGAAATCTGTGCTTCTCTAAATCAACTCAGACGTATTTCAGCTCTGGCCATGTGAAATTTTATTGAGATGTCTTAAGCGGATAAGTTACAGAATTATTAACAAAAAAAACCGTTTGGAACTACTGTGCGTTGTCAGCTATAATTGTAAGGATATAAAAAAATTGTATTCCGAAACTGCTTTTATTGTCCTGATGTAGCGGTACCAAATCAAAGTTTATGTACTATAATTAAAGAATATAATACCTCCATGCCGCAACTCACCTTCATCTTTAGTAGTTGGGTTCTTATCAAATTTGTAGTTAAGGTGAAAGTCTACAACATAGCATTTTTAAATTTTAAAGTATGAAGCAAAATACCTTTACCTAACAGCCTTGCTTTTTATTTTGAATGCAAAATTATTTGTATTTAAAATAAATTTTAATTTAATTAAATTATTTACCACTTACCTTTGTCATGTGATAAGTACTATGTTTTTTTTTTCTTTTTTAGTTGGTTTCTTTTACAAAACCGCGATAAAGAAAATTATATTTATATTAACGCCCTTAAACAAATTTTCTACTTAAGCGTAAGGCAATTTATACAATTTCCGACCAAAAGACTTTTTTTCCTTTTTTTCACATTTCACTTATTATAGCCATAATCAAAGAAAATATAATAGAAAAGGAAAATGGAAGAATGAGAGAGAGAAAGAAAGTAAAGATTTCGAAGCACTTGTATTCATATAAAAAGAAACATTAGCTGAGGAAATAAATGAGGCCACAACCTTTAAACAATGAATTCTATTACTATTGTTGTTATTGTTATTTGCACAAATAGCTGCCGCTACACAGTGGTTCCACAATGCTTTCTTTAGAAATAATTATGTAACTTGTGAACCGTTGGAGATATATTAATAAGATTTCACATGGCCAGAAGTGAGTTATTTCCGAGTTGAGTTGGAGGGAGGAGTAAAAATTCCTAGCGAGTCAGGGGCAAATTGGGTGGCCCTCCAAATTTGGCCGTATCGGATATTTCATTTTTAAAAAATCACAAAAAATTAATTTATGATATGACAGAAAAGAAATTTTATACATAGTTCTTGTAAATTTCAACATAAAATATACTTACATGTGCAGGTTATCTCTTTTAGTTTAAAGGATATTTTTTAGTTAATAGATATATTTTAAACTTGACTTGATATTGATCCTAATTTTTATTTGTTTTAATATTATTCTATTACTGCAAGGGTCATATAAATATATGGATTCTATAAAAAGTTATATTAATCTGAATTTGGAAGTTTAACAAAATTTCATAATTTTGGGCTTTTTTCAAAAATGCGGCAATATTTATTAACTTATAACTTTTGTTTTTTGTTCTGGGCTATATAATTTTTTAATGCTGTTAAAAGAAATATTCACGCGAATGCGTGCAAAGTAAATCCGGAGGAGCTTTGGCACAAATTTTATTCAAAATTTGTCAATTTCGATTTTTTTTTTTAATTTTTTAGTTAATTTCTCAAATCGCAAAGCTGGGATGAATATAAAATTATTTTAATTAAATACTTCCATATACATGCTAAATGCCTAAAAAGTATTTTCTGACGGACGCCTCTCATAACGACATAGTGACGATTTAAATTAAAGAAGACAATGTTTGAAAGATATTTCTCAAGGATTGAGATTTTAAGCATTCTAGTACAAAAAAGTCAGAGTTTTTCCAAACGCTTAATTTTAGGATATTTTGTTATTTAATTATATTTCAATTTAAATATTGCGATTTCAGAGATACCAAACACTTATATATAAAGCTTATATCTGAACAAAAAAAATAATAACATACATTCCGTGCTTCGGCTTTTTTTATATTTTTGTATGAGAAATGTAGACACGTTACAATTAGCCGTGTAGCAGAAGTAAAGGTAACAGAAGAATTTATCATTGTTTTGCTGCTCGTGATATATTTCCATTTTTCATAAAAAACCTGGGAAAAGGATAAAAATTATATAAGAAGGCAAAGTTTTTGCTAGTTTTCAAGCAAGAATGTAATTCGGTATCATAGGAAACTTTAGAACATGGAGAATGACAATTGGTAAAACGATACTAAATGTGGTTAAATTTCTTCAGGTCATGATACGAAAAACGAAAAATTAAGATTTGAAACACTTTTTTGAAAAATAATGTTAATATTTAAATTGAAATAAAATTTAAAGGAAAAAAGTTATCCTATTGAAATTTTGACATAATATAGATACTCGTAAATTTGTCGTTAAATCAAATAATTAGAAAAACTCACACATTTTTTAAGAAAAAGCTCAAATCTAAATCCGGGGTAAGCATTTCCCAAAATTTTACTTATTTTATTGAAATCATCACTCTGTCGTTATATGAAGCGTCCGTCAGCAAATACTTTTTAGTTGTTTACCTTACATATGGAGGTATTTAAATAAAATATTTTTGTATTGATTCCAGCTTAATTTATTAATTTAACAAAAAAATATTTTTTAAAAAACAAAATTTACCAAGTTTCGATAGAGCTTGTAGGGAGACCTTTGCCCCGAGCTGCTCCTAATTTACCTTACACGCATTTGTGTATAATTTGTTTTGAAAAAGTTAAAAAAATATATAGTTCAGAACAAAAAACAAATTTTATAAGTGGATAAATATTGCCACCTTCTTGGAAAAAACCCAAAGGAATGAAATTTTTTAAATTTCAAATTCTTATTAACATAACTTTTTTATCGGACTCATAAGAAATCTGGTGAGTATTTAAAAAAATAGCGTCAATATTAAGCCCGCCATATTTAAAAAACTAAAAAAAGAGACAAGAAAGGTGGGAGGAGAGAAAACGAGAGCTTTACAATGACTGTCTATATATAAAATTCATATCATAAATTAATTTTTGCAGATCTTTAAAAAAATGACATACCCGATATGGCCAAATTTGGAGGGCCACCCACTATCGCCCCGACCAGCTAGGAATTTGTATTGCTCCCAATCAACTCGAAGATACCTCACCCCTGTCAATGTGAAATCTTATGAAGATGTCTCCAACGGTTCACAAGTTACAGAATTATTTCCAACAAAAAGCGTTTTGGAACCACTGTCGCTAGCACCATGGCATACTGACGATAATGATGACGATTTTTAAATGATTACAATCATAATCATCGTCACAAATGTAAAGTGTCGTCATAGTCTTAAGCATCGTTTACTTATTAATTTAAATAACCTTGTTGGAAAAAGTTAACACACAATCACTAACAACTCAAGGAATAAAAAAATACCGATACAATCATGTTAAATACCAATACTAAAGATTTGGCTGCTACCACTATCTTAGATGTTGCTACCATTGCCACAAATACTTTAGCAAAAATTTGGCTACTGTTAAAGAACAGCCAGAATAACAATAATTTATTAAAGTTTACAACAATTTTAATGTGGCACAATTGTGTTTTGTATTGTTGTTTCTTTTTTTATTTTATTTCGTTTCTCTCCTTTCGACTTAAATCCGTTAACACAATATTGTATTTTCCTTATTCACTATGGCCAGCAAAGAAAAAAAATCGTTGTTATTTCGGCTTTTATATATTTTCTTCATTTTTTTTTTTTTATTCATTCTGTTTGGTGCGGCTTATTTTTTCAACCATTATTGTTACAATTTTTTAATTCGTGTTTTTCGCCATAAAACGTTTAAGCATATTTGTAGGCGATAAATTAACGAAAGTACGCCACTTAAAGCTTTTTTTAATGACCAACTGGTAAGAAGACATTTTCCCCATCATCTTTTTTTTTTTTTTTATATACACTCGATATTTTGGTCGACAGTTAAGTTGCCTCATAAAATTTAATAAATATGGCCTTGTGTGAATGTACTACACTTGGAAGTGTTGATGCTGCCACAACAACATTTGTTTGGAAAGTTTTGGCCACTTATATTATTACATTACAAATGGCCTAGGAAACAATAAGACACTCTAAAATATATATTTGTAAAATAAGTTCCACATTTTTAAAAATGTGATGAGATGTCTAATTTATGTTTGTAAAACATAATACTCTCTATGATAAAACTTCAAATTTGCACAGCAGATGCACATAAGTACATTGAAAAAAAGTAAAATTACATACATAAGTCTAATTACAATAAAATTCCATAATAGCAAAGCTGCTACGAATTTTTTTTCTTAACCTATATTTCTTATATACTGATCGGGTCAAAAATGAAAAATTATTTTTTTTTTATCCAATTTTTAATTATTGAGAAAATATTACAGAAAAGAATGTTGCCTACACTGGAAATGCAAAATTAATATCAGAAAATCAGTTTTGGTTCAGGCATAAATACTATGCATCCAAACAAAGTCATTGATTTATTGCTGGTATTTCTAATGCTTTAGAATATAAGCGTTATTGCTCTGCCGTGTCAAAATGACTATATCAATTATTAAAAAATTTAAGAAATGAAAAAGAGAAAAAAATTTCCAATTAAAAAATTGATCAAATCAATGAAGTAGATGATTAAATGTAATAGTTGAAAAATATACGGTAACAAATTTCTGGGTAGATATACAACAGGCCTTCAATAGAGTTTGGCACTCAGGACTTCTGTATGAACTACAAAAAATAAAATAAAAAATACTTCCAGCTTCTTTTTACAATCTTTTAAAATCGTACTTACATGACAAAAAATTTTATGTTAAAATAAATAATCAAAAATCAACATTTAGGTAAATTTACCATGGTGTTCCACAATGAAGTATTTTGGGAGTTATTTATAACCTACACTACCATAGGTAGTTGGGGTATTATGCATTTATAATGATGTTTATAACGCATAGAAAATTATCCCACCTTAAATTTTACCAACCGACTCAGAATCACTTTCTAAATCGATCTAACAATGTCCGTCGTCTGGCTGGCTGTAAACCTTGCGCACAAAGTACGGTCGCAATTTTAAAGATAATTCAATGAAATTTGGCAAGATACAAGGATCGTGGTCTATTGAAATTGGTTGTGATAGGTCCATTATTTAACCTAGCTCTCATAGCAATGTGCCCCCGAAATAGAGTTAAGTAAATCAGTAATTCGACGCAAATAAGTTTTATGTAAGTAGAAACAACATTGCCAAATTTTATGAGAATCGGTCCATAATTTACAATAGCTGCCATATAAACCCACTTCCAGGAATCGCACTAAAGTGCATAAAATTATCCAGATGTTAGTATCGAAGCATTATTCTGTACTTGTATATTTTTTTTAACATTTGGTAAAATTGGCCACATGTGAAATATAAGTCCCCTTCCCAAACTTTTATGCAATGGTGTATGGTATCCCTTTTTTCGAAAAAATCCCCTCTTTGGCGACTTTATTTTTTTGAAATCCCCTTTTTCTGAACAATTCTCAACAATTCTCAATGGTAATGCTGAATATAATGGCTTCCAATGATTCTCCCTCTTAGCCTTATAATATATTAAAAATTGGTATAGATCTCACACAAAAATGGCTCAACAAATGCAATAGAAGATATATGTAGATAAATTAATTCTACTGTTACCAGTTTAGCCTTTTTAAGGCTAAATCTAGCCTTTTTATTTTGCTTTAACCTCAGATTTTCGTTTTAGCTTCTAGCCTTTTTTTCTAACCTTTTTTGATTCTTAAAATTGCCTTCAAAAGGCTAAAATGTTATTATTTCAACAACGAAGAAAATAATTTCTTTTTTATTTTATTTTTACAGACTCATTCACTTAAGCAGAAAAAAATCTATATTTTTTATATTACAACATTTTTCGCCAGCAGCACTTCATTATAAAAATCAGGAACATCTAATATACTAAAATATTAATAACTAATTTGATGGAATTATTAAATCGATTATAATAATTATTTTTTTATTTGCTTCATTACACAGAAAAAATTATGGCTAAAATTTTTCTAAATAAATCATTATTTGGATTTAAATTGAATTCAATAAAAAATAATATTTGGTTTTAATATTATATTTTATTGCACAGAAAAAATTACGACTAGATTTATTTTAATTAAATCATTATATTAATATATTATTTTATTGCTTGTAAATTAATTCTTAACTAATACGAAAAATAATAACAATTTCTTGTTTTTCGACAATTAAAATTATAAAAATAAATAAAATTATAAAAATGTTGACAGAAAAAAATATAAAATCCATTATTTGCAGGATTCCGGAGGTAAGTTACCTTAATTTTCGTAAATATTACCATAAATATGTATAGTGATTTATTTTTATATATCTTCTAGATGAATCAAAAGCATATGAAATTTGCATGTATGTAGCAATATATCGCATAAATGATGGGGTCTATAGTATATTGCTGTATAATCACCAAGTCTATTAAACTAAATCCTATCAATTGTGTGTCTGAACATGTAGCTCCCTCTCGTGATATAATTATGCGAATGTAACTGGACTTCTTGAAGATAACTTAATATATTTTAATTTTTGTATTTCAAATCATTTTAAAGTATTTTGCGGAAATGGTCCTTAACAAAATGATACATGTTTACAATTGTAAATTGCCCTGTTTTACGGTTATGCCGGTACCAAAGCAGAGTTTGTTTGCGCATTTGCTATATCCTCTCTGTTTTGGTTTGATTGAAACTTAGATATTTCACTCCGTTAAAAGGTATGTAAGTTGAACTCATTTAGAAAATGCTTCAATTGATAATGAATGCGTTTCTGTTTTAGATGATTTTGTCCGCTAATGAAATTTGGAAATAGCGTTGTGTTTCCTTTTATTTCACATATATCTTTTTATTCATATTTGAATATTTTAAATACTATTATACATGAGTACATAAACTATTAGTTATGGCACCATTATCTTTCACCAGCATAATTGCACATTATCTACATACTATACACTGTGTATTACCGTTAAATTATATTTCATCTAAAATAAATCTCAATTAATTAGTTAGTTAATTAGTTAGTATTATATAAAAATTTCGCTTCTCTATACCAAATTTTCATATATGCATTTACATGATAAAGTACAATACTAACATTCGATCCGAATTATTGTATATATTATAGAAAAAAAATATTAAATAAAAAATAAAAATTATTTGAAAATCTGCAAAAAAATTAATATTATTTTTATTGATTTTAATAAACCATATTATTGAATTTCTTAAGATTTTCAAATATTAAAATTTATAAATAGTAAAAATAATAGGAAAAATAGGAAAAAAAATTAAAATTTTTTCAATAAAATATATGCCAATTTGAATATTTGATTTTACTAATTTAGTGATAGCTCCGATTTCAGTAAAAAAATATGATTGGTTTTATGAATTTAAGTTTTTCTGTGTAACCATAGGAGATATATATGAATATAATTTTAGCAAATTCTTATAAAAATGAAAAATCACCCAAAAAGTTAGAAATGCTTAATCAAAAAGAATTATAGTTTAGAAATCCCGAAAAATCATTTCAAAACACAAGGTAATTTTTTCATATGAAATATAACCAAAATTTGTAAGGGAATTTTTCATTTGGGTCAATTTACCAACAGCTGCTCTATGTTTTATTTGTAAATTTATTACAACATCTTTAAAAAATATAAAAAACTAATGAGAACGAGAAAAAAGTTTTTAAATCAAAGAAAAAATTTTAACTTTTTTCTGGCCTTATTTTTTACATTTATCCTTTTTGACCATTTTTAAAAATAAACTGATAATAATATTATGTTATTAACTACTAATACTCCTTGGTTTATAAATAATTAAAATATACACTGCGACCTTGATCTACGGTACACACCGAAAAAAATTAATGTTAGTCAATACCCGGGTGTTTTTCGTTGATTTCGTACGAAAAGTTATAAGTATATGATAATTATTTATTAGTATTATTTAATTAGCTATAGACCTGAAAGCAAACTGATAAATACACGTAGAAAAAACTTGTTTGAGTATGTTCACGACGACCGTCCGTCTATCCGTCCATGTTAAACTTTTAATGCAACCGCAAGTCGCAATTTTTAAGATATTTGGATGAACTTTGGCTGCATTATCCCTATTCAAATTGACAATTGTTACATAATTCAGTACATAAAAAGTTTTTTTTACGATAAAACCCCCATTTCATTCTTAAAATAATTTTTATAAATCTAAAAAGCAGAATAACAAATTTCTATGAGGTTCGTTTCTCAAAAATCCATAGCTGCCTTACAAGGCCACTATGTTTTTCGTACATGCAAGATTCCACAAAATATAAATTCTAAACTTTACAACAAAACTTGATCTACAATAAAACAAAACTTTTATATAGAAAACTCTCCAAAAATCGTTCAAGCCGTACTATAATGCTATTACAGTCCTAAGGTATGTTGTCACTGATGGCACTGATCTGATCCACAATTGAGCAGCCCCACTATAACTATCTTACAATCCAAAATAATGTTGTCAGTGACGACATAGCGTTCTGTCAAGTTAGGAGCTACAATATCGGAAATAATAGCGGAAATAATATCAACATCTTGAAGATTGTCGCAAAATAGTGATAGTGATAAATATTTGAAAGTTGTCATATATTAGTATTTTCAAAAAGAGGAATATCTTTTTGAAAATTTAAAATTAAGTTGCTTATGAAACCAATTTTCCTTTAAATCCTAACAGACCCAGATTTTATACAATAACAATTTTGCTTAACATGGACAGGCTTATTAACTAGTTTAAACAAACACAATATTAATTTTAACTCAATGAAACAAAAGGCAACAAAAAAGATAATTATTACAAAAAAAAAAAAAAGTTAATTGCAGCGAAAAACACATAAAAAATACATGATTGTACCATGGGTATTAACTCCCGTAAAAAGCCATTTTATATATAGATCTAGATAACAAAATTGAGTTTTCTTTAGTTTTTAAACTTTAAAAACAGCTTAGTCGCGACGATCTGAAATTTCGTGACTATATCTTAATTTTTAAAGATATGCGAGCATTTTAAAATCAAAAACGTACCCTGTTATGTACCGTAGTGCTAAGGCAGAAATAAATAAATTCAGTGACAGTTATATTCATGGGCTAAGCAATCATATTAAATATTTTAGTATTTAACCTTCTGAATAATATTTAATGTTTAAACATGGTTGTTCGATAAAATTTTGAAAAAAAAGATGTTTGAACATGATGTTTAAACAGCAAGGTTAGTGCAACCGGTATATAAGTTAAACGATTTACAAAAGCCGGCCAAGAAATTGTAGGGTATGCAAACATTAGCGTGATAATCAAGTATACAAAAAAAAAAAAAAAAAAAAAAAAAAAAATGAAACTCAAAATAACAATAACAACAATTAGCGTAAAAAGGTGGTGATTGTGTACTGATAATGTGAATGCTTGACAACACTTAACCTTTGGCCGCTATTCGTGCTACAACCAAAACTATATATAAAAATCATGTTTTTTAGAGACAAAAGCACAGTGGTAAAAAGAATATACTTGCAATGTTGTTGATATAAAAATAACCTAAAGTGAATTTAGATTTGGTGCTACATACAAATTTCTTATTTATGAACTTTGCACCATAACCGTTAGTAATTTTTTAAGCATTTAATCTACTTATCCTCATGCGAAATAGTCATTATTTGATCAACTTAAAGTAATATTGAAAGTAATTACCACTCATTACTTGGCATCAAATGAACAAATCTACTGATTTAAATATTATTTACTGATCAGTTGTATTTAGAATTTTAAAGTATTGGAAATATAAGCTCTTTATTTTTAGCACAGAAAATTTTTTCTTATAGTCCACTCAAACTTAAACGAAATTATAATAGTGATTAATCCCCTTAAATCCTTTAATGCATTCAAAAGAATTTTCAATTATAAGTAAGAGCACTTCTAAGACACTGTAAATACACAGTTGCTTGTTTTAAAGGTTCTGCTAAAAAAGTTCATTTTTTAAACTTTAATATTTATTTTTCCGTTATTTAATTATTTCTTTATTGGAGTTCAAAAAAGGCGTCTTAGACAGTGTTTGTGCAATCTTTGTTTATTAGTGCTAATTATAACAAGTCTTCTATAAATGTGTTTATTACATTTTATTAATCTTATCAAGGCCAAATATTTTTTCCAACCACCTCCCTTTTTAAAGGAAAAAACAAAAGGATGTAATGGAGGGCAAAAATAATTTTCTGAGCTTCTGGTATATTTATAATTTTGTTGTTATTTTAGCCAGTTTTGTTTATTTATAAGTCAAACAAGGAAGTTGTATAAAATCATATAATTAACGATGGTTGTAGTCATAAAATATTTTGTATGTTTATTGTATAAAAATACTCTTTTTTAGCATTTACATTTAATATTTACTTTCCAAAAAAATATATAATAACTAAATAAAATAAAGCAAAGAATTTATGGTTTTATTTAACAAAGCCAAAAAGCCTGTTTATGGCCGTGAAAAGGACCCTGAATGTTATTTTTCACCAAAAACAATAGATTTTTTTGCCTTCTGTTGATTTTATTGAGTAACATTATTAACATTGTTTATTTGCTTTCTTTTCTAAATATAATATTCTCCTACTTATTGTCATCATTTTCTGATGTAACAAAACTATAAAATCCTATAATAAACAATACCGAAGACGCTCCCCGTGAACTTCGAGTTATACCACCAAAAAAACATGTACTTCTATCCCGTTTTGCTGCTGAAACGACTGTTGATGATTTAAACTACTACATTAAAACCAAGCTGAATTCAAACGATGAAATTTTAACTCATAAATTTTCTTATTATCAACCAAGAAGCATTACGTCTTTTAAGATAACAGTTTAATCAGATATTTACAATAAAATAATTGATCCTCGTTCACTGAAACTTGGCTAAATAAAAATATCCTCAACAACGAAATTTTTTGCAGCAACTTTAATATTTATAGACTTGACAGAGATACTGCTACAATTGGAGGAGGTGTACTAACAGCTATTTCTAATATGTTTTCATCTGAAGAAATAAGCTGCAAAATTCCTAAAGGCATCGAATTTATTGGCATACGTATAAAACCCTATAACAACAAAATATTTATGACCTGCTCCTATATCTCACCAAGCCAAAATAATAATCAACTTATTTACACAGAGCATGTTTCGTTGATTAGATCAGTTGTATCACTATCTGTACCAGGTGACTCTCTTCTTGCTTGTGGTGATTTTAACTTACCTAATGTTTCATGGAAATTTTTACCTGACTCTTACATGTATACACCTATAAAAGCCGCTGAATGGGTACTCGAATTCTTGAATAGCTTATATGATCTATGTCTTTTTCAAATAAATGGAGTTTACAATTCGTATGGTAAATTACTAGATCTGGTTTTTGTAAATGAACCAGCCGATTGCTCCTTGCAGCGCGCAGATCCAATTACAGCACCCGAGGACCGCTATTATCCTACTCTACATATCAACCTTAATGTTCCATTTAAAAGTAACTCCCACTCAACAAATCAAAACGAAAAGGTTTTCTGTTTCAAAAAATGTAACTACGATGACTTAGAGCATCTTTTATATAATACGAATTGGCGTGATCTTCTATCTATTCCTTGTTATACTCCAGCAGCTTTTGATTCCATGATAGCAAAATTTTATGAAACTTTACAAAATTATTTTAATGAATATGTTCCCAAATTTGCAATGCGTACAAAATTATCCAGACTTAAAAACATAAAAAATAAACGCTTTAAAAAATATAAAATAACTGGCTTGCTGTCTGATTATAGCAGATTTGCGGTTTCACGTGCTGAATATAACTTATTAAACACAAAGCTGTACAAAAACTATATATCTAATATGAAACAAAATTTTAACTGTGACCCGAAATCTTTTTATAAATTTGTTAATTCCAAAAAGAAGTCTGGTGGCTTCCCTAAAACAACGAAGTACGGTGCTAACGAATCAAGTGACGATCAGATAATAAGTAACTTGTTTGCTGATTTTTTTTTTCCACCACTTACTCTGATTCCTAATATGATATAAATGAATACCCACATCCAATTGCGTTCTATCAAACGATACACTTTTATCTAATCCACACAAATCAGATTTTAGACTCTTTAAAATCTGTTAAGTCCTCATACCACATGGGTCCTGATGGTGTACCTTGTTGTGTTCTGAAGAATTGCGCACAAGCAATAAAAAATATCTGAAAGAGCCAATTTGGAAGAGTACCTATACCGAATTCATTGATATTATATGTGCTATTATTAAAAGTATATAGAAATATTCATAATTTTCTAAGTAATTATTCACGCAAAGCTAAAGGCAAAAGTTGCAAGTTTGTAAAAATATTGTCATATATACAATAAATTGGAAATATAAAAGTTTAAACGCACATATTTCTGAAACGAGGTATGATATTGACTGTAATCTTTTTGCAAAAGATCGGAAATTATATACGCTAAACGACAAGCTTAATTTAGAATACATATTTTTAAAATTTCTTTCGCTATTTAGAAATAAACCAAACAAAAGGCCCAATTTGGGGTTTTTGGAGAAAATACAAATTTTTAATTGTAATAACATATTTGTTTATAAAGATATCTTAATGAAATCTACAAGAAATGTGGATCTTACTAATTTAAATAAAAGCGCGTTAACCAAATTTCAATCAGGGTAGGGTTTTCCTGAATTCCTAAAAAAACTAATCAAAATTCTCAAAAATGGGATTTTTTACATTTATGGCTATAGAATCCACATTTTTCCGAAGGCCCATAGATTTTGATTTAAAGCTCTTAACAACATATTTAGGATTCTTAAAATATATTCTGCTTGTCGATTCGTGCTTAGGGATTTGAGAAAAAATGGTCTAAAATCAAAACTTTCATATAAAATAGGTAGAATTCGGGAGGGTGTGTACCATGACCAATTGAGTTACTGGGCTTGTTTTTTATCTTAGGGTTATCTCTGTGAAGTTTCCTTTTACAAAAGTGTAAAATTATTATATGTCGCTAAAGAAAATTTTATTTTAGATAAAAAAGAGTGTAGATACTTTTTCGGCTAAAAAAACACAAAAGGTCGTCTTTTTTGGAATTTTCAAATTCAAAATCATTTATTTTTGGACTCAGTAAAGATATCGACTTCAATTTTTTTTATGCAATAGATAATTTTGTTCTTTAACTAGATAGGAAAAAAAACTAATAAAATCGGTCGGAAGTACTAGGACCAAGAACATACAAAATTATGGTGCTTAAAAATTCAAACGCAACTAACTTGAAAACTATAAGAGATAAATAGGACATGTAAGCATGTTTTTTATAGGTCTTATCAGGGAAGCTCGCGGTGTGTTGGCTTTTAAAAAACGATGGGCCAAGGAGTTTACTGAACCAATCATTACTAAACGGTTATATACTTCAGTCCAAAAACAATTCCTTCTTTTTTGCTTGGGTAATTCAACATGAAATCCTAACGTCATTATTCCTCCTTATACTACAAGGCTTGCATTAATAAAATTACCAACGTTGGAGAGCAGAAGAACTATGCTTAGCGTTTCATTTTTATTCAACCTAATAAATGGTGCAGTCTGTTCCGACTTCCTACTCAGCAACATAAATTTTATTGTTCCTTTTCGATCAACTCGTTTCTACATTCCAATCTATTTACAAGTTTTCCAAACTAATTATGCTAATTCTGATCCTTTAAGAAAATTGTGTAAACATTATAATGATTTTCATTTTCTTATTGATTATTCTGTTAATATTAATGTCATTAAACGTAATATTATTTTGTACCTAAATCAGTGTAATTAAATGGATGTCTTAATCTTTATTTTTGTATATTACATTATTATATTTTATATTGTATATATTATATATTGTATATTATGTAAATTTTTTATAATTGGTCTGTAAGGATTTATTCCGTAGACCTTAAATAAATAAAATAAAAAATCATATTACTGTAGAGGCTAATTACAGATTCTTTCCATTTACAATGTAACTTTCTATACATCTCATGATAAAATTGGATACTATATGTTTGTAATCTAGTATGAAGCATTAAGAATTTATTAAGAGTTATTATTTAAGACCCTATTAATTCGCGAAATTTAAAATGTATTTTGATTTGACCATGGGTTAATCCGTCTGTAAGATATATTGTTTTCAAATTACTAACGTAAATTAAATGTAATTCATTCGCATAGTTTATTGCTTTTGTAAGTATTTTGCTTTTTGAAATCAACTAAATCGATTCAGTAGAAAATAAGTTATAGAAAAAAATCCAGAACATCTTCCAAAATCTTTTATTTTTTCATATAATTAGCAAGATACTCAACAGATGTAAACAAAATTTTTCAATTTTGTTATTCAAATTTTTTTAAGTAACATATACAGTATTTATATTTTTCTGAAAGATAACTAAATACAAAATATTTTAAAGAAAAAAAAAAAAAACTTAAGTAAATTAATTCCTTCTAGGAGAAGGGTCTACGGTAACGCCTTAATTTCTCAAATCACAAAGCTGGAATAAAAAAAAATAATATTTTTTAAAGATACTACATCTTTAAAAAGTATTAATTTTTTTAAATTTTTTGGTAATAGAAACTTTTACAGCCCGATATCGATTGGGAATATAAAAAAAATAAAAAATTCTCTTTTAGGGAATTCTTGAAAATCTTTTGGGAACTACGGATGAATAACACTTGAATCTAAACATCAAAAAAATCTACTTACTTGTAAAGCCTCATTCAAAAATATGTATTCACAATCAAAAATTTATTAAATAATTAAATAAGAATAATATGCACAAAATCTAAAATCAATCCTTTTTCTGTATCTTTTTGCAAAAATATTTCTATTAACACATTTGAAAAGAACACAAAATTTTATAAAGATTGGTGTATAACGCGTCTACATTCAAAATTAATAATTTCAAAAAATTTGTAACGGTAATGCCGTTCCTGATAATACCGTAACAAGAAATATTTTAATAAAGGTCAATCAGCAGAGTGATAAATTCCAATCCTTCATTTAGGTCCATCAGAGAAATAGGAAATACATATTATATATCATTGCTTAGGAAATTTTATATTCTTTTCAAGCATATATAAAAGTTTTTATAATACAAAGAATTTTTTGTAAAAATATACCGAAAAGGAATTGAGTCGAGATTTTCTGTTAGATAGATAGATATTTTTAATGAAATTTTACAGCTATATAGACTTTTTGACACATAATTTGAAACTAGTTGTTTTTTTTTTTTTTTTTTGTCAACAGAAATCCCGCAATTCTTAGAAAACTTTCAAAAATGTTCAAAAATTGATTTTTTTACTTTTCTTGCCATATCTTCCCAACCAATATCGAGGTGCAAAAATTTCTTTTACCAAAAAAATTGAAAAGATATCAGATCTTATAAAAATATTAAATCCTTTTCAATCATTTGAGAATTAAAGGCAAAAATTGGAATTTTATTCAAAATATAGGTCTAGTTTGGTAGACCCTGGTCCCTTAAGTTTTTTTTTTTTAATATTTCGTATTTAGTTATCTTTCAGAAAAATATATGTATGTAATGTATATGTTACTTAAGAAAACTTATATATAATATAAAAAGAATGGGACCAATTTTTTGGCAAAAAAACAAAACGGGAAAAGAATCGACCGCGTAAAGATTTCTCAAAATGCTTTCTCTACATAATTTTTTTTTAATAATATAAAAAATGTTATAAAAAAAAAACATGTGAAATTTGGAAACGCAATAACAAAAAAAAAAAAAAAAACTTCAAAAAGGGGCGGTAAAAAATAAAAATTTTAGTCTTTGAAGTCCAATATCTAGTAAACTAAAAATAAATAAGATATGCATGCATGTCCTAGGTGTCCAACATTGGGACTCTGTGGATCCACCCTCGCTAGATCTGTATAGTTCAAGCTAAAAACTTGAACTCGCCTGAACCATTACTATGGCTATGTGAGATTTCATTTCAATCACACCAGCCGTTTAGTAAATGCATAACTATTTCCATTTAATATTTTGGATCGCACACTGTGCAACACACTACAATGAGTTAAAATTAAATTTTATACGTTTCATAAATATTAGAAAAGAAAAGGCATACACTTTTTCTTTTTTTTTGGTCCCTGTTTAGTTGAATTTAACTTGTAACTGCTGTTGGGTCATAAACATCTTTCCGTCTAGATCAACACAGGTGTTTATTTTTCTAAAACGTCATTAAAATTCAGCAAAGTTATTTTTTTTTTTCTTTTTATTTCATGTAATTATGAAACGACCTTTTTTCAGACCAAAAATTTAATTCTATTGTTGGATAGTATACCTTTCTAATGTAAATAATGTATTTATTTATGTTTGAAATAAAAAGAAAAAAGGGTTTTGATTACAAATTTTTATTGCTGTAATTACTTTTAAATAGTTTAAGTTTTTGTGGTTACTTGCCTTTTTTTATTGTATTTTGTTTTTATCTTAGTTTTGCTATTTTCTTCTTTTTCGGCAATAAAATAACTAAAAATATGTCCAAGTAGTGCGGGTGTGAATGAAAAACGAAAGCCGTAATTGAAATTTTCAAGATTATTTTAAGGCAAATAAAATTTTAAGTTTATTATAACAAAAAATTGTCATTATTTTAAATTATTTGTGCCAGTCTATATAAAGATAAAAACCAGGGAAAGCACAAATATGCTCTAAAAAAGTTTTATGCATACTAAATATGCTGTAAAAAAGTTAAGATACCAAAATAAAAAAGCTAAAATACAAAAATATTAATTTTATACTTTTTTGTTTTCTATTTTATTTTAAAATAAAACTGAAATTTATTAATCATCAGTGCGCTATCGAAAAGCCCCATTTATAACTTCATAAACACACACACATATATATATATATATATATATATATATATATATATATATATATATATATATATATATATATATATATACATAAAAAAGATGACATGACCTCTACATCATATTTCAAAACTGACTTTGATGAAGATTTATTGATTTCCTTGTTGCTACACGTTCAGTTTCTCAGTTATGTTTAACTGAATTTTGCGGTACACATCCAGATTTATTTAAAATATTAAGAAATTTTGGAGCTTTTATTTCTTATGCGTTTATATAATTTAGCAATAAGAATGACAACTATACAGATAAGATTTTACAAAAATCCCAAGAGTTACACAAAATAGAAACAACAAATCGCTTAAAAATATTAAAATATGCACCAAAAGTTAAATATGCTGTAGAAATAAAAATATGTGCAACAAATATGCTCTGAAAATCATTAAGTGCAAAAGTATTCCATTAAGCGTGAAATATGCATAAATATACACCTACAAATCGAAGTCAATTTGATTTATTTCTTCAGAAATGGATAAATATTTTATTGATGATTTCATTCAATGTAAAGGAAAAAACATACAAGTTCATATTTGTGGTTTCCCTGATGGTAACAATGACTTGCATTTCAGCGAATTTCTTTTCCATATCTTTGTCTGTTTTTCATATTATTTTGTTCACCGTTTTTACTGTGAAATATCATGCAAAGGTTCAATCTATTGATATCATCACTTTCGGTATGCAGCTTCAAACTTAAAAGGATGTTGAACTGTATTTTTGGCAATCTGTTGGCAATATTATTTTAGATTGCATTAAGTTGAACTTGAACTTATATACCATACCATAGACTATGTGTTTCAGTGTTGCCAGGGATAGCTTGATAAAAATTACAGGTTTTGTCACAAAAGTTACAAGTTTTCCTAAAAAGTTACATTAACGGAATTTAAAAAAAAATAAATGCTTAATACGTATTAGAATTTCCATATTCAACTGATTATGATGATCTCATTTTATAAGCTTTGTTGACGAAATATTCTCTCAACATATGCATTTGAAAATACGCATTGCTTTTTTTTACATTGTTGAATAATTATCGTTAACATTTAAATTAGAATTTAGTTCTAATGTATTTTGATCGAGGAAAATATGCCGCCTAAATTTTCCCACAAATAAAATTTTTAAATTAAGAAATTCATTTAATAAATCAGTTTAGACAAAAATATCGGTTCTCGTAAAGTTTAACTACTTTTATGGTTTAAAACTATTATTATTTAAATCAAATGTAATATTTTAATTTCTATAATAAAGACACTATTTTATTAGGTGTGATAATTTATCGGGATATTTTTTTATATGACAAAAAAATCTAGAAATTTTACATTTGCGCAAATTTAGGTTATACCGCTTTAAGAGCACATTATTTAATTCTTCTACACTGATTCAAAAAGACAAATTTAGAGGAAGTCGCGAAAAACTTGTTACATGATCTATGTACGTCAATGATATAAATTTTATACATAGTACTTAATTTTATTGAAGGTGTCAAAAGTTATTAAAATGCGATTAAAACCAAAAAAATTATATATGTTACGTGTATGAAACCTGTTATAAATTTTTAATCAATTCTTTTCTAAATTTAAAAATGGCTTTTAATTATGAAATAGCTTACACTAATCAATTTTTTGTTTAATTTTGCTCTAATCACCCAATTAATTAATTAAATTAAATATTTTGATTTTTTAGTTGAATTTCAATCAAAATAATAATGATATCAGTTACCCTCCTAATTGAAATTTTATCTAGAATCAAAAAAAAAATTTAAATGAGACAACACAAATATTAACTGATTCTGTATCATATCCTTAATTAAATATAAATATCAAAATTTAAAACATATATCGTATTTATAGCAAAAATTAAAATATGATACTTTTACAAATATCACGTATAAAAAAGCATTTCACAATAATGTGTGTCCAAACTTATGTTGAACACTAAATTATAATAAATTATAATTTTTATATTTAATTAATATAAGTTATTTGGTTAAGTGTACTGCTCATGGTCTGGCAGCTTTTTTAGTACCTCCGAAGTTTATTGGAATTTTCAAGTACTAATTTAGCTATCCCTAATGTTTTTAATATCCTGAAACTTCACTTGCAAATTGTTAAATATAAAATAAGCAAAAGCAGTGAAATAAACTGCAACTGAATTCAATTACAGCCCCGGTTTTCATTAAAATCTCTTTAATTATAATTCATCTCAAAGAAATGATTCTAACACTAATCTCATTATTTTGATTCTTTCTTACTTCTACAATTATAATTACTCTTATATGAGTAATTACAATTAAATCTTTCTTATAGACTGGCACTTGCAATAATTACATCCCCCCATCTCTGTCATCATCTACAAAAAAAAAAAAAAAAATCCACAACCAAGATCCCTAAAATATTCAGTGTTTTTTTTTTTTAATATTAGAAGCATTAAAATAATAATGTAATACAGTGATGTATAGAATAAAATGCGTATGTTCTAAAATTAATAAACACTTATGTTGAAATGTCTTCAAAAATTCTTGATGGAATAAAAATATTACGCTCAGTGATGCCTTCCAATATAGGAATTGAACCTATCATTCCTCTTTAATCCTAGGAATGACACAAAAATAAGGGAATTTTAGTAAAATCGCTAACTGGTTTGGAAAATTTAAAAAAATTTCACATACTTCATAGCCTCAGTTTAAAATCATAAAACAGTTTTAATATGCATGAAAAGTGGTCCCTATTATTGTCACCAATTTCGGTATTATTCTTAGAAACTTCTAAAATTGTAACAGATAACAGAATAATGAAAATGATAGATTAATTACTACTTCCCAAATAATAAACTCAAATTTTCAAAATTAAATCCTGTTGGTTTAAACAACGCAATGGGAAATCATTAATATTTGGCATAAAATATTAAATTTTTAGTAATAGAAAAAAATGTGTACCTACATTTTTAAATAATTTAATTTTTGTTTGAAGAGTTATCACTTTTTTCTTTTGTTTATTTTTTTATGTTACCAGTTGAACAAATTAATTAATTAAATTTTGTTATAAATTTAATAAACAAGTTTATTAAAAAATATATTATAATATTTTTTTTTTTTTTTTTTTTGATTTAATAATAAATATATTTCATTTTCAATTTATGTTAACTATTAAAAGAGAATAGTCCAAGTTAAATAAGCTATCTGTCATTTGTATTGCATTTAGCAAGTTACATAAAACTTCTGTTTTGCGTTTTTTTAACCGCTTAACCGCTTAACCGCTTTTAAAATCCCGGTTCCGAATAAAACCGAAAATTAAAAAAACCGAATTCTACATAGTTTGTAAAAAACCGGAAACCAGTTTTCGGTATTGGATTCTCTACTCTGTAGGATCTATGCATGTGAATATCGAGAGTCAAATATGGGATCCATTCTAAATTATGGCAGTGTTCTTTTTAAACATATATCTAAATTAAATTTAGATAAATACGCAAATTTTAAATGTATTAAATACTCATATCTTGTCAAAATCTTGCCCAGATATTGGTTGTTTGATTTACTCACATTTAAGTGATTTTCAGAAGTGGCCTTTTATTCATAATTGGCAATATCTCCTATGTATCCTTAGAAAATTGATGAGGAATTTAAATTCCACAAAACATTTATTTCTGTTAAGTTATGTACAAATATACCGATATACAGAGATTACTTGTATGGAAGCAAGGTAAAACAATGGCCGTTTAAAGAAAATATAGTTTTAGGTCATATAACGCCTATGTAGTACCAAATTTCATCCAATTATCTTCAAAATTGCGATTTGTTGTTTTTCCAAATATACATGGACGGACAGACGGACGGACATCATAAACATACTGAAATATGCCTTTTCTTTTCCGCTTTTAGTTTTATAATTGATTAAATAAAAGTATAAATTTCTGTACAAAATCAATAAAAATATATACTAAGGTACTTGAATATAAGTGTTGCCAGGAGGTGAGAAAAAAAGAGGCTAAATTTAACTTTAAAAAAGGTGAAAAAAGGCCAAAGTTTTTCAATTTAGAAACTTATTTCTTCTCGTTCTCCCTAGTTTTTGATATTTTGAAAGATGTTGTAATAAATTTATAAATAAAACATAGAACGGCACAAATCACCTCAAAAATTTCAACAAAAATTGGGTTATGTACATTGGTTTGAGAATTTTCTTCATATGAAAAATTACTATTTTAGCCTTTTCAAATTTTTTTGGGTGATTTTTCGTTTTTATATTATTTTTTTTAATTATATTCACGAATGCTTTTGATGGTTACTGAAATATGTATAGAAAAAAAATATATATATATATATATATTATAAATATATATAAATATATATAATATATATATATATATACTATCATCGATTTAGTTTCGATTCCAATAACGAAGCACCGCAGGAGCAAATTTTATGTTATTACTAATCTCTATTTTACACTAATCTCTAAATACACAAGGCTGCTCAAATGGATGATTCTGTAAAAATAAAATTGGTTATAGCAAATACTGAAATACTAATATTTTGATCCTTTTTAAGGCAACTTTAAAAATCAAAAGGCCAGAAAAAAAGCTAGAAGCTAAATTGAAAATATTTATGGCTAAAAGCAAATAAAAAGGATAGATTTAACCTTAAAATGCTATACTGGCAACACTGCCTGATACCCCGGCTACTGCCTTACGTATAATTTTTTGGGAATTAAAGAATTGAAATATATTAATATATATAATTTAGTTCACTATGAGTCCATCTTCTACGGATTTTTGTTGACCGCATACTAGCCAAATTGCTCATAAAAGTTAAAAGTCATACAGTTAAAAAGTCGTATATTAAAAAAAATTCAATTCTTATATTTGATATATTAAATTAAAAACTACTTCTTTCCTATTCACTAAAGAATATTTCTTATATATTAAATAATAATAACCTGCTACAAACCTTCCATAAATTTTTTAAGGCAATTTCTTTGTCGTAGTTACTTTGTTTGTATCCGTAGGTGCATTGTTTTTTATAGAGCAAATTTGTTTTTCTTTATGTTGTTGTTAGTGATCCTTTTGTTTTCATAATTTGAGTCCCTTCTGTGTCTCTCTTACATAAATTACAAATTTTCACTTTCCACATATTAGGCACCTGATTTCAGTGTTCTGTGTAATTAAAACTAATTAAACATACCATAAGCCTAATTTTGTTATTATTTGTTCAAAAATTATATCAGGAATTGTTTCATTGGTCAAAATACTATGTCAAATACTAAAATAATTTTTCCTAATATTGATTAATTTTGTTGGTAAAGTATATAAATTAATAACACAATTAATTACCCACTTTAGTTCTATTTCACAACGTATCATTAATTAAGAAAATCTTTTATAAATTTAGTAAAATCACATTTCATTGCTGTCAAAATATATGTGCCGAAGATTGTATATTTCAAACAAAATATCAAATATATTTAATAGATTATCCCGATTAACCATTTTGATATGGAAAAATACTAAAAAAATATTTAAAACATAGGCCTTCAGTTTTCTACCTGCGCACACTGGGGTAAAATGTATCGAAAATGACGATTAATTGAATTTTTAAAATTAAATCTTCGCAATAAAAATATATAATGAGAAAAAAATAGAGAAAATTATGTATCAATAGCAATAAAAACCATTGGTCTAGGATGCGTTGTTTGTTTGTACTGAGCTGCCAAAGTTAAACATTTTTTTAGATATTGGAAAAAGTTTTAAATTTCATAAATTTTTCGTATATTTTAAATAATAATTTCCTTATAGCAAAACTTTTAAATGGAACCAGCAACTTTTATAGTGTGTTTTTCCTCCAGTAGTTGAAAGTTTACTCTTTTCCAAATATTTTTCTTATTTTTCTTATATAATACATTAATTTTTAACTTTGGCGAAAAGGAAATTAAAATATTACAGGTTTTAATTCACATATTTTGCCGAAAAATAGTCTCTTTTAGTATTCTAAAAAAAACGATTTGAGATTTAAATTTTTGTAAAAAAAAAACTCCATTTGCTCTTATTCAAAAAACACCTTAAATGCATACTTTTTCATTATTGCTTTATCAAACATTATACAGTGGGGCAGAATCGAAAAATTTTGGGAAATAAACCTGTAACTTCTAATCGGCTGATTGGATTTACATAAAGTTTTACACAAATGTAGCAGACGAGCGTAAAATTTTAAGTTTAGAAGGGGGATCCTACGTATATCTCAAAAGTGCAACTGTGGGGACTCAAATTAGGGTACCTCTGACATAGAAAATTTCTAATCACTAGCCAAATTTTTGTTCCTTACCCGATTTCAAAGATTTTTGTAATATATAATTTTTATAAAATTATAAACATCTAGATAATATATATTTTACAGAAATTTTCACATGCGGCGCTTCATTCTTAAAATCAAATATAACTTAACCCATTATATGGATTTACTTAATCAGTTATTATAATTATTTTTTAATAAAAAAATCTTTTTAAAAAAAGATCTTATAACAGCGAAAAATCACCCAAAAATTTCGAAATTATTAATCAAAAAGAAATTATAATATAGAAATGGCAAATTACTTCAAAAATCTTAAATGTTATTTCACCAGAATGTATTAAAAAGTTCTCTGGCGGAAAAAATCCCATGGGGAAACATTTTAACCTATTTCGATAAGAAAGTCGATATTTTTTTTTTTTTTTTTTTTTTTTGAAAAACGTACTAAACCTTTGATTTTTAATTACTACACTTTAGGTTAAAATGCCCGAAAATGGCGCTTAATTCAGGGAATACTCTATTAATATTTTAATGTTTACGTTTTGTTTTTATATTGATAATTAGATGCATTTTTGGAATTTTAGTATTTTTTTGAGAAAATTCTGATGTTGGTCCGTCTGTTTGTAAATTTTTTCAATTTTCAAATTGAAAATTTTTGGCTATATATCGAAAAAACTTGACCAACATCTTGCAAAATTGAGATAGTTGAAATTTCAAATGCAAAAAGTTTTATCAAGATCTTTAAGGTGATATAAAAATCTTTTATAAGCAAATAAAAATTATTTTCTTCCCTGTTGAAGTACTAAAATTTTAGCTTTTTCGTTTAAAGATAAAAAGTGTCATTTTGTAATGGAGTGTTATTTTAATTTCTGATATATTGGGCCGTCAAAAATTGTTCTTAATCAACAGGTAAATTCCAATTAAAAATAATATCACATAAAATACATGACAAAACAAAAATATTCAATTAAAATTTTAGAAAAGTCTAAACAAAAAAACTTCAGAAAACACTGAAACCAGCTCAGCATGTATTAAAAATTTTAAATTAAAAAATAATAACAAAAACAGTCAACACGCAAACGGAAATAATATATGTGTGTTATCGAATGCCATTGGGAAACCTAAAAATTTTGGTTATAAGTTTAGAATTTTTTTTCAATGACAACAGATAAACATGAACAAATCTAACTAATATTAACACACAATAGCATAGATACACAAAAACACAAACAGAAAATTGTACTCAGACTATAACTATGCCTACATACAGATGTAGAAAATTCAATTATATATATTCAATGATAGGCAGTGTTGCCAGGATTGTACTTTAAAACAGGACATAAAAGGATAAATGTCCCAAAAAATAAGGCCAGAAAAAAACAACTTTTTTATTTTTTTCTCATTAGTTGTTGATATTTTTTACTGATAAATTGTAATATATTTATAAATAAAAAAAACATAGAACCGATGTTAACAAAATTACTCAAAAGAGAAAAAAAAAACGATCGCAAAATTCATTTGAATAATGACCCATGTTTTGAACTAATTTGTCATTTCCACATTATAATTTCTTTTTGATTAATAATTTCTAAATCTTTGGGTGATTTTTCGCTGTTATACGATTTTTTTTTTAAAGATTTTTTTATTAAAAAATAATTATAATAACTGATTAAGTTAAGTTATATTTGATTTTAAGAATGAAGCGCCGCATGTGAAATTTTCTGTAAAATATATATAATCTAGATGTTTATATAAAAGCAAATAAAAATGATTTTCTTCCCTGTTGAATTACTAAAATTTTAGCTTTCTTAAAGCAACTTTAATTATTAAAAAGGCTAGAAAAAAAGCTAGAAACTAAAACAAAAATGTTGAGACTAAAAGCAAAATAAAAAGGATAGATTTAGTCTTAAAAGGGGCTAAATTGGCAACACTGATGATAGGATTAAACAAATACACATTCATGTGTACACTTTCACACAATAACATGTTTTTGTTGAGAATATTTGCAAATTTATTGATTGCTGCACTTCCCATGAATGCATGTTTATGTGTGTGGGTTTGCTTGCATAATATTTGATTTTTATATTACTTATTTGCATATGTATATGTATGAATGTGGTTATTATTTTTTCACAAAAATAAAACAATAAAATAAACAAATTATGTTGAATTGTTTTTAGAATAAAAATATTGTTATATATATATATTTTTTGGCCTAAATTAAATTAAATTGGTAAAGCATTCAATAAAAAAATAATAATAAATAAAAAATATTTAATATAAAATAAAACTATAGAGAAATAAAAAAAAGCTAATTTAATTGTTTTGACAAAAAAACTATTGTAAAAAAATACAACAAAACTATAGCTTAGATATATATCGTCATCTTAAATGCAATCGACCCCAACTAATATTCAACAAGTTAGAAAAATATAGCCGCTCAAGCTACACCGTTCCGTTCGGGGAGGAATCTTATATGACACCTGGGGCCAATTGTTGACCGGTACTTGTATTAAAAGTTTTGTATAGTTCCATGAAATATATGTATGCATTATGTTATGTTAATTATGCCTTTTAGAGAGACTCCCGGTAGTGGGCCTTATACAGGACCTTATGAAAATTTGACGCTGTGATTTCTACTTATGTAGAAATATGTCAAATACTAATTCTATGCTAACATTTATATGGAATGGATTTTCGGAAGAGGGTTTATATGGGAGCTGTGGCCAGTTATAGATCGATCTTAACGAAATTTAGCACCTTGATAACTACTTGTATAAAACTTATATATACTAATTTTCAATTAAATTTTGCAATATTTAAGACATTACTGATCGTTAAATCCATATTTCGGGGGAACATTCGTATAGAAATAATGGACCGATCATAACCAAAGAACACATGTGTTACAAATTTCATTTTCATTTCATTTCAGGTTTACATGGACGTACATCGTTAAATCGACTCAGAAAGTGATTCTAAGCTGATTGGTATACATTAAGATTGGTCTTAGTCCACTGTTTTTGAGTATTACAAACATCATCACAAACTTGTAATACCCTCCCTACTTATGGTGGTGTAGGATATAGAAACTTTCTTTGGGAGGCGAAGAATTCTTATTAAAATGAATAATTTATGTTCGTAAAGAGTAAATTTTCTTAGTATTAGTAAAAAAAATATATAAGTGTAATTTAAATAACATTGATCAAAATAGAACACTATTCGAACACATTTCTTATTTAGTTAGTTCTTTTTATAATTTGTTGAATTGTCGAAATGTTAGTTAGCACTGGTTACATTTCCGGTAACCACATTCACGTACGCAAGTATGTTTGAGTACGAAGTGTGGTAAAGTAAATTTAAATTTAGTACTACTAAACCTAAAATTATTGAGATATTTTAAAAAAGGATATGAAGTACGTAACACAATGCAAAAAAGTGCGATTATTATAATATATACTTTCAGAATTGTATATAAATATATTCAAGTTGCACGAACCTCACCACAGGATATATATAGCTGGATAAGAAAATTATTCCGTAAAATATTCATGGTCTTTCAGATATACAATAACACTGGTCAGCAAATAAAAATAAAAACAAAAATTGTTTGTTTCCTGGCTTTTTTCTTTTTCAAATTGACGCGTATTTTTTAAATACGCAACAATTTTTCCTTAACAGCTTTTGTTTCTGAGTTATATCTATCTACGCTCATTTACTATTTTTACTTAGATTTTTTAAATATATTTTGTTGTTGTTTTCGATAAAGCTTCATCAGGAAGGTGTTGTGTGCTTAATCCAGATTTTTTTTGCTATATTTGTGGTGAATATATATTTGAAAAATATCGAAAACCTATATCGGACTTTATGGTCCAGTGGAAAAAGAAATACAATGATAAAATGATAATAATGATAATGGTAATAACAATGGAGGAATATAAAGTTTCCTTATTGCATGTGTTTCTGGGACAGTCGTGACAAACAACACCATTGGTCACAAAAAGTTTGGCCGGTGCAGAAAGCTTGTCGAGCTTTTTGAGTGCATGCTATCGATCTTGCAAGAGCTAGGAGCATAAAATCCACTTTCTGTACTCGTATTTAGACCGATTTCCATAAAATCTGTGTGATTTTAGTGAGGAGCAGGGTGAAAGATTTCATCAGGATCTTCAAAGGTTGAATTTTATCAGGAAGGTGGGACTCACATATGATGGCAGACTACTGCCGAAGTTTGCAACTAGATTTATCTAAACACGTTCATTCAAGGAAATCTTATAAAAGATCATTTAATAGTTTTGTTAACATATGCATTAATTTTTTTTTTCAAAACAATAAAACTGTATATTTCAAAAAGTAAAGCTGTTAGCAATCTTTCAGTAATTTTTCATAGTCAGGGCCATCGAAATACCCAATTACAGAAAAAAATAAACGAAACAAGAATTGTGTTGACCAGTAATTATTATGTATTTACTTTGTATGGGGACTAATATTCCAGCAGACTTATCCTCTTTATCTTCATCACAATTGTGAATCTTGATAAAGAAAAGATATTTCTCCAAAAACTTAAGACTTTCTGTGTTATATTTCTACAGATATACAATAATTAAAATTTACTTTGTATGGGGTCTACCACTTCCTCCAGAGGTGACAGCCCTATTTTAATTTAGTTAGGTAACTTGATACGAAAATGTTTCCTACAAAATTAATAGTATTATTTCTTTATGTATGTGATAAATAATATTTTTTGTGCATTCTTGTAGTGCCGTTCCCTCTGCTTCGATCCTAAAATAAGGTAGCCTGTTTGAATTCTATTGCCTTTCAAGTCATTATTTTATTAAAATCTATTACGTCATATGAATATAAAAGGTTTATTTTTAATGCAGAAACCTCTATATAGTCGTTTTTGTTTATAGACATTGAATGTTGTTAAAGTGCAAAATTATCTATCTGTCTTTAAAATTCCAAATAATGCAAAATAATAAAAATAAATTATATGCAAGCTTAAGTCGTTGCATTGCAAAATAAAAAAATTGAAAAAATAAAAGCAGCATAAAGTTTATTTTTTTCTTGCTCTCCTGAAAAGTTGTGCTTTCCGAGATAAAATATTTTGAATATAGCCATTCGATATCCTTTATTGCCTAAACAATAATGGTTTAAAGCTTACTGGGACAACACTTTTTTTCTGACAAACCTTTTATTTTTTATATGGAGAATTATTAGCGAAAGGAATTGATGAAAAATGTGTGAAAACTTTCCGAAATTTTACCCTAGATATTAAAAGTTATAAAAATAATTAACTTTGCCTTTTATTTTCCTTAATGTCTTTCTTTACTATTTCTTTTGCTTCCATTTATATTCCTTTTGTACTTCGAAACATAAATCTTGGAATACTAGTTTTTAAACTCGTCTCATTGCATTGTGGAACAGAATTGAAAATTTTTGGAAATAAATCCTTAACTTCTAATCGACTGGTTGGGTTTATATTTTACATATTACTTAACTAATAAAAATTTTATTGCAGATAAAATATTTATAGTTTCTCCAAAGACCATTTTTTACAAAAAATTTACTACAATTGCAAAAGTAGGAAAACCTATCAACTTGATTTTTTCAGTTAAATTATATTGCCTCGCTAGTATAATTCTTTATTATATAGAAAAAGATGATTTTAAAATAGAAAACAAGCCCAACAATCCAAGCGGTCTAAGTATAAACCCTCTTAAATTTGATCTGTTTTATACGAAAGTTTTGAATTTAGCCTATATATTTAAAATCCCAAACAATCTGTAAACAGAATGTAGTTTTGGAACCTATAATATTTTCTTAAGAGTTTTCAACCGTAATATCTAGGACATCGAGAAAATGTGGACCTTATACGTGAAAATGTGAAAAATACCATTTCTGGGATCTTCAGGTTTTTTGGGAATTGTGGGATTCCTCTTACAAGAATCTTAATTTTAATTATTGTATACCTGTAGAAATATAACACAGAAAGTCTTAAGATTTTTAGGAAATAACTTTTCTTGTCAAGATTCACAATTGGGGAAAATAAAAGCGGATATGTCTGCCGGAGTATTAGCCCCTTCACAATGTAAATACATATTAACTACTTTGGTCAACACAATTCTTGTTTCCTTTACTTTTTTCAGCTATTGGGTTACAAAAATTTTACTTCAATAATTAGAAAAAAGTATGAACTTGAATTTTTAAGCTAAATGATGTCTCCTTGCTGACATAGTTCATTATTATATAGAAAAATCAATATTTTTTATAGAACCAACTTTAAATTTTAATAATTCACGAAAATTTCTAAAAACATTGTACTATATTGGATGGTAAAAAACCATAACTAAATAAATTATTGGTCAATGTTCGTAGGTGTGTTTATGCTAAAATATCGAGGGTTTTCAGAAGATGTAAAACTATTTGAAATCGGATAAGAAACAAAAAGTTGATAAACGTTTAAAAATGTTCTGTGTTAAAGGTAGCCTACTTTGAGCCCCCGTAGCTCCTCTCCTGAGAGGTATGTAAAATCTGTAAAATCCAAGCTTGCAAATGTACATTCCCCTTCTGCACACGTATTAAACTTTATATAAATCCAACCAGCCAGTTAGAAGTACAGATTTATTTCCATTTCGATTCTGCCCGACTGTGCATTTTGATCTTATTCCACATAAAAATCGAACCATTTAGTTATAATTTAATATCTACTTTATTTAAAAAAAAAAAAAACAAATATTTAAGAAATGTTTGCAAATTTATTTTTTAATATAAACTTGTGAAACCAATATACACAATCACAATCCAAGATAAGATGTCTTTTTGTTTTAAATTAATCTTAAATAAACTTTGTTTAATTTTCAGTTCTTTTTCGTAAGGATTTCCTTGTTGGGAGTACTTTCTTTTGTCAATTTCTTTTTATTAAATACTCGATTGACATATGCATGTAAATTCAATATATTTTTTAATTAAGTATTGGATTGACATTAAGAAAATGAAATAAATTGATAGTTAGGTTCAGCGTATTTTAAAAGTAAATGAATGTATGTATGTTTATAAAAACAAATATTTTACCGTTTGCAACTTTAAAGTTGTGTTTTTTTTTTTAATTTATAAAATTAACAAAATTTGTGTTTCTGAAATGATATAATTGAGAGCCAAAAATTAAATTAAACCCCTTTCCCTTCAATTTATTTTATAACATTTTTAATGGGTTAATCAATCAGATACTTATTTTCGGTACGTTACTCCGAAAAAATAAACTTAACGCTGTTATATACAAAAACCCATGGCGAACAGTGCTTCGATCCCATACAACGATGGGACAAAAGCAAAAAGAGTTCTCAGAGAAAATTGAAACTTGGTACGCATATTATCTTAGGCTTAAGATTATTATATACGAAGTTTTGAACATGCCTACCTCCCATATATCATGAAATTAAAAAAACTCACTTTCTTTTAAACTAGAGAACGGAACTTTTCCAAAATTTTTAGTAGCCTTAAGAAATAGATTATCTTTCTATCTGCTAGTTTATTTTTTAATTTTTATTTGAAGAGGAATAAGAACACCCCTGCCTCTATTACAGAATAAAATTCAAACAAGTGAGAATGTTATATTCGGCTTGGCCGAATCTATATACCCACGATCTACGACTTTTTAAAATTTCATCTCATATGGGTGGTAAAGTGGGTGAAACACGCCCATTTTTTGTTTGGCCCATAAATTTTTGTTTATCAACCGATTTTGCCCATTTTCAGTAACAACCCTTATATAGATATCCTGCTCTCAACAGGCAAACGGACGGAAATCGACTCAGAATCTTACCAGGACCCAGAGTATACTTTGTGGGGTTTTCAATAAACCTAATATAATCTAAATTTTATAAAAATAGAAGATTGAAATTTGGTACGTATATTACTTTGGACCCAAAGGGAATGTGTTTAAAGATTTAAAAAAATCGGTGCGAGGACACGCTTACCTCCCATATATCCTGCAATAGAAAAAACGAATTTTTTTCTAAAATACTGCACAAAGCAGTATCAAAATATTTAGTAGAGTTTGATTTTTATCCAATTAATTTTCTTAAATTTGCCCCATCTCCGGCTCAAATTTTGTAGTTTTATCAGTTTCCAATATTATATTAAATTTTAAAATAATATCAAATTAACATCGCAAAATATTTGAACATGAAGAATTCCTAGAATTTTGAGTAAGAAAAAGTAATTTTAACAATTTTTTAAGTTAATTTCTTTTTTACTTGGACAAAAAAATAGATAGTAATTCTTCTTTTATATATTAAGAAATAATACTAAGTTACAGAGTCAAGCAAAAAATATTGTGTACTCGTAATTTTTTATTAGTTCGTCGAACTCATGTAATTTTTGTCTAAAAAATTTAAAAAATACCCTGCTATTAAAACCATCTTGTGAATTTTAAGCGTACCATAGTGGACTCAAAAATTATATCTTTCCCCTTCTTAATTGTTTTTTGAATTCCAAAATATTTTAGATTAATTTTATATTTAAATTCAACAAAATAAATTACATTTACATTAATAATACTTTTGAATGGAAATGGAACCTTTTTTTCAATGTAATTTTTTAAAGTTGTGGCAAAAGATAGGAACTAATTATTTTTTAATCTGTTAAATAAATATAAAAAAAATTATACAAGCTTTAAAATAAAATTTTATAATTTTTAGTAAACTTTTTATATCCTTCATCAAATTTAAATAATTTTTATGTTAGAAATAAAAATTATCTGTAAATTTTAGCAAAAGAACTATATATATTCCAAATACTAATTTTAGTAAGTAATACATTACGAGCTTGATTTGTGCAATTATTTTCAAAAAAAAGTACCGATATGTTCAACTTTCTATTAATATATTTAATACTTCATCAATCTATCGTAAGATTTTTTCTTGTTCACAAACTAAGTTTTATTGATCTGTGGATATCAAAAGATATCATTGAATTATCTGTCAAAATTTAAATTGCAATGAATCCGAATTATTTTTTAGTTAAAAAAAATAGCGACTCCGAGACGTAAAATTGAAATAAAGTATTTATTTTTTCTTTTATATAATTTAAATGATTAAACCAAATTTACCAGGAATATTTTTTTGTTTCAGATATTGATGAAATTATCAAAATTTTAAAATTTACCTATTACATAAAATTTTATTTCGACTGCTAACATAGACATTTTCTGTAAAAAGAAAATTAATACTTTTTTATTAGCAAATTTTCTTAAGGAAATGTAATTTAGTATTAGTTCTAGCATGGTATTGAGAAACATATTTTACATATCGAACATCCAGCATTAAGTATACCCAATTTGATGATGACCTTCATTATGATCATGAAATTTATTGTATTCCGAATCCGCATTTAGATATTGGAAGACATCCACTTATTCTCTAAAAACTAAAAACTAATTAACTAAGATTTCCTTTCTATTTAAAATTTTCAACACAAATGATATTTGAATATGTAAAAATTCAGCTTTACAATTTTCAAGGACTGAGCGAGGAGTATTACTATTAGAAACGTTACCAGTATAGCCTTCGTAACCAATATGACTATAATTTTTAAGCCATACGATGAAAATCCGTTAGACATATTCATCATTTTTACATTTAAGTTCTACAAAGCTTCATTGACGGACAATTTTTCGGGAAAACACGTTTAAAAAAAACATTTCTTGAAAAAAAAAATTCAAAGGAAAATACTACCAAAAAATGTTTATATTGTTTCTAGAGCACCCATATTATTAACAAGTTTCCATATGATGACATGTAAGTGAGATTTTCTATGTTGCATTCATGGTACAATAAGGTGTATGCATAAAGACAACAACTACAACAATGCAATAACAGCAGCCAATATTTCATCTTAAATAAGACTGAAATGTCAAACAAAGGAAAAAAAAAGCTCGTGCAAATTGTAAACAATGATTGTTAAAGTTGACGCTTCAATCTCTAAATCAAATATAAATTAAATAATTTTATGGACTTATTTAATCAATTATTAAAAAAATTTTTTTGAAGACAAAAATTCACCCAAAAATTTTAAAATGATTTATCAAAAAAGAATTATTATTGGGTCATTTTTTTATATGAAACCCAAATATGGAACCTAAATTTGTATGGAAATTTTGTAGGCGATTTTTCAGTTCTATGTTTTATTTATTTAGCCTTTTCTGATCTTTTTTAAAGTTCAATTAAACCTCCTTTTTTCCCACTTCCTGGTAGCACTGCTGGTTACGCCATGGCTGTATAGGTTTTTATGTAACTGCTGTTTGCGTTACCTAAAATAGCTTTAATTTACAAATATACTAAAGTATTAAAAACATCAAACTTCAATACATTATATCAAAAAAATTAATAAAAAAAAATCTGAAACAGTTTAAAACCTCCTTTTTTCGTTTTTTACTCATTAATATTTGCTTTAAATTCACTGATTTTAGCGCCCTCTTGTAGTCACAAAATTAATTATTCCTAAAAAGTAGTTTTAAAATTATTTAAGTTTTATTGTTACCTATCTAAAAATTTATATTTCAATACAACCTGAAAAAAATGTTTTCATTTTGATTTTTGTATATGGGACAATGACTGTGTTGCGTTATCAATTTCTCAACCAAATATGCAGCAGCATACTTTACAGAGTATCAATAAATGTAAGCAACCGAATATAAAGTTAAATTTCTTTGTTACTTATTTAGTGAAGAGAAAAAAGATATTCGAATGATGAATAAAAAAAAAAAAAAACAAATGGTTGGATAACTTGTTGGTTGATTTGAGACTCGATACAAGATTCATATTTCAATTTCGACTTGTGTGGTGGGCTGGAGATAGTTTATTGTTAACGATTGTGAATATGATTGAAACCATTGTTACAATCACTCTCTTTTGTTAAAAACTGTATATATATATATATATAACCGTTGAACCGATTTTCTTTAAATTCTCACGGTATCATTCTGAAGGCCGTGAAAGTAAATATTTTTCGATAGAAGCAGGGGGAAATGTACTCCATATACTAGGAAAATATTGATTTTAGCATAATTAAGAACTGTAATAAAAAGTCTTAAGAATTTGTGTGAATAGTTCCTTTATAAAGTTTAACAATTGAGACGAAAATAGGGCAGAAATCTCTAGGGAAATGATAGCCCTCATTCGAAGAAAATTTTAATTAACGAATAAGTCAAATACTGTTACACCAAAAGTCCTAAAATTTTACAGAAATACTTTTCTCATGAACCTTCAAACTTAGAATGAAAATGGAACGGATAGGACCAGGGGAAATGGTACCCCTCATACAAGGAAAATGGGACGGACAACAATATGGCGAATGATGCCCCCCTACATAAAATAAATATTTTTAATGGCAAATCAAAAGAACTATTATTGTGAAAACCCCCAAATTTTGTCATATCATATTGCTGTGATGAAGTAAAAATAGAACGGGTCGGGCCAGGTGAAGAGATAGTCCTAATATAGATATTAATTGTTGCATATCTAAAGTAGTAATTAAATGAGTTGCAAAAGAAGTTGTAGAAAAATGTTTGCGTCAAATTTTGAATAGGGTGGACAGGTCGAGGGAAGTAGTAGCCAAAAATAAAGTGTATATAAATTATGCTCTCAAAAGAGATAGCGAAGCGCACTGGGTTAAACTAGTGTTAAATAAAACAAATTTGTATGATAAAAGCTTTTTATTTTTATCTTTTTTATAAGCTTCTCCAATATTTAAACGATTGATTGGAGTCAAAGAGATTCAGTTTATTATATAAATGGAATGAATCCACAAAAACGTGTTCATGCTCTCAAGCGGATATTATTAATAAGCTAAAGATGAAAAACATTAATTTCCTTTTTCAATTTTAACCTTTCAAAATATTTATTAATTAAATTTCTTAAATTCTTAGCTAACAATTCACTCTACTTAGTTTAAAGTATAAAAACGGGAAATTCATGTAATTTACAAATGACAATTACAGCAACAATAGCTTATAGTGGTATTTTGATTAATCGTCGATTTACATGAGAATTCTACAATGACAGAAAGTCATGTTGCTAGCATAAATTGTGAATTTCGTTTATTAACCCTTGAAGGGCTTCGTTAGACGTTTCGGCTAACAACAATGATGTTTTGTTCTTTTGCATGTTTTTTGTGTATGATGCTGTAACACCTGCCGTAAATGAGCTCTTGAAGTGCCAAGATGTATGTTGCTTCGAGCGATCTGGAAGTTAGTGTTTGCAGCAAGCAACGTTATTTGTCGAAACAACCAACAAAGCATTTAGTGTGACTTACTGAACTTTTAGCAATGAAGTAATTTAGTAAATATAGTAATGCAGTGTAATTAATATTTATTCGTGTAGTGTGAATATATAGTTTTTGGTAGATATAAATAAAATGTGACTTTTAAAAGTAATTTCAGCAACACATAACTATATTTTTTTGTTACGTTGGACAATGATAATAGGGACGCTCTATTTCCTATATCAAACAGAAATGATACATTGAAGACTGAATAAAGCCATACTATAAAGTAGTAACGATTACAGGTCGACTAACAATGATCTGTCTAGTGGAAGAAGGGCAAGAAGTAAATAAATTAATAAATAAATGAAATAAAAAAACAAAAAATAAAAATTTTAGAATTTAAAAACGAAATGCATGTTAGATTAAATCCAAGACCTTCAGCATTCCAAATGTAGTCAACTTTTTGTTGTGCAAATAGTATGGCTCTAAAGTAAAGATATTTTACCAAATTTTCTTATAAATTTTAGGCAAGAAAAAGTAAATTTGAAAAAAAAAATTGCTAAAACTGTAATTTTCAATAAAATGTCAGTATTATTACCCTGAAGTATTTAAAGCTACTACTCTGTAAAAAAAAAACGTATATAATTTAAGTTAAAATTTTTAATTTTTTCTGAAATATTGACAATTTTGTTGGACCAGAGATTTTAGGCATACCGGAAAACAACCTAAGCCTCGAAGCTATTCTATACTTTCAGATGTTTACTTTGCAGCGCAAATGAAATTATAGATATTTTCTATGCCAACTTTCGAACTAGGTCCGTTTTAAAAAATGTCCATATTGCTAAATTTGTATTAATTTCAAACTGTTTTGCTTAAACTTTCCATACTTTATTACATTACTACGAGTGAAAATTTATTATAAACAAAGTTTTATAAGGCATAATTATAATTTTCTGAAATAATATAATGGTATCTCTTTACGAAAAATACTTGTCTTTTCTACATACTGTTTTTTTTTTCTAATATTAGTTAGTAATTCATTGAAATGTTTATTATCATTTGAAAGAACATTCTTTAGCATTTATTTTTTGAAGATTATGTCTATCAAATGTTGGCCGTTGCTACGTCGCAGATGGTCCATCCGTTGAGTCAAATTTTCGATGACTCGTTCGAGCATTTCGACTATTAACTGGCGAATGACTGAATTCCTCCAAGGCCTGAATCGAAGCGGGTTTGTCCGCATAAACTTTAGACTTTACATATCCCGACAGGAAAAAGTCTAACGGTGTGATATCACACGATCTTGGTGGCCAATCGACCGGCCCAAAACGTGAAATTATGTGCTCACCGAAGTGTTCTCTCAATAAATCCATTGATTGATGCGATGTGTGGGAGGAGGCGCCGTCTTGCTGAAACCAAATGTCGCCGCGATCACGAGCTTCAATTTCAAATAGTCGGCTATCATGGCACAATAACGGTCGCCGTTGCTGCGAACGGCGCCGAATCGACTCTCCATGGTCTTCGTGTACACTCTCAGCTACGGCCGCTATATTTTCTTCACAGCGTGCTGGACGTGGTCTATTCGGACGAATATTGCCCAATAATGACAAAATGGGTGATGGTGTTGCGAATAGTATGCTCAGTAGGCCGATTATGTTGACCATAAGTTGAGCGAAGTGCACGAAACACATTCCTCATAGAACGTGAATTTTCGTAATAAAGCAAAAAAAAAAAAAAAGTAAAGATTACTAAAATTTTGAATCGAAATTTATTTGATATCTGTGTAAAGGCTCAATCGAAAGAAAAAAAGTGCAATTTGGAAATATATAAAAATATATTAAATGTGTAGATAATTTAAGTGAAAAAAGTATTAAAATAAAAGCTTTGTGAATTTCGAAAAACTTTTATAAGAAGTGCTTGTTATCGAAACGAACCAAATTAATTTTCCTAAAAAAAAAAAATTATAAATGGTGAAGTGAAATATTTCTATCAAGAGAAAATATATTAAGTACTTACATATCTTTCTTGTATTGTATATTAAAGAAAACAGAATCAAATATTCATAAAAATAACGAAATGTGAAGACAAAACAAAGTCAGCAAAAGTTAACAAAACAAAATTAAAGAACTTGTTGATAATTATACAATTGAAGAGTTAGAGTTTACTTTGGAAATAAAAACGAAATAGTTAAGTTAAGCAAATTCAAATAAAAATAAAACTAATCATATAAGAACCGTAAAACCTTTAGCATTAATATAAGACCTAAATCTCTCCAATAATAAATATAAAAATTTTAAGAAGTTGTTATAACACAGAAACTATAAAATAGAAAAAGAAAATATATCTTAACATATTATAAAATGTATTATAAAAAAATACACTGTTATATACAGTTACGAGCATAAAAATTGCACCACTAGAATGTGTGATTTTTTATTGTATTGCTTAGGGCAAGTGGGTTATTAAATTGAGCAACTCTGTTGTAGTTTTAAGCTTTAAGGTCTCAGACAACAGCTGTATGTCATTTTTTCCAAATTGTTACACATAAGAATAATTATTAAACTTTGTTTTTAGACGTTGCAAATTAATGCGAGCAAAAAAAGTTGGAACTCTTAAAAATTATTGAAGAATTGTGAAAATTATAATATAATTGCATCACCACCAATTAGTACCATAAATTTAAGGTCATTTTAAATACAAATGATTTCAAAATTATTATTAATATTAAAGAATTTAGGTATATTTTAAAATAACATAATGATTATTGTACTTAAATAATATTGATACAATATACAATACAATATTGAAATTATACAATATTATACAATATTGAAATTATCATACCTGTAAACATTGATATGTCATGTAACAGTAGATAATTGATATTACCCGAATGAACTCATGTGGCCATTTAAAGCTGCTATTGCCACCAATCGTTGATTAAATGATGTTAATATGGTAACGTGAGACTCTTCTAACACACCACATATTATTTACTAAAATCAAAGTATCACATTTACATTTGAAGGCATTTCCTTTATTATATTGGCGAGTACTGTTTAATGAAAATGAGGATCTATTACGGCAATTTTAATTAATTTGTCTCTAAACCCATATATTTCGAATTTAAACTATCTAGGTAGGCATATTTCATTAAATGTTAATCTCCGATAGTAAAAAAGTGCAACAATTCAATAATCACAAAGGATGAAGTTTTAATTATTTAACGTAGGAACTGTGTAAAAAAGGTGTAATTGTTAATTGTTTTTCACAAAATCAAGTGATATTTGAACATTATTGCATTATTGGGCATTCAATATAATCGCATCATTGTGCATCTCCATCCCAATAACGATCACAGTAACGATCGAAACTGGTCGTGTTAGAGAATTTTTGTGAGATTTTAAAATAATTAAATATAAATAAATAATTATTTCAAAAATATCAATCTTCGAAAAAATATTTGCAAAATAGTATAGAAAAATAGCAAAATATAATTGAAATTAGAATAATAATATAATTACAATAATTATCTTTAGATTTTATGTCTTTTAGCCAATATGTAAGAATAGAAAGTCATGGTATTTAACAATATTATAGTTTTTAAAATTTTTTCCAATAGTGATTTTTATCAAAATTTAAAAAATCAGTTTGATTTATTTAGAGTTCCACTTTTTTGCTCGGTCAAATTAACTACTGCTTTTACAAACGTTTAATAATTATCCTCGGTCAAATTTACTACTGCGTTTGCTAAACGTTTAATAACTTTCCGTATGTACAAAAATATTCAATAAAATTATATAAAATAAGAGTCTATGGCCAGAAGTGATAAAATTACAAAAAAAAAAAAATTTACATCGGTACTCATTATAAGCAAAATATATGCGAACAAAGATCATTTCACATAGCGTTGTATTTTTTATGTTCTCAACTATATATTGTTATTATATCATGCTATTACTCTTGTATATAATATACTGTTATTAAAATAAATTGTTTTCAAAGTGTAATTTTTTAGCTATGGTAACACTGAATAGAAAAATTGCTGAGAATTTTTGTTAAAATATCATTGTGTTAAATTGTCAAGAAAATATATAAAATAGGTAATTTTGGATATTTAATTAATCCAATATACATAAATTGCTAAGATTTTCTTAAATTTGAATTTATTTCTGAAATTAGACCGCTAAGTTTTATATGTGTATCAAATTTCTTCGCCACCTTCATTTCTTCTACCTTTTTTCAGCATTACTATGGGCTCAGTTCACTGTGCGACTTCATATTATGTATTCTATAATTAAACTACAGACACCATTGACATTTTCCACCAAATATGCATTATAATATCAAACTAACTCAAGACTAACCGCGGCTGCACTACATTTTCTGTATTATATAAAACATGGATTATATTAACAGTTTATTCAAAGAATATGTCTAAAGCAAATAAAGAACCATTTACTGCTAAAATATTTTAAAAAACTGCATAAGGATCTAGTTCAGCGACACATAACTTAATGACCGTATATTACCCACATTATATCAACCAAGCTTCATAAAAATATAGAAAGTCTAGTGTCCCAAGAAAGTTATAGACAAAAATTAAGAATTTTAGTTGCAGTGATTACAAAAATACCGAACCACAAAGTCATATTATAAAAAATGCAAAAAACTTTCCTTAATTTAAAACAGACACAGGCTAAATATACGTTTTAATAAACGTATATTACCTATTCCAAATTTTTTATAAAATTAGTATAAAAGGTACCTAAGTTACACTATCTCTGAAAATGTACAAATATTGAGGTATTTTCAGTTTTTGCTTAATACTTTGAAAACAACGAATATTATTTAGGAACTTTTGCTGTTTTGTTTACATGAATACATCAACTAAAAATCAATTGTTTTATTTTTCATTTTTAATTAAACTTAGTGTTAGTCGTTTCGACTATCGAAGAACTCAAAGGGGTGAAAGTAATAAAGTCATTCCAGGGTTAAAATTTCGATTTATTTTATTTTTTATTTCGATTTTTGTAATTTTTCCTCCTTTTGAATTTTGTCTTTTTTCAATTTCCATTTGTTTTGTTGCAATCGTTTATTTATAGTCAATACAATTTTTTTTCATACATACATTTTATTTTCTACAATTTTTCCATGTTATTTATTTATTTTAACGAATAGTTTCCGTTTGTAATATTTTTCATTTCTGGGGTTTCCTGCTTATTCAGGAATACAATTTTTTACAATAAATAATTTGTTAAACTATAAAAAAATAATAAAAAAAATATACATATATAAAAATAGCAAAGGAGTACAGAAAAAAAAATAAATTTTATTTATTGATTGACTGACTGAATGGCTGACCTCAAACGTGAATGTGTAGACATAAGAGAAACCAATACAAATATAGGTACACACATCAAATCTCCATATACTAGTTATATATGCCGACAAAACCAGGACCTAGAGTGGTGGTTAAGTGGTTGTAAAATTGTATACAATTTTTTTTTTTATTTCCATATTTTGTATTTTATTTTTGTAAAATAAATTGGATGCATATTTATTGTAAAAGCCACTACTGTTATGGTAGTAAATATAAAAAAAGGTTTTTCATAAAAAATAAATTGAAAATATTTTCGTTGCATATTTTTAGGCGTCAAAGAAATAAAATACCATTAAACAACTTAATAATATTCGTTTCATCAAGAGTTTAACATAAATCATTGCTAGTTGGGATTTATTAAATGCCATTAATTAATGTTAGAAAACTAGATAAATGGATTTGGGTATTTTTATGCAGATTTTAAAGAAGATTTAATATTTTGAGTGAATTTTGCACAGTGGGTGCTGTATTTAGATGTTGTATTTTACTATAAAATATTGTTACATTATTTTGTTTTAGTAACACTATTCGCCAAATTTTTAATTCTTGCAATATACCACCCATATAGGTGCACATTTCACACTAGGAGCACGAAAAAATAAGTTGTACAATTACTTTTTGAGATTTACACCTTATTTTTCTGCATTTTTTTTCTTTTATACCACGGAATTAGAATTTAGAATTCTAAAAACCGCTTTATAATTGAATTTCTTCATTCATTAATTTTACGCCAGTCTTCTTTGGTTCTCTCCAAAAAAGACAAATACCGTTACGTGTTTTTCAACTCGAAACTCTCGTGGAAACCTAATGTTGTGTGTATAATGCATAGGGCTTTATGTGCCTTTTATGTATGCAAAATGACTTTTGGTAAAAATCGGGTCTAAAACTTTACATTATACATTAGATGTTCTCTACGGTCATTAGACCAAATCTTACTTGTCTGGTTGTAAATACAAAAATACATTTTTCCATTTTAAACAAGACTGACTTGCAACTACTGGAGTGAAGAATTCTATTCCTCAAGCAGGTTTGTAAACTATGCTGAATTAAGCTCTACTTGATGTCTACATCAAAAACATCTCGGCCAAGTCCGCTTTTGATCTCAGAGCATCAAATGAACTAATACATGATCGTATTGCCCATGGAAAAAATCCTATATATAGTGGGAGGGAGCAATATGAATATTCAAACTGATTACATCATCCCTAGGATGACCTTTGATAAATCTTTTAAGATTAGTGTCCCTGCTAGAGATATCTGAGCAACAAATTCTGTTTCTAAAAGTGGTGTAACCGAATCTTCACCGAAAGGTCGAAAACTGGTGTGGAAACCGGGTTGGGAGTTTTTTCTGATATCTCTGGAAAGAGCTTATACATATGCAGTGTTCCAGGGAGAAATATATGATATAACTAGACGATTTAAAGATCTTTTCTCAGGCCGCAATCAAGGCAATAAATTCGTATGTAGTGAAATTAATATGTACACTCAACTGCAAACCAGCTAGGCAGACATATCGTAAGAACAGTTTGGGTACTTGGGCATCAGGGCATTCTTGACAACGAAATTGTGGATGAGTTTGCAAGAGAGGGGATGTTGATATTCGTCTCGGCGAACTATCAAATGCGACAGAAAATTGGGCAATTAAGTACTTGTAAGATATCAAAATTCCTTTGGCCCCTAATTGAATTCTTACGGACGTATTGCGGAATATACTGAGGGAAAAATGGCGTCGAAAAACCGGAAGTGGTTGTGTTTACGTTGCCACCTCAAGCGGTATCTATTTTTAAAAAACTATATAACGACTATATATTTTCGAAAACTATATAATGATTACATAATGTTTTTGAAACATCCACACGTCGAATACTGCTTCCGAACAAGTTTAAAGATATTTTCGCTGTCAACCAGTGTTGCCAGATTAGCTTTCTAAGGCCAAATCTAGCCTATTTATTTTGCTTTAAGCCTCAAAATTTTTGTTTTAGCTTCTAGATTTTTTTCTAGCCTTTTTTGATTAAAGTTGTCTTAAAAAAATTTTAGCATTTCAACCAAAAAGGATAACATTTGCAATTTACTTATCCCAATTTTATTTTTCCAGAATCATCCATTTAAGGATTTTTATATAATTAAAAAAGACGAATCCCTTCAAAACATTGGGACATTTTTCATGTGAAATTAATCCAAATTTATATGGAAATTTTGGGGTCGATTTTTCATCGAGTCATTTTGCTAACAGCGATTCAATATTTTATTTATAAAATATCTTGTATATATATATATTTAGCTTTATTCTGGCCTCATATTTTTGGGGTATTTTACCTTTCCTGACCTTTTTAGTATAATTTAGCCTCTTTTTTCTCACTTCCTGGCAACACTGCTGCCAATAAACGGATGAGATGTCTTTCGCTTTTGATGCACGAATAATATACTTTTAAATATTTATTATATTAAATTTTAAAAGAGTTCTTCATCGTTTCTTTTATACACAATTTTGTAATTTTCCATTAACTAAATAAAAAAATATTTAAACAAATTTCTTAAAATTTGGACAGCAAAAATCTTAGCCAAGTTATGTCAGAAAGAACAATTTTAAAATTCAAAGCCTAATAATAAACTTGAAGAGATAACCTATATATACGTCGATGTTTTACAGTTTTACTCATATATTAATCTTTTAAATCGGTTCAGATATACAAAATCGAGATCGTTTATTTTTAAACTTTAAGTATCCAACAATGTAGACCCGCCTCTATTAGACCTATGTAATAAAATACAAAACTTAAACTCGTCTATACTTCTGCTACCATCGTATGAAATTTCGTTCAAATCGAACTATTCGTTTTGAAACTGAATTTTTATTTTCATTTTAGTTGCCAAATCGTATAGTGTAAAAAGTCGTCGCCGTCGTTTATATTGTAAATGCGTGAAGTTGATGTAGAAAAAAATATATATACAAATAATTATTGTGATGAAGCGGAATACTTTATCGAAAATACTTTCCCGAGAACTCTGTCAATTTCTATATAAAATGCAAAAATTGCAATATTTCGCTGTTTTCATTAATATGCAATTAGTTTATATCCTAAAGTTCCTTCCACCTTAAAATGAATCTGTTTTTAAAATTTCATTAAAAGCGGTTTAGCGTGATTGCGCCACAAACAAACAAACATACACTTGATTTTATAATATTAATATGGATTTTGTTTAATTCCAAATTAGTGTGGGTTTAAAAAACAGACGGTGTGAATTCGATACCGATTTGGAATTTCCACGATAGCCATACATAATACGATACGATCAGTTTGGGAATAATTTTACAATTAGCAAAAGTCGAAATCTCCTTAAGAAAGAATGGGTCACATGTACAGATGTGTTACAGATTAACGTGTGTACCTGCCACGACGACATGGGTGTGTACTATGCGCCCACCAACGCCCCCAGATGCAACAAACTGCTACACCTGAGTACCAATTTGAAGACATGTATTTGGACGTATCTTCCCCTTGGTCAGGAGCGGAGCCCATCTAAAACTCCTTGCAATTTATGGGTTACGGCAACCGGTTGCAATGCAACTCCACACCGAGCTAACGCTCTACCCGCAATTTGGGTCTAAACCACAGCTACCACGAAAAGCTCCCCAGGGGGCCACTCCAACTGTCAGGCTGAAACCGAAGTTCCGATTTCATACCGATGCGGTATTAGGGTCAATCAATTTCGTGCTCATTTCGATGCAAATTTAGTTTCAATTTGATACCATTGCATTAACAAACTTCCCTTGCAGATTTGAGTATGCTGTTTTCAGATTTGTCTGATACACTATTGACACTGAATAATATCATTTTGAACATGATTGTTATCGTTATTTCTTTGGATGTAACTCTTTCCCGGAATGATGTCTGTACACGTTGTTTGTATGAAGAAGAAACCCTACCTCTTCTGTGATTGTTTGACACTGCAGGAATGCAGTCTCAAGTGTCTTGGTGAACATTCCTTTCAGAATCTGGACGATCTTGAGGATGTACCACTGGGCAACTTATTGGACTTTATACATAGTACACGGTAGTTCTATAGGAAACGTGTACTCGAAGCACCTATATAAGATTTTACGAATGTGTTTCTCTTTTTAAGATTTGGCAATCACAATAGGCCATATCAGGTATCCGAGTGAACTCGCTTTTTATGAGGACTGCCCACGTAACCTAACCTAATTCATTTATTAAATTGTTAAAAAATATTCTCTGTAAAGACTTAGTTGAAAAAATTTTATAGGAAGACCACAGAAACTGTGCGTGTTGATGAAGTGAATGTTGAAAAATATTAAAAAAAATGTTAATACATTTCAAATACAGTAAGTATTCTAAATTTCCTTATTGTCTCCTTTTGTGGAATATAACACTGGTCGATAAGAAGATCTACTTCCTTTAAATAAATATAGGTAGAACAGATCGAATTTTACGTGCAAAACAAGAATCTTCTTTCAGTTTTTTTTTTTTTCGATTACACACAAATTTTTTCGTATTTTACTATTTTCTGTATTATTATGACCGCCTTATTAGGCGGTCACACTTGTGTACCTCGAGAACGATTTGTCCAATTTAGACGAATAAAAATTCAATAGGTGCCAACAAAAATTACTTTAAGTCATCATAACATTATTTGTTTTTTATCCGCTAAATAGTTTCGTAGTTATTCGGAAATTAGTAGGTTTTAGTATTTCATCATAAAGCTAGGTATACTACGTTTAAACAAATCTTGTTTTTATTCCCAATTAAATGAAGACACTTATATAAAAATTTCATGTATTACGTATAATAAATAATATAATCATTACGCATTTATACGTACTCAATTTGCGTAAAATGTTTACGTCCGTTCGTCTGTCGTTGTAAAGTTTCAATCAAATTTGGCAACTTACGAAACCAAATTACAAATTACGGCCAAATTATGAAACCTACTGAAAACTTACATTGCCGAATTTCGTGACGACTATCTATGATATTAAACGGCTCAAGAGTGGCGGTGAATTGAAATTTTAAAATTAAAGTTTTATAATAATGTTTGGTGCCTGGTGAAACTAGATAAAATTTTGTATTACCTATTATAAAAATCAATAATCTGTGTTGTTTAGTTTATATGTAGTGAGCAAAATATTCAAAATAATCGAAATTTTATTGGAATCGTCTGCCTATATTTTCGTTTAAGCCTTCTAAAAGGGAAATTTTCATGATGAAACCATTAAACTTAGTAGGTTCTTATTTTTGAATATTGTATGTAAATATTTCTAAATATTTTCTTTTAAAAGGTTCCAAATTTGGGTAGTTTTTCATATCTAATTGATCAGATCATTTATATTGGGCGGTATTGGGTTTAGATATGTAAAATACGCACTCTTATCTTGTATTTAAAAAGGCTAAAATATTTTTTATTTAAAAACGTATTTATCAACTTATTTATTCATTAGCTTTTAATGTTTTTATTAAGATTTTATAATAAATTTATAAATAAAACATAGAACGGCTGCAAAACGATTCTATAAAAAATCTAATGCAAAAGTTCCTTATAAATGTAGGTTATATATATTTCATATAAAAAATGGCTCAAAATTTTGTAGTGATCTTTCATTATTTTTGAATTATAATTCCTTTTTGATTTATCATTTCCATATTTTTGGGTGATTTTTCGCTTTTATGACTTTTTTTAATTATATTCATAAATATTTTCTATCTTTGATGAAGTTTAATAAAAAATAATTACCTATAATGATTGATTAAGTAAGTTCAAAAGATTAGTTAAGTTATATTTGATTTAGAGATTGAAGACTTGCAGGCGAAAGTTTTTGTTAAATATTAATAATCTCGATTTTTTGTGCGAATCAATATACAAAAATGCTTAAATGGATAATTCTGTAGAAGTAAAATAGTAGAAGCAAATAAGAAATTATTTTCTTCTTTGTTGAAGTACTAAAACTTTAGCCTTTTTAACGCAATTTTAAGAATCAAAAAAGGCTGAAAAAAGCTAGAAACTAAAACGAAAATTTTGAGGCTAAAAGCAAAATAAAAAGGCTAGAAACTGGTAGCACTGGACTTAAGAATATATTTTGTAAACTATCAGAGTGATCGGATATCGCAAAGGCGTTCGGAATCGGATAAGAAATTTGGAAATTCATTTATATGAGCAAAGTTTTCCTTATTTACAGTTTCTTCAAAAATCTGCTTATTATAGTAAAATCGTAATTAGCAGATAATTATACATCAGCAAACAGTAAAAATATAAAAATCGGTTAAAAGAATGGTAAAGTTATAGCAAACTCCCTCAATCATTAATGTAGCTTAGACCACTCGTCCACATAAGTGTACAAAAAAGTTTATAAATAAAGTAATTTTTTATTTACCCCTTCACCTCATTTTGAAAAAATTTTCAATACAAATTTTTGGAAAACAAGAATAATTTATATGAAAAGATTTTCAATGTAATGGAAAGTGTTTTATAAAATTGGGCCCTTAAATTACATTTACAGTTACTCAAATAAATATTTTATTTGAAAGATTTAACTTTTAATTTGCATTTAAAATATTAACAAATCTATAGGCTGAAAACAAACAAATCTATAGGCTCAGTATCGATATCTATTCATATGGAAAAGCACATAGCGCCATATTTTGGGAGTATTTTTGTATGAGAACTATATAAAATAATGCATCGTTTTCAATAAAATTTATATCAGTGAATCAATATATCAATATAAATATATTTACTAAATTTTTCTTAAAAACTGTTATCTGTTCTTTAACCAAAAATTTTGTTAATTAACGACTTACAGACAGACGGATGCCGGCTTAAGAATAAAAAAAAATCATAAAATTGCATAGTTTACTATTTTTACATAATTCGAATTTAAAATGATTCCGTAATGACAATGTTTTAACCTAAACTACAAAATCAATCAATTTTTGGCCACCAAGAGTTTGCAATACTGTTTCAATTATTACAATAATGCCCAAGTGTAGATATTATAAAGCAAATCTTAAAAGTTTATTTTATCCGAATGATTTCGATTCTAAGAATCGATTTAATACTCATAATTATCTTAATTACATGGAGAGAAAAAATATAGTTGTAGTGACCATAATCTAAGAGCAAAATATGATTAGAACATTAGAACATATGATCACAGCGAAAAACAGAAATTATTATTAATAATAATTATTATAATTCCATTTTGTCATATTGCGTCCGATTTTATGGTTTGTTTTTTTCATGTTGTGATTCTTGTTTTTATAATAATTGAACAATCTTACTACACTATTATCCCATTCCATCAGATTATGATTTGATGTTACTATATTATTATTCTATCCTATTACCAGTATATATTACCCATTGTCATATTTAATTTTTTTTTATGATTCCATTTTATAATATTAATATGTCGTTCTTCATATTATTTTTCAATTTTATCATATTATCATACAGTTATTCAATCTTGTTATATTATTATTTAATTTTGTCATATTATTCCATCTTATCATATATTATATTAAAATAAAACGTATTAATAAAAAAAATATTTATATAAAATTTTATTGAAAATAATAGATAAAAGTATTAGCATATATAAATATATATATATATATATATATATATATATGTATATATATATATATATATATATATATATATATATATATATATATACATATCATATATACATATTATATATATATATATATATATATATATATATATATATATATATATATATTATATTCATTTGTATCATATATAAACTAAATGTGAATTACAATGAAATTGGAAAATAAACATTAAAAACAAATAGCTTTAAACGCCAACAAGAACTAAGATTGTGAAAAGAATAAGTATTATATTTATTTGAAACAATTTATTGTCATGGCAAAAATTCTGCAAATTTTTAATGTTTTTAGAAGTAATGATATTTTTCATATTAATAAAATTTTATTTCTGATAAAAACATTTAATTTTTGCAGCCAACCATATTAAAATTTTTGTTGAGTGCAAACATAAAATCACAAAACTTAAACAAAGATATTGTTATCATGAACACAGAGATATTAAAATTCAAGAAAATTAACAATGAAAATATAATATTGTTGTAGTGATAAAGCTGTGACCATGTTTTTTCTCTGCGTGTAGGTATATTTGTTTTGCCTAGTATATTAATAGTTATTTTATATCATAACTATTACTTAGTCGTACTGTTATAAAATATTTTATTACTACAACAAAATCATTAATAGTGACTGTTGCTGATAAAACTACAAAATATATTTTATAATTGTAAAGATGAAAATATGTAAACCTTTATTAGAAATTCATATACTTACATGATTAATAAAAATCCAATGAAAAAAATTAAAATTCCCAAATGATAATTTCAACCTTTTTATACCATTCAGTTACTTAAAAGAAGAGATGAAACTTAAATTCAATTAAAAATGAAGATACATAAAGTTAAAATTAAATTTCTTTTTTGTTAAAACCATCAACGTACAAAATTCATACAACTGCCAGTATAACTTATGATTTTCGTAAAACACAGAAATACTTACGAACAACACACACCCATATGAATGATCTTTTGTGTGCATGTGAGTGAATATGTATCCTTTTTTGCATATGTATGAATGCATGTAAATGCGTATATGTGTGTGAGTACATTTTTAGCAAAGTGGTGGTATTTCACTTGGTATAAACTGTAAATTGACTTTAGCATTAAAAAAAGAGTGCTATTAGCCATTGTGGATTTTTATGCTGCGTTTGGTGCAGGCATTCATTTAAATGTGAGTGCTACATGCAGCAAAAGCAAAGTAAGTAAAAGTGAGTACAAACTTGTCCATTGAAGCAAAAGTTTATTTGTAGTTTGTATTTTACATCTCATGGTTTCTCATAAAATACTTTTACTACTCAGATAAAAAAAAATAAAAATTTGGAATTGTATTTTTGATCATAATGTAATTGTCACGCATAAATAAGTTTTATTTTAACATATTGGAGGGGAAATTTTAGAGTGCATATAAAATAAATTTGTGCCGAATTTTATTTTGACATGTATCTTCAAAATATTTAATATTGCATAAGAATAAATTTGTATGCAAATTTGAGTAAATTATATATATACATACCAGACTAAACTGTAGTTAGGAGAAACCTACTGTGATGTAAAGGATCCGAACACTTCGTTACAATTTTACACATATTTACAACAAATGAAATGAATAAACTATAAGTTCGTAATTTATAAAACAATCAATATATATTCTAAGAAAATTTCTTCGAAAATCAAATTCCATAAAATCGAATATTACGCGACATAAATTTATAATAACACAAATATGATTTAATAAAAATTTCAACAATAAAAATTATGTAATATTGTATAACCCATGCAAAACTACTATATTATTTAAATATATATTTCTTGATTGTTTGCCAGTTAACAAAAGACACCTTTTCATTAAAATTACTAATAAAAATTTTAATTTTATTTATAAATAATCGAAATCAAATTAATAAGTTCAAAATAGACAATAAAGAAAAGAAACAAATTTTATAACAGATAATTTTGATGAGTCAAAACATGAATGTTTAAATTAAGTTATTTTAAGTGATACCCTACAGCAATTGCATACCAATATGGATTGACACAAAACCTGAAGTATTAAATAGATTTACTTTGCTCTCACATCAAAATAAATTGCTAGGGTAGATTTACTTCACTATGTGGTCAGATTTTAGCATCAATTCTTGTCATATGTAGCAGTAATTATTACATAGTTATATTTTTTATTAATAATTGCATAGATATATTTTAAGATCAATTGTTAGTAATTAATTTATGCCATTTTTAGCATCAATTGTTGTGTAATAGTATCTTATCATTCATTAGTAATTTAGTCATATTTTAGCATAAAACGTAGTTCTGTAAATAGCATATTTCCCAACTCCATAAATAATCGATTTCAATACAAAGCATATCTCGCTGTAATTATATATTATTATGAATCGTAGCTGTATACAGTTTTGGATAACCAAAAATATAGTCTAAAAACTCTGCTTTAAGTGCATATTAAATACTCTGAAAATCGGAAAATTTTAAATTATCTATTATCCATGGTAAAAATTGTTTTAGCCCTTGCGAACACTTAAAAATATTCAAAGTATTGTATCAGGAAATTACAAAATTTCTATCGCTTTATAAAATGAAAGTTATTAGGACATCGGATTTAAAAAACGTATATGAAAGTAAAAGGAAAATTGCTAATGGCAAATTATGTAAACAAGAAAATCTATTAGATATATATAAAATAAGAAAACATTTTTCTTAAGTGTAAAATATGAAAAATTTTGCTATTAAGTATAAAATATGCAAATATATGATATTTAAATTGCTAAAATATGCTCTAGAATAAGAATTTCCTTTGAAAGTATATCAAAATATGCTGCTAAGCCCACAATATGAAAAATGTGTTGTTAGGGCGAAAACTTGTTGTAACAAATGTATAGGATAATATATAATTTTATAAATTTTTGGTTGCCCTTATTATTACTCTTTAGCATTACTTTAAGTCTTATTTTAACGTATTAAACAATTCCTTAGATAGTTATATTATATCATCAATCGCTACTCTATATATAGTCATATTTCATCATGAATTAGTGCTATTTATAAGATCATAGTTTAGTATAGGTCATATTTTTGTATATTTGCATCAACGGTTACTCTGTATACAATCATATTTTAGTATAATTTTTAGCTGTGCATATAGTCATATTAAGTCCTTAATCCGTGTATTAATATTTCTGCTCCTATATTTTATTTCTTATTTTTGTCAGCTCCATTATCAGGTGTACAGTTACAACTTGCCGCTAACAGCGGCACTATAAATTCTTTTTTATTAACTGGTCCCCCAAATAGAAAAGAAAGAAACCAAACAAAAGAAAACTAAAGACCAGATTTTTATTTCTTGTTTTGATTTTGAATTTATTAAACAAAAAACTCAAACTACTTTCATAGTTGCCTTAACCACTTTAAACTACCAACAATATATATTTAACACAACACTGCGTATGTTTATAGTTTTGCTTTATTGATCAATGAAAAAGAAATTATAAAAGATCTTTAATAAAAAAATTTTAAAAATAAATTTCATAATCGAAATTTTGTTACATAAGATTTTCACTTTTATTTTGTCATTATATGCACTAAGAGATTTTTGTAAACAACAGATAGATAGCTTTGAAGAAAGAAGATAATATAGTGATAGTAGCCTTCTTATTGTTGGGCAGCTGGTTTAGTTTAAGTACATAGATTTAATTTATTTATGCAAATATTTTTACAAAGCTGGTATAAAATGTAAAGTAAAATATTTTTCTTTAATATATTTATTTATATTAGAAATGCAAAAAAAAAAAAATTGCATAATGGTGTTTCTAAAAGAGTAAGTTGTATTATATGATTTGCATATAATTTATTAAACTAATTTTAAAATCAATAAATTTTTATTTCTATTACGTTTATCTTTTTTCACTTTATTTATTAGTCAATTTATTTTTTCCTTTGTATTTTTATTTTTAGAATTTGATTAAAAAGTTTTTAAAATAGATTCTTGAGTTTATTTTTAAATAAATTTACATTTACGTAACAGTAGGCATCTTAAGTTATTTATCGAATTTGTTTATGAAACTCCTAGAAGCTAAAAAATCACAAAAACTCAAAAACTCAAAAGGATTTTCAAGACAAATTTCATATAAATAAGAACATATTAGGATAACCGAATGTTCTCTCTTTACAACGCAATATTAAACGCAATATTAAAGTAAGTAATTTGGAATGTGATCATATTTTAGCATCAATTGCTTTTATGGATATAGCCAAATCTTAGTGTTAATCGATGCCTAAAGTCATATTTTTCCTTATTAGTTTGTGCTGATGTCTCTAGTACCCCAAAATATTGGTCGAAGACCTTAATGTGCACCAATCGTCATATAGTCACTTTCTGATTCAATTTAACGAAGTCCGTCCATCCATGTAAAGCTTGAAATCAAACTGCAGGCCACAGTTTTAAAAATATTCTATTAAATTTGGTACTATTGATTTTATGGTTCATGAACGAGGCCTATAGAAAATGGTTATGATCGATCATTTATTTTTCATAAATGGCTTACAAATATTTTAATGAAATTCAGCTGAAAAAAGTGTAAATTTATGCGTCAAATTCCATAACGTGGTTCCCATATAAACCCTTCTTCCAAAAATCACTTTTACGTGCATAAATTACATACAAAATACAATGAAATTAATATTTGTCAGAAATAAATTTTATGTATATTAGTTGAAACCACACTAACCAATTTTATGGCGATCAATTTACAACTGACTGCACTACCCATACAAGATCTCACCCCGAATTTTGATGCATTTAAAACTTTGTACCATATGTTTGGACTTTAGCGAATATAAAAAAGGTATAAATCAAAAAATTTTCATATGTTATAAATTATTTAAGGTTGATCAAAATTAAAGAGTTAAAAAATAATAATTCTTAAGATTTCGATATATTTTAATCAGTCTAAAACTTTTTATTTCTTACTTTTTAGGGCTATTTTGGTAAAATTTCTAAGAGCTGAAATTTTTTCCTCCATATAAAAGAGGACCATTATATAAAAATATTTTAGCTTTAAACGTAGTTTCTTTCTGCCAGTATGGTTCGCTATCCACTTTGATGCGACAAAAAATGTATACTTTATATGAGGGCTACTACTACCCCTCGACCTATCCGCCCTATTTAAAAAAAAAAATTAAAATTTGATATGAACATTTTTCTAAAACTTTTGGTTTAGTTCATTTATTTGCTGCTTTAAATATTTATATGCATTTATATTTTTGAAAAAAATTTAAGAAGGCGTAAATGTTGACGTATCATCCAATCGAGATACTGGTACTATCTATATGCCAAATTTATTCCAAATCGGTTGTGCAGTTTAGACGTGATTAATACACAAACAAATAAACGAAGAAACTTGCACCTTATTTTTACAATAAATATAAGAATTTTACCTACAATTGTAGCATAATATAAAGTCATATTTTAGCATCAGTCATTATACTAAACATCTATAGGTAGTCATATCAAACTATCTCTACCACACTAGTATAATTACATAGTCATATTTTAGCTTTAAAAGTAGCTTTTTTATAGGCATATTGTATCTACAATTTTGGTATTATATACTTATGTGCGTAGTTGGGCATCAGTCATTGCTATGACATATAGTTACGCTACTCTGTACATTTTTTACCATAATAATAGCACAATATTTTATATGCATATATGCATTTACAGGATTGTACGGAGTCATATTTTCGCTTCAATTGTAGTTCTTTACGTAGTCTTATTTCAATATTAAATACAACCTAGTAGATAGTCATAATTTAGAAGTAAACAGTAAACGTAGCTTCTTATTAAGTCCTATTTTAATGTTGATGTTGCATTAATCATAGTTCTATATGTAGTCATATTTTAGCACTTAATATAGCACTGTGCAAAATCGTTTTTCAACGTTATCTGTAGCATAGTAAATATTCATATTTTATAGTTAAATTAGTTGGAGTCGCGGGCTATGCAACAAAGTAATATTATTTTTGTATCTTTCTCAAAGCTGAGCCTTTTCACTCAACATAATATTAATTTTTTAGTGCATTTAAATTATATAATCTTAAAAATTGTCAAAATAAGCTATAGGCATTCAACTAGTTTAGGATTATGTTTTAATTTTTATTATTGTATAGTGCTCTGCTATAAACAACTAAGCTGATAAAATTTCCCTTTATTTATGTCACTTGTATACATTGTTCGTATTTAAAATTTACCAAGACTTTGTTATATAGAGAGTTTTATGTGCAAAACTTTTCATTTGATTTAAAAGTTTAAGTTTTTTTATGACTCTAATTTAACCTTTTATTGGTAATAATAAAGATGATGGAAATTCAAATGATTATAATGCAACAGCAGGTCAGAGATATTTCACTTTATGAAATTAAAAAACTTAAACATAATTATTATATGAATTGAATTGATTAAAGAAAAGGTATGTGTGCAGTAGATGTTGTATTAAATATTAAGTTAAGTAACAGTTCGTATACTTGAATTATGAAAATATAAATTATAGCTAATATCATTTAAATTTAGTATTCAAAAGTTAAATATTATACTTACGATCATTAAAAATGCGTAGTTTGTAACTATAAATTGTCATCGGTTTTCAATGTATTTACCTACCCAGCATCTCGGTAATGGCATCTACTTATTAAATTAGCTTCTTGGTAATGAGGTATCATTATTATTTGCTTACTATATATTATATAAATAAGGTTCAATAGTATAAATGCAATCACGTGGATGAGTTGGCTAGAGCGCTGGATTAACAATCAGAAGGTAACTACCTATGGGGACGAAATTTGGCTCAAATATTTATCTTATATATGGTTTATTTGGTGCAAAATATCAAAATTGGTTAATGAACAAAGAAGTTATGGTCCAAATACTTCAGTTCATATTTTTCGGCTATTATCACTCACAAAAAAAAGCATGCCGACAACGAAATTTTGTACAGAAAGTTTGAGTATCGATAGAAAGTTTGAAATAAAAAATGGGCGTGATCCGTTTACTTTTTTGCTAACCTCCCATATAAGATTAAACATCAACGAAATTTTGTACAAATAGTTCAAAGACCATTGTAAAATTGGGAACAAAAATGGGTGTGGCTTTACCTACTTTATATCCTTCTTCACATATAAGTTGAAAATTTAAAAAAGCTTTTTATAAACAAAACAGTTATGTGCCGAATACAGGGTGTATGATAACAAAATTTTGTACGGGCAATTCGAGGATATATCTGAAGTCGGAAAACAAAAAATGGACGTGATCCGCTCGCTTTACCGCCCACCTCCCTTATAAGGTGAAACATCAATAAAATTTTGTACAAATAGTACAAGGACCAATACAAACTCGACTAAAATGGGTGTGGTCCACCCAGTTTGCTACCCACCTTTCATATGAGTTAAAATTTAAAAAATTTGCACATGTTGGGTATATAGATTCGGCCAAGCCGAATATAACATTCTCACTTGTTTTACTACATATTTACTTTTAAACTACTCGTATTGGAGAAAGCCAACAAGACGAAAAGATTTTAATAGTTTTTTTGAGTACTTTACACATGATGTTGAGTTATTTATGACAAAATATGTTGAAAAAATGATGTGTAGTTATTTATGAAAAGATATGTTGAAAAATTATCATGGGTCATGACCCACAATAAGATATTAACATGCTACACTAGGTGTTTAATCATATAATGAAGACTCCGCACAATTCATACTCGTACCTTAAAAGAATTACATAAAATCTGAAATTAAGTTATGAATTAATTTGGAATGCTAATATACATTTTGAAGGGTCCAGCAGTCAGAGAATAATTCCTAGAGTTTCACTTTCGAATTGTAAAAATAGTTTATGGAAATAAGTAAGCAAAGACAAAAATTCTGGAAATACACGAGTAGGATTTCTAAGATTAATTTTTATTAATTTTTATTTTTTAAAAATCTGTTGTTAATAACAACATTTTAAATATTTTCTCCCACTCACAGCGTAGAGAATTCCAATACGGATTGTTGCTAATTGATTATTGATTATGCAGGTGGTCTACTTTTTCTATGACCACAAAATTAAATTTACTTATGCGTTCACGCAATACAAAACCAAGTAATAAATCGTGATTTCTGCTTATACAATAATAATCAGCCATTAATTGAAAAAATGCTAAAAATTAGGTATAACTTTATTTGTAGCAATAAGTACTTATTTATTTTTATTTAAATAGCACGATTTAGCAACACTCTTTTTTTTGTATTTGAATTAGATTTTATTTTCCTTTTTTGTGTAAATGTTTTGCAAATGTTTCAAGTACTCTTTTGTAATGGCATGAATGATTGTTTCGATTATATTGTATCGATTTGTATTGAGTAATAATGTGGGAATTAATGATGAAAGTATTTATTTTATATATTTGTAATATAATCAACTGATTTTTTTTCTTTTGAGATAATTAAAAATCATTTAATGTGTAATTGTTTAATAAGCTTTTATTTATTTAATACTAATAAAAATAGAAAAAAAGCAAAAGGTGAGGATATTGTGTAATTATTTAAAGTGATTCGTGTTTATTTCACTTACCTTTCCTCTAGTATTCCAAAGAGTGTATTAAGCCGCCCATTTTGTTCAAGGTCTAATATTTCTGTATTTGTCCAATAGCGATAACCCGAAAGTAACAATAATACTTTCGTATGTTCTGCCACGTGATCGAATTCTGCTAGGCCAATCAATTTCCGATGGAAAATAATTTAATTTCATTAAAAAGTACGTATTAACCCAGCAAAAACTGTAAAATAAACTACTTATTTTTTGCCTGAATAACTAGTTATTTTTGTTCGACTTGTCCACAAATTCATGTAGTTATTTTTTGACTCTAGGGGTACTCAAAAATGTGTACCTAAACGAAAACAAAAATAAAAAAAAAACAAAAAAATTTTGCCGTCAGTGAGACTCGAACTTGGACACACACTAACCATTCGCTTTTACTGACTAACGTCTTACTCAGTACACCATCTCGCACATAGCATCCTAAGCGACAAAAACTCTATTTAGTTTAAAATATCTTTTTAGACATTTTGTTATAAAAAACTAATAGCTTCAGAATGGGGTTGAACCAACAACCTCCTGGTTGTTAATCCGGCGCTTTAGCCAACTCATCCACGTGATTGCAGTATTACTGCGCTATTATACTATTGAGTACTTATTAATGTAATACAGAGTAGGCAAATAATAATGACGCCTCATTACCAAGAAACTACTTTAATAAGTAGTTGTTATTACCGAAAGCCAAAAAATTTTTGTGGGAAGCTCTAAGATTCTTATAATTTATAATCCAAAGGATATAAGATCTAACACATTGCGTTTTTATTACTCTTGTATAGTTTAGAACTACGAGACAATTTTTTATTCCAAATTAATTTTTATTTTTGTAGGGACTTAAAAACATTAAAATGAAGACTTCACAAAAGATTATTACTGAAAATCGAGTTTGAGTGTTGAAAGACTCCTATTGAGAAAATGTTTTCCTTTGTAAGTCGAACTCATAAAAAATACCTCGAATTTCTATAATTTGTACATTGAATTGACATATAAATATAAAAATTTGTTTTCTAGTAGTGGGGAGATAAACTTTGTATCATCAAAATAATAATTTTTATGATTTTTTGTAGCAAAATTATGATTTTTCATTATTCAAATATTGATTTTTTATACAAAGTTTTTGGCTGGTGCAAATAGTCGTATATAAGTATAACATGGTTGTAAATAAAAGTAATGGATTGGTATTTAAAAATTGCAATTTGTAAGGCAAATTTATAGCTACAATCACATATATTGTGAGTCCTTATAAGTAGGAGAGCAGAAATAACAATGTTCGTCTGTCGGTCCATCGGTTGAAGTGGCGTTTATGACCCCCGATAACTAAGATACATTATCATATTGATATACATATACCTCAGATTTATGATATATACATTAGATGTTATTATTGATAGAAATAAAAACCTTCTAGGTTATGCTGAAATAGAGTCATCTTTACATACCACTTTTGTGGAAGCTTTAACTTTATAACAATCAAGTATGAAGTATTTTGAAAGAGTTTTTATTAGGATACAATCTGAAAATCTCTGAATAAATAAGTAATTCCTTTTATTAAAATTCTTGCAAAATGTTTTAAATAAACTTAAAATAATTATTTCAGAAGTATCAAAAACCAAGTATTCAGAAAAATTCAATAATTTTTAATAAAAATGATAGTTCAAACGTCGATATAAACTTGATAACCAAAAAATGGGCGTGATAAAATTTCTCCAAAAGGAGAAATTTAAAATTCGGTTTGTACAAAAAAAAGTTGCATATGGTGAATTTAATAGATTGAGCCAAGCCGAATAAAGCATTCATATTTGTTTAGATTATATTCTGCTGTTGTTAAAATTTAATTCAGAAATGCCAATTAAATAATATTAAAACTGTTTCCTTAATTTGAACTAAGATTAAAATTATATAATGTATTTCGTAAAAAGCAGTAAGAAGTTTCTGTCTAGTAAGCGACACTAACACTGTTAAAAATTTCCTAATCCCCAGTAGCTATATTTTATATTATTAAACTTTAAGCTCTTTTTACAAAACAAAAATTTAGTGGTCATGGGAAAAAAACAACATTTTAATGCCCACAATACAATAAAAACCTTTTACCTTTTAATTCAAAAAAAAAAAAAAAAAAAAAAAACTCGATGACAACTATTAACACTTGACAACTGTAACGAATACATAAATTAACATAAATGTTAATGTTTAGTTAAGAGAAACAGAAAACATACATATAAATTACAACAACAAAAGCAACTACAATTTTAAAATGTATCTAAAACGGTTACATGAGTATGCAAATAAAAACAACAACAATATTAAGTAAAAAAAAACAAAAACAACCCATAAAAAAGCCCTAAGACAAGTCGGTAGAAAGAGAGATATCGTCACCTAAAATGCAAAAAGCCGTAACCACACTTTCATTTATTACAGTAGAAGCAAAACACATTATGAAAATGCAAAAGACCGTGATCATAATTTTTAATTTTTTGCTTTAAAATTAAACAATTAAGTGACATTTTTTAATCGTTAACTTAACTTAACTTTTAATCGTTACGATAAAACATAAAACACTGTTTAAACTAAAATTTTATTAAATGGAACAAATATAACGACTTTTTCGTTTATTTATTTAATGTAACGGCCTTTTGACTTTTGTTAATATTGACGTCTTGTTTGAATATATGAACATGCAATTTTTTGTTTAGATGTAATTTGGATCAGTACAATATAATACGGTAAAAAATTAACATTTGATTTTTCAGTAGTTACGGCCTTTTACATTTTAGGTAACGATAAGCAAAAAAAGAAGGCGAAAAAGTATTTTCATTTTCAAATACGTAATATCGATTTTAAATACATACTTTATTTAGGAAGTAATGTCATTGGAAAAAAAAACAGAAATTTGTAAGCGGTCCACATTGGGCCACGATACCTGAATTTTGGCCGTAATTAGAATAATTACTACATATAAAGTTTTTGGTGACTGATTACGATTCTGTAAAAAAATCAATATTCAAGATGGCGGGCCCAATATGGTGGCAAAAATTTATATATTATTCGACGAAATTTTAAACAATCATATTTTACAGATTCATAGTCCGTGAAAACGAATTTGTTTTTTTTTTTTTTTTTTGTTGATTACGATTCTGTAATAAAAAATTAAAATTCAAAATGGTGGATCCAATGTGGCGAACAATTTTTTTTTTTTTTTTTTGTTGTTACTGCTTAGCAAAATTTTAAATAAGGACATTTTACAGACTTGTAGCCCATTATTTTAAGATTATAAGAAGCTGAATAGGACAATATTATATTAAAATGGAAAAAATATTATTTATATGTTTGAGAAGATATTAGTGTAATTAATGTAATTAATTTTTAAATACTCTACACTATGAAACAGTTGGTAAGTTCTATGGTAAAAAATATTTTCACTATAATGGTAAAAATTGTTATTTCTGGTATGTAAAATGAAAACTTTGTAAAATATAGACAAATTAAATTTGTATTATTAAAGAATTAAAAAATAAAAGTACAAACAGATAAACAAAATAATAATAATAATAAAATAAAATAATAATAAAAAATAAAAAAATACAATTTCAAAAACACAAAATGATTAGCTTCAATTTCAAATCATTTTAGAAAGCAAAACTCTTTTGGGTCATTTTATGTGCATGTCCATTTAATATGTGAATAAATGTGTTTAAAATCTTAAAATTTAATATAATTTTTCTAAATAACTTATATTTTTAAAATATTTTCTATTAATCTTAAAACGCCAAAAAGTTAAATATATTTGTCAAAAGTTTTGCTAGCCCTATGAGCTAGTCAAATTTTATTTACCTATTATAGTAAAAAATCTACTAACAAGTATACTTTTCTATAGTTTCACACAGGTCCATATTGAAATGAATTAAAAGCTACAAAAAATCAAATTGATTTTACGCATTTACCTAAGGGTATTAAATAATTTTAAAAATTTGCTCAGTATTTACATTTTTAATTTATTTTCAGATTAACGCCATATTGGATTCGTCATTTTTTATTTCTAACATATTATGTAAACCACAGTAAATTTCATTTATAACTTGACTATAAATATATTATTATAAAAATATAGATAATCTCGGACGCCATATTGGAATCGCCATTTAATTTTTTATTTATTTGATCCGGAATCATCAAAAATTAACACGGCAATCAATTTTTATATCTACATAATTTTTGTAAAAAAAAACAATATTCTGCTGTATTAATTTGAGTTAAAGGGCTACATCTTACGTGTTTGTGAACGGTCATAAAAACTTAGATGACGAAGACTTTAGGGAATCAACCAGTATTATAAATATGAAAAGATCCTTTGGAACTGCTTAACACTAGGCGTGATTTTTGCAAAAAATTAAATTTTTGAAAAAAAGGATTACTATTTTATATGAAATTTCCTTACAATACTACGATTTTTACTCTATTTAGGTATATATTTTCACCTCTTTAACCTGATACCATTTTCGAATACCCTTTTAGGTGTTTATGAGTTATGTACGCTTCCAACAAAAAAAAAAAAAAAAAATAAAAAATATCCAAAGAAGTTAATAAGATCCTGAACTTGTAATCCATAAGTAGCATAAATTCGGATCATTTCCAATGAATTTAACATAGGCTTGTCATTGGAAGATGTTCTTTTTTTACATCTATTCAGTAAGTAGGAAGTCTTGTTCACGATGTCATGTAAAATTGATTTTCTATGTCCACTTTTTTCAATTCAAGATAATTACTTTTAATTTTTATATAAACCAAATATTTTTTTGTTAAAAAAAAAAATAGGCCTAACAATATTTTCATTTGATTAAAACAGTTATTATTAAGTAGCAAGTATTTGTAAATTTTCAACGTTTCAGAAAAATATATTTTAATCGCTTTTTAATAACATCTTTGGATGATGTTTATATAACTTCCGTACAGTAAGTGTACGGAAACTTTGGAAGTAATGAAAAAGTACTTCTTTAAAAATGAATTCTATTTATTTTGCTGGGACTATTTATAATAAAAAATTTCAATAGAAATATATTTAGAATTTGACCTATTACTATCAAAAAACAGTAAGCCGCATTAATATAAAAATTTATAGACATAAAATTTAAACTCTCTAGATTGCATATCTGTATGAATTTTTCCCTTTACCTGAATTGGATTTTTTGCCAAAAAATCGCTACAATCTCAGTACTATTTATTTGACTCCCAATATATTGTTAAATTAACAATTATTATCAATAGTTTCTATAAATTTGATAAAAAAAATCACATTTATTTTCGACATTACCAAAATAACTAAAAGTTCAAATCATTTAATTTTCTTTCTTTATTTAAGACTCTGTAAACTTCTTGAACTTCGATTTCCCATTAATATTTTGTATTACTTTAAGCAATTCCTCCAAACTGAATTCATTCACATAATATTTAAGACCAGACTGTAGCACAGAAAAATATAAAAACGAAACAATAACAAAAATGTTAACAAAATTTTTAGTGGAATAAATACACAAAAACTATTGAACAGGTCTTTATGGACAAAGACACATAACAAAACAAACAACCACAAAAAAAACAGGTATAAATTGGAAACAGTAAAAAAAGTTTCAAGATAGAAATGAGTTGACATAACTGAAAGAAAGAAAAGAAATGCACTTCCACATGGTAAAATGTTTCTCTATACATGTAAGTATGTATATGGGCGACTGACTGGTACGTTGTCTTGATATACAAAAAATAAAAATTGTGAAGATCAGATCTATTAAAAAATTAACAAAGTTTTAGTTGTGTAATAACCAGATAGCAAGATACATAAGCCATACCACTCGTAATATTACCACAAACTACAAAATGTTTAACAACTTGACTATAAGAAGACAGCCGAGAAGATGGTCCACAGTGAATGAGATAACTACAGTTTCAAAAATATTTGTTGGCACAATATTTTTGTTGGTATTAAGTGCCTCTTCAAATGCGACAAGTACTTTGGCTGAAAGTGAAATTAATGATTTGAATACTATAGGTAAAAATCGATAAAAAGAAAAATAAAAATATACTTAGAATAACAATTATTAAAATAACAATTATCCAACAAATTTTAAATTTAATACAAAATTTTAATGTATTTCTTTAGAAACTCCCATGCAAACAAAGAACGATTCAACTACTGTCAAACAAACAAAACCGGAAACTCGTCAGTATCCCTATAATGGATTTATGATGCCTGTACCCCAATTACCTTCTTCTCCGCCTGGCTGTCCCTTGTGTGATTCATCGGTTTACAGTTATTGTTCTCATAAATTAATACACGATTCATGTTGTTGTAATTTTCCAGGTAATTTAATTATTTGATTTATATTTGCATTATAAATCAATTTTATTTATTCCATAATTTTATTCCAATCACTTGACATTTAATTTGTTTAATTTGGCTATTTATCGATTTAATTTGCTAGCCATTTACTTGATAAACAGAAGGTTTATACAGTGTTATTATAGTTGTTACTGCTGAAAGGAAAAGTATTTAAATAATCAGATTTGTTTGTAATTTAAATCACTGCTTACAATAATGTAAATATAAAGTAAGAATTAATGTAGCTCGTATCAGCAACAGATATGTCTTAAAATCCTTGGCAATATACTATTTGACAAGCTTCTTAAAATAAGTCTTCATTTGCAAGGCATAAAAGTATCTTAGTTTTGAAAATCTATCTATAAAGGTTTCAGAAGCAAATATGTAAAAAAAATTAAAAAAATGTTTACAAAGTTATCCGCACAAAATTATAAATATCTCTCAAAGTGCTTATGATACAAATTTTCATATTAAGGCTATCAAAACTATCTTTAATATAACGTACAACATGGCATTTTTCTCAACATTAAAATGCTCCATACTTCACGACTTATAGTTCGCAGGTAAATATCTCAAAAAATGGTATTAAAAAAAAATTAAAAAACACGTTAATGGCGATAATGTTTTCTATACCCTTGGTAAATGCCATGCTGGAATTCGCAATGGTTTATGAATTATTATAAAAAATGTCATTCTACATACGAAATATTTATCTTAATATGTGTTTATTCTTTCATAATCAAATACAAAATTGCCAAATACTTCCACGAATCATTCAAAATTAATGTAGTTTGGTAACAGCTGTATGCAATAAAATTCTTAATTTTTTTTCAAGGATACATTAGCTACCCAACACTTTGAGGCTAACAAACTTTTGTTAAGAAAATGTATGCAAAGGCACAGTTTTAAAATACAAAGTTTTTGAATTTTGAATTTGAAAACACTTGTACTTTATTTCCTTCTTTGTATTTAAGCTGTAAACTACCGAATATTAATTCATTCGTTTATTCAAATTTATAAAAAAGTTCTTTATTGTTTAAGCATAACATTAATTCCTTTTAAAATATTGTTTCCAATATTATTATTACTTAGTAAAAGAGACAAAAATAAAAGACATAGAAGAAGTTTAAGATAATAAACACTGTTCATTTTCTGTAAAAAATAACATAAATATTCGAATAACGATTTTATATTATTTATTTTGATTGAATTTACATCACTAAAACATTTATTATATTATTGTTATTTTTTATATACATTTATGTATACTTTCTTAGTTTTACAGGAAATATTTATCTAGGATAAAAAGTTCATCTGTAAAAATTAAACATGACGATCTAAAGAAAAAATAAAAATACTGGAATAAACCTTCTATTCCCAGCTATTATTCTTTACAAAACATAAACCAAAAAATAGAAAGATATTCTAATGTCGCTTAAAGTAGGTTTCATATATGTTCATCCCTATTTTAAACTATATAAAATGCCTTTGTTATATTTAAGCTAACAATCGTTCTATATAACTTTAAAGAATTTTGCTTAACAATGGTTTGTAAAGCCGTGTTAAGTTTTTTTTTGCATACGGCTGTAACACTGGTAACGTAAATATCGAGTTTTGGAATGATTTCTGCAATGATTTGAGATTTATGATACATCGAAAATAAGATAAATTATCTTAATAAAAATACAGATATCTTTCAAAATGTATATGCTGCAACATTAATTAAGGTCTACAAGATAAATAAAAGATAATTAAATTGCTTTTAAAATTACACGTGCATAAATCCCACAGAAATGTTTTATATTTTACACCACCATAGGTGGTTGGGATACTATGTGTTTTTGCAAAAGTTGTATCGCACAGAAGAAATCTTCGCACCTACAGCTTTCTAAGTCTATTTAACGATGGTCGGCTGGTTGGCAGGCTGGCTGGTAGTCCATGTAAAGCCTGTATGCAAAGTACAGGTCGCGATTTTGAAGATAACTTAATGGAATTTGGTACATATGATTTTTTACACAAAGACGATGCCTATTGAATTTAGTTATGATTGGTCCATTATTTCACCTAGCCCTCATACATATATCCTCCAGCAATATAGTTTTAACACTCATAAATGACTCAAAAGTAAGAATATTTTATTTGGCACAAATAAGTTTTATATATATATATAACTATAAATTTACTTCCCGAATTTCACGAAGATCGGTCCATAATTGACTATAGCTCCCATAGGAATCCCTCTTCTGAAAATCACTTTAAATCTCACAGAAATTATAGTATTATGTTAATATTTAGTACAATTGTGCTTTATGTAAGTAGAAACTACAGTACCAAATTTTGCGTCGATCGGACCATAATTGACCATAGCTGCCAAATAAGGCCTACTTCCGTGAATTACCCTAAATGTATAAATGTATATTTTATAAAAATATACATTACACTTAATGGAAGTATCAGTGCACAATGAGACACATATCCCATATAAGACCCCTCCCTAAATTTTGATGCACACATGTATACTATGATGTAGGGTATCATACGTTCGGGCTGGACCGACTAATTTTCTAACTTGTTTTCTCTTACATTTGCGTTGGTGAAATTTTGCGGTCACGTATCTTCAAAACTGGTATTTACAAATTCCTTAGATAAACATATGTCGATGATGAGGTCTTCCTCTATATTCTTAGTAAGTATCGTGCTGGAACTCTCAACACTTTCAGAGTTATTAAAGAAGGTTATAACGGGTAAAATGAACAAATTCATGCTTAAAATATTTTTATAAATAAATATTTTGTTCTTCTGCACTGCGTTATATTTTTTGTAATAACCCAGAAGCTATTGAGAGTTCCAGCACGATACTTATTGAGAATATAGAGGAAGACCTAATCATCGACATATGTTTTTTCTATATAGAGAACATATATAAAACATATGTCGAAGAGATATATCGAGAGAAACGTTTCATCGTCACGTGCGTGAAATATCGACCATTAAAATTTAGGATCAAAACATGTCTCAGGTCACAGTGTAAAGGTAATTTCATTAACTACACCTCTAATGAACATAGTAAAATATGTATTTTGAAAAGTATTTGTATTTATATAAAGACAATTTATTTTAGAAGCAGTGTTGCCAGTTTAGCCTTTTTAATGCTAAATCTAGCTTCTTTATTTTGCTTTTAGCCTCGAAATTTTCGTTGTAGCTCCTAGTCTTCTGATTTTTAAAATTGCTAAAATGTTAAGATTTCAACAATGAAGAAAATAATTTCTTATTTGCCATTACTAATTTTATTTTTACAGAATCATCATTTTAAGTATTTTTGTATATTAATTTGCACAATAAATCGAAATTATTTATATTTAACAAAAACTTTCATCTTCTTCAATAGTAAATAATTGTGTAACTTTATTATAATTATTATTTTTTTTTTTAATATAATCCATTAACCGTAAAATCTATTTATAAATATAATTTTAAAAAAAATATTATAAAAGCGAAAAATCACATCAAAAAGGAATTACAGTTCAAAAATTATAAAAAATCCTTTCAAAACATTGGGTCATCTTTCATATGAAATGTAACCCAAATTTGTATGGGAATTTTTTAATCGATTTTTCATAAGCATTTTGCCTGGTAGCTTTTCTATTTTTCATTTTGGGGAAAAAATTGTGAATTAAGAAAAATAAGTTTGACTTTTTTCTGGCCTTATTTTTTTGGGGCATTTAGCCTTCTTTGATATTTTTTAAAGTTCAACCATTGAGGAAATCATGCTAAAATCAAGTATTTGCATTATCACTTTTAATGTTAATATGCTTATCAAATTAAATTAAATTCGGATGATTTATAGAAGTAATTGATAAATTTTCTGTTTGATTTATTTTGTGTGTACAACTTTGTATTTTTTTTTGGTATTTTACACTTTTAAATCGCAATATTTCGAAATTTTTTTATATTAGTCTTAGTTTCGGCGAGAATAGTATATATATCGAATGTTATAAAATTCGGAAGAGGTGATAAAATCATCTGGCTGGTTTTAAATGGAATGATTCAAAGACTTTATTTTTTATCAATATTACTTTTTTCGCGTTCTAAAATCTTTATGGAATTGTAGACTCATCTCCATGAAATTTGACATAAATATTTATAGTTACAAGCAACTTATTTGTGCTTAATTCATTAAAATATTTCTAAATTTCAAGCACTTTTTAAAACCCTATTACGGTAGAAAATTTTTATATGTGAAATAATGAACCGATAAGAAATAAATATGCTTAGTCATTGTATGAAAATAATTAATCGTGCCAAATTTCATCAAGAATTTTTAAAATTACGACATATATTGTAGAAGGGCCACTTTTTTTCTTAGTGTGCGTACTCTCTTCGTATAATTAAACGATATCTGTAAACTTTCTTTTTTTTATGTTCATTATAAACGTCAGCACAAACGCATAATACCCCCAATAAAATGGTATAGATTATTGGTATCTAACGCCACCAAAAAATTACAATGTTTGACACTCTATGAAGCTTTTTTGTACTGAATTTTGGGTAGATTCCGGAGAATCCTAAATATTTGGTATCGATCGGAATTGCCAATGTTTTGTGATAGAATATAAACTGAAATTTATACTTCCTAGGACAACTCAATAAGATAACAACTCCTTTTCATGTAATACCCTGAGGGGTCTCACAAATAAATTTCTGGCAGAAAGTCCAGTTTTCGAATTTTGCAAAACTGAATATTGCGCTCAATAGCCCCAAACTATTTTTTATTTTGATGTTATTTATTAAACTTTGTATTCGTCTCCAAAGTGAAGGTTTTTCAAACAACAAAACTACTTGAATATAGCGTCAAGTTTAGTTACAGTAAATATATGTATAGTAGTATCTCTTATCTTTCTCCATATCATAAATTATCCATATCTTAAAATATAAAATCATGTATTTTTAGTGTCCATTCATTAATTAGACCGTGACAAAAACTCATTTCCAATTTTTTTTAAAAAAGTAAAGAATTAACATGTAAGCGAAAGAAATCAATTTCGAAAAGGATACGATTTGAAACCGAAAAAAGTGTGATGCATATATTATTTTCGTATTGTAGTTAATGTCGTAAAATCTTCAAACTAGTTACCACATGTGAGTACAAAAATATTATACTCAGAAATTCGCAATTTTTTAGGATATTCCGTTCTAGACCGATTACAAATTTTTATTTGTTTCTATTTTGATTCAATGTATAAATAAACTTTTTGGACATATTTTATAAAAAATATTTTTTTGATATTTTCTATTAAATTTATTATTAAGTAAACAATTGTAGTATTTATACCATACATTACCATAGGTGGTTGGGGTATTATGTGTTTGTACTGATATTTGTTTCGCACAAAAAATCTTCGGGCCATCACTTTAAAGGGTACCGTTCGACTCAGAACACTTTCTGAGTTGATTTAACGATATCCGTCTATCTGACCATCTGGTCGTCTGCCTGGGTGTCCATATAAACATTGTGAACAAAGTACAGGTCGCAATTTTAAGATATCTTGATGAAATTTGGCATAAATAATTACTTTGACACAAGAACGAAGCCAATTGAAATTGGTTGTGGTCAGTCCATTATTTCACCTATGGCATAATATAAAAAATATTGACTGGACAAAAAAATAATTTTAATCAGGATATAATTTTTACCGGCACCTATAGGAGTTTTATTTATTTAAATTGGACAAACCGTTTTCGAGTTATACAAGTCTGACCGCTGAAATCATACCAATAAAAAAAGAATCAGTACGTGATAGAAAAAAGTAAAAGCAGATTCTTGTCTAGTTCGTAAAATTCTATCTAGTCTACCTGTATATTCAATTCACTATGAATAAATTAAAAATTTTTGCATCAATTTTGATGATACATGGCTTATTTTATTTTTAGCTTTATGTTAAAGATAAAAGGTTTTCACTTCCAAAATGTTTTCTTTAAAGAATTTTAAGAAAAATCTTCAATTTTGCAATAAATGGCTTGAAGACAGATTAAGTCCGCATTTTTTGGTAAAGACCTTATTATGGGCGAAATATTAGACACACCTGTAAAAAATTCAGCCCTGAAAAAAAAACTGAAAGCATATTTAAGTTTAGCATATCAAAATCCATATAGTCCAACTATTTGTTTTTTTTGGGGGGGGGGGGAGGGGGGGTTTTCCAGTCAGTGTAATTGATGCGTGAAGGTCCTTAAGCGAAAACACTCGTTAAGTGAACACCGGTGAGAATTTTCTTCAATATTTAAAAATATAACTCTACATACTCTTTATTAATTTATATTATTTTTATATTTTATTCTTTCCGTAACTTATCATATGGTCGGGCTAGACCGACTATATCTTTCTTACTTGTTTTTAAATAAAATAATTTTTTATATCCCTAGTCTGTAAGGCTAAGTTTTTAAAATGGCCGTTAATTTTATTGCCATTTATTCCAACATTTTCTTTGTATCATTAGCCTCACCTTATTTGATTTAAATTAAATTAAAAATTAACATTTCGTTCTTTTGTTTTTTTTTATGTATTTCCAGGTTCTACGGTTTATCAAAAGCCCCCTCAATGTGTCTATTACGATTGTTCATTGTTGTATGCAAAATCTTGTTATGAACATTCATTAATTAAAAATTGTTGTTGTAATAATCCTTATTAAACTTAAAAACATCAACAGCAAACAACAAAATTATTATACTTATTTATTCTGCACCCATACTCCAGCATTTACCTATCAACAAACACATTTAAAAGTGTAATTTTATTATTTGTGTTCGGATGGCTATGTGCGAATTTATTTTAAAATATTTAATAGGATAAGATAAAACTAAATTAAAATTAATGAATTCAATTAAATAAAATGATTGTAAGAAGTTTAAATAAATTACTTATTGTTAGGAAAATGGGAAAAGATATGATGAGGGTATAGAAATGGTCAAGGGAAATGAATTAGAGCTACATAAATATGTATGTGTGTATACCTAATAGGAAAAAATACTTTCTTTAAAATGCTTATGGGATTTTGATAGTAAATTTAAACTAAAGATGAGTCCTTATAATATGGGTTCAAAATATAGTGTATTATATTAATGATGAATAACTACTAATTTAATTCGGTTTGATAGGTCACGGCTTAAGAAATATTTAAATTTGCCTTTAACTTTTTGCCAAGATTGTGGAATATCAAACTAACTAAACTAAAGATGAGACCTTATAATATGGGTTCAAAATATTGTGTATTATATTAATGATGAATAACTACTAATTTAATTGGGTTTGGTAGGTCACGGCTTAAGAAATATTTAAATTTGTCTTTAACTTATTGCAAAAATTTTGGAATATCGAACTAATTATAAAGAAACACAGAAATATTTTAACATAAGTTGTACCATTGATGTAATAAAAATTAATGCATCACTTTAATAGTTAGCTTATTCAACACTTTCATCATTTAAATTATTCAAATTTTCAATACAATTTTCAACACTTTCAAATGCAATCAAAATTCAAATATTGGCATTAATCACAGATTTGCTACTTATGAAATGTGAGAAATATTTGAGTATTTTTCTTTTATTCAGTAAATATTAAATTAAACACAAATAAGGAAAAAATATTTATTATTAAATAAAATCCATACGGAAGTTGTTGATAATAAAAAGTATGGAAATTGTGTATTTATTTTAGTGTGCAAATAAATAAAATTATATACAACTCAATGCCGATAATAACTATTGACCAATGTATATATATTGTTTGCAACTTTCACCTCTAAAGATGAGTTAATAATAAAATTAAGCAAAAAATAAAAAATGAAAAGTTATATACAAAAAAGTCATATAACTATAGAAATAGCAACAAAAATAATATAGAAGAAATAAAAAAGGTTAATTCATTTATGTTACAAATGAAACAAAAATGTAATTAATTTTATTAAGAAAAACCTCTCGCAATATGTGTACATTATGTGTAAGTGAACCTCAAGCGCAATATATATATATATATATATATATATATACATATATACATATATACATATATATATATATATATATGTATATATATATATATATACACACACACACATATATATATATATATATATATATACATATATATACACATATAATTGTAAAAAAATGTTAAATTGTTAGGTTACAATAAAGCATTACTTTAAATATTTTTTTAAATGTATCTTATAAAGTCGTTGTATTCCAAAGAAATTAAATAATAAAACAAAATAAAGGTGCGATGTGTTTTGTGAAATTCTTATGAATCTGTTTAATATAGGGTTTACTACTGTGCGCCTTTGAAGTTGCACACATGCGCAGAGCATCATAAGATTTCTTAATGATTATGTTGGTTTGTGACACAGTAGCTTCTTTACTTAATAAATTGTAAGCAATATAAAACTAAAAAAAAAATACTAAATCCTACAAAATAAAAAAAATAAGCACCAGTTTTCTGATATGTTTCTGCAAAAATAGTAAATTTAAACAAAATTAGTAAAAACGTTGAAATCGGTCAAGTCCGATCCTACATCATTTTGAGCGACTTACGGCCTGCTTTGGCCGATTCTTTATGAAAATATTTACTTTATTTCCTTGATGAAAATCAACGCAACTAGATTTTTCATCAACGAAACCCTCACAAAATTGAGTTTTATGAATTTAATTTTTTTTTTTCGTACCGTAAAATACGAATTTTTGAAATATTTTTTTTTTGTGTTACACATCAGTTTTTAATGAATTGTGTCTTGTAAAATAAAAATATTTTGTTGATGGCACGTTAAAATCCATTTGTGTAAATGAAAATTGTCTAGAGAATGCATTCCAGGATTCACGGGAAATTAGCATCTTTTCATGTACCACATTCCCGGGATTCCCGGGAATTTCAAAAGCACTTGAATAGAAGAAAACTGCGTGAATTTTGAAAAATTGCATATATTTTAGTAATATTTTGAAGAAATTTAAGCAAAAAATGATTTATATGGGATGACTCTATGGCATGTATTTAATTAATCATCTTAATAAAATGCCAGCACTAAAAACCAGCAAGTGACAAATATAAATGATTGAAAAAATCTTGTACACATTTTAAGTATACGCTATACATTTTACAGTAGTATAGAAAGATTTGACAAAACTATAAGAAACTTAGGAGAAAAAGTAAGTACACGCAGAGAAAAAATGTATTTGTATCAACTATAGTCTAAGAGCAACATATTATAAAAAATAAAATGATTAAAAAATAAAATGAGTATAAGTAACAATTATTATGATTCCATTTTGTAATATCGTGCCCGTTTTTATGGTTTGTTTCTCATGTTATGATTCTAGTTATACATACAACTAAACAATCCTATTATTACATAATTATCTCATTCTATCAGGTTATGATTTGATGTTATTATATTTTTATTCTATCTTATTATAACACATTGTCATATACTGATTCCATTTTATAATATTATTACGTCATTCTTCATATTATTTCATTTTATCCTATTATAATACCATGTTATTATATAATTATTCAATCTTATCATATTATTAATTCGTTTTGTCATATTATTATTCCATCTTATCATATATTAAAATAAAACGTATTAATAAAAATATATATATTTTTTTATAAATTTTTTATTTAAAATAATAGAGAAAAATTTGCATTATATATATAAATTTTCATTATATATATTTTTTTTTTGTTATTATATATATATATATATATATATATATATATATATATATATATATATATATATATATATATATATAGATATATATTTACATATTATTTTTCATTAATTATTTTCATTTGTACCACGATATATGGTTCAAATGCAGGATATGTTTTTGTTTCTATTTATATTTGTTCATATACGAACTAAATGGGAATTATAATGAAGTCGGAAAACAAACATTAAAAATAAAATACATTTAAAAACAATAAATGAATGAATTTTTCTACTAAGTTTGTGAAAATGATAAGTATCATATTTATTTGAAACATTTTATTGTCATGGAAATAATAATATTAATATGGTTTAAAAACAGAATATGGTATAAGATCAAGGAAAAGACTGCAAATATTTAATGGTTGTAGAAGTAATGACAATATTTAAACAAAAACAGTGTTATAAAGAATACGGAGATATTAAAATTCAAGAAAATTGACAATGAGAACATAATATTGTTGTAGTAATAAAGCTGTAACCATGCTTTTTCTCTGCGTGTAGTGAGTCCAACAAGTCATTAATTATTCATATAATATTCAACTGGAAAGCTACAGAAAATATACTATTTATGATTATTTATCTGTTCTGATATTTAATATGAAAGCGAGTGTTTTATAAGGGATATTGTAAGTAAATTTAATAGACAAATGGGTGGTCCAAAATACTTTTTGCAAGCTACATTTTAAAATTATGAATTGGGACATCATTTATAACATATTGGTGAAATTTGAATTTCCTACGACATATGATGCTACACTGCCATTAATTTTAATAATCCCAAAAAAAATTTTAATTTTCCCACCAATATTAATGGTATATAAATTTAAAAATGTCTAAAGAAATAAGCGATACCCTTTGGTTATTTCCATACACGTTCGCGGCTGAATCACCATGAAAGTTTTCGGTAAAACAATCATCAGCTACTACCTTTAAAATTATTAAATTCTACATTGTTTAGTGAATTTTTAATGAATTTAATTTAAAGATATTTACGAAAATTGCTTTAAAAATGCTTGAATGATGTCTGAGTAAATGTTTTGTTATTTAATTTCTGATACATACATACCTTTTTATGGTACAAACCATAGAATACAACTAGAAGTTTATGTGAGAGGCTAAAACAATAAAATATATGTAGTCAAGTATATTTTGTTTTTGTGTTTTGAAAAAAAAGTACATTTTTTGAAAATTTAGTTCGAACTGCCTTTCGCATAAAATTCTAGTTCTATTCTATGGTACAGACCTTTTAACTAAGAATAACAATACCATATCATCAACACTATGTCAGAATTCATTCGAGTTTATTAATCAGTAGATTAAGCAATTAATCAAATTTCCTTTTATTAGTATATTTACAATCCTGCTTTAAATCTGCTAATGTAAAAATTCATGTGACATTCGAGTCTCAGTTGTTCAAATAATGAGAGTAGTGATAATCACAGTTTTTAATCCGGAGTCAAGGGAAGTCGAAATATCTTTCCCGCTATGCCGGGAAATTGCAGTCCCTAAAATTGACTCAAATGCATGTAGAATCAGTTCGCGTTAATCATTTCGTGCAGGGCGTGTGAAAATTATAGCGGTTTTAAGTTGAACATATAAAATTTTTTAAAAACTAGGGGTTTATGTATAATTCTGTCAAAAATTAAGCGTAATACCAAAACCTACTGAATTATTTAAATAAAATTTATAATATTTTCAGTATTTGATGGTATTAGTGTGGCATATTTTAGGGTTTCCTAGTAAAATTTAAAACAATTTCATCATACTAAAAATCGCGATTTCTAAAAATTTTGCGAATAATGCGGATCGAATCTTAGTTATGTCTCCATATATTATACGGAGATATATTTTATTAGAGTTTATTAGAAAGAAAGGCTATTTAATATTGTGATCATTTTTTAAACCAAGTTAATTTTTTTGATCCATTAAATGTTTATATTTCAAAATTTTTGATGCGACCGTTAAGCATTAAAAAGCTCCACATAAATATGTCAATTATGGTCAATTTCGTGTTGTCCATGCGATGTGCCCTAGCAAAAGTGTCCCGTTTTCAACCCTCTCAATATTTATCGCCTATCCTATGTCAATACATCAAGGATTTGTACAAATTGCAAATTGCTACATAAAAATACAAGAACAAAAAGTGAAAATTTTTGCGTAATTTTCAAAAAGTCTACAAAATTTTGTTATTAAATTTATTTTTAATACTGCTTCGATTTTTTTGTGCAGAATAACAAAAAAAAAAAAAAATAATAATAATAAATCCATGCTATTTCATTAGAAACTGTGAATGTTCCTTGCAAAAAACTGACTTTTTTAAAACTCTTCGATTTTGTTATCCAAATTTTGAAACTATCTACCGCGTTGACGATTTCTGGCAAATCAGCGAGATATAGCCTAAAAAACGCATAATTACTACAAGCCTGTATGTAATTGTTGCACAGTAGGGCCAAACAAACATTTTCTTAGTAATAAATGTGTATATCCTAAACTACTGGCCAGATCAATTTGAAATATATAGAAGGGTTGTAGAGGAGGACTTAAGCTTTCAGGAAAATCATCTTGTAATAACCCCGTGACAATACGAGATAACTTATAGGGTGTCAAATTTGACTAACTCGACTATGTAAAAGTTTAAAAAAAACTTAACTTCTAAAAGCCAAGTGTGATTTCAAAAATATTTATATTTCTGTAAATTTTTTGGCAAGAAAAAAGAAAAATAGGCTCAGTTACTTAAGTTATCTTTTACAATTAAAAAGATATTTATGCTTGATTTCTTTATTTTTCGTGAAAGAAAAGAAAAATATAAAAAAATTTTCTGTAATTTTTTAAAAAAGGTCCTTAAAGCAAACAATATACCCTGTACTGATCTTCACGTAGACAGTGAAGTTTTAAAAACTGGCTCTGAAAAGACCAACTAAATAGCAGACGTATTTGGTAATTCGCACACCATTACTTTAAATAATTATTCACCTATGGACACAGCTGTCTCTAAATTTCTTCATGATCTTAACTACAAAATTCCTGAAATATTGACTGTGGAAGTTACCAACTTAGCTGAAGTTAAATCATTTGTATTTTTATTGAAGAACAATAAACCATCTGTGTTAGATGGCATTAATAGCATTATCTTTAAAAACATGCCCGAATACTTATTTAAATCTTAAGTAAACTTTTCAGTTCTTGATTAATAGAATTATATTTGTCTATAATTTTTAAGAAGGCAAAAGTCATTCCAATTTCAAAGCTAGGATAGGATAATAAACTAACTTCCCGCCATAGACCAATCAACATACTAAGCCTATTGGATAAAGTTTTTTTAAAAAATAATAGATTTTTTTGGTCCGAATAATATTATTAACCCAAAACAATTAGTTTTCCGCCAGGATCACTCTACATTAACTAAAAAGAGTATATCTATACCTATATCATTATTTATATCTATATCTATATCTATACCTATATCATTATTTATATCTATATCTATATCTATATCTATATCTATATCTATATCTATATCTATATCTATATCTATATCTATATCTATATCTATATCTATATCTATATCTATATCTATATCTATATCTATATCTATATCTATATCTATATCTATATCTATATCTATATCTATATCTATATCTATATCTATATCTATATCTATATCTATATCTATATCTATATCTATATCTATATCTATATCTATATCTATATCTATATCTATATCTATATCTATATCTATATCTATATCTATATCTATATCTATATCTATATCTATATCTATATCTATATCTATATCTATATCTATATCTATATCTATATCTATATCTATATCTATATCTATATCTATATCTATATCTATATCTATATCTATATCTATATCTATATCTATATCTATATCTATATCTATATCTATATCTATATCTATATCTATATCTATATCTATATCTATATCTATATCTATATCTATATCTATATCTATATCTATATCTATATCTATATCTATATCTATATCTATATCTATATCTATATCTATATCTATATCTATATCTATATCTATATCTATATCTATATCTATATCTATATCTATATCTATATCTATATCTATATCTATATCTATATCTATATCTATATCTATATCTATATCTATATCTATATCTATATCTATATCTATATCTATATCTATATCTATATCTATATCTATATCTATATCTATATCTATATCTATATCTATATCTATATCTATATCTATATCTATATCTATATCTATATCTATATCTATATCTATATCTATATCTATATCTATATCTATATCTATATCTATATCTATATCTATATCTATATCTATATCTATATCTATATCTATATCTATATCTATATCTATATCTATATCTATATCTATATCTATATCTATATCTATATCTATATCTATATCTATATCTATATCTATATCTATATCTATATCTATATCTATATCTATATCTATATCTATATCTATATCTATATCTATATCTATATCTATATCTATATCTATATCTATATCTATATCTATATCTATATCTATATCTATATCTATATCTATATCTATATCTATATCTATATCTATATCTATATCTATATCTATATCTATATCTATATCTATATCTATATCTATATCTATATCTATATCTATATCTATATCTATATCTATATCTATATCTATATCTATATCTATATCTATATCTATATCTATATCTATATCTATATCTATATCTATATCTATATCTATATCTATATCTATATCTATATCTATATCTATATCTATATCTATATCTATATCTATATCTATATCTATATCTATATCTATATCTATATCTATATCTATATCTATATCTATATCTATATCTATATCTATATCTATATCTATATCTATATCTATATCTATATCTATATCTATATCTATATCTATATCTATATCTATATCTATATCTATATCTATATCTATATCTATATCTATATCTATATCTATATCTATATCTATATCTATATCTATATCTATATCTATATCTATATCTATATCTATATCTATATCTATATCTATATCTATATCTATATCTATATCTATATCTATATCTATATCTATATCTATATCTATATCTATATCTATATCTATATCTATATCTATATCTATATCTATATCTATATCTATATCTATATCTATATCTATATCTATATCTATATCTATATCTATATCTATATCTATATCTATATCTATATCTATATCTATATCTATATCTATATCTATATCTATATCTATATCTATATCTATATCTATATCTATATCTATATCTATATCTATATCTATATCTATATCTATATCTATATCTATATCTATATCTATATCTATATCTATATCTATATCTATATCTATATCTATATCTATATCTATATCTATATCTATATCTATATCTATATCTGTATCTACATCTATATCTATATCGATATTTCGGTAAATAAGCGTTTTATTAAGAAAATAAATTTCATCTGTGATCACATCTATATCTGACCAAAAATCGATTTTTTGGATGAAAATTAAAAAATCTTTAGACCTCGATATTTCGGTAAATATGCGTTTAATTGAGAAAATAAGCTTCATTTGTTCTACTCTTTACACATTTTGTAAATAATAATATTTTTTTTTTTTTTTTTGTAAACTAAGTTTAGATCTTTTGTTGACTAAGGGGTAAAGTATACAACAACAATTAATTTTTTTTTGCAAATATGCTATTTAAATGAGTTGTTTAAATGAAAGTTTTTTATCTAAAATAATTCCTTGGATAAAAACTCCCCTTGAATATAAATGTTTCTAGGAATACGTCTCTGCGAACTATTATATGAAAATATAATAGCTTGTGTTTTGCTAATATTTGCTTTATCTTCCATTTATTTAAGTATTTGTGGGTGAATTTAAAGCTGTATTCTATTCATTTTAATTTTTGATTAACTGTCTTCCATTCCTTAAATTAATTGTTGTGGTGCACTTTAGCCCTTAGTCAACAAAATATCTTAACTTAATTTATAAACAAGATTCTTATTTACAAAATGTGTATTCGTCCAATTTTGATCTATGGTTGCCAAGTCTGATTTCATAAAGCTAAACCTTACACAAGAAAACTGCAGATAATACAAAATAAAAATCTGAAAATAATTCATAACCTACACACCATATATTCTACTGGTCTACTCAATAGAAACTTTAACAATAAAATGTTTAATTCATTTGCAAGGGAACTGACTCTGTCATTTATTGAAAAATGCAGAACGTCTACATATGAAATAATAAGAAATTTGCTAAACAGTACTTAAAATACTTTTTTACTTAAAGAGTGATAATTAGTGGTTATTTTTACAATTTCCTATAACGTTCAAGTATGTACGAGGGCGGATCAATAAGTTCGTGACTTTTCGAACTTCCCTCGTAGTTATATGAAATACAACACAATTCCCATCAAGTACCACCAGTTAATAGACTACTGTCAAATTTTGAGCAAGTGTCGTCATTTACTTTGCGTTTAACAGCTCTTCAAAACATACAACCTCAAACCAAGGAAAAGCTCAGTAAATACTATGGGGGCTCTGCACCATCGATTTCAATAGTAAAAAAAAGTGGTTTACTGACTTTCGCTGTGGTCGTACAAGTACAAATGACGCTGAACTTTCTGGACGGTCAATTGAGGTCAGTACACCCGAAAATGTCAAAAAAATCCACGATATGGTGTTGGCCGACCGAAGAGTAAAAGTGCGTGAGGTTGTTGATGCCATAGGCATTTCATATGGTAGTGTGGTTTCAATTTCATATGAACAGCTGGGTTTAAGAAGGTTGTCTGCAAGATGGGTGCCGCGGTTGCTCTCAATTGATCATAAACGTAAACGTGTGACAACTTCAAAGGATTGTTTGGAGTTGTTTAACCGCAATCCGAATGAGTTTTTGCGGCGTTTTGTAACTGTGGATGAAACGTGGATAAATTACTGTACTCCGGAGACCAAGCAGCAGTCTAAACAATGGGTTTCTCCGTGTGAACATACTCTGAAGAAGGCCAAGGTAAGTTTGTCGGCCAATAAGGTGATGCCAACTTATTAGACCGATTTAATGAGGATTTAAAAAGAAAACGACCCCATATGGCCAAGAAAAAGTTCTTTTTCATCAAGATAATGCACGGGTGCACACGTGTGCAGACTCAGTGAATTGGGCTACGAATTGGTACCTCATTCGCCATATTCTGCGGATTTAGCCCCTAGTGACTACTTCCTATTTCCAAACCTGAAGAAATGGCTCGGAGGAAAGTGATTATTGACCAAACACATGTCTATTTTAAGGACCTCAAAGTAAATGACGACACTTGCTCAAAATTTGACAGTAGTCTATTAACAGATGGTTAATGAGAATAGTGTTGCATTTCATATAACTATGAGGGAAGTTCGAAAAGTCACGGACTTATTGATCCGCCCTCGTACCAGATTTTTAGTCTTTTCCTTACTTTTCCTTAATATTAGTTTACTAGTTCAATTATTTAGACGTTAATTGCTGTAATAATTTTAAGTAAATCCTCATAACATTGTAATTAATTGTTTTATAAAGGTTTCAATAAAGTCAAAATTATAGAAAAAAAAAATAATTTTTTTCAACTTCATTATATTGAATCCTAGGCAATCTTACTTAAGACCAGACTAGCATAAAGCCTCAGATCTGGTGGGATGTGCTTTTAAGTTCAGAGTAGAATTTTACGGACTCACCAATTGTAACGAATCGGTATTAGTCCGATGCAGCTTGGGAACGATTAAGTGCAATTAAACCTAAAAGAAAAACATAGTACAATAGACTGCCGGTTTCCTAACAAAACAGTTCAAATTTTATATTGGATTCTATTGTTAGTAAATTAGTATTTACACTACATACAAAATCAATGAAATCTTACCAATTTGTTATTTCTTTTCCTTATTGTCTTTAATCGTAGCTATGAAATATTCTTCTTCTAAGATCACAAAAAATTGTGTATCTTATTCGCAATATTTAATAGTAAAGTAGAAAACTTTTATTTATGATCGGCCCACTGTGTAACATACTTTTAAAAACACGCATAGCGTTTATTGAATGAGAGTATTATTTCTGGTGCTATGTTTTGTTGTTATTATTAACACGTCTTTGTTGCTGTTATTATTATCGGCATTGTTTTTGTAATATGATAGTGAAAAGATTTAAAGCGTTAATTATTATTATTATTTTTTTACCTTTAATTGCTATTTATATTTTGTTTTGATTTATTTTCGACAACTCCATCAAAAATTGTTTTATTATTTTTGAAGCTGTAAACTTTAATCTACTCCCTGTATTGCAAAGTAATAACTGAATGTTGTATTTAGCTGTCAGACTAACTGACAGACAGTTTGTTTGACCCATTATTGTTGACTTTCTGTGCTATTTTACACTTTTTCAAGTGCGTGTATTGTTCAATTAACTTTCACTGATTTCATTGTATTTATTTTCTACACACAGTGCATTGTAGCAAAAGTACTCACAAATGTGAATACTATAGGTATGGATCTGTGTATGTATGTATGCATGTATGTATGTATGTATGTTTATATGTATGTATGTTTTTACCTCTGTATATGTAAGTATATATGTACATTAGAATGAAACAAAATATGCAGACTTTTGAGATTTGACCACAACTTCCCCTAGAATCGTTCATTTGGTTCTACAAAGATATTGTGTAAAATATTAGCGAAGTCGAATATCGTTAACCCATGCCGCACCAGATCTGAAGTTTGTAGGGTTCATTTATATGGGGAAAATATGGCCTTTTTATAGTTTTTAGAAAAATTTAGCTATCGAATATATTGCTTTGTGGCTAAATATTAAAAAATCGAAATTTTCATATAATTTTCTATCAAACAAGATATAAAAAGAAAAAATTGGTTGAATATTACGATTTTCCCAGACCATTAAAAATATATTTTGTTTCCTACAGAAACATACTTTAAACATATTTTAAAGAAATTATGGTTCAAATGTAATTAAAACTAGCATTTTATTAAAATTTTTATTATTTATTTATTATTATTATTATTATTTTTTTTTTTTCGTATACCTACACAAGTGGTCAAACATTAAAAAACATTAATGGTTTGGAGAATTTGTGGTAACTTTATAAGTTTTTAACCGATTTACTTATTTTTTTTTTTATTTCTTGTTTGATATATAATTATGTGCAAATTTTGATTCTTTAACATTTAGTTACAAAACAACACATGTATTACATAAATTTTTCTAAAAACTGTAAAAAGCTCATATTTTCCTCATACAAATATACAAATTTCAGATCCGATGCGGTACGGGTTATCGATGTCCGATTTCACTAATATCTAACACAATATCTTTCTACGACCCAATCAAAAGTAGGTAAATTTTGCTGCAGTCTAATGTACGGAGTGTCCATTTGTTCATTAGAGAATATTTATACCCTCAACTATTGTCAGTTTTTAAATGAATGTCTATTCTGGTCCACAATTAAACTCTTGACCAGAAAATAACCTTTACAAATCAATAATATAAATTGGTTAGTGTCATTATTTTGTTATCTATTGTTATTTTAGTTATTTTTCTTTAACATATTTTTTTATAATGTAATTTATTGCATGAGGGAAATTGTATTGTCTATTATTTGTTTTATATTACTATTAAAACACTTTTAAAGAAATTGGATAACAAAATTTCAACATTCTTATTTGCTGTTTAATTTATCATGTTATACAAACAAAATTTAAATTAAATTTAATGTTAGACAAATTTGAAGAAAGAAATTATTGAGCAAATTTATATTTAATGTCAGATAAATTCGAAAAAAAGATATTATCGAACATCATAAATAAACTAAAGCATTTTTATTATTTCCTCGGAAACAAATAATTTATAAAAATCTATAAGGCCTTATTCATAATAAAGATTTTTAATTTATAAACTTTTTATTCTATGGAACATTTTTCTATTAAGCTTTGATAAATTAAAAATTTTTATTATGAATAAATCAGTTAGTGTTTTTGATTAGGAGCTGAATTTTTTTCCGGATAAACAGCAACAAACTTCGGATTTAATTTATTATTATATTAATATACGTGGGCGAAAGGTGTTTATACTAATTTTTAGAGTGTATTGTCTAGTTTACCACAAGCTATGCGTAGATTTAAAGTGTCAATGTATTTTAACTGCAGACATGCAAGTCAGTTGCCAGAAAAACTTTGAAGAAAAGAAATAACTTTGAGCAGTTGATACGCTTAAGAACACTTGCAGCTTGGAACAATTTTTAACTCTCTCTAGAATGGAATTTTTTCTACAAGGATTGCTGTGAAAATAAAAAACTGATCAATATAGAATGGAATAGAGAGCGTGGTTCTCAAGATTTAAAGTGTCAATGTATTTTAGCTGCAGACATGCAAGTCAGTTGGCAGAAAAATTTTGAAGAAAAAAAAATAACTTTGAGCAGTTGATATGTTTAAGAACACTTGCAGCTTGTAGCAATTTTTTACTCTTTCTAGAATGGAATTTTTTCTACAAGGATTTCTGTGATACTAACAAACGGATCAATATAGAATGGAATAGAGAGCGTGGTTCTCAAGTTTTTGTACAAGTTCCTTGCTAAAAAAATAAATCAGTTTCAAAAGTACCTACTTCATTTAGTCTCATATTATTGTAAAAAACAATTTTAATGTTGTATTTTCTCGAACCATAGAATTATATATATATATATATATATATATATATATATATATATATATATGCAATAAATTACATTATATATATAAATATTATAAAAAATATGATAAAGAACAAAATTTCAGAAAAGTACTAATGTATTCCAATTTATACCAACAAATATATAATAATTTTGAAAAAAAGCAAATTTTATCAAAAATTATTTCTCAAAAAGAAAGTGCTTTCAAAAAAAGCAGATTTTCATGCTTTTGGCCCTATCACTTCTAGTTTAGCTTTTTTGTGTTTTTCATACGAAAAACGATTTTTGGTAGAAAATAGTAGTGATCACATATTTTCATCTTTTTAGCTGTATATCTTCTGTTAAAATCAATTTTTAAGTTTTTTATATAAAAATCGGTTTTTAGTAGAAAATATGAGTGATCACAGGTTTTCGTAGTTTGGCTCTATCTCTTCTGGTTTAGCCATAAAATCGATTTTTGGTCTTTTCGTATAAAACTAAAATCGACTTCGTCTGTAAAGAATTTTACTAGTTGCACAATCAATGAAAAAGCTATATTGTTGGTTAGTGGAGTGAAAAATAAAGAGACAATTTCTGATAGATCTGGGGAGGATCAAAGTCCGTAGCTGAAACCGTAGTTGATGTGAGGTCTTCAAAAGTCGAAAAATACGCAACCCATTTTAATGATTTTTAATATCAAAATTCTTAAGAGCTTTTTCAATGCATTGATGTTTAAAACATGGCCCACAGTTACCGGGAGCCTTCAGAAAGTTGATTTCAACCTACAGGTGGTCAGATGAATATCGTTACTTCGAGACCCCAATCTATTATGGTCTATCATACTAATTCACAGAGTCAATAATAATTATTGTAGAAATTATAAACGAAATGTTAAACCTGACATGTTTGGTGAAAGGTATGTTAAGTATTTCAGAATATAATATTGTATTTAGGCAAAGGTGGCTACATAATTATATTAATAATTGCTCTCTTAAATATAAAAAGCCTTTAGAAATTATTTAAAAATTATTAAAGAATTTTTAATGTTTGACATGACTGTTTCTTAATCACGCTGCAAAATAACTATTAAAGAAATCTTAAAAAATAACGCGTTCTAGGGGACTAGGAGATTAGTATAATTTTATACCAATTTCATACCATTAAAAAGATAAAATTCCCATGTATAAAAAATTTTACCCCCTTCAACATAAAAACCCATAACTTTATTAAGGAATTTTTATTGTGTAATTAAATTAATAAACAAAAACACCAACAAAAAAAACTACATACGAGTTGAACAACAAAATAAAGTGTCACACAAAGTTTTGCATAAAATTAAGCAATTTCTCAAGAGAATTTTTAAGACAACAAGACCAACTGTGAGTCACACTGACATACTCTCACGTTTTAAGATAAAATTACAGTTAGGGGGAATATAATATATATATATATATATATATATATACGATGGGTATTCATAAATTTCGATGTAATCAAAACTTATTGCTTTGTACAATGTTGTCTTGTGTTTATTTTGATTATCTTGAAAAAAAAACAACTACAACAAGAAGAAGAGCTTAAAATAAACAACATAAACATTTGAAACACTTACTGCACTATTGGGAAAGTATGGGTGTAAAGCTTGTAAGATGTTGTAAAAAAATTATTTATTTAGAGAGGGTTAAATTTTCGGTTATAGCTTAAATTTTAACAATGATGATCTGAAAAGGATACTGGGGTAAATTATATAAAATTATATGTTCGAAAGGAAAAAATAACAATAGACTCACTAGGTTATTATTTTTCAAATCCACGTATGGCTTTAAGAAATTGATTCTTAGAAATATTATTGTAGAATATTCCATTACTGTTTATTGAGTATAAGTTAATACGAGTACCACTTCTGAAATAGTATAACATAGACCTTCTTGTTAATAACAAACAAAAGTTCAACTTAAATAAGAATATCTTCAGTATTTAGAAATTTTCTAAAGATTTTTCTATTAAATCTTTAAGATATATGAAATAGTTACATATTTCTTTATTATTTTATTTTATAATTTTATTCACACACTATATGTTGCTGTTTTTTGTCTTCTTCAAATTGTTTGTAATGTGTGTTTGCTTGCAATTTACAATAGAATAAATTGCATAACCACAAAATGAACATAAGATGATGACGACGATGTTGCCGATGAAAATATCTAAAGACGTTCATTTGTTTAAAATATTTATCTATGTGTATCTACATATCTAGATATATATAAATTAAATAGTTATACAAGTTACACAAGAAGAAAATACATATACATTTATGTGTGTTTGTACGTAGAAGTAGATGTGTACAGATTTATGTTTAACAACTTTTGTTTAGGTATGTAAATGTTGACTGTTTATTCTTTTCATACTTTGTATTTTAATACTCTACAGCCGGCTTGGATAAATTAAATATGTATCTGCATCTGCTAGTTTCAGCAATTCCCAAAAATAACAAAAACTTGAAAACTATTTATTCTTTTTCGGAAATATTTGTATGTGTATTTAGCTTTCTCTATTTTGGTTTAATTGATTTTTTTAGAAAGCTGTCACATTTTTCTTGTTTCTTTTGTGCAATTCATAATTGCTCCAAAAAAATAATTGTATAAATTAATATTTTTATTAACTTCTTCTATAAAATTAAACAATAGATTTATTAAAAAATTGCGTACAATATTTTTTTCTGTGGACCGTGATGATTTTGAGTTCAAATAAAACTCAACAAAACGATTATTTTTATTTTTAATTTTTATAATTTTTTTTCTTTTTGCTCGACATAATGATTATGAATATATGAATTAACCAATTCTTAGTGAAGAATTAGATTTTTTGTTATAAATTCGATTTAGCACAAGAATTCATATTCCTTTTTACTAAAAATGGAAATTTTTACTAAAAATAGCAATTTTTACTAAAAATCAAAATTTTTACTAAAAATCGAAATTTTTTTGAAAAATCTAATTTTTTATGAAAAGTCAAATTTTTTAGAAAAATTCAAAATTTTTCCAAAATTTTTACTAAAATCAAAATTTTCTCTAAATATCAAAATTTTTTCTAGATATCTAAAAATCAAAATTTGTACTAAAAATCAAATTTTTTTCAAAAAATCAAATTTTTTATAAAAATAAATTTTACGAAATATGAAACCACAACAAATAATTTTTTTTTTAGAAGAAATCAAATTTTTTAGAAACAACAACAAACTACAAAAATATTTTTAGTGAAAAATCTAATTTTCACAAGATAATTAAGATTTAAAAAAATAGATTTTTAGAAAAAAATTTCGAGTTTTTTTAAACATTTTGATTTTTAATAAAAATCTAAGGGTTTTTTTAAAAAAAAATCTGAATTTTGGTGTTAAATCGAATTTATACCAAAAGAATCTACTTTTTAATTAAAAATTTGTAACAAGCGACTAATTTCATAAAACGCTTCAACTCACTTTGAAAAATTTTACATATAATGCTTTTCAAAAATTTGTAGGGAGAAGTTTTCAGTGAGATGAAGTGATTTACAAAATGAGGGTTACCACCTTCATTCTTTGAGCAATATAATAAAAATCTCAAAATAATCATTATAAGTAGAGCGAAAGAATAAAAATAAAAAAAAAAACAAAAATAAAAAAAAATCATTAAAATTTTTTTAATAAAAATAAAAAAAAATTAAAAATCATTCCAGATTTCAATAGAACCTGTTCTGAGGATTCATTCCTGTGTTTAACACTCTTATCGGATCGGTTTAGAAATTCAAGAATAATGATTTTTTTCTGTCCTTGCTTTTAACATGTTTAAATATTAAAAATTAACAATTTATTAGTTCCTTTAATAAGAAACATTTTACCGTTAAAATCATCGATTTTATTTAATGCATAGACGCTTTCTAGCGACTTTTCAGGTACAATCTGTTGGGACATAGCCTCAAAGTTTTGGCAACTCTCTCTGATTATATAATTTGTTACAAATCATTGCTTATGTGTTAGTGAGAAACAGTGTTGCCAGTTTAGCCTTCTTATGGCCAAATATAGCTTTTTTTTGTTTTTAGCCTGAAAATTTTCACTTTTATTTCTATTATTTTTTGATATATAACTTAATTCATTATATGGACTTACTTAATCAGTTATTGTAACCACTTTTTCATAAGCTTCATTAACCATAGAAACTGTTTGTAAATGTAATTAAAAAATTCTTATAAAAGCGAAAAATCACCCAAATATTTCCAAATTATTAGTCAAAAAATAATTATAATTCAGAAATAACAAATCATTTCGACATATTGGGCCATTTTTCATATGAAATATAACTCAAATTTTTACGGGATATTTTTGGGTCGTCTAGGTTATATTTTTATATTTTTTCTAATATCTTGAAAAATATAAAAAACTTATGAGAACGACAAAAATAATTCTTTAAATTTAACCCCAGGATTATTAAAAAAAAATAATAAATAAAATAAACCAACTCACATTGAACCGAGCTTATAGATAAATTAAAAAAAAAATGTCTTACAGTCGTGAAAATCAATTTGATCGCTAATTTCAAATCCAAAATCAGATTTTAAAAATTAATAAAATTCATTCCAATTTAGGGAAAATAAATTTCCAAAATCCCCACATAAGTGAAATAATTAGTATATTCTTAAATAATAACTAATAATAACTAAGGGCTTTTAAAATAACTAACAGCAGTCATACATATCAGTGTTACCATTTAAGTGAAATTATTTATTTTTCTTTTTTTTATTACTATTTTTACTATTTTTTATTTATTTTTTTTTATTGAAATAAGCGTAAGACATAATACACGAAAAGTTCTTACTTTTGATTTCCAATAATTTTTGAAATAATGATATCTTCAGTTATGTCGGAACATCAAAATATGTGTTTTTATGCTTCATTATATTACACATTTTGTTTGTAATTCTTGAAATCGATAGCCGTAGATTGATAGTAGATAGAATTAAAAAAAAAAAACATAGCATGAAAGGAAAAGCAATAAAATAGATATATAAAAATGTGTATCACAATGAAAAAAAATTTCTGAGCAATTTTTATTGCTTCCCAATATTTTCAAATAAAATTGCTTTGTTTTATGAATTTTTGCATAGTAAAAGTTACTTTTTTCGATTATTTTCTTATAATAATAAAAATTAAGGCCTCAATATATAACACATCAAAAACGTACGAAAATTGTATTATCCAATTTTTTTAAAACACCTACTAAATTTTACTAAAATTTAAACATTTGTGAATTTTTCCATACAAATTTTAAAAAATTACTGAAATGGATAAAATACAAAATTTGCTATAAAAATTAAGTTTTATATGTATGTCAAGTTTATATGGTTACTATATACTATATACTATATATATATATATATATATATATATATATATATATATATATATATATACATATATATATATATATATTTGCAAATGTCTACAAAGTTTTTGTAAAAAATTTATTTTTTACCTATGTTTTAAGTTTTTATTGCAGATCCATTCTTGTTAATATTTTAAAATATTTGACTTCAGGTCTTATATCATACTATGCAATATTACATTGCATCAATAAACCAGACCTACAGATAAAGATCTATATTTTGGCAAATGTTTTTCTTGAGTTCTATTTGTACTATATGTAAAAAAAAAAATTTTGTTTAACAAACTTAAAGTTCGCAAGGTTACGATTAGTGCACTGGTAAAAATATTGAAATGTTTAAAATACACAGACTCTTGGCTATCCTTTGACTTATATTTAAAAAACCCTAAATGGTGAAAGTGAAAATTTTTTTTAAAGGCAGAAACGTAACAGTGTATTATGGGTTTATGCCGATGTTAACACCACACAAAAAATTGACCTTAAACTCACCTTAATGTATACCAATCGGTTTAGAATCAATTTCTGATACGATTTAACGATGTACGTTCATCCACGTAAATCTTTTAATTAATAAAAATACAAATCCATAATTAACCATAGCTCTCATATAAACCGATCTTCAGAAAATCATTTAAAGGGAATCACCCTAAAGTGCAAAAATAATATAATATAATGCATACATATATTTCATAGAAATATACACTACTCTTAATAAAAGCATCGGTCCATAATTGACCCATATGATACCCTTCGCCTAGTTTTGATACACATACACAATGGCGTAGGGTATCATATGATCGGGCTTGTTTCATTTAAATTTTAGGGTTTATGTTTATTTTCATTGCCGGTCCTTTAATAATATTATAAAAAGATGTATATGTTTTTCTGTAAAACTTATTTATCTGCAAAAACAACTTCCTTTTCCTATCAAAACATTTATCTTGTATAAATAATAGCGTTTTTTTTTCAAAAAAAGAAAAAAAAATAAAATAAAACTATAATAAAAAAATAAAATACTAAACTTAAGAACTGCTCTTATGAGATGTAGAAACATATGTGCTATTTCTGCTCATACACATTTAAATATAAGTTCCAATAATATTAACATTTTTGTTGTTTAATTTATAAAGTTTTCTTTACAAATTGTTTACAAACGAAACTTTATAAACAATAGAAACAACGAAATTAACAAAAATGTAGATGAATAGAGTGTATATAAATATTCCTCGAGAGAAATATGAAATAGGTTTCAATTATTTTAAAAAAAGGACGAACTGCTTCAATACCTAAAAAACTCCTTAAAATTTATTTATTTGATAAAAACAAAAACAAAAACAAAAAATATTGTATTTTAATAAAAACTACTAAATACAGTTTTATTAATAACAATATAATTTATTTATACTTATTTTTTATTATTGCAGAAATAAGGATTTTGCCATAAAAATAGTTAACATAAATATTTCTTTTTATTAATAAAATTTTTGTACTTTTTTACGAAGTCTTCACTCGAACTTTAGTCTCAAAAATCCCCTGATCTTAAGTCTGGTGGATAATTTATTTTTCATTAGCGACGCATGCTAGGAGCTAAAGTAAAACTATAAATTAGGATTTAAGTAGTTTTTAACAGTTACAGTTCTTTTATAAATTCCTCGGGACCTTTTTTTTATTCTGATATTTCACACAGCTTAGTTTCTCATTTTAGTACATATTCTTAAAAAGTCGCCAATTAGCTTCATTTAAAAAACAGGGGCCAAAAAAGTGACCAGATGGTTGAATAAGGGGCAATTGGTGACTTTAGTCACATTAACGCTGAATACGATAAATCAGCCTATACCTTTTATAAAGAAAAAAAACTTAAAAAAGAAATAGGTTACAATATTTTTTAGGACTTGAAGTTAATTAAATTACGATAGCACTTAAAAGTATAAATGAAATATTAAATATATTCAAATTACTATATAAAGATTTTCTTTTAATATTGCCTACGTAATCCTAAAATCTGTTGTAAATTTATTTATTTTTTTTTTTTGTACAAAATTTTATCTCAACTTCTCTGTATAATATAATATTTTTTTTTTTTTTTTTGAAATTATTAAAATGCTATGTATTTTGAATTTTTTATTTTTATGACAATTATTTTTAAATAGGTTCTTTAAAAATAAAAATATAATTTTGTATGCATACGAAAAAGAATTTTTGCACAAAATCTTGTAAATTGTTAACAAATAAATAAATAAATGTAAATTACATTCATTTATGTTCAAGTATGAATAAATCTTCACTCTAAGTAATAAGCATTCATAAAAGCTTATCAAGGTACATATGTATGTATGTTGCATACATTTTTATATGTGTAGGTATATATGTATGTATGCATGTATGTATGTATGTATGTTTGTATTAATGTATGTATGTATGTATGTATGTAAGGATGTATGAATGATGTATGTACATATGTCGTGTGTGTGTATGCATGCATATATGTTTGTATGTATACACACATATGTGTGTGTATGTATGTATGCATGTATGTTCTTTTATAAATTCCTCGGGACCTTTTTTTATTGTGAAACAATCTCAAAATAATTAATTTGTTGTGTATAAATATAAGAATTTATTTTCATTGATTTTAGTTCATAATATTCGAGAATAATGTCTTAAATATTAACACTGTTTTAAATTTTTTTAAATGAATCAAAATTTGAATTTAAATTTTCATTTATGTTTTCAATTTGTAAAAAAGTGTTTGAAATTTTCTTCGGAAAATTTTAGGTTTTTAATGATAATAATATATAATTAAAAAGTTTTCAAATGATGAAGAGTAATTCAGATTTTTTCAAAATTTTTAATATTTTCTAAGCTATATATACCATTGTTTGCGTTACCATGTGGGTGAGCTAAGCCAACTTTGGTTAAATCCAATATTGGACTTAAAACATCTAAAGTGAAAAAAAAAAACCAAATAGGAATGTAAAGAAGAATGTTGCAGATAAAAAAAGAGCAAAGGTCCTACAAATTTTTTTTCAGAAAGTTTAAATGTTGTGCAATAGATAATGAAGCGTATGTCATTTCTTACTTTTCACAGCTTCCTTGACAAAATTTTTACATAGCAATTATTAGAGAAAATGTTCCAAAAGAGTATTGGACTAAAAAACAAAAGTTTATTTTTTGGCAAGCTATATGCAGCTGTGGTGAGCGACGTGAGTCATATGTAATATCAGTCAAAATAAACTCGGATATTTATATCAAGGAGTGTCTGTAAAAAAGACTACTTCTGTTTATAAGAAAACATATAGTCTCAATATACTTTTAGCTTAATTTGGCATCGTGCCACTTTAGAATGGTACAGTAAAAATAATGATAATTTTGTTCCGAAAAATGAAAATCCTTCAAACTGCCCAGAACTTTAGCCAATTGAAAGATAATAAGCTCCTGTCAAAAGAGAATTTAAAGAGACCAATGATATGCCCAAAGTAGTGAAAGGTGTTTCAAAGCATATAAAAAAATGCATATATAATCATTAATTTATTCTTTATTGCTACATGTAATAAATCTATATTGTTTCATTCACAATTGCAACTTCCCAGCAAAAACTTTACTTTTGGAAACAAAAATAAACTGCTTATCTTTTACCTGAATAACTAGTTATTTTTGTTCGAGTTGTCCACAAATTTATGTAATTATGTTTAGACTCTAGGGGTACCCAAAAAAATGTACCTAAAGGAAAATAAAAAAAGATTTTGCCGTCAGTGAGACTTGAACTTGGAAAACAAATTAACCATTCGTTTTTAATGACTAACGTCTTACTCAGTACACCATCTCGCACTTAATTTTCTAAGTAATAAAAATTTTTTGCATAAAATATCTTTTTAGACATTTTGTTAAAAAAAAATAACAACATGAGAATGGGGTTGAATCTACAATTTTCTGATTGTTAATCCAGATCTCCATCCAACTGACCCACGTGTTTGCAATATTACTGTACTATATACTACTGAGTACATATTTATGTAATATCGAGTAGGCAAATAATAATGATGCCTCATTAACAAGAAACTACCGAGAACGAAAAAGCTTTTTCTGGGTTATTCTAGTCAACTTTTATATCAGTATTTGTATGTTATATTTTATTCGAACTAACACTTTAAATACAAACGAATATTTGAACAACTAAGAAAGAAATGATACCCCACACCATGGTGTATGTCCATCAAAACTCGTGGAGGGATCTTATATTAAATATTATAAATTACGTAGATTATAATGTAAATGTAAGTATAAGATGTAGTATTATATATGTTGGTAAACATGTTTGTAATATAATAAATATTTCAACTTTAAAGTTAAACATTTGGTGCGCAATATACATATGTTTATTTTCTTACTTTATAAAATAAAAGAAAAAATTAAAAATTTTTGTTTGTGAAAAAAAAGATAGAAAATAAAAAATGTTCGAACAAATTTGTTACTAAATAATGAAAAATCTGTGCAAAAAGCAACGAAAAGGTGAAAAAGAATTAACGTAATATAAATATTAATATATATACATTTATGTAACTGGAAATGTGCGACATCGATTGTTAAAGTTTTTTAAATGTATCAAACGAATTTCTGTGAATATATCCCGTAAAAAATATAAGTTGGAACATAAGTCCCTCTGAAAGGACTTGATGTTCTTTTAAAATGACTGATGAATATATATCTGAGATGTTCAACATGATTTCTAAACAATTTCAAGTCCTCCATATATAATTCGAATGGAAAATGAACTGGAAGTTAATGGGTTTTAAATTAAATAAATTATTCCTGTTGCAAATATTATTTAATTTCAATAAATATTTTATTAAAAGCTGCATGTAAAATAAATGTTTTTATATTCTAAAAAGATGTATAAGAATCTTTAGCATTTTTATTACACATTTTATATGTATGCACAAACTGAACGTGTACGTTTAAACAGTAATAGGAATTCTGCATATTAAAAATATTTATTCAGACAGAAATAGTGTAAATTTTAATGGAATTTAATGTCGCTAAATATTTTTTAAACACATTAATATGTTAATTTGAGTTTACTTTTTACAAAAAAATATATTGAAATATTTGAATTTATGCACAGCATGTATTTCTACCTTAATTATAGTAGGAGTCAGGTTACCTAATATAAAAAGAGTAAATTTACACAAAATTTTTTTGGAGTATAGTTATTTACACCTTTTTGTTTAAATATAAGTTTTACCGAGAAAATATTTAAATATAAATATATAAAGTTAAGTAAACATGTTTGACATTATTGAAAATACTACATTTTTTATGTATTTCTACAGTTAAATGTAAGTAATTAATTATGATAAACATATATAGTCTATGGTCTATAATAAACATATATGGCCTAAAATTATATATTTTATGTAATTTTACATGAAAGCTTACTAACATTATAGTTGTAATTATACATGTATTTTTTAGAGTGCAACTAATAATATATTTTATGTATAAAAATACATTAAGATTTAAAGTTTAGTAATTGCTATTACAATATACCTTTTTAAATGGAAAAAGGTTAAGAAGAGTTATACAGATTTCAATAAATATACACATTCACTCGGAGACCTATCGGTCCACGTGTATTTCCATTAAAATTCAGCACAATACAGTAGACTATGATAAAATTATAAACTAGACTATAGTTAGAATTATAAACTAGACTATGGTTAGGACTATAGACTAGAATATAGCCACAGGCGAAATTTATAAAATATAAATAATTTTGATTTTTTGTGCGAATAAATACATAAAAATGCTTAAATGGAAGATTCTGTAAAAATAAAATTAGTAATAGCAAATAAGAGATTAGTTTCTTCGTTGTTGAAATACTAACTAAGAAAAAAATCTATAAGCAAAAAGGAAAATTTTAAGGCTAAAAGCAAAATAAAAAGGTTAGTCTTAAAAATGCTAAACTGGTAATACTGTTTATGAATATTTCGTGTTAAAAAAAGATTTATAGATATAGATAAATTATTATGATTTTTAATTTTTTATTTCATTTTCTTCTTTTTAATTTCATAGCTAAAATGATATAAAACTTTCGCTGAAATTAAAATTAAATTCCCAAAAAATATATACAGAAAATCATTATATTATATTATATTATATTATATTATATTATATTATATTATATTATATTATATTATATTATATTATATTATATTATATTATATTATATTATATTATTTTTATCGAGTAGTGGCTTTTGAGGAATTGGTTTTCAAATTGCCATTTAGTGTTACTTTAACACTTTTTCGATTTCCAGATTTTGTAGTTAATTAGCTTAACTGTAAAATTTTTGTAGAGGTAGATTGTAAATAAAAACACTAGGTACTCACGTTAATCCTCATTGATTTACTTTATTAAGTAATTTATATTGATTGAATTGTTTTCAAAGTATTTGTACAAAAAAAACTATTTACAATTACCTTCTTCATTTTTTAAGTAGCGAAAGAGCGTTTATTTATGGGGTAAACAATTTAAAACAGTCAATAATATAATTTATCTCACAGCTTGAAAAAAAGAATAAAAAAAATTAAATTTACGTTAATTTTTTAACCCACTGTTAATTAATTATTGCATGATTTTTCTTAAATATCTTCCAGTTATTGCTGTTAAATACTCGTACTTACTAATAAAATAATATATTAATTATAATCTCAGTCAAATTACCATAATATCTCAAGTTTTAACCAGCTAAAATAATGCAATTACATAAAAATTTACAGAAAAAATAATAAAGTAAATTCTCAAAAAAAAAAAAAAATAAAATAATAATAATAATAATAATAATAATAATAATTACCCCCAGTGTTTTCTTTATTTTTCTTTCATATTTCCTTATTTTCGTTACATTCAACAGTATTTCAGGTGTATATGAAATACTCCTGAAATAGATAGGGAAATTAAAATACAAAGTAAGTTAATTAAATTCCCTACGAAATTGTTTTAATTACTCTATAATAAAGGTGAAGTTATTTTGGACAAGTTTGCTAAGTAATTACTTAATAACTAGAAAACTAAGATCAATTAATGTTAAATAAGAAAGTTAAAACACTTAATAAAATATGACTACGACTTGTAAAATTTGTTTTATTTAAAATTAGTGATCTGATGTATATTTAAGAATTTTTAACATATAATAATTTTAAATATACTAAAACTACAAGAAATCAAATAACAACTAAAACACCAATATGCTGAAGTGTTTAAATTGTGTCAAATTTTAATCTTCTGATGAAACACCTCATGTGAATATAATGGTAGTAAGAAATTTCATTTAAAAAAAAATATTTATTATTTTACATACTAGAAGACTTTTGTTTATAACTTATGAACAAATTAATAAAATATTATAAGATTTAATCAACATCTAGGTAATATAATAGCGAATAAGTTTGAGTTCCTTTTCATGTCATTTAACAACTATAAGGTGTTTTAAATATGTCCGTTCAGATATCCATCTCAGGACTTAATCTTTGACCTCAATACGCGTTCAGTTAGCATTAGTCATATTAGTTGAAGTTTTAAGTGAATAAATTACAGACACAGTGCTACAATAACCCGATCCACACATTTTATTTTAATTTGTAGTTTACATTATTTTTCTTTTTAAAAATCGAAAAAAATCGCTAAAACGTAACAAAAGTGTACGTAATACTTTGGTGCTTTTTTAAATTGTCTTTTTTAAATCAAGCCCACAGAAAAATGGAAAAAAAAGAAGAAAATGACCTGCAGTCAAGAAAATTTGAACTCATATGTAAATTTGACCGATAATTAAAAATCTAAATTCAAATTTTGAAAATTATTAGATTTTATTCCGATATGGGAAAAAAATTTCCAAAATGCCCACACAGGTGAAGTAATTAATATTTTATAAAATTTTTATATAGTTAAAATTACTAAAGACTTTCAAAAGAAGTAGTAAAATAAATTAAATTTTTATTATCACTATTTTTACTATTTTATTGAAAAAAAAAAAAAGACATAACAGATGAAAAATTATTACTTTTGACTAGGGTGATCGATCGGGTTTCCATTTACTTTTAAGACCGGTTTTCGGTTTAAGTGCTGCAAGTTTTTTCAAAATGTTCATTTTTCGAATGTTGAATAAACTGGTTTTTTAAGCAAAAAAAAGACCGGTTTTAAAAACAAGATTTCGTTTCAAAAAACCTATGTAATTAATACTAATATTTGAGTGGAAATAAGGGAAAATTTGTTAATTGATTAATATTCATAAAGCTAATTTCTTGTTATATTTTATAAATATATTTTAAGGTTAAATTGAAATTAACTCTATAAGCATAGCTGTCTGATAAATTTAGTGAAAAATCGTCAAATTTAGAGAAAAAATCGTCGAAATAGTCAAATCGACTACTTGAAATCGTCAAATAATAGTCAATATCAAAGTTCAGGTTTTTTACATGTTAATGAACATTTCCTTTGCTTTTTTTATTTTTTGATGAAAAAAAATATTTTATTTATGACTATCTTAACCCGGTGCGCTTTGCTGCACTACTAAAAGAAAATAAGTGCGAAAAAATACAAATATATGTTTTTTATGATTTAATTTATTTATTTACATACGTATTGTATTTCAACCTGTTTTGTAAATATAGACTTTTAACAAAAAATTATTTTAATATATATTTATTTATGTTATCAATAGCAACTAATTCAATTAAATAATTCTTATTATTAATAACTATTGTAACGCTTTATGATCTGTCCACCCAGCTAATTTTTATTTTGAAATTTATAGTTTTCCATTATAGTGGCTTTAACCACGTTCTTCAGTTACGCGATATTTAATATGTGCATCATAAGGGGGTATTACTTGCACTGCGCCTACCACCGTTATTTAAATTTTCAAAGGTGTAGTTTATCAAAAGAGTAACTCCTACCAAGAAATTAGAAGATGCAATTGAGTCATTTAATTGTTTAATTCATGATGCAGCATTCCTAGCAATACCACAACAGACTGAAAATCGTTTTCAAAATGTAAGAATATCTACAGAAATAAGAGAACTTATAGCATACAAAAGGTATCTGCGAATAATATTTCATAGAACAAGAAGCCCTTTAGATAAACCAAATTTGAATAGAATAACTAAACTCCTTAAAAATTGTTTAAAGTACTACAAAAACAACTCAGTGGAAAACTTCCTAAAAAATGTTAAAAAGAATGCTGAACATAGCCTTTGGAATGCAACAAAGTATCTTAAAAAAATTGTCTCTTCATACAGACATATAAGTCTGTTGCCTACGCTTTCAAAAATATTTGAAAGACTTTTTCTTAAAAGACTGCTTCCTATTTTAGAAGAAAAAAGTATGATTCCAGAACACGAATTTGATTTTAGGCATAAACATGGCACACTAGAGCAATGCCACCGAATCTTTGAAGTTATTTCTAATGCTTTAGAGCAAAAACTATTTTGTTCAGCTTTTTTTCGATATACAGCAAGCATTTGATAAAGTATGGCATGATGGACTGCTGTACAAATTTAAAACACTAATACCGGCGCCATACTATGACATTCAACTATGGGGAACCACAAGTCATTCGAATATTGAGATATTCCAAAGATATAAATAAAAAAATCTTACAAATTAATCACAAATGCTATATGATTTGCTAAAAATATGGTTAAAAAGGAAATTGCGCGTTATAGTGACAGATATCTCAACCGTCTTAGTAACCATTCAAATGTGTTAGCTATTAACTTACTAAATGATAATAATGAAATTTGTGCATTAAAACGGTTTCATGTACTTGACCTCCTTATAGAAAATGAAATGTAAATATGTATGTTAATTCTACAAATTATCTTAAGTTAAGCTTTAAATGTTTACATATTATATGATTTGCGTATTATTTTAAATTGTAAAATATATTGCAAATAAAGAAGTGTTGTTAAAAAAAGATCAATTTTCAATGCTTTCTGATCTTTTCAAATAAAATTGCATTGTTTTTTTTTTATACAAAAGTACTAAATATATGCTTCATAGATTATGAATTTTTATATAGAAAAGATTACGCTTTACGATTATTTTTTCATGGGAATAAAAACTAAAACTTTACTACATATCATGTAAAAAAAAAAAACTACAGAAATACAATTATTAAATTTTTTCTACAAACTACTAAATTTGAGTAAAATTTAAAAAATGTAAAATTTGTCACAAAAGATTAAGTCTTTCAATGTACGTTGATGTGAATGCCATAGTGATGACATTCAAGGATAATATTTTCAAAAAGAATTAAAACACAATAGTAGATATTTTTGCAAACTGCCAAACTCTACAAAATTTGTAAGAAAAATTTGTTGTTATACCCAAATTTTTAGTTATTATTCCAAATCCATTTTTGTCAATATTTTAAAACATTTTAAACTAGGACATACACCATACTATGCTAGATAATATTAATAAAAATTCCTTGAAAAACTAATCAACAGGTAGTTATTGATAGATTGATAGATAGTAACCGACTTCTAAGGGAAAGAGCCAAGAGAAGTTTGGACCGTTACATGTATGAAAATACATATATACATTATTATATATGATTCCATGTATGTATGTAGAAGTATGCACTTGTATGTGGATATATTTTCAATATATGGATTCATATATAAAACCATATAAAAAAAATGTTACCATATATGAAATTATATATGTGAACTTTTAGTCATATATTATGTCATATATTTATGTTTTTTCCATATATGAAGCATGATTTAGTCAAAAACACTTTCTTTAGGGAACTCTCAAAATCTTCATTGCAGTGACTTCAGAATAAGTTGCAATGAGTTTCAAATAAAAAAAAATATATATATATATATATATATTAAAGCTATATTAGCTGAAGTAAGTTTTTATACTTTGGCTAATAAAATGCTATATTCGAATTATCTTATACAATGTTCCTTAACAAATTTGCATATTTTTACTATAATTCTTACAATAGGTTTAAATACTGAATAAATTGGTGTTTTTTTACAAAAATTGTAAAAATATGTAAAATAAAAATTTTTTTACATTAAAGAAAAATAAATAAATAAATAATAAATTTAAATAAATCAATCCAAATAAAAAAAATTTCTAACAATACTAAAAGTGTTGCCAGTGTTGCCGGTTTAGCATTTTTGAGGTTACATCTAGCCTTTTTATTTTGCTTTTGGCCTCGAAATTTTCGTTTTAGCTTCTAGATTTTTTCTAGCCTTTTTTGATTCTTAAAATTGTCATACGAAGGCTGAAATTTTATTATTTCAACAAAGAATAAAATAATTTCTTGTTTGCTTCTACTAATTTTATTTTTACAGAATCATCCATTTAACAATTTTTGTGTATTAATTCGCACAAAAAACCGAGATTATTTATATTTAACAAACATTTTCATTTCCCCTTCATTAACTCTTTACAATTAAAAAAGAGAAAAAAAAAATCTATAAAAGCGAAAAATCAGACAAAAATTTTAAAGTAATTAATCAAAAAGGAATTATGATACAAAAATTACGAAACATCAATTCAAAACATTAGGTCATTTTTCACATGAAATATAATACAATTTTTTAATGAAAATTTTGTGGGCCATTATTCATTCGATAATTTTGTTGAGAGCTGTTCAATGTTTTATTTATAAATTTATTACAATATATTTAAAAATGTTTAAAAAATTATGAGAACAAAAAAAAAAAAAAAAAAGTTTTTAAATAAAATATATATTATCTTTTTTCTGCCTTTATTTTTTGAGGTATTTAGCCTTTTCTGACTCTTTTTAAATTAAATTTAGCCTCTCTTTTGTCATCTCCTGGCAACATTGTTTATCAGTATTAAAAATGGTAAGCGTCTGATTATTCTAAATGTTGTTGCAAAACATGCTCTAATTTTGTATTGTTCTCTTTTTTATATTAGACACAAATTTACAGTTCAACAGGCAAAAATTGTGCTGTTGCTGTAATTGCTGTGGGGAGTGGAGGTGTACCGTATGATGATGACGATGAGACGCTGTCGATGACGCCAATGAATTATGTCGCTTTGTTAACAGCGGGTTACATTGCACGGACTAAAAGAATACGTATCGGCACTGTCGGAAATTACAAATTCGAAACTCGTTCTTGTATTTAATTACCATTGGCCGAGATATATAGGATCATTCCGTTGCATATAATCGACTGTCGTGGGAATTTAGATTATTGCATTTAAAAAATTCTAAGTTGTGTCTATATGTGTAATGTATATATGTATATTGCAGTTTTTTATATATAATTCAAGTATCTGTTTATAAAATATTTATCGAAGAATTTGTTTTTTCTATTCTACTTTTAATAAAATAAAAAAATATATATTAATTTTAATTATAATTCACAATACATGTTGCAAATGTATCCCCCTACAAATGATGACTAGTATCTTTTTCTATGATTCGCAAAATATTACGTCTGAATGTTTTCATTTACGTGAGCTGGTCCATTTTTAAAATACCTCTAAAAATATAGATTTCCTTCAATAGCGTTATAAAAATTTTTGCTATAAGAAAATTAATTTCAAAATATCAAAGACATATATTAACACTTGAAACATGAATTTAAATAACTTGCAAATCTCTTTTCATTTGTAAAATATCAATACTTTATTAAAATTTGTTGCCATATTTTCTTTATTTAAATATGTGATTGTATATATTTCGAAAATTTTTCAACATGTATATGTAATTTTAAGGTACCACTGGATAATTATGATACTATCTAAAATTAAAAATAATTAACCCTGTAAAAGCAAAAAGGTCAATATTATCCATTTGGATCCCAAAAGGATAAATCAGCAATTTTTGCAAGTAAGTTTTATGGAAGTATTTGCTATACTTAGATATCAATAGATTTATGAAAAATATAATAAATTCTTTTAAACCGAGGTAATAATCGAATAAAAGAAAGTCTTTGAAGCTTAGTCACTACTTTACACAAAATTTGTAATTTTTGTAACATTTATTTTCTTAACTAACCTTTTATTTGCCATAAAAATTAATTTAACTATTATGGATCGGTGATCTCAAAATATGACCTTTGTTTCTAAAGCTTTAAATGAATACATATATCAGTAGCACCGAATAAGGACATATCAATGATACTCTAAAATCTAAATTACGATGGAAAATGTCTGAAATATTCAAACTTTAATAAAATTGTATTTAAAAAAAATTTACTAAAATCTTCATTTCTCTAGAATGAAAACTAAAAAAAAAATTGCTGATTTCGTATTAGTCGACATGCGTCTATTACATATTCTAATTTTCTTGATAAAAAGTTAAAAAATGTATACCCTGTTTATAAAATGTCAATCATTTAATTTTAGGAGAGTACATTTGCAATATTTCTTGTCTTCATACAAATCGATGCACTTTAATGATCATATATTTTCATATACCCTAAATTTTCGAATTCAAAAAATATAAGATACACCATGTATTTATACATATACAATTATACATGATGCTTTTCAGCTGGTTTGCTAGTAAATTTATTTTTAGAAAAAAGTATATTATTCTCAAATTAATTTTTTATCTCTTATATAACAACAGATATGGCCATTTTAATACAATTTTTACCCACTCTCAAAGCTTAGAGTTTCTAGAGTTTTCAGAATTAAAATTAATAAGATTTATTTTATATTCTTGTGTACCCCTCTCTACACGTTCACCAATTTAAATCTAAATCTAAAATCAAGTATAAACATTTTTTAAATTTAAAATAGAATTACTCAGGTGTTAAAACTTCGTTTCTATATATTTCATTACGATATTATTCTTTGCTTTTCTCCTCCACATTTGAAGCCAGGAACAAACTAAAATTGTTAGCATGAATAACTTAAAAAATGCTTAGATTTCTTCTATAAAATAGCATAAAATTAAAATGAGCAGCACAAAAAGTTCCTTCATTTCTAAAGTTTCTTCCGATAACATTTTAAATTTATAAAACTGGTAATAAACAAACAAACAAATTTTTGTTCAAGTTGACCCAATTTTCTTATTCTCTTTCGTTTCAGTAGTTATTTTCTTTGTTAATTTCACAACAATTATCATTTAAACTTGATTTTTTTTTTATTATTTCTTAAATATGACAATTTATCTGTGTAACACACTTCAATGATTAATGTATGGCACTCGTATTATCATGTTGTGATAAAATGGGACACACTCATTAAACCAGTATCTGTATGTTCTTTTATTAGTTTGTGCACCATATTAGGAAAACAATAGCCAAAGTGTATTATGTTTTTCTATTATTTTATTTTTAATTTAAGTAAATATGTATGTACAAAAGAAGTAAAATAAAAAACGCGAATAAAATAATTTTTATTTATATATAGTAGACATTAACTTGTTATTTACTTGTATTGACATTAATTTATTTTTTTGTGTTATACTAAGGTTTTGTTGTTTGATGTTGTAAATGTTAAATATAAATAAATATTAAGTTCATTTGTACAACAAATATCTGGACAACATTATTATAATTATATAGGCACTTGTTTAGCGATTTTTTTTTTAGTAGGGGTAATCACAGTTCATAGGGAATATACAATAAATTCACATCAAGACTTGCAAAGGTATAACACATAAAATATAATTTTTAATTTGAAAACTTTTAAAATTTATTATATGTAATTTAAATTGCCAATAATGACCCTTATGTAGTGAATGCCCTTAATAGCTATGTGCAGATATTTATTTGTATTTACCAAAAACCGTTAAACATAAAAAGTGTTAAGCATTTTTATTATTATTAAAATAATTACCGGGTTTATCACTTGTATGTTTTTTCTCGTTGTTTTTTTATTTTTATTACACAATTGAGTTTAAAAGCTATTTATTTACTAACATTAATTAATATTATAAAGTGAAGAAGTATAAAAAAGAGGGATTTAATGAGTTTGTTTACACAGTTTTGAACATGTGTAAATACATTTATTCATTTGTGTAAAAGTAAAGTTGAATGAATGTCAGTAGGTACTTGTATTTAATGCAATTTATTTGAGTTTATATTTTAATGGATTAGGACATGGTTTTTATTAATGGTACTGACAGAAAAAAGTAAAATAAACATAAATAGTACAATAATTAATTTTATTAAAATAATATTGCACATAATTTATTATATTTTGAAAATACATAAAATTGCTAAAAAAAAAATAACAATAAAATTAAAATTTAATCTTTACCTCTGATATAGTCACGTCACTGATACTTTTGTAAATGGCTAATGTGATCCATGCGACCTCACTAAATGGTAGACGACTAAAGTACGATCCAATTTAGGATTTATTATATTACATATAATAAATTTTACTTTGGCATCCTCGAATGTTAGTTTTCTGACGGGTATAATATCTCTTCTGAACCTTACAATTACTGTACCTTTACTATATGATTTATAACTTTTGTTGTAGTAGAGGATAAGACGCTTATAAATTTCTTCAAAGATCATTAAACCACGTTTTGTTGTTGTTTTTATGGCTATAAAATTCGCTCCACTATATATATATATATATATATATATATATATATATATTGCGGTAATATTAGAAACATTTGTAAATAAATTTAGTCAGCAATCTGAAAGTTCAAATATAACAGTTTCGCATGTCCTTCTTATATTAACATCTGATATAATTTTTGTTACGATTTTCGAAAAATCCCTTTATTTAGGACAACCGATAAAAATAAATGTTAATTTGCAAAATATTTTTGCTCTACCTCACTGTACATTGAGAAAAACAAGTGGAGAAACATAGTTGTTCATCTAGCAAACCGTAAAGAATATAAGTTCCACATATTAAAACTAACTTTGAATTTTTAGGTCACACACTGGTCAAAAATTAAAAAAAAAATTGCAGAAATTCTAAATTAATAATATAAGAAATTAGAAAAAGCAAATGTATTTTATAAATTATCAGAGACCAAGTAATCAAGAACATATATTAATAAATATAATATAGCAACTGCCATGTCAACAGTTTGACATGGCATTAAAGTTGGTAGTTTAATATTATTTTTAGTAATTTTGTTGAAATAGAGTTAGTATTTTAAAAGCTATAACTCACCATCAGAAAAATATATAGCAATATTATATAATGAAAATTCCAGCCTAGGAGATGTATTTTAAGACCTTTATTTAAAATTTTATATTAGTAGTGTATTTATATATAACATGTGGTTATATATAACATATAAATTTTAAGGAAGAAAAGTTATGTTTAGACATAAATTTGCACGAACGTAGAAACGTGAAAGTGTTCGCCAAAGTGTCTATTTTATGTAACAATTTAGATAACCTGGCATTTTTTAGCAAACTCTTGCAATCTTCAATTTTTTCCAGTTAAACTTTGTAAACCTGAGCGGAAATTTTCTGGTTTTCAAAAACAAGTAGGAGAGAACTTTATGCTTTAAACTATTGGATAGTTTCACTAATTAACAAAAGTCTAAAAACTTAAAAAAAAAAAAAAAAATAATATAAAACCGAAAGCAAAGAAATAAATGCCATATTTAAAAAATATGTCTACTGTAGTGAAATTATGCTTATATAGGTTTAAGCAAAGATCCTTAAAATCGGTTTTAATATATATTATTGATAATTTTAGATAAAATGACTTCCATACAAACTCAAAAAGATACTAACAATGCTTTTTGAAATTATGCCAGAAAAACTTGATTTTCGATCAGTGTGGGTCAATTAAATCCAGCTCAAGGCAGGCCAAAGTTCAAATTCTCAAAACCCTGGGAAAGTCTAAGTTGTTGCGTATAGCGATAATTGACTGCTACACACTTTCACGGACAACTACGATGATCTCGCTAATCTGGCGTTCCTGTGATCGCCTCGAATTTAGTCGCCAAAAGTCTAGTGTCAACTTTGAACGGCAACTGATTCTGGCAAAAACTGATTGCAACGTTTGCGCGAATGTTAAATTTTTTTAGTTTTGTAATTTGTTTTGTCATACTCCATCAAATTCAACTGTACTTCCTTTTGCTAAATTCCTCCCGAACTTTTTAAAATTAACCAACTCACCCTCGAATTGCGAAACTAACACTGGCATACAATTTCAATTCATTTTATTAATAGATTCCCGCAATATATAGATATTTAAAAATATAAATATATACCTAAAAAAATACAAAATTGTCCACACAAAATTACAAATACCCAGTATTATCGTTTGACGATTTTTTTCGCCAATTGCCCCTTTTTCAACCACCTGACCACTTTTTTGACCCCTTTTTAAAATGGAACTAAATGGCTACTTTTTAAGACTATGTACTAAATGACGAGCAACTAAGTTGTTTGAAATGTCTCGACACGTTATATATTAATTCTAACGAAGAAATTGATTATTTGAGGATTGTTTCATAATATAGTGATGTAAAAGAAGAATGCAAAAGAAGAATTTTGTAAATAAACTGAAACTGTTAAAAACTATAGCTAAAAATAAAGTTTATGATCTACAATTTAAAACATCAAAAGAAAACCTTCATATTGGGAAAAAAATAGATTTGATGAATACTGAAATCCTAATTTGTATTTTTACTTTAGCTCATAGCATGCCCCATTAATGTAAAATAAATTGTCCAACAGGCTTAAAGCCAACACTTGTGAATATATGCTTTCTGTTTTAGATTTTTTAGACCTGGATTTGTATGGCTGAAGTCTGAAAACCTCGTACGAAAAGAGAATTTTATGTTAACTATTTTTATGAATAAATCTTTACTTTTGCAGTAATAAAAATTATCATAAATAAATTAATTTTTTATTTTAAATCTGTATTTAGTAGTTTTTCTTGAAATACTATAGTTTTTGTTTTTATCAAATAAATACATTTTATGGAGTATTTTGCGTATTGAAGCAATTATCCCTTTTTTCAAAAATTGCATCTTTTGCCGACTTTTTTTTCTTTTGAAATCCCCTTTTTTTGATACTTTTTAAAAATTTTCAATGGTAACGCTGCAGATAACTTTCCGCCTTTATATTACTAAATAATAAATACGTTTGTTTTGTTCGAGTACTTCACTCCGACTGAATTTCATTTCTTAAAAGTTTCTTAAAAGAATTTTACCAATACAAATTCATCTCTTAAAATTATTGCTTAAAATTATTGATTGCATAATCTAAATCGATAAAACCGCCAACAAAGTATTGGTGATACGAGAACCACTTAAATGCAAAGCATTTAATAGTTCTACTTAAATGTGTTGAGTTCAACAAACCAAAGCAATGCTTAACAATTAAAAACAACAAGCAAACACACAAGCACTTTGGAGTTGGGCAATCCAAAGTGATATTTAATATCGAAAGTAATAGTAAGCATTTTAGAGTTCTATAACCTAATAGTTCATTGAATTCATAAAAGAAACAACAAAACAAAAAAAAAAAAATTAAAAGAAATAAAAATGACAAAATATGTTTCTGTTGTTAACTTATTTATTGAAAAACTATGTTTCTAAGAGCAAAATATTATGATTGGATTATATGGTTGCTGAAAAGTGTTTAAGGTCATAAATAATAATAACTATGATCATAAACATTGCGAAATTATCCAACTTTATCATATTATGATACGTTTTTTCATATTGTTTGTAAAATTTTTATCATATTATGCTCCTATTTTATCACATGATATGGTTTTATCATATTATTATAAAAATGATTAAAATTTATCCTATTGTGATAAAACAATATTTTTCAGTAAAGAATTATTTTTCATGAATTATTTACTCATTTCATGTTGTGCAAGATAATAACAAGATAGAATATTATTGACTAAATTATTTCATAGTTAATTAATATATCATTTTGCCTAAATCACACCGAATGTAAATAAATCTAGAATTCTTATGATAATTGCAATAAAGTTGGATTTTTTATTAAAGCAAAACACTTTGCATAAAATAGTTGAGACAAACATAACATAGTTGGAAAACAAAAACTCAACATTTGTTGAAAACAAGACATGTTTAAGAAACAAACAAATTATGATTTTTTAATCTTTAATATTTTTACCTGTTAAAAGTAAGTATTATATATTTATTTGTAACATTTTATAGTTATAGAAATAATAATATTTTCGCATGGTTATCATTTTTGTTTTTGGTAAAAATATAGTCGCCATATTGAAATATGTAATTGGAATAACCATAATATAGTAAAACTTAAACATAAATATTATCATGAACATCGTATTATTAAAATTAACTATAATTTGAATTCTACTGTATTTTAAACAAAAGGTACAGACTTCGTTCTTCCATAGATCGGTCAAAAATATATTTTTTAAAGAAATTTCTAAAGTGAACTAGTTCCATTGCTTATGTTCTTGTTATTTTATTAATTACACTTAAATTACTTACTTTGATTAATTACATTAATTACTTACACTGCGCCTGTCACAAATTTTAAGAAGCTGGGCACCCTACTGGGTGGTTTTTATATTTTTGTTTGAAATGTTTCTCATTTGTAACCGTATAAACTTTTGTTTATTAGGGCTTTAAATATATTTAATAATAAGAATTCATCATAATGCACTTCAGTAGAATGTTAATTGTTTACTTTGTTCTAATTCAATAACTAAATTATTAAATTTAAACAAAAAATTTAATTTTCCTGAACCCTTTTTTAGTCTTTCAAAATTTAATATATCGAAAGCGAGCGCCATATTAAATATTGCTAAAACCATTAAATTCAATGGTTGCCCACCGAAGCCTTAATTTCGAGCACAGTCCACAGTGGGCAGTATATTTTGGAAATAAATGTGTAACTTAAAATCTGTAATAAAATTTGGAAGGGGGCTACATTACTCTCAGGAGCGCAACAAAGGGGTCTCTGACATTGAAAATTTTTAGTCGCTAGTCAAGTATCTCACACGATTTCAAAGATTTCTTCATAAAGCTCTTGGTGTGATATTTATCTCTTATAGTTTTCAAGTTATATGTTTTATTAATATTGCAAGATCTTGGTCCAGATTTTTTCATAAACAAAAAAATTTTGTTACAGAATAGGCAAGATTTGTACTTAGCTCTATTGGACGATTCGGCTTGTTTGCAATTTTGAAATCGTATCCGTGAAGATACCCTTCAGAAAAGTATAAGACCATTATATGTTCTTAAGGAACAAAAAAACTAATTTTTTGCAATTTTCAAACTCAAATTTTCTATTCGATAAATAATTTTGTTCTTTAACTAGAAAAATCTAGCTAAATCGTACGGAAATGTTGGTCTATACATGGAAAAAGCTGGACCAAAATCATGTAAAAATTTCAAATACAAATAACTCGAAAACTGCAAGAGATAAATAGCAAGCATACTTTTCTAGGTCTTATCAAGTGCTTTAAAAAAATATAAAAATCTTTGAAATCTGGTAAGAAACAAAAAGTTTTTATATCAAAGGTACATTATTTTGAGACCCTTTAACTCAGCTCCTGAGGGTAATGTGTGCTCCCACTTCTAAATTTACAACTGCACGCTCATTTATTACGCCTGTGTGAAATTTTATCAATATCCAGCTAGGCGATTAGAAGCTACAGATTTATTTCCACAAATTTTCGACTTTAATGTGCAATGTTATCAAAAGCTTTAAAAAACCTACAAAATGTCAAGTTTTAACATCAGCTTAATATAACATTTTATCGAAACGAATATTACGCCTGCCAAACTAAATTAAAACGTGGTAAAAAAAAAAAGAAAGAGAGAAAAAATCTCTTAAACTATAAGACATTATCTACACATGTAATTTTTATACCCCCTACACCACCATAGGTGGCTGGGATATTATGCGTTTGTGCTGATGTTTATAACGCATAGAAAAAGCTTACCAACATTCACCTTAAAGTATACCAACCGACTCAGAATCACTTTTCAAATCGATATAACGATCTTCGTCCTTCTGGCTGTCCATGTGAACACTGTGCACAAAGTACGTGTCGCAATTTTAAAGATAATTCAGTGAAATTTGGCACATTAAACTTTTATGATACAAGAACGAAGTCTATAGAAATTGGTTGTGATCGGTCCATTATTTTACCTAGCCCCCATACAAATGTCCAGATTGTATCAATCTTTGTACCAAATTTTATGAAGATCGGCCCACAATTGACCATAGCTCCCGTATAAGCGCCTCTTCCGCTTTAACGTGAATATGGGTATTAGTATCATATTCGACACAAATAAGTTTTATGTAAGTGGAAACAACACTGCCAAATTTAATGGAAATCGGTCGATAATTTATCGTAGCTCCCATATAAACCTACTCCCAGGAATCGCCCAAATGTGCGCAAAATCATCTAGATGTTAGTGTCAACGCATAATTCTGTATTTGTATATTTTATTTTGCATTTATTAAAATTGGTCATAGGTGTAATACAAGTCCCATTCCCGAATTTTTATGCTCGTATATATGGCGTAGGGTATCATATAGTCAGTCTTGACCGACTATATCTTTCTTTCTCGTTGTATATTATTTTTTACAATCAAATCATAAATTTTTGGCGACTTAAAAAAAATTATATATATAAGGCGATCAAGTTTAGAGGTGCACCCACTGCTCCTCCATGTCAAAACAAAAACACCTGAGTTCTGATCAAATGAAATTTTATTTACATATCTTTAACGATTCACAAGTTAAAGAAGTACTGTGCGTTGCTAATGCAACAAAGAGCAAAAACTTTTTTGTACTTGGATTTTTTATTATAGTTCTTAATTTATATATCCTTTTTAGTCAGACGCTAATGTGAAGTTTTAAAAAAATTCAAAATTAAAATTAAAGATTTAAATACAACGAAAAAAGATCTCTAAAACTAACAAAAACGTTAGCTTTTGTCAAACTTCGTCACTTGCTTATATTTGTCGTTACTAATAGTTGTTTTAGTTTCAGTTAGTTTTATCTTTGCATCATATCATCTGAAAGAAATTGTATAATTCCCACTTACATATATATCTCGTAGCCACAGAGATTTAATAGTATTCTTCAGTGATAGGTATGGTGGAAATAAAAGTTAAAAAAATCAATAAAAAATAAAATTGGCTTGAATATTCATTAACAATAAATAACAAATTTATATCGCTAAAATTTTGGCGTGAATCTCACATCTGATACAAAATTATTGACATTTTGTTTATATGTATTTCTTAATTGTATTTCAAATCACTTGACTGATCAACGAACTATAATGTCTTTAACCTATATGTACACAGTTCCGATTTTACTATTTTAACAACAATTTGTCAGTTTCGCTTTCAACGTTGAATGTATTAATTAAATTAATTGTCTGTATACCTACTTAGACTTTAATTAAAATAAATTTTAATGCCACAAAAGTCTATTTGAACCACAAAAACTCAATCAATATATAACAGCATATAAAATCAATTTAAAAACACTCGGCAAAATAAAACAGAAAAAGAAATTTGAACCTAAAAACACAAAAAAATATACGATACCGCTCATTAAAATGCAAGTGCTGCCGTTTTTTCTATGGTACACACTTTTATATTTTAAGCTGTAATGAATTTACGGTCATTTGTAAGTGTTGATGGGATTATAAGTCGGTCGCTATATATGCATTGAGTATCTGTGTATATATCTCTGGGTTTTGAGGACACTACAGAGAAATGTATGTAATTGAATTGTGTGCTTTGCATAAATGTGTAATACAAAACGAAAAAGAAAAAAATTACCATTTATTACATCATAATCGGAAGATGAATGAATGTATAAAATGGCTCAGAAAGAAAACAAATTTAAGTAGCAAATAGCTGAATACTCTCACAGGCACGCACAGGTATCTACCAGTAAACACTCTACAACTAATTGTTTGATAAAACAGATACGAGATGCGTAAACACTTACACACTCAAACGAACACACAGGCAAATTCCAAGCACCTTACATAAATTTTAATTTCTTTTTTAAGGCCCAGCCCTGCTTTGAATTTTATTTATTTATTTTTTTTTTTTTTTTTAATTTTTAAACTGCTTTACAAAATTTCTTCTTAAAAACATGATTTTCGTAACATACCACAGCTTTAAGGCCTAGGTAATTCAAATTACAGTCCAACACGGTTTTAATGAACTACTCTTCTTCAGCCCCATTGATTTTACCTACATTTTTCATACAAATAGCTATGTTTATAATGAACATGATTACAGCGTATATTTTTTATAACGAATAGTTTTTTATGGTTCCAAGAAGAAAAAACTACTTTTTTAAACATTAATTTTAGATAAATAACATTGCACATTTCAAAATGTATCAAAAATATAAAAACGAACAGAAATAACTTTTATTCATTTCAATTAAATTATTGGACAAATACAAATATATATAATTTCATGTTGTTAGTAAAAGAAGCATAGGGCCTCGAAATAGAAATAATTTTCATTAATTTCAATTTAGATCATCTGACAAATAAAAGAAGAATTTTATGTTCAAATTTTTGGAACTTTTTAACATAACGTATACCCATTTATCGAAAACTGCTGTAAACAAAATATAAATTATAAAAGGATTAAAAATTAAATATTAAAAAATCGCTATTTTCAAAACAAACCCATTTCAAAACCTTGGTAATAAATGAAAACACTTGTCGAATAGCTCATGAATGCAAAAATGTATTCATCATTAGTTCATCAAAAACCATTAATACATATTTAAAAATCTTAAATTCATCCCATTTTTAAAGAAAAGAAGCACGCTTTAATTGTAAATAAAAATATATTCATAAATATAAAGTACACTGCCTGCCACTTGAATAAGGAATCACATTTTTTTAAGTTTAATTAAGTATATTTCCTAAACTAAAGTTCAGAAAAAAATAATTTTTTGCGCAACCAAATTTCAAAGTGTTGGCTTTAGTTTCCTGAAGAAATAAAAAATATACATATTTTTTTATACTAAAATTATGCACTTGAAGGCTATGATTTGAATTTCTTTCAATATAAATGGCTAGAGAATTTTTAATTTGATACTTTTTAAACAGTTTTTATTCAAAATGGGACGTGGTAAGGCTCTTAATAACTCTGAAAAAGAAAAAATTTTGATTTTGAAATCTCAGGGTCAGAATCCGGTCCAAATAGCCAAAAACATTAATAGACGAAAGACAGTTGTGTACAATTATTTAAATAACATGGAAAGATATGGAAAATCATGAAAGGGCGGAAGAAAATGTCAACAACTCCAATAGAAAGACGAAAAATTCTTAGAATTGCATCAAATTCTGCCATGTCGGTATCAAAAATACATGCAAAAAGTGGATACAGTGCCAGTCTAAGAACAGTGCACTGTATTTTAAAGTCGCGCCAATACATAGTCCGACGAAAACTGCAAAAAAAAACACCACTTAATGAAAAACGCAAATCACAAAGTCTACAGTTTGCAATGACAATGACATGGTCCGAAAAATGTTTTATAGTTGTATTTTTCGATGAAAGAAAGTTAAATATTGATGCTCCCGACGTGTATATCTATTACATCCATGACCTAAATAAGAAGGAATAATTTTTGAGCCGCAGACACAGCCGTGAGGACAGAATAATGGTATGGCATGCCATTTCGTATTATGGTACCGTAGAATTGATTTTTGCATCCAACAAAATGACTGCAACGACTTACAAAAACATTCTGGAGGAAGCATTTCGAAAGTTTAATGATTTCTTTGGACCCATACCTTGGATGCACCAACACGACAACGCTCCGATCCATACAGCCAGAGCAGTAACACAGTGGATTAATCAACAAGGTTTTTATCATAATGAAATACATAAACAAATAAAATTTTGTTGGTATTTGGCGGATATAACGAACTATGTTCGTAACGAACTAAATTATTCTGTCTCTTCGAGTTCGTTATATCCGTGTTCGACTGTAAAAAACATCTACTGCCTGTTAAATGCTATGTTTTGTTTTCAGTTTTAGTTTTATGTTGCTGTTGTTTTAAACGCATGCACTTGTACAATTTAAATAAATAAAAAAAATGCAAATCAAGTGTGAAGAATGTGCACAAAATATATACCCTAGTGTCTATATTAGAAAATTTTTTATCAAGAGAAGCGTCAAAATTAACCCGCATTTATGGAAGATGGAAACAGTTGCACAGAAACAACAATAAGGCGAATTCATTAACGTTTTTTATAAATGCAGTTTGAAAGCTGTAACAACTAATAAAAATAATCAGCTATTTAACTGAAATTATCTTGTATAGATTTGCACTGGTTTTTACATTTGCATTGATAAAAATTTGCATAGTATAGACACTACGTAAGCCTTCCATTACTATTAAATAACTGTAATGATTTTATTTAACTAGTCATCATTATTTCTTAAATAAACGAAATGCGAGTTATCCGACGTTATGTCAATTGAAATTTTTTGAACATTTACAATTTGTTAAATTTGATTGGGATTCATTTCATTACGAAATGTTTTTTTTTTTCATAAGTATTTCCTTTTTTCTCAGTTTTTTTTTATTTCTTTACACCTTGTTTTTGGTTTAATCTTTTAATCATCGTCATTCCAATGACCAAAATGGTTTGATGGCCAATAAATTCATATTGACGTAATAATTATTATGTGCGTCATCATGGAGATGATCTTGAGGAATTTTTATAACAATTTATGTTTTATATGGTGAGAGACATGATTCATTATTTATTACATAATAATGGTAATAACAGTTCAAGTAATAATTTTGGAATTTTTTTAGTAGTACTTTTTTTGTGAAACATAGATCATAAATGTGATAAATCACTTAAAATGTATAAATGAATAAGCAGGTTTTAACTTAAATTTCTCCTTAAATGTTGACAGTTTAACACAAGTGAACATTTCGAGGAATTTATTATTAAATGCAAGTTGGAAGTAAAATATATCGGAAAAAATGTATTGCGGATTTTCTAGGAATAATCATTAAAAAAATAAAACAGAAATAAAAAATATTCGAAAATAAAAAGTTTCGAAAATTTTTTATTATAAAGGTGCAAATTTTTAAGTGATTTATTTTCAATTTTTAAACTACGACGGAAGGTTATCATAAAAAACTTTTGTAATTTCTGCTGTTTTTCTCTAGTTCTTAATAAGTATTAAAAACTAAACTTAAATATAAAATACGGCTATGCCAAGTCTTATATAACCTTCACCCGTATTGAAATGTGTTATATGAAAATAACACATTGGATGTAATTAAAAATATATTTACCTATAATATATTTACGTAAACTCTTAAAGCTCTGAATAATTTGCATTTGCATATAAAGTTGAAATAGAATCAAGATTGTATATAACCTTATACTATAAAAATGAGGTGTAAGCTTTTTTTTTTTTTTTTTTTTTTGTGTATCAATCGCGTCTAAACAGCTGAATCGAATTTCACAAAATGTGAGGTGGTTATAGGCTTTGTCAGTACTTAAGGGTCACTTTTTTAAAACTCTCAAAAGGATGAATCGATTAGCTTAAAATATATCGGATCAGAGGGTGTAGTACCACCATATAAAACAAATATTCATTATGAGAGTGAGAGTCCTCAAATTTCGGGGGAACCTTTATCCTATTATAACGCATTGATGAAATGAAAATAGAAGGGATAGGTCTAGGGGGAGAGGTAGTCCCCATATAACAAATTTAATATCTAGAAAAGTTCACATATATTTAAGGTAGATAAGACAGTATTAAATTAAAGCAGGGTATGGAGGAAAATTTATGCACCAATTTGATTAATTAAAAAAATCGAAATTCGAAAAAAACATTTGCGATAGATTTATGCAAGAATGAAGCATATTACTTATATAGGAGCTTCAGAAAATCAGATAAGTCGTTTCGGCCTATAACTCGGTTAATACTGGTTCTACTTAGTTCATTTTTTCAACACAAAAAATCTTAAGAAAGCTTCCGATCTTTCTGGTGCTTTAAAAAGTTGCACGAAGAAACAAACAAATATGCCTTAATTGTTATTTTTGTTCTCGTTGTTTTTCAGTACCCATGAAAACAACAACTACAAGGGAAGCAGACGTTTATATATATATATATATGTATGTATTTAATTAAGTATATCTCCTAAACTAAAGTTCAGAAAAAAATAATTTTTCGTGCAACTAAATTTCAAAGTGTTAGCTTTAGTTTCCTGAAGAAAGAAAAAATATACATATTTTGTTATACTAAAATTATGCATTTATTTAAAAACATGTATTTCTGTGGTACTTTTTCGTGTGTCACTTGAATAAGAAATATTTTAAAACTAAGCAAACTGTGATTTATTTTTAAATTTAGGTTATAAAAATGAAAGCTATTATCTTCTAACATTTAATTAGTTATGAATACTGCCACCATTTTTAGAAATTACCTGAAAAGTGCGATTTGGCATCGACTTGTATAATGACTCTAAGTAATTTAGCGAAATTGAACTCCATGCTTCCGTTATTGTATCCTTTAAAAATTTTATCGTATCAAATTGTTTTGCTCCTTCATAAACTTTTCTTGCAAGCCAACCCCAGACATTTTCCATTGGATTCAGGGGGGCCCATCCAGAAGTTGAACACCTTGTTGAGTAATCCATTGTTTCACTGCTCTGGCGGTATGAATCGGAGCGTTGTCGTGTTGGTACGTACAAGGTAAGGGTCCAAAAAAGTCATTAAATTTTGGAAATGCTTCTCTCAGAATGTTTTTGTAAGTCGTTGCAGTCATTTTGTTGCATACAAAAACCAATTCTGTGGTACCATAATACGAAATGGCACCCCATATCATTATTCCGCCCTCTCGGCTGTGTCTGCGGCTCAAAAATTTTTCCTTCTTATTTAGGTCACGGAAGTAATAGTTGTATCCATCGGGACCATCAATATTAAATTTTTTTTCATCGGAAAATATAACTTTAAACCATTTGTCTGATCATGACATTGTATTTTTGGCAAACTATGGACGTTGTAATTTGCATTTTTCATTAAGTGGTAGTTTTTTTGCAGTTTTCGTCGGACTATGTATGGGCACGACTTTGAAATACGGTGCACTGTTCTTAGACTGGCACTGTCTCCACATTTTGCATGTACTTTTGATACCAACATGGCAGAATTTGATGCAATTCTAAGAATTTTTCGTCTTTCTATTGGACTTGTTGACATTTTCTTCTGCCCTTTCATGATTTTCTCATATCTTTCCACGTTATTTAAATAATTGTACACAACTGTCTTTCCTCTATTAATGTTTTTGGCTATTTGGTCCTTATTCTGACCCTGAGATTTCAAAATCAATTTTTTTTTTCTTTTTCAAAGTTATTAAGAGCTTTACCACGTCCCATTTTGAATAAAAACTGTTTAAAAACTATCACATTAAAAATTCGCTAGCCGTTTATATTATATATAATCATAGCCTTTCTGATTAATATTAAAAGAATTCCAGTGACACACGAAAAAGTACCACAGAAATACAAGTCTTTAAATAAATGCATAATTTTAGTATAACAGAGTATGTATATTTTTTATTTCTAACTAAAACTAAAGCCAACAATTTGAAATTTGGTTGCGCAAAATATTATTTTTTTCTGAACTTATTCAAGTGGCATGCAGTGTATATATATATATATATATATATATATATATATATATATATATATATATATATATACAAGCGGAATGAAAAACTTTTATAAACCCTTTACACCTTTTTTGTAAGTCCTAATTTTATCAACTGCCCAAGAAGAATTTTAGGATTTATTAAAAACTCATTAATTTTATATCTGATGCAATTAGAACTGATTCTATAGTGAAATCCTTGAAATTAGTGGTGTCACTACCAATTCTGACTCTCATGCAGTAAAGCCATATTGGAAATCTATATTGGTTTTAAAGAATGGTTTTGAGAATAAGTGCTTAAAATTTAAACACTTCTCTTAATTAAATATTTTCCAAAAATAAAAATAAAATTATGAAAAATAACTGCGTTTCACCCATTTTCGATAACTACCCAATCCCTTTAAGATATTATAATAATATTTGATATAGAATCTATTTTAGTAACTGTAATGATAAAATCGAAAGATTTGTGTACCTAGCTTGTTTAAGTTCCGATATATCGGGTGTTGCGTAAAATACCACTGGTCGATTAGGGATACGTGGTTGCGCTCTCTTAAGAAGCAAACACTTTAAAAATTTTATAGGGAAATTATTTTTATTTGTCATTTAAATTCAGTTATATGATTGTTTTACAATTTGTTCATTACGTATATATATTCCAATAGAAATTTAAGGAATTTAAACCAGGAAATAAAAGCTTGAAAGAATTTGACGGTTTAAGTCCAAATGATTTCTTACAGCGTATTCTTTCTGAAATATGTTATACACCGAAACAATTTCAATATTAACAAATACTACATTCGATTAACTGTTTTTTCATCATCAGTCTCCCTGATCCGATGTCAAGTTTTTCTTTAGATATTTTAAATTCCAGCTGGCACATAGGCTATTTATTTTCAGCTCCAATCTATCACCGTGGAATTGATGATATTTTTCCGTAGCCACGCTTGGATTCCAACACAAATGTTAAATAAATTCTTGATTTCAAAATTGGAACATTAGCCGAACGAATAAAAAAATCAGTTTTCTATAATTAATCGCAGTTACGTCCCCTGTCATGTTATTTTATAAGAGAAATTCATTCAAAGAATTATGAAATTGTGTACCTACATTATTTCTTTGAATATTTTAATATTTTTAATAATAAAAAAAAAAAAACGAACAGTAATTACGTATCTTTATAAAAATTGCAAAAATACACAATTTTTGAAATTTCATTCATAAATTCTTAGCATATTTTAGGTAAATTTTTGAATATTAGTAATCATATACCATATGCTATTATTCCTTAATAAAATATACTTTATTTTTAATTGGCGTCGATTCTTTGGAAATCCAATCTGAAAAAGTAAGCAATTGTAATTTTAGAGCAAAAATCATAAAAAATCTAGAATACTATTTTTTCCTAAGGCTACAATACAAAAATTTCTACTATACATGTAACCTTTATTCCAAAGGTTCCATATGGATTTATAAGCAAAATTTTTCTTAAATATTTTCAACTTTATTTTTCATTAATTTAGCATTATACTTTAACAATTTTCATATTTGAGGTGCGCCATATATATGAGGTGCTTAAATATAGTTAAAAACACTAAACCTATTTGACTATCAGTGTTGCCAGTTTATTCCTTTTAAGGCTAAATCTAGTCTTTATATTTTGTTTTTAGCCTCAAAATTTTCGTTTTAGCTTCTAGCTTTTTTCTAGTCTTTCTCATTCTTAAAATTGTCTTAAAAAAAGCTAAAAAGTTAGTACATATATTCTTATTTGCTATTAAGAAATATAGTATTATTTGCTGTTATTACAATTTGTTTTCGAGATATGTTGCAGTATGCACAGAAAAATAAAAAACTTGTTTTATTTACCAAAATAATTCATTCAATAAAAAGCTAAGTTTGTACCTCTCACCAAAATGACTCTATCAATTACTTATAATTGTAAAAATTTAACAAATTTAAAATAATGATTACAAATTCTGTAAATTTTATAGAATAGTTGTTTTTTCGTGAATTAAAGTCTCCCTATCTTTGACCTTCCTGAATTTCATTCATCCATAATCCATGTTACAAGAAAGTTTTTTCTCGGAGAAATGTTTTTAGTTCAATATGGGAAAAAGAGCAATATGACGGCTAGATTATATTCATCTCTTTGGGAACGCTAAACATATGTTTTCCAAATCATAAAAATTTGCTGCTATTTGGCAGGAATGTAGATATTTTTCAATGTATTTTCTAATTTGATTAGAAATTATTTAAACAAATGCCAACATTTTTATTATATTTCATTTCATTTTTATTTTTATTTTCTTTTTTTAATTTATAACCAATTAACAATTGACTGAATCAATTAATTTTTTAATTAGATTTTTGTAAAAAACGAAACAATAATGTTAATTTCTATATTTTACTGAAAAATTGTATTACCAGTTAACAATAAATTTAATCAATTAAGTTTTTAATTAAATTTTAATATGATACGCAACAACACAGTTTAGGCAATCATTTATTTTGTGTGTGATGCAACTTTTTTAATTTTTTAGATTGCCATTATCATGCGTATACAAATTGACTGAGAAATCCCGTGCCACAGAATCTGTTATGCCCTGTGCAAATTCTCCATAATAGTTTTAATTTTATAGTGACAAAATGTTATCCATCAATAATTTTAGTTACAGAAATATTTATCGAAAACTAAGTTATCGAAAACTAAAATTTCTTGTATAGAAAACTTAATTCAAAATTTTTATTTATTTGAAATTATGGACTTTAAAAATTATTTTATAGAAAATGCTTCCAAGCTATCGATAACTGATTATTTTTCTATGTAAAAATTTGTTAGATTATCTAAAACTTTTCAATATTTTTAAAGTAATCGATAACTGTATAATTTTCTTTAGCAAAATTTTCAAGTTAACGATAATTAAACAATTTTCTTTAGAAAATATTTTAAAGCCATCGATAATTGAATAATTTTCTTTTAGAAAATATTTCACCGTTATCGATAATTGAATAATTAAAAAAATCATGTCATCCATAACTGAACAGTTTTCCTTAGGAAATCTTTCAAATTATCGATAATTGAAATATTTATTTTAGATAATGAACAATTTTCTTTTGATAATTTTATATATCATATTATATATGAGAGATTAATTTTCATATTACCGAACAATAGAACAATTTTCACGTTATCGATAACTGAATAATTTCTATAAAAAATGTTTCAATTATCTATCTCACAATTTTTTCGATATAAAATTTTTCCTTTTCTTTTTTTCTTATTTATATTCTGGAATTAATCTTTAATAACTTTTTGTTAATTTTAAATATTCATTTGTTTTGCAAAAAAACTCTTTGTCAGTTGTCAAATCAATTGAAGAAAATCGAATTCAATCAATAAATTGAATACCAAAGACAACAAAATATGACAACGTCAGAATACGGAAAGGAGAAAAATACAAAATGGAAGCGTAATCAAAATATTTGTCAGTAAATATGAGTTTTAAAAATCGGTAAGAAGTAATATTATACATACGAGTCTTTATAGGGAAATACGTATACGTAAACACATACAATTCAGGCTAAAACCAACAACTACCATCACTAAAACCTATACAACCTAAAAAGACGTTTACTTCCGTTTTGCGAACAAATAATGATATAAAAAAAAAAATATCAACAGAAACAATTCATCATAATCTAAATCCTAAACATCATACATACACATTGATATGTATACATACACGCTGATATGTATACATACACATTGAAACACATGCATGTATTTTCTTATATCGTATTTCGAAAGCAGGAAAATATGTTAGTGCTTCATACTTGCAGGCCTTTGTAAATGCCTCTATATCTTTTCGAAAAAAAAAATTAAAATACAATTCATTTCGAAAAAAAAAAAAAATTAAAATACAATTCATTTCACCTTCTATGAAAATTCCTTAAAGAAATCCTCGGTTTTATTTAAAAACAAAAATCCGGTACTAATTCTTGTTTCCTTTCATTAGGTGCAAAGTAGAAGGTGTATCACTCACTTATTAACTTTCTCATTACAAAACAGAAAACAAAGCTCAAAATTATTTAGGCTTAATTTAAATAAAGTTAATGAATTTTTTCTCACGTCTTTCTTTTTTACAATTGCATAGCGTATAAGAAAGGATATTTATTTAAGAGCAAGTCCTTATTTTCTCGTTTCTTTTTGCACGATGTGTAAAAAATAAATAAGATTGGAATGCAAGTAACATGCCTTCTGGCTGCTAAATAAAGCATTTTAGAATGTCTGTTTAGGCCTTCTTTTTCCGGCTGGGGGATATCTCTCACACCCACCTTCACCCTTCATAACTTAACCATTTAGTGCACAATTTTTTATCTTTGAGTAAAAGAAAAAATTCAATGCAAAAGTAATATAAGAATTAGGAAATAATAATAATAGTAATAATAGTAATAATAATAATAATAATAATAATAATTTTATTTTCCACAATTTCCACATCAGTGCGTGTTTGTATATAGTTTTTATTCATATATTTATGTTGAAATAATTGGCCGCAAATGTTGTGGTTAATCATTTGTTTGTAAAGAATGGTCACTAAAATGCAAAAGCAAATCAATTTTTTCACCAATCACACTAATCTAACATTTCTTATGTTAGAAATATTCATAAAGGAAGATATAATACATTTACTTAGAAATGCGGATCCTCCTATATGGAAATCTAAAATAAATTTGGTATTATTGTTGATACACTGAATAAACAAGGTACATTAGCAATTTTATATCATTTCTTTTCAGTACCAAACCTTTCCTGTACCATACATTCGCCTATTATCATTTGCTGAGTTACATTTAAATTTTCACAACATTTACTTTTATAAATAAGTGACACTTAAGACAATGCCAATATAATCATATCCGATAATACACATAATTAAAAAAAAAAAAAAATGTGGAAATACATAATTTTTTACAACAGTTATATTCTTTATATTACGTTTTTATTTGCAATTCTATATTATATAAAAAATTCATATTTGAATCCACCGATTTTTCTTATATAAGAATCGTATTTTAAGAAATTTTGTATATTTTCTTTTCTAATTAAACACACAAGCATCATACAATGTAACTAATATTTTTAAAATTTGACTTGATCTATTGTACCTATATTTCTTTAGTTATTAATTGTATTGAATTTGGCACTGCAAAAAAAAAAACGCAAATCAAAAAAACAATTTTGAAGACTTTTTTCGAAATATTCAGTTGTAAATTAAATATTATTTTATAACAACAAAAATACCTGCAAATATTTTAGGAAAAGTTAATATTTAATGACAATATTGTTCGACTAAAATATAATAATATTGAGAAGTGGTTCATTCATATATAAATTCATGCTTATGGAAACGACTACCGCTTTTTTTCCTTATCCGTTTTACAGTGGTTTTTATGGGGAGAGGCAGATTTACGTGGATACCTGCCATAACGGCCTAACCTCACGGTGGTCTTACCACTGGATAAGGTACAATGCGCCAACCAACGCCCCCATGTGCCTGTTAAGAATACACAGGTGGCAATTTGAGAGACTCATTGTCTGGATAAGTCCACTCCCCCTTGGAGCTATCTAACCTCCTGTCGCACTATTGGCAACACCTATGCTATGCAACGCTATATCGGTACTATAAACCCTTCCTGAGGTTTAGATCCAAACCACAGCCAACACGTAACTCCCCGAAGGGCCTCTCCAACAGCTAGTCCAGTACGACAACACCGACAAGTCAGTGTTGCCGTACCAGGGGCTAATGACTCCCGTGGTACCAGATTGTGTTAATTCTCTAGTCAGGCCCCGAAGGTCCTTTTTCCCATTATAGACCTACAGACAAGTACAGGCAATGGTACATCTTTTTATACCTGTCACACTGCTACGCTCTCTAAGACCGCAGATATCTTAGAGTGTATCATGACAGGATTTTCTCTACCACGTATTAGCTGTACATCAAGGAAAAGATTTAATCCAAGAAGACAAACCGCCGTCTCGGAATGGGGACAGGCAGTTAAAATTCAAATTAATTAAGTATAGCATTAACTTCACTGCTTTTTTAAATGACAAAAATTTCATTGTATTCACCTGAAGATGCCACACTAAAACATATAAAATTTTGTATGACTTAAAAATAATATACGTATTTATTTCCTTCCTTTTTGGTATCCTACCACTGTGCTTAGCTCTAACTTTGATAATTAGAGTTAAAAATATTCATATCGTGAAAAAAAAAACTTCCTTGTTTGTTAAGAACTAATTTCATTTAATTTAACATTGTCAGATACAGACATTTAAACTTATGGGAAAGTGAATTTATAAAATACTTCTAAAATTTGTTTCATATGAAAACACGACAAGGATGTGGCAAAAATATTTTCCCTGCTATTAAATTATGTTCATCTGTTCAATGGACTTTTTAAAGCTGTTTTTAAGTACTAAAGTAACGTATGAATGGTATGGGAAGTACATACTTCATTACATTTTATTTATAAGTATTTTTGTTTTTCTTTATTTTTCATAGATTTTTCTATATTAGCTGTTTTTTTTTTCGAAATTTATATCTATGTCTATCAATATTTCGAATAAAACGTATCGCTTAGACACATAATTTTTGTTACCATTTTAAATAAAATTCAAATTATGATGCGATCAAAAAAATATTTTTGAAAATTTTGAATAATTTTTAATTCCAAAAATTTTAATATTGAAAACCTAGTAATTCTGTGGCCAAAAGAAATAACTGCATAACTTAAGTTATGTCGTTATTCATTTTCTTAATTTTTTGAATTGTTATATTTACCCAGCAAAAACTTTGCTTTCCTGGAAAGCTAGCAGGTATAATTGGAAACAAAAATAAACTACTTATTTTTTGCCTGAATAACTAGTTATTTTTGTTCGAGTTGTCCACAAATTCATGTAGTTATTTTTTGACTCTAGGGGTACTCAAAAATATGTACCTAAACGAAAACAAATATAAAAAGAAACAACAAAATTTTGCCGTCAGTGAGACTCGAACTTGGACACGAACTAGCCATTCGTTTTTAATGACTAACGTCTTACTCATTACACCATCTCACATATAGCATCCTAAGCGACAAAAACTCTAATTAGTTTAAAATATCTTTTTAGACATTTTATTATAAAGAACTAACAGCATCAGAATGGGGTGAACCAACAATCTTCTGGTTGTTAATCCGGCGCTCTAGCCAACTCATCTACATGATTGCAGTATTACTGTGCTATTATACTACTGAGGACTTACTAATGTAATACAGAGTAGGCAAATAATAATGACGCCTCATTACCAAGAAACTACTTTAATAAGTAGTTCTTATTACCGAAAACCAAAAAGTTTTTGCTGGGTAACTACATATTGCGTAATTTTTTAAAAAAATCTTTAGGAGATAGTGGTCTACATAGCAACATAATTCGTTTTATTTTATTTTATTTTATTTTATTTTTTTTTTTCGAAATGTTAAAATTGTATAAATTAACATATGATTTTCTTACATATTCCGTATACTAAAATTCATAATTGAATTTAAAATATGTACTTTTTAAGACATAAATTTTATTCTCATACTATTTTGGAAATGGAATAAGTACATAATTAGACATATTCAGCACACGATACAATAAAAAACAATGTTCTCAAATTACCTATTAAATAACCTGAAAACACAGTCAAAAGAAGATGTGAAATTAAAAAGTCAAACTTCAAACAAAAAATATATAAATAAATAAATAAACAAAAAGAAACAAATTTTATGAAATTATAATTACAAAATGTTGAAAAAATCATAAAACTGAATTTTTTGTTGCTAGAAGGTGGGAAAAAATAGAACCTTAAAGGTCAGAAAATTCTAAATGCCCTAAAAAATAAGGCTAGAAAAAAGATAAAATATTTTTTTTTTTTTTTTCATTTAAGATTTTACTTATTCTTTTTTTCTCATTATGTTTTGTTATATATTTTTTAAAGATATAATAAATTTATAAATAAAACATAGAACGACTTCAAAATGATCTAATACTAAAATTCTATATAATTTTGGCTTATACATGTTTTATATAAAAAAATGATCCAATGTTTTGATGTGATTCTTCGTAGTTTTTGAACTATAATTCCTCTCTGATTTATCATTTCGCAATTTTTGGGTGATTTTTTTGCTTTTATAAGATGTTTTTCTTTTTTTTTTTTTTTGAATTATGTTCATCAATATTTTTTGTGGTTAATGGTTAATGTGGTTAAGTTTATTATAAAATAATTACCTAAAATAACTAATTAGGTAAGCCCAAAACTTAGTTAAGTTATATTTGATTTAAAGATTGAAGCGCAGCAGGCGAAAATTTTAGTTAAATATAAATAATGTTAACGATTTTTATGCAAATTAATACACAGAAATGCTTTCATAGATGATTCTGTAGATATAAAATAGTAAAAGCAAATAAGAAATTTATCACTACTTAATTTCTAAGCAGCTATAGCTATAACTACTTATGAAATGTATACTGAAAATTTATATAAATTTCAAAGAAAAACATTCACTCATATTTTGCCAAAAATTTTATTTAGCTCATTAACATTTTCACATACAAATTCATAAGCTTACATTTTTATGAAGAAAAATTTTACTTATACATATGCATGATGTTGTTTAATTTTTTTTTTTTTTTTCTTATTCTAAAAAAGTGTTTACTCAGTGATAAGAAGTCACACTAAAATTAAAGAAAATTAATTTAAATATGAATGTTTGCCATTTTTATTTGTATAAAGCTCAAGTATGAGTTAACTTTTTACTTGCTTATCAGTGTTGCCAGTTTAGCCCTTTTTAGGCTAAATCTAGCATTTTTAAGATTAGATCTAGCATTTCTATTTTACTTTTAGCCTCAAAATTTTCACTTGAGCTTCTAGCTTGTTTTAATTCTTAAAATTGCCTTTAAAATGTTAGTATTTCAACAATTAAGAAAGTAATTTATTATGTTTCGTTACTAATTTTATTTATTCGCATAAAAAATCTAAATTATTTATATTTAATATTCACCTGCGATGATTCATTCTCCAAATTAAAAGTTCCTTGACTCATTTTTTTGAGTTACTAAGCCGATTATTATAATTACTTTATAATTACGATTACTTTATAATTACCATAGAAACTATTTATGAAAATACTTAAAAAATTCTTATTAATTCTCATTAAAAAAAAAAATTAGAAATGTAAATAATAACAAAAAATAACTTAAAAAAATTGGGTAATTTTTCATATTAAATGTAATACAAATTTTTACGAGAATTTTTTGTCCGTATTTGCATAGGGAGAGAAAAAACTAATGAAAACGAATAAATGATAACTTTCTAAATAAAATACAAAACTTTTTCTGACCTTATTTTATGGGGCTTTTAGCCTTTTGATCTTTTTTAAAGCTTTTTTTCTCATTTCCTGGCAACACTGACCAATTCTCTATATCAGTGGTAGGCATTTATATTGTTCGGAATACGAACATGATCGGCCACAAAGTTGATAGCAACAAGAATTTCATACAGTCGCCGTTAGCTTTCAGCAAAGAAGACATTTAGCGCTATTTTTCAGAAAAAAAGTACACTGAGAAGATTTAATCAAAAAAGAAAACTATGCATTTGCATATATTTATTTCTTTCAGTTCACAAGAAACAAATATTAAACAAACAAAAAATTATTTTAAATAATTCTTTTATTTTGGGAATATTGTAACAGAAATTGTTTCTTTATTTTTTTATGTTATATATTTTTTATGTTTGTTTATAAACACAAACGAATGCTTTTATTAATTTATTCGATTTTAATTCTTTTTACATACACGTTTCCAATTGTAAGAAAATAAGAATTTCTTACAGTTCAAACGTACCAATTTTAAAATGCAAGAACTCACAAATACATATACGTATAAATTATTTTCTCAATTCGCCCAGTCCTGCTCTACATAAATGCCGAATTAAAAATATCAGATAAATTTTATGATTGGTAAGCTAAGAGTGCTAGCTTGACAGTATTCAATCTTGCAATAATACGTTAATAAAACTTAATTGCAATTGAAGATTACAAATCCAAAATTAGCATATTTTTTCCTTTCGTTTTGATATGCAATGTAATTTAAAGGAGGGAGGATAGAGGTTGTAGTGTTTGTGGCTATAAGATTTGAATTTACGATAATTCTAGGTGGCAGGAAATTTATTTTTTATATTGCTCATTTGCTGCAACTACCTCATAAGTCAAAAAACGCAGATTTTGAGTTAGCATCACAAGTGTATAGTAAATAATGTGTTTTATCAACTGACAAAGTCTACCATAATTTAAAATTTACCTTTAAAAAAGATTAAAATTTAAAAAAACCAAAAATTCTTTTCTTAAGAAAAATTTATTTTTTTTAGTGATGACGCTGTTGCAGCAAATAAGCCATATGTACGAATAGTATGGATAAAGCATTAATTGTTTGTACAATTTGTTGTGCGATCAAATAGCCAATCGACAGAATATCGCTCGTTTTATTCAAATGCCTATTACCTTAATAGAAATATGAGTGACATATTCTCGTCTCAAGCGGTAACCATAAAATATAAGAACATGATATTTTGAGAGAAAACAAAGCTTAATACACATAATACATATTTCAACTTCAATAACTAAAACATCTCACTTTTTTAAGTTATGACGTTCTTGAAGCAAATGAGCGATATGTATGTGTTTCCTGGATGAAAATGTATTCGAAGAAATAAACTGTTACCTAGTTCAAGTTCTCTATTTCCTCCAGAACAAATTATATTGTAAAAATGAAGGAACAGTGCAACACAGCCAAGATTGCGACGATACTCTATTGAATCAACAGAGTTGGATATTCTATTCTAACTAATAATTAAGTTTGCCTTCTTTTGTATGTGGTTGTGAAGCCCCAAAATAGCTTTGGAAAGACTCTTGGTCGTCTTGAGAGTCATATTCCATTTTCGTAATTGTAAGAAGATCCGATGGAGTGAAGTATTTTTAATACCGTTTCGGAAATTTAATGTACTTTAATGCTTCTTTCGGCACTTGAAAAATGTATTTGGTCCAACGGACATCACATTATGTTCTCATTCCCAGAACATTAAGATTTATATCATCCATAAATACAGATGATGCAACATGATCTTGTCACACATTTATATGCCAACATCAACGTTAAAATCTTTTGAAGAATAAAATCAACTTTATGGAAGTGACTTAATACAGATGGGTCCAAAAACAAATAGACTTGGTATATAACTGAGTGAATATGAATGAAAAATGTTGCTGTTATCTGAAAAAGAGCAGATGGGATGGGCAGTTTGATATAGAATGTCAATAAGAACAAGTAGGAATATTACATTCGGTTTGCCGAATTTTTATAAATATTTACTTGACGTCAAATCATTAAAACTAATTGATTTATACAAGTGTTACATATAGAAAACAGATTCATTATGACTAACGTATATTTTGTCACGCCGAATATACGCCAGGTACAACAAAGGTAATTCGGTTGTGATGAAAGTTAGGACCCAATTTTGTAAAACACTTCACCTCACTTTGAAAATTTTTTCATATAAACTGATGTGAAGCGATTTACAAATTAAGGGGATAATATTCTGTAAATTAGACATATAAATATTAGACTGATATTTCTTTACTTTGTAAATTAAAAAGAGAACGGATATCAGAATAACTATGTGTTATAACAGGAGTAACGAATATCAGACTTTAATAAAGTTATATATTCCGACTCCGATTTCAGATTACTAGTTACTTTTTTTACTAGCTAAATATTTTACTCCAGAGTTAACCAAATACCGATTATTTTTTCTATACTGTATTACAGTTTTTGCTTTAACGGATTTCTGTTCCAGTGTTTAAACCAGGTGGAATTTTTTTAAGTATTCTTTAATAATTATTTTCTGCTGCAACACCATATGTAATTAAGCTAAGAGAAGTCGTCTGAGACCTTTTACTGTTATAAGGTAGTTATTTTTCCACGATAATAACTACTTAGATGAGCTCGTCCTTCAAAACCAATAAGGTTAAAAAAATCGTCTTTTAAGTCAAAAATTTTTAGTTAAAGCAAAAGTCTAAAAAAAGCAATATATTTAACTGATAAATAATTAACAATAGAATTTTTCTATCTAAATGAATTTGAAAATATACTATATCGCAGTTTAAATTGTTAAAATTTGTATAGTTTTAATTTTGAAGTTCGTAATATACTTGTGTTCTATTCTGGTTTTGCTTAAAAAAAAATATCTTTTACGTAAAAATTTTATATACAGATATCGGCGCAAAGCTATTAATCCGCCGCCACCGAAAATTTTTGCTATTCATCCGCCGCCGAAATTTTTTAATCGGTTTGCATCTCTGTATTGTAGACTATGTGTAAATATTGATATATACAATTATTAGAATTCTTCCTTTTTGAGATACATATCATACCATGAATATAGGGAACCTGTGCAAGGCTAAAATAAGAGATGAACCTAAAATAAAAGTTATTATTATATGAAAAAATATTAAAAAGAATTATGATTATTACCCTTATTGTGATTTTTCTTATGTTTTATTAATCAGAAGTTCGCTTGACACTATTCCATATTTATATTAAGTTTATACACAAATTTAAAAGCAAATTTTTAGTTTTCTTTTTTAATCTTTTATTTTTATAAGCTTTGTGCACAATTTATATTTTATTTAAAATATATGTACAATAATTTTATTCAAATATCAAAAAAAGTTTAACTAATATTATCTTCCTTAACAGAATTTTTCTAAACCTTAGAATAAATTTATGATTGTCAAATCCAATATTAAGTATTAAATTCGGTTGCCTCACCAAAGCTGTTAAAAAATGTTTACAATAAAAAAATTTGGTTTATCTAACTATATTTATTATTATATCAATCTCAATTTGCATATAATTATGATTTAGCTTTTATAGACATGGAAAATTATTTTGATGAAATAGTTTTTAATAATGGTAATCAAATATTAAATTTAGTAATTAAATGTTAAAATTAAATTAATTAAAAGTTTTTATTGTTTTCTAACTAATCTTTTTTCTGTGTGTAGATTTATTAAAATTTTCATGCCCGATTTCGGGTTTCGAATTTATAATTATCCTTGAACCAATTGTAAAAAGTTCATTGTCTTGCACCTTTAGTTTCGTTTTTATGTCTTGTAGTACTATAAACTTACTTAAGTTTACACCGGGCGTACCAATATCTGTCTAAAACTTGTTTTCGGATTAACGAATTTTTTGGCAGATTATATTTCCGTTGAATTAAAAAATTATTAAATTATTAGAAAAATTATTATTAATTATGCATTCATGAGATACTAGTGGAAAATGTGAGGCAGAATTACAACGGACACTGATCTTTTCTGATTTTAAGGCCATATACTTTTGGTTTATAGACCGGTTTATGCCATTTGGAATACCATGCAAACCTTTTCGAAGGTGAATATTTGAGACAAATTTTGTCACCCTATGGTGATGGATGGATGGATGGATGGATGGATGGATATAAGGATAGTGAATAAAGTAGGAGTAAGAACGGAGTCATACGGTATCCCTGAATTAATCTTAAACTCGTTTGATGAGACCTTATCTATAACAACTCGTATAATGCGATTTCTAAGAAAGCTTGATATAAAGCGAGGGATGTGGTTACCAATATCAAGGTGAAGTACATTATGTCACACTTTATCAAATGCCTTCGAAATGTCCTCTTTATTTTCTCCAAAAATGCCTGAAACGACATCATCTTTCCGATAGGAAAGCTCGTACCGTCGGAAATTTAAAAAAAATTGAAAATTTGTTGAAAAAATATTTTATTTATTTATTTTTTTTTTTTTCATGACGCTAACGTTGATTTTTTTTATATTTTTTATTTATGCATGCAAAGTCTGTTCGCGTTAATAATTTGTATCAATGCACGCAAAAGTTTGGAGATTTAAAGTTAAAACTTTGAAAAAAATTGTATAAATAGAGATTTTGCTTTATCTAAAGCAGCGAGATTTCACAGAACTTCTAGAGTAATGTCATCACAGAACTTCTAGAGTGCTGAAAATAAAAATTCTTAATTTTATTTTTTGCACGATTTCGTAAAAACTCAAAATTTTTATTAGTTTAAAATCTCCAAAAATTATGGGTATAATAGACGTAATTTGGGACATTTCTTTAAAAAAAACTAAATGACTTTCAGTACTAGTTTAAAAAATAAAGTCATTTAAACCTTACCACTCATAATAAAGTGTGCGTTCGAATAAAATATAACACAAAATTTTCGTAATAGCTCTTACCGCCGTTAATTTTAAATATCTTTTTTGATTAAAATATTTTTTAGAGACATGTTGGATTTAACAGCAGATCGAAAGCTTGAAATCCGGTCGTTTGTTCTCATGCAGATGGCAATCGAACCAAAATGTACAAAATAAATTTTTTTTTTATTTTTTTAAATATTTTTTTAACTTACTAGCAAATCATAAAACTTAATAGTTTCCTTATTTTTTTTTTCTATATTTTGTAAGACTTTTTAAACATCTATCTGTATGCGAAGTATCGACAAACAATTCGGATTAGACCATGTAAAATTTTGCTTAAATGAAATAAGGGCTTGTATCCATATATTTTTGTTGAACAATTTGTAAATGCTTTATATTTATCGAGATTTTATTAAAATTCGGGCCGAGTGAGCTTTATATATGCATAAATCAGTGTATAAAATTTCACGAAGATAGGTAGAAAACTGACCATAGCTTTTATGTAAGCCAGTCGTCCTAAAATAACTTTAAAATGCATAAGTCCCATATAGTTGCATAACAAAAATATAATAATAGATCAATAATATTTGAAGCGAATAAGATTTATATGGGTAATAAAACCTAGTGTACAGTCGGTCCATAATTTCCCATAGCTCTTATAATAAAACCTATTTTCAGAGGTTTAATATAATAAATATAATTTAAATTGTAATATCATGATAATATTACATTTACGTATGTTTTACATAAATATAATTTATTTACAAATGATCGGATTTGAATTACAACAATTTTATACTTATTTCGAAATTATTAAGAAAATCACATAAAAATTTTGTCTTATAAAACTATTTAAAATATAGATATACGCCTTTCTTTTACTTGTTTTTACTTTAACGCATTAAAACTAACAAGATAATAAATCTCTTTGCCAATATGAGTAAATATGACATAAATTTTAAGTGCCTTTTTTAAACTATGAAGTTCATGTATCGGCCTAATACTGTATAGTAAACTAATTATTCAAAAACATAAAATAAGCATTTTAAGCCTTGAATCCAGTATCAAGCATTGAATTAAACTTGCATTATACTTTAATTCAATCACGTTCTCCAGTAAAAAGGATATTTAAATTTAAGTCAAATTTATTTCACTTAAAAATTTTGAATTCTTTCTATCATATTACATATTTAAAATATTTTTATATTTGAGTTCATGTCGGATTCCAGCAAAATTTCCCAAGACTTGAATTTTTGAAATTTGTGTTCTTTTTGGGTACCTAAAATTCCAAGAAAAAAATTAGTATGAAAAAATATAAATTCCATAAAATTGTGTCTTTGAAATAACTTTCTCGATGAAAAAAATAAAAGGATTTTGAAAAAGTAGTTTTATACGCTCTTATACAAAGATCTCAAGAATGAGATGAAACTTGGTTCTGAATGAAATCATATCTGCCATAAAAAAAGCGTCACAAAGATTCTGTTTGCGTGACAATTTTACATCAACTTATTTATCAATACTGTCGTCTAAATTTAATTTGATTTATGCTCGCAAATTTTCTACCAAAACAATCTTTTTTGGTTTAAATACTTATCACCGTATATCAAAATCTATCAACATCTACCTGTTTTTAAAACAAACTATAAAAGTATAAAGCTAAGTTCAGATTACGCAAATATTTGCGCAAAATATTTCATCGCATTTTCCCGCAATTTTTGCGACTAAATACAGAGTTGATCTTTTGTTCACATCAGACGCATTTATTTGACGTTTTTGGTTTGATGAAACAACTATTAAATTTAGTAAAATATAAGAAGGAGAAAATATTTTAAGCCTCTTAAGATTACGTGCAAATTATTTACTCAAAATTATTTGATTCAATACAAAACTACCATAAACTATTAAATGAATTTGTAGGAAAATCTTATTTTTTTATTTTGTTTTAATTATTTTAGAACAATTTTCTGAGAGAATTTCGGAATACGTGGATGTCGAGGTAATGTTTGTAGCAAATGCTATTTATTTTAAGTACAAATATTTATAAAATTTACAAAGTAAAATATTTAGATAAATGTAGGTAACACGAACTATTATTACTGGATTAATTGCAAGAGTCTATACATGAGCAATTTTTATCAAGATAAATGTCAAATTTTTGTTTGAAGTGTAAATAATTTTTCATAATTTTAGAGTGTCAAATTCGCTCTCTGAAAGCTATCTCATGAGCAGATTCAAATGTTAGTATTATAAAAATTACTATGAGACTGTTGTGATGAGATTTCTCTATCTTATAAGATAAACTGTCAAAAAATACACGAAATAAACGAAAGTTTACTTGTGTCTATGCATGTGTATTTTGGAAATTACTGAAAGACAGTGTTTTTTTGTGAAATTGTTTCCTTTTAATGATTGTTTTACATTTTAAAAAATATTTTTATATTAACTGTGCTAGAAAGGTACGAATCTCTCAAATAAAAAGGACATGTCTACTCTGTGACTGATCGAAAATAATGATATCTTATAAGATTTATTAGAATACATGTACCTCTTATTTAAGTTTTGGCACAATATAAACAAAATGGTTACTCTTATCAAGAAACGTCAAGACAAAATTATGTTTTTATGCTGCAATAATATAATTTAACTCTACATTAGATAGATTTTTATCCTTATAAAAATTTGACGATTGTCCTGATAAAAACTTGTCTAAAGTAGACTCGACGTAATATGCACTTTAATAAAAATTACTTTAAAAAATATATATTTATCTTTTTTATAAGTAATTTACATTTATAAACAAGAACAACCCTGTTCCCTTTTATTGTCTTTTACAAAACGGCACTGTCTTCAAAAAACAGCACTGCTTTCTTCTTATGCCACTTTCACCTAGTGTCTACATTAGGCAAATTTTTATCAAAACAAACGTAAAAATCAGTGCGAATATATACAAGGTAACCTTAGTTAAGCAGCTGAATATTATTTTGGTATTTACAGTTGTCAAACTACATATATAAAAAACAATAATGAATACGCCATATTGTTGTTTTTGTGCAACTGTTGCCACCTTCCTCAAATTCGGGTTAAGTTTAACATTTGTCTTGATAAAAAATTCTCTAATGTAGACAATATGTCAGCTGTATAAATAAGTAAAAAAAATTTCAAATATTACTATGGTTAAGTAATAAAAATATTAATATATTGAGTTTTAATAAAAAAAAATATATGGTTACTACATAAAATATAATTTGATCACTTTTTTTTCGTCAATTTAATGTTTGTATATATAAAAACAGTAATTTTTTAACTCAAGCCATCCACCGCATCAGCTATTATTTGAAGCTGTTTGATCTTACATTTTTTAGGAGTAAACAAAAATTCGCTAAAAATAGTAAAAAATAATTTACAACTTTTGTTCACACAATATTCACACTATTTAGCGACATTTTTAGTTAAGTATAAATAGTTTTGTTTGTAAAAAATCTGCTGTTATCTTGTTTGAATCGTAAATATATTTTATGTTCACATTACACAAAGAAAATATTTTTAGCGTAGTGTGAACTTAGTTATGATACATAAAATAAATCTCAGAGAGTTTCGAGTTTTTTTCTTTTTTTATTTAAAGCCCATATGCGAGCTTTTAATTTTTATTTTAATTTTATTTGTTTTTATGTTTAAAAAGAGTAGTTTTATATATAGCATATTAAAATAGTGTAAAACCAATGGACTTAATCACTTTATGCAAAGCAAAATTAAAAATTTACTTTAAATTAATACATTAATTATTCACTATTTAAAGATATTTTGTAACATTCCTATTTGTGGCTTTCCTAAAAATATTTATGAAATATTCTTTGAACTTAAAAGCACAATTTTCATGGAAAAAAACTGAAATTTTGAGTATATTAACTGCCCTTGATTTTTAAAATAAATAGATAAAACATCATCCTTATCATAACTAAAAAATATAAAAATTGTTAAATTTTCCTAATTAAAAATACTTCTATATAAACACATACGATGTGGATTTAGTCATTCAAATATTAGCGTAGATATAACTTTTCCAAGAAAATGCATTCTTGTCATAATAAATATAACAACTATTAAATTTTCCCAAAAACTGTACTAAAGATATTTTTATATAAATATGTATGTGGGTTTACTTATTCAAGTATCAGTATTCAAAGAACCTAAAGCTTTCCAAGAAAATGCCTTGCAAACATTTTAATGATTGTAACAATTACATGTGTAACATCAAATATTTTTTTGGCTCAGTAATGAGGCTTTCATGTCACCAGCATTGAGTTTTCCTTGAAAAATCCCATACAAATCATATTTTTTTTTTTTTTTTTTTGTCAAATGATATATTTTTAGAATTGCAACGTTGCATTGTTACATGCATTTTAGTATGTTATAATCAAAGCAATATGTTGTTGTCTTTTTAGGTGGAGCGTTAAAAAGCCGCAGGTCATCATTGCAATCAACATTATGCTTAACATATCCAACATTATCATCATCTTTGTCCGAGTCATCATTAACCATGTCATGAATGACAACAATATACCAATGCATTATTGGGGGTCAAAAGATTATAAGATGAACATTGCGTGTTGAACATGAGGGTTTTCTGGTTTAACAATTTGTTCGCCATTAAAGCCAAAAATTCAACATTATAAAAATTGACAATTTTGCAAATATAAAATAGAGCTGGAAATGTAATTTCTTTTTTGTCAGAAAACTTCGTTAAAGTCATAAATTCTTATACACACAGAAAGAATATTAGTTGGAAAATGGCTACACACAAGGATATTTGTTAAATATATAAAAATATAAATTTTTTATATAAATTTTTATCGTAATTCTCTTTGCTGAATAGTTTTTTATTTCTATTTGCTGCAATATCATAAATATTTTAGTTATATGGTTACTACAACTTTTTATTTAGTTGATGTAATAAATTAAAACTGGTTCAAATAAATTACAAAAATTCAGGGGAAACAACTGAACTGAAGTTATAGAATAAATTAAGGTAACCAATAAAATTCGGCTGCAATTAGGGTTTGGTGTTTCCCTTGATATTTCTTTTTCCGGGAAACGGAAATGAAAAATTCAATTTCCCGAAAATTCCTGGGAAATTAAATTTTTCATATTTAAAAGTAATAATTATTTTAGAAAAAATAAAACAATATTAAAGTATGATGCATTTTTCAAAATCTAAACAATTTTAAATATTTCATAAAAATAAAATTAGCACCTTTTATAAGTTATCCTCATCTATGGAATTATACATTTAATTTTCGATACAAATAGTTTTTCTTATCGTTTTATTTACATTTTATCTTTATTTTACATTACTAAAGAATTCTTTCTAATTTAGAGATGTAAAACACAATTCTGGAAAATATTTCAAATTGGTTCTATTAATCGTTTTAAATTCCTAAGTTAAATTTTGAGGTTTTAATATTTACACTTTCATTGCTAGTATAAGACATGGGTCTCAGAAGAACTGAAACACTTTGTGTTTTCAGTGCGAACTTAAATTTTTTTTGTAATAGTGAATATTTTCGAAGCGCAACTTATTTAATATTCATTTCCGCAAACTAATAATACAATTAAAAAATCAAATATTTAACTTGCCAAAAGTAAAATTGTTTTGAAATTTCATTAAATTTGTAAGACATCCTCTGACGAGAAGTATTAATACTTTAGGAAAATTAAATAATTCATATTTTATCAGTATGACAAAAGATTCGATACTCGATACTTCAGGTGGTAATACAATAATTTTATATGCTATTTGGACCAAGCAAAAACTAGTCGGGTTTCATAAAAACCAAAAATTAAAAACTACATTATTTACATACCATTTTTCGCCTCAATGTACTCCTCGTACATTTCTTGACAACTTCTTATTCATTTGGATTTTGCACTAAAATGCTTTTTAATTGTATATTAAAATAAATTTATTGTAAAAAATTTATTAACAAATGCAAATAATTCTTTAAACTTTCTTGAAACTTTTCTATTTGCATTCGTATATGAAAGCTCAACGATATGAAATGAGTCGAACAGGCTGTTTCATAATTATTTATTTGGTTTTCGACAAAAACTAATTGAAAATGATTTTTGATTTGTATGGAAAAACCAAAGAAATTAATGTAGGTTTTCATTAAAAAAAAAAAAAAAAAGTGAAGCCAAAAACTACTAGATTTCGCTTGGTGTAAATGGCATATTATATTTAATTTAGTTATTATTTTTCTTTCAACATTTTTTCTTTTTAATTATTTTTTATATAACTTTTGTATAATCTTTTTTGATAATGTAGAAAAAAACACCCTATTGATACATATGAAAATTAAATATTTTTGAATAACTTAAAATATCACTTTTGTATCGAATTTCTGACAAATCTTGATATTCAGTATTACCATTTAAAAATGTCTTTAGTAAGTAGTGCATGTATAATAAGGCATGTATAATAAGGTTAAAAATAGTAATATTAGAGCTATAAGATTTTAAAGCTACATATCTAATTAATATTAATTTTCCCATATCCCAGGAAAATTAAAAATAATTTCCGGGAATCTGAACATTTTGCCGAAAAATCCCGGAATTTCTCAGACCCCAAATCCTAGTTAAAATAGAAAATTGAAAAGAAAATTCATATTTACTTTTATTTTAATAGTTTAAAAATATACAAAATAAGAGGTTAAACAAATTCAAAAATACAAAACAAGGAAATCAAATAATTTGCAAATAAAGCCTGTAAATTTAACGATATTTTGAAATATTATAATTGCTTTATTATAAAGTGAAAACGAATGTGTAAAATTTGTACATTTATCACTATAGATATTTTTCAATTAGTTAACTATTCGAATTATTTCATTTGCCACTCAAGATTAAATATCTCTTAAACGAAAAGTGTTAAGGAATTCAAGACGTTAAATTTTATTAAACAAACTTTTAAGAAACAAGTTTGGTTTTTGTATCTTTATCAGCTTCAGTATTGACATATCTTCAGACGACAATGAACGTACAAGGATATGAAGCATATAGAGTTTGTGAATTCCTGGACTTTTCTACTTCTCGGGAAGTAGAAATGGGAATGAAAAAATCGCATTCCCGGAAAAATTTAAAATTCCCGGGAAAATGTAAAATTAACTTAAATCGCATTATTGTTGAAAATTAATACAACGGATAAAAAATAAATGTAAATTTCATTTTGAAAGCTATTCGATTAAAGTGTGTAATATAAAAATGTTGAAATCAAAAAAAAACTATTATTAATTATTACAAATCATTGGTACGATGATAAAAGATTCTTTATTAAAAAGTTTTCAAAATCTAGTAACAACAAGTTGTTTTCTTGGATAAAAAGTTATATTTGGTTTTATAGGAATAGTTTTTATAATAATAATCATGTAGTATATACATAAAAAAGTGAAAAATTACATTTAAATCTTTTCGTCAGCGTAGTGGCTTAAAATTGATTTTTAGAATCATCTTTTTTGTTACAAGTTTACTATAAAGTATTTTGTTCTATATATTTGAAACTATAAATTATAAACTATATATATGTATATGAATATAATATACAAAAATTAATAATTTATTTTGTTTTCTATTAAAATAGCTTCAAGCAGAGGCTACTACATATTTCAAAACTACTCGCAGAGTGTTTACACGATAGCTTTTGCCATTAATAAGTTTAAGTAACGATAATTTAAAACATGATGAATTAATTCGAATTTCGATTTTATGGACTCTTAAACTTCGGAAATTTTTGAGCACTTTTCTAAAAAAGCATTTAAATCAATAAATTTCAAGACGAGCTTTCAGGATGCGGTTTTTTCTTAAACATTTTTACTATTTCTGACATATTATTATTCTTTCTTGTAGTTATCTATAAATATTTATTATTTGGATATTAAGAAATTTTCAATTGGATTTTCTGTATTTTGTCAAATTTTGGGATGGACAATTCATCACAATTTTTATGATAATCGTATTAAGGAAAATTATATGTGTTTAATGTCAATTACACTTTTATAAATTTTAAATTAAAGAATTTTTTTTATTAAAAGCGAAATAAAATATCAAATTAAAATGAAATAAATTTATGAAAAGGATATATTTTAATTTCCCGTTTTCCCGGAAGTATAATAAACTTTTTACCGGGAAAGTTAGTTGATTATTTTCCGGGCAGGAATTTCCGCTTAATAAAACTTGGAAGTATCTCAAGCTATTTTATTTTTTTTTATCGGTCCTTAACCAAGGCATTTTTGCTATTCCAGAGGTTTTGTTTCCACATTGAGATAGTAAGAAATTTAAGCAATGCAGTGTTAGCAAATGGTCCCTTAACACTATACAGGTTTAATAACAAGTTTCCATAACTACGTCTTATATAAAGATATGGTCTTTATATAAGACGTTGTGAAATTGTGATCAGCAAATAAATATTTTAATTTATACGCAAACATACATATAATTTGTAGAAATATAATTAAACTTTTAAATAAAATATATATTTTTTAATTAGGCTAGCACCTAATCATTGCATTTATGGATCAGCTATCTTTTGTTTATATTTAAAAATTATTAATTAATAATGTAAAAAATATAGATAAAATCGTTGAATGTAACTTTGATTTCAAAAAATTTTTCAATTATTTACAATGATTTCTTATTTTCTTATCCATTATATTGCACAACACTTGAAAAGGGGGTTCATAAAACATGCCGCACAAATATGCACAATATAACAAATGGGAAACTTAAGCGTTTAATTGAGTACTCCAAATATTTGTTTATACAGTTGTGAATGCCGTCATGCAACCGATAAAATTTCATTGGCAATAAATTCGGTTGCCAAAACCAAACTGTTTTCTCTGTGTACATATGTGATCCTTTTAGAATTATATTTTAGTTACATATTTCGTACGCTTTTATTACATTAATATTCAAACGTAATAATATTTACGTAGTGTTTTTATTAGAGATTTCGACAGAATTTTAGAAACTTGTAATGTAATACGCTCAAAAGTACATAATTTCACAGGGTTTTTATTTTTACATTTGAAAATTTTTGTTGAAAATATTCATAGAAGAAAATATAACAGTTTTCTATGAGATGCAAGTATATTATAATAATATCTTTATAAACAAAAGGAATTATTTCGTAAATTTAAATTCAAAAAGTTTAGGTATTATAAGCCTTGCAATAACCTTTTTAAATGCACATCATATGTCCACAAATAAATCCCATAATTTATAATTTATGTTCTTTATATAAATGCGCAAAATTTAATACACAATTTAACAGCCTGCTATCACAATATCTTGTAAATACTTAACTATTTAAACATACATAAATAATCAATAAATATCAATTAAGTAACAGTTTCATTTATATTGTCGATAACACTTTACAACAAATTTTGTGTCATCAAATACTGCCTCAATGATTCCAATGCGAAATGAAAGTATACCATCAGATTAACTAAATCTCCAAAAGGGTTTTTTTTTTTTAAATTAGTTCGAATTTCGATTTTATGGACTCTTAAACTTTGGACATTTTTGAGCACTTTTTTAAAAAAGCATTTAAATCAATAAATTTCAAAATTTTTATGGGTATTTATTGTTTTATAGAGTTCAAAGCTTTTCTTAGATATTATGTAGATCTAACTAGCCAGATTTTACTTAATGCCACTCATATTTGGAGAAAAAAAATTTAAAATATTGTATATTATAAAATGATATTTTTTACCACTGTCATCAAAATATTTCTGAAATTTTAAATTCGATTACTACGAAGAAAAGTAACCCTTTCTTAGAATTATTGATGCAATTATTTCTTGATGCACTGTGTAATTTAACAAATCATAACTTAGATCTTTGAAATTTAAATATTTGTTTATACATATAATTATATGTGTGAACATAATCTATGTTAAAATTTAAAACAAATATTGAATTGCACAGAGCACAATGGGACAGAATTGAAATTTTTTGGAAATAAAGCTGTAACTTCTAATCGGCTGGTTAGATCTACATAAAATTTCATATAACCGTAGCAGAGGGGTGTACAATTTTAAGTTTGAAATGGGGACCCTACTACTATGGCTCAAAATAGTGTACCTCCTATATACACAATTTTTAACTGCTTGCCAAATGTTTGTTTCGTATCCAATTTAAAATATATTTACATCTTCTTGAAGCCCTTATATGTGCTGTTTATGCATTATAGTTCTCAAGTTATTAGTGTTTGAAATTTCAACTATCTCATTTTTTTAAACCTTAGTCCAGTTTTTTAAGTATGTTACCCAACATTTTCATCCGATTTTGTAAATTTTTTTCCAATTGGTTAAAGGTTGGTCCTTTATCTATCGAATAAAAGAAACTTGAAGTCGATATATTTTCCTAATCCAAAAGTAAAAGATTTTCAGTTTGAAAATCGCAAAAACTATTGAGAACGTTTTATAATTTTATACTTTTCAAAAAGGTATCTTCACGGTTGTGATTTTAAAATTAAAAACCAGCCCAATTACCGAATTGGGCAAAGAACAGGCCCTCCCAAATTTGACCCAGTTTATACCGAAATTTTGATTTTAGCCTATATTTTTTAAAATCCCAAAGCCTGAATGCAGTTTCGAAATATCCAATGTATTCTAAAAAGACTGATTCATGAAATAAATTACAAATATGTTCTTTAGGGGCAAAATTCAAAAATGGGATTTTGGGAATTGTGGGATTCATTTAAAAAAATTTAATTTTTTTAAACTAGCATTTTAGACGATAAGGATTGCAATTTCAAAAAATTTCATTAAGACATCTTAATCATCTGATTTTTACCAAACACTGGAGAGTTTGTTACAAAACTACTAAAAAATTTCAGCCAGAATATTTTCAAACTTAAAATTCTTTATTCTGGTTACCATTCTTCTCTTAAAACTTTGGCGGTACAAGTAACGGGAAAGTAAAGTAAATACACCAGGATTTGGCTATAATCGAAAAATAATACCAAGAATAACAGTACAAGCGGCTTTTTTCGACCGCTTGTCATAACCAATTTATCACATTTTATTAAGTGAAATGGTTATTAGATATTCTATATTGAATATAATTTTTTTGATATCTCAGAAAGTAAATTTTTAGTATTAGAAATTCGACTATAGCACTTAAAACAACCGTAGAAACAACGTGTGGTTGCCGTTGTCTAATAACTTGTATTCTTGTTTCTTTAAATTGTCTATAAAATTTTTATACTTTTTATACCTTATAATACTACCAAAATTCATATTCGGCTCATGAATATGAATTTTGAAATCATTTAAAAGATCACATAGAAATTAGTAGGAATATATAATTGGGCAAAAATGTTCGATTGGACTAGGCAGATTTTAATCTCATAATTTGGTCTATTTAAAAGATTTTATAAAATTTCAATATTATATTTACTAAAGTTATCAAAATATTAAATTGTTTTTGTTTTTATAATCATCATCAAATCACAGTTATTCCAAAACTTTATTTTTATTAATTTCTGTAAAGCATTAAAGATATATGAATACGATTTCATTCCTAGCGTTTAAGATTGGTAGTAGTCAGCAAGGCACAGTGTCACACTTGGAAGTTTTAGAATAACAAAAATGCAGTTTTGAAGATATTGGAAAAAACAGATATCAATATTTTTAGTATATACTCAGATGTATGCAGTTAAAGTTAACATATTTCTTTAAAAAAATTTTTAAATAAAATTAAAATATTTTTAAAAGTAGCAACTTTGAAAATCCACAATTCGCGCTATAGACACTTTCCAATATTCTATGTATTTTTCATAAAAAATGGTATGTTCGCTAGTAAACACAAACAGAAAAACCTTTCAATTAATAAGCTTTTATTTTCGATTTCTTGCCATTCTTATGAGGATAAATGTGACACTGTGCAAGGGTACGCCATGTTTTGTATTAAAAAGTTTTTTTAACTTCAAATTTATATAATTTTTATGCGAAAAATATGTATTTATATGATTCTTGCTGTGATATTATTCAGAAATTTGTAAGGAATACCGGGGACATTTTAAGACCTACAATAATTTCAGTCCGCCGTTTTATTATTTTTTTCTTAAGTTTTAGATCGAAAATAAGTTTACAATATTTCCTAAAGTTGCTCAAGTAATAAGAAAATTCTTTTGTTAATTAGAGTTATGATATTAAATGAAAATAGGGATTAAAAAAGGAGCTGACAGTGTCATAGTGACGTATGAGTTCAATAAGTATTTGCTTAATTATCATCCGAATTTATAAGGTATATTACAGCAACTCTAAAAATAAAAAGCATTCTTAAAAAGCAAATGTAAGCCTCATTATATGCTTTTTTGAAAGGTCAACAACATTCAGCGGTTTCGAAGGAGTAATCCTTATTCTAAAACCACTGAGCATTGTTCATAAAAAACACACTTATATATACTTATGCATATTTACTAGGGTGATCGATTTGGTGATCGATTTCCATCCGGTATAAAGTCATATTATTTGGTTGAAATTATATATATTTTCTTTTTAATGTTAATTTTTCGAATCTCGAATAGACCGTTTTTGTTAACAGAAAAAATGGTTTTAAAAATAACTTTTAATTTCAAAATGTACTAAATACTAATATTTGAATGGAGATTTGGGAATAATTTTTTCTAAATAATTAATATTTTTAAAGTATAATTCCTTGTTATATTTTATAAATATAGTTTAAAGTTAAATTGAAATTAATTCTGTAAATTTTAACAAATAATTAGGTAAAAATTGTTTATAATGAAATCCGCATATTAGTGGAACTATTTTTTTTTCTCTTGTAATATTTGTAACATTTTTACAAACGGGTTAAATATTTTAGGTTTTTTTTAAATCAAAATATTTAAAAATACTTAATTTTTTAAAGAAGTTATCAGGTAATTGATGGAAATTTATTTCAAAAACGAAACGATATGAAACCGAAAAAATTTCGTTTATTATTCGTTTTCTTTTTTGTGTGACATATTTTTTTATATACCGTAAATTATTTAGTTATCCCCCATATGAGCAGTATTTTGTAAATAAAAAAATAAAACATTGCTTCATCACATTCTGTCAAATCGTTCGGTTTGAAAACCACAAATTTCTATCAAATACCCGTATATATGAAAAAGTTCTACATTAAAAACCGATTTGAACAGATTGAGAAATGGTTTTTCCATATCAATACCCGTATTCTGAACTTTGTGACAATGACAAAATCATAACAAAATAACTTTTTTGCATCTATACATGAATTTTTTTTTTTTTTTAATTTATTATAATTTTGTCATTAGTCATAAACTTCTGATTCTGTTTACACTTTCTAAAACGTAGTCTAATTTTTTTAATTAATAGCTGTTTCCCAAAATATGGTGTGTGATGAAATTCGATCGATTTAAAAAAGTAAATCGAATTTTTAAGTTTATCATATTGTGATAAATTTCGATCAATTTAATTTTCCATTTTGGTTACTTTTCTTTGTGTTTCTTGTCAAATCACAACAAATTAATTTGAAATTTGTTTTAGATAAATTAATTAAATAAAGTTTAATTAACTTTATACTATTAAAAGGATTCACTTGATGTTTATTGTTTAATATAAAAATTAACAAAAAATAAAGTTTTATAGTTTCTTGATGAAGCTGCCTCTGGAAAAATGGCAATAAAAAAACATTGAACAGAAGAAATATGTGCAAGTTTAAAAACAACGCTTTGTAAAGAGATAATAAATTTTTATGTTTGGTAATTCAGCTTATCTAAACCAATAAAAATGGAAATGAATGCAATTCATTGTGGCACTTTCAACGAAGCACCGAAGATTAATTTTAAAATTAATGCTTTTAACCTTTCGCAATTGAAGTTTTCCATTATGTAGTTTCAAATGTAGAAATTTTTATTTTGTTCTCTATAAACGGGCTTCAGACCGCTTAAGTTTAGTTTTTAGAAATTGGGGTAGGGCAATGATTCTACTGAGTAATAAAAATCTGAGTCCACTCTTGTGGCAGATAGATCCAGAAACAATAAAAGTTAAATTTGAAAACCGTTATGCGGGGTTACAGTTTAATTGAAAGTGTCTAAAAAGTTTTTAGAAAATATGACGTCGAAACGACGAAGATATTAAATTATGAATTCTCAGGTATATCATGCTAATTCATCGCTTCACCACAAGTGCCATCACAAAGTACAAAACACACGTAGAGATATATTTTTGTAGTGACCATAAACTAAGAGCAACATATTATGGTTGGAACATATGATCATAGCGAAAAATAGAAATGATTATAAATAATGATTACTATGATTCCGTTTTGTCATATTGTGTCCAATTTTAATGTTTGTTTTTTCATGTTATGATTCTAGTTTTACATATAATTGTACAATTTTACTACATAATTATCTTATATTATTAATTATCTCATGCTATCATATAGTTATCCAATCTTATCATATTATTATTTCATTTTGTCATATTATTATTCCATCTTAAATAAAACATTAATAATAATTATTATTTTTATAAATTTTTTATTGAAAATAATAGAGAAAAGTGCTCATTAGCTAAAAAGAAAAAAATATATTTAAATATTTGTTTATTAATTATATTCATTTGCATCACCATATGTGGTTTAAATTAAAGATATGTTTTTTTAATTAAACCCTTTAGTGGTACTTAATCAATATCTTATATTGCTTGAATCACACCGAGTATAACCAAACCTTGTCTATTTATATTTATTCATACATAAACTTAATAAGAATTACAATGAAGTTGGAAAACAAACATTAAAACAAAATATATTTAAAAACAAACAAGTATTGATTTTTTTCAATAAGATTATGAAAAGTATTATATTTATTTGAAACATTTTATTGTTACGGTTATAATAATTATAACATTGAAATGGTTTAAAGACAGAATACATATGGATAATATATGGAATATAGGAAAAAGACTGCAAATATTTAATGATTATTGAAGTAATAATATTTTTCATATTAATAAAATGTCGTTTCTTGTAAAAGTATTTAAAAATATATAATTTTTGCAGTCAACCATATTAAAACTTTTTTTGAGTGTAAATATTAAGTGACAAAATTTAAACAAAAACATTGTTATCATAAACATAGAGTTATTAAAATTCAAGAAAAATATTATTGTAGTAACAATGCTGTAGCCATGTTTTTCATCTGCATGCACTTGTATGTACAAAGTGTGCAAAAAGTAACCATGGGGTTTAAAAATTTAATAACTCTTTCGTTTATATATATCTTTTATTCTTATTTTTTTCGGATTATAAAATATACATAATGGAAAATTTTTTACACTAAGTATGGAAAATAAATAAATTTCAACAGTTGGCCAGAAATGAAATAAACTTTATTGAAAATCTGATTATGAGCAATGAAGCTCATTTTCATTTGAACGGCTTTGTTAATAATCAGAACTGTAGGTTCTGAGGTTCTGAAAATCCAAGAGCCTTTCATCATCGTCAAATGTACCCTATTAGGTGTACAGTATGGTGTGGCTTTACTTCTTCGAAAATTAAGCTTTTCAAAACAGACCTGAGATGTGATTTTAGCAGGATGAAGCCTCTGCTCACATAGCCCGATACACAATGGCACTTTTAAATAAAATTTTTCTAGACCGAATGCTGACTTTGGTCCACCTTGTATATAACACCTGTGCTATGAATTTTCTAACTTATAAATTCAGTATTTTTAAATGTCATAGAATAAAAAATGGTTGGATTTACAGAATCCTTATATTTGTCTTAAGTATCTGCCCGACATATGTTCTTTAAGAGGCGTTCTTTTTTGTTAATTGTATTCCTTTTTCCTTTAATAATATAGTTTTATTATTTATTTTTTACTGAAATATTTACTGCCAGGAACAGTTTTAAATAAATCGATTTTAAAACTGACAATTTGAAGCAATCGAATAATCGATCACCATAATATTTACACACACTCCCAGGTAAATATTCATGCAATCGTAAACGTCATATGAGTATGGAATTTTTGGCGAAAGTGCAAATGTTTTAAAAACGCAATTAATATGCATAAATATTTTGAAACGGCACAAAAAATGAACAAAATTTGCGAAGCTGTAGAGACTAAACAAAAACAGAAAAACAAAAATACGTTTGAAATCGTGTAATTGCAAATTTAAAAAAAAATACTTTAAGCGGATATTTATTTTTCTCTTAATTTTAAACCGATTAGCTAATTGTATTTTTGAAGAAAATTATGTTGAATTTGGCCCAAAGAAAAGCAAATTGTATGCACGCAAATACACGTTTTAACTTAAATGTTTTAAGTATTATTTATGACATAAAATTATTTAAAGGGTGTGTCCAAAACATGTAATAGAAAAAAAAAGATAAGATTTAAATCTCCTAACGATAATTAGAAATATAAATATATGAAGTTAATATTGCAGGCAAATATAATTTAAGAAGCGTTTAAATCAAAATGTCTTTGAAATCATGAAACTCTAAAAAAATGTATAATTAAAAACGCTTAATATTGCGCACGCGGATAAAATCTAAATTTTTGTTCAAATAACACCTCTCGTTTAATGCACACAGAAAAAAACTCTTGAATATGGTTGTACACAAATATGGTTGAAATAATTCTATAATATTATGGTCACTGCAAAATCCTAATATTATTGTCAAAAACATATTATGGTTTCATGGATCCAATACACTTCTGTGCAACCATAATATGATTGTAGCCAGGCGCGAATCTAACCAAAGCATTTGGGGGATGGGTAGTTAATTTTTTTTTTTAAATTCGAAATTATGTACAATATTTAAAAAAAAAATATATCTTTAATATATAACTTTTGAAAAAAATTTTTTATTCGTAAATTTGAAGGACTAATTATTTTTTTTAATCAAAATATTTTAAACTAATCTTATAAAGGAAACGTACCAAAAATTGGTAATCGATCGATAATAGTTTTACCCCATTACTTTTTATTATTCGTAAAAAGTAAGAAATTGTAAAAAAAAACAACGAAGTTGTCAAATGCGAAAAACTAAGATATTTTCAAAAATTCGAAATGATGATGGTTAACAGTAACAACTTTTTGATTTTCCGCAATGGCAACTACTTATTAAAATAATTTCTCGGTAATGAGGCGTCATTATTACTTGCCTACTCTGTATTACATAAATAAGTACTCAATAGTATAATAGCACAGTAGTAATGCAATTACGTGGATGAGTTGGCCAGAGCGTTGGATTAACAACCAGAAGGTTGTTAGTTCAACCCCATTCTGATGCTGTTAGTGTTTTATAATAAAATGTCCAAAAAAGATATTTTACACTAAAAAAAGTTTTAACACTTAGAAAATTAAGTGCGAGATGATGCACTGAGTAAGACGTTAGTCATTCAAAACGAATGGCTAATTTGTGTCCAAGTTCAAATCTCACTGACGGCATTTTTTTTTTTTGCTTTTTCGTTTTTATTTTTATTTTCGTTTAGATACATATTGTTGAGCACCCCAAGAGTCTATAAATAACTACATGAATTTATGGACAACTCGATCAAAAGTAACTAGTTATTCAGGCAAAAAATAAATAGTTTATTTTTAGTTCCAATTATACCTGCTAGCCTACCAGGAAAGCAAAGTTTTTGCTGGGTTGGTGCACTAAAGATCTCGTAGCTACATAAATTTTAAGTCAATTTCGAATTTAGTTGAATGAAGAAAGTAAAGCAACGTTGCTTTTAAACTTTATTTATATCTTTTATATTTACCACAGATAAGAAATAAATTATTAATTTTTTTTAATTAAATTTGCTTTTCTATTTTAAAATAATACTATAGATATATATAAGTTTTAAAAGCTTTTTCATTCATAATAAAATAAGACGCCAATTTTTCAAATCGTTTAAATACTCAAACACCTTAAATTATTAAAATCTATTCAATAGTCCTTGAAATTTGCGAATGAAAATTTTTTTTCAAAAGTTATATATAAAAATATTTTTTTTAAAATCTTGTACATAATTTTGAATTAAAAAAGAAAATTAACTACACACCCCCCAAATGCTTTGGTTGGATCCGCGCCTGGATAAAATCATATTATGGTTACTCATTATAATTTTATCAAATTATTTTTAATATATTTTTAAGCAAAACACTTTGTGATATATTTGAAATATACTTGGGGCAAAAATAAAAATGTATAAAAGGTTTAAAATTTTCTAAAGTTCTAAAATTTTTGTCCAATTAAAAAAAAAAAACAAATCTTGTTATGCTTACAATAAAAAGTCTTTAAAAAATATTACATCTTTGCATAGCCTTTGGTAGAAAAATTTTTAATAAATTGCATTAGAACATCACAATTTTAAGCTTGATTCTTCTACTTTCCAAAAAATATTAAAAAGAAGAAATTAACAAAACAATAACAGAGTTTATCAAGAACTTGCCAAAAAAAAATTTTTTTTTGTTGGAGAATAATTAAAAATTTGCCAGGGTTTTTAGCTATAAAATTATTCATATTTTCAATCAATCTTTTTTTAGATTTTACTTGAAAAATTACAACTTTTAACCATTTATCGCTGATAACTTATAAAATATTTTTATTTTGCTTCCAAAATAAAGATGTCCAAAATATGCAAAATTTTCGTTATGCATATTTAATAATATCTAGGATAAATATTGTATTTTGTATGAAAAATTTAGGGAAAACTTTTCTGTGTTGTTACTTAAGCCCTTTTTGTAAAAAGTTTTTTATATATTTTGATTTGTAAATTAAAAAAATATTTTTCATTAACTAGTACTAAGTGCTAAGTACTATTGTTTTTTTTTTTATCAAAAAATGTATTTTTAATCATATGTTCCGTAAAATTTAAACTTAAATTTAACGAAATTTAGATTTTCGGAGACCCAGGAAAAATAAATAAAATTAGAAGAATTTAACATTTTACAGAAATTCATAAATATGTTACGTAGTTTTAAAAAAAGTGAAATAAAAATACTTAAAAATGTGCATTTCCTACATTTCTTATTAAACAAGTGCCTATTTTTAAAACCTATTGATTTAATTAAAAATTTTCGATAGAAGATGCAAATTTTTAAATAGACAATATTGAAAATAAATTCATCATTCCTTTTTTTATTTATGACCAACAAATTTTTACCAAAATAATTTTTATTTTTTTCTTTTCCCATTATAAATTTTTCGTGATTAATTTTTTTTAGTTGAAGAATTCATTTAGGTTGAGGAAATTTCCTTAAACCACCCCCCGTGGATCAGCGTCTGATTGTGGCAAACTTATTATGGTTGTGTGGATGTTTAAATATGATATACCATAATTTAACTTCAACGTATTAAAATAAATTTTGTAAACATTTGTTATTGCAACAAACATAAAAATAATTTCAACACAATCATATTGTGGTTATTCAAACGTGAACTGGATCCATGCAACTATAATATGATCATGATAACCATATTACAATTATGCAGTACCCAGAATATTATGGAATTTTTTGCGAAATTGTCTACAACCGTAATGAAAAGAGGTTTTTTCTGCGTGTACAAACTTTATCAAAGTATTTAATTTTCATAACAAAAGAACAAAATTTAAATTCATCCTTCTTTTAACCTCGCATGTCCTTTATTCAGTAAACTGTTTAGTTATTTTGGCCCGTAATCAACAGCATTAAAAACAACTGGCAAACAACAAGGCCTTAATGTCATTGTGATGCAGTGCATCGCATTTTATTTTCTTCTTTTTTTTTGCCACTACCTTAAGGTCTTACTTACGTTCTTACAAACAAAATAACTTATTAACTTAAATGTACTTGAGATAATTTCTGGTGCTCGTTCTTTTTTTTACTTATCTGCTTCACCTTGGCAAGAATTGCAATTTTACTGCATCTAAATCACACTGACACCAACACAAAAAAGGACAAAGCACTAAGAAGAAAGGAAAACACTTGGCTGGAAAATGTGAGGCATAAATACATTAAAATAAAAGAAAAAAAAGAATGAAATAAATTTGCAGAATATTATTTAAGAAAAATTCTTTTGTATTTTTAAAAACCATAAAAAAATGTCTACTCGCACTTGCTAACTTCTGTTAAGTAAAAGTGCTTTCAGGGGTAAATTTTGTAATAATACACTCATAGAAAATTGTTTGTGATTTTGGGAGAAATTTTTTAATTTGTATTTAATTATGTTGCATTCAATATATTTTGATCAAGTAAACAATTTTTTATTTTTATTTTTTTATTTTATTATTATCGTTAGCTTTTTTTGAGTGTTCAAATATTATACATTATTTGTTCATAGTCATGTATACAAATATTTTACTTTTTATTTTTTTGGTAATGCTCTTCCTGCATTGATACTTTTTCCACTTTTTTTTTTTGTATTTTACAAAACCACATCTTTTCCCTTTCAATGGATTTAAAAAGCAATAAATCTTCTGCTTCTTTTTTTGGTTTGTATGTCGCAAGGTTAAAATTGTTTTTAGGAAACAAACGAAAGTAACGTTTTTCGCTTTTTGTTCCAATATATAATACTCTACAATACAGGTTGCATCAAAGGGCTTTTAAAAATTAAATGTATATAAAATAGATGTATATTGTGAAAAAGATACTGCAAAAAAATGGTAGGAAAGTTATAGTTGTTTAAACTTTGTCATATTATACCCTACACAAAATGGTATGTGGAAATCAGATCATACATTTAGAGGTTATTTCTTAACACTTTTCCATGTATTTGATAATAAGTAATATTTCTATATTTCCTTGACTTTATACTTAAGAATTATTTTCGGGAAAAAACTTATGTGGAAGGAATTTGGTTGGTTGGTTTACGTGGTAGCCCGTAACCTTACGGGCAATCAATTAGACTCTTTAGAATCCGTTTTGATGGAACCACACTACTCGCCAGGTGAATGATTTGTATTGAGTCTGTAATGAGATAGAAATGTAGGGAAGAACAATGAGAACATAAATTAATTAGATTTAGCCTGTAGCATTGAGATATTTAATGATGTCACTGAGTCTAGTGTCAGATATCTTACAGAGGTTGTCTAATTGGTGCCCTCCCAGAAATTTATGTCTGCTTGCGTTCAAGGCTGAGCATTCACATAGAAGATGAAAAACTGTCTCCTCCTTCCCGCGATTGCCACAACTACGACAATATTCATTGTAAGGGAGACCAAGTCTTCTTGCATGTTTTCCAATCGTCCAGTGACCTGTAAACAATGCTATTAGTCTCGAGATGTCTTTGCGTTTGTAGCCAATGAGTGGCATTGAGCGTTTCTCGTTGTAGGTAGGCCACGTTTCTTTCGCGACTCTACATTTGTCCAGATTTCGCCATATATTTTCCGCCTTTTCTAGAAAGTGTTTTTGGATTCTGCTTTTGACTGTTCCTAACGGGATTGCGACAGAAACCGATAAGGAGGCATTCATAGCAGAGCCTACCCGGGCTAATTCGTCTGCCTGTTCATTATCATAGTAGTCCCTATGCGCAGGAACCCAGACTATAGTAATGTCATACAGTCGACTTAGTCCAAGCAGTTCCTTTTTACACTGTCTGACTAGAATAGAGGTAGTTTTCGGTGATTTGAGCGATAGTATTGCCGCTTGACTGTCGACAAATAAACCAATATTCCCTTGAATATTTCTATCGCGAATTAGTTTACACACTTCCCTGACCGCTAGTATTTCCGCTTGGAATACGCTTGTCTCGTCAGGGAGTCTACATGAGTGTCTAATTCCAAGATCATTAGAGAAGACACCAGAGCCGACACCGCAGTTCATCTTTGAGCCGTCAGTGTATATTCTAGTTCCATATTGTTCAAGAAGATTACCCCTTCTCCATTCACTCCTGTTGGGGAATAGGACCTTAATAGTACTTCCGAAGTCCATCTGGGCAATCATATAGTCGGTAAATTGATTGAATTGCGGGGGTACTTTATATGAATAACATTTTGTGCTTCAACATTTGATATCCATATTGGATTGATATGGTTTTGGTATATATTTTTTCATTTCTTTTAAATTTTTTTCGAAACACAGAAAAATTATTATCCAAGATTTTTCAATTAATTGATTTAATCATGTTGTTAATTGAATGGAAAAATTAAAAAAAAGAAAACAAAAAAGTAAAAAAATTAAAGCGAAATTCAAATAAAACAAAACTAGTAACAATTTTTTTATATTTTTAAAATTTTCGTGGTCGTAAAGTGACTAAGGTGCAATAACTATCCCTTATTTATGGCGGTAACAACAAGCTTGTATACAGGTATGTAATTTAAATTGTATGTCCTAGACTGATTTCTTATTAAAATTGTCTTCATTAGCCGCTTCTTGTTGGGTGTTGTATACAAAAGAGCTGAGCATTCTGATTCAGAGTTGATATTGAATATTTTTCCTACCTTCATCATCTATTTTTCATATCTGGTTTCACTCTTCCTACATTCAGTGAGAGTGATCAATATTATGCCGTGTGCCCATGATAACCAACTATTTTAATTTGAAGCAAGAATAGACGCATTATTAGCTGAATCTTGTTGGGTGTTGCAAGCAGAAGCCCCATAGTATCAAATTGACCACTAATATTTTTCCTCCATCGTAATTTTCAACGCTTTCATTCGTCTTAATTTTTTATGCCACGTTTTTATCAATATTCTATTTTCTCATGATTTCTCAGCAAATATATGTATGGTACGAGTATCAAGAATTTTCCGCTGTCCTTGAATGCATGGTGAAAGTTGCCGAACAAGTTGCCGAACAAGTGACTATCGAGAGTAGCTTCAAAAATGTTAAATTATAATTAAATTAAAATTATTTAATCTTTTTATATAGGTACGAATTACTAGCCAACAAAAAAAAAAAAACGATAAAGTGCTTCCAAACAAAGATCATTTTCGCCACTTCAAAAGTAAAACTAAGTAAATTATTAATTAATTATTAATAGTTACTTCGAAAAAAAGTGAAAATAAATATATTTTTACCAGGAAAATAGGTTAATAATTCTAAGAAAAGTAAAATTTTACAAATTTAGAAGTAGTTTTATTATGTTTTATTAGGATCTTTTTCAGTTCTTTTTTTACTGGGTATATATTGCATTTATGTTGAGAATATTTATTTAAAGATATTCTAAATTAATTGTTATCTGTTCAGTTATTATTTTTATTATTTTGTAAATAAAGTTTTTAATTATATTAACAAAACACTAAATAATTTAATTTATTCTATTTTGTTTTAATTATTCAAATAACTCGGACAATTTTAAATACGTGAATCAATAATTCGATCAAATTGAAATTTCTTATTGGAATTATTTCATATATTCCAATAACTGAAAAACCGAATAATTTTAATACTCCAGTATCTCTTAAAGAAAATTTCCTTAAGAAGGTATAATAATTTCAAACATTTCTAAATGTGTCTTTAGGCAGATCATTTTAAAATAAAAAAACATGTCCATTCACCCATTAGGGCTAAGTACAGACCCTCCCGAATTTTAACTATTTTGTATGAATATTTTGACTTTAGTCTATAAATTCAAAAATCCTAAAGCATGGATCTACAAATCAAATGCAATTTGGGAAACTCTAAAGGTGAGTTTATTCAATGCTACAAAATATTAAGACAATTACATCTTACCACATCACAATGTATAGGGTATTACGCAAAAAATCTCTACAATACATACTAACACGGTTGGTACCCCGTATGTATTTTCTTGTAGGTACAACGTGCTCAATGACAATAAAATGTTCAATGCTTTATAGAAAAAACACATGAAAGCAGCATAAAAAAGAAACATCTTTTAACGGGAATGAGGAAATATTGCTGTGTACAATGGTTTTTACGCGAAACACAAAAAACTATAAATGTTGCGGGCACTCTGTACTAATATGTGGTGTGTATGCAAATATAGTGAGTTTCAAAAGATAGAATGGAAAGGAATTTTGCCTTAAATAAGCTATTGAAATTGCACTTCTTACATATAATATTTGTTTTTCTCTTTACTTGTACATTACAAACAGAAGGATTCATTAGCGTTAAATCTAGATGCATCTAAATAATACATACCTATTTTAAGCACTGGAGTCTAATGCACCTATAAACTTTTCTCTGATTGAGCAAAATATATATTTTCTTAATGTGACCAATTCATATAGCACATTTTCTTATCTTACCCACTGTACATAAATATTAAGCAGAAAAAAAGAGAAATCATATTTACGGTTTTTAAAGATTTAACTTCCTTTATGATATGTAATTCCTTAAGTAAACCTTTTAACTTATATATCCTTTTATTTAATGTGGGTAAAAACACAATAATTAATGAATGAAGTTTGAAAAAAAAAAACGTCATGACTAAAATTTTATTCACATTATCTCGACGCTGTAGAAGAGAAAAATAAAAAAGTAAACAAAATACACACACACAAAACTCTTGTCAAAAACTGACGTATCATTTGAGACAAGGTTTCCCAAATGAAGGTTCTGCGGGCCCCTAGTCGCCCGTAGCAACATTCCAGGGGATCGTCGAGAGAGATCAAAAATTTGTATTGATTTATTATTCATGCTATATTTTTTATTCTTTGGCATATAATTATGTAAAAGTTTGAATGCGTGCCAGTCGTTTGGATGGGAAAAAATCCATTGAAGCTTCGTACAATATATCAATGCTAACAGCATTGGAAGCCACACACAATTGGCGAACTTTTAATAAATCATTGTTTTGCTGTCGTAGTTATATAAGCCCACAAAAGAAAAAAGTTATGAGATCCTTTGTCAGATAACTCTGAAAAAAAGAATAGATGTCCTACAGTGTAATGTAGCGACTATTGTATCTAGTTTAAGACAAATTTTATTTTATTGCAGAAATTGAAATAAAGAAAATATTATTATTTAGTAAGCGCTTGTCTACGACTTCCATATCTGTATAGGTGGAGCCGTCTCAATGATAAGATCGCGATCAGGTTTTTTAAATCATTTAAACCTCACTGCGTAATCCATTGAGAAGTTTAAAGATATAAGTAAAAGTGCTCTTGAAACTACTACAGACGTAGTAAATTTTAGAAAACTAGTGCCTTAAGAAATATAATTTTTAAAGCCCAATGTGTCGATTTAAATGCAGATAATAATAAAGTGCTATTTTCTATCAATGTCTGTTGGATTTCGTAGGGAAATATGCTGAAGAGATTATACGAATTAAAGACTGAAGTAGACATTTTTACAGAAAACTATTTTTACTTTGCTTATATCTCAAAATTTGTTTGGAACGTTTAACAATTTTCACATTAGGCTACAAGGCAGACAAGTAATTATATTAAATGAATTTGGTGCAATAAGTGCTTTTATGTGCAAAATTTCTTTATGGAAAAGTCTTCTTTAATCCCCTCAACCAAAATATTCTTCATTGCCACTACTGGATTCGCCTGATGTTCAAAAAGAATATATCGTCACTGCGCTGACTTCATTACCTATGTAAAGATTTTCGATTTTTTTTTTTGTTGGTGCATTTAGATTCCAATATCGTTATCTCAACTGGTTTAGGATTTATAAAACTACCCATGTAATACCATATATAAAATGCACCAACAAAATTACCTACATAAATAATATTTTATATTAGTTAATATTATTAATTTTCTTAGAGAAAATGGTTATATTAAAATTTAAATGTAAAATATTTATGTTCATGATATGATGCATAAAAGTGAGTATCCCAAGACTGGTTACACTGAAATTAACTGACAAAAAATTACGTCATCTAAAACCTTAATGTTGCCTTTCCGTCCATCTGTCTTTCAGTTTCAGATTATTATTTAATATTTAATATTTATATGAATTTGTGTTTGTATATTCCTAAAGACCAACTCCGTATAATAGTGTAAAATTATGAGGATTTAGACGCTCGAAATTGGATGAAATATGAACTTAGGGATCTTCTTGATGAATTTCTTATAGATCATAGCAGTAATTAATATAAGGGCCAATCTGTCTCTCTATCTTTCTTTCTTTCTATCTATAGGAGAAGATTTAATTATAATTACTCACATAGGAGTAATTATAATTGTAGGGATGAGAAAAAAACAATAACAAGATTAGTGTTAGAATCCGTAGGGTCCTTCCTTTTGGGTTAGTTTTAGAAAATGAAATATAAGTATTCTGTTGATTTCAATTCAATTACAAATTTATTATGCTTAACAGTTTTAGAGTTGATTTCAGGTGATAAGTATAAAGGTTGCGGTAAGTATAAATTTTAGGTTAAAGTAAGTATAAGATTTAGGTTAAGGTAACTATAAATTTAGCGGTTAGTATTTTTAGATGAAGTGATCTTCGCGATGGACTGCTGACAAGTGAGTTTTTCATCAGGACAGCATTAATAGTTAATAAGTAATTTGTGCCATTAAATTTCGGTTTTTTAACGAAACCCTATTTTGAATCAATAATATTTTTCTTTACAGTATGTACTAAAAGTGCTGCCAATTTATATTAAGTGAATAAGTACTTAATATAAAAATTATAATGGATAAATAAACAAATTATAATTTTCTACAAAATTAAAAAAAAATTAAACAATTAATTTTGGATGACACATTCCAAAAAATATTTCAGCCGCCAATATATTCAACAAAAGATTGTATAGGTCATGCTATACGAGCTAGGCTATCACAATCACACGTAATAAACTACTTGCATTTTATTATTATTATTATTTTTTTTAACTAAATCAGACCAGGGTAAAAGTCCGGAGACCATATTATTAATGACATCTAAACATTATTTTTTATATGTTGTAAATTATATATATATATATATATATATATTTTTTTTTTGAATAGGTACAGCTCACGGAAGCGAAATAATTGATCATAAATATTTTGGTGACTAGTTTATGACACATGAAACTATAATTTTAAGGGGAAACATTTGCAATATTTTCCAATCATCTTAGGAGGTTGAAATTTGACCAAGATATTATAAATAATACCTGCTTCCATAGTTCAAACTTATATTTAAATAAACTTAAGAACTTACAAAAAGAAAAGCAGAAACATTTTATTAAAAATTGTTTTACAAAATTACCTATGTAAAGTTTTCGTTGATTTTACTCAAAACTCGCCAAAAATTTGGATACATTTTATAGACACATTAATACACAATAATTGCGTTACTAAGCCTATTAAGAAAGGGAAAATATTTTGAAAAAAACAGCGAAACTAAACAGTTTTTAGCTTTCCTGAAAAATTGTTGAAAATTACATAGGTAATTCAGTGCTGGGACGATATGAAGAGTATAATAATACACATACTTAGATTCTCTTCACGATAAATTTTCCCGATACTATCCGGAGCTTAAGATCAATTCTTGCCAAACCAGTTTACCTTGTAATCAATTCAATATTATTATTGATGACATACCCGATAATTTTTTAAGAATAAACAATAAAACTAAAAAATAATTCATGTGCCAAAGCTTACTTTGAATCTATGTCGGTAGAATATTTTTGGTTAAGATATTACAAAGTTTAGTATCGTTGAGAAAGAACTCCTGAAACTTTTGCTACAATTTGTATGAACACACTTGTGCATACGAATTGTATGTGTTCTTTACACTACAGTTCATAAAATCCAAATTTAGAATATATTTGTATGTAGAAAATGAAGTAAGATGTGCTTTGTCAGAAATTTCTTCCAATGTTAAAAAGTTCACAAGTTAGTTTATATTTTTTTATAAAATAAATGAATTTTGGTAACGCAATTTTATTTAAAATAAATACCTTTTAGGTTTTTTTATTTTTCATTTCTGCTATATTAAAAATAAAAATGGGATAAGGTGTCCGCAAAAAAACAAAAATTTCTAAAAATGTTAGGGAAGCATGAAAACGTGGGAACCTCTGATTTAAGATAAGACAATAACAAAGACAGTAAAAGGCTTTCCCGGTAAGGAAAAAAGTAAAAAGAAGATACAAAGCACAAATAACAAAAATAATTAAAGTTACCTAACACCTTTAAAAAACTCATACGAATTTAATAGATTATTTTATTACATATGGTTCATCCTAAATTTTATACGTATTTCCTCACCATGTCACTTACAAGATTCAAAAAATATTTTCTTACCCATTTCTGATTTTGTTGTGTGGAGGAATATATTTAAAGAAAATAATAAAATACAAAAAAAAAAAAAATAATAATAATAAAAAATTATGTCACGCATGTTAGTCCACAAAATTGCTGTATTAAAAAAGAGTTCTTTCACTCACTTATTCTTCCATTTGTTTATCTTCGTATTCATACTCCTGAGTTTTTGAGCTGTTGCGTATCACATTTGTTTTAAATCGAAATTTATTCGTGCGTACATAACTAGGCTTATATTTAATACACCGTGTTTATGTTATATTTTTTTTCTAAGCAAAACCCCTTAAGGTATGATAAGGAGTGTTGATGGTAGTTAGGTATTTGGAAAAAATATATTTCTAGATGCCGTGTAAGAACTTCATAATATAATTTTAAACTTAATTCTTTTCTGTTTTTTTACGCGAAAAATAAGGGTTTTATTAAGAATAAATAAGAAAAATATGGCAAATGTATCTAAGTTCGGCATATACCAGTAGTTGGAAATTTTTAATAAATAATAACAGCAACTATATAATATTAAAACAACATCATTTTTACATTAAAATTATATTCTTCTTTCTAGCTATAAAGATTAAGTTACGCTAAGATGAATACTTCTTTTTATCGATTTTCCTCAATCTGCAACACATAGTTTTTTTCTTTTTTTTTAAGAAAAAATTAGTATACATACTAATTTTAAAATACCAATTAACGACGATTGTTTGAATAATTGGTCCTGATTAACTTCTTAATCAAATAATGCATTAAAATATTATATAGTGTAATCAAAAAATAATTAAATCTAAAAATAAAAAATTGGGTAAATACTGTTTAAATTCCATATTTTAAACTGTGTTTACATATTTCACATTGAAATTTATGACCGATTGTGTATAGTATCCAAATAGACGTAGTCTTAAAAATAAACTCACTTATATATATACATCACTGGAAGTTCCGATAAAAGCGGTAATTTCTGCGAAATGTTCATAGCAGGGAATATTAACTTGAACATTTGCATGTGATTTATGTACGTTGAAGGGATTTTCGGAAGAGAAGTTTATACGGGAGATATAGTCACTAACGGACCGATCTTCATGAAAGTGGAAAGATTGGTACTTATACAAAACATCTTTACACCGAATTTCATTTAAATATTGCTATATTTAAGGCATTTATGATCGATAAACCCCTATTTCAGGATGAAATTTTTATAGGGGCTAAGCGATATAATGTACCTACTCAAATAACCAATTTGAGTAGGCTGCGTCATTATGCAAAGATAATTATTTGTGCCAAATTTCATTAAGATATCTTCAAAATTGCGATCTGCATTTTGTTTACAAGGTTTACATGGACCAGGCGGACGGACAGACATCGTTAAGGCGACTCAGAAAGTAATTCTGAATCGAACGATATACTTAAAGATTAATGTCCGAAAATTTGTTCTTACGTTACAAACACCAGCACAATCGCATAATATAAAAAGATCATGCCGAGTTTAAAATTCATGAAAAATCGAATTTTCCTGTAGTCGGCACACAGAAAAAAATATTCAATAAAATTTTTCAATTAATTTATTATTTAATTCCATCTACACATTTAATTATTTTCTTTATTAATATAATTAATATTTTTAAATAATTGTTGCAACATTGACAGCTTTTAAAAGAATTCATGTAAAAAAAAAATCATGTTGAAAAATAATGTCATGTATAAATAAAATTTTCTGCCAATTGTCCATAAATTCTGGCATCCTTAAATCCCATAGATTACAGACTACAGAAATTGTATTAGTTATTTGGTGCATGTTTTGTGTTTGAATTTACTCTGAAGTATTCTGGTCTTATTTTCGATATTATTTTCATTGATAACGAAATTAAAAACTATTGTGTGTCAAATCTATACATAAATGTATACGTATCTGTAATGTTTTTGTATTCACTTTGGAAAACTAATTCCTATGTAAAGGTGAGTACTCTGTATGTGTATTTGGTGATTTTTAAACAATCATCAACATGTATCTAATATCTTTTCCTATATGTGCTGCCTTAGGTTACAAAGGTCAAATCGACAAAAATAAGTTTTATATAATTAGAAATTACAGTGAGAAATTGTATGAGGATCGCTCCATAAATATCCATAGCATAAATTCTTATAAATATTATTAACGTAATATTCTCTATTCGTATATTTTATTTTAAGCTTAGTAAAAGTATTGATCCACAATTGGCTACAGATCTAACATAAGACACAGTGGTGTATGGGAAAATATCATTAAATCATATTTAGGTTAAAAAATCATTAAAATATAATAAAATCAACGCTGCTCGCAGAGTTAGACTACAAAATGCCACTTGCGTAATGCTGTGTCTCACGTGCACTATACATTAGTTTGACTGCTGCTCTCTCTCAATTTCGTCAAAGTAAACCAAGCCAATTGTAGTTTAACTCTTGTTGAAACGAGACATCGCTTCGCAACTTAAATAAAATACATTAGCAAAATAAATACACTCTGAAAAATGTGAAACTGATTTTTTTATATATAATAATGTCTTACATGTTATCGCATTTTGAGTCATAAATGTTTATTTATTATACAAAGCTGTTTCCTTCTATTTCACATTGTTTCCTTATTTTTTATTAATTTTTTTGTATTTAAATTTCAATTTATTTTATATTTATTTTTGTGTTTTCAATCATCTCGATATATATTTGTTTTAACCATCTTTTCGGCAATATCTCGCCCGTTTGGTTACCAATTTGAATGAGAAAAAAATCATATATGTGAAAGTACGAATTCCAGAGAAGGATTTTCAATATATTACACAGGGAAACATTTAAGATAATACTAAAAAATTTGAATTTAAATTATCTCCAATTCATATCTGCATAATTTTTTAATCTCCTCTATAGCTTTGGAGAAATTCATATTCACAAGACACAAGGAGAAAAAAATAAAATCTTTGTTATTTTCGACTTTTTTTTAAATTTTTGAGTTACACATTTTTTTTTATTTTTTTTTTTTTTTTAATTTCTGAAACTATTGAGGTGATTTAAAAATGAATTTTGGTAAGAATTTTACATTAAATTAGACTGAAATGCAGAAAGTAAGAACGCCAAAAATTTATGTTTTAAGTAAATATTTGAATTGTCATTAATGTCATTAATTAATGAAAATAATTTTAGTATTCATTTGCACGAATATGCAAAAACGCCAACAACTTGAAATGCAACCAAAAAGCGCCACAATCATTGCTAACCATACCTGCGCAAGCAAATAATTTCACTTTTGATTTATGTGAACTTTTACTAAATTAAAGGATTACTGAAAAAGTAAATTAAAGTTGCAATCTCTAATTTAAAGAAAAATATAGGATTTGAAAAAATTAAAAAAATAATAATTAATTACTCTCTATTCATATGATATCTCATGTTCAGAAGAATGGCTCCATCTCCAAAACAATAATGAAATATTAAAAAAAAAAATAAAATATATATATATATATATATATATGTGACAGTCAGTGAAAATATTTTTTCAAATTTTTTTATATTCGACAAATTCAGACAAGTAGGTTCTAACTGCTAAATTTAACGACTGCGAGGTAAATATAATATATTATTATATTACTTACGAGTGTTTCAAATGAAATAACTCCTCAATTACAAAAAATTAAATAACACCCCAATTACCATTGTTCTTGCACTCTGAAAAAATTCTGGGGACTTGTTTTATTTTATTTTTGTGGCCTTATTTCGGGGGAGTTATTTCGTGGAATCCAGAAGAATACTCTCTTTCTGAACTACAATTATTTAAATATGTTCCTTTTACGTTTGCTTGCGCAAGAGGGTAATTTTCTATGTATGCATTTTTAAGCTAAAATAAACAATCATTTCCATTTAACAACTTAGTAAAAAATATGTTTGTTTATGTATATAAAATCCTTTCTTAGTAAGTTGTTACAAGCTTAGTGTCGCAAATATAATATATCAAAACATAGTTTTGGTATTTATATGTACAAAATATCTTAAATATTAAAGCTTACCATGGACTAATTTTTGTTTAATTTAATAAATATAAAAAATAAGTGTATATTTTTAAAACTTTTGGGGTATATTTTGTATTTTTAAATACATTTCCAGCAAAAACTTTGCTTCCTGGTAAGCTAGCAGGTGTAATTAGAAACAAAAATAAACTACTTATTTTTTGCCTGAATAACTAGTTATTTTTGTTCGAGATGTCCACAAATTCATATAGTTATTTTTTGACTCTAGGGATATTCAAAAATATGTACATAAATGAAAATAAAGAACCAAAAAATTTTTGCCGTTAGTGAAATTTGAACTTGGACACAAATTAACCATTCGTTTTTAAAGACTAAGGTCTTATTCAGTACACCATCTCGCACTTAATTTTCTAAGTGACAAAAACTGTTTTTAGTGTAAAATATCTTTATAGATATTTTATTATAAAAAACTAACACCATCAGAATGGGGTTGAACCAACAACCTTCTATTGAATTTATTATTTTATATGGGCAAAAATATACATAATTATAATTAAGTACATATAATAATTGAAATTAGGTACATTTGCCGATTTTTATTCAGATTAGTGTGCATAGAGTTCGTTATCTCTCATCGCGTTAAAAATTATATATACTTAAATTGTGAATTGGAACTTGTCTTCCTTTCTAGAAGATACAGGACTTTATTTTTCCTACTTCCACGCCAAACGGTATTGAATTAAAGTTGTCAGATAGAGTGAAGTACCTAGGAATTATACTGGACTCCAAACTATTCTGGCTCCAAAATACACGGACAAGAGCTACAAAAGCCAGTATTGCCCTATATATGTGTAGGAAGGCCATCGGTAAGTCCTGGGGAATAAATCCCAGGTGATTAAGCCCATACCTATGTATGGAGCGATAGTATGGTGGAAGGCTATGGAGAAATTCACCTACATCGGAATCTTTGATAGGATTCTGTGTAGTTTAGCGCTACTCATAACAGCAGTGCTTCGCACAACTCCATCGAAAGCCTTATTTGTTCTAATAAACTGACTACCGGCAGATCTTATGGCCAAAATGATCGCCATTATGACGGCGATAAGGCTCGAGACTACAGGTGCATGGAACGATAGCAGTTTTGCTATGCGACCATTCTGGGATTCCTTAATAGCATTCCTAGCAATATCGATTATTGTATCCCCATACCTGTTTTGTCAGAGACTTCTCAGTATCAATCTCAATTACCCCAGAATTAAGGGCTGGTTCAGTTTAGCTGAAGGGGTTGGGGGGGTGTCTATATTTCCGCTTATAGGAAAAACATTTCCTTTAAATTGCCTGATCACTGCAGCATTCTTCAAGCAGAAATCTCGGCCATAATGAGGGCGGAGAACTAGTTAATGTACTATAAGGTATTTGGAGCGGATATCCAAATCTGTAGAGACAGTCAGGTTGCGATCAAAACACTCTCGGGTGTCTTTTCGAAATCCAGATTGGTACATGAATGCCGGACATCTCTGAACTGGATGGCGAGACGTTCTAACCTGGAGCTGCTCTGGATTATTTGTTATTCAAGAACCCCGGGTAGTTTTATTGCGGATGCACTAGCCAGAGATGGATCCCTTCTTCGAGGTAAACATACGGACCAACTGGTTGGAGTACCGACTTCGGCCTGAAGATCTATAATTCTGCGGAACTTATCGAGGATTGCACAGGTTAGGTGAACAAATGAATCTACATGTTCAAGTCGAGGCAAATATGGCCCCATTATGATGAATGTCGATCTAACTTCATCATGAGACTGTCGAGACATAGGCTGAGAACTCTGGTAGCTATGGTCAAAGGGCACTGGATTGGAAGTGCGCATGCTAGCAGACTAGGGCTCCCTTTTAATGACTTTTGTAGAAGCTGTCAGAATGAGGAAGAGGAAGAGACTATGTAGCATCTTTTATGTCATTGTCCCACTCTTGCCAGGAGCAGGACTTCCAATTTTGGTAGTCCGTTTATGCATGTATTGACAGATCTCTCAGATATTGATTTCAGACGGATTAGTTCTTTCATACATGCGTCGGGCTAGTTCGTTGTGAACTATGTGAGTTAGAAATACATGATCCCTCAGTGGGCTGTCTCTCGTTGACTGGACAGCTGCTTTAATAACCTAACACAACCTAACCTAACCTAAATTGTGAATTTATGAACATTAAATAAGATAGCTATAAATAATTACAAGAGTTTTTTATATTGTGAAAAAATTTTAAATGTTAATACTCTAGGAATCGCGTAAAATAGCTTATATTCGGAAAGTTAAAAAAAAATCATAAAAATATTGATTTACGAAATCCATAACAAAAATATTTAAATAAACATATATATAAATAAAATTTAGGTTTAATTACACAATAAAATTGAAACAGTATGCAAGTAGTTTAATTATGCATTTTAATATAAATTATAAAGAACCTTTAACATCATTGGCAACATTATGTTTGCATCTAATTGCGTCGTTTACATTTCATTTCCAACATATAATGATTACACAACAAATAATGTGTTTTAAAATATATTAACAAGGTGGTTTAAAATTGTGTATTATTTGTTTTGAGACTCGTACTCGTCATCTCCTTATAAAAGATAGTTTTCTCTATCCAAACGGGTGCCACAAATGTTAAACACAATCTTACATATATTAAAAAAAAAACAAACAAACCAAAAAAAATTTTAGTATTGCCATTTATTGTTCAGTGTACAACCATATTAAGACTATTTACGATTGTTTATATTGGTGTTCATATACAATCGTAATATGGTTGCAGCTCAACCATAAAATATATTTTTATTATGTCTCAATCACATTATTTTTAGATACATAAAATCAACCCAATATATCAACCATTACATAGTTGCCGCGCAACCATATTAAAATTGTGTTTGCAACTATACTACGGTTATTCGACGAACATACTAATATTTGTACTAATACCCTTCAACCATTTTATGGTGCTTCATTCAAACATAACATAATTTGTAATTAACTATAAATTCCAACCATAACAAGACTTTGTATAATTATGATTGCTACCAAATATATTTTTTTTCTTGCGTGTACTCATTATTTTCTATATAACGCATGACACAAAGAAATAGAAGTAAAGCCGTTCTCTTTTCGTCGCCACACTATCCTTCTGATGTTTGAACGATTTATTATTTTATTCCTTTTTACAAAACTCATTTGAATTTAGGGTCTATGTTCATAACAAAGATTATTTACAGTCATTAACATTTTTATAATCTATTACTTTATTTACCATTATACGTCGTTTGAGTGATTTAGTAGTCATTGTTTTATATTTCCAAATTTAAATAATAAAAAAAATTTAACATTTCTACTGTCACATGTTAAATACTTTTGTTTAAGGTAACAAAAAGGTCAAAATCTCATTAATAATATTTTAAATAACCTTTTTAAGATATATTTGCTTTAATTTAATAGGTTAGTGAAAGGAATATATATATAAGATGCAATTTTATATAAAAACAAATTACACAAAATTTGATAGCAATTTTCCCTTGTTGTAATGTGGTAACGATTTTTTCATTTGTTTATAAAAAAAATATTTCAAAAAACTTTTACACATCAAAAACATTTTCTCTGAGAGAAAACGGTGTTACCTTGTTTCTTTATATCATGGTGCAACGGTTTATCTCGAGAACTAGAGTCAATGTAAAAAAATATGATTTATACGCTTAGGACTCTATAATAAAGTGTACCTAAATTGACTCAGAAATCCTGTATGCCAAAAAAAAAACTATGTGAAATATTTCCTACTCTTTTCGGAACCACCAGAATTTTAATCGCAGCTATTGCATTATTACAATGCAGATGTATGTGATGCAAAAGTTATGTAAACTAAAAAAATCTCTAAACAACTTTGGTTTCAATACGCAGAAAGATTTATAACAATATAGATGTGTAATGTAAAAAAAGGTGTAAATTTATGTATTTGTTATACGTTGAACAGTAGTTCCAAAATGCGTTTTTTTAATAATTCTGTAACTCGTGAAACATTGGAAATTCTCAATAAAGTTCTACCAACATACATACGGAGGTACCTCGAGGTGAGTTATTTTCGAGTTGATTTGAAGGAGCGCGTCAAACGCGGAGTGGGTAAACCTTCAAAGTTGGTCATCCCGGGTATGCAATTAAAAAAAAAATAAATAAAAAAATCGATAAAATTTCATTTACGATTTGGCAGAAAGAGAAATTTCTTGTAAATCCCTACAAAAAAATACAGTTACATGTGTAGATTATCTCTTTTATTTTAAGAGATATTTAGGTCGAAATAAATTTTTCACTCAATTTCAACCTCTTTTTTAGTTTTTTTTTTTAACTTAGCGAGTTCAATAATGACCCTAAAGTATTTTTTATACATCCTTACAAAATTATAAATAATATTGCTGCAAGAACAGTATAAATATATAGATTGTATGAAAAGTTATATTAATCTGAAGTTGGAACTTTAAAAAAATCCTATTTTTAGGGTTTTTTTCAAAAAATACACATAAATACACAAAAAAATATTTTATGCCGGACGCCTTTTATAAAGACTGTGTGACCATTTGAATAAAAAAAAATCAATATTTAAAACATTTTTTTTTCCGGGTTGGGGCTTTGGACATTTTGGTATAAAACAGTATGTGTTTTTTATTCCCCGATTTTAAAGCAAGCCTATCCATACTATATCAAAATTTCATTTAAATATTTCTAAAAAATATACCTACCCTTTCAATTTTTGCCTTTATTAAAAATTATTATGTTCACTAAAAATTGCAATATAAATGTTTCTGGGACAAAATGGTCCACTATTAAAAAAAAAAATTAAATATTCATATCATACAAAAATATATATTTTTCTATAATTTTTGTGAGTATATCTTATAATTAATTTTAGTTTAGTTAATTATTTGTAGTATATCTTTTTGTTTTAGAATAATATCTATGGACTGTATAATAAATATATTTAACTTCAATATTAAGCAAAAATATTTAAAAATTGCAATATTGTTGTGAGTTCATTTCTAGCAAAAAAAATATTTTTGAATTATATAATATCATTTTACAATAAATTTTTAAAATCAATAAAATCCGACACATAATAAAAGAGTTATTAACATTTATGGCCTGTCCCACGATGTCGAATGGAAAAATTCGTTTCGACAATTTATATGGAAAATAAAATATAACACAATAATATATAATTTGTCGAAAGAAACTTTCGTACAACATCGCGGGACAGGTCGTTATATTTACATATTACTGAATATAGAATAACCAAAAGATTAAAAGAAAAACAAAAAGATTGTGAAAAGATTAAAATTTTTTATAAAAAATATTAAAAATAGTAGATAACCTTGTTCTAAAACGATTGTTACTGCATTTTGTATTAAATATATTGCATTTAAACATATTAAAAGAAATTTCTAAAAATGATAATGCATTACGAGTGCAATTTACCTCTAAGTAAAGGCCTCTGTTGTCTTTCATTAGAGTATGGAATCATTAAAATTAAACTATGTAGATAGTTAAGAGATATTAACATTTAAATTTAAGTAAACTTTCGGATTTCTTAACTTTTATAAAAATTAAAATTGTAAATAAATTCGCGATTTTTTTTAAATTGGAAAAATAATAATGAAAAAACCTAAATAGCTCCTTAGATTATATGCGTACTAAATATAAAAAAATCTGATAAAACTCCGTCAAAAAATTTCCACAGACACATACATAAACAAGTATTATATAAAGCGTAAATATTTACATGTTCCCACATACAAAAGTCACATACATCATCTTCCATCATATTCTCATCATCTATATATACATTTATTTATCTACACACTTAAAATATTTTTGTTTATTGTCTACATTTTTCATATATATATATTGCAACAGCAAATGTTATGTTTTTTAACTTTAATATTTCATTTTGACTTTTATTCAACATTTATTTATATTCATTGTATTTTGTGCAAATTCGTTATTGAGATTAAAATGTTTTGTATTATGGAAAATAAATTCAATTCAGAAATAGTAATACTTTAAATAAAAATTATTCATGTAGCATAGTAATATAAAATATGCTTGTATTACATATGAAAGATAAAAAAATTAAATAAAAATTTTTATACTTTATAACTTTCCTTTTGAAAATTGAGTTAATACCAGCTTATTAGCCACATAATGTCATAATAATTTTAAACATTGTTAGGCAAAATTTTGCAAGACAAAAACGGACAATGAAAATTTACTTTGATGCCATTATTTTTGAACACTTTTTTAAAATTTGAAGGATTCGGGAAAAAATCCCTTTTGCAGATTTTTATTAAGAATTTAAGATTTAATCATTTTTTCTTTGAAAATATTTGGTTGTAATCAATATTAACACGTAAATGTGTAAAAGGTCACGTACTGAGTCAACTTAGCAGAAAAATAATACAGCTTTTCTAAACATGTCACATATTGCTGCAGGATACTAAAACCAACAAATGTTGTTTATTAACATGTTGTTGGAGTAGTTTGAAAAACAATGATTCATTGAAAATATGTTTATGTATATAATGTGCAAAAAATCAGAAATAAGTAAAATTATAATCACTAAGGTCCAACCAGAGCCATCCCCTTTAATAATCCAATGACTTTAAATAAAAATCTTGAAATTACTTTTATCCTCCATTAACAGTATATTTTAGTAGCAAAACCAGAAAGAGACAGTGTAGCATACATACATACATACTTACATACATACATATATACATATATACATACGTACATACTAACATGCATATATATATTTAAAGTATACATTGTATACACCCACTGGGCAAGCAGATAAAACAAAATCCCAATATACATGTATAATTATAAGACTGCTTTAATCAGACGTCATAATGAAAAACATTAAAAAAATTAAATGTTAAATTTTTACATCTTAGCCAACAGACATAAAGAAAAACTGGAAAAACTAATAAACTTCATAATGCAGTTATTAACTTAAAAAAAAAAAAGAAGATGTAACAAGTATTTTTTCAACAACAGTTCACACACCAATCAGCACGTATGCACTAGGTGAGTTCATGAAAACAAAAGTGTCTTGGCAGCAGTGTTGCCAAAAGATGAGAAAAAAGGATGCTAAATTTAAATTTAAAAGGTCAAAATATACTATTTTTTTTATCTAGAAACTTATTTTTTCTCCATCTCATTAGTTTTTGAAAAATTTCTAAAGAAATTGAAATAAATTTATAAATAAGCAGCAAAATGATTTAATGAAAAATCGTTAAAAAAATCGTGTAAAAATGCCCGAAGCAAATATAGCAAAAATTCTTGAAAAATTTCACTGCAAATTATGTCATATTTCATACGAAAAACGAGAAAGAAAGATATAGTCGGTCAAGCCCAGCCATATGATACCCCACACCATTGTGTATGTACATCAAAATTCGTGGATGGGTCTTATATTAGACATGTGGTCAATTGTGAACCGATACTTTTACTAAGTGTAAAATAAAATATACGAACACGAAATATTAGGTTAATACTAATATTTGGATGAATTTTAGCACTATAGGATGATTCCCGAAAGTGGGCTTATATGGGAGCTATGGTAAATTATGAAGCGATCTTCATAAAATTTGTCGCTATAATTTCTACTTATATAAAACTTATTTGTGATTTATGCAAGTTAAAGTGATTTTCGGAAGAGCGTTTTATATGGGAGCTATGGTCAATTATTGACCGATCTTCATGAAATTTGGCGCAAAGATTGGTACTTATATAAAACCTCCTTGTACGGAATATTACAATATTACTATATTTAAGGCATTTATGATCATTAAATCCCTATTCCGTGAGGACATTTGTATGGGGGCTAGGTGAAATAATAATAAGCTTCGTCTTTCTGTCATGAAAGTTCTACGCGCCAAATTTCATTAAATTATCTTCGAAACTGCGATCTGTACTTTGTGCAAAAGGTTTACATGGACAGACAGTCAGCCAGCCGTCCTGCCAGCCGATTGGCATACTTTAAGGTGGATGTTGGATGATTTTTTCTGTGCGTTACAAACATCAGCACAAACGCATAATGGTGGTGTGGGGTGTAATAACCCAAAATTTTTCATAATTTATGAGCTATAATTTGTTTTGACACTTTAGGTGATTTATCGCTGTTATTTAATTTTTAAAATGTTTGAAACATGCATGAGTAACTAAAGTAAAAGGTCATCTTATTCAGAATAGTTTGAAAGCCGGGGTTTGAAATACGTTACAGTTGAAAACTCCTGCGTCCGGCCGAAGGCTGGCTGTCTAGGAATCCTTTTTAGTCCAGAGCAGAATCCTACCCGAGCTAAGGTTAAAATTATTTCCGTGATTTATTCCAGAAATTTTATCGTATAATTGTTTAATTTTCATACCAGAGAGTGTCATAACGGACATTAAATGAGGCTGATTTTTCGTAATCGTTTGGAAATTTGTTCACTTTTGTTTTTTTTTTTTTATTTGTATGATTTGTCTGTATTTGATTTTGGCGATTTTGCTTTGGATCATTTTGCTGGCAACCGATTTATGAGCTATAACTCCTTTTTTGATTAAGCATTTTAAAATTTTTGGGTGACTTTTCGCATTAATAAGATTTCTTTTTAATTATTTTCATTACTAGTTTATACTGTTGATGAAGCATGTTAAAGGTTAATTATAATAACCGACTTAATAACTCTAAAAATTTTATTCAATATTAATAATATCAATTTTTTGTGATTAAAGCATAAATGGATGATTCTATAAAAATATAATAGTAATAGCAAAAAAGGAAAAAAGGAACACTTTAATAATAACATTTTAGCCTTTATAAGGCAGTTATAAGAGTCAAAAAATGCCAGAAAAAAGCTAAAATCTAAAACGAAAATTTTTAGGCTAAAAGCAAAATAAAAACTAGATTTAGCCTTAAAAAGACTAAACTGGCAAGACTGCTTGGCAGACCAAGATCACATTCAACAACATGTTTTTCATTGGCGGCTTCATTATAGTAACAAAAATGTACAAAAAAGAGTAAGTAGTATTGTGTGTAAATTTCAACAGAGAGTATTTTTAATGACACTGAGTATGAAGCTCTCTCTCTCTTTCCCTTTAAGACAAAATTAAAACCGGTTTTGGTTATGTGTAATAGAGGCTGAAGTATAATATTGACTTATCTTGTGTTGGTATTTAGGTAAAATTTTTGGTCAACACAAATATTTTATAACTGTCGATGCTTTTTTTGTTGATAATGCAAATGAAAGCGAAATTGTTTTGGTTATTTTAGTTTTATGACTTTTTTTCAATTTCATTGTTGGTGTGTTTTAAATTTTTTTGGTAAATAGTCGTATTTTTAAGAGAGGAGCTGAAAGTAAGTACATAAAAGAGTGTCTCATGAGTTTGAGTGCAAGTGATTTCATCGTAGTGAGTTTTAACTTGTTCATAACTTTAATAAATGAGATTTAAGAAATGTTGTGTAAGGTTATTGCTGTTGATGATGATGACCACGGTGATGGTTATTAACGTAGTGTTTATATAAGACAAATTTTGTTTTTCATAACAAACGCCAAAATCAGTGAAAATCAAAGTAAACTTAGTTAAACCTCCGATTATTAGTTTTAGCTGCTATAGCTATCAATTTGCATATATAAAATAATATGAATTTGCCTTATTGCTACTTTTGAGCAACTGTTGCCACCTTCCATAAATTCGCGTTAATTTTGACGTTTGTCTTGATAACACTATGCGACAGTCAAAATCGTCTAGGAATCGAGACATATCGATTTGAAGTTAGTAACTATCATAGGGGAAATTGTGACCTTTGGTGGTCTTTTTTTGACATAACTCGAGAACCACCAGTCCGATTTTGCTGAAACAAATTTAAAAAAATTAGGAATTACAATTACTTTAATCTGTTCATACAACGTTTCGCTACATAAGCAACAGTTTCGCAGTTATAAATAAATGTATGAAAAAAAAACTATTTTTTGCCTAAAAAATTGAATTTTTTTTATTTTTAATTCATAAAAAATCCAAAACGATAAAAAAAGTGTCAAGTCCTATTACTTTCACGTAAAGTCAGTAAGTCTTTTTGGCGTTGAGAAAATATTATTTTTATTAAAATTGCTGATCAAGTCTACTTGGATCTTCAACGACCTCTTCCGATCTTCTGATTAACTATTTTGCTTCAGTTGTTGATGTAATTTAATTTTCAAAATTAAAAAGAAATAAAGTTGAAATTTATATAATTTGGGAATATTCTGATTTGTTCTATAGTTTTTAAAAATTCTTATTGCTGAAATTGGTGCTCACGTCAATTCAAGCAAAATAACGCATTTGCGTACTTTTGCAAAACTAAAATTGGTGACGCGAATTATTATATGTTTTTATGAAGAGAGGAAAACAACCAACTATATTTTGTAAAAAAATAATATTTTATTTATACGGGAATAATAATTTAAATATAGGATTTTTTAAGTTAGTTTTGACCGACACTGTATATTCTGGATCCTTGATATATGATATACGTACATTAAAGAGCCCCATGAAAAAAATTGGTCTGTTCTTATACGATTCCCAAAATATTATATCAGGATGTTTAAATTTACGAGAACTGGACTATTTTCGTTTAATGAAAACTAACTTGAAATTGTAATAAAGGTATTCCAAGGCCTGGAAAGAGAGAGACTTTACCAACATTTTGTGTCATAGTTTTTTTACTCTAACATATAATTTTTATGATTTAATGTACCATTGGAATAACCTATCCTATTATTAACGATAAGATAGTGAATTTTATGCATTTTATTAAATTAAAAACTTTTGAAAATAAGTCACATTTATAAAAAATATGATAAGTTCCTTTAAAACTGTGATATTAATCGAATTAAAGAGTTTTTTGAAATTTAGTCACTATTTAACACGAATTTATAGTTTTTATGATAAATGTATGCTATTGGTGATATTTACTTTCCTATCTAACCATTTATTTGACACAAAAATTAACTTAAACAATTATGGACGAGAAATCCCAAAATATTACTTGTACAACTAAAGGGTTAAATGAATACATATATCTATAGTATTGAATGGAAACTTTGCAATGATGCACTAAAATATAAATTACGATGGAAAATGTCCAATATATTCAAACTTTAATAAAATAGTATTTAAAATAAAAACATAGAAAATTTTACTAAAATTTTAAACTCACTAGAATGAAAACTAATTAATTTTTTCTTTTATTCATTATTTATTAAAAGTCACTTGTCTATAATATGTTGTAATTTTTTACAAAACGCTAAAAATTATGTACATAGTTGATCGAACACTACATTTTTGAAAGTGTTTTAAAAATGGTCCAGCTTACGTGAACGAAATTGTTAAACCGAAATATTTTGGGGATTAGCTTAAACCATAACTATCTTTAATTTTAGTGGGATACATTTGCAATATTTTTTTTCTTCATACAAATTAATGCACTTTAAAATCGCTAAAATCGATCAATAAGTGGTAAAAACATGGCAGAACCTTTATTAAGTACGGCCTTTGTATTTTCACAGATCAGTCAGGAACTTTTTATTGCCGAAAACATCAAAAAACTTAACTTCCAATTTTAAAAGTAATACCATCCTGTATGCATTACATGTAATAATTAAACTATTTATACTTAAATAAGTACATTTAGGTAAATATTTATATATTCAGTTAAAGACTAAATTGTTTCGATTTTAATCAAATTGATTAAGGATAGTTCTCCCACTCGGTATATCAAGCGAAAATATAGCGGGAATTTGTAAAGAAATTTTATGATCTATAAATAACATCAAACAAAAATAACAAAACAAAGAACTAACTTTTGTGACATTTGACTGCAAATACCTCGCCTAGCAGAAATACTTCAAGGATTAATGTAAACTCGGAAATCAAAAATGGATGTGGTCTGCCCACTTTACTGACCACTGCCCATACATACATGGGTAAATAAATTCGACCATGCCGAATATAACATTCTCACATGTTATTGAATGAATCGAAATGAATTTAGCACCCCAAATAACCCTAGAAACTACTTTTGATTGATCAGGTGTATACACGCGTTATAATACTATAATGTGGTCTGATGAAATGAAAGAAATTATTCCTGATACTTGCACCTTTGTATGTAATACGCAGTCTTCAAAATGAGCTCTAACATTTATTGTCTTTTGGGTAGTAAATCACTCAATGGTACATTTATACTTTTGGTCTGTTGATCGTATATGAAGTAGACTTTCCAGTTGCTTGCAATGTTTTTTTTACTTTATTGACTTTATTGAAACCTTTATAAAATAATTACATTGTTATGAGAATTTACTTAAAAGTATTACAACAATTAACATCTAAATAATTAATTACTTAAAAGTTATAAGAGATTTTAAAAACAACCATCAATTATAACTCTTTAAGTAAAAAAGACTTAGTGAATGTTTAGCAAATTTCTTATTATTTCATATGTAGACGTTCTGCATTTTTCATTAAATGACAGAGCCAGTTCCCTTGCAAATGAATTAAACATTTTATGCTTAAAGTTTCTATGCAGTAGATAAGTAGAATATCTGGGGTGTAGGTTATGAATTATTTTCAGATTTTTAATTTTTATTATCTGTTGTTTTCTTGTGCAAGTTTTAGCAACTTTATTAAACCAGACTTGGTATCCGTAGGTCATAATTGGTCGAATACACATTTTGTAAATAACGATCTTTTTTTAAATTAAGTTTAGATCTTCTGTTAAGTAAGGGGTAAAGTGCACGGCCACATTTGATTGCTTTATCACAAATATATTTTATGTGTTTAAATGATAGTTTTTTATCTAAGATAATACCTAGATATTTGATGCTATCCTGCAGAGGAATTAAAACTCCCCTAAAATATAAATGTTTTGTAGGAATACGTTTCTGTGATCTATTATATGGAAATATAATAGCGTCTGTTTTACTAACATTAAATTTTATCTTCCATTTATCAAAATATTTATTGGTAGATTTTAAATTATCTTCCATTTTTTTGATTATTGTGTTTAACACCTTACCGCAGCAAATAAAAGCACTATCGTCAGCGTAAAAAGCTACTTCTTGATTCTTACGAATAGTAAAATCGAAAATATATATTGGGTAAAGAGTAGGTGATAATACCGAACCTTGTGGCAGACACGCAGGGATTTGTCTATCACTAGATAGGGTGTTATCTATAGATACATCAAATGAGCGCTGATCTAAAAAACTCTTTATTATCTTTTGCAAGTACGTTGGATAATTGAAGGAATTTAATTTAAAAACCAGGCCTTCATGCCATATTGAATCGAAGGCTTTTTCAGTGCAAGAAAAATAACTCCAGTGCTCTTACGATTTCTTTTGTTTGATTCAATAAAATTAACGACTCTTTTTAATTGATGTACTGTGGAGTGCTCCTTGCGGAATCCAAACTGTTGAGGGTTAATAATATTATTTTGGTTGGAAAAATCTAAAATTCTCTTATAAATTATTTTTTCAAATGCTTTACCCTTAGGATGCCGATTGGTCTATAGCTAGACGGTAATTTAGGATCCTTTCCTGGCTTAGAAATTGCGATAACTTATGCTTTCTTAAAAATAGTTGGAAAATAGCTTTCTATTAAACAATAGCCTTTTATTAAAAAAAAAGTTTACATAGAGTTTCAAAAAAGTAATCGGGCATCTTTTTAAGGATAATGCCATTAATGCCATCTAAACCGGGGGCTTTATTATTTTTCAATAAAAGTAATTATTTAACTTCATCTAAATTGGTAAGCTCTACGTTAGATCTGTCAAGAATTGTGTCGTTAAGATCATGAATGAATCTTGAGACGGCTGTGTTCATAGGTGAATAATTCTTAAAAGTAATGATGTGTGAATTACCAAATACGTCTGCTATTGAATTAGCGTTTTCATTGCCAGTTTTTAAAACTTCATCGTTTGCATGATTATCAGCAAAAGGCATTTTGTTTGCTTTAAGTGCCTTTTTGCTTTCCAAAACTTTTTAGAGCCTGAGGGCAAATTCGAAATAAATTTTGACCAGGATTCATTGCAGTCTCTTTTAAGGTGAAAATCAATAAGTTTATTTAATAGCTTCAAAATGCTTTTCAATTTATTTTTATAATTAAAGTAGCGACTTTAATTTGAAATTTACGTTTGTATTTATTTCTCTGACTAATTAGCATTTTACTAATTTCAGAGATTTCTCGTTGCCACGAATTTTTATGACCGACAGGTATTTTATTGAATGCTTCTTTAACTATAAATATTAGTTTGTTAAAATAAAAATCTAGATTACCTGAATTGGTAACGGGTTGATCAATGTTCTGACATCTAATTTCATTTTCAACCCAGCTTCTGATTGCTGACCAGTTTGCGCGATAATACAAGGGAACTGAATATGTCATGTTTTGAACCTGGCCATAAATAACGCAAGATATAGGTACATGGTCCGACTGTAAAACATTAGGATGTGTCTCAAGGTTTGGAAAATGGAGACACGAGTTAGATAAAAGAATGTTTACTGTTAGACTGTAGGACGGGGTTGATATTTTGTCAAAAGCGAGTGTGTCCATTTGGGTAATAAATGAAGTAGCTGGATTGAAGACAGTGGCAGTAGAGATCATTACCAGCCGAATTATTTGACATACAATTCAAATGTGTATGTTGGGCATTCAGATCACCGAAAATAAAATAGTCGTTTGAAAACGAAGTTAATTTATCCAAATCAGCTTTAAAATTGGTAGTATGAACTAGATTATATGTTGAAGTGAATATAACTGGCCTTCTATTAATCATAACTTGTACTGAAATACTTTCAGCAGTACTTGTTTTTATTTTTGGTAACAACGTACGCTTAATGTTACCTTTAATTACAATTAGAACTCCTCCGCCATGAGTAGATCGATCCTCTCTATAAATTTTATAACCACCAATTTGAAATTTATGGTACGGTTTCAAAAAAGTCTCATTTAAAAGGAGAATATCGATTTTCCTTTTGTGTAAAAAGTATTCCAGCTGGGCAGCTGCTGACTCAGTTGTTATGCTAATTCATAACATGAACATTGTGTCTACCGGTTGAATTATATGGCATGTTTAAGTATCATACCCAAAACTCGTAGGTTGTCGTACTTATTTTGACATCTTTGCAAAGCATCGACAGCATCAAAAAATATTTCCAGAAGTCTTTCATTGGAAATGTCATCATTATTATTATTGTCGTAGCTCTTGCCTTTAGCTACCTCAGAATACAAACTACTAAAATCGTGGGGTTTTAAGTGTATTATTATGGGGTTCTTGCCTTGGCAGTTGAGAAAAATCATGATCGTCTTCTTTAAAATATGTTACGTTAGTTCTTCTGCTGGTCGCCCTAGATTTAGATGTTACTCGATGACGGATTTCTATATATTCTTGACGACTTGGGCACTTTGGGTCTATGGTTAACGTTTTTTAAGTTCTTCTTTATGCAGTTGTAGCACTTATAAATTATACTAGCATCACTATTACCTTTATTGAGTGAACAAACTGCATACTCATGGTTTCCGGCGCAGGCTGAACACACTACGATACGGTTACAATTTTTAGCACCATGTCCATACATAGCAAACTTGGAGCATTGTATGGGACCTTTATTGCCCTTTAGAGGTTTTCTCCAATATACAGATATATTACAAAAATATCTTATTTTCATAACCTCTCTTTTTGAAACATTTTGACGATCAAACTCAATGAGATAGAGTGCGTCGTCTATACTGGATCTTTTTGTTGCTAGTTCCTTAATGCTTACCGGGTTTATGTTGAGCGAGCTAACAAATTCTTCGCCAATTATCTTTGTGTCCAGTTGTGGCAGGTCAAATAAAACCAATTTAAAAGTTTTTGCATCCCTCAATTCATACGTATAATACTGGAATTTTTTGTCTTTGAGAACACTCAAAGCTTTATTGTACAGCGATAACGAGTTTGATTCAATTCTTGTACCAATAGACATCCGTTTGTAAGTATACTTATCCCCAATTAATCCGATCAAAGTTGAAAAACTGTGAGTAGAGTCCACAATTATTGGTGGAATTTTTTCTTTGATAGAAACTACTTCTTCTTCGTCATCTTCAGACAGAAGTTGAAACCTGCTGGAACTAGTGCTAGGACCGTCTATAGTTTTTTCACCTTGAATTTAGGGCTATTGCCCCGATGCTTTCTCCTTTTTCTTCTTTTTTGAGCAAACATTGGCGAACCAAAGAAAGTTAAAGCAAATTTAAGTAGATTTTTTACACTTTTTAATTAAAAAATTCAATTAATTTTTCAAGCAAAAATGTTTCAAGCGATGTTTTTATCTTGAGGCAGAGATGCCAGTTGTGAGTTGTTTGCAATGTGAAAAAAGTTAAATATAATGTTAATAAACACATGCCCATTTTACCAGTGTAAGTACAATGAGTAGGTGACATTCCCAGAATGCCAAATAGTCACACGATCGGACATCATTAAGTGATTGGTCAATAAAATTAATTGATATAGTTGATAGTTGACGTGGTATAGGTGAGAGTTACATACAGAACACAGTGAGGCCAAACGCAAAATTTTTGGTAACAAATCTGTATCTCCCCAGCCGCTGGTAGAGGAAGACTTCATCTTTTAGAAAAATCATCTTGTAGTCAGAAAGTGCTAACATAAACTACAGGGTGTAAAAGTTGAATACCACGAGTATTTAAAAGTTAAAAAAAAAATTGTAACTTTTACAAATCAAAGACCTTTATATTTCTAGAAAGTGTTACCGATTGACGTTAGTCGTCAATTGACACTCTTGCAACCGCCTGGCCACATTTTTGGTCCCTTTTTCAAAATGAAACTAAATGGCGACTTTTTAAGACTATGCGAAAAATTACGAGAATCTAAGTTGTTTGAAATAAATCGATCCGTAATATATTCATTCGAAAAAAGAAATTAATTATTTTGAGATTGTTTTACAGTATAGTGTAGAGAAAAAGTCCTCAAGAATTTATAAATGAACTAAAACTGTTAAAAGCTAAAGCTAATGATAAAGTTTATGGACAACTTTAAAAAAAATAAAATGCTGAATCTCTCTAGACCTGATTGGGAAAAATAAAAATTAGATTTGATTAATATTTATATCCTAATTTATGTTTTTACTTTGGCTCAAAGCAGTGCCTCGACCGAACGTCTTTTTTCTAAATTACCACTTATAAAAATTAAATTGTCCAACAGACTTAAGTCAGCACTTGTGAATCTATGCTTCGAAATTTGTTAGATCGTAAAAAGAAGATAATATTATACTAACTATTTTTATGAATAAATCTTCATTTCTGCAATAGTAAAAATTATTGTTATAAATTATTTTGTATACATATATTTCCATCAAATAAACAAATTTTAAGAAGATTTTCAGCTATTGAAGCAGTTGGTCTCTTTTTAAAAAAAAAAATCCCCTTTTTTGGCGACTTTTTTATGAAATCTAACTTTTTGAACACTTTTTAAAAATCCGCAAAGGTAACGTTACCTCTTACAATTAAAAAGATATTTACTCTTGAGTTGTGAATTTTTGATATTTTGCCTCGACTTTATTTCGTTTTCGAGAATAAGTTCTGAAGTGTATGAGTCCAAAACTTTTTAAAAACACTGTGTAATTTGTAATATATTTCGAAATAATATGCTGAAAAAATTTTTCAATTATCTCAATTCTTCTAGACGTGAAAAATTTTAAAAATCAGCAGTAAGAAATCAGTATGAAAAATTACTATTTTTTTACAATCATATTCCTTCACTTTTTCCTCAAAGATTTTTGATAAAAATTCTTTCTTTTGCACGTTTCAAAAGAAAAGGCTTCATAAATGGTTAATGAAGAAATTTTAAATTTATTTAAGTTTGCACCCTACATTCAGCAATGTTCGATACATTCAGCAATGTTCGATAAAAAAACTTTCATTTTTATCGATTAATAAAAAAATGTCAGCTAGCCTAGCCAAAAACGAAGTGCAGATTATATGAAAAAAGTCATATTTTCAAAGAACAAAAAACATATTGGCATAATATTTTCACTAATATTTCTTGTGGAATGTATAAAATAGATATCAGCCTTCAGCTTCTGCAAAAATCGTTGAAGAAGATTTATAAACCAATTTTTGCAGTTTTTCAAAAATAAACAATATTTAATAAATTTAATCGATTATTACCAATGTTATCTCGTTATGCAAACAACACGCGCCAGTACAGTTATGTGTTACGTATACGCACATATGGAATTGCACAGTAAACTATTATAAAATAGCGAATTTAGTGAGAGCTGACTTGAGTTGTCAATTTTGAAGCCATTATATTATGATTTTGAAACGACCTATATATACATATCATTGTATATAACTGAATTGGTAAACAAGTCTATTTTTATATTCTTCTAATACTTTATAAATATTTATAAAATAGACAGAGTTTCGCTTTAAAAAAATATTATTTTTTTGGTTTTTAATTTTTTTTAATATAATTGCAGGAATGAAGGATAGATATTTTTATACAGTGGAAGAGAAATTATAGCGAATATATGCTAATATGTTTTTTTTTTTAACAATTTGAACAAATTTCATAAAATCTGCATTCGTTTTTGGCGGGACAGGAAGTAATTTAGTGTCAAATCGATCTAAATCTAATATATTATTAAATATCTTCAACAAATTTAAAAAAACTGCGTTACATTTCTTTATTAATCGATAAAAATTAAACTTTTTTTTCTAAAATTCACCATTTTAGACCAATGAAAAGCTAAATTAATTTAAAATTTCTTTATTAACCATTTGTGAAGTCTTTTGAAATGTATAAAGAAAAAAACTTTAAGAAAGAAGTTAAAAAATAGCACTATATTTTTGGAAAAAAAATAGCCACTTTTGATACTAATTTCGGGGTGCTGAATTTTTTTCGGGTCTAGACGAATGCACGAATTAAAAATTTGTTAAACATGTTATTTCGCAATATATTGCAAATTATAAAATATTTTTAAAAAAATTTTCCCTCACATACCTCAGGACTTATTTCGGAAAAATGAAATAAAGTCGAGACAAAAAATCAAAACTTCAAAATTCAATCGTAGATATATTTTTAACTGTAAGAGATAACTTAAGTAAGCTTGCTATAACCTACAGCACCATAGATGGTTGAGGTGTTATGCATTTGTTGTGATGTTTGTAACGCACAGAAAAAGTCATCCAAAAATAATAAATAAATTATACCAATAAATTATACCAAACGACTTTCTAAATCGATCTAACGATGTCCGTCCGTCCATCTAGCTGGACGGCTGGCTGACTGGACAGCTGTCCATGTAAACCTTGTACACAAAGTACGGGTCACAATTTTAAAGATAATTTAATGAAATTTGGCATGAGGAACTTTATGATACAAAGACAAAGCCTGTTGAAATTTTTTGTGATAGGTCCATTATCTCATATAGCCCCATACAAATTTTCCCTCGGAATAGAGTTCAAACACTCAAAATATCTTAAAAACAGGAATATTTTACTGAAGTTCGGTGCAAAGTAGTTCTGTACAAGTGTTAATCTTTGTGCCAAATTTTAGAAATTCCGAAAATCACTTTAAAGTGCATAATTCCCATATGAATGTTAGTACCAAGTTAATATTCGTCACAAATAAGTTTTATGTAAGTAGAGACAACACTGCCAAATTTTATATTTCAATTCGATTCGGCCAGTAGTTTTGAAGATACAGATTTATTACCAAAAATGCATTTAAGAGCATCCTTCTACTACCCTAACCACTAAAAGTTCATAAAAGTTCATCTGCAAAAGATTCATACTTGAACTTTAAATGGTTGTATTTCTTACAAAAATTTTGCAATTCTAGCAGTTGACTCCTTAATTGAAACATTCACGTTAAAGCTGTCTTTAAACGTGATATAAATTTAGTTAAATATTTTTAAATATTTATTTAAATGTATTTAAATATATTATGGAAAAGGGAAAAATTTTTGAACTATTTAGAATTAACTATTTATAAATTTGACCACTTACAATTTTCAGAAATTTGCTAGCTTGAAGTTGCTTGACAAATGACTATTACCTTAGCATAAATTCTTTATAAATTCTAGTTTAATGAAGATTGGTGCATAATGCACTTCAAAAAATCGGATGATTATCGTAATTTTTTATGTTTAAAATCGGAAATCGTTTATTAAAGGTAGTTTGGTGTCTATAATTTAACTTCTGTCTCTGCAGACTTGGTTGAAATTAGGTCCGTATGGGATGTTGGGAATATCCAGATACTAAAAAAACTTTAGTTCTTTTTTACGCAGTAAGTTTAATGTATTTTCCAAAAAAGTGCTATAAATGGTATTGACACAGTTAAATTTTTCTCAGATTTTTTGGTTACGAACTTGATAATACAAGCTCTAGAAAGAAAAGCTATTCAAAAGCTGGCAGTACTATTCAATTTTATTCTACGTCTATGGTAAGATTTATGATACAACCCATTTTGCATGAATGACACTTATACAAATATTCTCTTTAAATGGTGCAAATTAGGATTAATCAGCAATAAAATTTATTTTCAGTCCCCGTTTGTCCATTTTATTTCATATTTGTTTATTATAATTATTTTTTATTGTTGACGTAATAGTTTAATATATATATATATATATATATATATATATATATATATATATCAAACTGTTAAAGTCTAATTATGATCTTAACTCAATCTAGGCTTACACAATTTATAAAAAACGGTACTCAAAGTTCATATAACGGTTTTAACACAAAAATGCTCAAAATATCGGATTTCATGATACATGATCAGTGGTTTTCATTAAATTTTTTTACTAAATATAGCAATTATAAAAATAAAACACCACAAACCAATTAAAATCGGATGCCACTTTATACTAAATAGCACTTTATAGAGGGTACGAATTTTTAATGGTCAAAATTAGGAATATAAAAATTTAGGTTGGTAAACACAAAACGAAAAATTTTATACGTGAAAGGTTTCTAAATAATTTACAAATTTTTTATTGAGTTTGATAAAAGCAAAATTATCTTTCAAATATATGATCAATTGTTTAAATCGGATATTGTTTGCAAGAAATACAACTTTTCAGATTTCAAATATGAATATTTTGTATAGATGTACGAACTTCTTGTGATTAAGGTAGTATACAATGGAGTAGAGTAGGGGTTCCCACAATAACTCAAATAGTGGAATTTTTCATTTTCCCGCCGACCTTCAGACATTTTTGAACTATTTCATAATACAAATGTAATGAGTAAAAAAATGTTTGAATGGTCGTCAAGAAAATATATTAGTATATGCTGCAATTCCCATTGTTTTTTTAATAAACCATTTTTTAACTGGTCACACAACATGAGGCCGAGCAGGATAATAAACGAAAGTTATGGATCGTATATGGTCGCGTATTCTGGTCTTTTTCGTTAAAAGCTCTTTTCATACTGATCAATTGTGTTCAGCACAGGTATATCATGATCGCGTCACCCTATTTTAGCAGCATATAATAATTCCAATTAAATAGAGAGCATTACTTGAGTGCTATGAATATTTGACTTTGGTGTCGATTTTCCTGGTTGGCCGGGCTTTCGATTATCAAGTGGTTCCCTCTTCATCGCTCGTATTAATTCAACGCTTTTGGATAAATTCTAGTGCCTTTAAAACCAGGAAATTATTGCTTGATATACTCCCAATTAATATGAGTATTTCTTGCATAAGTCATGAGCAAAGCCTCCTATTCCTCATTTTCTCCAATTTTAAATCGTCTCAACTACACATAAATTTGCCACGTGTGGTTTAGACGATTTAACTAAAACACCAAAATATGATGGCTTTAGGCATCGCTTTTATTTAAAACAAAATAATAGTAAAGTGAAACTTCTCAATCAGACTTCTATTCCTCAAGAACACTAGTCATTTTATTAGATATTGAATACCTCTTGACTACATTCGATCTCTTATTCCCCATCTTACTTCAAAAAAAAAAAAAAAAACGAATTTATACATTGCTTTACACCTCTTCGCGGAGCCCCTTAAAATTCACTTCGGACCCCCATTTAAGAACCCTTGGAGTATAGCGTAAAAAAGCTTTTATTATTATGTAATGAATGGTGAAATATTAGCCTTAGAAAATTTTTCGTATCTTTATGCGAATATATTTTGTATAGTAAATGGAGAAGAATTTTTTAGGAAGAACTGCATAAGAAATTATCATAATATCGATAAGTCTTTTAGAGAAAAATATTAATATTTATTTATTATTTAACGAAATTTTTCATAATATCTCTGAAACCAATTGAATTATCATCACATAAATTTGTGGGGTTAAGGATATAACATATTTTTTTCTTATGTGTCATTATAAAATTATATCATGATCTTATTATGTCCATCTGAATGTCCGCCTTTTAACTCAACCATAGACCCCTATGAATATTTTATTAACTTTGGTATTTCAGCAAAAAAAAAAAAACTTTTACCTAGTATGAGAAGGTAATAACAAATTGCTTTTAGTAATTTTTCCACTTAAGTTAAGAGAAATTACATAACAAGTTAAGAGTTTATCTCTTCTTACTTTAATTAATAGGCCTGCAATGCCATAAGCATTATGAAGTTTCGAAATCAGAAAATAATAAAGAATATGTATGAAAAATTTTTATTTTGTTATATTTCTTCTATCAGACTTATGGTCAAGGACACAAACAAATTATGTCAACAAAATTATCCATTATTATATGTTGCATGATTAATGATTCCTAAAAATATTTTTGAAACATAAATTAATTAAATAATCCTATGTCGATAAGTACGAGTACCAAATAATTATTACCTAAAAGTAATAGTAGCGAACAAAATTTGCATAAAGATTTCAAACAAAGTGTGTCTTTTGAAAAAATTAAAACAAACAGGTTATTAACATTTTATGTGTGAATGTGAGATCAACTCTTTTGCAATCGAATCCACACAACACTCTTTAGGGAGTGGAATTTGTATGCACAAGATCATGATACAAAATAAAAAAAATAAGTATAAATGTACTTGGCGGATAAGTCATTATCATGGCATTACAACAACAACAAGAAAAAACTTTCGGTTTTATTTTCATTATTTTGTTATACTCACTCAGTTATGGTTTACACCAAATATATACTTACTCTCACTCTCTTGGACAAACAGAAAATATAACAAAAAGCAAACATCATCTGAATTAACCGAATTTCATGTATTACATGTGCGATCTTCCATTAGCCAAACGAAAATAACTGAAAAATAATTTTTGGCTTTTGGTTTGTTATAATAGTAACCGTTAACATCTTACAACCAGCATTTAATATTCACAAGTGGCAAGCAACGGGTCGTAATCGAACGCCGGTTGTATAAAGCAAAATTCAACGCGTCGGTGTTTTAGGAAAACCTTATTTATCCAAAAAAAAGTTCAGCTTGTTCAAAAAAAATCTTTTTTTTTTTTTTTTTGTCAAAGACGACAAGTTAAACAGAAACTTGTTTCTAACTAAAATAACTTAAAGTTGAAAAATACATAAAACTGTTGATAATAAAAGATACAAAATAAAACGAAAACCGAAAATTTTCTAACATTCTTATATCCGTTTCCGTTTGTTTGTCAATCCTTTTATTTTTTTAGTTTGAAACTTAAAACCGGAAGTTAATACGCTAAAATATTAAACAAACAAACAAATTTCGTGAACTTTTTACAACAACTTCCTTGTCATCATCATTAATATTGTCATCAGCATAATTCCCAGCAACTAACCAGCCAACCAACAACTTTAAGGATTAACAGTGTTTTGTGTGGCATTAACATTTGTGATTCTTGTATTTCTCTTCTCACTTCCTAACAAATGGTAGGCATCATATACATGCATACATACATATATAAGAAAATAAATGTATTTTTTGTTGTTTTTCTTTTTTTTAATATTTGTATGACAAAGAGGTTTATTTAAATCTGACAGTATACCATGCAAATAAAATGGGATTAAAGAATTGTGTCAAACTATTCTAAATAGAGGAGAGTAATAAAAAAACTAAACTGAAAATAAAATAAGAAAAATTTTTCTAGAGAAAATAAAGGATATGCAAAATTATATCCTTGTGAACATCAGAACATACCAAAAGAAAAGCAAGAGAAAAATTAATTATAATCATATCACAATGAAAAACAATGAAAAAAATGCTAAAAGAAAAGTGAACGTTTTTAGAAATTTATGTGATAATAAATAAAATGTCCTTTAAAAAGATTAATAATATTTTATGAAAAATGGTGGTTATAAATATAATTAAAAAAATAGCATAATTAAAAAGAGTTCTAAAATATAAATACGTTTGTTATGAATTTAAAAAACTACAATGAAAAAACTAAATATTAACATCCTTTTGGACTAATAAAAACCCAAAAAGAATATTTTATTCACATATGAGGGCAGTGTACAGAAAGTAAAAGTATAAAACAGATATTCAGATGGCAATTAAAATTTTCGAATGAAAACGTTTCTAAATGAAGACCACTTCAGCGATACAAAGAAAAGATAAAAAATCCAGTAAGATTTCCAATCACTACTATCGATTAAAAATCATATGACTAGTGCCTTTTACATCAAAAGTGCTATGAAAATGATATTTGTACTTCTCTTAGTAGAAATTTCGGTACATGGGGGCTAAGTGAAATAATGGGTCGATCATAACTTATTTCGATAGGCTTCGTTTTTGTAACAAAATAATTTATTTTATAGATATCTTTACTACTTTTTCCACAAACTGCAAATGAATAGCCAGGTGGACGAATGAACATTGTTAAATTGAAAGTGGTTCTGCAGTTGAAGTAGAAATTTAAGATGAGAATCAAAAAATTTTCACTGTACGTTACACCTATGGTGGTGTAGGTTATATCATTTTAGATCTATTATGAGAGCAAGATTCTTTTAGATATTTTACACCATTATATCTACGTTTGTTTGTTGAGGATCCAAAAATGTTTTCTGTACGTTACACCTATGATTGTGTAAGTGTGTTATACAAATTTAGATCTACAGCACCATAGGTATGAATGGCGTTATGTGTTTGAGTATATGTTTATAACAATCAAAAAAAAAAAATTGTTCTAAGACCCACCTTAGTTTATACCAATCGGCTTACAATATGCATGAACATATTGTTGATTTACCGATGTCCGTCCATCTGTCTGTCCATGTAAACCTAGTTGTCAAACTGCAGGTCGCAATTTAAAAAAAGTCAATGAAACAAAAGTTTTTTTTTATTTTAATTCAAGGACGAAGCCTATTGAAATTGGTTATAACCGGTCCATTATTTCACCTAGCTCCCATACAAATGTCCTTCCGGAATAGGGGTTCAAAGATCATAAATCATACAAACATAGTAATATTTTTAAAAAAAAAAAGTTTTAAAAAAAGTTTTATATAAGCATATTTCTATGTATCAAATTTCATAATTGACCATATCTCTCATAAAAACCCCTCTTCAGGAAATCGTTTTAACGGGTATAAATCCCATACAAATAATAGTATCAAGGTTAATATTTATAAGAGAAACCGCAGTGCCAATTTTTCTACGAATCAGCTAAAAATTAACCATAGCTTCCATACAAGGCCCACTTCCGGGAATTGGCTTAAAGTGCATAAATAACATAATATAATGCATATGTATGATTCATAGAAATTTACACCACGCTTAATGCAAGTATCAGTCCACAATTGACTACATGATGCACATACACATTCGTGTAGGGATTCATGTGTTCGGGCTTGACCGAGTATATTTTCTTACTTGTTTTTTTTTTTTTAAGATATACTTTTAAGTCGAGACTAATTAATTCATAAAAAAAAAATTATTTGCTAGAGGGTCTGTTTTCTTAATGTTTCGTTTTAGCTAATCTTATCTACCAGTAGACAGTTGGACTTATAAGGATTTAAAGCTTATTTTGAACAATTGGCATATTTTTGTTCATGTACATTTTAATTTAGCTTTTATTTAAGAAGTTTAATTTTCCAACAAAAAGTTAGACTTTACGCATAGAGTCTAAAAAATTTCAACTATATTTCCAGTCTTACTTTAAGAGTTACAGTCGAGTTATTTTTTCTTTTCAATTTGGCAAAAGTTTGAACTGAAACATGCTTAAAATATATATTTTTTATTTAATTTAAGATTAAGCAAAGTTTTACGAAAATCAATTAAGTGGTAATCATCTGAATGAATAATAACTATTCTAGTACAGAATATCGGACAAACTATTCTAAAACTCGTTTACATTTTTAAAAATATATAATAAATATTATTTCCATATATTCAGAGTTATATATAGATCCCGTAAACTCTAATAGGTTTTCGGTAGTTCGATAATCTACCAATTAAAAATTTTTGGAAAACAAATTTAGAACTTCTAACCGGTTGGTTGATTTACACAGGCGCACCAGAAGAGAATTCAAGCTTAGGACACCCTTGACATAAACAATTTTAAATCGTTTACAAAATGTTTGTTTCTCATCATATTTCAGTGATTTTAGTATTTTCTTCAAGCTTTAAGCTCTATGCTATTTATCTTTTTGAAAGACTTCACAATTTAGCAAAATGATGATCCAGCTTTTCCAATATATCGGACACACATTCCATTCAATTTCATCAAAATCGCTTCCCTTAGTTAAATAGAAATAATCATATATAATCATGGTCAGCATTACCGCTTAGCGAATTAGTCACAAATTCCCCTCTTTTTAACAACATGGCCACTTTTTTGGCCTTTTTTTAAAATGGAACTAAATGGCGACATTTTAAGGCTATGCGCTAAATAACGAGAAACTAAGTTATTTGAAATATTTCAACCCATTATGTATTAATTCCAATGAAAAAATTAATTATTTTGAGATTGTTTCACAATATAGAGATACAAAAAAAAAAAAAAGACTCCGAAGAATTTATAAATGAACAACTAATTAATGCATTAAATGCTGAATCTTTTTGGTCCGGATTGGGAAAATTAAAAAAAAAAAAAAAAAATAAACACTTGATGAATACTTATATCCTAATTTATATTTTATAAATTATGCGGAACTTCTTTTTTATAAAATTATCGCTAATGAAAAATAAATTGTCCAACGGGTCAACACTTGTCAATCTGTAATATCAGTCATAAATTTGTTAGAGGGGATTTGCAAGACTGGAGTACGTCTGAAGACCTCGTAAAAAAGTACAAAAATTTAATTAATGAAAAAAGAATTTTATGCTAACTATTTTCATGAATAAATCTTTATTTTTGCAATAATAAAAATTATTATAAATAAATTATTTTGTAATTAATATTTGTTTCTCTTAAAATATAATACTTTTGTTTTTGTTTTTATCAAGTAAACAGATTTTGAGTACCGCCTCTCATGGCATTATCTTTCCTGAGTCCAAAAATAAACTGCTTTAAATTAGAATTTTGCAAAATTTGTTTAATATTTTTGAGCAAAAAGGTGAAGATCATTATAAAGAAAAAAAAAAAAAACAGATATAATTATTTAATAGGGGCCAGTCTAGTCCCCATAAAATTTTTGGCTATTTTATATCAAATTGTTGACTTTGGCCCATATGTTCTACTACTCGAAAGTTGCCATTAACAAACGGATTGTTGTTTTGGATGTTTCTTTTGTGTTTCAGATCTTTTTTGAATTATCTTTATTATTATTATTATTACTATTATTATTATTATTATTATTATTATTATTATTGTTATTATTATTATTATTATTATTATTATTATTATTATTATTATCTTTTATTATTATTATTATTATTATTATTATTATTATTATTTTTATTATTATTATTATTATTATTATTATTATTATCTTTTATTATTATTATTATTATTATTATTATCTTTTATTATTATTATTATTATTATTATTATTATTTTTATTATTATCTTTTATTATTATTATTATTATTATTATTATTATTATTATTATTATTATTTTCTTACACTGCACAGTGGGAAATTTTTGTAATTTTCTGTTCATAAATCTATAGCATTTTAATGTTTGATAATAAATGAACATCCCGAGAATATTTTTTTTAATATTTTCCAATATAACTTACCTAAATCCATTTGCTGATTTTTCAGTATTTCATTGAACTTTATGTTTAACTTTATTATATTAAAAAATATAAAATTATTTTAAGATTTATGAAATTTGAGTGAAATGCGGGAAGGGAAATTATAGTCCCTCCTTAAAGTATCTGCAGAAGTAATTTAATTAATTTTAACAATGCTAATATAACACTAATTGGGGTTAAAGTTACACTTTGCAGAAAGGCCTTCCGATTAAATGGTTATGGTTATCATATATTTTAATTATAACCGATTATAAATAATATGTTTTTTGTCATTGTGTCATCCAGCTTTGCGCAAATTTTATTTATTATGACTCAGTTGGTTTCAGAGATATTAGTAAAAACGTTTTATTTATATATTTTAATCGGAAAACAAAATCGGAAAAAAATAAAAATAAATAAAAAAATGTATTTACATTTGTTATAAAAAGTTGTAACAGAAAATTTTTATACGTAACTCAGAAACTAATTGAACAATTACGTTAAAAATTTTCTAAGACAATGGATATATTACTAAATCAAAGTACATTTGATGTAATTATGAAATTCCATAATGATAAAATTAATTTGATCCATGTATACGTCCCAAAGACAAGTTTATGTCAATGTCTTCTTATCTTCTGACTAAATCCGCAGACGATATACTAAAAATTATATATAGAATGACTTAGGCTTTCATCTTATATTAAATAAAGCGCGGAGAGGTGGTAGAAGTGGCACAAGAAGTCTTGTATGAAATTTTTATAAGAGTTTAAACCCCGGATGTATAATTTTTCAAGCTTTTGACGGAAAATAAAAACTGCACATAATTATTTATATAAACTAGTACACTTTAAAGTGTTTAAAAAGTATTTTATTTCAAATGTTCTACATTTGGTAAATATTTTGAAATATTTTTACTAATTGGAATTTTGCAATATTTACGCATTATATTTCACAATATCTAAGCTTTAATACAAAATTAAAATTTTATTAAATTCAAAACTTTTCAGTAATTATTTATGATCGTCTAGTATTCTAACATTTTCCGCAGAGATCTCTTGAGTATCTTTATATTAAGTGTTCGGAAAATCTATCTTAACTGTCATCGTATTAGAAGAAGGTTTAACTTGCAAAAAATAAAAAATATTTACCCCCTGTTTTTATAAAACGAAAAGAAAATTCGTTTCGACAATTCATATGGGAAACAGCAAAATAAATAAATAATATACTAGAAAAATTTTCCTTTAAAAATATTTTCAATTTTAAACCAAAATTAGCTCTCTATAAACAATACATATATTTTCAATAGTTGCGTAACTAATTTTCTATATATTTAATCTATTCAAATATATTTGTTTACCTTTAAACTAACACTTCGTAACTGACCCTATCAAAACATAACAATTTGTTGTTGAGTGAAAACTTATCACTTTCCAAACAACACGCAAATAAGAATAATTTTTTTTTTCAAGAGATTATTTTAACGACTATTATGGATAATTATCTATCTCTATAGTTACATTCATATGAAACAACATTCACAAATGTTAACAATCTCTAATTAGCATTTAATAATTCATTTATATGAATTTTATTTGCTTAGTAGTAAGTGAAATTTTATTAAAAAATTTGACACTTAAAAAGTAACAATAACAACGTTAGAGTCTTATAAAATATAAACGTGCTCTTGATTATCAGTAATTTTGAAATTGTGATTTAGAGAGTGATTAAAAATTTAATGTTATTTATAGAAAGCTCATTAAATATTTTAAAACATCATGAAAATTATAAAAAATACATAAAAAACGTCTACCATATGTTTGTATTAGAGGAAGTAAACAAATGGTATAGTAACTAAGATATTTTTAAAATGAAAACTAATTTTTTGTGTAACTAAAGCTTAGGTCACACTACGCTAATATTTGTCGATTTTTGCAAATATTTACTTTGCCTATGTTTACGATTCAAACATGATAACAGCTGATTTTGGACAAACAAATTTGAAATGTGAACGTTGTCTGAACACAAGTTATAAAATATTTGACACTATTTCAGCGATTTTTTGTTTGATCGTACAAAATAAATGTAAGATCAAGCAGCAGAAAATAATAGCTGATGTGGTGGACGTCTTGAGTTGAAAAAATGTTTCTTTTTATGTCCACAAACTGTATGTTGATAAAAAGTAAGTGATTAGTTTACATTTTATCTGTTAAAATATAGTTTTTTTTAATAAAACTTTCAATATATTCATACTTATTATTATATAAACATAATACTTGTTTTTTTAAACAGCTGAAATTGGCGTGCAATAAAACAGTGTTGTTTTATAAAGATAGTGCTGTTTTGTAAATGACGTGAAGAGGAAACAGGGTTGTTATTGTATATAAACGTAAATTACTTGTAAAAAAATGTAAAAATATATGTTAAGTGTATTCATTTAAACGCTTAAATTTCTCATTGTTGAATAATAAAGCAAGAAATAGTTGCAAATAATTGAACAATTTTATTAAAATCAAAGATAAATACAATGATTTTATTATAATTGACGTAACTATAATTTGTTACATTGATAATGTTTAAATATAGACAAAATACAGCTGCTTGTGCAATTAAACAGCGTCACTTTGCGAGACTAAATAGTCGCGCAAACTTTTAAGTGTTGTGCAAATGATTTTCCATAAATACATTTTTGATAGTTCATTTGCTAGTGTGCAAACTTGCACAGTTTGCGAGAGTTTTGCATATTAAATTTTGCAAATAATTGATAAATAATAGTTAACAAGTTTTCTTTTTTTTAACTATTTAAATATTTTATTTTCAAAATTCCTTTTACATACACATATTCTCAAATTCACTCCGAAAATTATTCTAGATCGATAAGAACAAAATCAAAAATAGGATTTTCCTCCTTTCATTCCTTTCTTTCATTTAATAATTCATGTCAAATAAATTTATGGTAGTTGTATGTTTAATAAAATAATTTTCAATGAACAATTTTAATTTAATCTTTACAGTCTCGAAATATGTTTTCTCCTTCACGTATTTTATGAAATTTGCTAGCTATTTCATCAAATAAAAAACGTCAAATAAATGCGCATAATTTAGGCACAAAATCAACTTTTTATTTAGTAGCAAAAATTGGGAGAAAACATTATCAAATAATTCGTGTCAAATATTTGCCTAGTTTCAACATAGTTTAAAAGTTCTGTATATAAATTGAAAAGAAAAAAAAAAATAGAACACAGAAAAAAGTTTGTACATAAATACAAAAATATACTTTCATTGATTTCAATTTATAATATTTAAGCATAATTTCTTAAGCAGTAAAACTTTTTTCTATATTTTTCAAATGAATCAAAAGTCAAGAAGACTGAAAAAATTTTTTAAATTTTAATTTATATTTCCAATTTGTAAAAAGAATTTTGAAATTTTCTTCGGAAAATTTAAAGTTTTCAATTATTTTTTGCCACATTTTGGAAACAGAACAGAAGCGCTTTTATCAAAATTATGCACTGCAGAATGCGAGAAAAATTATGCAAGTTTTTAAACATTATTTTTTTTTACAGATTTTCCTTGGAATATTGTCATATTTAGGCATTTCTTGTTATTATTTTCATATACAACTATTTTCATTTAACATTTGCAAAAAAAGTCAATAAAACTAAGTCAATGAAAAATTTTGCAAAATTCCTAAAATTTTCATTATGAAAAATTTAATAATTTCTATGAACAAAATTTTATTTTTTATGAAAAAGTTTGGAAAAAAAGTTAGGTTCGACTCTTAATATTTATGAAAAAAAATTTTAGATATATAATTTTTTTTCTCTGTGAAGGAGTTTAAAAGCAATTTCTAAACGGAACTTTTGAGAGAATAAACTATAAATATTAAAAAGTCATAAACATCTTTAGTTATAAAATTTTTACAAAGAGAATTTTTATAAAATATCCTGGTTTCAGCTTAGATTTAAAAAAATTTCAATATTTTAATATTTATTTTGATTTAACAAATAAACTATTTAAAGTATATTTTTCATATTCTTAAATTATTATTTTCCATTTTTTCTTTGTTTCTCGTTATCTTTAATGAAAACAAAAATTATATTTGCATACAAATTTAGCTGAAACAATAAAGGATTAAACTAAAACATAAAAAAGAATTAAGGAAAATAAATGTCAACAAAAAAGGCAAACAATGGAATATTAACGCTTGAAATGTAGACGAACACAAAAAAATTGAAAATCTAATTAATGCAGAGTTGGGAGTTTTTTATCCACAATGAAAAAGGACAAGTTTTAAATACTAAAACAAAAGCAGAAAAAAAGATGATTAAACAAATAAACAGGATTAAAAAAAAATTACTTTGTCTGTTTGTCAGTTAATGATTTGTTATATTTTTTTTCTTTTTGAAGCAACAAATAAATTTTTAAACATTTGATTAAACCATTGTTGTACCGTTTTGGTATTGAAGTATTTAGACCAAAGAGGGGAAGAAAAAATTAATTCAAATTAAATTTAAATTGTATCTAAATTTGCTTAAAACTTTTTTATATAAAAAAAATTCTCCTATATTAATCTTACCTCCTCAAGGACATTTTTTTATTTCTTCTTTTTTCCCCTGAACCTTTCTTTTTCAAATTTATAGTTATTATTGTCTTTAATATCTCTAATAGCATTAATTAAAAATAAAATTTATACACACTCCTACAACGGGCAACAATTTCTTTTTTTTTTTGTCATAACAATTTCTTCGTTTGTTTTCATAACTTTGTTTTTAAAATTTATTTAATTTTTTATTTCTTTCCTAGAAAACTTAAGAAAAATTTCTTTGCAAAAGTTTTTGATATTTAATTTTTTCCAGCAAAGACTTGTTATAAGAAGAAATTATTTTTCATTTACTGCAATTAGTGCAAAAATATGTGCTACTAAACTTTTGTTGCTACACTAGCAAAAGTATGAAAAAAAGGAAGCAACAAAAAAAAAAAAACGTTCTCGTGAACTAAAACAATATTTGCCGTTTTTATTTTTCTCTGTTAAGAAATAGTGCGTGACTTTGAGTGTGTGTCTATGTGTATGTGTTTGAGTTTGTATCTATTTTACTAACTCATTGTAATAGTTTACTTAACTACTTAGCACAGTATTTGCAAGGATTACAAGGATAATGAATTGTAGACGCATAATGTCTGTTATATAGTTATATGTTATAGTTATAGCGATATTACACAAACATTTGCAGTTGTAGTCTAAATGTTGCTACAAGTTGTATTAACAAACATTCTTATAACTTACTGTGTTATCCGGTTTTCAATATAATTTCCTTGACTTTTCTTTTGTACTTGTAAAAGTGGTTAAATATAGCATAAAAAGTGGCACAATTATTTAAAGGCATTTAAATAAAAAACATGTTTCATAGGGCTTTATTTCAGAGTAATAAATTTATTAGCAACATGTTTAAATATAATTTAAAGTAAAGCGTGTTTCTGATTTTGTTTTTCTCGTTTACTCAAAGAAAAATAACATGTTTCTTTTAACAAATTTTGTATTTTGTATACTATACTTTGAACGTATTGCTTATTTAATTTCTTAAAAAAATTGGGTGAAATGTATTTGTCATGATTATATCGATAACAATATTTTCCAGGAGTGCCGATATCAGTATCTCATAAATACATATAGTTACACACCTCTGAGAACTGTGCTAAAAACATAACTCTAGACAGATACTAAAATGTAAGCACAAATATCAGGTACAGTATACCGTTGAAGTGTCCTAATTACAAAACTGTGTCTTAAAACTCACGAAAACTGTCCCAGCAATGTCTGGCTAAAATTCAGGGTTGTATATCCATTTGATCGTATGTTATAAAAAAGAAATTGTTATATATATATATATATATATATTAAGCTATAGTAAATTTTACACTAGCTACTACAACATGTTGCAGAAAACAATTTCAAATTCATATATGTTTTTCTTAGAACTCAATATGTTTATTTTTCACTGCAACATGTTGAAATCGATAAAATATGTCCTTTTTAATAGTTTCAAATGTTGCTTGTGTTATAGGAGCACAACTAAGTTTTTATCGAAAAGTAATACTTAGAATTTACTTAGATTTACTTAGAACAGCATAATGTATTATCACATGCAACATGTTGGTGAATGCATTTTCCTTTTGATTTATTTTTTCAATCCTGCTTATCTTGGTTAACAAAAAGATCATATTGATCAACATATTGCTCAAAATATAATCTATAATCTCCTAGATACATAATATAAGGAAAAGCAATATGTTGTAAATAAAATACATTATGTAAATAAAATACATTATCATCTTGTTACCTGTTTTATTCCAAGTTGAACTGTAAACCAAATTAATATTATTTCAACATATTGAAAAAATGTAGCAAAGCGGATAATCCATCTGTTATTATTTTTTTTTTTTTTTATTTTTCTTTTTATTTTCTTTTTTTTTTTGAAGAGAATCAGCATGTTGATGTACATAAGATACATATTATTATTTCTATGAAAAAACGCTCAAAAATGTTCCATAAGTTTTTGGATTTTATTAATACCCGGCATACATATACCCCAGGGAGCCAATTGAATATCTTTATTTTTTTTTTTCAACCTTAAAAAAAAAAATCAAAAAAATTGAAAAGGCATGTAAGTTTAAACACTAATATCTCTATAAACTATGAGCGAATCGTAAAATGCAATTTTAGGATGCATTTTAAAAAAAATTCTATCGCTTAAATTTATGGCTACCTTTAACATCGTTTATTCAAAGAAAATTGTTTCATAACATGTTGCTTTTAACAAATTTTGTTCACTATACTTTGAACGTATCACTTATTTAATTTCTTAAGAAAATTTATGAATTCTAGTAAGCTTTTAGAATATTTTTTTAATATTTCTTATGGTATGGAAAAATACGAAACTTCTATAAAAAAAATAATTTTAACAAAAATTAAAATTTTAACTTTCTTTTGTGGTTAGGCTCAAAAAATATTATGAAAAAAAATTAGCTTTTTATTCAAAAACTATTTTATTCAAAACTGTATTTAAAATATGAGATATCTTATCCCAGAACAATTAATATTTCAACTTATATTAATTATATTGAAATTTCATATATAAAAAGAAAATTGAAACCGAAGGGGCAGAAATTTGTCAAAAATGCATTTTAAAACTGCAATTGTATTACGAAAGCATTTTTAAATAAAGAAGAGGTCTCAATTGGATTTCATTACAGCAATGAATCAATAAAATCGGTCTATAACGTAGAGAGATATAAACATTTAAAAATACATACTTTGTCGGTTTTTTTAACTTTCATACAAATATAAATCGTGAATAAAATCGCGAGTTTTTAGAAATTGAAAAAAATAACAACGAGAAAGATTAACAAAATCCCTTTTTCAAAAATAGCAATTGTTCATAAATCTCTCGTGGAGTGAACAATATATAACATTGGTTAATAAAATGCAACATGTTGCATAACAGAAGTTTATTTTGCTTTAGGGAAATTTTATAAAACTAAAAAAAGTAATCTATTTGATGTCATTTAAAAACTGGAGTTGAAATTTTTAGAAAACCAGGGGCAAAGTTCTTGCGAGAATATTTGAAAAAATTTTCATTATCGTTGGTGTCTGTATTTCATCGTGAAGTATTGATTCAGTATGGTTTTTTTTATTTTTATGACCGAAGCAATTTAAGTTTATGTGGAAATTAAAAAAAGCTGTACAAAGTTTAGAAAATGAAATAATTTTCTCTTTTGTCTGTTATTTTTAAATTTTCACATACTTATATCATTAAATATTTCTAAATGTTTTTACCATTTCGACGTCAAATCAAATTAACACTAGTCGGCAGAAAAGTCTTTCCTTAAACAAGAATAGGTAGACTAGATGGAATTTGAAGTGCTAAGCATGAAGGTGTTTTCAGTTTTTTCCTACCAGGTTCCAATTGTTTTTCTTGGTTATGTGCATATCTAATATTTCCCCATTAATAAGGCAATCGGTTAATAACGGTTTGTGCGATTTAGATAGATGAAACAGCAAAAGGTGTGGATCAAAATTATATTCATTTCGCTTTAAGTTATTTTTTATCTGTTAAATAGTTTCGGAGTTATTTAGAAATTATTGTCGGTAAAATTTCTTTTCATACAGAATAGAAGTTTTTTTCCTTAAAAATTCATTTAAGAAATGAAAACGGCAAAAAATTTTCACTTTTTTATCCTTTATCATAAACATATCAATTATTGAAACTATGATTAAAATAAATCATACAAAGTCAAAAATGATGCACAAATCTTGATTTTGTCACAATTAGTTGGAAAACCCATATATATCTACCAACAGTGAGACATACTGGTGGGCAAAAACAAATTTTTTCTTAAAAAAAAGTGGGTGGGCAAATGAAATTTAACCTTCTAAACAAAAATCTGTTTTCACTTTTTTTTTTTATCAGTTTTTGTTATTTTATTGGAATGTCTACTATTTCCCCATTAATATGGCAACTACAACAATATATTTCACTATAACTCAAAAACTGTTGGTAAAATTTGGATATACGAAACACCAAAATAAAAAAAAAAAAATTGTTTTCAAGTCATCTTAGCATTATTTTTTTATCTGCTCAATATGTTCGGAGTTATTCGGAAATTAGTGGCGAAAAGAACAAAATAATTTTTCATGAAAAATTGGAAGAATTTTGCTCCTTTACTCTGAAAATATTGAATGGATAGAAAAGTAATGTTAAGATAACTTGAAGATAATTCTAATTGACATCTATAGAAGTATTTAAATAAATTGGACAAAACCGTTCTAGAGTTGTACTAGTGTGACAGCCTAATAAGGTAAAAAAAAATAAAAAATAACACGCGATAGTAAGATTCTTGCTTAGCATATCAAATTCCATCTAGTCCACTTACTCTTGTTTAAGGAAGAAAAACTTTTTTTTGTGGACCACAATTTAGGTATACATGTCACTTAATTGTGAATAAAATCAATATTGATGATACATGGCCCATTTTAGTCATAGTTTTACCAATTTTATGACAAAGGATAAAAAAACTTTTTGCTGCTCTCATTTCTTAAAAGAACTTTTGAGGAAGAAAATTCTTTATTTCTGTAGGAAAAAAAAAAAAAATATATATATATATATATATATATATATATATATATATATATATGATAATAATTTCTAAATAACTCCGAAAGTATCTAGTAGATAAAAAATAACGTAAAATGACTTGAATATAATTTAGATCCGCACGGATTAAAAACTGAATGGTTATGCCATTTTCATTTCTTATAATAAATTTTAAAGAAATTTTATTTTATACATTTTGCATGTAAATTTGTTTTCTCCGACATTTCTGAATAACTCCGAAACTATTGCGCTAATAACAACATAATGTTTAAGTGACTTGAAAACAATTTCGACTCCATTGTTTGGTGTTTCACATATCTAAATCGTGTTCAGCACGTCAAATTCCATCTAGTTCACCTATTTTTGTTTAAAGGAGGACAAAAAGTAGTTTATTTTTTGTGCCGAGAAGTGTAGTTATAATTATATAATTATCATAGTTGTTTTTTATTAACACGTTTCAGGAGTCTTTAATTGATGAGATGTTAATAAATTATATCTTGGATTTCTTGATTGAGGATAAAAAAAAATATACTAAAAACAATAAAATCAAATATCTTAAGGCAATAAAAAATAAATGACACATATGTTGCCAAAGAATTTGTAATTTTTCACTAGAGAATTTATAAGTAAAATTTAGTTCATTATTGTGCTAAAGAAATAAAATAAATACCTTTTTATTATTCTCAAGAGTATTTTTCAAAATGAAATTCAAAACTTGGTGAAAGGTTCATAAAAATGAAATGGTAATAACAAACATTGTTTTTTATATAAAAGAAAAAAATAGAAAAAGAAGGGTTAAAAAGATATTTTAAAATGCCTTATTTAGCGGCCACAAGACATGCCACTTGCATTCCAACATTCTTTCTTTTTGAATGGAGGCAAGGCCTTCCGTTCTCCTTTTTAAAAAGAAGTGAGAAGGCAAGGACTTGCTCCTAAATAAATATGCTCTCTTATATGCAATGCTATTACAAAAGAGGTCGAAATTGAATTAAAAAACAGACATGTGGACCTACCTACCTACCTTAAGAGTCTCAATTAAAAATATTTCTGTTTGTAATGAGAAAGTTAATAAGTGTGTAAAAACGACACAATCCAGCCGGAAAAAGAAGGGCTAAAGAGCCATTCTAAAATGCTTTATTTGGGATCCACAAAGCATGCAACTAGTATTCCAATACTATTTCTTTTTTACACGGTGTGTCATTGAAGGCAAGGCCTTCCCTTCTTCCTTCCAAAAAGAAGCGAGAAGGCAAAGACTCTTAAATAAATAAATATGCTCTTTTATCTGCAATGTTACTACAAATTGAATTAAAAAGAAAAAAGACATGCAGACTACCTTCATTAACAACACTTCAAATAAGACTAAAAATGTTGAGCTTCGTAAGTCTCGCGATTGAATATATTTCTGTCTCTAATGAGAAAGTTAATAAGTGAGTATTAACACACCTTTTATTTTGCATCTAATGAAATGAATTACAGACGAATTTTTTTTAAAGGAAGCTTTCTTTGAGGAATTTTCATATAAGGGAAAGTGAAATGTGTTTAAATTTTTTTCGGAAAGGTGTGGAGGCATTAAAAAAGCCCTGCAGTGATGAAGAACTAGCATATTTTCCTGCTGGTAAGAATTCGTATCTGATTTTTTAAAGGAAATCGAGGCTTTCTTTGATAAATTTTCAGAGAAGGCAAAGTGGAATGTGTTAAAAATTATTTCAGATAGGTCGGAAAAATTTTTCTACAAAAAGTTTACACATTTAAACTACAATCATCTATATTTGTGTTATAAAGTGTAAATAGAAATTATATATTTTTGGATTAATATTGATAAAAATATTTCCAAAATCCTTTCTTGTATTACTTCTTTTAAAGACGTTGCTAAAATGAAAGTAAATAAATTTTTCTTTCGAAACTTCGATATATATTTATTTAAGCTAAGACCAAAAATTATTTCATGCTATTAACATTTGTAATAAATAATCGAAATTTCTCTGAAAAATAAAATAAATTATTGCGAAATCTTAAACTAAAAAATAATAATAATGACACCACGAGCGTTATCAGCATCATACGATGACATAAAAAGTGAAACTTTGTTAAAAAATAAATAAAATATATTTTTTCCCAATCATTATTAATGCACAAAATCCACCCAAATATCTACCATTGCTTACAAAACAATCAAGGTGTATGCGAATGTATATATATATATTTATTTATTTTTTTTATTTCAATAATTAACAAATAAATACATAAGCACAGATATACATATAGATATTCATTCATTTAATATATAGTACACAGCGCGCCCTAAAAGAAAGTTGACAAACTAAAAGCAAATAATAATAATAATAATAAAAAAACAATCAATTCAAGTAAACAAACAAAACAAGTGTTGCTAGTATGGCTATGCGCTGCTAAAAGTATTTTGTTACCTTCTACTGTCTACCGCTGAGGATTATTAACGAAAGTCAGAAAAACAGCCTACATGCATAAATTATTTTGTATAAGACTTTGGTTGCTTTCTACCCTTTTCGAAAAAAAGAAATATTTGTAAAATGTTAAAAACGAGAAAAATAAAAGAAATATTTATTTATTGCTTTTAATATTGATTTAAAAAATTTTTAAAAATGCGCTAATTAGTTTCGAAATTTTAATTTTTTTTTTTTTAGATTTTGCCTTAATGAAAGTATTAATAAAATTTGGTAGTCTAATATTATGATTAAGCAAATTAATAAGCATTTTTTTTATAAAGATTGTTTAGCAACATGTTGCTGATTAATTATGTCATATCATAATTTTCCGCGTAGAAATTATAACTTTTTATAAAAATTATGTCACTGCAAAAGATTAATCTAAATTTTTAATATTTGACATAATAATTTAGTTCTTTTTGTTTGTTTTTACGAATTTACAATTATTGAAATGTTTCGTTATGACTTCAATGTACTGTTACTAATGTATTTATCAAATTTTAGATAATAATTCTGTGCTTTTTCTAAATTTGTAAGCCTTTTAACTATATTTTTTTTTTTAATTAATTGATTTTTTCCACTTTTCGTTTCAGGTACGTTAAATTCTAAACTATGTTTTCTATAGGCAAGTGAGTAAAATAATTAGTTGTAATTCTTGCAATAAATAATAAAATATTCATCCCTTCTGAATAAAATAGAAAAAAAAGTTTGGGCAAGTATAAGACAATTAAAAGCCGTTCAAGTCAAAAAAAAGAAACTGAAGTCGCACTATAAGACAAAAATATATAATATAAAATCCTGTATAAGATATTAAACTGATTACATCGTGTGATAGTTATTTTCACACATGAAAAAATCGATATATGAATGAAACTAGAGACCATATGTAGTAAAACTGCATACTCAGTTTCTCTCCAGGACGTTAAATTTCTTCTTAAAAGAAAATTTTACAAGGATATACATTAAAAAAAATATAAAATATTTACGAATATTATATCAACCCATATGGATGTCAAAGAAAGCTAAGAATTTTTATAATATAACAATATTTTTTATTTCAATGTTGCAGCACAAAAACTTAAGAAAATATCCTTTTGAAAATGTTACCTTTTACTATTTATTTTCACATTTATCTCAGCCTGCAATAATCATTCTCACACATGAAAAAATTGTTATGTGGATAAAAGTAAAGACAATAGGTAAAAATGTCTTCCCAGTTTTGCTTCGGGATGTAAAATTTCCTCTCAAAAAAAAAAAAATATTTCCATAAAAATTTTTCAAAACGATTTATATGAAAATTTTTTTAAAATGAGTCTCATTTATCTTATAAGTGTGCATATAAGAAAAAATGCTGAATATAAGACAGAATAAGGCGCATGAGATAAAAGTCTGAGTATAAGGCCAAATTCTTACCAGAAAAAATAAACTCTGACAAAATTCAAAATATAACACCAAATTATGTGTATAAAACAAAGTGCTAAATATAAGGCAATATAGAAACTATAATATAAAAGCCTGAGTATAAGACAAAATGTTGGTAGTAAGGAAATACTTTAATATAAGAAAACATTTGAACTACCAATATTCTGGGTTTAAGACAGTATTACTAGTATAAGAATATTGTGTGAGTGTGGGAAAAATGCAGAGTATAAGAACATATGTTAAATCTTCTGGTTTTAAAATTTTTGAAGACAAAATTCTTAGTATAAGATAAAATTATAACTGCTATAAAAGAAAAGAAAAACATTTTAATTTAAGACAGAATTTTGATTAAAATACAAAATTCAGATTATAGAAGAAAAGTGTGAATATAACAAAAATTTAATAAAGTTTTAGTTTTAAAATCTTTTGAAGACAAAATAATAATAATAATAATAATAATAATAATAATAACAATAATAATAAATAATAATAATACTGTTTTCTTTTTATTATACAAAATTCAGCTTATAGAATAAAAGTCTGAATATAAGAAAAACTTAATAAAATAAGACAAAAGTCTCAGTGTAACTTAATATTTCTACAGCAACAATATACATATCATCTATATTTAATATATAAAAATTAATCTGTGTTTATACATAATAAACAGCTAAACCGCTGAACTAATTTTCATAGCATTATCCTGCAAGTATCGAAATTCAAACTTTTCTAGCCAAGTTCCATAAAATGGATAATAACAGGACGTATAGGTTTGGGGAGTGGTAGTCTCCATATCGCATATCTAATGAACTATTACAGTAAATTTGTAACACTTTGTGGGAACAACATTCTCATTAACTTCTACAATTGAGATGAAAATAGGGTGAATAGGTTTTAGGGGAGCGGTAACCCTCATACAAAGTGAATATTAATTATTGGATATCTAGAACTATAACAGTCAGTCTTAAGATTTTGTGGTAATGATTTCCTTATCAATTTCCATAACTGAGATGATAATTGAGCAGTTAGTTCTAAGGGAAGTAATAGCCCAAATACGAATTCTAGTATAAGATAAAATTCAGATTATATCGCAAAAATCTTGCAGACATATTTTTGCGAATATGTATATAAAATATGTCTATGTATACAAGCATTTTTGGCATGAGAATTTTGTTAGAGTATTGAAAAAAATTCAGAGAAAAAAATGTATAGTCCACAACATTCCTCCTTAAAATTGAAAGCATCAGGACTACCAGATTTGGGGTTTTAAGCCCAAAGTTGTGGAATTTTACCTGCAGAAATGGATGAAAATTTTTATTTTGTGGATTGGGGAATTAGTTGGGGATATCTAAAATATTTTGGGAATTTTTTTTTTGATAAATTATATAACTATTGTATCTTTTGTTTAGTTAATAAAATTATAATGTTGAACAAAAGTCTATACTTTTAAAGATGATACATTAACATGTCATTATAAAAAAATTGCACTAGCATTCATTAATACGCTAACGGTTCCTATAAGTAACTCATGTGTAGGTTATAAATGTAACAAAAACCAAACTTTAAAATAGCATAAAATATAAACTTTAGGAAGCAACTCAACTCATTAATATTGAATTATCGGTTGTTATTTTAAAGAATTTTTTTCCTTTATTATTTAAAAGTGATTTAAAAGTATTACAAAATTTGGGGGTATTAATGATAAATATCAGAAAGATGATTGTGAATTTGCACTTTTAAGGAAAAAAGCAAAACATGTCATTTGGTAATTTCTTAAGGTTCCTTTTTCTCAATGGTTGCCTCGAATATGACTTTTATATTTATTTGTAAAACATATGATATATAAATATCTCTTTACTTATTTTTTGCGAAAAAAAATCGTTCTGGAAAATCTTATAATATTACTCCCAATTAAATATGCTCCACACAAAGAGAGTCTTATATATTACCTTCAATAATTTTTCATTTTTATACATCATGTATAAAAAATAGTAAAACATGGATATTACCTTGGTCATCAGTATGTTAATATTAATAAAAAGTTAATCCAATGTGTTGAAAATCTTTAATTCTTTTGATTTACAAGATGGTAAATCTAAAGTTTAATATATATATCATGTACTTATTTTTGCGATACATATCGCTCATTTGCTTCAGGAATGCCATAACTAAAAAACGAGTATTTTATATTAATTACATCATTAAATACGCGTTATATTAAGCTTTGAGTATAGAATATTTCTATTAAGGTAAATGGCATTTGAAAACTTTGAATGCGATTTCTGCAAAACTAGTTTTTTAAGTTATGGCGTTTTTGAAGTAAACGAACGATATGTAGTTATGTAACAATATTTATCCAAAAATTATCTCTATAAAGAAAAAGCACAATTACTTGGTAAAAGCAAACAAATTAATTATTTTGATTGATAAAACGTCTTTTTTTCTTGACTGGGGATTTTTGTGGGAAATTTTTGTAAAAATTTTTGGGATGGCCAAAAAAAAGTATCTTGGAAAGCGTTATATGCAAACCCCTATAATTTTCTTTTTAATTTCCCTACATACATACATACATACATACATACATACATAATATTTGAAATAAACATGTTGAAGTAAAAGTTAAATCAATTAAAGTTTTCTTTTAACAACTTTGAATATATACAACTTTGTACATAACATTTAAGTGGCCTTACAAAATTTCTTTTCCTTAACATCTTCTTTTTTAACTAAAATTAAAAGGCATCCCAATTTCTTTCACTATCATGTGGCTACTAAATAAAATTACCAGTTCAATTCAACAGGTTACATAATATTAAAAAAAAAAAAAAAACAAAAAACTTTGATTTTCTTCAAAATATTACTCCAATAAAACTAACTTTGAGAAAAAAAAAACAACACAATACAAATTCCATTAAAATGAAAAAAATGTATTTCGAATACCCAACGTAATAAAATCTCCATAACGAGTGAAGAAAAAAAGTAAAAAATCAATAAAAATAAAGTTGGAAAAAATAGTCGAAAAAATAAAAGATGATACATAAACCATTGAAAACACCTTTAACCACAAATGTTGTTTGTAATACAGACCCAAAGTCGCCAGAAGCAATTTATGGCTTTTGGTTTTTATTTTTTCAATCATCATTATTATTTCATACAAAATGTTAACAAAAAAAAACTAAAGACTAAAAAACAGCAGTTAAAAAAGAATGCGGTAATAAACTGAAGATGTGGTTAAGACAGAAGAAAGACAGAAAAATGTGAAAGGAAATGAAGAAGTGCCGAGCATAAGCTTCTCCTTCATTCAAACACATTTTTGTTCCATCTTTACTTATAAGTAAAATTTAGTGTAAAGTGTAGACTTACAATAAATACAGTTAGCTGTTGCAACAAAACTTACTACTTTTGTGCTGCTGGGCTGCTATAGGTGGTAAGCAGCTGCGTGTTGGCTACCTTAATTTATTTGTCGACTGTCGTGTTGCCAGTTTAGCATTTTTAGCTTTTTATTTTGCTTTTAGCCACAAAATTTTCGTTTTAGCTTCTAGGTTTTTTTTGCCTTCTTTTTTTTTTTAAATAAATAATATTTTAGTACTTCAAAAAAGAAGTAAATAATTTATTTTTGGATTTTACTATTTTATTTCCACAAAATCATCAATTTAAGCATTTTTGTGCATTAATTTATACAAAAAATTCGACATTATTTCAATTTCCGAATCAAAAATATAACAACTAATTTTTTGGACTTACTTAATTAATTATAAGTAATTATTTTTCAATAAACTTCATTAGCCACAGAAAATATTTATGAATATAATTTAAAAATTCTTATAAAATCGAAAAATCACCTAAAAATTTGAAAATAATAAATCAAAAAGGAATTATAATTCACAAAATTACGTAAAATCACATCAAAACATCGAGTAATTTTTTATATGAAATATGTATAACCTAAATTTATAGGAAATTTTGTATTAGATTTTCTACTGGATCATTTTGCTGCCGTTGTATGTTTTATTTATAAGTCAAATATATATATATATATATATATATATATATATATATATATATATATATAACTTTTTTCTAGCCTTATTTTATAGGGCATTTAGCATTTTCTGGCCTTTTTTAAAGTTCAATTTAGCCTCTTTTTTTTCCAAATCCTGGCAACTCTAATTGCAACTTATGTTTGAGTCTGGGCGACCGGTTTTCTTGATTATGAATTCGTTAAGCAATATTCACACCAAGCAACCCAACAGTCGTTGAAGTCAGTTTACATACCGCAACATCAGTACCAGACAGCAAAACTTTTACTTTCAATATGCTATATTATATATATATATATAATTTTTTTTTTTTAATTTTAAGATGAGTTTGTAGCTCTTTTAATATTCAGTTTTTTTTCTGCGGCTGTTTATTTTTGCCATTGTCGCTTCTTTATAAAAAAGTTATTTTTTGTGTTGGCCTTGTTGCTTTATGTAGGTTAAAAGTAATTTAATATTATATATATTTTCATCACCTTCTTTTTAGTTATTTTTTTCACTTAGCTTTCTTTTGCCAGTACAAATTTCAAAATTCCTTTAATATTTCACACAGGTGAAATTAACTTAAATTGAGTTTTTGATTACTTTTATGGTCTTAGTTTATATTCGCAATTTAAATACACAAGAAGTTTTCAATAAATTGCAAAATTTTCTTGTAGTATAATTTAGATTTTAATTAATGAGCAAAATGTGTAAAACTATAGAAAAGTTTATAAAGAAAGAGAATTAATGCTTGTGCATACATAGTAGCTATAAAATGTTTAGCAACATTTTTAAACAATGTTGCTAGCATATACATTATAAATATTATTTAAGTATAAAACCGAAATAAATATAAATTGGTGTATTTAGAGGAAAAGTTAGAATTCAAAATAGTCACTTTTAAATTAAGTATTTTTATGACCCAAACTTATTTGCAAAAAAAGTTTTTCTTTTACTTTTCTCTTTGCTAACAAATTCTCTCCACAATCAATACTCATCAACATTAAGATTTTTTCTTACTAATTAAATTACTAAATCTTAAATATCAGAGAAAATAAGCTACCATTATTTATTCTTAACAAACTCTTAAAGATTTCGAGATTCATTAATAAAACATAAACTAATTGAAAAGGGTTTTTTTAATTTCTTTGCGCTTTGTATTTATTTTAATAAAGGCCGAAAATTAATTTGAAAGTTATTAAAAAATGTAACAAATTATAACACGTATTCAATTAGAAAAGGCAGCAAACAAAATTTTCCTATGGAAGAATAGTCCTTAAAAGATGTGCCAAAATTTTTGTTTGAAAATGGAATAGAAACACGTAAATATAAAAGAATTTAATGAAAATAAAATAAAGTCAATTAGATGGAAATAAAATTGTAGAATTCTTTTAAGATTCTCTTATTCAAGACAAAAAAAGCTAAAGTTTGAATTTTTCAAAAAGGTATCACAAATATTCAAAATAATGATAAAAAGCATTATATTCTTGCCCAAATGCAACCGCTTTCTTTTTGAAATCATCGATGAATTGGATCAATAAGTTGGCACAAAGTTCTTCATTTATTGTTATTATTATTATTTTTTTAAATGTAATTAAAGTAGCTTATGTCACGTATATCCCTTAAAGCTCTTGGTACGACATTGTTAGCTAAAAAATCCACCTGGTCCATTTTATTATCAGTTCCGTCCAGGGAAAACCAATTTTTAGACTGTCTTTTCGATTCAGGTGTGTTATGATAGATTTACGCTTCATATATTAATAAAAATGGTACAAAATTTTTGTATTGTGGTCGAACAACGCCAAAGTTGTCAAACAATTGCGTTAAAGTACTGAAGAGAGTAGTATTCATTTTTAATTAGCTACGATGAAAGATCATTAACAGGAAGTACCTTTATTCACGTAGCCTTATTCACGTTCATATCGTGCAACTAATATGCGAACCAAAGAGTAGGTTTTCGTGAAAGTATTTGCACCCGGTGAATGCCGTGTGAGTTGATATCGTCCAGCATGTGGAAAATTTTTCCTATTAACAGTCATAATAATTTAACTAATTTTGTGGACTCACTAAATCGATTATTATATTTACTTTTAAATATACTTTAATTAACCAAGAAATTATTTACGAATATAATTAAAAAAATCTTATAAAAGCGAAAAATCACCTAAAAATCTAGAAAAAGTAAATCAAGAACGAGTTATAGCTCAGAAGTGACGAAAAATCACTTCAGCGTTTTGGGTAGTTTTTCGTATGAAATATAACCCAAATTTGTTTGGGAACTTTTGGGCAATATTTCATTGAGTCATTTTGCTGACAGCCGTTTTATGTTTTATTTATAAATTTATTACAATAGCTTTAATAAAATGTAAAAAAACTGATAAGAACGAGAAAAAAGTTTTAAAATTAACAAAGAAATGCTAACTTAATTCTGGCTATATATTTTAGGGTATTTAGCCTTTTCTGACTCTCAATACTGGCCCGCACTTATTCGAAAATCCCAACGATTAAAAGTATAATAAAAAAAATCTATTAAACTAAAACTAAATTCTAAATTCCGGTATAGTTAATAGTTTTGCCATATCCAGTTCACACTTCTTGTTATATGAAGAATTTCAAAAAATTTGTAAATTTTGTGTAAAAATATTAAATTTTTTTTCTGACTTGAATAACGATTTGTGGTTCTATTAACCAATATTTATGCATGCAAAGTCTGTTAACTTTGATTATTTTTATTAATACGTGTAAAAATTATAGAACTTTTAAGTTGAAACTTTCAAAAAAATTAGACTTATTGTTATATCGATACCCAAACGCACCAGCAAACACCTCGCCTATTATGGTGGGATAGGGATATAAATAAATAAATAAATATTATTTATTAAATAATTGAATATTTGAGTTTTAGTACTGATTTTTTATTTAGACGCTCTAGACAACTGAGCTACGTATAAATCAAAAGCTAAAAACAACTTATTTAAATAATAATAGATAATATTACTTCATAAAAATAAAAGACATATTTTGAAATATTTTGATATAAAATTTAATGTATATCAGTATTAATTTGAAAGTTCTAGTTGTTTAAAACTTACTACTCTTGTTAATAGTCCTTAAACAAAGCGCGATTTTGTTTTTTTTTAAAAGTGAATTATCGCAAAACCTTAAACAATAAAGTATATAGTTTATAAGTTTATATTATTTTAATAACTCGAAGTACAATGCGAAATATGTAAGAAAATTTTTTGAGGTTGTTTACTTATTGTTTAGTCCATAAAGTTATGAATCCTTAAAATATTTTGATGTCCACTGGATTTTGGTATTAGGTAAACAAAAGGCTTTCATTTAACATTAGATATTAACGTAATATAGCCAGTATAAATGAAATTTCTTTATTTTTTATTATTTTCAATGGCATATTTCCGATGGCAATTCACTAAAGATATTTCAATCTGCTGAAAATTTTTTAAAGTTCATAAATTTTTAAATTTCAATATGTTTGAACGCCTATTTGACTCGGAGTTATTTACGATATATCATACAAAATTTCAATAAAATCTGTAGCTGTCAGCAGTGATGCCAGGAGGTGAGAAAAAAAGTTTAATTTAAACTTTAAAAAAGATCAAAAGAGACTAAATGCCCTAAAATATATATATATATAAAAAAAAAATAAAAAAATATTTATTTTTCAATTTTAAAACTTATTTCTTGAGGTTCTCGTTAGTTTTTGAATTTTTGTTAAAGATATCGTAATAAATTTATAAATAAAACATAGATCGGTCCAGCAAAAATACTCAATGAAGTATAATCAAGAAATTTGCAAACAAATTTGGGTTATAGTTCATGTGAAAAAGTCGTTATTTTTGATCTATAATTCCTTTTTCGTTAAGACTTTCAAATATGTAGGTGATTTTTCACTTTTATAAGAATCTTTTAATTATATTCGTAAATAGTTTTTAGTTAATGAAGTATATTAAAAAATAATTATAATTATCGATTTAATAAGTACACAAAATTAGATAAGTTGTAATTTATATGTCCGAATAAATACATAAACGTAATTAAATGGATGATTCTATGAAAATTAATTTAGTAATACCAAAAAAAAAAAAACTTATCTTCTTCCATGTTGAAATATTAATATTTTAGACTTTTTAAAGCAATTTTAAGAATCAAAAAACGCTACATAAAAGCTAGAAGCTAATACGAAAATTTTTTTTGTAGATACGATAAATACAAATGAAGTAATGTAAACGAATAAAAATAACAAAGGAAAAAAGTGTCAAAACAAAAATTCTATTGAGATTTTTGATTTATAAATTAATACTGGTGCATTTCCAAATGAATACTAAACATGATTGAAGAACATTTGCAGTATCTTGGTGGACAATTTTCTTATTTTTCATTAAAAAATGCAAATAGTCGCAACTTGCGAAGCAGCAAGTGACTGTTTTAGACATTTTCGTTCATATCGTTCGAAATACAGAAATCCAATTTTATAAAAAAAACACGCTTTCGTTCGAATTTTCGAAAAAATTCGGAATAAAAATTAAATTTTTCGTTCTTCTTCATTTATAACAGTTTTTTTTCTTACAAAATTAATAATAAGTTACTTTTTGAGTTAAAATTGTTTTCTTTATTTTTTTTTTTTTACTTTCGCGTTACAAAAGAAATACTAATTTTTTTTTCGTATTACAAAAGTAATCTAAAAATACTATTTTTATTTTATATTTCCACTTTGTGTAAAAAAGTTAATTAATTTTATTGTTTATTATATGAATTATTATTTTTAATATTTAATTTATGATTATGTATATCTTTACCCTACGCTACCATAGGTAGATGGGGTGCGTTAATGCGTTCATACTGAAAAAATCATCCAAAAACTACCTTAAAGTATACCAATCTAGTCAGAATCACTTTTTAAGTCGACCTAACTATGTTCGTCCGTATGGCTGTCCATGTAAATCTTGTGCAAAAGCACATGTGGCAATTTTGAAAATAATTCAATGAAATTTGTCACGTAGAATTTTTATGACATAAGGACAAAGCTTATTGAAATTGGTTGGAGTATTATATAAGTAGAAACGACAGCGAGAAATTTTATGAGGATCGTTCCATAATTTACCATAGCTCCCATATAAGCCCACTTTCGGGAGTCACCTTAAAGTGCATGAATTAATATAAATGTTAGTATTAACGTAATATTATGTATTCGTATATTTTATTTTACGATTAGTAAAATATCGGTCCATAATTGTCCAGATGTCTAATATAAGACCACTCCACGAATTTTTGTGGACATCATATGGTCGGGCTTAACCGACTATATCTTTCTTGCTTGTTTTTTATTTGATATATTGTGTTGTTTGAAACAGAATGTATATAACTTTAAAAATTAAATCAGCTTTTAATTTTAGTTTGGGAACAAAATGGAAATTAAACAATATAGAAAACCATCGCTTTCGAACTATCGCCATATAAAAATCAGATGACGTTAGTAATGTGAATATTGATTAATTTTCATAATTTTTTGATATCGAAAACTAATAACTAGCGCACATTTTTACGTTTAGCCATTGATATCGCTAAGGTTTTCCTATTAATACGAAAGACGAACCTTCGAGATCGGAAGATCTGCTGCCACAAAGTGAGCGATGGGTGAGATTAAAGAGCTCATATACGAATCGTCAACGATAGTAATTCTCGAATGTTTTATCAGAGAAATGTTCGCGAAATGTTTGAACTAGATATCACTATCGAAGTTAGTAGTCAGCTGAGAATTAATATATTAATTGTTTATAATAATTAAGCTTAAATTAAAATAACTTAAAATAAGCTTAAAGAAATTTTATATTAAATTGTTTAACAAAAATTAAGCTAAGTAGAAATTTTAATTTTTTAAGTAGAAATTTCTGACCGATTATGGCCAAAAGGCTAGGTTATGGAATATTATTAAAAATAAATAAAATAAAAATAAATAAAATTTTGAATACTTTTAAATTTTTTTAATATACAAATATGTACATATATACATACATTCATACATACATGCAAACATACTTACATACATACATACATACATACATACATACATACATGCTTATATACATACGTATGTACATACTTATATATACTTTCACACATATACTATTCTTTAATAAATTATTTTCATTAATTGCAAAAGCCATTTACAAAAAAAACATGTGCATTAGGGTTATAACTATTCTTGGACCTGAAAACACCATAACATAAAAAGCAGCGTTTTAAATCGATTCGGACAAAAAATTTCACACACCGGTCTCGATTTCTAAAATGATTTTGAACAATTAGATGGTACAAGTTAACAAAACAACATCGCATTGATTATAAATACTTTATTTTATATTTTTTCCACTTAATTAAGAAAAACATTACGATATGATCAATCATTTGGAAAAAAACTGACTTAAAACTTGTCGATTATCGAATTAAATATAAAAATTTTACTATAAACTAAGCAATCGCATTTTTGCACATATTCTATGACAAATTTCTTCGAAAGGATTTTTTTTTAAAACCTGTATCAAAAATTGTCGAGACAAAAATTAAATTAATTACTTTGTTTATATATTCTATATCGCGGTTTATCAGAGGTTTGGTCCAGCAAACGATTTTATATCAAATATGACACAGCAAAGCAGTCAAAACTTATGTAATGTGGTAAAAATTATAATATTTTTATTCTCAAAACAATAACATCAATATAAAAATTTCATCGGTTTTGTGCGTGAACTTTTTTAAAGATAACTAAAAATGAACATCTCATTATTTCATTCCTTTCAAGGATCTGCAAGATCTTGCTATGGTATTTTGGATATTTGCAAAAATGGCAAAAAGTTATAACACTAATGTGCATACATTACAAGTATATAAAAAAAGCATATAAAAAAATATAATATATAGCTCCATTTACTGCAAGAATGTACAAGTAAATTTCTTACTACATCAGGCATTACTGTTGTTGTTTTATTTCTGTCAACTCAATAGCAAAACACAAACAAAAACCTCAACAAAACTCAAAAACACATACGTAAATATATCTAAAGAAATATTATAAAAATCTTTATTTTATTCAAACCTTTTTCTAATTGCGATGCGGCACACGAATTCAATTCGAGTAATTGGCTTTGAATAATTCATGAAAAAATTTTATTTTGTATTTATTTAGCCTGTATTAACTATTATTAAGAAAAAATAATAATAAAAGTCGTTTTAAAAATTAAAGTTAATTTCGCTGAAAAGAATTTTTATTTGAAAGGAATCAGTTGTCGTTTGATTAGAAAGCGAAGGACAGCATTCAGTCGATATAGAGAAACAGGCTGTTAATAAATTTTGTAAAAATTGATATTATTTTGAAATAATTATTTTAAGTGGAAGTCGAAGTCAGCTAGAACTTTGCTGGATACGGTTAAGTAGTACAAAAAAAAAAAATCATTTATTGATTGATTTCTTCAATCTTTCAAAATTCTAACAAATCAGTAAAAAAAAGTCAGTAACATGTATAGAAAATGTTTAAAAATGTGAAAGTTTTTTTTTGCTTATATCTCCAACTTAAAACTAAATTCATATAAACTTAATTTTATACAAATCAGAATTCTTCAATGTCATTTAAACAATATAGAAAACTATCACTTTCGAACTATCGCCATATAATAATCAGATGACGTTAGTAATGTGAATATTGATTAATTTTCATAATTTTTTGATATCGAAAACTAATAACTAGCGCATATTTTTACGTTTAGCCATTGATATCGCTAAGGTTTTCCTATTAATACGAAAGACGAACCTCCGAGATCGGAAGATCTGCTGCCACAAAGTGAGCGTTGGGTGAGATTAAAAAGCTCATATACGAATCGTCAACGATAGTCATCCTCGAATGTTTTATCAGAGAAATGTTCGCGAAATGTTTGAACTAGATATCACTATCGAAGTTAGTGGTCAGTTGAGAATTAATATATTAATTATTTATAACAATTAAGTTTAAATTAAAATAACTTAAAAAAAGCTTAAAGAAATTTTATATTAAATTGTTTATCAAAAATTAAGTTAAGTAGAAATTTTAATTTTTTAAGTAGAAATTTCTGACCGATTATGACCAAAAGGCTAGGTTATGGAATATTATTAAAAATAAATAAAATAAAAATAAATACAATTTTGAATACTTTTAAATTTTTTTAATATACAAATATATATACATACATTCATACAAGCATACTTACTTACATACGTACATTTACAATTTCCAATTTTTTTATTATTTTTCTAATCAACTTTCCATTTAACCCTTCGTGGAAGGTCACACAAAAAATCAATTAAATCAAATATCAAATGCTTATATTGCCTTTAACTTTTACGTAATAAACAATATTTAATTCATAATAATCAAACAAATTGAGCTAACAATTTTATAATTTATTTTACTTTATGTAATGTAATCAAAAAAATCTGTGTTATTTTTATTTGTTTAATTTTTCTCACATATTATTTAGTAATATTTTCCTCATTATTATATAATTTTATGGAAATTTATCTTCATTATTAAAAAATTGATGAAATAAATTCAACAAAAATAAACGCCCATTACAAATTAAATAGTATCTTTAATAAGGCATACGCCTTATTGCTTTCGGGCCAGGTTTATTAGTTAAAAACCAATAAGATATGATATTACTTACTATACTAACAACTAACAGAGGCTTTTATAAAAGATCAATAAAAACCAGATCAATTTATTTAAGTCATTTTTAGTAAGTTTATGTAAGTAAGTATTTATTTTTTATATTTTACAATATGCAGTAAATGCAGCATGTAATATGCAGACACTTATCGCATTTAGCGTTTCACAAGGCAACATTTACAATTTAAGTTTTTCTGTTTTGTGCGGTCGGTTTGTGGTGGCTCATGAAAAATTCATTTTTGTGTTATAGAGTTTATTTGTTATGTTTTTTTACTTATACTATAAACTGCTGCTATATATTTGTTAGTTTCTATTTCTTTTTTTTTGGTCTTCTACAATTCAATGTCAAAATCTTATTAACTAAAAAGACCAAAAATAAAAAAAGAAAAAAAAAGTCATTGCGTGTTTTTTATACCCTTCATCATAGGTGTAAAGTATAAGTTTGTCATTCCGTTTGTAATTTTTACAATATTTGAAAATAAAATCAACAAATTCGGTCCAATAATGGCCGAGATATAGCCAAAAAACCGAAAAGGTCTCTAAAAACATATTTGTTTCGACTTATCTAAACCCTAGGGCTTAGATACATGTAGATATATATATATATATGCTTGACCTAAAATAAGAAATTATTGAATGTTCGAAAAAGCGAATAATTTTGGAAACAAATATATTCGATAAATTATCGATATTTTTAAATAAAATGAAAGTGTTCGTAGCACCGCTACTTATTCGATAATTTATCGATAGTACAGATTCTAATAATTCTTAAAATATCGAAAATTTTTAAAATATCGATTATCGCAATATTGATTTTTATCGATAAAATTTCGAAGGTAAATGTTTCGAGAAATTATTTATTCCTTTTAATTTCTCGATATTTTGTTACTTTAATTTTTCTTGTTTGTAAAAATAGCATATTTATCTAAATGATTAATATATTATCTTGCAAATTACTTTAATAAACGCTGGCCTAAAAAATGTAGATTTGAATAACAGACAAACTAATATTATTGAGAGAAAACAATTTTGATAGCTTTCTCTTGCACCATTAAAATATACCGTCGTTATGTTCTCATTGTAGCAGGAAGTTGAAGTTTTTAATTGTTTATATTGCTAATTAACTTTAAAAGATAATTTAAGTTTATTATAATTTTTCAATATATAGTTAAGTTCAAAATAAAGCCTAACTTTAAAAATTAAATGAGCTTTTAATTTTAAATTGAAAACAAAATTGAATACTATCGTTTTCGAGCTATTGCCAACGATTCATTAGCAATATCGATATCGAACAATTATCGATCTTTCTTTGTATTGAAAACGAATCTCTAATGAAAATTTTCTTATTTCGCTATCGATATCGCAAATGATTCCATGTAGATATCACAATCGAACCTTTTATACCTATTGAATTGCTGCCACAAACTGAACGCCAGCTGGAATTTACGAGTTCAGTCTCGAAACGCCTTCAATAGTCGTTCTCGAAGGTTTTTCTACAGAAATGTTCACGAATTTTTCGTAGGTGAATCACTATAGAAGTTTGAGCTTAAGCGGCTAAAATTAGAAGTCATCACAAGCTATCAGTATCGTTTTTTCCAATTTTTTTTTTTTGGGAAGCAACGTTTACTATGATAATTTAATTTTATGTTTATTTCTTTGTGGTTTGGAAAAAAATTTAGATTATTTTTGTAGGCATAAATGTGAAAATATGAAAGCATACTTTAAGGTGTAAATGTTGTGATTTGTTGGTGAGGTAATGAAGGGTATAAAAGATTCGGCAAAGCCAAATATAGCGCTCTTGTTTTTATTTGGTTTAAGGCAATTTAAATTCCAACCGTCTGCTTAAATCAATTTGACTTGTGTTATAAATTTTACAGTCATAAATTGGTGTTAAAGACAAAAATGTCTTGACAATAAAAAAAATTGTAAATTTGTAATTGAATTTATTGTTGTATTATTAGACTCTATTTTCTTTTATCCATTATTTTGTGAGATGCGTATCCTTCTTTTCTGGGAATATATAGTTAAAATTTATTGTTTTAAAATATTATAAACGGGACAAGTTTATACAAAAATAAAATATGCGCTTGAAAAAGCACGAAAAAATTGGATAATATGCAGAGAAATGCGTTTTCTTATATAAGTATGTATAAATATAAATTTTTCTAACTTAAATTCTGATAGTTTTCGATTTTTTACAAATATATATATATATATATATATATATATATATATATATATATATATATATATATATATATATATATATAAATATACGTTCATTCCACGAGAGATTTTTTTATGATGGGTCATCAGATTTTGTTCATATTTGTTACACATATAACCTATGGAGCCAATTGTATACGAAAAATTCAAAAAAATGTACTAAACAATTTATACAGATAAGTTAATCAAACTCCAAAACTTCACTAAATAATAGTATTTTTGTTAAGAAAATAATTATATGCAAATTTATGCAAATATGCATTTTTTGAAAAATACTTGTGAAATATGCAAAAACTTACTTTTCATGCGAAAAGCTTGAAAACCTTGTCCTAGTTATAAATGATATTGGTTTAGAGGATGTAGAAAAAATTTTAATTTTTGATTATACATAAATATGTAAGATTCAGGAGGTAAGCAAAATAATTGTGTGATTTGAATTTGTTGTCAATTTTTAAATTTAAATATTTTAATAAACAAATTATTTTTAAGCATAAATGAGAATCGATTTTTCTTTTTTCTCTACAAAATTGGATAAAGTTTAAGTTGAACAAAAAAGCAGGTTATCAATTTATATTTCTTTGCTGAAATAGTCCAAAGATATTGAAAAGTATCCTTCTTCGTAGCAAACTGAAGCAAATGCATTTAAAATATCATAAATAACTTGGCATGACTCCAAGCTATCTAAATATATTATAATTAATTTCTATAAACGAAACTGTAAAATTTATTAACATAAACTAAAACATTTCAAATATTTTTAAAATAAAGTCATTAAAAAAATCCTAAAATTTTTAAGAAAAATATTAAAGAAAAAAAAAAAATATATTTGTAATGTATGTAAGCTTGTAAGGTTTTTCTTAACTATACCTTAGAAAAAACAAATAAATCATATCGCAAATAAAACAACAGCAAACAAACTTTCACCTATCATCTTGAAAAATAAAATAATACAGAAACTAAAACCCATCATATTTAGAGACAACACGTCACAAATTCAGTTGAAGCCTACAAATGCATGACAAAAAAAAAAAAACATAAAACGTGAATGCAACTAAAATAAACTGAGTGAATGAATGATGTGAACATCATTCACAACAATTTCAACAAATATACGAGCTAAAACTTTAAACATGCCATGTCAAATTAAATGAGAAAACATGTAGAAAACAATTTCAAAACGTTCATTTAAATATATGTACATATTGCAAAAATACAGCCAATTAAATTGAAATGGAACATAAATAGTTGAGTAAATGTTTTAATAAAGGAGATTATTTTAAAGAGGAAATCGTAGCTGCGTATGATATGGTGAATTAAAATTATACATATTAAAAAGGAAACCAAGAATTATAAAAAAATATATTCACATAAGCTAATTTTTTGCAATACCGTAACATTTTTACTTTATTAAAAAAAAAAAACTTTAAAAAAAAATTTTAGTGAAAAAAAATAATAATAAAAATATATTTTACTTACCCATAGAATACATCTAGAAGTTTATGTGAGAGAAAAAAACTTAATTCAGTTGTCAAAAACGTAATTCATGCCACAACAAAATACATGTTTTTGTTTTTTTTTTGTTTTGAAAAAAATGAGAACATTTTTTTAAAATTCAGTTTGAACTGCCTCTCATATAAACTTCTAGGTGTGTTCTATGTACCTACGTATTATAACTTATTAGGCTTTATTTTCGATTTAAATATTTAAATTTTACTACTCCTATCAAGAGCATTTAGTCTTATCACTGTCTGCCTCATATTAAGATCAATATCTAAATTGTTGAGCATAGTAAATAGCGCTATTGTAACAATTGTTTTCAAGGCACATGTTTTAAGGATGTATGTTTGTGAAAGTGATCTTCGGGAACTGTGGTCAAATATGGAACAAGTCCTCCAAATTTGGAATTTTGTTTTATACTTTTATCAAACTTACGTGCTGAAAATAGTACTAACGTTAGATTCATGTTCATAAGTGTACCTTATATGGCAGCTATAGTTAAATATAGATCGAACCTTATAAAAAATAGATAGTGAGCTTTATATTAAAATAAAACTTATTTGAGCTAAGCTTTACTTTTTGTTTCGTAAAGGTCCTATTATTACAAATTATAGACGAAATTCGATGGGGTATTTAAGGGTTTCAAAAGATTTATTTGCACTGAAATTTGAAGAAACATTTAAAAAATCTATGAGCACCAAACTATATTCCGAAAAGTATGGAGGTTAGATGAAATAATGAACGTGATTTTAAACAATTTCATAATTGGTGTATTTTAAGATGGGTCTTAGACCAATACTTTTAGGCATTACAAACTCAAGACAAACGCAATGCATTTAAGCTACGAATTTCCTTCCTTCACAATTCTGTCAGAAACTTTAAGGAATTTCACCAAGAAAACAAATTAAAAAATATAAATTTCAAACAACACAATTTCAATTTACATTTTAAGCAGACGTAGCAAAGCAGTATTCAAGTTTAAGTTTTGAAAGCACTTAGTAGAGTTATGAGACAAGTAGGGAAAAATTTCTATTTCTCATATGAAGTAAACATTTTTATACTTTATTAAATTTCTCATTTATATCTTGATTATGGTATTTATCTTAAAAAAAAATTCTTCAAATTGTTCTCATTAAGTGTGTATCTAAAAGACGAAACTAAAATATAATATTTTTATAATTCTGTTAGAAATATTTTTACGTAGAAGATTAGTAGAAAACCAATCCAATTGGATATCATTGCTTTATCTATAGCCTTCTGAACAAGACTAATTTTGAATTAAAATCTAGACTTGATCCTATATATTGTAAAATCCAAAACTGGGATTTATAAATGTAATGATGTTAGAAAAATCCTAATGTGTGATAATTTTTTACGATCTTTTTTGCAAATTTTTAATACTCTTCAAAAAACTCTTTACAACCCTTGATACACTTTCGTTAGGATAATAGCTAAAAATTATACAAAATAATAATAATTATATATCATTTAAAACTCACTCCAATTTATAACACCTAAATAATAAACTTTAAATATATTCAACCAAATATTGTCAAAGAGTAAATAAATTATGTAATTTGTACAAATTACACACTGTTACAAAATGGCACTTTTTATTTTCAATCGGAAAACGATTTAATGTGGGTTGTAGACCTTCTTAAGGACATCTCAAAATAATTTAAAAAAATTTTAAAACACCCCTAAATTTTGAGATATTGCAAAAAACCCTTTTTAGGATAGTTGCAGTGCTATAGGTCTCGAGGCTTCATAAATTCTAAGTCAATTTAAGATTTTTAAATTGATTTTGAAAGCATTTCCATTTTTCTTTTCTTTTTGATTTTGATGTAAATTTTTCTGATTTTTTTCTACAAGACTACATACATTTGTGTACAGAGTTTGAAATTTTATTGTGCTTGAAATAAAATACAGGAATACTTACTGTATAAAATCGCCTAAATATTAATTTGATATGTGATTTTAAAATCCTATAACAAAAATATTATTGGCTTTAAAGCCTCAATGACAAGTTTGCAGTTTTGTACATACACTACTTACTAAAGGCATATTTGAATGGTAATATTGAATATTAAGATTTGTCAAAAATTCGATACTTACTTCGATATTTTAAATTATTCAAAACCATTTGATTTTCATATGCATTAATAAGGTATTTTTTCTACATTATCAAAAATAACCGAGCAAAAACTTTAGTTGCCATGTAATGAGTTAAGAAGCTAATAAAACGGGTCTTCACTACTTACACATTAGTTGAATAATTGAATATATTTTAACACGATGATGATATTAGCTTCAAGTACTTGCACTGTATTATTACAATTGGGCTTTTTAGAAAGTCATTACCTCGATGTCATTACAAGAACCAATTACTTTCAAGCTATTCAATATCTCATTGATTTTAAAGCATTAGTAAAAACAATAAAAACTAGTTACATTTTAGGTTACAAATAAGTAATAAAATGTTTTGTATAAAAAAGGTATATAAAAAGTGAGTTTTTTATTTTTTTTATTTAAATATAAAAAGATCCTCAAATTTTAATTTAAAAAGCTTAACAATAATTAAAAATGTAGCTAAAATAAATATAATAAAAATAAACTATTTTAAATTAAAAATTAATTCATACGCAAATTTTGCCTTTTTTCTTTAAACATATGCATTAGTAAACTGAATTAAAAAATCAATAAAAAGTATTATTTACAAAAATCTGATCATATATAAGTATTTACATACAGGGTTATAAATAAGTAGTTACTAAATAGCTTCTATGCAATGCGAACAGTATGTCGTTTTCATGGAAAAGCAACTCCATCCGAAACTACATGCCTTTACCAAGTTTTTGCTGGGAAGATTATACAAAAGTTTTCTAAAAAACAATTCAAAAAAATATTGAAAGGAAAATAAAAACTTTAAGAAATATGAAATTATTGTATTACCTTATGAAGTATTCTCTATCGAATCTTTCGACATATTTTATTTTTCAAAAGTTTTGTTACTTCTCGTTAGAGAATGTCATAAGAATTTAATGAAATTTGAAAACAATTTTACTTTTGTCAAGTTAATTTCTTGATTTTTTAATAGTATTGTTGGTTTGTGGAAAAGAATATTAAATAAGTTGCACTTTGAAAATATTTACTATTATAAAAACATTATTGAAACACAACGTGTTTTAGCTCTTATGCGGCATATGTCTTACATAAGCAATGAAACTGTAAAGAAATACGAGGGCGGATCAATTAGTCCGTGACTTTTCGAACTTCCTTCGTAGTTATATGAAATACAACACTATTCCCATCAAGTACCACCTGTTAGTAGACTACTGTCAAATTTTGAGCAAGTGTCGTCATTTACTTTGCGTAAAAAATAGGATTTTTCGAGGTCCTTAAAATAGGCATTTTTTGGTCAATAATTTCATCGTTGGACCTGAATCTCTTTCCATCGAGCCATTTCTTTAGGTTTGGAAATAGGAAGTAGTCACTAGGGGCTAAATCTCGAGAATATGGCGGATGAGGTACCAATTCGTAGCACAATTCATAGAGTTTTGCCAATAAAATACGTGTGCACCCGTGCATCATCTTGATGAAAAAGAACATTTTTCTTGGCCATATGGGGTCGTTTTCTTTTTAAATCCTCATTAAATCGGTCTAATAAGTTGGCATAATATTCGCCGCGGCACCCATCTTGCAGACAACTTTCTTATAACCCAGCTGATCATTTAAAATCGAAACCACACTGCCATATGAAATGCCTATGGCATCAACAATCTCACGCACTTTTACTTTTCGGTCGACCAACAATATCGTGGATTTTTTCTACAACTTCGGGTGTACTGACCTCAATTTGGACTTGTGCGATCACAAAGAAATACAGTAAACCACTTTTTTACCATTGAAATCGCTGGTGCTTTTCCTTGTAAATTAGAAATTTATTTATACGAGAACCCAATTTCTTTTGCGAATAACTCGAAATTTTTGGGGTGTATTGCAAATTTTTAAAACTGATTTATGACGTCCTCAAGAAAGCCTTTAACCTACACTATATCATTTCTCGAGTGATTTTTCACTGTAACAGAGTATTATTAAAAAAGCCTCAACTTGTAAATAAAACATTGATTGTTTATCAGTATTTTCTTTTTTTTTTTTTGTTATTTATTATTATATTTTAAATAATTTATGAGCTAAATAAGCAAATGACTAATTTTGGTTATTTATAATAAAAGAAATATTATTTAAGCCATACATATTTTAAGGCGTTATTTAAAAAACATTTTTTAACAAAAAAAAAAAAAAAAAAAAAAAATATATATAACTCTATTATATTTAGCTTATTGTGAGTGTTTCCGGTATTTTTTTTTTATTGACATTTTATTTATAAAGTACAACGTTTTTGTATTTTAAAGTTAAAAATATTCATTGTTTTTTTTAATACAAATATTTTTTATATTATTTTTAAAATGTGAAATTTATGTAAGCATGCTAACATCAAAATAGGGGCGTTCGTGTTTCCCATACCAGTACCAGTTTAATAATGTCAAGTTACTTAACACGACAGATGTAAAATAGGCATTTACAATTTCATACCCGTACTCCATTACATTACAAATGCAGCATTCAAATGTACAGGGAGAAATTCTTTAATTGAAATTAGCAATGATTATTAACAATTGCATAAATTGAAAGGTGAATTGAATAAAATAAACTACTATTTAACATTAAAATGATTTATATTACCATATATAACAATTTAATGTTGGCCCAAAACAATAGTCAACACTTACTTGAATTTTAAATTGTGTACACCTATTCACCTATATTTTCTCAGGGTAACTTTTTCAAATTTATAATACAGTCATAATAAAGTACATCTATAAAATATCAAACTACAAAGTAATATCTTATATATTTCTGTATTTTTTGTGCAACATGTGCTATCCCCAAAGAGGGAGAGAGAGAGAGAGAGAGAGAGAGAGAGAGGAAAAACCCCAACAATATTTAACACATATACACTCGTACGACAATCAAGTTACATGACCTTTCTTTAATTTAAAACAATAGGAGTACAATGAAATGAAAACGAAACTGAAAGGTTACAAATGCTAAATTAGTTGCTAATTAAAAATAATTAATTAAATTTTAAATAAAAACCACAAGTGAAAGTTTTGTGATGTGTATAAGTAAACCACAAAATACTGCATGTAAGTAGGGCAGTACTTTTAATACAAATACAACATGTATAAAGTATAAAATAGTTTATATGTACGGGTAACCCTCGATTTATGCGGTACTTCATTTATTACTTTATAAGACGATTCAATAATAGTGACCATTTTTTTAAATACACGTTTTTATTTAACGTTAACTTGATTTAACGCTTTTAGACAATAGTGTCAAACCTAGAATTATACGAAATATAGTACTGTGTTGAAAAGAATTTATTGAAACAAATTAATTAAATAATAAAAATAATGGTTGCAAAACAAAGGAATATAATTTATAAGCAAAATAGAAAAAATGTTTTTTTAATAGATTAAAAAAAGGAGAAAAAACAGATAGCAAGATCATAAAATTGTAATGAAAATACAATAAGAATAATTCAAATAAATATGTATTATAGGATCAGCAAAACGTGTGTGCGAAATAGAGAAAAATTCAAAATACACTTATAAATTTCATATAAAAACAAAATAATAACAATTTTGTTTTATTATTATTATTATTATTATTATTATTATTGTTATTATTATTATTATAATAATATATAACGGTATTTAATGTACCACATGATTTTTTTTTAAATAGCAAGAAAAAATAATTCGATATTTTTTAATTTAACGTGATTTTTAGGTCCTAAACTAACATTTTTCATTTAATTAGTATTTCAGTTTACGCGATATATAAAAATATTGGCCCCGAAATATTATTTTGTATCTATTCTTAACCCTAATTTACGCTTACATTATCCGATCTCAGTGAATCGCGTAAATGGAGGGTTACCTGTATGTATGTGATGATGTGCACTTGTGACGTACGTATTAAAATTGTAAAAAAAATATAATTGTTCAAAGAATTTAATAGAAAAATTCATAGAAATAGCATATAGGCCAATAAAAATATACGTTTATACTGACACACAAATTAAATATACATTACATAAATATTAATATAACGTGTCATCAGATTTTAATTTGTTTATAGTGTTTTATTTTTATAATTACTTTATTTAGTAAAATATCTTAATGAAAATAATTCATTGCGTATCATGAAATCCGATATTTTGAGCATTTTGGTGTTTAAACATGATCTTTGGGTACTGTTTTTTATCATTTGCGTAGTTGTTACCCATCCAGTCTAGATTAAATTTAGATCTTTATTAGTTATTAATAGTGCGATGATACTAATATAATTTTTTACAAATTATTTGTTACGACTTTGGAAATACTGACTAAATACTTCTTACTGGAAGAAGGCATTGGAAAGTAAAGGATATGACCATTTATTGTAAGAAATTTTGCGGTTAAGTTGTGCTTATTAATAAGTAAATCTATGGTACTTCAGATATACGCAAGTTCTGTAAGCTTAAAGATATGTTAACTACATATCCTAGAAAAATGATGCTACCTATCTTAGTTTATATTAAACTATAACTTCAACAATAAAAAAAATTATAATGGAAAAATATGCAGTGAAATGCCGCCACGGGGACTGAACATAAAACTCTGTTGCTGACTAATCAAAATTTTCACCGTTTAAAGGGGAATCTTATAAATGTCACTCATATAAAATGAGTTGTATCATAAAAATTGCCATTCTAACATCTTAATATATGTATCGTACATCCAAGGCGGACAGAATTTTAACCAAGCCTGTAGTGACAAAATTTAATTATGGACACCGAACTATCTCTAAAAACAGCTTCCGATTAAATAAAAAATAAGATAAAAATCTGATTTTATTAAATATATTTCGTACCAATATTTATTAAAATATATTTTATAAAAAATTTATGCTAAAGTAAAAGTCAGATGTCAAGTAACTTCATGCTATAAAATTTTTTGTATGTTGTATGAACTTTAAATGGTCAATCAATGGTTCAATATTTTTCTCTTTTTACGAAAACAGTTAGAAAATAATTAACAAAATTTTCATCGTCGTTTAAAGACAGCTGCAGTATGTTTCAATTAAGTGGTAAATTTTTAAAGTCGGAAAATTTTTGTGAGAAATACAACCATTTGAAATTCAAATATGAATCTTTTGTAGAGGTGCACGAACTTTTAGTGGTTAGGGTAGTATATATTGGTTTCGTTATGAAAAAAACTATAGAGACATTGATTTTTAATTACAAGGAATATAAGAATAAATATTTTTTGAAAAGAAAATTATATTGAAGTTTATAAACATTATGTTTTATTAGGCCTTTGGTTAATTTTATAAAATCTTTGTATATAAAGAGGCAATAAAGAATTATTGTTTAAATTACTAAAGCATCAGTACTTTAACTTTTGTTGAAAAAGCTATTGTTAAAGGAAATATTTTGAAAACAGTATTATGTAGTTTTCGCCTCATTCTCATCATTTCTTTTCTTAAGCAATAATACATTACGCGTATTTAAGTAGCACCTTTTGAAAATTGTGCCTTTTTATTATAATTTTTTCTTTTGAAATAAAATTAGTACTTTCAGCAAAAAAGTTTCAACAAAATTTGAGATAAATAACCTTTGTACAACTACACACCATCTTATCAAATTTCACAATGATCCGTTCATAATTGATCTAACTCCCATATAAGGCCCTCTCCTGAAAATCATTTGGAAGTGCTAAAATTCTACATAAAAACAATTATAAAATTTCAGACATATCAGTCCGTAATGGACCATAGTTCCCATATAAAGTCCTATCTCGAGTTTCACTTAAAAGCCTATGACATATGTTGTAGGGTATTATATAGTCGTGTTTGATCGACTGTAACTTTTAACTTATTTTTAATTTTTTGAAAATTGTTTTTCTTCTTTTTTTTAAATACTTTTTTTGGTAATCAACATTTTTTAATTGGAGATTTCTTGAAACTATTTTTAAAAAGTATTTTTTTTTTTTCTAAATACCGCTACTTTTTTAAATTTATACATTATTTTACTATTACTATTACAATTTTTTTATATCCACCATCAAAAAGATGAGGGGTATATTGGGCTTGTTATTCCATATGTAACATGCCAAAGAAATCATTTAAGACTGCATAAAGTATATATATTCTGGGTCCTGGTAAGATTCTGAGTCGATCTAACTATGTCCATCAGTCTTTTTGTTGAAAGCACGATGGGGCTCGGTGCAGACGTCACATATAAAGTTTGTTTGGTAAATGGGCAAAATCGGTTCATAAGCAAAAAAGTTATGGAATAAATACCAAAAAAATAGGGTGCTCGTCATAACTCCAATTTATACTTTTAGGACGAAATTTTTCGCAAAAAAGCATATACAGCAATGAAATTTTACACAAATAGTTAAAGATCCAATGTGAACGCGGAAACCAAAAATAAGCGTGGTCCGCCTACTTTACCACTTACATCTCATGTAAGGTGAACTTTTAAAAAGTTTTTGATGGTGAATAGATGGTATATAGATTCAGCCACTTACTTATTTTGAACTAAAGAATGATTTTAAAAGAAAACAAACTTAAAATTATTTTTTTTTATGAAGATTATATTATTTATATAAGAAAATTTAAATGTTTGGAGTAAGATACCGTACAAACAAATAAAGGTCATGGAGTGAAAATTATAAAAATCTATAATAATTTATTATTATTATTATTATTATTATTATTATTTTCAATAAATGAGAAAGTCTATGTATAAAAATTTTTAATCAACACAACTAGTTGGTGCAAGTAATATGTATCAGCGAATAATGATCTTCAAAATAAATAAAATATAAAGCAATGTTCCCAAAATAGTTTATTTAAAGTTTTAATTTGTTTTTTTCTTCTTGAAATATATCAACAACGAATTTTAAGACCAATCTAAATTTTTGTTTTTTATTTTTGGTTTAATTTTCAAAATTAAATAAATTGGTGTAACAAAAAGCATACATATATATTTTATATTCGACACCTTTAGTCGGCTTACAAGCTACATGTTACAATTAATGTCTACATATTAAACATTTAATAAATATTCTACTCGTACATTTTTAGATACCATACGAGACAAGGTATCATACTTGTATTTATTTACACTCTTATTACTTGTTTTTTGTTACTTTTAGACGGGTACTCCCATAAACATATACACAAACACTCTCATACATAAAAATCAGTGTTGCCAGTTAAGCCTTTTTAAGGTTAAATATAGCCTTTTATTTCGCATTTCGCCTCAAAATTTTCATTTTAGCTTCTAGCCTTTTTTGATTTAAAAAGGCTAAAATGTTAGTATTGTAACAGTGAAGAAAAAAAATTTTGTTTGTACTCTTCCTCCTTATACAAATCTAAAATAAAAAATAATTTTATGTACTTATTCGATATTATAATTATTTTTCATTAACCATAGAAACATTAAATAATACTATGTTCACGTATGCGGATTTTTTACTGTTTTTTTTTTCTTTTTTTGCAAACCACTAAGAGTTTTTAAATTACTCTTCACACAGCACTTTTATAGATTTTTTCAAATGAGATGTTTCTTCCCTGTATGGAAATTATACCCAATGTACATTTACGCTTTATATCTCGCTTGAATTGGACTTGAAAAAAAGAACTCCCGACAGTTTTGTTGATTTCGTTTGACAATTAGATAAAAAACAAAATAACACTATCACTAAACAAACTTAAATAGCTTTCATGTTTGACAAGATCTTGTTTATTTCTATTTTACTTTAATTTATGGTTAAGTTTACAACAAATTTTATTTATTTCTTAATTTATTTTAATTTTAAAAATATTTACAATGAAAATTAATTTATATTTAGCACACTCTTGTATTTTACTAATACACTGAAAAATAAAACAATGTTGGATAACGACATTTTTCGAAAATCTAGTTAAATTTTATGAGTTTTTGGTAAAATCTCATTATAAACTAGATTTCGATTTATATGGGAAATCTAATTAAAATCTTTTAAAATTATGTTGATTTTGATCGAAATTTAATATGTGCAAATGTAAATCGGGTACTATCATGTACTTTGTATGTTAAATAATTAAACATTTTAAAATGAGAAGTTTTTTACGAGTTCAAATATATGAAAAAACAATCTAAATTTTGGCGTTTAATAATTAAACTAATGGTTTTTCAAGAAACACATATACATTAACATAGTATAAACATAATTTAACATAATTTTATTTATTTTTATATAAAATTCTTATAAGAGCAAAAAATAACCTACAGATTAAGAAATGCTTAATCAAAAATTAATTATAGTTTAAAAATGTAGAAAAACCACTCAGAACATTATATATTTTTTCATATAAAATTTAACCCAAATATGTACCGGTTTTTTGAGCGATTTTTCAATGGATGATTTTGCTGGCAGCTGTTCCATGTTTTATTTATAAACTTATTACAATATCTCTAAAAAACAACAAATATCAAAAACTAATGAGAAAGAGGAAAAATAAGTTTTTAAATTAAAGAAAAACTTGACCTTTTGCTGGCCTTAGTTTTTGGGACATTTAGCCTTTTTTTTAGACTTTTTTTATAGTTCAATTTAATCTCTTTTTTCTCGCCTTCTGACAACACTAATATAAGAATACATATATATGGAATAGGAAATGTGGGTGTTTATTTATGGCACATTAAATGGTAACGCACTGAGGGCAACTTAACATATAAACACTTAATGTTACAGCTTATGAGTTGAATTTTGTGTACACATTTTGAATTTTAATAAAGTTGTTAAAAAGTATCTATGAGTTACGTTGATGTTTGTTTTTTTTTTTTTTTTTTTTTTTTTTGTTTTCTGGCAATATTGTCATTGTTATCATTTGCTTTTTGTTTTTGTTTTGTTCTTCATCTGGTACTTGTATTTGTATACTTTTTTTATAAAAAATGTATAGATATGAGTTTGTTATTTTTGCCGTTACTGTCTGTTATTATGAGAAGAGTTTGATATGATTTTTTTTTTTTTTTTGGACTATGTGAAGTTTGAAATTGCTTGAATGGATGAAATAAATAAATGGCAGTAATGTATCTACACTAGTTTGCCTGAGTTTATTTGATTGTAAATGTGTGGACCGCTGTTGTCATGTACCTTTTTTAGGGGACTTTAGGTGGTTGTTTTTTTGTTACAAAATTCGTGTTGCAAAAACGTTAAGAACAACACTTCAATATTTAAAACCCTAAAGAAAATGAGAGAAGCAAAAAAAAGTAGCAGGTGTAAATCGAATATATTTATACCCTACACCAGCATAGGTGGTTGGGGTATGATGCGTATACCTTAAAGTATATCAATCGACTCAGAATAACCTTTTGAGTCGATCGAACGATATACGTCCATCCGGCTGACTGGCTGGTTGTCCATGTAAATCTTGCGCACAAAGTACGGGTCGCAATTTTAAAGATAATCCAATGAAATTTGGCTCATGAGACTTTTATGATACAAAAACAACAAAGCCTATTGAAATTGGTTATGATCGGTCCATTATTTCACCTAGACCCTATACAAATTTCCCCCCGGAATAGAGTTTAAACATTCAATAATGCCTTAAAAATAAGAATATTTTAATTCAGTGTAAAGAAGTTCTGTACAAAGTATCAATTTTGTATCAAATTTTATGAAAATCAGTCCACAATTGACCACAGCTTCCATATAAACCCCTCTTCCAAAAATCAATTTAACGTGCTTAAATCCCATACGAATTTTAGTATCAATAACACGAATAAATTTCATGTTATTATAAACAACATCGCCAAATATTATGATGATCGATCCGTAATTTACCGTAGCTCCCAACTTCCAGGAATCGCCATAAAGTGCTTAAAATCATCTAGATATTAGTATCCACGCATTTTTCTGTATTTGTGATAATTCTGTATATATAATATAAGTCCTCTTCCCTAATTTTTATACTCGTACATATTGGTGCAGGGTATCATATAGTCGCTGTTTAGCGACTATATCTTTCTTTCTCGTTTTGGTATACTTTTGTGTATATTTGGCATGAAGTCTATTTACCGCACAGACATGTATCATATGTTAAACGATTTTTTGTAAAAGAATATAAGTATATTGGAATGTGCTTTTTTGGTTGTAAGGGAGTTTTGTATACCCGCCTCTAAATTATGTGATTTTAATTCTAATAATTTTTAATTCTTAAAGTATCTCTAAATCAATTTTTAAATATTAAATTAATAATTATATCAAAATTGCTTTAATATTATATAAGATCATATATTTTACAAACCTGATATTTCATAATTTGATACCTACTGTTACTGTGTGGAACATGGCTGGGTACAAACTAATCAAATGCGGGCTTATTGCTTTAAATAGATTGCTGTATATGTCTGCTGTTGTTGTTCCATAAGAGACACCAGTGTAATGGCAATATGTAGATATATATTAGTGAAAGAGTAGAGTCTAGTAGCATACAATAATAAACATGTCATAAGTGGTAGGAGTTAAAAGGTTGTTACGTTATGAAAATATTTTTAAGTCCGTAGGTTTTAACATGCTTATATACATATATGGACAATAAAATAGGCGTGAATTTCTCCAAATGATAAAATGTAAAAATTTTATATTTTAAAATTGTTTAAACTTATATTTATATTTTATTTATTAAATACATCAATTTAAAGAAAAATAAAATAATTTTGAAATTAGTCTGAATATCAGAGGAGCTTTTGGAAGAAAATCCATGTTTTTCTGTGAACAGTAAAATAGTTGTGTTTAAAAGTCTTAAAATTAAAAAATAACTTCCTATTTTTCAAACTAAATAATAATAAAACGCAAATAATATAATGAGAAGACATAATTACCATTTTCGCAGACATACACTCCAAAAGTCCTTGCTAGGTTTTTAAACCTTTACTACTAAAAATTATTGATTTTTTTCTCACTAGTTGGGTTGCTATACTACTAAAATAATTGTTTTAAGCTTATTTAATAATTTTAACTAGAATTTTAATACAAAGAATAACTTATTTATACAGAAACATTCAGATTATATCTTAATACCGGCTGTCCCAACATACTTCATGAACTGTTTTTGTCCTTATAAATCTAAAACTTCTGCAAAAGTTGTACATAAGAGCCACTATAAAAATTTTGGAACTCCGGGACATTTTCGGATAATGCAAGATATTTTCCAAATAAGATTAAGCAGGCCCATGAATTATGATAGAAACAATATAATACATAAAAACTATAAAAGTGTAATTTTGTTGCAAAAATAAGAATCTGTCTAATGAAAAAAGATGTCAAAAGCGATTAAAGTTGGTTGAAAGGAAGAAATTGTGATATTATATGAACGAAAGTCGAAATATGTGAGTGCATTTAGTTATATCTGAAACATTTTAATGAAAATAAAAATGTGAAATTTTTATGCTAGAATTTATTGGAAATAATTAGGGTCCCTCGACCATAATCTGAATACAATATACCACAATGTTTTAGAGGATAACGTCTTGAATCGTTCATCAATTCTGATGGAAATGTGGCCCTGGGAATATAATATGGAAGTTTTAAAATAATCAAGTACATTCTATAATATAAATTCTACCTAAAATCTTTATATCTATATATATATAGTAAAAAAAAATTATAATTTTTATTAATAACGATATAATATCCAGTGATAATCAAGAAAATTAAAAAAAAAAATATTTTCTTTCATGCTGCTATTACATTTTATTAATTTCTACATTCAAAATTAGAAAATTATTTTTTAATTTGCGAACACACCTATTTTAATGCCCACAGAAAAATTTGGATTTTCTTATAAAAACCACATCAGCCACTTTTTGGCCCCTTTTTTAAAATGGAACTAAAACCTTTTAAGACCATGTGCTGAATGACGAGAAACTCAACCCATTATATGTTAATTCCAACGAAGAAATTAATTACTTTGGGATTATTTCACAATATAGTGATGTAAAAATAAGAACCCAAAAGTTTAAAAAACTAAACTGAAGCTAATGATAAAGTTTATAGACAACTATTTGAAACATCAAATGGCGAATCTTTTTGGACCGGACTGTGGAAATTAAAAAAAAAAATGTTTTAAATGAACGCCTTTTTTCTAAATTATCACTAATGAAATATAAATTATCCAACAGACTTAAGGTCAAAACTTGTGAATCTATATTTTTAGTCCCAAATTTGTTAGACTATAGTCCGAATGAAGACCTAGTACAAAAGTACAGAAGTTTAATTAATAAAAAGAGAACTTTTACAAATAAATCATTATTTTTGTAATAATAAAAGCCATTATAAATTATTTTGTTAACAAAATTTATTTTAGTAGATTTTTTTAAATACAATATTTTTGTTTTTACAAATAAATAAATTTTTAAAAGTTTTTTTTAGATATTGAAGCAATTGACCCTCTTAAAAAAAAGAATACCTTTTTGGCGATTTTGTTCTTTGAAATCACTTTTTTGAACACTTTTTAAAAACTCTCAATGGTAATGCTGCTTCCGATTTCCAAAACCCAATGTATGTAAATTCAAAAAGTATTTTCTTATTTCTTGGATAGTTACATTTAATAAATAAAACTTAAATATAAGTTTAACAAATTTTAAAACATAAAATTTATTTATTAAAAATTTACTTAAAAAAAAACTGGCCCAAAAAAATGCCAGAAAAAGATCTAGAAGCTAAAACAAAAATTTTGAAGCTAAAAGCAACATAAAATACTTGATTTAACTTTAAAAAGGGTAAACAGGCAACACTGGTTATAATTATAAAAAAAAAACTAAAAACTTTATTTGATTTCAATAACTTAATATGCAAAATGTTTTAGATAAATTAAAAATTTTTAGGAATACTGGAATACGACCCGATCACAAATAATCTTTGAAAAGTTTTTAAATTTTATAACATTTTTGTTTAGTGGTAAATCTTATGCATATGTATATCATGCATTCCATGGGACACTTCGTATGAAAAATAAATTTAGTTTCAGATTTAGTAAAACCACATTGATATATGTATCAATTTTAGTTATTTAAAATTTCAAAAAAAGTTTCACTTTTCTTGTGATTTTAATTATACATATCTTTGAAATTTTAAGTCTGATTTCATAGTCAACAAAGGAAATAGTTTTCAAAGAAATACATGGATAATACAAATGCATTTTTTAAAACTTTCTTCCAATTTCGAATTTTATTTCCTTAAATAAACACAACTAAACAATTTGAATAAATTTTGTTAGCTTCATAGAGAAAATATTTAGTGAATATGAATACAAAATTGAAAGACATGAGGTCAAAAATTTTATTTTTTATGTGTTCTTTCGTGGAATTCATGATATATATACAGTGAAATATTGTGTACAAAATTTGCAGTATAACTATCTTAAAATGTTGAAGAAATTCACAATATTTGAAATATATATATATATATATTTTTTTTTTTTAACATGAAACTATAACATTTTCAAATGTTTCAGCGGTAAGAATACCTAAATTTGTTTTCGTAACGGGCATACGGACGGTCATATTTCTACCATCATAGTGATTCATAATGACATGACGAACAGCTACATAATATATAACTCTTTTTCGTATAATATATTTAATTTTTTTACTTGGAAAAAATTCTTGTTTATGTATAATATATTAAAAATAAAACACGAACCATTGTAAGAAATAAAAAAATGTAAGGGTATGATACAGTTCCTTACAAAGCCATAACCGCCAGAATATAATAACTGGCAACATATTCGAAACTTGCTTTTGAATGAGAATATATGATTCCAAATCATCTTCATCATCTCTAAAATTTCATTCACTTACCAAATACTATTTTGGATTTATAACAAAACCAACTTTATCTTAAGTGATATAATAATGCATAAACAAGCACAAAAATTCTTATCCTCTATTTTTGTATTTTGCACTTACGATATTTTCCAGACCAGCGCTCGATTTATTGCCAAACAATATATTATTGATTATGGATCATTTTAAAACTATACGATGATCTTATAGTAGCTGCCCGGATGTCATTCTGCAAAATTAACCTTCGACATCGATGAGCACTCTGTTAGCATTCTTCAAATCAGTTAAATTATCTTTAAAATTTCCCAATCAGCATCTTTTTGAAATATAATACATTTTTGAAATACTTATTTTAATTTTCTTAATATAATAACATAAAATAAAAAAAATCCAATCTGTGATTGGATTTAGCATACAGTGAATCAAACAATTCAGAAATAAGTACAAGTTTTTATTTAGTTCACTGTATATTGAACAATATTAAGGAAAATATTCTCGAGACTCATTTATAATCAATGGTCAAAAAGTTACAGACTTTTGATCAGAAAATTTCCCAGTGTATGGCATCTCAAATTTTCCCTTTTATACTTCATCTAATAAACAGTTTATTCTGAAACTGAAGTCTTCGAAGTGGAAAATAAATTTCCAATGAAGCAAACTACATTTTCTGAGAATGACTGGTTAAAGTGTTTTTATGAGCGCACCTAATATCAATATGTGTATATTTTAGGTTGACTATGGTCAAAATAATAAATCAAGCAGCTTAATGGTAACATGACATGTTAGAATAATATTGAACAAAAATAAAAAAACAAATATTTAAGCGTTTTACAAAATATTGGAAATATAAAATGATGAGTATGGAAATTAAAACTTCCTTAAGAAATTTAAAAATGTTAATCATTTTATTGTAAAGTTTCTGTACAAATTCAAACAAATTTATATTGAAAAAAATAAAAAAGCAAAAATAGTACAAGTTCTCTCATTTAGTTATTGCATACATATAAAGTTTAGCTCACGAAAAAAACACTACTAGAAGAAATGTAATTTTTAGATTTTGTAACGATGACCTTAGAATTGGCATGTTTAAATTCGTATTTATTATACTGTCAAAGATAACGTTAAGTAACACATTTATCCATTCAAATAACTTAATCAAAAATAATTTGAACGTAATGCAAATCCCTAAATTAATTCTGTGCGAATCTGACTCTACTTTATTCTACTTCTCATATCTAACTTTAGTTTCTCTTCGTTATACTCTATTGTAAAATTCCTAATTTCTGTTTACTAAATTTCCTATTTCTTCTCTTTCTTCTGCCTTCTTTGTCTTACTTTCTCTAGATGTTCTTTCGCTTATCTCTGCTAACAGTGTTGTTAGCGTGCTCAACGTATGCCATACAAATAAAACCCTCTTATGGACCACCACCTCAACGGCAACCACATCGTGAATATGGCGTGCCACAACAATTGCCTTTCCGCGAATATGGACCACCTGCTTTGAAATATGGTCCTCCAAAATTGAATTTCATTGGCGGTAGTGGTGGCGGCTCTTTTTCAGGACTACACGAACAAATAAAAAATCACTATGGTTCACCTAAACCATTCTACGGTCCTCCTCATAAGCCTCAACAGCAATATGGACCACCACCAAGCCAACAATATGGTCCACCTCCACCACAAAAATTACAACATAAACCAGCTCCTTCTTATGGTCCACCAAAGCCTTTATATGGTCCCCCTACATCATTGCCACCACAATCCTTGCCTTCGTTTCATCCAGCTCCTCAATTTAAGCCCCCTCATCAACCGGCTACCTCTTATGGACCACCACCTTCTGGACCTTTGAATATACCCCCTAAGCAAATTTACGGACCACCACCACCAAATTATGGACCACCACCGTTGCCTAATTTCAATCGTGTTCCCGAAACTACTGTTATTATACAAGGAGGACAAAGTTCTCAACAAAGTCAACATCATCAACAGCAACAACAACAAGTGCAAATACAAATTGATGCCTCCGGACATACACATTCAGTATCAGGCTCACAAGCTCCTTTTCATACTGCCTGTGATGGTTGGAAACCCATACCCGCTCCTGCTGGTGCATATGTCGAAAACAATCATATTGAAACCCAATCCGGTTATAGTCAAGTAGCTCAAGGTTCAACTCATGGCAGTAGTTCTTCGGGCTCATCATTCTCCACCACACAATACAGTGGTGGTTCTAGTGCTGGTTTTAGTACGGGTATTGGTGCTACTGGTTCTACTTCTACAATTTTGGTTAGTGGTTCCGGTTCGGATAGTAACAGTATTGTTAATGGTTTATCTGATGAGCAATTGGTAGCTGTTGCTTTGCAGTCAGGCGATTTTGAAGGTGGCAGTGTAGTGCAACAACAAAATGTTTTGCCCTCAACTGGACAAGCTGAAGATTTTAATCAACATGGTTTGAATTCGATAGAAGCTGAAGCTTTACAGGTAAGAACCTTTAAAATCTTATCTTTTAAAACAAACAACACATGTGTTTACTTCTTTCTGTGTCTTTTCAGCTCTCTTTGGGTTCCATTGGAGATTCATATAGCAAACCCCCAGCAGATTCCTATGCTCCCGGCTCCAAATACTCACATAAATTCAATCAACAATCCGGTTCTCATAGTAGTTTTGGTATTAGCGGATCCGGTGGTAGTTTTGGAACACCTAACGGCAAATATGGACCTCCTTCACAACTCAATGGAAAATACGGACCTCCAACACAACCTAGCGGTAACTATGGACCTCCACCACCACCCAGTGGCAACTATGGACCTCCTCCACCACCTCCCAGCGGCAATTATGGACCTCCTCCACCACCTCCTAGCGGAAACTATGTACCTCCACCCCCATCTGGTCAAGGTGCTGCCGCTTTTGTTCATCATCATGCTCAAGCTGGTTTAGGTATTCAATACGGTAAACAATCTGGCAATTTAGCTCCTTTCCCTCCTCATGGCGGTGCACCACCCAGCAAACCAGTTGCCTTCAGACCACCTGTACCACAAGGACTTTTCGAAACTATTGGTGCCACTGTAGAACATTTAGATAAATTCGGTGTTAAGCCTCCGGTACAAGCACCTACCTATATACCTCCTGCAGCTAGTGAAATACCTCAAACTGGTCCTGGCAATTTGCATATTGGATATGGTGCGCCACAACAACAGCAACAAATACATCAAGCCATTATTGAACAGCAATTGCCTCAGCAACAGCCACCTCAAGTTTTTGTGCAAATTGAACAGCAACAACAACATCACCACCAACAAAAGCAGCAGCAACAACAATTTGGTAATGCTCATGCTGAATATGGCGTGCCACCACCACCTCCTCCATCTCATCAGGGACCACCTCCATCACAATATCTACCTCCCTTACCACCAGCTGAATTGCAACAAAAATACTTGCCACCCACCGGTCCTCAACAGCAACAATTTAATAGTGGTGCTTCCTACACTTCAAGTGCCACAGCTGCTTTTGAAAATTCGGCATTTGCTGCCACTCAATATAATCATGCAATTGTACATGGCCAGGCCTTACCTCTGCCGAAAGAGCAACCGCGCTTCCATGAATGCGGTCATGGCCCTAATCTAGTAGGTGGCGGAAGCTTTAATTACCAACAGCAACAACAAAAATACTCATCTGGTTCTAGCACATCAATTGCCCAAAGCATACCCGTAGCTGAACAACACACACAATTTATTGCAGGTCCAGCTTCTAGCTATGGGCCTCCCCCATCAGGTGGTAATGAAATCGATCATATTGGTTATGCCTCAGAAAAATCTCAAGTTACTGCTCTACCCGATGGCACCAATCCCGAAGGTTTACCCGGGTTGGATGGCCTTAATGTTCTTTCAACACAAAAGTCTCAATCCATTCATCTTAGCTCTCAGGAAACCAGCAATGGCAACACCTATCAAGTACAATTTGGTGATAACGATCAACAAGCTAATCATGAAGAAATATTGTCAGCTGGTCTTTTACAAACTATTCTCAATGCTGTAGAACAACCTCAACAGCAACATCAACCTTTACCTGCTAATCACAAAGCTGAAAGTCGTTCAGACATTGATATCCACGATGATCCCATAGAAGCGGAAGATGAAAATGAACCTGGTGTAGCTACCCAAGAATCCAAACATGTCGAAGTTAAAGTTCAACCTGATTCCGAACAAGAGACTCCTGCCGATGTGCAAGAAATTAAACCCATTGTGGTCAAGGAAGAAAACGAAGCTAAACACTAAATGAAACGATAAAGTGATGAAGAGAAAATAACTACGATAACAAGCAAAAGAGAGTCTTAAACTCTCCTTAGTCACTATTTATTTCTTTTCCTAATTATGCTTTTTTTTAAACATATTTTTTATTTATTTCATTTTAGTTTTGCTCTTAATTTAAGCTCATTTTAAATTAAATACTTGTAATTTTATTTATTTTCTCATTTTATGTCGTTATTATTTAAGAGAACATCTAATTTAAAAATCAATATTTGTTTCAAATTTGAAAGTTGCCATAACAAAACCATCAGAACTTTTAAAATATTTATTTATTTTTTTTTTTTTTTTGTAGATGTCTATAAAATTGCCACTTTATACTTTATTAGCTGTGTAAATTTCACGAGTTTACATGCAGTAAAATAATTGTTATAAATTAATTAAAACATATTTATATATAATATTTTAAACATTAAGGGAATTTGTAGAATATTTATGAAATTAAATTATATAAAAAAACAAATATTAAAAAAAAATCATTATTATATATATGTTATGTTAATCATACTCATTTGTATTATAAATTAATAATTTATTATAAATAGAATGTAAATTATAAAAAAAAAACATTGAGTAATTTTCTTTTTTTTTATTTTTAAGCACTGCGTTTGTTTTTTATGACTATAATGATTTTTTCGTGAAAAAAAAATAAACAAATAAAATAATACAAATAATAGTATTGTTCCGTATTGTACCAGTACCTATGTTTACGGGTAAAATGTTGTTTTTCGATACCTGTATGTTTGCTGGGTTGACCTGTTGAGCTGGATGTTGTCTCGCCAACCGGTTGCGCACACTCACACAAAAAAAAACCACCCTTAGTTTATTCGCCTTTTTTTTTCTTAAAAATTCTTTTATTTCTTCACTTCCCATCTTTTCTTTATGTTAACGTCTTTGAAATTCTTTCACACTAATAATTTTATTTATATTTATTCTGTTTCACTTATTTCTGTTATTAAAGGAGAAAGCTCTTGATGTTTCTTCGTTTGTCGCCCCTTATGTAATAAACCTTTTTTTTCCTTTTTATGGACAATAAAAAGCACAGGCTTGACCTGTGTACAAGCAAACCACTTGTTGTAGGGCTACAAAAGCAGTGTTGCCACATGTTGTTTACATAACATAAAACATTCCTGTCCACACCAGACACAAACATCATGGCCATGATGTTAAATGTAGACAGTTTATGCTTACCTGATGTCTAAGGACGACAAACGACATAAACAACCTAATTTAAAGGTAATGACTAGAAGCCAGGGAAGGAAATAAACAACATTGATCAACATTGGAAAAGTATCGGATAAAATATAATGCAGATATTGTAGATATGGATATAGGAACATTTCGATCTTTCTCTATCATGTCATATTTTTAACCCATTCATGATCAAAGAAAATATACATCCCTGAGGAGTTTTCAGATTATATAATTTTCTACAAAAAATACTCATTCATGTTATATAGACAAGAAATTTTGCTACATAAACATAGTATAAGTTAAGTCCTCAACATATCAAACATAGCTAATATATTTCTTTAAAGTTGTAAAAATCAAGAATTTCCCAATTAACCCTCATAAAACCATAGAAAAAATTAGGTGTAAGTTGTGGGTGTAGAGGGACAATCTATATTTGATGTAAATAACACGTAACCGAAGATTGCAAAAAATGGTAAGAATTTTAAAATCGCACTGACAGAAAATGTGTAGACACAAAAATTTGGAAAAAAATAAACAAATTTAAATAACAAAATCAACAAAAATTGAAGAAAATACCTTGTGAATAATTTCCCTTAGACTAAATATAGTTAAAAAAGTTAAATGCAACATTAGATTTTTAGAAAAAAATTATATAAAATGAAACGTACAAAAATTTGCAAAAAAAAAAATAATAATAACTGTTTCAAAAAAATTAACAAATGAAAATTTTTTCCATGAGTGGTTTAGATGATGTACTTTAAAAAGATAAGACAATATCAAGAGGTTGTATACAGTTTTTTTTACAGGAGGCAAAACAAAAAGTTAAGTTTTCAATGATAATTATATTCTTTGGATATTTTACGATACTTTTTGCGATGATCAAGATCTGAATTTGTTGTTCGCCCCAAACCGATATATTAAAATTTGTTACCAGGACAATTTCTTAAACTTTTTAGAGCGTCCCAGAAGTAATTTGTCACATCATGGATATCAAACAATTAAAAAAATGCACAGGACTTGAGCAACAATAAATTATTTCAAAGATTAAGTTTTTCAAAATTGGTTTGTTTTTCGAAATATAATTTTATTCTATAAAAAAGCGATAAAACGGAATTAATGATGTGCCAAATTTTATTGTTTTTGAGATCTGCTTCACATATTAGAGTCCAACAGTAGCAATTCTTCCTATTCTCGTGCTAAAATCATTGATATTATTTTTCAATTTTCGCCAAATTTAAATGTATTTGCTATCATTTCTCGTTACTCCAGCCGCCAAATTTTAGTTTAAATATTGAATAAAGAAAATTAAGTTTTAAAGATATTCAAGCTCGAATCTTGTCGTATTTTTGCAACACACTCCCTATTATTTGCTTCAAATCAGGGGATTTGTGTTAAACGAGAATGCTGCAAACAAGGTTTCCTAATTATTCTTCGTTTACATTTTCTTGTTGAAAATTTTCTAAAGATTCCAACGGTCATAAGTTTGCAAATATTAGGTTTGGTAAATATATCTTCTTTGATTTATTTTTCTTTGCGGCTAACTGCTTTGAAGAATTGAAGAATTTCTTGATATGGTAAGGTTCTATGTGAGGATGTAACTTGAGAGGATTCTGCGAGCTTAGAAGAAGTAAAAAGGAGATATTTTGTTATTGTACTGTGTATTTACGATATCAAATAAATCGTGAATATTATCATTGAAATATATGTTATATTGTTCTTGAGAATCGAAAATATTGCTTCATTTTTTCACATTGATGTTTTTCACAGTGTCTAACAGTTTTTACGCCTGCAATCATAATGCGATAACCCAGCAAACTGTATTGGTAAATTCAAACCTCCAATCAAACCATTCTGTTCAGTTAGTGAAATATATAAATTTAGGAAATGAAAACACTCACCTCTGAGTATTTTACATCAGTTTGCCGATTTTGCCGATTATATAACATCCGTAAAAATAACAAAAATGCTTCAAATTGTCTATATAATGTTTTCTCTATTTTTCTACATAAGACCCAATATTAAGAATATGGTTGAAATCAATCTTTTAGCGGAGTCAATATCAAAAAGTCGTTATGGTAGCGTATTGCTCTAATACCCCCAAAACTCCAAAACTAGAACTACTCTTGAGAAACTAACGCCATATTTGTATTAGTTCTCATCTACTCAGGTCAGAAAGTTGACTCGAATTTGTAAACTTGTATTATTTGTATATGAGTAACGAATATATAGTCGTTTTTTCTTTGTTTCAAAATCTAAGTCTCTTTTTATTATAAAAATTTTTTTATGATTTTGAGCAATTGGGAGCGCACTATTTCTGATATTTGGATATGGGTAAGTGCTGATAAGCTATAGAGTATCCAAATAAATCCTTGTTAATCAACGACTATTTTGAGCATATATCATATTGCCAGTGCTTAAATGTGTATCTAAAACTAAAATCAAGTATTACCATATTAGCATATTTTGTGGCAGATTTTGTTAAATGCTTTTTATCATAATCGATTTATAGTACACAAATTTTTACAATGTATATTTTTTATCTGCAAATTTTCAATTTAAAAATTTTCAAAATTGGAGAAAACTAATTGAAAATGTACACATAGAAAAAAGTTGGTTACAAATATTAGTATTTAATAATTAATCTCTATATCTGTAGTTCTAAAATTATCATTATAATAGAATAACAGTTATTACAATTTTTGTGTTAGATATAATAAACAATTTTGATCGGTGAACTAATCAAATTCAGGGGTAACAATCGAACTGAATGCTTGCATTATTTGCTATTAAATATTACTGTATCATGGATATTTTAATATTAACTATATTTTCACTTACTTGAGTCAATATAATATAGTTATAGCAACAAAAAATAAAAAAATTAGTGCTACCAAACGAAAAATAATTATAGTGATCATATAATTTATAACTTAACAAAAAGTTATTGACATGGATGAGTTAATTTATTTTGTTGAAAGAAATATAATTTATTTATTTCCAGAGATATTTTTAAACTATGGGGCCTGTGCCAGGAACCTACATACATTTTGGCTGAAAAACTTTATGAGGTAAGTAAAATATTGTTAAATATCTCTTTAGTGACATTAATTTTTCTACTTGTTACATACATTTTCATTAGCATCGTTAAGTGTCAAATTACTAGTTGTTTAGTACCTCAAACCTCCTTTCCTTTGCCAAATTATTCACCATTACCCCATCGGTTCTCCTATTTTAGAGGGTTTTGTGACAGTCGACTGTAAATTTTTTTTAATATATTATATATTTAATATATTATATATATATTACGATATTCATATATAATTGAAATTTTGACGAAAACAATTCTTGTGGCATTTTAGATGAAGCCCATTAAAAAAGCCTTTATTCAAATGTCTTCCCGAAAAATAATTGAACGTTGAATAATATCTTATATATATATATCAATATTTGAATGAATGGTGTATGATATCATACAGCCTTTTCTTGCTTATTTTAAAATTTATTCTAAAATTTTATTATTTAAAATTTATATATATATACATTTAATTGAAACTACCTGAAATTTTTAATTAAACGTCAAACGATTTTTATAATTTATAGTTTTTTATAATTTTATAACATTTAATTTTTAAAATTTCTAACAGAAGACAAGAATCTTTTATAAAGTCTTAAATATTAAATTATGAGACTAAAAGTTTAAAATTTTAGTACTTCAACAGAGAAAAAAATAATTTCTTATTTGCTTTTACTAATTTTATTTTTACCTAGTCATCCACTTAAGAACTTTTGTGTATTAATTCGCACATAAATTATTTATATTTTACAACATTTATATCAAATTTATATCAAATATAATAATATTTATATTAAATATAACTTAACTCATTACAAGGACTTACTTAATCGCTTATTATAATTATTTTTTAATAAGCTTCATTAACCATAGAAACTATTTATAAATATAATTTAAAAAAAATCTTATAAAAGCGAAAGATCATCCAAAAATTTGAAAATTATTAATCCAAATGGAATTATAATTCAGAAATAATAAATCACTTCAATACATGCTTATAAGTTGTTGCTTTTTTTTAAGCAATCGTCTACTTGTGGAACAAATATATGTATTATTTTAAATACGAATATACTAAGGCATTCTATTTTTTTTATTTGTTAGTAAAGTGTTGAAGGGTATAAAAGATTTGGCGCTGCCGAATATATCGCTCTAACTTGTTAGAATTTCTTCCTGAATAATTTGATTGGAGGTTTGAATTTACTAACACAGTTTGCAGGGTTATCGCGTTATGATTGCAGGGGTAAAAACTATTAGACACTGTAACAAACATCAATGTGAAAAAATTCTTAAGAACAATATAACATATATTTCAATGATAATACAAACGATTTATTTGATATCGTAAATACACAGTACAATAACATGATATCTCCTTTTTACCTCTTCTAAGCTCACAGAACCTTACCATATCACATAGAACCTAACCATATCAAGAGATTCTTCAATTCTTCAAAGCAGTTAGCTACAAAGAAAAATAAATAACCGTTGGAATCTTTAGAAAATATTTAACGAGAAAATGTAACCGAGGGTTAATTAGGAAACCTTGTTTACAGCATTCTCGTTTATCACAAATCCCCTGATTTGAAGCAAACAATAGGGATTTTGTTGCAAAAATAACACAAGATTCGAGCTTGAATATCTTTAAAACTTAATTTTCTTTACAATTTCAAGCATTTATGAAATTATAACATAACATTTTCACGTATTTTATTAATATTTACATCTCAAAAAAAAAGAAAAAAATAAAAAAATAAATAAATAAAAAAAACTCAAATAAGTCAATACAAAACTCAACTTATAATTCATAATTGGTGCAAATTATGATCAATTCCAATGAATTTAACATAGGTGAAATGATAAAATTCCTAATTAAATAAATCCCGTGAAATAAGTTCTAATGAAAAAGAACATACAACTGAAATTATTTCAAAAATAAAAATTATTTCAATTTCTTATTAAAATTTTTCAAAAACGAACTTTTTAAAAACTTGTAATAAATATAAGAAAGAGAGAACGTGTAACATATTTAAAAGCACAAGAAAATGGACATTTATTGATTTTTAGGAGGTATTGAAAACGAAAATCCATAAAAATTACCTTTATTTATATTTGCTGGGATATAACAGACATTTTAAGATGCGTTTGACATAAATTTATTACAAAAATAAAAAATTTTATAATTTATAACTGCAGTAAACTAAATTTCATTTAGTCGGTTATTCGACAGAAATTATTCAGTTTATACATTATTGAAGAATTGACAATTTTCAGTTATTCGAACAGTTAATCGACCAAAATTAATCGGATAATCGTATGACGGTTTATCCATTGGATATCCAAGTAACCAGTAATTTCTTCAGAGAAGTGATGTAGAAGTAGTACAGAGATATTTGTTGTGCACTAGCTTTCAAAACACTATATAAAACCTATTTAGAATCACAATAGGTTCTACTGCATCAGCGCCAAAATTGATTACGGCACCACTATTTCTAAAGACGCTATTAAAAAATCTAAAATGGTTAAGATTATATCAGTTTTAGGATTAACTCTACATATACGTATACTTTATATATGCGTATACTTTTTAATTTTAAAATGATCGCAATTCTTTAATAATGAAGCTATAGTCACGAAAATTCAGATCAACGCGAATAAGGTATTTCTAAAGCTTAAAAACTAAAGAAACCGTAATTTTGTTAATTTGGTCTATTTATACAATAGCTTTAAAGTTGTCACCTACGTAAGTCAATACCCAGGGTACCCCGATATAATTATCCATATAATTTCTATGTGTTTTCCACTACAATTAATTTTTCTTTGTTGTACTTTTATTGTATTTTGATTTATTCAAAGCTAAAATTTATTTTTTTTTAACTAGTGAATAAGCCCGTCCTTGTCAGGCAAAATTGTCTTTGTATAAAATCTGGCTCCGTTAGGGTCTGAAGGAAAAATAGTCCCATAAGTTAGCTAATTTTGAACTTTGTAGATTTTTTTAGGATCTTCAGAAAGAGGAGTAAAAGATAATATATGACAACTTACAAATCTTTTTCATTCTCACTATTTTTCTCCCATCTTAATGATTACGATAATGGTGCAGCCTTACCATTGAGAATTTTTAAAAAGTGTCAAAAAAGGGGATTTAAAAAATAAAGTCACCAAAAACGGGATATTTTGAAACAAATGAAGCCTACTATTTCAATACCTAAAAAACTCCTCCAAATTTGTTTATTTGATAAAAAAAAAAAATATTTTAAATAATTTACTTATCATTGCAAAAAAGTACATTAAAAAAAAAGTTAACATAAAACCCTCGTTTTATTAATTAAATTTCTGTACTTTTGTACTCTTACAAATCCCTGTCTAACAAATTTAGAACTGAAAACATGGATTCACCTTAAGTCTGTTGGACAATTTATTTTTCATTTGTGAAAATTTAAAAAAAAGACGTTCCACCGAGGCACTGAGCCAAAGTAAAAATATAAATTAGGATATAAGCATTCATCAAATCTATTTTCTAATTTTCACAATACAGTCCAAAAATATTCGGCATTTGATGTTTTAAATATCTGTTCATAAACTTTTTCATTAGCTTTAGTTTTTAACAATTTCAATTTATTTGTAAATTTTTCGGGTTCTTTTTACATCAATATATTAAGAAAATATCAAAATAGTTAATTTTTTCATTGGCATTAGTATATATTGGGAGAGATAATTCAAACAACTAACTTTCTCGTCATTTAACACATATTCTTAAAAAGTCATCATTTAGTTTAGTTTTAAAAAAGGGACCAAAAAAATAGCCAGGTGGTTGAAAAAGGGACAACTGGTGACTAAAGTCGCTAAACGGTAACGCTGCAAACATCGGACATATTTCAGTCATTTTTACATCCCTAAATATTGGCTGTGGTTTTGATGAATTCTTTTTAGTGTTTTTTTTTATGTCATGTGAAAATTTCTAATCTAAAACATAATACAAGTGCTAAAGCTGTTGATATCATTTCCGCTACTATAGCTCCAAATATGACAGGATGTTGTATCATCACTGACAACATTCTTTAGGACTGTAAGAATGATTTTCGGAGAGGATATTATATGAAACCTGTACTCAATCATGGATCAAGTCAGTGCCATCATTGACAACATTCTTTAAGTTTGTAAGAATGTTATAGTTGGTCTTGACAGAGTTCCAGAGAGTTCCTTATATGAAACCTGTAATTTGTTGTCGATCCGGTTTTGTTGTAAAGTTTAAAATAACAATTTATACTTTTTAGAATCTTACATATACAAAAAAATATAGAGTATACCTATATTAATTTATGCACTTTATAATGCTTTTCGGCAGTGGGACATAAACAGAGTTATGGATTTATGATTAGCGAACCTGATATAAATTTGATACAGAGATTTTGTAGGTTTATAAAAATTATTCTAGAAAACTAAATGGGGCTTTTAATGCCCGTAAAACTTTTATATGAACTGAATTATGCAATTGTTAAAAAATTTATGGACGTCGAAATTCTATTCTAGGGTGCTAGGCTGTAATAGGTAACCATTGTCAACTATTTTTAACAGAATTCGTTTCTGCATTATATAAAGTTAAGTCATCTTAAAAATTCCACCAAATCCAATTATCTTAAAAATTGCGACTTGCAGCGGACATCGTGAACATATTCCAACAAAAGTTTTATATTTAATTTTGCTTTTAAATGATCGTAATAAATAATTAACATAAAATTAATGTTTTTTATACAAAATCAACGAAAAATACAATAAGGAACTCTGGTACCCCGGATATTAACTGACGTTAATTTTTTTGGGTTAATGATTTTTGAACAAGTTCTTTCCTTGGAAATTATATTTTTAATATTTTTAATGTTAAAGAAAAAAAAATAATTTATTATTTAATTCTAATTAAAAATATTCATTAATCATATATTTGTACTAAAACCCGTAAAATTTTTAAAAGTTGTATGACATTTACACAGGATTAGTGCACGAGTTGTAAATATTTACTCATTTATTATTCCCTGTTATTAAATAAATAAGAAATCAATTTTTACTTGAACATCTAAAAATACATTGCATGTCATGATAAAATTTTATTATGAAATGTATTTTATATATATATATATATATATATATATATATATATATATATAAATATATATATATTGAAAAACTGATAGTACCATAATTTCTATATTTAATTGTTTCCATTTTCCCAAAGGTCTCTTAGTTATTCGACATTTATTTTTCGGAAAAGTCCAAAATTTTATTTTAATTTTATATTGCACTAAGATGAACCAGTCACTTCTTTATAAATATGTAAATGGTAATCATCCGCTGTCTGATCTTTGACAAGCAGCTACAGAGCTTTCAAATTATTTTTTTCGAAGATAAATTGTGTTGTTAGAAATGAACAAATGTTTACAAGTGATAAACTGTATTTATTTTTATCTTAACATAATAAATAAATAAAATATTTTCTTCCGTCTAAGTGGGCAAAAACTAAACTGCAAACAATAACATTGCATTACAACAATTGGAAAGAAAATATCTAAAAAATAAACAAAAAAATTGCAACAATGGCATATGACTTTCGGTAGTAGTAAATAGTAACCCAGCAAAACAAAAAAAAAAAAAAAAAAAAAAAAAACGAGCAATTGCTTCCAAAAAAAAAAAGAACTTTTTCACCAATTCAATATTAGAAATAATTGCATATTTTGCACTTTTTTGGAAGTTAATAGAAATTACTTCCAAAAAAGTGAAAATAAATGTATTACAAATAATAGGAAAAAGGTGAGTAATTTCTAAGATAATAAAAATTTCACAAATTGAAAAGCATTTTTATAATCTATTAACGAGTAGATAATAAAAGGTTTTAAGAGAAGTACTTCAAAAGCAATGAACAAGAAGCATAAAAGAAGAACATCTTACCAATAACAGCAATGGGTTAAGAAAAGAACTTCTGCCTTTTTTCAGCACTAAGTACCTCCTTCCATTGGTAACACAATGTCAAGACAATGACATTTTCTGCTCTTTTTCAGTTTTTTTTTTTACTGGGAAGCTAAATGATAGTAAAGTAAATAAAGAAACAACAATTAAAATGACCATTACTGGCTATTTTTTATTTCATATATTTCGCAAATTAAATTTTTTGGATGTCATGGCAAATGTTACAAAACAAGATTACAACAAAAAAAAAAAAAAAAAAATATGCAATTTTTCAAGTACTTTTTTTTTTGCAAATAAATATTTATGTAAATATGTTGATAGAATTTACGAACTCAATGGGTGGAATTATAAAAAAAAAATAAATATAAAATTTTATAAAATTTATCATTTTTAAAATTTTGAAGTAGCGTAGCAAACATACATATGTATATTAAAGAACCTCACGAAAAAAAAGTTGCAAATGTACCGCTATAGAAAGGAATATTGGTCTATTCTTATATGATTCCCATAATGTTACATTTGAAATCGCCTCTAAAATTACGCATTTATTTTAATATCAAAATTATCGTTAAAAGAAAATTACCTTCAAATTTTGGTCTCTTTTCAGTCGCGGAATATTAAGATTTTACTAACTTTTTTTGTCATATTTTCTTATTCAAACATATAATATTATATATCTCGGACATTTTTCAACATATATTGGATTTTATTGCAACATTAGAATTGTCTATCCTGATACTATTTAAGATTATACGTAATTAATCCTTTAACAGCAGGAGAGTCAATTTTATGCATTTTCTTCCCAAAAGGTTAAATAAACAATTTTTGCATGAAAATATTTATTATACTTAAATAGAGATGAACACATGAAAGAGTTCCTTCCACGATAATAATCGAATTAAAGAGCTTTTTGAAATTTAGTCACTATTTTACACGAATTTGTAGTTTTTATGATAAATGTATGCTTTATTTTTTTAAATAACCATTTATTTGACATAAAAATTAACTTAACCTATTATAGATAGGAAATCCCAAAATATTACTTGTGCAACTAAAGGGTTAAATGAATACATATATCAATATTACTGAATGAGACCTTTGTAATGATGCCCTAAAATATAAGTTACAATGGAAAATGTGAAAAATATTTAAACTTTAATAAAAAAGTATTTAAAGTAAAATATTGGAAAATTTTACTAAAATTTCAATTTCGCTAGAATGAAAACTAATTTAATTTTTTACCAATTATGTATTAAACATAATTTGTGTTGTATTTTTTTTACAAAAAGTTAAAAATTATGTACATAGTTGATCGAAAACCATATTTTTGGAGGTATTTTAAAAATGTTTTAAAATGTGTCTTAAATATGGTACAGCTTACGTGAAGGAAATAATTAATTTTAGTGGGGTACAATTGCAACTTTTTTTGTCTCCATATAAATCAAGGCACTTTAGTGCATATGTAAATTATTTTAAATAATAGAAATATATGGTAATTTTTTTTCATGCAATCCAATTCTATTCTATTTCTAAAATAATTGTATCACAAACCCTTATATTTCTATTGTATTTATTACCAAAATAATTTTATTAAATCCAATATAAATGAACTTTAATATATTAATTTAAAAAAGAACTCAAAAATAAATAAAAAATATAAAATTTATTTTCTGTTTATTTGTGAAATATTTTCTTTCTTTTTATCAGACTGAAAACAAAAATTGAACTGTCACACCACCTAAAGAAATACACACACACATACATACAAACATTCAGATATACGTTCTCATGAAAAATGATTGTGATTTCAAATATTTGAACTTTTTTTCTAAGTTACGTTTTTCTTTATTCTTGCCAGGAAAAAGTATGGCACGACACATATGTGCCTCAGTTTTAAAATTTGCAATATAGACTGCTTTATTAGCATCTCTTATCATGCAGAACAAAACAATTGTGTTGGGAATACAAATCTAAAAAAACTAAATATAAAGTATGAAAAGAAAAATTGTATCTTTAAAAAAGTATAAAAAAAACTTACAAAAGAAAAACTTTTGAGTTACTTTTTATTTAGAAAAGTTTTTGTTGAACGCATACAATATGTACGAAAATTTTGTTACTTTTTTGGTTAACAGTAAGACAAAAATAGAAAAATCTTGAGTACACCTTGTATAAAGTATTCTTTTTAATTCACTAGTTAAATAATCAATCAGAATAAATATTAGGCGAAATAAATATTTTAACTTATTTCTGATCTTTCTTCAAATTAAATAATTTTTTTTTTTTAATTCCATACAATAGTTTTAAGTTTTTATATTTCACAGGCTCTTAATTTCCTACTTTAGCCCCACTGTTACCTACTCTTATTACAATAAGTTCCTTATGGAGTTTGTTATTTTTAAACATTTCTCCTAATTCGATTTTAATAAAATACAATTCCTTTGTCTACATTGTTTGACTTGTTGTTTCTTATTCTTCTCTATTTCACTTTTTTAAATTTTCGTTTTTTTTTAGTTTTTAAATAAAACATTCATATAAATAAAATGAAGATAATTGTATTTGTTCAAGAACCTACACAGAAAAAATTATTCATTAAAAGTTTTTAATTAATTTGGTTTCTTGATTGTTTGTACAAATTTAATAATTTCGTTAATTAATAAGATAAACATTTAAGTTTTATATATTTTTTTTTTTTTATAAAAATTGACAACTAAAAAAATCAAGCAAGAAAGGAACACATTTTGAAAACAAAAAAATGTAAAAAATCTCAGAAGAGATACTGAATTTTGCAAATTCTTCCGTAAGTATGCTTTTCAATGTTTGGTGTTAGTGTTAGTAACTTTGTTATTACAAAAGTTTCCACCGAATAAATTATATATTGTCATTACATTGGGAATTCCATTGCAAAACTATTTCAACATAACATATTAGTACGCAGTTTTTCATGTTTTTTTTTTTCTAGGAACCAACCTCATATATTACCTTTTTTTATTCATGCCTTGTTTCTAGACTATACCTATCCCTATGTCAGAACGTCCCTCTAAAATGACTGGTATGATGTATTCTTCCAATAGAATAAGTATGATTATATTTAATTCTTATTTATATTCACATGTATTGTAAAATATTATTTTACATATGTATGTAATTTTGCAATAAATAATTTTAATGTAAATTTTGTATTTGTATTGAGGAAACAATTTTTGTTCGAAGTTATAAAACAATTAGTTTTATAATTTCAATTTTAATTAATTTTTAGCAAAATATTTATTATGACTATAATTTGTTTAATTAAAAAAATACTTGAAATTTATAGACAAAATTAATTATTTTAGGTTCATTAATATTATCATTTGATGATTGGAGCAAAATCAAACAAAATTTTTATTAATATAAGCAATTTCGTAATTGAAATCCATTTTTTCTGTGTACAATTTTTGACATTTTCCATAGTAAAATAATGTTGGTTTTGTTAAAATATTTACAACTGTTTTGTTATGGTAAAAGTTTTGACAAACAAATTTTCATTACATAGAGGAATACTTAAGCTAAACTTTGTATTAATGAAATAAAAAAAAAAATGAATATATGCATACAAATTTTATATTGATTTCAATTACGATATTGCTTATATGAATTTAATTTTCATTTCATTTTGTACCAGTCATCAAAATGATAATATTAATTAAATTGATTTTTTTGAAGAAATTTGATTAATTTCTTTTTAATTACATCAATAATATTTATGATTGAAATTTTGCGAAATCTAATTAATGTATTTATTGTTCCTATAAAATATTTAATTAATCTCTAGTAATGAAGAGAAATGCTTCCAGAAATTAAAACACTTGAATTTATGCTGAATTATTTAATTGAATATTATAAATACTTAAAGAAATTATTTCACATATAATGTATATAGTTCTTGTAACGCACTATTTGTAATAAATAAATATAGTGAGGATGACATACCAATTTTGAGATTAAATAGTAAATTAAAAAATAAATTATTCTTATTTATATTATATTTATACAAAATAAATATATACTTACGCTTTGTGTAGTACGCAGCTTTAACACTAAGCCAGCTTTAACTCTAAGCAGGTGATAGTTTTAGGCATTAGTTTTATTTATAAATCACAGAAATATTTATAATAAGATATTAATAATATTTATAATAAGATAATACAATTTCACTAAACATAACAACTCTTACTTGTTAAAAATATGCATATAAATAGTCTATCCCAGCGTTAACTTTGCCATCAGAAAAATTCCTCACAGTAGGCATTTTTTATGTATTCAACCCCAGAAAGATAGATATTCTAAATATTATACATAGAAATATTTTTGTTTTTAAAATTTTTTCATTTTTTAATTCAATTTTGTTGTTTTAAATTGTTGTCGAAAAAAATTTCAATTAATTAACAAAAAGTTAATTAAAGTACTTATACAATGATTACATTTCAAAATAAAAATTACTAAAAAGTTCGCAGAAAAAAAATGGATTTCAATCACGAAATTGCTTATGCTAATAACATTTGTTATTGATTTTGCTCCAATTAACGAAACGACAATATTAATTAAGTGAAAATAATTGTTTTTTTATTAGTTTATAGTTTCAATTGATTTTTTCTACTTCGAAACTGATTATAATAAACGAACACAGTAATTAGTTTTTTATTTTGGCGTATTCCGGACAAGATTTTATTTAATATGTAAATTAATATGAATTAGTTTGCCTTCCACAAATTAACTTTACTGTAAGGAAAGTACTCGATGACTAATACTGGTTGATACGTGCAAGTCGGCTGATAAGTCTTCAACAAAAACTACGAGGAACCGTTATTTTTGGTCTTGCCATTTTCTTATGATTCTTGTATTTTATTTATATTTGTTCCTTCGTTTAAAATCAAGACAACTACCTGATAATGGTTCTATATTTTAGTATTTTATTCGGCATGACTTATTCGGTGGTAGCCACAACCAGCCCCCCGTCTAGTCTGTGGCTATAGGCACAGCCGTTTAGGAACTCGAACTTTACGACTCGTTCTTGTTGTGGTGATGGCTGGTTCTTCACTTCTTTTGGTAACCTTTACTTGTGGTGCACTATATGTGGGAACTTCAGATGAAGTAATTGGTCTATTATTCTCTACAAAAGCAGCCTTTAAACGGTCGATGGAAATAGTTTTCCTTTTGCCGTTGACTTCTACGTTAAAAAATTTTGGAAATCGTTTGATGACTTTAAAAGGCCCAGCATATGGTTGTTGAAGAGGCGATAGGACGGTGTCGTCCCTTATAAATACGTGGCTGCAATCCTGAAGTTCTTTTTGTATAAAAATTTTTGGTTTATCATGTTGAGATGTTGGTGTGAAACATAATCTCATCGATTTCATGAAATTTTTTAAAAATTCACAGTTGTTATCTCTCTTTTCTGGTAACACGAAAAATGCAACGATTTCCCGTACACTAGCCCAGCATGTGTTGCTTTGATGTCTTCCTTATATGTTGATTATTAGCATTGGTAATTCCATTGACCAATTGGTTGAATTTTTATATTTCATTGCCGCTTTTAAAGTACGATGGATACGTTACATGATTCCGTTGGCTTGAGGATGGTATGCGAGTTCGAGAAACATCTGAGATTCAAATTGACGACCCTGGTCTGCGGTAATTTTTTGATGGTACACCAAATCGAGAAATTCACATAGTTATTATAGCTTGTGCTACTGTCTCACTATGGATATTTTTTATGGGCGTTTCTTTTGGCCAACGAGTAAATCGATCAATTATTGTGAGGAGATATCTGTATTCATTTGACGGCGGCAGCGGTTTAACAATATCGAAACGTACTTCATCGCCGGCGTAGCTTTGTAAGGCTGACTTGTTATGCCGGTGAATTTTTTACTTTTGACACTGCTCAGAACTTCTTGCTCAATTCTAGGACGAGTTTGTTTGTTCCGCATATTCCGGTATGCAAAAAGTTATGCAAGGCGTTAAAAACTGTTTTTCGGATCTGTTTTGTAAAGAATGGCCTTGCTTTATTGTTTTGAATATTACACTAAATCAACTGTTTAGAATTTGGTATATTAACGGCATTCAGCTTCAAACTGCTTTCTTTGTTGTTTATTTTTGTGTTCAATTCTACATCGTACTGCTGCGTTGCCGCTAATGCATCGAAATCGATTTCTGTATTGTTTATTTCTTCAATTCGCAATAAAAAATCTGGAACTACATTGTCAATACCTTTTATGTAACGTGTGTCTGTCGTAAATTGACATATGTAATGAAGCTGCCGTAGGTGACGTGAATCGGTTTTTTCTAGTTTTTGTTTGAAAGCGAATGATAACGGCTTGTGGTCTGTGTAAGTAATTAATTTTCTCAATTCGATCTAATGCTTTACCCCTTTATATATTGATGAAAGCTCTCTAGAATTTGCGCTCCAACACTTTTGAGACTCTGTGAGTTTTTGGAAAAAAATCCTAACAGTTGGCTGATGTTATTTACGATTTGACTTAGAACACCTCCTATGCAGTTGTTCAATGCGTCAACGGATAACGTTAAAACAGCGTTTTCGACTGGATGAGCCAGCAGAGTTGCGGATGTTAAATCTGATTTGAATTAATTGAAAACCACCCTTGCTTCGTTTGTCCATACCACGGTACGTTTATTGTTTTTTACATTCCCTGGTATGAGTTTTTGTAGCACATCTTAAGTTTCAGCGGCAGCTGGGAAAACCTTCTATAGAAGTTGGCCATCGCAATGAAACGTCTCTGCTTCTTTCTTTAAATGATAAATGGCTTCTATTTTATCTGGAAGGGGAAGTATACTATCGAAAGTAACTAAATGACCAAGTTACTGCACCTGAGTCTGACCAAAAATATACTTGTTAAGGTTGACGGTCCTGCAGGCGTCGAAAACCCTATTTTAGATGCATTTCGTGCTCCGTGAGACGAAGTCAAGACCTCTTAGTACGGATTCGATATGCCTTTGAAAAGTCTGACCGGCGTTGCACAAGCCGAATGTTTGGTGATATGCTCTCTAAAGGTTGATTGTGTAGAAAATGTTTTTATTAGTCAATACGTAGTGATATGTTTGAATATTGGGTATAAATACCTGTCTCTTTTGGTTATGGCATTCAGGGTGCGGTAATCTCCACATGGTCGCCATGTGTCATCCTTTTTGGGTGCCATGTGGAGTGGCGATGCCCATGGACTTTTCGAAGGTTGACATAGACCCTTTTTTATTAAATATTCAAATTCACTTTTTGCAATTTTCAAATTTTCGGGCGTTAAACGACGAGGTTTAGTGTAAACTGCGGAGCAACTGGTAATGATGTGGTGGAATGTTAAAGTATTACCCGATTTGTTTTCCGGCAGAGAAAAAATGCCTTTTATTGTTGGTGTACACATTGTTGTTTTTTTGTTTGAAGTCGTGATATTCGTTGTGTCATCCATCGGTCAACCGGCCGCCAGCTGAATCTACGCTAAGTTTGTAACGTTGTAAAAAATCTGTACCGATTATAGCAGTATTGACTTTGGCAAAGCGAAACGTCCACTCAAACTCACGTCGAAGATTGAAGTTAATAGGTAGCTGTATTTTGTTGTATATCTTTTGTTGTGGCCGGAAAAATAGAAACATCAGCACCCATATTAATTAAGAATCGTGTACCGCCTTTATCATGGGCCCAGATAGTTATTTTTTGGCTCGCGAGAATTGTCATACTTACACGATGATTTACATTTTCTTGCCTCGTTTCCGAGTTGATGATGGTAATAGCACGTGTCGTATTTTTTTTAAGATCTAGAGCTACTTCTTACTGATGTAGACGAACGGTAAATTGTTCTGTAGTCCCTTGATTTTGATAATGAATTATGCAGACCTTTCATTTGCCTAGATAGTTCGTTAGTTTGCTGTTGTAATCGGTCGAATTGACTAGTGTTAACCATTACAATGGTGTCACCAATCGCACATGTGCTTGTAGTGTTTATTTTCATTGCCTTCATTACTCTGTCTGCCACTGTAGCAGCCGTGACGAAATCTATCTTATCGTCTGCTGAGATGATCGCACGAATTTTTTGGGAGGTTTCGTAACCACAACTGCATTAATAGTTCATTGGTTACTGGTGTTTCAGCAGCTCTACTAAGCATTTCAGCCAGCAATTGTAACGGTTTTGTATCCCCTAGGGCTAATTCGCTTAGAAGCTTTGCTATCTTTGTCGGTGTGTTATCAGCAAATCCGGTAATTATTCGTTTCTTTATTGTTTCATACATACTACCTTTGACTGGCGGATTTGTACGAAGATCAGCCAATTTATACATGACACGTATGGGGAACTGACCTATTATGGTGAAATATTTTCTTTTGTATCTTTTTTAGAGGTTATAACAGCAGATTCAAAGGCGACTTCCACCTGTCAGAACCATAAATCTGTATATTCTTCAAAGAAATCGGGTAATTTGAATTTGGCCTTTTCAATTCCAATAATGGCCTCCACTACACCTTCTTAATCTTTTTTTGCCATTGTATTTCAATGATACTTTCGTCGGGGTCACCAATTTAGTGAATGTAATAGGTTCTACTTCGAAACTGATTATAATAAACGAACATAGTGATTAGTTTTTTTTTTTTTTTTATTTTGGCATAATATGCATATTAATATGTATTCGAATTAACTGTAATCTAAGAAATGTACTTGATGACTAATACTGGTTGATACGTACAAGTCGGCTGCTATATATATACAGATATATATATATTTTTTTTTTCTTGAATGTAAAAAATTTTAACGCTATTATGGCGTCTGCAAAATAGAAAAGAAAATTCAACATTTTCATAAAAAAAAAAATAAAAACATATATATATATATATATATATATATATATAACAGATTCACATGATCCATCAAAGTAACACAACGAATATCATCCAAGTGAGCTGTCTAATTTACATTTACAGCTGCCCATCTAAGCTAATCGAACCCATCATTTTCATCCGCTGAAACTTGTTTATATCTCCTTTACTTTACATGGGGGCTACTGTTCCCCCTCGTCCTAGCCTCCCTATTCAAAATTTGATATAAAAATTTTTCTACAACTTTTTAAGACTTACTAAATTACTTAAATATGCGAAAATTAATAGTTGCTTTGTGTGGGAGCTACCCCTAACCTGTCCCTGTCCGTCCTATTTTTATTTTATCAGTGTTATGGTAAGAAAGTAGTTCTCACAAAATTGGCGAACATTTGCTCTCTTTGGAAGGTACCATTCTCGCTCGACCTACTCGTCTCATTTTTGTCTTGAGTTATGGTGGTTGATGAGAAAATTATTCACAAAATGTTAAGACTTTTACTGTAATAGTTTTTATGATATACAGCATTTAATATTTTCGTTTTATGGAGGGTACCATTTCTTTTAGTTCTATCCATCCCATTGTCATTCTGAGTTTGGAGGTTAATGAGAAAGGTATTCCTGTAAAGCTGTAACAGTATTTAACATATTCGTTAATTAATATTAATTAGTATCCGCCTACTGGTATAAAATAAAATATAGTAACCCATTTTACTTTCGGGGTCTTCAGTATGATGATATATATATATATATATATATATATATATATATATATATATATATATATATATACATATTATACTGAAAGATTGTTAGTGCACACGCTATAAAAGTTGCTATAAAAGTTGTTTGCAAAAATTTTAAAAATATTTTTTTTTGGCAAAATGTACTACTATGATTTTCAATCGCTGTTAAGGAACTGAAGATGGCATATATCAATGCGCATAAAAATTTTATGAGTACACTAAAAAGAAAAAAAAAAACATTCAACATTGTAGTGTAAGTAAAATTTCATCAAAGTTTAATACTCACTTCTCACAAATTCATGTGCTAATGTTAACGTAGTCGTTTTAAAATATTTTATGTAAAGTTATAGTTTGGACTGATTTAATTTTATCACTATAACTTTTAATTGATTTTTTTTATTTTTTCTATAAACTACAAAAATTGCAGTTAACTTAGCAATTTACCCACGCATCTGTATATGAAGATTTTATTATCTTGTACGAAAGTTGTGAAACAAGTATTTTTTGAAGATTTGTTTTTTTATTTTTTTATTATTTTTTTCTTACTTAAGTTTACAACTACACACAGAAAAAGGATTGCTTGAAAAATGGTTACTATTATTAAAATTAAAAAATAGATAAATAAATAAAATTGAATTATTAATATTAAAATATTATCATTTCAATATATTTTCGCTTATTATAGAAAAAGAATCGTTAATATAATTGTATTAAAATCCTTGCTATTATAAAATCAGTTTCCTTAATCAATTTGTATGTTTTAAAATAAGTTGAAATCAATTGGTCAATGTAACGGAAATAAATTAATACTTCAAAACGAAATACTTAAAATAATTTAACATTTTTAATTATTTTAAATCATAATAAATTACTAGCAAATAATTAAAGTACAACAAGAGAATTGCTTGAAAATAAATTTTGTATTTAAACTATTCAAAATATTTTAAATTTTCATAGAAAATTTATTTTTAAACAACTTGATTCTTTTAATGCATAAGGCCATAAATAAGATTCAATTAGCAAATATAGAAAATGAAAAATATAGGTTAAATTAGTAAACAAAAATAGAAGAAGGTGTATTTTATGAAAAATCGGTTAACCGACAGAAAAAACCGGCCTATCGAATAATTCGAAAATAAAAATTATTCGAAACCGATCGGTTTTTTAACAAGTAAAAACCGGTTAACCAGTTTCCGGTTTCGGTTTTTGAATACACTAAGTCAGTTATATTTCATAATAAAAATTTGATTCGGTTTATCCAACCGACTGAAGGTTGTATTAGTTAAATAAAAAATAATAATGATTAAATAAATTGCATATTTGTTTTGACATTTTTAAAATATTGATATAAATAAAATTTTGTTTCAAATAAAAGAAGCACACATTACATATATATGTAAACAGTTAATTTTTAATTTTTTGCTGCTTGTAAAATGGATAAGTCCTATATAAATTTTCCCATAAATGTGCGGGTGTTTATTATTTCATTCTGTGCTTTTGTTAAATATTTGCTATAAACCCAGCAAAAACTTTTTGGTTTTCGGTAATAGCAACTAATTATTAAAGTAGTTTCTCGGTAATGAGGTATCATTATTATTTGCCTACTCTCTACTACATAACTAAGTATACAATAGTACAATAGCACAGTAATATTGCAATCACGTGGATGAGATGGCTAGAGCGCTGGATTAGCAACCAGAAAGTTGTTGGTTCAACCCCTTTCTGATGCTGTCAGTTTTTTAGAACAAAATATCTAAAAAGATATTTTATACTATAAAAGTGTTTGTAACTTAGGAAATTAAGTGCGAGATGGTGTACTGAGTAAGACGTTAGTCATTAAAAACGAATGGTTAATTTGCGTCCAAGTTCAAATCTCAATGACGGCAAAATTTTTTTATTTTCTATTTTCGTTTAGGTATATATTTTTGAGTATACTTAGAGTCTAAAAATAACTGCATGAATATATGAACAACTCGAACAAAAATAATTAGTTATTCAGGTAAAAAAATAAGTAGCTTATTTTAGTTTCCAATTATACCAACTAGCTTACTAGGAAACCAAAGTTGCTGCCATTAACTGTTCGATGACTAATGATTCAATAACCTATTCATTCTGCAGTATAAGAAATATTTTCCAATTAAAAATTTAGTGAGTTTTTAACTTTACAATACCTTTGTTTTGTATAGTGTATCTGTGGCGTTTAATAATTTATATTTACTTTCAGGTACACTTATCGATCAAACTGTAAATCCTAATATTTTTTTTAAATTTAAAGGTCACAATACTAGAGCTGTCATTGCGTTTTATTTACCCATATGTTAAAAAATACAATAAAAGGTTTTGTGGAGTTGTCCATAATTAAGCAAAGGTCCATTTTCTCTAAGGTATTATGTTTATTTGGCTTGACTGACTATAAGTTTCATAATTTTGTTTAATTTCTCTTATACGGTTATAAACTTTGGAACCAATAAATAATGTTCTGGATCTGTTTCTTTCAATGGTGCTTTCCGTGATCGTTTTTTTTTTTTTTTTTTTTGAACAATGGGTAAAATTGTGGAGGATGGTTAAGTACATATAAGTACATAAAAACATATATAGTGTGTCAAGTGCCATTATTATTACTCTAACTATATTGTAACAAAAACGACTAATAAAAAAATATCTTCTATTGCATAAGCCTAAAAGTATGTATACTTATTTTAATTATATTTCAAAAGAATCAATTTTTTAAAACAGTAGTGTCTATCATAAAGTATAGATTGGCAAAAAAAATTGGGTTGCTACAATGAAACTGTTTTTTCTGTGTATTCAAAAAGGATTGCATCATTATTTTAATACTACTCGAAGGAAGTTTTCGAACTAAGCTTAATTTTTTTATTGTTGCTCTCTTGGATTTTGTTGTTATTGTTATTAAAAGCTCTTGGCTAGTATTTTTTAACCTTAAGTATTTTGTTCTTTTTTTTTTTGGTTCTGGCATGTCAATAGAGATGCTTGTCACGTCATTATTGCACTTAATTGTAGGAAGTTGTAAACGTTTTATAAAGTATTTGTATGTATGTAGAAAAGAAAATAAGTTGTGGAAGAAAAAAATTCATTGAGTCTTTTAGCACACTACTAACTTACTCACCCACTCAAGCCGGCAGTCATTCATTTAGTCTTACACACTTTGTCAGTCAGTTTATTACTTTCTATTTTTTCGTAGAGTTTAATAAAAGTTTTTCATCTTGTTGAATGGATGACCACCATAAAGCGTGTTTGTTGGTAGTTGCAGCATGCATCAGTTGCTGTTTTATGTTGGTATACTTATATAGTTAAGTGTGGCATGTTCATATTTTTATAAACTGATGCAATAATTTTATTTTTTTGTTTTTTTTTTCTGATGGTAGAAAGCAAGATTTAAAACTATAAGTTTTGCCTTTATAGTTTATACAGTATATTCCTCAAAGTAGGCTATAACAAATTACAGTTAAGATTTACAATTATGAAAAATGCTTTATGGAATACTTTAAGGGATTCAAAAAGATAAATTTAAACTTTTATATAGCATTATAAGAGATTGTAAAGAAAATTTGGTAAAATTTAGATGGCAGCGTAGAAAATTTCTTAGAATAATAAAAGAATTATGAGAATAGGTAGAAACTATATTTACTTCAATTATTTATAAGAACAGAAATTTAAATATTTTAAAATATGTAAATTTCAAAACAACATATAGAGACTCCTTTATATTTACTTTATTACTGCAATAAATTAAAAAAAAAAAATAATAATAATAATAATAAATAAAAGTAAAAATGTATTAGTTGTATAATTAGTTATTGAACGCATGAAAATAGCCCGTACTCGTTTTTCTTTAAAATTGACACCTTTATAACTAGTTCTGTAGAAGCCTTACCTAGCTAGTACCCATTCTGTGGAACGGTTCCAGAACTAGTTTTTTAATCAATGATTTTGCTCGAAAGGTCACTATTTTATTTTTTTAAACTCTTTTGTTTTTTTTAATTTATGGAATTTTTTTATTAGCTTTTTAAACAATTCTAGGAAGAGATTTGAGAACCAGTAATTTGTTCAGAGAAGTAATGTAGAAGTCATACAATTTGGAATCATAATAAAGTTTTAGTCCATGAGTACCAGAATTGTTTGCAACACCATTAGTTCTAGGGATATTGTTAAAGAATCAGAAGTGGTTCTAATTACACCAGTCCTAGAATTAATGATTTTAGAAGATGTTCTAATTTTTTTCCTGGGTCTTAGCTTTAGGTATATTTTATTCCCTCCTGACTTATATATATATATATATATATATATATATATATATATATTATTTAACTCATTTACCTTCATCTTCACCTTAAGTTCTTTATAGCTCCACTGACACAGATTATTTTCACTATAAATATTTTATTTTTATACAAAAGTCTTCTATTTATACATATATTTTTTTAAGTAGAGCTACATAATCCAGTACGAGTTTCAGGCATAAATCTTCTTGTTTTATTTCCATGACACTATTGTACATATTGAATGCGTACGAATATGTATGAATTTTTTCCTTCTTTTTTCTCAATATTCAGGCTCTTACAATTTGTTGCCAATAACTGTATACAAGAGAAATATTTTTATTTATAGTACAATATTCTTTGATTTATTTTATTTATTTTTTATTTTCATGTTCAGTTCAATATTAATAAAAATAAAATATCTTTCATACCTTGCAAAAGTATTTTTTTTTACACATACATACATGAATATATGGAATATTTATTTATGAGTATCACAGTACATACCCTACGTTGAGCAGCCTATAACTTCTAAGTGAAAATTATGCACTTCAATAATTATTAGAATATATTTCTAGTTACGTTAGAAATTTGAGTTTTTCATTTGAAAACAAGTAAAAATTTACTAGCAAATACTTGACTTTAAGGCAGAGCATAAAGAAAAACTCCGATACTGACTGAAGAACAAGTGGAATTCAGAAACAGTAGTTCGTAAATATTGATATTGCCCAGAAAACTTTAAAAAAGTGTAAAATGGTATATAGTGAATTTAATTCTAGAATTTTTAGAATGAATCTTATGTTTCACAACTTCCAAGAACTTACTTGATATTGTGCTAATTGGCAAACATTTCTTTACCTTTTGAATGTTTTCTTTGGACTATGAAGTATACTGTTTGGCTCAAAATAACTACTTGAGTCGACTTCATGATTTTCGTCCATCAGTCCGCCTGCAATCTTTGTGAACAAAGTTCAGGTCGAAATTTAATAGATATCTTGATGACATTTCGAACGAATAATTATTTTTGTACAATAATAAATCCTGCTACAAAAATAAAATCGTTTTATGTAGCCCTCGTATCGGAATAGGGTTTTAATGCTAATAAATTCCTTAATTAAATTATTATTATTATTTTCTATAGATCCTACAATGATCATAGGGACATTACAAATTCTTCTCATTTAGATCTATTAGATGCTAGCGGTTTTGGCTGGTTCCAAATTATGCCTTGTGTGGCAGCTTCCTTCTTAATCTGTCATCACCGTGTGTGAGCCGATCGATCCTTTCGTCTGCTTCCTTGCAGATTTCACTCTATTACTGTTTTGATAATATCTTCGTCATGCTTTCCCAGCGTGTACCCAATCCATCTCCATTTCCTTCTTAGAATCTCCAGTGTGGATTTTATACACGAATTGAATATTTTCAATTTTATATTGCCAGAGATGTGTAAAGATCTCCACACAGAATTCGAGCGGACAAACGATTGGTTTCCAGAGTTCATTCGAACTACCGGATGAAGTTAAAATACGTCACGTTCTCCAACTAGTATATGTTGATGTGACGACTATTGGTGTTTGTTGTATTGACTTGCATGATCTTTGTTTTGGCTATGTTTGTATTGAGATTTGCCCTGGATGCTTCTAACTGTATATCATTTAATTTGTTCTGTTTTCTAGACTATTTGCGTTTGTTGTTTTAATTCGCTTGATACTTAATTTTTTCTGCATATTATCGATACTGTGTGATAACAGACAGATGTCATGTACATGGTCAAGGTCTTTTTAGCCCTTCAGGGTTATTCCCTTGGCTGTCAACAGGGATCTTTGTAGTAAACAGTCAAGGACAATGTTAAAAAGTACTACCAAGTTCACACATTCTTGCCTAACTTTAACTTTGATATTGATTGGGTCACTGACAATCCCTTCCTGGAGGACTAGGTATTTTGAGGTCATGTAATATTGTTGGGTGTTCCTTTATAAGCCAATACGTTCTACATTGCTGAATGTGTCAAGGTATCAAAAGCTTTCTCATAATCTATGAAAGCTAGATAGAAAGATAAAATCGACTCTTCGAATTGTTCAAAGATAATCGTTAGGTTATTTATATGATCAGAGTAAGGTTTTTGTGCCCGGAAAACCGCCTGCTCATTACTATATGTTTGTTAATTAACTTAGCAATTACTTTATACGTTATGCTTGTTAGAGTGATGCCTCTCCAGTTTTTACACTGTGATAGGTTACCTTTTGGTACGTTATGTTGAAGATTACGCTCTCTTTGATTTCGTTACACAGTTCATTGGAGATTCAAACAATTAAACAATTTATAATATTGAACAACAATTTTCGGAGATGCCTTCAATAATTCGGAATGTATGTTGTCCAGTCCTAGCACATTGTTATTCTTCAGACTATTGATGGCTTCAATTATTTCTGGAATTTCTAGTGGACTAGTTGATATATCATCTCTGGCGGTAAGACATTCGCAATCACAGGGTTTTCATTGTGTTTCTGTTTCACTGGATAAGAGTGAGCAGTAATGTTATACCTATATCTCCGTCTGTTCGTTCCTCGAAGTAGCAAATTTCGAAGTGATTTGCAGTCCGTACAATTCCTTCTTGTTCGTTGCTTTGTGATTTTCTACAAATTTTTGTTGACTTTTATGTCAATTTTTCATACTGTGACCTTTTTATTTCGTTGCTAACTTTCTCATGCCAGATCGGAAATCCATTACTTTCTGCTTATTATCTTGTATTCGAGGTGTTCATTGGAAAGTTTTGTGAAGCCAAGATTGGTCAGAACTGTTTGTTTTGCAATGACGTTTCCAGTGAGGCAATATATGCTGATTTAGTTGAAGGGTTCTGCAACTTCTCCATGAGCAACCTTTTTGAACGAGGTATTCTTTCTTGATGGCTGCAACCTTGAAATGGATTACACCAATGAGTAGGTGGTGATCACTTGCACAGTCTGCTTCTAGTGCTATGTGATCTATTTAGTTCATAATAATATTTTAAAGTGATATCTACTTCACTTTTTTGTATATTTTCAGCACAAATTATTTTTATACTTATGTATGTTATATAGAGATATAAATTGCATATTAAATGAATCGATCTACAAATGGCCACAGATCTCATATAAGACCCACATCGAAAATTATGTTGATGCACTCATATATTGTTGGGCTTAACCAAATATAACAACATATAGGATGTGAAATCTTTTAATATTTTTGAAATTAAAATAAAACAAGTAAAATATTACAAAAAAAATATTTGAAATTATGTATAACGCTTAGATCAAGTAAAATTTTACCAACAGCTCCATAGTTTTACGTGAACGTTGGACAATCTTCTGAAGGACAAAAACCAATATAAGCATAACTAAATTATTATCATAGTTAAAAAAATATTTAAAATTACTGAAATGTAGATACCCACAAGAAATATTTTTATTTTTTACCTTTTTTGAAGCAACTTTAAAAAATATACAATTTGTTCAAATTTTGAAGCGGTGTAAATGTAATTCCTTTAAAAGTACTTAACTAATTTTTCGCCAGGGCTTGACTGATAATGCAGCTCTTACTGCTTCTTCTATTTATTTTAAATTTGTTAAAAGCAATATTCCAAAAATATTTTTTTAAGCCATTCCATAATTAAAGCAAAAATAAAATTTATTTCATGTATTTTACAATTGCAAGTTGAATTTCCATTGATCGTACTTCAGAATTTGTAATTATAATTACATTAGATAAAAATTCTTAAATTTTGTAAAATTTGCAGGGTATCCTAGATTTTATTTTAACCAAATAAAGAAGTCTTAATTGTTTTTATATTTGATTTCTTTATTGATATCAGTAAAATTAAATATCTCAGTCATATGTTCTCATACACAACGTATAATTGTAGTATTTATAAGCGAATGTATAGGTAGAAGTTGTTTTTATATGTATCTACCCTGCCAGCATTTTGAAGCGTGTTTTTTTATCCATTCACTAAGAGGTGTCTTTTTTAACACTTTTGGACGATCAAATATTACACAAATTTGTAATAACAAAACACATTAGTATCGAATTTTGTTCCAAAAACTTGATTTGGGCTATTCTTTACATTCCAGGGCAAAGAAAAAGAACAAGCACGACATTTTTTCATTCAGTATATGTATAATTTTTAAACTGATCAATGTTGTTGCTTGGAGTGTTGTATAAAAAATGTGTTAATATAAAAAATTTTAATTAGTGATTTTTGTTTTTAAGTATTTCATATTTAATTTAAAGTTATAATGAGTTATTACAGTGTATTTAAATATAAGGTAAGTATTTAGCTTAATTATAATTAAAAATATTTATTATAAATATTCCAACTGCATTAACAACATGTTTATTATACAATGCGATTATATTTCGATACTTTCAATGTTGTTGTTGATCTTCTTCTTTACACTTCGAAATGATAGTATTTCGAAAGTCAAAGAACGCACTAAATAGTGTAATCTAAAAAGTATTAGAACTGCGGCACATTTCCTCCCGAACGGTGGCTCTTTTTCTAAAAGAAAATAATATCAAATTCGACCACATTAGTAGTCGCCTTAGTTCAAATTTAGATAGCAAATGTTGGCAGGGTATATAGATATGTACATTTGTAAATGAATACGTAGATTAAATATAATTCCTTGTGTATGTGTAAAACAATCATAAAGCCATAATTTAGCGGTTTTTATTATTGCTCATACAACCGAATATATTAAAGTATAAATATACGTTTTTGTCAGTGTTGGTAACTGAGTATGAGTGTGTATATCTAGGAGTATGTATTTTAAAGGAATGCGTAATTGAATATAACGAAAATTAATTTCTATATTTATGTATATCTTCATTCAATAATTCTGTATATATTTTTTTGTCGTTTATTCCTTTGCTTGAATATAAGGAAATGAGTTGTTTTATCAACATGTTTGTGTGTAAGTGTGTATAATTTATTTACCTTTTCAACCTTAAACGTTTAAGCTTTTACTAGCAGTATATAATGAATATTCTTTGAAGTATATATGGGCAAAAACACAAACATTTTAAATACAATGATACCATGTTAACGTTATAATAATTTCGAACACGGTGTTATTTTTAGTAATATGGCTTATAATATTGTATTAGTAACACTATATAAGCAACAAAATTTCAGCGAACCAAAATATCAGCTTTCATAAGTCTCAACTTAATAAATTTGCTAGAACGGTTCCTTGTTAAAGTTTGCGTTCTGGTAAGTAGTCTTGTCAGTGTGTTAGGGTGAAGCTGTTTAGTGTACGAATTTTTATAAATTGGACTTTTACCAATTATATGTATTTCTAAATCCTTGTGGATATTTTAATTTATTATATAACATGGTGATCCTGTTATGGTTCTAAGAATTTTTGATTGGGACCTCTGTATAAGATCTGTGTTGGTATTACTCACTGTTCCCCATAATTGCATTTGTTTTTGGATGCTTTTATACAGAATGACTTTATAGCCAAGGTTTGATTTCGATTGATAGTTGATAAACCAGTGCATATTAGAGCTTTTATTCTCATATATAGCCTCTTGGATTCTATATGTCTGTCTAGATGTATGCCAAGGTATATCAAATGGTCAGATTTTTGGATGTTGACATTGTTAAGCAAGACAAGATAACAAATTTCCATCTTAAGCGCAAACATGTTTAATTTTGAATTCATTTATTTTATACGCTAGTTCTTCAACCACGTCTCCACTCGTCTTAAATAATTATCGAGTCCTCCAAATGCTTTGTATAGATCCAAATGTGAGCTGAGGACCGCAGTATCATCAGTAAATGTGGAAATAGTGTCCTTTACACTTCGTGCCTAGATATCGTTTGCTTTTTGTATACGCCGAGAAAAAATATATAGTTGTAGTGTCCATAATCTAATAGCAATATATTATGATTGGAACATATGCATTTTGTCGCAATGTGTCCGATTTTATGGTTTATATATATAGTATATATATATATAGTATTTGTTATATATTCATTCGTACCACCATATGTAATTCAAATGCAAGATATGTTTTTTTTTTTTTTAACTAAAACCTTTAGGTTAATTTAGGTTCTTAGCACAGCTGTCTAGTCAATAACAGATAGCTCACTTGGGTCCAATTTGGTCCCGTTGTGAAATCCTGCAGGATCATGTGTTACTAACTCACATGTCCATAAAAGCTTTCGAAACGAACCAACCCGACGCATGTATAAAAGAATTGATCAATCTGATAGCAATATCAGAGAGATCAATATCGGCCTGAGAGCGATTTGACCGCGGCTTGACTGTCCGTACAGATTTGGATATCCACTCTGAACACCCTATAGTACATTAAGTAGTTCACCGCCCTCTTTATGGCGAGATCCCTACTTGAAGAATGCTGCAGTGATCTGGCAATTTAAAGGAATTGTTTTTCCTATAAACGGGAATATAGACAACCCCACCAATCCTCTTAAATTCTTAATTCGGTAGTAGTTGAGATTGATATTAAGAAATCTCTGCCAAAGAAGGGTATGGGGATGCGATAATCGATATTAAGTAATCCCAGAATGGGTGCATGGCCGAATTCACTATCATTCCATGTACCTATAGTCCTGAGCCTTGTCACCGTCATAATGGCGATCTGTATGGCCAAAAGATCCACCGGTAAATAGTTCATTAGAACAAATAGGGCTGTCGATGAAGTTGTACGAAGTGCTCCTGTTATGAGTAGAGCTGACCTCCGCAGAATCCTATCAAAGATTCCTCCATAGCCTTCCACAATACTATCGCTCCGTATATAAGTATGGGCTTAATCATCGCGTCGAAGAGCCATTTCGTATTCCTTGGATTTATTCATCAAGATTTACCGATGGCCTTCCTACACATATATAGCGCAACACCTGCCTTTGAGACTCTGATCAGCGTATTCTGGAGTCAGTATAGTTTGGAGTCCAATATAATTCCAAGGTACTTCGCACTATCTGATACCTTTAATTCAACACCATTTAGGAGTGTTGATGAGGACAAGTTCCATTTTCCTGGATTCATGCTAAGGCCACTATTGTATTCTATGTACTAATTAGTCTCATATTAGTTTGCAGGCGGTGAGACATGGTATCCAGATGAATGTTCAGTCTTTCCAAGGACAATTTGGTTGCCTCCGGAGTCACATTACAAAAGGCCCCTTCTATATCAAGGAAGGCTACAAATGTATATTTCTTATACTCGAGAGCTTTTTCAATATACCCTATGAGTGAATGTAATGCAGTCTCAACAGATTTGCAATTCATATATGTATGTTGAGATGCTACGTTCTACGTAGGTGTAGGTCGATTAACCTTTCCAGTGTCTTTAAGAGGAAGAACGACAGACTGATAGGACTGAAGTAATTCTGTCTTGTGTGTGAGGTTTTACACCCTTCATTTATAAAGACTACTGCCTAGTCCATGACTCAGGAATATAAGTACATGAAAAGCATGCTGAGTGTATCCGAATTAGCCAGGGAGATATTTAATCTGCATTGTATTGCGATCGGCAGGTACAATGCCATCAGGGCCCGGAGATTTAAATGAAAGCTCTTCAGAGTCTTTCTCATTTCACTATCCGTTATGGGAATGTGAACATCGTTAATGACCTCTGAAGATATTATAGAGCATCTCGTTAAAGGGAGACTGCCGGGAAAGTGCGCGTTCATTAAGACGTCTAAGATCTCTTGACCGCTTATTGTCCAACTGCCACATGATTTCTGGATGAAACTAGGTACAGTAGGTGATGATGCTATAATTTTACGAAATTGACTGGTCTCAGAGTGGCTTTCTACTTCGCTTCAGAAAGCCCTCCAGGATTTTCGTTTGGCAGTTCTTATCTGGTTTTTAAACCTATTAACTGAGGACTTATAAGTAGACCAGTCTCCTAGGCTTTTGGCCTCATTAAATAGACATTCTTTACGAGCCTCGCCTATCTCGGGTGTACATGAAACAGAAGTCGCTCTATAAAAAGCTTTCGTTAGTGTTTTGACACAAGACTCGATGTCACCACAACCGTTGATGGTCGGGGGATTTAGGAGGAGTTGGGACAGAATACCATCAGTTTATCTTCCTACTGCTTTGAAAGGATAACAAACTTCTATATTCAAGCCAATGTATAAGTGACCAGAGAATAAGTAGTCATTGGACACCCTCTAGTCTCTCATCATATTAGAGTGTCTAGTACTAACTTTCTTTCTATTAGCTACTACAAAAATATCATAGATTTAAATATCGGAGCTTCCCCAAACGATATAGTGGGCATGAGCGTCAGCTCCAATTCGCGGAGTTCATGGGCCATGTAGCTTGAGACAATGTAGATGGTACCATAGCTTGTCTCCCAGGTCGCTGCCACAGTGTGCTCATCACTAAAATCAAAGATCGAATTCTACCTGATCCCGTAACATGTAGCAGTTTAAAGTTGTCCGCACGTAGTCCGCAAACCTTTTCACCAACCATTCATGGTTCCTGGACTAGTACTAGCTCCTCTCCTCTTTTTATCATTCGGAGGAGCAACGCAGCCGAGGCTGCTTTAGAATGGTGAAGATTAACTTCACCATGTGTGTCCTTTGGGATGATTGTGACGTTAACGACAGCTTTGTCCTTGGTCCTCGTCATCTACTTCACTCGCTCAAAAAAAATTCACCCACAAACTCAGAGTTTTAGTGAATGTCCACTTGAGCAAGGGAACTAGCAGTATCCTCTCAAGACATTGCTTCCGGAGTTTGATAATCATCCATCTGAACAGGCTTTTTACCCAACTAATCCATAAATATTAAATATAAATGTATTATGTCAAACCTTAATAATGGCAAAGCTCACCCTATCCTCCACTTGGGGACGCTCTCGATGGGAGATCTGTCAACTCCACACGAGTATTTATATTTATTCATATATACTAAATGAGAACAACAATCATGTTAGAAAACAAACAATAAATGAATTTTACAACTAATTTTGTGAAAACGATATGTATTGTATTTATTTGAAACATTTTATTGTCATTGGAATAATAATATTAATATGGTCTAAAAACAGAATATGATTTAAGAATTACAAAGAAGACTGCAAATATTTATTGGTTGTAGAAGTAATGATACTTTTCATATTAATGAAATTTTTTCTGGAAATTTTTTCAGTCAACCATATTAAAATTTTAATTGAGTGCAAACATTGAATGACAACATTTAAACAAAAACATTGTTATCATGAACACAGAGTTATTAAAATTAAAAAAAATAAATAAATAAAATAAAATTAAAACATAATATTGTTTTAGTATAATGCTATAACCATGTTTTTTCTTTGCGTGTAGTACCTCTACCGGTGGTTTTATGTTTCCAGTTGCTTACCAGGGAGAAACATTTTTATATTTCTTATTTGTAACATAACCTTTGTTTTTACAATCCTCTGCCTTGTGAAAAGCACTTTTCATTTTTTTTGCTTGCAGTAGACAGCCTTTGCTTTGCTGCAGGATATCTATTTTGTTTCCATTTTCGTCTGCGTTTTCTTTTTTCGCAAAGAAGCTTTTCAATATCTGAATTAGAAATATGTATGCCAGTTTCTGATGGGATTTGGTAGATAGAATGGTCCAAGGCCGAAATAAGTAAGGGCATAAAGTTATTGACACATTCATACGTATCTTCCTTCAACTGCACAGAGGGACAAAAAGTCAATTTTGAAGTATTATTATTTTGCAAAAAAATTAACATGGCTGAAAACCTAAGATTTTTCTCTCTACAACTCCATAATTACTTTTTTTAATTTATGCTCTACTGAACCGTGCGCGAGGCATCAAATTTAATAATTTTTTGTTAGTTTTTATTCGTACTTTTTTTATTTAATATTTAAAGTCAAAAAATATCATTGCATGCAATTTTTCTGAAAATTTTTATTTGCTATATTAAACTTTTGACTATTTTAAATGCAATGGCATTATTTTAAGCCTTGATTTCTTATAACGTTTTAATAATTAGCGAAATCTTATCATACTGTTATGTAATAAATTTCAAATCACTTATTCGACTTTGAAAGAAAATTCATATAATTTGATACGCCGACATTTTCTGAGTCTAAGCGGCTTTTTGCCTCTTTTTTCTTTAAATTTGTTAATAATCTATGCTAAATTATGGGCCCATTTATCGCTCTTATATATGCTTATAAAAAACTTAGTTTTGCTAAATTTTATTTAAATCGTCATTAATTTAAGCCAATTAAAAGCTTAGAATCATATTTTGCAAGGACATTTACATAGTGGATAGGGGAAATAATGGACCGATCCTACAAATTTCAAAGAAAAGAACTGGACGTTCTTTCTTATTACAAACTAAATAAACGTGCCAAATTGTATAACGATATCTTAAAAGCTTAGTCGTATACAAGATTTACATTGACAGCCAGACGGAAGGACGTACATCATTATCTCGACTCAGGAAGTGATTCCATAGCATAAACACATATTACCCGAATCTCCTATGGTGTAGTAATTTATAAAAATTCCCAATTATATAATACAAATTATTTTGTTTTTAAGATTTGCAAAAAAAAAAAAAAATTAAAATGCATTAAACACACACCTCTTTTTCATAATTTGATATTTATAAGACTTCCTTTTTAAAATGATATCAAAAACTAATACTAAAACTTTCTAGTTTAGTTAATACAAAGTTTTCTTCAGGGCGAACCCAATACGCACTGTAGATACGGATTTGTGTGGATAATTATATCCACACTAATCCTTATCTACTGATGTATATTTATATCCTAGACAATCAGTTTTAAAACGAATATTCTTTGAAGGGTTTTCGCGTTTTTTTTTTTTTTTTGCCATAATAAGTAACTATTGCAGGAGAATGGTCAGAAGATAAACTGTTTGATACTTCAATTTTTATTGATAGGTAATTCAATTTTCTTATTATACCTAATCTATAAGATCAGGTTTTTTTCTAGGATCAGTACGCCAATACGTCGATTGGCTCTAGAATTCATAATTGTGCTTTGCATTATAGTCACAGCATGCCAGAATGTGCTAAAAAATTGCTAAACCTTTTTTAGACATTGGGAAGCTTAGAGTAAAATATATCAAACTGACTGTTAAATATCCTGTCAAACAGTCGATGCTAATAGTTGTTGCTTGGGTCGCCTAATGTGCTAAAAAATTACTCAACCTTTCTTTAGACATTGGGAAGGGTAGGGTAAAATATATCGAATTGATTGTTCCTGTCAAGCAAAAAGCTGTCCAAGTAAAAAGCTGTCGCTAACGTCACAATCATCCCAAAAGACACAAATGGTGAAGATAATCTTCACCATTCTAAACCAGCCTCGGCTTCGTTGCTCCTCTGAATGATAGAAAGAGGAGAGGAGCTAGTACTAGTCCAGGAACCATGGATCGTTGACGAAAAGGTTTGCGGACTACGTGCGGGCAACTTTAAGCTGATACATGCTACGGGATCAGGTAGAATACGATTTTGTATAGTAGCAAGCAATAAAATCTGTATCTTCATTCTCTCTGATTTCAATGATGAGGACACTGTAGTAGTGGTATGGGAGACAAGCTCTGGCACCATCGACGTTGTCTCCAGTTACATGGCTCATGATCATTGCGACCCACCTACTAAGGTTCGCGAAATAACCCCATAATTGATTTTTTTTATCGATTATTATTTGTAAAATTAATAAAAAATGAATTAAAATTAAATTATAATTTAAAGGACCATTAGACGTTTAAATATGTATATCTGTCAATATGTTTGACAACAAACCAGAGAGTATACTCTTTGAAATAAACTTTTTGGCGGTAAATACAATGGTCGTGGGACTGTTCAACAATTATAATGGAATCGGATTTGAGATATGCATTCGACAGCAAGAAGAAAATTTAACTAACGGCAAATTATGTCAAAAAGTCAATTGAATTCAATATATGAACAATTTTTGTATTAAGCCCTTTATTACAATATCGGCAAAATTATGCTCTCAAGTATAAAAAATGCAAAAATATAATTTTTTAATTGCTAAAATATGCTCTCACATAAGAATTTTGTGCAAAAATATGACAAAATATGTTGTTAGGTCAAAAGGTCTGCAACAATATGCTATTAGGATGAAAAATATCGAAAAATATGCTGTAATAAATCGGTGCTAAATTTAATGAAATTGTATGAAAAGGATAAGCAAATAACAGCTTGATTATTACTTTGCATATTGCTAGTTGCCCTGGTTATGACTCTACCGCTAATCGATCAAAAGTTATACAATGCATACTAGTCAAAAATTCACTTTTTCTGGCATAAATTTTCAAAGTATTGTTAATGCCTTTTTGTGATTGTACACGCAGAGAAAGAACATGGTTACTGAATTATTACTACAACAATATTATGTTCTCATTGTTAATTTTCTTGAATTTTAATAACCCTGTGTTCATGATTACAATTGTCATTTAATGTTTGCACTCAATAAACATTTTAATATGGTTGAATTATATGTTTTTAAATACTTTTACCAGAAAAAAAATTTTATTAATATGAAAAATGTCATTACTTCTACAACCATAAAATATTTGCAGTCTTTTTCCTTGTTCTTAAACCAAATTCAGTTTTTAAACCATACTAGTATTGTTATTCCCATGACAATAAAATGTTTCAAACAAATATAATGCTTATCGTTTTCATAAAATTAGTAGAAAAATTCATAACTAATTTGTTTTTAAATATAATTTTGTTTTTAATGTTTGCTTTCCAACTTTATTGTAATTCTCATTTAACTTATATATGAGTAAATATAAATAGACAAGGTATGGTTACACTCGTTGTGATTTAAGCAATATAAGATATTGATTAACTACCATAAAAGGGTTTTAGTTAAGCAAATATATCTTGCATTTGAACAACATATGGTGGTACAAATAACTATAATTAATGAATAAATAATATGTATTTTTTTATTTTTTTTCCAATGAACACTTTCTTCTATAATTTTCAATAAACAATTTCTAAAAATAACTTTCTATTAATACGTTTTCTTTTAATATATGATGAGATAATATGATAATATTGGATATCTTTATGATAACATTGGATAATAATATGATAAAATGGAATAATAATATGACAATGTGTTATAATAATATAATAAGATGGAATAATAATATAATATCAAATCGTAATCTGATAGAATGAGATAATGATGCAGTACGATTGTTCAATAAATGTTAAACTAACAAACCATAAAATTGGACACAATATGACAAAATGGAATCATATTAAATATTACTTATAATCATTTTTATTTTTCAATGTGATCATACGTTCCAATCATAATGTATTGCTCTTAGATTATGGTCACTACAACTATATTTTTTCTCTACGTGTATTGAAGTCATTTTATCTAAAATTAACAATAATATTTATTAAACCCGATTTTAAGTATTTTTACTTAAACTTTTATATCCAATATATAATTACCAGTTTTAAAGCCCAGTTCTTCCCTATAGTGTTCCTGCATGCGTAGTAGGCATTAAGCCCCTTCCTGGCCCTTTCCTGAGTATTTCTCCTCCAAGACAATTTTCTGTCCAAGTAAACGCCCAGGTACTTGGCCTCTCTCGACAAACTGTGTGTTCCGTCCCATTCAGAACTGGTAGACTAAATGTCTCAACCTTATATCTTCTGGTAAACAGAACTAGTTCAGTCTTTACAGGGTTGACTTCTAATCCATTGCTATTTGCACATTCGGAAAGTTCTCTCAAGACCAACAACACTACATCGTTAGCGTAGGCTACGATCTTCCTTCCCACAGCATAGAACTGTCCCAATTTGACGTTCATTACCAAAAGCCACAATAATGGAGAAGAAACCCCCCCCCCCCTCCATGCGGTGTGGCCCTTGTCACAAGCTTCTTTATACAAGTGACTCCCATGCTCGAGTTGATAACCATGCTGCTTAGCATTAGGTTGATCCATTCGTTTATTAATACATCAATACCTAACGAAGCGAGCGATTCCTTAATCGCCGCTATATTAAAGGCCCCTTCTGTATAGAGGAACGCTGCCAAGATGTATTTCTTATGCACCACATCATGCAGAGCACTCTCAACAGACCTACCCTTAACATAGGTGTGTTGAGCGTCGCTGATGCCCTGAGTTCCCATAATCCTCCTCAGATACAGATCGGTCAGTCTTTATATTGTCTTGAGTAGAAAAGATGATAAACAAATCGGTCTACAGTCCTTGAGCTTCGAGTGAGTCATCCTATTCGCTTTGGGTATGAAAATGACCCTTACCTCTCTACTCCCTGGGAATATATCACACTTTAAGACATTCTCTAAATATCTTCACGAGTAGTGTGATGTCATCTGAGCCCGATAACTCTTATGGCCCAAATGAGTTTACCGCCCATCTTGTCTCCAGTGATCATCTCCTCTATCGCATCGAAATCACCCTCCTCTGGTCCAGACTGTATGTTATCACTGACACTACCTGTCCTCCCATCAGATTCTACATCCTTACATCCAGGGAAGTGATTCTCCATCAGTAAGCTGAGAGACTCCAAGCTAGACTCCACTAGTTGTCCGCCCGTTGTATATATCCAGGTACCTCCGGGTCCTTGGATAACACCAGTCTAAATCTAGACAACTCGTTAACCGCACCGATTCACAGAAATTCATCGATGAAGTTCATTTCGCCCGTCTTATGTCCTTCTTATACTTAATGAAGCTTTCCCTATAGCTGTCCCAGTCAGTCTGACTCCTCGTCAGCTTGGTTCTATTGAACAGCCTTCTAACTGTAGACCGTTGGATCCTAAGTTCACTGGTCCATAATTTCGGCTGCCCCCTTTTATTTTTATATATATTTTTTAAACAAATTTTTATTATTTTAAAAATTGTAAAGTGAATAAGTAAATAAAAAATAATAGGTTCTACACTGAAAACCTAGTGCCAGTGATGATAATTTTTTAGGTCTGTGGTGATAGTTCTTTACAAGATTACTGAATGTGTGTAATTATAATATAAATAAGTAAAGTTTGGAATTTTGAGATTTTTTGTTTAATTTTCAATTTTAAACCGAGATAAATTTTGGGCCGCCTACCGAAAGAGATTTATGCCAAGGGATTTTAAACGTTTAATTATTACTTCTTGTTTGTCTAATGTATCAAGAAAGAGAAAAGCCCAAAAAAAATTTTAGTCGAATTTTAAATTGTTTTGTTTTTGCCCATATCTATATGCAGATATAAATTCAATATGGTTTTTTGTTTTCTATGTATTTTCATCTTTTCGGTTGAAAAAATGTCAACGTATGAGATGAAAAAATATAATTTTTCCTCTCAGTTTTTATATTAAATTTAATTAATAATTTTTTAACCTTTAATTTAATTGCTTGTCAATATAAAGATTTATACCGTAAAAATGTACAAGTAATTATAAAATTTAAGTGTTTTATTCTTACCGGTGACTACTACCTTTTAAAACCATTTAGAAATTTCGTTGAATTCAATATCTTTAAAAGACCTAATATTTATATTAGACGCTATACATATTAAGACTTATGTTTATTACTATATATTTCTTCTGTATAAAACTAAAAGTTATTTAAATATAAATTCTACTTAAAACAAAAATTTCTAATCAAAATTGAATTAATGTCTAATTAAAAATACAGTTTTAGCAAAAACTTAAATTGCCATCAAAATACAAAAAAAAAAAAAAAAAAAATCAACAAAATTGAAGCTGCTCTTTTACAAAGGCCAACAAAATTAAAATCTAAACTAAAACTGGAGACTCAAAAGTAAACACAATTCATTCAATGGCAAACAACTTGTTGTTAAAACAATATTTCAACTTTTCGTCGTTTCTATAGTTTTCTAAACACAAACATAAGTGATAACTGCACATAAAGACCAAATAAATAAAAAACTTTACTCGGGGTCAAACATTTTAAAATGCACTTAGTTTCACAATTTTCTTCTTAAATGGTGCAGCTGTAGAAACATCAACAACAACACAAAAACAACCAACTAATATTAGCGGTTTACTTTCAGAGAAACACTTATACAGACCTAAAAAACAACTCACATATACTAATACGTTGATAGAAATACGCATAGATTTACCACAGCAATAACATCGTACTGATAGATATAAAGTAAAACACTTGCACACTTAGAAAGCACTTAAAAATCCACGAACTAAAACTGGAGTCATTTGTCAGTTACATTTCCACCAATACTCTAAATGGATTGTATTAAAAGGCTCTTAAATGTCCACCAATTGGAATATTTCTAAGTTGGCTGACTGCAATTAAATCCCCTGCACTTTCTGTGATTATAAATGCACACATTATTACAGTGTCAGAAATGGAACTAAATGCTAAGGTAAATGACTGGAATAGATTTAAAATTGTTAAACAATATTTACCAATACAGTACAGTTGCAGCAATTTTTTTTCTTTTTTTTTTTTTTTTTTTTTGAGACTGATTGAATAATACATACTTAGGCGTTAAGTGCAGCAAGTATATTTGATCTTTTAGAGAAGTATGTTTGAATTTTTAATTATCTGTGCATATTTTAAATTTAATATAGCAATTAAAAAGGAAACTTCTACTTAATTCCCAAAATGCAAATTACACTCTGCTACAAAAAAAACTGTGTTTGGGTACGTTTCTGTATAAATGTGTCCCTATTCTGTTATTACATTCTTGATTTCTGCATTTCAAACTATTTTGAGAAGTAGAAGAATCAGGTTTTTTTTTATGTTTTGGTCAACTAGTAAAAGAGAATTCATAAGCAAAATTTTAATCAAATAAAATTTTAAGCATTTTTTAAATTTTAATTGTAATTTACTAAAAATTTTCCTATAAAAACCTTTACCAAGATGCAATAATTTTTAAAAACATTTTTATTGTAGACATAATAAAATTTAGTTTTTTTTCTTTCAAATTAGTCAAAAACTGTAGCTTATTCGAGTTAACTTACTTAATTATTATACTATATCTTACCTAAAAATGCCACACACTTTTATCTTCAGCCGTGAAAAGCGTGCAGCAAAACCCGCCTGAACAGAGCATTCGAAAGTAATATCAATTTTGAGTTTTATTCGAAAATTTTTTTCTAACAAAAATTTCGAAAACAACATCAGAAAACTATTGGAAAAAGGTTTATTTCACGTTCAGATTATGGCATCAGAATCTTCGTTCTCGAAGATTCTAAAATGATATCAATGATAACAAAAAGTAACACTTGCAATTTGATATCGATAAGAGTGTGGCCACGGCAAAACATTTTTTGTAACCAAAATACTGAAAAATGTAGCCAAATTAGATAAAAAATAACCAAAATTAAAATTTTGAAATTATTTATGTAAAATATAATTTTATATAATTTTTATACATAAAGTTAAATTAATCTCAAATTTTAAATGTGTCGAAAATTCTCAAAAGAGAAAAATATTAAAATTTAACTGTTCATAATAGGGATATCTTCCATCTGTTCGTTTCTGAGATTTTAAAAAGAAAAAAAAATTGCACTGGAAAAAAATATATGTAAATAAATTGTTTGGTAATTAATAACCATCACTTTATTATTAATGTTATTTAAGTATATTAATATTATTAATAAGTTTAAGGAAAACAAAAATACGTTAAAAAAAAATGTTTTATGCAATAGTAAAGCAACATGTATAACTTATGTTTTTCATTTGCTAAACCCAACTTTTCTTTGAGTGCATTTTTAGTCATTGACATCTATAGTTTAGATAAACGGTTCTTGTACATACAAATTTTAAATATTTATAATGTATAGTTCAATAATACAATTTTAATCTCCAGAGCAACCCAAAAATCATATTTCTTTTGGGCTTTAAATGAACCAAATTATTAGTTATTTATCCGTTTCAGACAATTTTAAGAATTTGGCATCGATTTATTACGATATATTTTTGTATACATTGGTCCTAATATTATAATTGTAAATATTTTCATTTTAGTAGCATACATATATATCCGATAACTGGGGTTTTCTTCAACAAACAGACGGACATCGTTATATCAACTTCCCTATCAATAAGGATCCAAAAACAGTATGTTTTTGCATATTTTGGTCCCAATATTATATTTTTGCATATTTCATTCGTAGCATATTTTGTCATGTTTTAGTATAAAATATTGCATTATTAATCCTTATTTTAGAGAATATTTCAGCAATTTTATGACATATTTTTGCATAATTTATATGTAAGATAATAATAATTTATATTTTACACTTTAGAGAAAACTTTTGCGCTCAAAATAATTTTTTGTATAATGTTCCATTAATAAAATCTCCTTTTCAATGTCGCCTATGTTTTTCAAATCCTATTCCCTAATAACACAAGTCAACAATAAGATATACAAAATTATACCTTAGACTAGATATAGTGTAAAAAGTTAAATGAAATATATCCATCACGTCATATTATAACCCATTGACGACCAAAGAAAATATGTTTCTCTCAGGAGTTTTTTGATTATATAATTTTCTAGGTAAGCAAGCAAGTTAGTTCATTTATTTCTTAATCTTTAAATTTAATAAATATGGCTTTTATGGGAGGAGGTGGGAGATGGGTGCATCTTCCGAAATTGACCTACTAATTATTTCTATTTGGCCGAACAAAACTAGAATTTTTGGAGTGTAATTAGACAATGGAATACGTATTTTCTGTTCCCCAACACACTTCAATAGTATTTTTTATATCTTTAAAATTGTGTTTTTTTTCATCGATGTGAGTTAAATTTGTTAAAAGGAGTCATTAAATTTATTATGGTTTTTAGCACAAAATTTTATTGGTGTTCATTTTATTGTAGGCAAATATATACGAGTTTACCAGAGTAATACAAATAGTACTTTAAAACTTTTTTAAAATATTTTTGGTTTAAAAAAGAACAAAAAATAACCAAAATGAAAAACTCACCATCTCCACATTGGAAAATAAAATATCCAATTTTTTTTAAAAGTAACCAAAACGGCAACTCTGATCGATAAGATAAACTATTCTAAAAATTTTCGTAAATTATATATCGTAAAATATTGGAGAAATACAACTTAGCAATATTGACAAATATTTGTTAGTGATATCGTTCTCTGTTTGCTGTCGACTTTGAAAAAGAGGTCATTCGATTTTGCAAAAAAAATAAAAAATAATAAAATAATAATAAATAATAAAAGAAATTATATTTTCAATAAAATGACAGTTTAATTTAACATTAATTAACAACTTACTAGTCTAAAATTAAAAATGAATATACACAAAAAAAAGTTTGTACATAAATATAAAGCAAAATTTCTTAAGCATTAAAACATTTTTTATATTTTTTAAAATAAAGAAAAAATCAAGAAGACTGAAAAAATTGCTTAAATTTCCATTTATATTTTCAATTTGTAAAAAATGTTTGAAATTTTATTCGGAAAATTTTAAGTTTTTAATGAATTTTAGCTACATTTTGGAACAGAACAGAAGCGATTTTTACCAAGATGATGTGTTGCAGAATCCGAGCGAAGTTATTCAAATTTGTAAACATTACTTTTTTTACAGACTTTCCTTGGAATTTTGCCATTTTAATGCGTTTTTTGTTACTATTTTCAAGTATAACTATTTTCAATTATAATAAAACGAAATCAAAGATTTAGCAAGATTTTTGCAAAATTCTTAAAATTTTCATTATGAACAATTTAATAATATCTATGAACAAAATTTTATTTTTTAAGAAAAAAGTTTGGGAAAAAAGTCATATTCGATTCAAAATATTTATGAAAAAAAATTTTAAATGTATGTATTTTTTTCACTGTGTACCTATTACAGGAGAAACTTATTATAGTGACTTATATATCTTACCTATTCTACGAAAAAAATGCTCACTTGTAAACTTCACAAAATTATTTTCTATGCATTTATGAATTCTGAAATCATTTAATGGATATTGCACATGTTTTTAACTTATTTTGTCGAACACATCATCAGAAATTGAAAATTTTGGTCTGGCAGAACTTAAAAGTAACTAAGGCTAATCAAATGAATTTATGTAAGGGACAGTTCTACTCACCTTTATAAGAAAATTTTGTTATATTTATATTTATTTTCATTTCAGTTGTACTTTTTTATAATTTTTACATACAACTGACATCTTTTTAAATTATTTCCACTATTGAAAATAAAAAAATTAAATTATCTTTCGAGGAATTTTAGAAAATTGTTGCCTAAAATGAATGTTCACTTTTTTTTTTGTTAATATTCGACATTTCCGCGAGGAAGTGTTCTTGGACCAATATTATACACAATTTTTACATCAGATATGCCTGTGACTAACAATATTTTAGGTGCAACTTATGAGGATGATACCGCTGTATTAGCTTCTAGCTCTTGTCTAGTATAAGCATCAAATCTCGTCCAAAATCAACTATATCAAATTGAACACTGGTTGTGTAAATGGAATATTAAAGTCAATACTGAAAAATCGGTTCATATTGTATTCACGTTACGCAAAGGAGTTTGTCCTCGTTTAAAAATAAATAATACTGAAATTCCCCAAAGAGATAGTGTAAGATATCTTGGTCTTCATATTGATAAAAGATTAACGTGGAAAGCTAAAAACGAACATCTTAAAATTAAAACTAAAAGATTATATTGATTGCTTCGCTCTAAGTCCCAAGTAAATATTGAAACCAAGCTTGTATTATACAAGACTATACTTAAATCAGTGTGGACTTACGGCATTCAGTTGTGGGGAACTGCAAGCAACTCAAATGTTGAAATTCTCCAACGGTATCAAAATAATACTTTGATATTAATTGTCAATGCTCCAAAGTATGCATCTAACAAAACAATTCATAACGATTAATTTACTCCAAAAATTAAAGAAGAAATCAAGAAGTTCAGCGCAAATTACCTTGAACGATTAAGTAATCATTGTAACCTATTGGCAATATTATTACTAGACGATATTCCGATAACATTATATTTACGATTATATGGACTGATTTAAAAATAATTTAAAATTTTGTATAATATTTAATATGTTAATCATTGATTAATTTAATACTAGTATAAATTGTTAAAAATTATCTAATTTGCTCATAGATTGTAAATAATGTTTGTTATGAGAAAAAAAATATTCGACAAGTTCTGGTATATATAAATTTGAAAAAATATCAATAATTATTCGTTAAATCGAACATTTTTTCCTATTGAAATTATCATAAATATTTCTAACAATTATATTCTAAGAAATTATCGCAAATTGGTCACTATTTCCAATGTTCATAAATTTTAAGTTTTTCGAACTTTTTCGAAGATTTTTGTTCAAAAATTATTCATTTTAGCGAACCTTTGTCCATTTCCGAGTTTTATTCTAAACAAAATACCATATAAAACTTTCTATGCAAAAATATTTAGTCTTAAAGAAAAAAAAAAAAAAAATATGTAGAATAAAGTCGTAATTTTTAAAAAGAAAAGAAAGCAAAAGATTTTAATATATTTATAAATTTGCATTGTTTTGCTTTCCATCAGTTTAAAAATCCAAATTGATTTAAAACTTAGGGTGCTATTATTTCTTTAGTGCAGCGTACATTTTAGGTAGTATTTCGAGTGAAAATTAGGAGTTTGTAGCAGTATTATTGAAAAAATTTTAAATTTTCATAAAATATCTGCCTAGTGTTTATTGATTTCAAAAAATGTCAAACCCTCTTAATACAGGGAAAACCGCTGTATGAGTACTAGTTGAAATAATGGATCGATTTCAGTTTTGTCCTTAGGCTATAAAAGACATATGTACCAAACCTTATTTGATAGCAAATTGAATGGATGGACAGGCGGTTATGATTCTTGGCCGATTAGTACGGGATACAATAAGTTGGCAGTTGGATCAATATTTGTGATCACAAAGCACAAATGCATTTGGAGAAAAAACTTGCTTTAAATATTTTTCTTATCAAAAAATTAAAATTTTCCCTATAAATAAATTTATAAATATTTCTCTTAAAATAAGCTCAAAATTGTAAACAATTTCAGACCAGTTTCGTAATAAGAAAAATCTACCTTTAGAAGACATTAAAGATTTATACTAAACTAAGTAAATTCTATATATTCAGGAACAAAGATCAAATGTATTATTTTCAGATCAATTTATCAAAATATTCTCGACAACAACCCAATTATTATTTATAACAATATTGATCATCCTACCTGGGATATATTTCTTCAACCAATCCTTTTCGGTCAGGAGTAGTATGTGAAATGTTCTACTTTAGCACATGTTTATAAATTAAGAATAAGTTATTATAGATTTAAACAACACTTTTATAACATTTTTAAATTTTATAAATAAAGTAAATATGTCTAGGATTAATTGGAGAAGAGTTGGCATGAGCAGTGTTACCGTTAGGCGACTTTAGTCGCCAATTGCCACTTTTTCAATCACCTGGCCACGTTTTAGCCCCTTTTTTGAAATGGAACTAAACGGCGACTTTTTAAGATAATATGCTAAATGACGATGAACTAATTTTTTTAAAATATCTCGCCCCATTATAAATAAATTCCAACGAAAAAATAAATTATTTTGAGATTGTTTCACAATGTTATAAAAAAAAACCCTGAGAATTTACAACTGAACTGAAACTGTTAGAAACTGAAGCTAATTATAAAGTTTATGAACAAATATTTAAAACATCAAATTATGAATTATTTTGGTTCGCGTTGGAAAAGTTAAAAATAAAAACTGATTCGATGATATTTAATTTATATTTTTACTTTGCCTCAAAGCAGTGCCCCGGCGGAACGTATTTCTTCTGAACTATCACTAATGAAAAATAAATTGTGCAGCAGACTTAAGATTTGTGAATGCACGCTTTCAGTAATAAAATTTTTTGAATGGGATTTGGAAACCGGAGCCCGAGTGAAGACCTTGTAAAAAAGTACAGAAGTTTAAATATTAAAAATAGTATGGAAATACATTGTGCATTTATAAATCAGCTGTTTTTTGTTTATATTTAAAAATTATTAATAACGGCGATGTAAAAAATTATAGTTACACGTGCGATTTTTAATTTTCTTATACTTAATATTGCACAACATTTGAAAAGCGGGTTTATGAAACATGTTGCGCAAATATGCATAACTGCACAAGCAGGACACTTAAGTGTTTAAATGAGCACCCTTAATATTTTATGTCAACTATTTTTATGAATTAATTTTTATTTTTGTAATAATTAAAATTATAAATAAATTATTTTGTTATAAGTAAAATTGAATTCAGTAGTTTTTCTTAAAACAAAATATATTTGGTTTTGTTTTAATGAAATAAACAAATTTTAAAGAGTTTCCTATAATTTGAAGCAGTTGGACCTTTTTTCAAAAAAATAAACTTTTTGGCGACTTTTTTTTCAAATCCCCTCTACAATTTTTAAAAATTCTCAGCTGTAACGCAGTGGTCCCAAAACGATTCTTTTGTTGGAAATTATTTTGAAACTGGAGAACCGTTGGATAGGATATATCTAAATAAAATTTTACTCATTCAGAGCTGAGATGCATTCGAGTTGGTTTTGATTAGCACAGATCCCTAGCGGGTCAGAGGGTTAGAACTCCAAATTTGATCAACTCGGGTATATAATTTTTTAAAAATTCTCTAAAAATTCATTTATGACCCGAATGTAAAAAAAAAAAATAAATATAAATCATTGCAAAAAACATATTTACGTATTTAACAAATATTTTGGTCGGTGCAATATTTACATTCATTTTATTTTTGTTCTAATTTTTTTATGTTTTTATGTTTTTTTGTTTTTTAAACTTGGTGGCCTTAATTTGGAAACTAAAATTTTATTAAGATATCCACTAGATTTTCTTAAAAATTCTAAATAATATTGTTTCAAGAATCATATAAATATATCTATCCGATGAAGAGTTATATTAATCTGTAATTGAAACTGAAAAAAAACATATTTTTGAGGTTACTTTCCAAAAAGGCGGTACTAGTAATATTCATCATCTTCTAAAATATTGTTTTTGTTTAGGATTATAGAATCTTAACACAAATGGGTGTAAAGTAAAATCGGAGGTGCTTTGGGCAACGATTTCCTCCCAAGCCCTACCCAAACTTTGTCAATTTTGAAAAAAAATTTAATTTTTTTGTAAAATTCTTAAATGTCAATACCATATGTTGATTAAACAAGCAAAAATATTTTCTGAGCCACGCCTTTTACAACAGTTAACAGTTGCGTGATCATTTTTATGAAACAAGTTTTCCCTAGACTGGTAGGCAATATTCAGGCAAACTTTTTATAGAATTTAGTATATATATATATATATATATATATATATATATATATATATTTATATAATTACTCATAATCAATTTTCAAAAATTTTCAACTACTTGAGCTCATTCTATCGTTTAAAAACGATAGAAAAACGTATAAATATTTTTATAAGTATTTTTTTCATTTTTTTTTTTTTAATCATTTCGATGCTTTTGCGGTTGTTCCCGTTATTGGTACCGGGGGTTATATTTAATTTCAAGATTCAAATATGCGTCAAAGCAGTTCTATGAAAGAGTATTTGTATGTAAAAGGTCAGTTCATATTGATTGTTTTTGACGATTTGTTCAGACATGCATATTCTTTAATTTTTTTATTGGTATCCATTCTAGGTCGTAAAAGCGCTCTGATAGGATTATATGAAAGTTTTCCAACAGGATATATAAGACGCCAAGATAAAACTATGTACTAAATTTTATTTCCTCCAATCAAATTTGGAATATTATTATGTCTTTCATTTAATTTCACTTGCATTGTATTATTTAAATATTTTTATAAATTTAGTAAATAACTATAATAAAATTCAAATTTAATTAAGTGTAGAATTAAATTAATAAAATTTTTAGCTGATTTCAGGCAAACATTCAATTATAATACTAATTATTTTCATTGAAAAATTAATTTAAATTTAAACTGAAATCAATTATTCTCACTTGTTTAATATTATCATTTTAATAATTGGAGCAGAAACAATTAGAAATTTAATTAATATGAACAATTTCGTAATTGAAGTCCAGTTTTATTTTTTTCTGTGCACATTTTTGTAGCACTACAACTTCTCTACAAAATGTGAATGACTAATTTGCTTTACCTATTACCCAAAAAAATTTCTTCTTTGATCGTACATGGGTTAAAAGTGTAACGTGATGGTATTGCATCATATAACTTTCCACGCTGTATCTGGTCTAAGGAATAATGATTTTGCAGATTTAGTCTTGTTCAGCTATGTAATTAAATAATCAGATCGCGGCAGATATTAAGATATCTGTAAAAGAATATGTAAAACTTTAAAATTGATAAGTTTTTACACCAGTACTTTTTGTAAAATGGAACATGGTATACGACTAAATAAAAACTTGTTTTTATTAAACTTCTCATATGATCCTCGTTTGTTTTTCTTAAGAGACATATATATTTGGGAAAAAAAGCTGCTAATATGTATTCGTGTATTTATGTCGTCTGTTAGATGATAAATAATTGTACAAATATGCCACAGAGGACAAACTATTTAAATTCCCATAGTCATAGATCTTTAAACCATTTCTATGTTATATGTGTGTATATTTATTCACATTCATATGCATGTGTATAAATGTTTATGTTTGATGGCATTCTAGTTTATTTTTCTGTTAAAGACAACAGTTACTTACTTAGGTTAGATTTCAAAAGGCCACATCTTCTCTTCTGCTCTCTTGGTCCAGTCCTAGCTTTCGTTCAATTTCCATGTGCTGTTCTATATTGTTTTTATACAAAAGTATAAACAATAATTGATAGTGTGAGTGTGTGTTTTGTTGGCTACTTTTTGCCAGATAATAAATCGTTAAATTTCTTGTATTTCTCCAACTGATGTTAAAGTTGCTTTTGTTATTGCTATACGTTTGTGTATCTTTTTGTACAGTGACAGTTTTATTGCTCAATCTACATACATTTGGCCACATTTTTGTTTTCTTGTTATTCTTGTTGTTGTTGCTATTTTGTTTTATAGCCGCTAGGAGAAAAGTATACTATAGGGGTTAAAGAAAGACATACATACACATGTATACATACATTTTCAAATTTTTATACATATTTATTTATGTTTAGAGTGTACAAGTGTGTGTTTTGAATGTGGCAGTAGTAGTGTGTGTAGTACTATTTTGTGCATCTGTTTTTAGTTGTAACGTGATGTATTTGTAGCTTGAACTTTAGCCCTTCTACTAGCATTAATACATATAAAGGTATGTGTGTATATCTACCGCATTTGATTCTTTTTCTATCTCCTCCGGTTCGTTGTGTGTCTGGAGAATTTGAAAAAAATATTCTTCATTGAAATCTTGCTGTATTGTATTACTTTTTATAGTTTTTGCTGCTTTTCTTTGTTGTGTTAGATTCTCTGGCAGCAGTAAATAAATTGCCGAGGTTTACGCGTTCGACACATGTAAAACCGTTGGGGTGTTGGCAATACCAAACATATTTTCCTGGAAGCGAAATGTTTTAAGTATGTAAAACTGTTTTGAGTATTCTTTATGTGCATAGCATGAATGTACCCTATATTTGACCTTGTATATATTTTGTTTTTTACTTAGGTGAAACGAAGTATAAGGGTTTGTTTTTCTAAACCTTTTGAAAAAATGCAATTTAAGCCACTATTCTATATATATTAGTAAGATTGATATGATTTGAATTTAGATTTCATTCGCCTTAATATAATCTCTCAATAACAGATATTTATTGGTGCAGACGCTCCCGTCTGCTATAATCTCCCAAGGACTTATGAGTCCTTATTGATTTCCCTTAGTACTAGAGTAAACCACAATCGACCTTTATCTTATAAGATCGTCCCTTCTATTTTTTCACTTTCATTCAATATTTGCAAAGAAAAGATGATTAACAGTTATTTCATGAGGTAATTGTATTGCCAAATATACATCTTGCTAAGATAAGTTTAAATTAAGGCAGATAATTTGTAAAAAACAACAAATTATATTGTATGTAATTACAAATATATCTACATAAATACTAAAAACTTTAAATAATTTGTATTTTCATATAAAGTTGAAACAAAATCAAGATTTTATAAATCTATATATCTTATATATGTTATAAAAATGAGGTGTAAGTTCCTTTGTGTATCAACCACATCTAAACGGCTGAATATATTTCCACGAAATTTGATGCTCTTATAGCACCAGTGCCAGAGGTAACTAAAGGCTTTTTTAGATCTCGATTAGGCCTTAAACTTACATTTTACGCCCACTTTTAAAAAGTCTATTTTTTAAATTTTACATGTTGCTAATGAAGCTATTTACATGGCTTGCATTGTAGAATATTATAGGTTATATTGGTCTTGATCGGATGCTACGCCCATACGCTACGCCCACTTTTTTAAAACCTTCAACCGGCTTAAAATTGGCTTAAAATAGAACAGAGCAGCAAATAATTATTATGTAATATCTAAGGAATCTTTACCCTATCATGCCGCATTAATGAAATGAAAATAGGACGTATAGGCTCAGAAGGAGAGGTAGCCCCCATACAAAGAAAATATAAATTTTCTCATTTAAAATACTATTGTAGTGAAAGTTAAAAAATTTAAAAGTAATTTTCATATCAAATTTCGTATAGGGTGAATAGGTTCAGGGAGAGTAGTAGAACCCACATAAAGTGAACATTAGTTATCGCATCAAATGGGGTAGCGAAGTGCACCGGTTAATCTAGTAAATAACAATTTAATACTTTGGATATTTACAAAAGTTCGCACATACTTAAGGAAGATATAATCACTTCGATGCAGAACAAATATCTTAAAAATGTAAGACAATATTAAATTAAAAAAGGGTATGATGGAAAATTTATGGATCGATTTGAATGATTTAAAAAACCAAAATACGAAAAAAATATTTGTGATAGATTTGTACAAGAATGAGACTCATGGCTTATGAAGAAGCTTCAAAAAATCTAATAACGATTCAAAAAGTTGAAAAAACCAAATATGCTTTAGTTTATTCTTAAAGTTGTAAATTGTTTTTCAGTGCCCATGAAATCAACAACTATAAGGGAAGCATAACCGATCAAAAAAATCGAAATTCAAGGAAAATATTCCTGATCGATCTATATAATAACTAAGTCCGTAGCTCATTGAGGACTTGGGTATTGTTAAAAATGCGTTTTGGCAGATATCTGTGTAACTTATGCACCGACTAATTTCATTTCATCAGCAGAAGAATTCAGGAAATATTTTTCGATTTTGTTTTGCAAAAACGAAATGCTTCGCCTTTATAGGAGTTTCAGAAAATCGAGATTTTAATAGAAAAGCTTTTGGAATATATAATATATATATATATATATATATATATATATATATATATATATATATATATATTTATATATTCTTACATATATGTCAGTTATCGGCGAACATTTCAATCGACGGACGGATGGACAGACGAACATCGTACTATCGACATCATTTCTTATAAGGATCCACCAAATACAAACTTTTTTTCTCTCCGACGAAAATTGTTGAAGTTACAGATGGATTGAGAAATTTTGAAAATATATTATATTTATGAATTTCGAACTTAGGATGTATTTGTCAAGAGCATTACAAATATTAATATCTGAATCATATACATCATTCCAATTTGTGCCACATTTGAGCAGCTTAGTAAAATCTGAGGCAAATCCTTGAGTTGTAAAAGTATATGAAATCTAGCTTAAACACATTTACTTACAAAGAAGCCATAACGTATGTCCAAAATTTTATTTAATCGGTTCAGTAAGTCATTTGGGCTGTGTAATTTGCTTTACCGTTATCATTTCTAACCAACGGATACTCGGGTTTTAATTTTTTAATAATTTAAGTAATTTTTAAAACCGAGGATAAAAACGGATACTCGGTTTTTTCCTAATCGACTAGAATTAATTCCGATTGTCTTAAAATAGATCAGACCGGGGAGTGTAGTATCTGCCATATTAACCAAATATTTATTGTGTCTTATCTAAGGAACTATTACATTGAGAGAACTCAAATTTCGTGGAAGCCTTTATCCTATCATACCGGATATATGAAATAAAAATAGGACGTATAGGTCCAGGGGGAGAGGTGGCCCCACACTGTAAGATTTATATAAATTTTCTCATCTAAAAGATTATTACTGTGAAAGTCTTAAAAAAAATTCAAAAGTAATTTTTATATCAAATTTCGAATAGGGTAAATAGGTTAAGGCGGAATAGTAGCTTCCATAATAGTTAGCGAAGCGCACCGGTAAAGGCTAGTAAATAACAAATTTAATACTTCTGAGTTTTACAAAAGTTTGCAACTATTTAAGGAATACATAACAAAACAAATATTTTATATATGTAAGACAATATAAAATTAAAAACGGGTATGGTGGAAAATTTATGGATCGATTTGACTGACTTAAAAAAACTGAAATTCGAAAAAAAATATTTGCGCTAGATTTATGCAAGAATGAGGCTAATGGGATATATAGAAGCTTCAAAAAATCAAATAACGTGTTTTGGCCTATAACCCGGCTAGTACTGAATCTACTTAATTCATTTTTACAACACAAAACACAAAAGTTCTTAAAAAATTTCCGATTTTTTCTGTGAAAGAACGAAATACTTTTGTTTACATAGTTTGTATAGTTTACAAAGTTGAAAAAAAAGCAAAATAAAAAAGACTAGATTTATCCTTAAAAATGTTAAACTGGCAACACTGATTACAACATATAAAATGTAACGCTCGGATGCCATTGACAGTATGGTGTTTTTGTCTTGTCTGACTTAATTAAAAGAAATAAAATACAAGTAATTTATTAAATATGGTTGTGATGGCCCAGCTCGACTAACGCTATCTATATAATCCTTTTAAGAATATATTGGCGGCTGAATTTTTTTTTTTTTTTTCTGGAATGGACACTATACACTTCCATCATCGTATAGCCCTTTTCTAAATTTTTCATCAATTTTTGTTAGGAGGTAGTATAATTGTTCTAATATTAAATAGAGTTGTTTTTTAAAGTTTCCGGAAAATTATTAGTAAATAAATTGATACATATTTCGTCTAAGCGTTTAAATCCTCATAATTTTAAACCATTATACAGAGTTAGTTATTAAGAATAAAAAAACATAAATTCATATTAAATATCAAATAATCTGAAACTGAAAGACAGACGGACGTACAGACATCATTAAAGTTTTAGATGACGTAAATCTGAGTCAGGCAATTTCCACATAACTATTCTTGGGATATTCACTTTTAGGAGTTATATCATGAACATATAATATTAAGTATTTTATATATAAATCTTAATATTACCATTTTCTCTAAGAAAATGAATAATATTAGCTAATGTGAAAAATTGTTTACATAGGTAATTTTATTGGGGCATTTTATATAAAAGAAAATGATTAATTAAAAGAAAATGATTAATTTTTGCTACATTTCTTATATAAACGCCTTAAACTAGGCAATAAAATATAACATAAATTCCAAAGTTTTGTTAAAATCGTTAGCAAAATTACTAATAATTTCCCTCATTTATTTATTTATTTTTTTTTTTTTTTTTGATAAATGCTACACCGGATGTACTTTAGAACTTCGATATCCCCTAGTAAAATTTGACGTAGAAAATTTAGAAAGTCATGTTTTAATCGATTTTTATGTCTTTTTTAAAAACGGACTAGAAATGACCCCTTATAATGAGAGATAGATGAATTGAAAGTTCTAATAAAATACATCCCGTTAAATGCTCTAACTATTTATGAAAAAGTAATTGAGCTACATTTAAACTATTTTATTCGATTTATCTGAGACTACTTTGGAGTAAAAAAGAAAAGTTTAAAAGATCATAAAACAAAAATTTTCCCTACCAGCCTCAATTTGTTGTATAGTGTAATCAAGTCAGCGCAGTTGATTACGCATTTTGCATTTATTTTGTTAATAAAAACCAATTTTCTATATTTTATTGTTTTCACAAACAAAAACCTCCAAATGTTTGTAAAATATTTTTCGCGTACTTTTTGAATATTTTTCAATTTGAGAATAAATTGGTTTTTACTCTCTCAGAAAAAGCTGCTGGATAACTCTTGCTGCAAAGTACGGAAACACAGCTAATATATACATCAACAACTTTATCTGCAAAAACTTCTTCCAACCCACTCCCCTAAGCAAACAAATTAAATAGCAATAAATTGAAATAAACTTTTGTAAAAACGAACTCATTGTAAACATTCTTCTGAGAGCACGAATAGATAAATAAATTAAAGTTTTTATTATAGAAAAGTACTTAATCTATAGAACCCTCTTTTAACAAAGTATAATAAAACTGCAGTCAGAGTAACAATAATAAGTATCTATAATATCCCGTCTAACCTGAGTTTCGATTTTAGTGAATGTTCGGTAAAAACGAACAATTTTCGAAAGAGATATGTTGGAGAAATATAATATATTATTATTTCGAGAATTTTAAAAATATTAATATCGCATTATTTAACTTTTCTTAATAAAATAACGAAAATAAATATTTCAAGAAATTCTCTAATCTTTTTAATTGCTCGAGAAATTCTTATGTAAACAAAAGCAAAATATGTAGAGTCAAAAAAGCAGTGTTGTCAATTATTTGCAACCAAAACGCGCAGGAAAAAAATCCAAGACCCACAAAAAAGCGCTAAATTGAACCACAGTTGAAGGATATAGTACAATTTAGCGCACTTTTTAGCTCATTTCTTAAATTAAAATATGGTTTTTACTTTATTTTCACAGCTTAAATAATAAAAGGTCCATATTTGTATTTTTTGTTTTTTTAATATTTTAACTTCAGCAGAAATAGTGAATTATATTTAGCATCAAATTAAAAATTAGTGTTTTTATTGAAAATGTAAGCGAACACTTAAATAAAATAATTCTGAATGTATTTTTTTTTTGACATTTCAAAATGAAATAAAAATCTTTTTATTTTTTAGTAAACACTCGAAATAATTTTCGAGTTATTGTTTTTATTAATACTAATTTTTATTAATATAAAAACAATAACAATTTTCTATGGTAGAAATAGTTTTTCTCGGTTTAAAATAATTTTGAATTTGGACAAACTATTATATGAGGGATTTTTATTTTCTAATATAAATATCCATCATGATGGAAAAAAATAAATATCTTTTAAAATAAATATCGGTATCAAAAATTTTTTCAAATAATTTTTGTTCTTCACACTTTTGTTTTTGTTTCACAATATATTTTCTATCATTTTATTTATTTGAATTTTGTACGTATTGTATTCACACAATACGTATTGAATATTGTTCATTCAATAAAGTTGTTATTGTTTAGAATTTTTCCTCCGATGAAAAAGGCTGAAAATAGTTTTTAACTTTTGTAATAATAATCACGATTTTTTAGTTTTTATTTCCATCAAATTGAAAGAAATAAAACCATTGAAAAATTTATGATGAATTTTTATTATTTTTTGAAAACCAAAGTTTGTTTTACGATTAAAATAAAAAGTTGGTTTTTCTTGTACTAAAATCGTCTCTGCATTTTCTATTGTGTGAAATGAAAGTTTTATAAAATACGTAGGTCAACATCAAAAACAGGCTTGAATAACCACTATATAGATTTGATCTATCATAGCTACCTAAATATAAAAATGATCAATTTTCAATTTTATGGATAATTTTTTAAAATAATTTTTAAGTAAAATTGTCAATATTTTGCGACACTTATGTTATCAACTCAAAACAACTTTTCGGATTTTGTTAAACTAAATTTAAAAATATAAAAAATAAAAATAAAAATTCGTAATTTTTCTGGCAAAAATCGAAAACTGCAAAAAGTATTAAATTTTATTTATTTGTAGTGAAGCTACATATCATGTGAATTAAAGTAGATATGTATCATGAAAACCGATGCATGTTTTACGTTTTTATTTACAATTAATTGAAGATATCGCATATTTACAAGCACTGTAGAAAATGGTATAATGAAAACAGAAACACATGTGCGTTTTACGATACGGATTTTAGCAAACTCCCTTTGCATATAGAAAAAAACCTTTATGACATTTTTATTATTCTCAGCATTAAAAAATAAGTAATAAACAAAAGGTTCTGTTATTTTTACAATTGCGGTAGCGAACTAATAATCGCCCATAAACGTGTGTGCACGCTGAATTGCTCCTTTTTTCCATTGGATACCTGCAACGGATTATTTTTTTGCATAAAATTCCTTAATGCTTTTTATGATTCTTGGGAATAAAAAAAAATTTTTTTCAGCACACTCAAACTGTACCCACACAAAGGGCTATCCTAAATTATAGTATCAGTATTTATGAGAGCTCCTCTAACCATTTTATTTCATTCAAGAAGTGTTTGCGATAACGAAAACATAATTGTATCCCTACATAAAGATTAGAGTCATTCAGCTTACAAGTTAAAAATAATTTTCAGGTATTAATAAAAATGAGCAAGAAAGTCAGAACATTTTTATGTAAAAACAATACAAACTTATTTTGTTTTGTGTGAGTCCAATATATCACCGAGAAAAAATGGAAATGCTTCTTAACTTCATTGCAAAAGTTATATGAAGATTTCTATAATATATATCCATACAATTTGAACCAGCATTGGGCACCGAGTACTATATGCATTTCAGGTCTTCTAACGTGAAGAAAGTATAGGTTACTACATTTGGAATACTTTATACTTACAGTATTTCTTAATTAAATTTTGAATTCTTTATATTCCTTATTTCAATTTTCTTTTTAATTTTACAGACGACACTTGAAAATTTCGAAGCCTATGCTACGGAGAGAAACAGCGAGCCAAGAATCTGGTTGTTATTTTTTTTTTAAGTAAAAAAACCAGTATCGGAAAATATATGCGATGGTCTTACCCTATGAAGTCTGGTGATGGGTTTACACTTGCAGTTCTGTCTTCACAAGAAATTAAATATACTCAAGATCGGGGTTCAAGCTGTAGTCAAGCGCTTTCATCTCCACCAGGACACTCAACCTCAAGTATGTGTTACCAATCAGATAGTTTAGATCCAGCACCTCCATATACATTTAAGAATGACGAGTTCATCACACACAAACATTTCTCGCCAAGACCGTGAAATCAAGACCAGCTTAATGATGTGATTAGAGACCTTGAATTATCGAAAAGATCTTCTGAGTTATTTGCGTTTCGTATTAAAAAAACAGATCTCATAACTAAAGAAACTAAAGTTTCGTATTACCGTACTCGAGAAGAAGGTTCATTATTTTGTTGAAAAGGATGATTTTGTATACTGCACAGATATTTCTGGTTTGATAACTGCAATAGGCTTACAGAGATATGATTCAAACGAATGGCATTTATTTATCGACTCATCAAAACGCAGCTTGAAGTACACACATGATTCAGAGTAACACTTCGTTATTCAACAATAGCAGAAAATCGAATAAAAGAAAACTTATTATATTATTTATTTATTTATTTTATTTCTTATAATAAATTTTAACAATAAAATATAAATTTTCTACTGTTTAGTACATTTAAACTCATCCAATTCAAATGTTTTTCCTAAGAATAGAATCAGTATTGTTGGTAGGGTTTTGGCAAAAATACACGAATGTTACTATTTAATACATTTGTGATGTGAAAATTTGTACATAGCATGGGGAAAATGTTTTCAAAATTCAATAAATCGAAAGAAGAACATTAACTACTTAATTCTCAGTATATCAAACAAAAATTTTGTGAAAATGAGCGAATTCACTTAATTGTGAATAAATTGGAAAAGAAACAATCGATTTTTATGATCGATATCTCATTTTATAGCTATTATATATGGCATTGAGATAAAGTAATAAATCTGAACAATTTTTGCCTTTTTCGATTTTTCATGACTTTTTTAAAAGAAAAAAATTTGCTATTTTCACGTAAAAAATATATTTTTTGCTCAATTTTTTATTATAACTCCGAAACTATTGAGCCGATAGGAACGCAATGTATAAATGGATTATAGGTTATATAAATTTAAAATTTTCTAAGTTTACTTTAATAATATTGGATTAAGCCTTTTTGAGTTATCATTAATTATGTGGAGAAACGTCAAAAAAAATTATAATTTTATTTAAAAATTTAAAAAAACCTCTCCATGGAATTTAAAATTTCGACCATATTTGTACTATTAAAACCACAATACATCAAAACTGTATAGTACTTTAAAATGTTTCGATTTTGTTGCCTTTTGATAGAGACAAGTTAATATTTTTTCATTAAAAAAATTAAAAATGTTTTGATTGAATTTTAAATGCATTCTGAAAGCCACACTCTATTTTGGGAACGGACATTTAATAATGAGTATGAAGTATTTTAAAGAATGTAATATAATGGATTTACAAAAAAAAAATATATGGCTAAAATATTTTTTAATAAATCATTATTTGGTTGTAAATAAAATTTTATAAAAAAATAATTAAATTTTAATATTATGTTTTATTGGTTGAAATTGATTTTAAAACCAATACACAAAATAAAAGCAATTTTATATATTTTGACAATTTCAGTAAAATAAAAAATAGAATTATAAAAGTGAAGAAATATGAAATCCATCATTTGAAAACATTCGGAAATTAGTAATACCTATTTCCTTATATATTTTTCTTATAACGATTCAAATTTCAGATGATAAATGCATTCTATCTCATAAAATTACTATACGTAAGTAATATTGGTTTATTATCGCTACCCATATTATCTTGCGAGTTAATTTAGAAATGGCTATCCTTAAAGATAGCTGCGCTAACAATTTTTCGTTCTATCCTCTCTTCAATCGCATCAATTTTGTTCGATACGGATCAACCGTGATCATTTCATCTAGATTTTTATGGTTGTCCGGGCTTAATAAATATTTTTTGCGCTTTAAATTATCATAATGGATCTATTTTTCATCGTCTGTACAATTCAATGTAAAAACGATTTGGTTTTGTGGCGCATTTCAGACATTCAAAGTCACTTTACAACGTCTCTTGGTTTCTGCTTCCATGGCACCTAATTTCAGTGCTTTTGGATGAACCCAGTGCTATTGCATGTCTGGAAACTGTTGTTTGATTTATAATTCTGCAAGCACTTCTTACAGACTTGAAAACTTTGTGCCAATCTCTAATTCTACGTTTTCAAACATTTTTGGCTGGCCGGAATGCTACTTATCATGCATATGGATATCACCAATTTTAGATATCAAAGCTACATCTAACACAAGTAAGCTGTTGTCAATTGAAACTAATGTTAAATTTTAATAACGATTGGATTTACTTTTTTTAGGTCGATTTGGTAATTTACATAGCGTGAAGAAAGCGTCAAAGGATCAGTATTTTCTTATTGTTTTTTTTATTTCTATGTATATTAAACACACTATTATTTCTCCATTTTTACTAACTGTATAAAATACCGGTATTCGTATTCTTTCATGAATCCTACACCGAATTTACACAAAAATTTTCACATTAATTCTTTTCTCAATACTTAAAATTTTATTTAATAAGTTTAATAAATGTTTATTAAAAATTTTGTTGATTCAGTATAAATATTGTTCGAATATCTACTAAAAGCTAAATATTATTTTTATTGTTTTACTTAAAAAAATCTATTAAAACATATGAAATTTTCAAATGCTCAAATTTATAGATAGTAGCAATATTTTAATAAGCAAAAACTTAAAGTTTTTAAATATAACATTTACGAATATGAATATTTATTTTAAAAATTCAGTGATAGTGATAAAATTTTATTTTTTCTGTGCATAAGACATATAAAATTTAAAGTTAATATTCTATGTAAATATTTTGCAACAATGATTTTTTTATTTTTGTCAATTTTAAAACGTCGAAAATTTTAATACTTTTTTTTAAAAATTCTACTAGCCTTATAGGTAATAAAATTTTGTTCAGCTCATAGCTGTCAAAAATTTACTAAAAACAATAATATTCAACTGTTTCACACAGGTCTTAAGATTCTCTTTTTTATTAGTTAATAGGGACGTAAAAATATATTGTGAAATTGAAAAACCGAATTCGATACTCTCATCCGATAAAATTGTTAGAATTACGTATTTGGCATTCTAGAAAAATATATTAAACAAAAATAAAATGTAAATTTAAACCAATTTTTTGAAGAAAATAAAAATATAAAAAAAGAAAAATAAAGTTCCAACATAAAAAACATTAGCACATGGACATGTTGCTATAAAATTAATAAAACGCATCTCAATATATACGTATATAAATATGTAAGATAGAACTGATATTTGTTTCCAATTTTTGTTTTATTAAATGCTTGTCTTACTATTTATTTAATTATTTTTGATTTAAATCCATAAAAGGAAAATATTTGCATACAAATATTTTTGATCTCATTCTAACAGATTTGGTTGAAAGACAATTTATATAGAAAAACAAAAAACTATGAGTAGAGGGAATACCCAATAAGTACTAAAAAATTAAAATTCAAGTACTTAAAATTTTGCTTGAATTTTACTTAAATTCCAATTATATTCTCAAGTTTCTTGAAGTGATTTTTTAAATTGTGTTCAAACATTTTATTATGGTTTTTTATCAAATAAATTTAAAAATATAAAATAAATTGTATGAAATTTGTAGAAAAAAATTAAAAAATAAGAAATAAAATAGTGCATCCAACATATTACATAATAAATAAAAAATAATAACAAAATACAAAAACATAATTCTTGTTAAAAATATTGAAAGTAGCATTATAGCAATCGAAGAACAAAATTAGTTAAATTTAAATAAAGAAAAGAAAGCACAGTGGTTAGGAAATCAAAATAGAATGAGCAGAAAATTGTTGCATTGGTTGCTCAAAAGGCAAGATATAACACCCATCGACCAACCCTCAAAAATTACAAATAATCAACAACCAAATGATGACTTACAGAAGCAGAGAAGCTGAAAGTCTGAAAGATAACTTAAGTAAGTGGGCAATTTCTTTTAATATTTCTAATATTGTCGTTTATGGCCTAATTAAATTATTGAAAGATTATGTTGATGGATTACCCTTAGACTCTCGAACCTTAAAGCAGACACCAAAAAGTCCAGTTATCGAAAAAATGTGTAGTGGGGAACTAATGTTTTATAGAATAAAAGATACGTTAATAATTTTTTTTTTTAATAAAACACAAAAACATTTCTTTGCATCTTAATTTATATTTTAATATTGATGGGTTGCCTTTGGCCAAAAGTTCCAACTTATTTGCGGATTACAATGAAACTGAGTTTAAAAAATTTGTAATATTGCATTTCCAACAGGCAAAAATAGGGGCATGGAAAAATTAAATAAAAATAATTTTTAACTTTAAAATTAACTTTACAGATACTCAAAATTATAATATTTCTTTTTAACTATTATAATTTAATTGTTCGTGTTATTTTTGTTGTATTTTTATTTATGTATGTATGTATGTATGTGTGCATGTGCCTTTTAAATTAATTTTTATAAAAAAAAAAAATATTTTATTAAAAAATTAAATTATATTTAAAATATATTTATAGTCTAATAGCTTGAATTTTATTATGTCGAATACTTGAATAACACTGTTACCGAAGGGTTGAATTATACTGTATTTTTAAGGTTACTATTTTTTCGACGTGAATTGTACTTTTATTCAAAGGCTGCAGTTATCTTAACAGTGTTATGTTCGACTTTTCACTGGAGTATGCTATTGAAACAGAGTGTGATACAAGTAAATTTCAACACTTGAGATTTCAATTTATAACTGAAATTCAAATTTTCTTAGACTTAAATTCCAGGAAAAATGCTTACTGGGTTGTTCGAAGTATTATTTTTTTATTCTTTTCAGCAACAACAAAATACATTTGATTACATGTATTTCGTTGTTGCATGAGTTAGGTTTTTGACAATTAGTTTCGTATCTTATTACTTTTTAGCAGTGATTAATATTTACATTTGGAAATTACAATCGAATACTACAGAACCGACTAATGGCAATAAATTTGGTTGCCACAATGAAACTGTTTTCCCTGTGTAACTTTAAAAATTAAATCAGCTTTTAATTTTAGATTGGAAACAAAATGGAAATGAAGTAAAATAGAAAACTATCGTTTCCGAACTATTGATAATGACAATAATCCCAAGTCGTTAGTAATTAGTTAATAATCGATTCACGTTTCCTTATTAATATCGCTAAAGGTTCACTAGTAATACAATAGACGAACCTTCGAGATCGAAAGATTTGCTACAACAAAGCGACGGGTGAGCTCAAGGAACTCATATTCGGATCGCCAACGATATTCTTATGTTTTGTCAGAGAAATGTTCGCGAAATGTTTGAACGGGTTATCGTTATCAAAGTATGTGGTCAGGTGGGATTAAACTATGAAATCTACGGAAGTCTATTAGTCCATGTACGTAAATATGTTTGTATGTATATGTGTGTCTAAAAAAGAAAACTATTACACTATTTTGTTGACCAGATATTGACGATGATGATGAGGAAGAAGCAAAGCAAACTAATTGAATGTATGATACACCCAACACGTAAGCGGAGCGTAAAGTTAACAGCAATATAAAACAACTCATACAAATAGTAACAACTAGTATTATACTTATAATGGTAATAGCAACAAAAATCAGAAAAATCCAAATGTATGAACAACTATTTCGAAATGGTTATTTCAAGGTTAAAATTTACAACAAAACAAATACTTTTTCTTGTATACAAACGTACTTAAACAAGAGCCAAAGGGTAAAACCAGCACAAAACAATGATGACAGCAACAACGCAAAATTGTAAAGTAATGAAACAATAACGTTACACTAAGCGAAAAAAAAATTATATATACTAAGGCTTTATCGATACGAAAGTTGACTTTAAACCAATATTTTTGACAATTTTGTTTAGTTCAAAAGAATTGATAAAGTACTCTAGCAAATACGAAATTAGCTGTTTAAAGCTCGTTAACAATTAAAGAACTGTTCATTATTTTCTCAGTGTATTCTCGGTACAAAATACTCCTCTGCACTACCCTAAAATATCCAATAAATTTAGTATATGCAGGAATATTTTGTTTGCACGAATCGGAATGTTATCGCATCGTAGTTACAACATCTAGTGGAACAAGTCACGCGTGCACGTAACACATTCTGTGGTCTTGGTGACGATAGATTCAATAGCTAAATCCAAAAAGACATAGAATCATAGCAGTCGATGTTCTATGCAATGCATAGTAATAGCAAATTTATTGAGGTACACTATCAACGATACAATATATACAAAAAAAAAAAAAAAAAAAAAACGAAAATAAAATTAATACTCTTACCGTAACAAAGGTGTGCGTTCGAATAAAATATAACATATAAATGGAGAAGCTCATCATAACTATGTTAAATATGTTCGGACGTGTAATGGCTCGTTGTGTACTTTTTTTTAAAATCCAATAGAGTCTAGTTAAAAGTTTAATGGGCTTTTATCCAAAGAAGCTAAGAAAATTTTAAATTAACGCTAAGAAAAATTCTGAGCACCAGAATAATCAAAATTCCTCAATAACGAAAAAATAATTTTTCAGTGTTTTGCATTTTCTCATCTCAAAAGGTGTCATAAGTCACAGTATACGTAGCAATTCTTGGCCTGATTTACAATTTCGTCATTACGCTAGAAGCGCCTAGATAAAGTGTTATTTTTGTCTAACAAATTATTTCGTTGCCTTAATATAGAAAAGGCGTTCTTCGATTTTTCAGAAATAGATAGAACACATACAAATACATGTCTCTTAAAAAAAATTAGAGAGTTACGAAGGAAAATAACAGATCTATAGTCCTCTAAAAAAAACCTAACTTATTTAAGCTTATTATTTTGAAAGACAAAGCCCTTCAGTTGTTTGAAATTTAATTTATTAGTTAATTTTGTTTATGGTGTTTTATGGAGTGATTTGTTTAAAATAAAAACTGAAAATTAAAAAATTACGTATTTTCTGTGCAAAAACAAAGTCGCTTGGTTCTTAAAGAATTAATAAAAACAATTTTGCTGATTTTTATTAGTGTTATTTTAAGAAATATTCCCTATAATTTTATGTATAAAACATATACATGCGATAACTGGGGCTTTCAAAAAGCTGATTGCAATAGATGTATAGAAATCGTTAATTGACTATCAATAAGGACCCAGAAAATATATAATTTTAAATATATAAATTACACTTGTGGTGAAGGGTATAAAAAGGATTTTTTCATAATTAGTTTATTCAAAATTTATTTGCATGGAATCACATTTATTTTTAGAGTTTACCGTTTTGGGATGAAAACCGGAATTGCTCCAGGTTTTAAAAGAAAATTCAGATGGACTAAGCCAATACCACGGAAGCCGATGGCAAGTTTGCCACGATATTTTTCTCTGTACTGAGCATAAAGGAAAACATGACAATAAGATAGACTGACAGTAGTGGTAAGCAAGAGATTTTATGTTGTCCAGATAAAACTTAGTCATGTATTTCTATTTTTGTCAAAAATTTGCCAAAAAGCCCTAACTTTATATAAATTTGTTTAAGAAAATCAGCAATGAAAAATCATATCTAAAATAGCTACCTTTAAAAATTGCGTAAAATGAAATTATTTGTATCTTAAGTTTTTTAGGTTTTATTACACCCAGAAAAAAAGATTTATTAGAAAAAGGTTAATATTATAAAAATTCAAGGAAAGTAAACAAAATTATATATTTCTATATTTTTATAGATATTAATATTCCCACAGAAGTATTTAAATTCCCATAAAAAACAAATAAAGTTTGCTTAACCAATTAGTTGGTAATTTACCAATTCAGATGATGTAGCCAAATTTGAAATGCACTTAAATATAATGTTTTTTTAGCAGCTGTAACTAAAATTCGTTTACATAATGTGTTTTCAGTTCCAACTATCAATATTTTTTTCTATTTAAAAAAAATCTATTATGATTAAGACGTACATTCTTTTTGATATGTTGAAAAATAAATATTTTAATATAAAAAATTAAAATAAAAGAAAAAAAAATAATTCTCATAATGAAATTCAAAATACAAAAATATGAGTAATGAGTGAGCCATCAGTCATTTAAATATTTTTATAAAAGAAGATGGTAAGTTAGTATCATCATTGAAAGTTTAGCATTTACTTATTAATTTATGTATTTCGATAAAAAGTGTCCATGTATTCTAGAACTTTTACAAGCATTTGAATCCTTGGTGCTATATACTCACTGGAAATATTTTCAATTTAATGAAAGTGTCATGGGTAGGTATTTGCTATTGTGGAGAAACGTATAACTTCTCAAATACATGTGGTGTTGAAGTATTAATAATTTCTTTGACCTTTTTGCCAGTATCTGTTTATAATTCTCTTCCATGTACCAAAGAAGCGCAATGATTTCTATGATATAAATAAAATGTTATTTAAAAATTTTTGTTTCAGTTTTGGGACCCGAACTTATAGCTTTAAATTCAATTATTTATAGTGACATTTTCGTTCCTGCTAATCGAATTAATTTTAAATCGGTCGCGCCTAAAGTACTATTGAACGAACGAAATATTTAAAAATTGTAACTAATTTGTGAGACAGTATGTGGGACCTACAAAATTGGCAAGAAATTTGGATGCTACAGCGAATCTGTTTTCTCTGTGTACGTTTTTTTTTTTCTTCAAGAAAGATCACCTTTTCTATATTAAGCCATCGATTATAAAGCTATTGGAACGAAGTTAAAAATCAGTTTAAAAAGACCCCAGAAATAGTCAATTCCGACTATAAATTTTAAGTTTTTCAAAGAGATGTAGCCAAATTTTAGTGAAATTATGTTCAAAACAAGAAATCTAATTACTGATTAATTTAAATGTAAAATGATGCATAAGAAGAATCTGCTAAAAAAAAATTTTAAAATAGAGTAATTCCATTTTAAATTTAAAAATTTTGTCCTCTCTGAAATTTTCTCTGTAGCAAGTATACTGATAGGGCTTAGCTTAGGTTAGGTTAGGTTAAAAAAGACGGCGTATTTACGACGCCTCCACCCAAAGACTATCCGGTCCATTGTGATGACTTTATAAATACCAGAGAAAGCTAATAAACAAAGAAAGAGAAAAGCCTTAGTAGAATAAGGCATAAGAGTAGGGAGAAAGATAATGAAATATAAGAAAAGTGTGGAACCTCAGACCCATCAATCAACCCTTACCATCTTTAAGCCACTTTATCTAAATTACTAAACCTATAGGTAGCCAATTACTTTACCCGCAACCTCCTCCAGTTTGTGTACTATGCTGAGTATGAGTTGAACTATCTCTAGCTCCTCCACATCAACTCACGTCCACTTACTGACTATATTCCCTATTGCGGGATGACCAGTAATCGTACCAACAATGACCCTTAGATTTCCACGAGTCAAGCTCAGAACGTGCTTCGAATCCACTGGATTAAGACTGAGCCATAACGCGCTAGATACCTTGCAGTCCGTTCTACTCCTGCAAACATGATTCGTTCTTTCTAAAGTCCATTCCCTTATGGCCATGAAATATGACCCAATTGGAATCCTAACCGATATCTCGGCAAAAGACCTGTCCAGCTCTGAGCCCTTACGAGCTAACTCATCGGCTATTTCATTGTCGAGAGTATCGCAGTGACCAGGAACCCAACAGAGTCTTATTCTGTAGGCATCCATTAGCCTTCTAAATTCTTTCCTACACTCAAGCATTAATCTGGACCTGACACAATAATTTGTCATTACCAATAGTGCTACCGATAAGACCTCCTACCATATATATATATATATATATATATATATTGACTGTTTTAGATACACGCCACTAAAGAAAACACATACAAAAAAAAAAAAATATGTTAATAAAAATATTTTCAAATTTTTATACGGCATCTTAAAACTTTGGCAAATCTACTGCAAAAAAATACTTTTATATCTTTTACATAAAAAAAGTTATGGCCATTTAAATAAATATGTTAATAATATTCAAAGCTATAAAGTTGTCACAGTTCTCAAAATAAAAATGAGAAAATTTTGTATCCTCCTCTACGCATGCAGCAAATTTTATTTAAATCAAATTATTTTAAATTTAAAATGGAATTACTGAATAATTTGATTTACTTTTATTTCTAGCTTATTTAAAAAAAATATATATGTGTATTACATTTTATTTAAACGCACACCTTATATAGCAGCTTTAGCTAAAATTTTTTTCTTTGATTAAAGGAATATTTAAAGAAATCTAGGAAACAATTGCATGCGTAAATTGTAGGTGAATTTTAAAAAGAGTTTTTCTAAAACCAGAACAAAGTTATTAGAATACGCTTCTTCTTATATATGCATATTGTTTAAATAAGTATTTTCGAGCTAAATTTTATAGTTTTATGATAATGTTTTATTCAAAAAGCACTATTAGTTTCATTATTTAATACATTATCTAGGAAATTCGTAAGAATTTTACAACATCAAGAGACGGTATAGGTACAATTGTACTTTCATATAATTTCCATTTTAAATTGAATTTTTTCATTACAAACTAAGCAGATTGGTTTATAATAAAATATTGGTTTATAATTTAAATAGTAGGTTATTCGTTGCATAAAGCTTGGAATGATATAACACAAATTGACTTATTACAAACAACGCATACATAAAAAGCTATATAGCATAGAAAGTAATCAAACTAGGGAACTAGTTAATAATATAAACATGATGAATGGTAATTTTTGTTATAAGTTTGGAAGAAAATGGTCCATTAAAAAATTATTGCTATAAGTTTAAAAATATAACTATATCAAATTGTAATTAATATATTTTTTTGACACTGTGTATTTTTTAAGAGAAATATTATGTGATTTATATGTAACCAAAAAGTGCAGTACTATATCAAAATAAATGAACTATATATTTTTATATATCTCCGTTGCTATATCTATATATATATATATTTTTCATTCATATCACTACTTAGTTATATATAAATCACAAAATATTTTTCTTAAAGGCTACACAGTGTCAAAAAATATATTAATTACTATGTGATGTAGTTATGTTTTTATACAAATATATATATATATAATATATATATATATATATAATATATATATATATATATATATATATATATATATATAATATATATATATATATATATATATATATATATATATTCATGTAAAATGTGTTTTCCCAGAAAATTGTCCGTCAATGAAGGATGTTATCGAATGGTCTAAAGATAATGGTAATATTGGTAACGAAGGGGATGCTGGTAACCTTTCTAATTGTAACATTCCTCGTTTAGTCCTTAAAATATTACTATAAACTAAAATGTGATTGTTTATCATATTGAATATAGAGGAGAACAATTTTAAAGCATGTTTTTAAATATCTAAATGGCATTTGTGTTGAAATTTTTGTTCAGCATTAATAAAAACAAAAGCTTTAGGTAATTAGAGTTTAGGATTCCAATATATAGAGATAGTGGAATCCAATAGAAAAAGATGTATGTATAGATTTTCGATATATAGAATATGTTTCTCAATACCATTCTAGAACTACACAGAGAAAACAGTTATAACAACCGAATTTTTTGAAAATCGAATTTAGTCGGCTGCATGTACTATTCTAAAATTCGATTGTAACCTCCTCATAATTCAGTACTTTCAATTGTTAAAACAAAAATGAATTCGATTAGTGTAACTTCTTAATTTATGTTTATACATTAGACTAACTCAAAGAAAGTACGAAATATAAATTATATACTTTTTTTTACTGATATAAACATAAAAAATATAAAAATTATTATTAATTGAAATGGTAAAAGAGCCCAATAATATAGGAAAAGATATCGTTATTGGCCGGGATTTGATGGAGGAAAGTTATTATTGCTACAAAGTTTCTTCTTGGAGTCGCTTTAACGGTTCGCTAAAAAAGTCGCAAAAACAGTTTTATTTATATTTCTGTTCATGTGCATCGTACATACTTTGGTTACAATAATTATAATTACAAATAAATCTATATCTAATGAATGGCATGATTATTCTAACAGTTTAACAATGTCATCCGAAAATATAGTAAGAACGAAAAAATAATAGATTGAACTTTAAATGATAATGGCAAATACACATGATTGATTTTTGTTACCTTTTGAAGTAATAGCAGTAAGTTGCTCTTTAACATGCAAACAATAAATGTGTTGAATAAACTGTTTAAAAATATTGCAAGTTTTAAATTGCTTACCATAATTCTTCATAAATAAATAAATAAATCATAATAATTTTTGTATTAAATATACAGTTATTACAGAACTTTGTTTTCGCTTCATTAGTTACGAGAAAATTAAGTGTTTTAAAAAATTGGCGTAAAATGTTAGACTTACTTACTTTTTCCTCAATATTTGACGATTTAATGAGAATAAATAATATTGGTCGGTAAAGGAATCCTCCTTTAAATAAAAATAGTTGAACTAGAAGGAATTTGACATACTAAACTAGGATCTGCTTCCAGGTTTTTCTACTGCCCTTATCTCAAAATCAAGGCAAGTTTTTCAAACTTTTTGCTTGAAAAGTAAACTTTTGCATATCTCTTAAATATTTCTCAAAAACGAATTTCTTTCAAATGTTTGCATAAATTTTTATAAGGAAAATACATCAATTAGTTTTCTTAACAAAAACGCTATTTTTGAGTGATTTTTGCAAATATGATTAGCTGATTTGTTTAAATTATCAGACGTAACAAAATTAAATATCAAGGTATATATATATACATATTTTATAGAAAATTAAAAATTTGTTAGCTTATTATCTAATTTTTTCGTGCTTTGTCAAGCGCATATTTTCACTTTTTTGGTGCATATTTAAAGTTGCCTTGCTCATAACCGTAAACGGTACCTGTAAACTTTCTTTTATTCTAAAGACTCAGAAATATTAGCTTTAATCTAGGTACTTTTGTTCCTGAATTTCTCACCGCTTCATTAATTTTTATTGATTTCTGAAGTGGCCAAAAATTAGCGAAACTACACCAACACATGCTGTAAATTTCTCACATCTTTTAATATTGCAATTTACAAAATAAATAAAAAATAATGAAATAATTGAAGTTCATGTAAAATAAATAAAACTTTATTTAAATAATGTAGATCTAAAATCAGTGCATCGGGAAAATAATCAAAAGTTGGGTCCTGCCTATCAGGAGTCTGACGAAAGCTCCTCATGAGCTTTTTTTTAGTCTTATGCACTAAAAATAATTTTTTTCACGCTTTTAATGATTTTAGTAAAACAGCTGTTATTAGTTCTTATTCATTACTATCACGAATAAAGAAAAATAAAAACAATTATCTACTGCCACATAAATTATTGCTTCGTTTTCAAGATAATTGGCAATGGCGAATAAGGACTTGAATAATATAACCCCAAAAAAACCCCAATAGATGCCGGCAAAAGATTATCTGAAAGTTATCTTAATATTAATATTAAAAGTTTAAAAATCATAAAATTTTCGATTTTAAAAACTAATTATATTGCGAATAAAATAAACCATATATCATTAGATTGATGTACAAAACACCTAAGCAGTGTTGCGATTTTAGCCTTTTAAAGGCTAAATCTAGCCTTTTTATTTTACTTTTTGCTTCAAAATTTTTGTTTTAGATTTAGCTTTTTTTCTAGATTTTTTTAATTTTCAAAATTATCATAAAAAGGCTAAAATCTTAGTATTTCAACAAAAAAGGAAAAAGGAGAATGTTAACTGCAGATTCGTCCCTGTATTATTTTGTTTGCTGTTGTCATTTCTTTGTAATACATAAAATTTATTTACTTAGATTATTTATTTTATTTACATTTATTTTTGTTTATTATTTTGTACGAACAAACATATTTGTATATATTTACATGCAGAATGGTTCTCTTCTTTAATTTGTCTTTTTCTCAAAACCTGTTTTTTACTTGATCATAGAGATGCAATTATGTATGTATATTTGTATGTTTTCTTATATGTTATGTTCTTTAGTAAATATGCTTATTGCAAAATTTCATATTAATTTTGCTTTATTGTTTTAAAAATATTTTTGTTTTGTTTAGTCGTCAATAGCACTTCAATAAAGAAGTTTATTATTTAAATTGAATTTTTATTTGTATTTTTGGAATTGTCTGCAAAAAATATTGTAGACTCTAATAGAGAAAAAGGAGTTCTTATTTGCTATTACTAAATTTTATTTTTATAGAAATATCCATTTAAGCATTTCTATGCATTTATTTATTTTCAATATATGTATAACAGAAGTTTTTACCTGCGGCGCTTCATTATCGAATTAAAAATATGGACTTACCAATTCAATTATTATAATTAATTTTTCATTTGCTTCATTGGAAACTATGTACAAATGTAATAAGAATATTTACGAATACAATATCAAAAAAAAAAAAAAAAAAAAAAAAAAAAATATTATAAGAGCGAAAAATCAGCCAAAAATTTGTAAATGTTTAATCAAAAAGAATTATAGTTAAAGAATTACGAGAAAAATCACTTCGAGATATTTGGCTATTTTTTAAATTTGTATGGACACATTGAATATGTCGTCTATGTTTTATTTGTAAATTTTTTACAATATTTTGAAAAATATCAAAAACTTATTTGAATGAGAAAAAATTAATTAAAAAAAAAAACTTTGCGCTGCATTTAACATTTTTTGACTCTTTTTAAAGTTCAATTTAGCCACTTTTTTCCCACCTTCTGGTAACATTGTGCCAAAGTAAAAATTCCATTCAATCCATAGAATACAACTAGAACTTCTTGTGAGGGCACTACGAATTAAATTTTCAAAAAAATACTACTTTTTTCAAAACACAAAAACAAAATATATGTGATTACATGTATTTTGCTATTGCGTGAATTAGATTTCTGGCAACTGAAACAGGTTTTTTCCCTCTCACACAAATATCTACTGATTAATCTATGATACAAACCATATACGTATACGTAATATTTATAATATTTAAAACACGTAATATTAAGTATACGCCACATTTATATTATATGTGGCTTAACTAGTATTGCCAAGCGGTGGGAAAAAAGAGGCTAAATTGAACTTTCAAAAAGGTCGATGTAGGCTAAATTCCTAAAAAATAAGGTCAGAAAAAAATTTTTAATTAAAAACTTATTTTGCTCGTTCTGATAAGTTTTTGATATTTTTTAAGATATTGTAAAAAATTTTCAAATAAAACATAGGCAACAAAATGAATAGTTTTCGTAAATAGTTTCTAATGAAGTAAAATTAAAAAAAGAATTATAAGAACTGATTTAGTAGGACCATAATATTAGTTGAGTAGTTTTAATTTCGATAGTGAAGAGCAGCAGAAACAAATTTCGGTTTTACATATATTATATAAGTAATCTCAATTTTTTTTGTATAAAAAAATGCACATAAATGTTTAAATGTATATTTCTATAAAAATAAGGTTAGTAATAGCAAATAAAAACTAATTTTCTTGTTCAACTATAATTGCTTTCGAATTAAGTATTTTAAAAGTTTTGTTCAGCATTATATTTATAAATGGTTTCTATTAAATACGTAAATAATTTTTAATGAAGTATATTATAAAATAATTATTACAAATGTTAGTTGTTTTTTTAATTTTGATAATGAAAAGTTTGCGTTATACATACGTTATATAATTAATCTCGATTTTTTGTGTAAATAAAAACACAAAAGTGCTTAAAAGGATGATTCAGTAAAAATAAAATTAGTGATAGCAAATAAGAAATTATTTTCTTTGTTCTTGAAATACTAAGATTTTAAGAATAAAAAAAAATACTAGAAAAAACTAGAAGCTAGAACGAAAATTTTGAGGCAAAATAAAAAATCTAGATTTCGCCTTCAAAAGGCTAAACTGTCAACACTTGTCCTAAATATTTGTGAATTAAATCAAGATTTGTGTATTAATTTTGATGGCACATGTTTTATTTTATTCGTAATATCTCTAGCTTTATGAGTTTATACCCACTCATAAATGTGTGCTGCTTTCATTTAGAGAAAAAAACTTTTAAAGAAAAAAATTTCTAATTTTAGAAGAAATAAATGTTCTCAACTTATTGTCGTAAAGCGTCCTTATTAACTCATTAATTTCGGAATGGGAAAATATTAAACATTCACGCACATATTTGTTTCTAGTTCACATATCTTTAATTTTATAGTTCTTTATTCTCAAATGAACAATTCGATTTATTCGAACGAATATATCTTTATACTATTTTATTCAACATAGATATTTCAACCGTTTTTAATCTTATATTGATGTATTCAATCCAAATTGTTATATTACACTAATAACAACTACATAAAATTTTTTATATTCTAGTATTTTTAAATATTTTTGAATGAAGCATCATTACTTTGTTAAAACCTAAGGAGATCTCCAACTTTACTGACTTTACCATTACAAATTAAAAATCATTTAGTATTTTTTTTCAATCAAGTTTTTATTTCATTGAAATACATTACATATAAACAACTCAAATCCTAAGCGGAAATATCTCCAAAATATGAAGTTTTTTTCTATATTTCTAGTAAATGCATTCTTCTATTACTACTCCCATTCTATGGCCTTTCTTTGCTTTATGTGCTTGCTTTAGGATTATCATCAAATTGTCTTGGCAACATTTTAAATTTCATCATCGTTTAATGCACATGAATAGATTTTTCCACAGAATTTAACATGAGTACACAAAGATTTTGTAGCGGGAGAAAGATGGAAAAAAAAACTGCAACAAATATGACAAAAAAAAAGTCCTTTAACTCTATTCATTTTTCATTCAAATCATATGTTTCATCCTTCCGTTCATTCTGACACAGTACAACGCAGTCAGCCAGACAGTCTGTTAGTAAGTCCGCTAGTTTTTACTTTTTTTTCATCGTTCATTCATTTAGCTTTAAAATTTCCTGTTTGTTGTTGAATTTGTTTTATTGTTTTTATTGCTTGTCAAAACTCGATTGCATTTTCTGGCGCTTTTTATTTACGCCCTTTTATGCGTTCAATACACAATATTGCATACACTGACACATTTACTTAGTATGTTAAGAAAGTGACCTCGTAAGCCCAGCTGATCAATGTTGCCATTCTAGCAACATTGGCTTGGCAAATTGAATGTTTATTTTGAAAATTTTTGCTAAATGAGTTTTAGCATAATCGACTTAATAAAAGTAGATCTTTAGCATAATTTTTAACACACGAGAAGAGAAATGCTATATATATATACACTATATTTCTTTCGTCGATTTATATTTAAATCTGTGGCCTAAAATTCCCTTAACAAAAGCTTGGTCATAAAAAACTTCACTAGATAATTTACTAATAACAATCAAGATCAGAAATATAACTGTATCATACTATACAGTTGGCATTATTGCAAAATAAAAGTCTTGATCTTTTAAACTGCTAAATCGAACTTAATGAAAATTGGGTTGGATGTACAGAAGGGGAGTTATGCTTTCAGAATATTGTTAGCTGAAATTAGTATTTGAAACATAAGCGGTACTACAGTACATCAAAATTTAGCACTTTGATTGTCAAAAACATATTGGAGTTTGTGCTTTTATAAATACGAACCAATATTATATAATTTTATCTTTCTTAATTCTACTGATCAAGGTATCGTTTAAAAAATATTTAAATTAAAAAATCTAGTTTCGCATTTTTGGTCTTGACCTTTTCGCATTTTAGTCCTATACTTTTTTTTTTTAAATTAAGTGCAATTTTAGAACATTTTGAAAATATACCTTACACCAAACAGTAGTCGAAAGTAGTGTCGATTTATTTTCAAAATTTTTCGTTTCTGTCTTACTGTGCATTGGACCTATTAATTTTAAAACACTATTTTTGAGATCTCATTTGCCCGACATATCTGTTTGTAAATTTTTGGTCGCATATCTTTCAAAAAATTAATTCTATAATTTAATAGAGATTTTAGCATATTATTTTTGAAAATTCAGCAAAACAATTCGAAAATTTTCTGGCAACACTGCAGCTGATTTACACTTTTTTTGATGTACATACTGCGCGAAACTCGCAAATTTGTTTTTGTATTCATATGTAATATTTTTTCGTTTTTATACACTCTTCTTCATTTTCTCCTTTTTTATAGCATTTTGACATTATGTAAAGTGGTTTTTCACCAACAAAATACAAGCAACTGTAGTTTTTGTAGATGTGCGGTCAATTTATAGTTACACTACGTTTCATATGCCTCAAAATTTTCAAAAATGAATTACAATGTGCTACAAGATAAAACTTTTTATTTTCACTAGAAAAACGACATAATGTGAGCTATAAATCTTCTTGAGTACATCAGGAACAAATTATCAAAAATTTCGAAACAGTCTCTATTTGGTTTGGAATAAAAGAAATATCAATCTCTAAAAATTCAAAAAACTACAAAGCACTTTCTAAACTTTATCAAAAGATTCTTTATATAAATTTTTAGTTTTATTCAGACTCGAGTTAATTTATTAATGTAATGGCACAAGTTTTCAAATTTGGTTGAACCTTTGGACCTGAGCAGATGATAATTAATTTTAATGTAATTAGGGGTGTTGAATTCAAATATGGCACTTGTTTCTTTAAATTTGTTCCAGTATTCGAATTCTCGCCTTTTTTTTGTGTTGACATCGCTAAAATATTGATTTAAGTCATATTCTTAGGTTGAATTTTATTCTAAGGAAAGGTATAGTAAAAATGCATTACGAAGATGCTTTCAAGCGGTTTTAGACGTTTAAGAATGTATATATTCGGCAACATGAGGAAAGGTCTGATTAATGCTCAGAGGTGAGTATTTTCATTACCATGGTTTATGTTTCACTAACTGAACCGAATGACATGGTTCGAAGTTTGAGTTGGCTAAAAGTGTTTGCATTATGGTTACTGGTGCATGAAATTGTTGACGCTAAAAATACGGATTTATTTCAACAATATTTTGTTATAACAAAATAAATTTCAAAATATAATAAAGACATATTAACAATTGGCATATGCATTTAAATAATTATTACATATCTTTTTATTCTGGAAATATTAACATTTTTTAATAACCTTTTCTATTTAATCAGCGATAATAGACGAAAAAAAGAAAGTTTTGAAGTTTATTCGATATTTTACAAGAACTAATATTTGTTATTTTGTCAAATTTATGCTTCTTGTTACATTTTCTTAACCAACCACTTAATAACTGAACCTATTATGGGCAGGAAATCTTAAAGGGTTAAATGAATGTATATATATGTATATATATATATATCAATATTACTGAATAAAACCACTCTAATGATGCTCTAAAATCTAAATTACGTAGAAAATGTTCGAGATATTCAAACTTTAATAAAATAGCATTTAAAAAAAATTCATAGAAAATTTTATTAAAATCTACATTTCTCGAGAATGAAAACTAATTTAAACAAATTTTTTCTCATTAAAAAAGTGGTCGACATGTTTTCACAGAGAAAAAAAATGAATATATTTTAAAGTCGTTTTCATAAATATTATGAATTGAACATATCTTTTCATAAAAAATAAAATTTTATTCATAAATATTATTAAATTGTTAATAATGAAAATTTTAGGAATTTTGTAAAAATTTTGTTAAATCTTTGATTTAATTTTATTACATTTGATTGCAAATGGTAAACGGAAATATTTATACAAGAAAATATTAAAAACAAAATTCAAAGGAAAATCTGTAAAAAAATTATGTTTAGAAATTTTCTTAATTTTGCTGGCATTATGCAGCAGATCATTTTGATAAAAAGCGCTTCTATTTTGTTTCCAAAATGTAGCTGAAAATAATTAAAAACTGAAAACTATCCTAGGAAAATTTACAACATTTTTTTACAAATTGAAAATATAAATTAAAATTTAAACAATTTTTTCAGTCTTCTTGACTTTTGATTTATTTTAAAAAATATAAAAAAAGTTTTAATGCTGAAGAAATTATGCTTAAACATTATGAACAGAAATCAATGAAATTAAATTTTTAACTTATGTACAAACTTGCTTCTGTTTTATTACATATTGTAATTTTTTTGGCAAGAAGTTAAAAATTGTACACACTGGTTATCGAAAGTCATATTTTTGGAGGCATTTTAAAATAGTTCAGTTCACGAGAACACTATAATTGAACCGAATTTTTTTTGGGGATTGGTTTACAAAATATCAATTTAATTTAATTTTAATTTAATTAATTAATTAATTTTAATTTAATTTTAATTTTAGGGGGTAAGTTTGCAACATTGTTTGCTTTCACACAAATCAATGTACTTTAATATAAATATGAAGAATTTAAATAATTTTTTAAACTCTTTTTAAAGTGTGTTTTAAAAATAGACGCATTTTGGTAGACCTAACCAACTTACTAAAAATTCCAAAATTTTAAGAGAATCATGTAATATTTCACGAAAGCACCAGCTAAAAATTATTATAAAACAAAATTGAAACTTTCGAGGATATTTTTAATCATTTTAGATTTTCTCTCGCAATTTACATCCTTTAGACTCAAGCCAATAACCAGTCGAGAGACAACACTTGAAATCAAAAATTGACAATTTTTTTTTAATTTTTCATAGAAAATATGAGCGCATAAGTAAAATTAAATTTAGAGAACAAAATTTTAACCGCGAAATGATTCTCTACAGTTTGAGGTATATTTCGTTGATGTCAGAAAATGAGCCATGGGGGACCATCATCGCAAACTTCCATATAATTGGCGTAGATGTTAGTGAAATACATGCTTTTCACCATTGACAAATACCGCTTTTATAGAACACGCTTTATATGGCGTATTACTGCATGATATCGCTAATGGTTCATATTTTATGTACCTATAAATTAGAACAGCTTATGGCATTTTTGTCAAAAATTAACAAAGTTTTAAGTTAAATAATTTTAACTGCATTAGACGATTTTAACAAAAATAATATTGTCGTTATAGTTCATTCATTTCAAAGTGGGATCTCACTGGGATCGAAGTTAAAAAGTTTTAAAAAGTGGATACTTAATATTCTAAAAATATTCTATAATAGAATTTGCTATTAATATGTTTAAGTCCTAATAAGCAAAACATGAATTTTTTAAAATGAGCTGTCCGAACGAGGTATTTTTATCAAACATTTTTCCATCTCTGGCAGGTTATTCTACCCCTTTTTAGTTATCTATATATATATTTTGCATTTGAACCACATATGCTGGTACAAATTAATATAATTAATGAAATAATATGTATTTTTTTTTTTTTGCCAATGAACACCTTTCTGTATAAAAATAATAATTTTTGTTAATACGTTTTATTTTAATATATGATGACAAAATGAAATAATAATATGATAAGATTGGATAACTATATGATAATTCAGGTAATAATATGGTAAAATGGAATCATAATATGATAGAATGGGTTAATGTTGTAGTGAGATTGTTCAATTATATGTAAAACTAGAGTCATATTGTGAAAAACAAACTATAAATTCGAACACAATATGACAAAATGGAGTCTTAATAATTGTTACTTATAATCATTTCTATTGTTCGCTGTGATCATATGTTCCAATCTTAATATGTTGCTCTTAGAATATGGTCACTACAACTATATTTTTTCTCTGCGTGTGGATACACATATGGTATAATATATGAACAAATTTTACATTATATGATAAAAAAAATGTATGGAATTATAAATGAAAAATGTGTGACAAATATAGTTTTATATAAAAAATAAACTTTCAGGAACATTTTAGAAAATTTTATTATCTTTAAATGTAATAATAGTAACATCATAACACATCGATACTTCATAAGTTAGTTATATGGAAAAAACTGGTTTTTGTACCATTTAATCTTAAATATCTTACGTACACGCAGAGAAACAATATAGTTGTAGTGATCATAACCTAAGAGCAACATATTATGATTGAAACATATGATCACAGAAAAAAATAGAAATGATTATAAGTAGTAATTATTATGATTCCACTTTGTCATATTGTATCTGATTTTCTGATTTGTTTTTTTTTCATGTTATGATTATAGTTTTACATATAATTGAACAATCTTATTATACCACATTTTCATATTATGATTCCATTTTATCATATTATTACCAACATATTATTACCTCATGTGTATGTAATTTATGTATATATATATATATAAATATATATAATATATAATATATAAATATAAATATAATATATAAATATAATATATATATATATATATATATATATATATTTTTATTTTGCATTTTTCGGCATATATAACTATGCCAAAGTTGAATTCTACGGTGCCTTTCATTTGGATGGGGAAAAATATATTAAAGCTTCGTACAATATATCAATTCTAAGAGCAAAAGCAAAGTGAAGTGAATTTTTAATTAATCTTTATTTTGCTGGCTAAAACAAACCATGAGAATCAATCTGTCAGATAACTCTGAAAAAAAGAATTGATGATGAAATGGCTGATGATTCTAATTTAAGTCAACTTTTATGTTATTGCAAATTTATTGCAGAAAGTGAAATAAGGGAAGAACTATTGTTTACTGAACCTTAAGCCATTAAATTTCATTGTGCAATCCAGTGACTTGCTACGAAAACTTTACCTGATATATTTTAAAGTGATCTTCAAACTACTGTAGACGAAGTAAATTTTATAAAAACTAGTGTCTTAGAAATAGAATTATTAAATCCCTATATGTCGATTTAAATGCAGAATATAAGAAATTACTACTTCAAGCCGATACCCGTTGGATTTCGAAGGGAAATATGCTGAAGAGGTTATATGAATTAAGGACAGAAGTACACGTTTATCTTTTATACAAAAATGAAGATCTTTATAAAAAATTTACAAAAATCTGTAAATATAAAATACATAAAATATTACTTTGGTTATATCTCAAATTTTTCGAGGTTTAAAACAATTTTAATATTAAACTAAGAGACAGACAGGTAAATATATTAAATGAATTTCACTCACATTTATATGCAAAATTTCTTTATCCAAAATATTCGTCATTTATACTGCTGAATAATATCTTGGATTTCCTCTGTTGTTCAAAAATAACCTACAAATTAAAAGTGTAATAATACACTTGGATTCACTTCAATATATTATTTTTCCCGATATTAGCCGGAACTTAAAACCAATTCTTGTCATACCAGTTTACTTCGTAATACATTCAGCATTGCTATGGATCACATACCTGACAATTTTCAAAAATAAGCAATAGGACGTGTGCCAAAGCTGAAAATTTTTGTTTAAAATATTAAAAGAATTATCGAAAAACTTTTGCTGAAGTTTTTATCTGAATATTTATGCGAAACTAGTGCCCTACACTTCACAAAATCTAAATTTAGCTCGCGTTTGAATGTCAAAAATTTCTTATAATATTAAAAAATTTATAAAACTAAAGACATTTTATTACATTTACTGCCTTATTCATAATAAAAATTTTAATTTATCAAAGCTTAATAAAAACAAATTTTCAAAAATTTTATTAATAAAAAGTTTATAAATTTAAAATTTTTATTTGAATGAAACCTTTAATTTTTTTTAATGGTTTATGAGCTATAAAAGATTCATTATATAAAAGAATTTTGGAAACATAATTTTATTTAAAATGAATACCTTTTGAAATTTTACTATTTTTCGTTTCTACTACACTAAAAATCATAAAGTGCCAGGGGGTCCGCGAAAAAACAAAAATTTCTAAAAGGGTCCATGAAGCATAAAGACGTGTTCCCTGGTATAATCAATAGCCGACGCATAAATCAAATAATACGCTGTTGCAAGTAATACACAGTAGGTTATGAAATTTAGACAAAATTCTTTTATCGCGATATTTCAATGAGAATATCAACAATTTGTTTGATTTCAAAAATACACCATTCTACATCATTTATGGCGGACAACAAAACGTCTCCTTTTTACTACATCTAAGCTCACATAATACTTTTAGGCCACATCTTCATATAGAACCTTACGTTATCAGGAACTTCTTCAAAGAACTTAGCCGCAAAGAACAAAAATCAAAACTTTTGCTGAAATTGCCAAACATTTTCTTTTCAATTCCTTTTTTGCTGGATGAGTCCACCTTTTTATATTATTTCTGTTTTAAAGAACACATATATTCATATATTATGTATTCATTTATATGCACCAATATCTAGGTTTGTATACGAGTACTAAGAGAATTTTATTCAGAATCTAGGAAGTTATGGTCACATTGACAATTTTAAATAAATATAATGTTATTTAATAATTCAATACTGAAGTGATGTCAATTTCAGGTATCAATTTTCTTTAGTGTTGAATTTGAACACATACGAAGCAGACTCACTATCTACACTGAACACTGATACTGAATATTAACACGTATGAGTTCTATTTTTCTTTAGGTGTAAGTACATGTATAAGTAGAAAAAAACTTACCACGTATTCCAGTGCATACATCACATATCATCAAACGATGTTGTAAACTTTAATGTTTATTGATTGGTTAGTTCGTTTTTTTTCTGAATTTGTTTTGATTCATTTTTAGTATGTATTTTAGTTGGACTTTTTTCTATTACATTTTTGGCTATAAATTTTTGAAGATTTAATAGCAAAAACATACTAGGGGAGGCGTTGATCGATTTTGATTTTTATGCGTTTGTTTTATGGTGAAACCATTTTTGATAGAGTTGAATTCGTGGTTTTCTTAATTGAAAGGGTGGAAATGCAATAAGATTGAAAATTGAACAATATTGAATGTATGAGTGAGAAAAAAGGACAAATTGATTAATTTGTTAGTCTTTGGTTGCCAAAAGCAAATCTTTCGCATTAGCATATACTCTTGGCGTTTTGTAATGCATGAAATGAATAGAAGGATGATTTGTTATTTGGATTTAAAATTGCTGTTATGTTTTTCTGTATAGAAGCAATTTTAAGGAGGTGGTTCTAATTAAGTGCAAACATACCATTCGGAAAAGTATTTTATATTATTACTAATAAATGTAGAAAACTAAAAACAGAAAAAATTTTCCATTTAAAAAATTTATTAAATCAATCATTGAATGAATAAACTAAAAATTTAAATTGCAAAAAATCATACTTTTTATTTTGTTTTTGCTGAAATATGTTAATTAAATTTTGATGCAAAATGAAACAACTGTGTCAATTTAAAAATAAAGGAAAATATTCATAGAACTTCCATATATTTCGAAATTAAAACATTTCAAAATATTTCATAAATTTAAAATAAAAAAAAAGCTGACCACCTCGAGAGAGAATAAATTTTATTCTACAAGCTAAGACAAATTTTAATAATTTTTAAATTTTAGTAAAGTCAGAGAGATAGATCCAAAATTCAAGCGCAAATAGTTTTAGAGCCAGATAATGTTTTACTGCCATATATTAGGATGTTAAATTTTTCACAAAGTTGTGATTTTCATAAGTATGTAAACACTCAAGAAGATTGCTTAATATTTAAAGATTGTATACATTATTCTCTTTCAACTCAAAATAGGTAAATTTCTTATACTGAGATATCTTTTGCTGTTGTAAGTATATATATATATTTATTTTCATAGCTTATTTATTTCGTAGGTCTCGCAATTGCAATACACATCCACATAAAAATAAAAAATACCCACAAGTTTATATCTCCAATTACCTTTCTCGGGCGATCAATAGGAGCAAAATTAAGTAGAAAATCGAAGAGTTATTCTTTGAAAATTCAATCGATTTGGTCTTGCATTGGGATATTAAATTTTGATTATCAAATTTGAAGAAAAAATGCCTTGTATATTTTAAAGAACTGTATGAATGTATTTAGACTAGGTCTACGTGTTCCATTTCGATGATTTATATTAATGTGCACGTATTTATACCTTTTATGTCTGTCAAATTCTGAAGGGAGAAATATCCAAATATATCAAATCGTCTAATAGATAGCACAGGGCATGAAAAGTGGTAGCTGTCTTCAACAGCTTCTCTGCACTATCTACATAAATCATCTTCTAAAATTTCCAATCTTACATACGCTTGCTAATCATATTGTGATCAGTAGTCGAATTTATAGAAGATTCTTAGTATGTCTTACATATTTTTCATCCCATAAGTTTTCCTTTATATTTTGAGTTATATTGGGGTGAACAAATTTCCGATTCCGCATCTCCGTCATAACATTTCGTTTGAAACGAACTTTTGCACAATTCATTTTTTTATTTATAAGGCCCTTTATTTATGCTTTACCCTATTTAGACATATAAAAAACATTAAGATTTTCGAAAAATTATTAAATTCAGTCCTATTTACGAAAGGCTAACTGTGAGCCAATTAATTTTTTTTAAGTATAATTTTTGTTATTTGCACGTATTTGCAATCACATTAGTTTTAAAATATAAAAGGACATATAGATTATTCCCCGTATTCACAAATCAATATTAAATTTTAAATATATTTTAGAGACAAAACTTGTACGAAAAATTTGTTAAAAATTTATTTTAAATTTGAAAGTTATTTGTGAATACGGGACATAAGATTAAAGAAAATCATGAGCTTATTTCTGCTCCTTCACTTTTTTTACAAGAAAAGTAGTTAATACCCAAATTTTTAATCTTCATATTGATAATATGAGAACTTGTGTGACATATAGACTTTAAGTGATAAAATTTATAAAATGGGTTCCTGATACCTACAATTTAATTTCATAGAGTTTAATTTCAATACCAAATTATTTCAAGAATTTAAGAGTTTTGTAGCGATTCTGAGGGAATATATTTATAAAGGCTGTAAAATATAACCCAATCTATTTTTCAATCATTATATTAAATAAGATTTACATCAAGCTCTTAATGCCATCGTTTGAAATAGAATTTTACGTTAATATTTCTACTGAAAACTTTGAATAAGATTTCCGCAAAATCAGCTTTTTTGATTTTTGATGTTCTTGATGTAAGTTAGCGCAACTTTGGGAAAAATGAAACACCATAAAGTAATTGTACAACCTCAGGGTTTATGATACTAGGTTCTCTAACCTACTTCAAGCGCCTGGTGCTGCAAAGTGGACTTCTTAAAATTGCACCCAATACAAGGCGGGGACTTGTTTAGCTTTCAGCGAACTACAAATGAAAAATTTGTCATCAATACAGCACAAATGATTTGGTAGCTATTATTGTTTGTAACATATATCACTTTAAAACCTTGCCAATACCTTCCTAAACAATATAATCAATAAATCTATTATATTTTCCGCTACAATCCTAATATCTAAAAGGTTTCAGCACAACTCTCGTTTAACTGTTTGCTCTTAATTAAACAAGTTGGTAATAAAGCTGTGTTCAAAGTTTACACCTCTATCTCTATTCTCTATTCTATTCCCTCTATTCCCTATTTCTTGCATCTTATTTTACAAAAAAAAAAAAGAAAAAAAAAGGAAAAGCAAAATATGTTCCCCTTTTCAATAAAAGAAAAATAAAAGTTTTATTGTTCATACTAAAAATATCCCTCGTTTTACTAAACATAGATATTTTACTATAAACTACTCTTCTACTTATAATTCCTTATACACACTTTAGTTTTTCAGTTAATCAATTTTCATCACTATTTTATGTTTTCTCTCATTTTCAAGATTTTACATGCATAAAAAAAATAAACAATAAACAACGAACTTCTGGCATTAGCAATTACAACCACACATCATGTTTGTTTTTTGTTCGACTTTTCTTTAATTTTCCCTTCCTTCCTACTAAAATAAACAACATGCCATACAAGATGATCCGACATTACACAGTGGAGCCAATCGCAAAGTTGAAATGTATGGAAAAGTTGTAGAGGAGAACTTTGGCTTTCAGGCAAATCATATTTAATCACCCTGTAATAACACGAGTTAAGCTACAGGGTGTCAAAGTTGACCATCCCCAGTATGTAAAAGTTTTAAAAGTCGTAAGTTCTACAAATCAAACCCAATTTAAAAGACGGCGAAATAAAGAAAAAACATACTTACTCATCTAAGTTATCTATTACAGTTGAAAATATATTTACGCTTGAATTTTCAATTTTTGATTTCTTGCTTCGACTTTATTTTGCTTTTCTGGAATAAGTCCTGAGGTATAGGAGGGAAATTTTTTTCTAAAAATATTCTATAATTTCTAATATGCCATTTATACCAAACAAAAACTAGTAGTTTTTGGCTTTATTTGTTTTTTGAATAAAAAACTAAGTAAACTTGTTTGGTTTTTCCATACAAATGAAAAACTATTTTCAACTAGTTTTTATTTAAAACCAAATAAAAACCACTAAAATAACTATATTAGAACCGAAGCTTTTATATATAAAGAGAACATTTCAAATTTATTTTGTTTATGAAATTATTACAATAAATAATTTATTAAAAATTGTTAAAATATAAAATATAAAATATCGGAGAAATATCAAATAGAGCGGAAATGAAAAATATCCAAGAAATGTGAATGTCAACAAAAACTATATTGGCAAGAAATGGTACATGTAAACGATGTATTTTTTGAAATGTTGTTTTTCAAAAACCATTAAGTTTTTGTTTTGCTATAAACGGATTATAGTATATTTCAAATAATTCAAATAATATGCGGATTTTTTTCTTTCTTGATTATCTAAATTCGTCTAGCCAATGAAAATGTTCAAATTCAGCTCTCTGAAATTAGCATGAAAATTTAAATTTTTTTTTAACCAAAATACTCTATTTTCTCTAACAACGTGTACTCTATTTCTATTCTTTAATTTTTCTCAAAGTTTTTTTAATAAAAAATATTTTCTTTACACATTCCAAAAGACATGGCTTAGCTAATACAAATATTTCAAATCGATTTCGATTTGCACCTCACATCCAGCATTGGTCGAAAATTATGAATTTTATAAATAAAAAGAAAAATTGATAAGAAATCTTTTACATTATTTTAAGAAACTGGTAAGTTCTGAATCTAAAAATATCGTCTAATGTATTAGCTAACTTTAACATTTCATATATTTTAATAGAGTATGAAACTTCAAAAATGGGGCATTACAATACATATTCAAGGATATATGCCGCAAGCAAGCATTACTATTTTGAAGGAATAATTTTTTTGTAATCTTAGACTTAGAGTTAAGAGAAAATACATACAAATATCTTAATTAGTGATGTACATACATATGTATTTATTTAACAATTTTGTTAGTTTAACTTTTTTATTAGTTAAAAAATTAATATTTAAAATTAATTGAAATTTTCATTTGTTTCACAAGAAATGTAAGCAGTCGGTTTTCTAAATAAAATTATATATGTTTTTACTGATATTTCTGTTAGATATACTTACATAATTTTTTGAGTCTATAAAAAAGTTATAAGCAGATAAAAAAAAAACGTTTTAATAATATCCGGGATAATTTTGTGAACAGGTTCCTATTTAATTCTATATTGTTTTTGTCCACTACCAGCGCTTTTGCTTCTTCATCTAAGTCCCGATGTTCTACTTTCTATTGTTAGAATGCTAGAGATGAGCGGATCTGACGTTCCCAGTAATATTTTATACAGATCGTTATTTGCAGAATTTCGTGATATTTTTCTGGTATTGTGCTCTCTATAAAATCTGTAATACTCATTCCTTTTTTCCTGGGTTTCCTCTGATAGATTTCCAAGTGATGAAATGAAATCTTCTCCTTGACAAAGGATTTTGTGAACTGTTGCAGACATATTTCTTCGTGGATATTTGGTTGTATATATATATACTGTGCAGTTTCCTTCGCATAATCACCAAATTTTCTAGCATCAATTTGTTCATTGCGCATAAGCGCATCGATAATTGTTTTAAATCTTGAAGTAGGATTTATATAAACACTTGTTATTTCATATGCTCTTTCGCTATCTAAAAAGAAACTGATTGCTGTGTGCCTATCATTCGTATTGCTCGATCCTTTTTTTGGCTGATCAATAATGAACCTTTATTTGAGAAATTCGTCCTGAACATGTTTCCTTTTAAGGCTTCTTAACTCCTTAGGGATGCTGTTTTTTTTTTGATGTTGTAGGTTTCAAATCCAAATCATAACTGATTTTCATTCAAATGAAAAAAGTATTTTATAGACGGACTGAGACAGGTAAAAAAGTGTATATGGGGTTAAGGAGGACACTTTCTTTTAGTAGTAAATTTTTCGTTTGGTAGTAAACTTTGTTTAATCCCTTTTAAACCCTCAAAAGTTCTATTCCACTAAAATTCAAATTTGACTAAAATATAATAGCTGAGAAAATATTTAATAACACAGTAGGTATAAAAGGTGAAGTAACACTTCACTTCTTAAAGGCATTTATCCTGCGATCATAACAAAAACAATATCCTGCAATTATCAATAATAGTTTGCGAGTAATGATAATTTATTTCTGACCAAATTTACAAAAATCACATTTTTTATAAAATAACATACAATAGTTGTATTCAATATGTTTCAATATGTTTAAGTTGTATGCCATTAAAACTTTGAAAAACGGTTACAACAAATATCAGAATTTGGCCACTGAAATTAATTTCTGAGCTCTCATGCGCTGTTTACTTTAAAAATATATTTAAATCATTTTATCTATAAGCTGCCAAACGCGAAAACAGAAGCGCACATATTTTATGAAAAAAGTCAATTTTCAAAAGACTTTTTTCAACAATTTTAGACTTACATTTGTACTACTATTTCCTATGTGTTATATGAAATAAATATCACTCTTTGCTCCTAAAATCATTTAAAAAGCTTTAACAATAAATTTTTGCAATTTTGCAAAAATAAACAATGTTTAATAAATTTAATCGATTATTACGAATACCATCTCGTTACACAAACAATACGCGCCGTTATAATTGTGTGTTACGTATACAGACATATGGAAATACACAATAAGATAGTGAATTTTGTGGTTTTTGAAACGAGTTGTAAGTTTTGAGGCCATTATATTATCTTTTGAAATGACCTTTATAGACATAGTATATATGAGTGAATTGGTATATAAGTCTATTTTTATACTATTTTAATATCTCGTATTTTTTTAAGTAAAAAAAAAAAAATATTATTATTACTATTTTTAGATTTTTAATTTTTTGGATATAATTTATGCTATACAAAATTACAAAAATTGGTTATTGCAGCTGTTTTAAAATTTTTTGAGCTGTGAAATATTAATATTTGTTTTATGTAACACGTAAGAAATAACGTTTTTGACCGGGTTGGAAGCAGTTAATCGATAAACTTATTTTTTTTAGTTCACCTTTTTTGACCAATGTAGGATGTAAGGTCAAATCTAAATTAATATAGAAGTTAATTATTAACCATTTATGAAGCCTTGTCCTTTCTAATATATAAAGAGATTTTTTTTTTTAACTCTGAGAAAAAAAAAAAACAAAAGAATTGTATTATATTTTTGGCTAAAAAATCCCATTTTGCATGTTAAATTCAGTGTGCTGACTTTGAATATTTTTCGCGGCTAGCGAATTGAGATTATCAAAAAAATTTTGTGCATATTATTTTGAAATATGTTAGAAATTATAGAATATTTTAAAAAATTTTCCCTCATATACCTCAAAATTGATGCTCGAAAAACAAAATAAAGTCGAGGGAAAAATAAAAAAATTGAAAATTCAAGCGTAAATATTTAAAGAAATACAAAAATCTTGGAACAAAATTAATTTTTCTGACAGCCTAATTTCTCATCAGCAACTTTCCCATACATTTCAATCCGATCCGATCCAGTAATTTAGGAGATAGAGATTTATTACCAAAAATTTTGCGATTGGCGCCACTGTTCACTATTGCAATTTTTTTTTTTTTTTTTTTTTGTAGCTACATACATACATACTTCTATATTACAGCCGTTTTAGTTTGTCTTCTCAACAGCAACAGAAAAATTAAAAAAAGAGGAACATATTGAAAAATATATCGCTTGTAATAAATCTTGTTGACGCTGTTTAACACCAACAAACAACCATACAAACAACTTTTAGTTTAATGGTGATTCTGCTGTTGTTCTTGTTAGTGTTGCAATAACGTTGCATATTTTGTAGACTGACAAAGTTCGTGTTGCCATTTTGTTATTGTTATCTTTATTCAAAGACCCCTTTTTAACATTCATATGTTGGTTATGTTTTTGTTATATTGATAGTTCTGCACTAGTGGTTGTGACAACAATAATATTGGTATCAGTTACTGACGTTCTTATTGTTGTTTTAGTCGCTGAGTTTTAAGTAAAAACTAAACAAATTGTAAAACAGAAGAGTAACATAAAAATGACCATCTTTTATGTCAATTTAACTAGAAATTTGATGACTAAACATTTGGTGCAAATACTTTGGAGCAATCAACACCAGTTTGTTTAAATTGCGGACTTGTTCGACAATTTATTGTTTATAAAATATACGCTATATATGAAAGAATGGAATTTGCAACTTTTACCATTTGTTGGTAACAGGGAATTATATATAATAAAGTGAATAAATAATAAGATCAATAGAAATTAATTAATTTACTAACGAATTTTCATCATAATTTAAAGAGCAAATCATGTTCAAAATATTTCACACCCTCTGGAGGTTAATTTTATTGAGTCTGTAATGCTTGGCAAAAGTAGAGATTTTTCTCATGTGATAATTCCTATATCAAGAAAAATAAATCACTCCTAATTCATGCTATATTCTTCTCACATTTCCCTTGTTGGATATTTCATGTTTTCAAACGTGTTATAAAATTTCATTGTGTAAACTTTCAGCCACCATTAATCAATTTCAAAAACTTTACCATAGAGTTTTAAGCAAAACAAAAATACAATAAAATTTGCTATAAAGTTTATTGAAATTAATACCAAAAACAAACCATACAAGTACAAAATCAACAATGTTACACAATAAAAGTTAAAGCTTTTCAAAAATATACTCAATAACAATATAAAAATTGATTCCATCAGTACATGATATTAACAGTAGCATGCGGAGAATTGTAAAATGTTTTTTTATTAAGAGAACTAGCTTTTAACCTGCTACTATGCTAGCGAACTTACGGGGCTCCTATAAACTTGGTAGGTTTTTTATTTAGAAAAAACATAATGTAATACCTAAAGTGAAAAAAACCTCTTAACTCCCATGGAAACAGTTATAATGTTGGTGTCTTCAATTGTATCGGCACTAATAACTATAAACTTTTTAAAAACTTGTTTTTGTTAAAAAAGTAAAATAATTAATAAAATTTGCAAAATTTGACAACTACATGTTTGATATATTTGCTATAAAGAAAGAATACAATTTAAAATTTGTTTTTATGTCTTTTGATTCAGAAGATTTTTCGGGTATAAAGCACCAGATTTTTATATCCTAAACGTTCAATAATTCAAAAACTACCAAACTATTATCTTTTAGTAGAGAAGAATGTGACTAATAGGGATTGTGGATTCTCACCCACATATATCTTTAATTTCGTATTTCTAGGTTAATTATTACAAAAAATTCAAAAAATAGTTAATATTTAAAAGAACGAAAAAGTACCACAAAATCCCCTCTTGTGAGTTCTTACCCACACAGGATCATGTATATGTATTTTGAAATTTCTTCGTTCAATATTGTAGAAAATTCAAGAACGTACCATTGGAAGAACAAAAAAGTAGCATAAAGCCTACTCATGTTTCATGTTTCTAGGTTCAATACTATAGAAAATTCAAAAGTACTCGTACCATTAGAAGAACGAAAAAGTATTCCTCTTGTGAATTTGTACACGTTGGACAATGTACGTTATTTTTCATGTTTTTTTCGTTAAATATTGCAAAATATTCAAAAAGTACTATTAGAAATACGAAAATGTGCCACAAGTTCCCCTTTTGTGAATTCCCACTCACTTAGGACTACACATATGTAACTTCATGTCTCGAGATTTAATATAAATAAAATTCATTATTGAATTTGAATAAAACGTAATTTCCCACTTGTACCTCCTTTTTGGTACTTTTTATTCCTCCATGGATGTAACAAAAACTTCATTCTAATAAATTTCTAAATTGTAGTAGGATCCCATGGTAAAAAAAATATGTATATGTTAATAAATAAAAAAAAAATGTTTTAGGAAAAAAGTACCAAATAGGTACAATTTAATTTATTTAATTAGGCAAAAGTGATCATGGAGTGGTAACAGCGTTACTATTGAGAATTTTTAAAAAGTGTCCAAAAAAGGGGATTTCAAAAAATAAAGTCCCCAAAAAAGGGAATTTCTTTAAAAAAGGGGCCAACTAATTCGATACCTAAAAAACTCCTCAAATTTTTTTTTTTTTAAACAACAAAAAATATTGTATTCTAAGGAAAACTACTACATTTAATTTTATTGAAAACAAAATAATTTTATTATTGTAAAAATAAAGATTTATTCATAAAAATAGTCACATAAATTTCCATTTTTATTAAATAAATTTAAGTACTTTTGAAAGAGGTCTTCACCGGGACTCCAGTCTTCCAACCTCGGTCTAACAAATTTAGGACTGAAAGCATAGATTCACAAGTATTGACCTTAAGTCTGTTGAATAATTTATTTTCACTTGTGATAATTTAGAAAAAGGAAAAATATAAATTAAGATATAAGTATTCATCAAATTTATTATTTAGTTTTAACATTTCGGTAGAGAAATATTCGGCATTTTATATTTTAAATAGTTGTTCATAGACTTTATAATTAGCTTTAGTTTCTTAATAGTTTCAGTTCATTTACAAATTTTTCAGAGTATTATTTTTACATCACAATATAGTGATGTAAAGTAATTAACTTCTTCGTTGAAGTTATTATATATGAATCCAGATATTTCAAAAAACTTAGTCTCTTGTCATTTAGCAAATAGTCTTAAAAAGTCGCCATTTAGTTCCATTTTAAAAAGGAAATAAAAGTAGCCAAGTGGTTGAAAAAGGAACAATTGGCAAATAAAGTAACGCTGAGTGCAAAGTGAAATTATAAACCAATTTGTTTTTGTCAGGACTCAACTTTTCTGATTTTCAATTTGCAAAATAGAAAAAAATTCCAGTTCAAAATACTTTCTGGTTATCCATACATCCCATACATCATTGCTTAATAAGCTCAATATTAAAAAATGGTTAAAAAGAAAACTAAATCTACAATATAAATTTTTTATCGAAGAATATGGAGAATACTCCTTTTACGTTTACCTTTGAGAAACCGACCTTCAACCTCAAATACTTTTTTTTTAATTTAGATTTTTTAAATTAACTATTAATGGAATTAATATCTTATTTTTCTTGCTTTTGATTCCTGTAATCGCGGATTTTAACACACGTGTCCAATTTCTCTAATGTAAACTACAAACACTAGTAGAAATAGACCAACTTGTGTTCAATCAATGTATTGTTGACCAGTATTAAATTATATTGTGGACAATTGGCGAAACGGAAATTTACAAAATTTTAATTTTTGGAGTTTTTCGATGAGAAAATTTGCATAGTTTTAACTATTACAAAATAAGGAATGGAGGTTTATTGCTCTTGTAATTATGAATCGCTTGAGATACATCTCGTTAATGTGGCCTTAATGGCAGCGCTAGAGGGGGTACACAAGCATGGGCAGAAAAAACGTGAATGGCTCTATGAGATGGCTTATTCGTGAGGCACACTCGCAGCGTAATCTCAATGAAGCTAAGATATCGCGTGATCAAAAAAGTTTTCCAAATTACATTTTAAAATCGTTGTGGCGCGATAAAATATTAAATTGCAAAAACTTTAAAACTTCTTAAAATCGATATAAAATTTTGCGTACTTTATATTATCATCTTTTTATATTTTGTATGAAATTATATTTATAATAAATTCATCTATTTTATAGTTAAGCGAAAAAAACGCTTCAGCAAGAATTGAAATTGAAATCTATAGCAATCAGCAGCTGTTATTGTAGCTTATATCGCAATCAATTGGCAATCGAAAATAATTACGCCTTTGAATTTAATGCAACTTTTAAAATTTTTGGGTGCATATTTTTCTCATTGAAAAATTTATTTTATAGTTGTATAATTAAGATATGCAACCTTTTATTTAGTAGCATCATTTATTATTATTATTACTAATTTTTTCCTTGTTAATGTGAAAAATAAAATACGTCAGTGAAGTAAACGCAATTAAAAAAATATCAAAAATTCTATCTACATCTTTTTTCATTTAGGTCTATATTGTAAAGGGAAGTTTGTTTTTGCCAAATTTTCCTTTCTAATGGACCCCAAATATGCTCAATAGGATTGAGATCTGACGATTGAGTAGGCCTTCGGATCTGTATAGACACGTTATAGAGAAGTCACAGTTTCTCTACGTCAGCGGTATGTTTAGGGTCATCATCTTGCTGAAAGATAAATTGACCATGAAGTCCCCATTGTGTGGCACTTTGTAGTAAATTGCTTTTCAGGATATTTAAATACCCCCCCCCCCCCCCTTACCCATCGTCGCTTCAATAGCTGTTGGCCAACTCCGTTTGCTACCATATACCACCAAAGCATTATACCGTCGCACAGTGACTTAGAATCGTTTTCAATCTTCCAAAACTCTGAAACTTTTGAATCGATAAAGATAAAGAGATATTTTCTTGAATTTTTCTCGAGTTTTAATTTCATTAAAATAAATTCAGCAGTTGTCAAGAAATTTAAGGCTAAAGTTGAAATTTTAAATGCTTTTTTTTTGAATCAGCTTTACTTATAAAAAAAAACTAATATTAACATAGCTTATACATAATTTCATTCAGCACCTATTGGAGATTTATTTGTCTAGACTGGGCAAACCGTTCACTAGTTATACTAGTGTAACTGTCTAAATTTTCAGCCCATAAAAAAATTAATAGGAGGTAAGAAACCTAAGAGCAGAGTCTTCTTTTGTCCGTTTCAAAAATGTGTGAATCATACATATTTTGTTCGAAATAAGAAAATAAGGCTGGAAATATATATATATATATATATATATACCATACATATATATATATACCATATATAGGCGATTTTTTACTGGATCATTGTGCTGGCAGGTGTTATATATATATATATATATATATATATATATATATATATATATATATATATATTTCAGCACAAAAGGAAGTATAGTGATAACGTTTACACTACATATTTCATATGAAAAATTACCCAACTTTTGACGTGATTTTAATCACTATTGAATTATAATTCCTCTTGGATTCATCATTTGCTATTTTTTAGGTGAGTAGTCACTTTTATACGATTTTTTTTTTTTTTTTATTATATTCATAAGCATTTTGTTTGGTTAATGACGTTTATTAAAAAGTAATTACCTACAATAATTAAGTAAGTTCATAAAATTTGTTAAGTTATGTTTGATTTGGGGATTGAATAGCTGCAGACGAAAATTTTATTTTGATATAAATAATATAAATTTTTTTTGTGCAAATTAATAGACAAAAATACCTAAATGGATGATTCTGTAGAAATAAAGTAGTAAAAGAAAATAAGAAATTATTATCTTCTTGTTTTAAAGTATGTGCTAAAAGGTAATTTTAAGGTAATTTTAAGAAATTAAACTGGTAACACTTCCATGTATACACTGTTGCGTATGATTTTTATTACTTATGTCTGCAATAGTCATACGCTCCGATATACAGCAATATTTAAGAATTAGCGAAAATATTGTAATGTTATAGATACATACATATTTATGTCATTTAAATTGCTATTTGTAATCAAAATTTGGATTTGTAAAAGTTTAAGAAAACAAATTTCATTAAATATGAATTTAATTTTCGGTTTAAATTGAGCACAAAATAAAATTATGATGAAATTCAAATAAATAATACAGTTTATATTCTTTAAAGCAATCTATGGTTTTTTAAAGAAACTAATCTGTTTCTAATATATACATGTATTTCATCATTAAATATAAATTCATTAACTTTTAATATCGTTAAAAGTTTAACAACTCTACAGATAAAGTAATAAAGAAAAAATCATACAAAATTTTTAATTTCCCTTAAATTCCATATAAAATCCCATATAAAATCCCACATAAAATCCCATATAAATATTTTATATATAAAAAATACATAAGTAGCTTGAAAAGCATATAAATATATATGTAGATCAACAAGTATTACTTGACGGATTTTTTTTCACTATTTTATTTCTCTGGCAACAATCGTGGCAAAAGTACTACAATGAGCAACAATAAAAAAAAACTTTAAGCTGCTTAATTTACTATGTCAACTTTTAGTTTTTTTCCTTTTTTGTAATACATAGGTACATATATTATGTACACAGATAACACTATGCTTATGTTGAATTTAATATACAAAAGGAAACAATGCAATAAAGAATATTATTTATGCTTTGGTATCATCTAAGATATACAAAAACATAGTTGGGAAGAGAATTATGTTTCTGGCAACCAAAATTCACCTTCAGCAAGTATCCTTGTTATGTCTGTTTAGCTGAATAAAAATCATAGAGCAAGGAAGGAAGGAAGCTTTAAAATAATAATAGAAATTTTAATACAACTTTGAGTGAAAACATTGAAATTATACAGAGTTAGGAGTAAAACGAATACTTGCAGCTCTACTCGTTTTTGCGTCTTTAAAATAAATAAAAGAAAATATGTTAGTGAACTGCCAAATATAATTAATAATTGTGAAGATAATTTTATAGCTACACTTTCTTTAAGGTGATTCAAAAAGCCTTATTTTAAATTTGAATTTTAGACAATATATAAATTACAGATTTTTACTTAAATATATTTTTATGTGATAAAAGTAATTTTGAACTTTAATATTATCATTTGTATCAAAAGGTGCAATTGAAAAAAAATTAAATTGAAGAATGAAGACAAAGAAAGAGATTGAAAACAAATTTGACTCAAAAGTCATTTTACAGTATATGCTTAATTCACTGCATGAATAAATGAAAAATAGGGTATGCCACATCTGAGAGATACATTTGATATAAAATAAATTATACCTTTTTCATTTAAACAAAATTCCTATACACTGCAGTGTATAAAGTGGAGTAGAATCAACAATTTGTGGAAATAAATATGTACTCGTAACTTCTAATTGGTTAGTTGGATTTACATAAAATTTCACATAGACCCCACAAACCTCTAACAGAGGTGGCTCAAAATAGGGTACCTCTGACATAGAAAATTTTTTGCCACTAGCCAAATTTTTATTTCTTACCCGATTTCAAAGGTTTTTATTTTTTCTGAAAAACTCTTAATAAGACCTACGAAAAACGTGCCTGCATGTGCTACTTATCTCTTATAGTTATTTGCATTTGAAATTTCGACTTTCTCTATTTTGCTTTTTGGTCCAGTTTTTTTTTCACATATAGCCTTTTCCGGCCAATTTTTCTTATAATTAGTTACACAGAAAAAACATAAAAATCACCATTCGGTCAATATAAAATTGTTTAAATTGGCACCTATCACCCAAATGATTATATCAATTACTAATAGCCGTAAAAAATAAAACACAGAAACAAATTTTCCAATTAAAAAATTTATTAAGTCAAACAAGTAGATGATTGAAAGGATTAAAAATTTTACTTGAAGTTTATTTTTATTATTTCATTTATTTTATTTTTGCTTAAATATATTAATTAAATTTTTATTTTAAATATACAATTGTATTAATTGAAAAATATATATAATAATTTTTACTATGTAAAGAGTGAAATTATCTATAGACTAGAGAAAATAAATAATACAAAATTAACGATTTTGGATATGAAAATAGAGGATTAGTATAAATGTAATTTTATGATACTTTTTAACATAATTATTTGAGTTCGTTTTGACTGAAGCGACGCAGTGATCGGCGTTCTTAAAATCCACATTCTATATTTGTTTGTGTTCAGTTTCACCATCCCGCTCTTATACTACACACGCAAAAATTATAATAAATGTATAATTTACTATTTTTATTAAAAAAAAAAGATCAATTGCTTTCAAATAATTTATTTCCTGCAATGAAAATTATAAATGAATATTAAAACAATTTTCTTAAAAAAAGTATAAAAAATATATAAAATTTATTAAATGGTCATTCTCTCATATCCCATTAAATATTTCTTTCAGTGCTTTTTTTTTTAAATCATGCGACAGCACAACCCTATACTTTTAAAGCTTAATCTCCACTTTTTGAGCTTAGAATTCATTATTGTGATCTTTAATTTTTCGTCCCTTTCGCTAACTCTCTGTAAGCTTTTTTTACCCTGAAATACAATTCCTTAAAACATTTTGTTATAACTAAAAAATAAAAATTAAAAACATTTTTGTACTTTTCTATTGACAGTCCTTTGTAAACAGACAAGTCAATGGATTTAAAAAATTTAAGTCTGACTTTAATTAGCTCACATGTGCATTTGATCTCTTAGATTAAAAAAATCTTTCGGTCTCACTTGAGCTTTATGATAATAAGGTTGTGCTCTCGCATGATTTTCAAAAAACACTGAAAGGAATTTTTGAGAAGATATGGAAGAATATTTATTTAATAGATTTAATGTAAGTATTTTTACTTTTCTAAAGATAAGGAAGAATATTTATTTAGAATATTTATTTAGAATATTTATAATATTCATTTACAGTGAATATTAAAACAAATTTCTTTAGAAAAGTAAAAATGGTTACATTAAATCTATTAAATAAATATTCTTCCATATCTTTAGAAAAGTAAAAATACTTACATTAAATCTATTAAATAAATATTCTTCCATATCTTCTCAAAAAATTCCTTACCTTACTATCATAAAGCTCAAGTGAGACCGAAAGATTTTTTTAATCTAAGAGATCAAATGCACACATATATATATATATATATATATATATATATATATATAACAAATCATTCAGTCACGCTTGAACTTTCTGGCGGTAAGATTGTGCATAATTTTCAAAAATCACTGAATGAATTGTTTAATGAGATATGGAAAATGATTATTTAATAAATTTGATATATTTGTTATACTTAAAAAAAAACGTTTATAGTTTTCACTGTAGAAAATAAATTAATTAGTACCCCATTTACATTTGCACAAAATTTAGTTTAATTAACACTTCAAACAAAATCTACAAGTTTATTAGACTTTAATTGGATTTTCAATACGAATCAAAATCTCAAATGTTTCAAATGAGATTTTACCAAAATTTAGTAAAATTTTTAAAAATTTCATTTTTCCACACTGTTTTTCTTTTAGTGTATTAGTAGTGCATTAGTACTAAATAGAAATGTGTTTTTTATGTAAGCAAATATTTCTAAAATTAAGAAATAAATAAAATTTTGTTTTCCATTAATAAACACAAAATTAAATTAAAAAATGTTTTATGAAGCACAAATATCAATCAAACGTGTTTAGTGTACGTGTTACATTTTAATAAAAAGCAGCTGTAAAACAAAATCTATAAAACTATATAATCATGGTATATATTTTTTTTCGAAATCTCGTTCAAACTATATTTCAATTGTAAGTGTAAACTATGTATTAGAGTAATAGATCTTTTCTAAATTTGAAATATTAAATACAATGTAAGAGTGGGTGAGTAATAAAGAATATGTAGAAATACAAAGTGTAAACGAAATGCGTTCTCAGAGGGCCCAGCGCTATTTAAATTCAAAATATGAAATTATAAAGTTGAACATTTTTTTTGTATACAATATAAGAGCCGGAGAGTAATACAGAACATATACAAATATAAAAAGCGCCGAGTACTGATTTAAATAAACAAGCATAATAGACTAGATACTTCTAATATGTTACATAGGTGTTTATGGAATGGATAAATAAATATATTTTGTGGCTAATATATTATATATGTAGATCATACATAACACATAATCAAATATATTAAGAAATTAATTATTAGTTCTCATATTGTCTTATTATTATTATTATTATTATTATTATTATTATTATTATTATTTTCATTATTTTCATTATTATTATAACTACGACAAATTCTATAAAATTAAAGGAAAACGAAAATACGAATTAAAATCTTTGTTGTAGAGTAAAAATGCAAAAACGATTTGTAAATGTTCATGATTATCATAAAACAAGACATTAAACATATTTACAGTGCAATACATTTTAAAATATTATTTTGTATTAATATAGTTCAAAACTTTCTTTAGTCACACGTAAATTAAATACTTTGAGAAAAAAGGATCAATTAAGAATTCCATAAAAAATTAATCGATTTGAGCCTTAAAATAATTCTCTTCCGGAAACCCTTCAAAATAAGTAAATTTAAATCCAAATGTACTTATATATGCATAAGTATTTATCTGAATGTATTAGCACAATAGCAAACATTTTGTTAAATGAGATATGTGAAAATAAATCTTAATGCAAATGACTTTCTTACATTCTATCATTTCTATATTGTGCGGAGTGAAAAACAAAAAGCATGCTCTCAGGCATACAACAGACCTTACTAAGACTGCACAAAAGAAAAAAAAAATGTTCTGAAACAGTATTTGAAAATATTTAATGGTTTTATAGTAGCTACACGTATTTTAATATGTATGTAAAAACATACGAGTGCAATTATATACAGGAATATAAATATAATTTCTCAGCATAAAATACCAAAGTCCTCCTTCCAAAAAGAAAAAAAAACAGACAAAAGAAATTAAATTCAGCGTACATATTTGAACTTTATTTGAAATTGCTGCCAAAGATCTCATTAAAAGAGATGGAGTAGGTTCAGAAGAAAATAAATAAGAAATATGTGCGAGTATAAAACATGCAAATATTTACAAAAATTAATGAAATAAACAATAGCTACTTGAATTGTTTGGCAATTACAAAGTAAATTAATTTTTATTATATGCAATTTTTTCATTATTTTTATTTTTATTTTTTTTTAAGAAGATTAAAATGTCATGCTTACATAGACTTTGCTACTACATTGTTTTCAAACATGACTTTATTTAAATTACTTTATAAACAAGATATTTAGGTGTTAATAGTGTAAAGTGTGTTAAATTTACAATAGAAGTAAATCCAATTAAAAGCATATTTACACGCCATTAAAATATATTTAGTTCTCATGCGTGAACTTAATGATTTAAAGAAATTTGTTATACTTTTAGTTCAACTCCTAATATGTATATGGAAAGAATTATTTTTTATTAAGAACAATTAAAAATTATTTTATTCAAACAAAAACAATTAAAATGAAACAAAAGAAATAGATGATCTTCTTCGTAAATTAAAACTTCTTCACAGTGTGAGATTTTAATGATTTAACCGTCCAAAGGTCTACTTTTAATCGCACTTCTAAGAACTGTGTGTAGACTACAAAAACGAATAAAAAAGATCTGACATTTCGCATGCAATAACTGTACAACGGAGCTTCAAAGTGAGATATTTTTTAGGCGTTAAAATTGCAATAAGATTTTTGAAACCGAATTTTTCAATAATTCTTTTTTTATTTTATTTATTAGCTCTGTTAATTAGGTACTTTATCCTATTTAAACATATAGCCAGTGTTACCAGGAGGCGAGAAAATTGATCTTTAAAAAAGGCCAAAAAGGCTAAATGTTCCTAAACAAAGGCTGGAAAAGTGTTAATTGTTTATACCCTACACCACCATATATGCTGATGTTTGTAACGCATTGAAAAAGTTATCCAACACTTAAAGTATACCAATCGACTAAGAATAACTTTTTAAATCGATTTTACGATGTCATTCCGCCTGGCTGGCTGGAAAACTGGCTCGTTGGACGGCTGGCTGGCTGTCCATGTATACCTTGTGCACAAAGTGCGAGTCGCAATTTTAAAGATAATTTAATGAAATTTGTTAAATGGGATCTTTATGATACAAAGACAAAGCTTATTGGAATTGGTTGTGATCGCTCCATTATTTCACCTTTTACCCATGCAAATGTCCCCCTGGAATAAATTTAAACAGTTAAAAATGCCTTAAAATTTATTTATGTATATTTCGGTGCAAAGAAGTTTTGAACAAGTGTCAATGTTTGTACAAAATTTTATGAAGATCGGTCTACAATTGACCATAGCTCCCATATAAACCTAATTCCAGGAATCACCCTAAAGTGTATAAAATCATCTAGATATTACTATCGATGCATTATTCTGTATTTGTATATTTTATTTTACATTTAGTAAAATTGGCCACAGGTATAATATAAGTCCCTTTTCCGAAGTCATATAGTCGATCTTGACCGATTATATCTTTCTCTCTCGTTTTAGTATAAAAAAGATTCTCGTTGTTAATAGTTTTCATATTTTTTTACAGGTACTTTAAAAAATTTAAAAATTAAGCATAGAACGGCTTCCAACAAAAAGACCCATAAAAATTGGTCAAAAGTTTCAATACAAATTTTGGTTATATTTCATAAGAAAAAGTAATGTTCTGAAGTGTTTTTTTTTTAATTTTGGATTATCAACAAAATTACCCAAAAAATTCTCATACAAAATTTGAATAACATTTCCTATCAAAAATATCCCAAAATGTTGCGGTTTTTTTTCGCCATTTTTACTATAGAATTCGTCTCTGATAAGTATTTTTAATATTTTGGGTGATTTTTTGCTTTTATTTATTATCAATATTTTTTTTTTTTAATTTGTACAACATGAAACAAGAAAGTAAAGTTCCGGAAAAGTTTGATTTAGTGAAGCCGGAGTTTCAATAACGCAAGGTTTGAAAACACCTGAGTCCGGCAGAATTCTGGTTTTCTAAGAAACCGTTTTAATCGAGACCAGAATCCTATCCAAGCCAAGGTTAGGATTATTTTCGTTCTGAATATGGCCGATTTTGTCCAGAAATTTTATCATATAATGTACTAATTTTCAAAAAGTGTCATAATGGAAATTTTTATGTATTTAATGTAGTATATTAAAAAGTAATTAAAATAATCGATTTAGTAAGTTCACAAAATTAGTTATTATTGATGTGAAGAATAAAGCGCCTTAGGCAAAACTTTTTTATATATAAATTGTTTACAGATGTTCCACTGTAATTCCGCGCTTTTTAAGGGATTGACCCTTATACATTTGATCCTTCAAATCCGGATTTAATAAAAACAATTTATAATGCTTCTTTGATATAAAATTTGATTATATTTTGTGATAAAAATTATTTGAAAAAAAGTACAAACAATTTACACATTTGCATAAACTTAAATATTTATTTGATGGAAACTGTGACCCAACAATACAATAAAATTATTGGATGAAGTGTTTTCAAGCTAATTTGCCAAATTTTATCTCCATATTAAAAATCAAAAGTAATAATGGAAAAATAGCCAACAAAAATGGAAAAATCAATAAGCAGTCATCCCTCTTTACCATCGGCGCAGCATCATACAGCTTCAGTTACCAGGGCAGTACCCATCCAGCCGCAGTCAACAACATAGACTGCAACAAAAGGAGAAGCAGTAAATGAAAACTAAACAACAAATAAGTATGAAAAGACACAAAAAAGATGTACCAATAGAATAGTGTGGTGAAAAATATATTAAATAAAGGGCAAAAATTATTTTTGAATCTCTATTATTATTATTACTAAATGCTTGCTGTTCACAATATATTAGAGTTGCCATCACATTACAATTCTGGAAATTTTTGACTACAAATTATCACTAGAAGGGACTTTTTTGAGAGTACTCGACTACTTTTTGCCGCTTTTTACTTTTACTTGTAATAAACCACGCAGAAGACGTTTTTCATTTTGAAAACTTACATGCCGAATCACATTTCTCGAATTAGCAATAATGACAGTGAAAACATCGACACAAGTTCTTTTACAAAGTTTTTACCCTATGTCCTTTTTATGGGTATTATAATTCTTGCCAACATTCCAGGATTTATTTACAACCTTACTTATACATACGAAGTCCCAAATTAAGTAAAGTTGAAAAATTTGTCCACTTGTTCAAAAAATGTGTGGGTGAAGCCTATGAAATCATTACTCATGTTCTATATAACATGAAAAAATTTTACTGATCATTAGGAAAATTTAAGAATGCAAGTAAACGAATAACTCAAGGTCCTTTTAGGTCTCAAACAATTTATAGCTGATTCTGCCGCCTCTATTAAAAAACTACAAAGAATCGTAAATATTTGTATTCAAACTTTAAAGAAGTTAAATGTTAGTATACAAAGCTGTGACCCAATTTTGACATATTTATGTTCTACCAAACTTCCTAGAAGATATTTAGAAGAATTCGAAAATACGTTAGATTATTGCGTTCAAACTCCTACTTGGGAAGGATTTGATGGTTTTCTGACCCATAAGTTCAAAGCATTAGAATCGGTCGAGCATATCAAAAAATTCAATGAAAACGTACCCAATCCACGCAGAATATTCACGATAAAAATTCAAAAGAAAATCGTATATACTTTTTTCAAACCACTGCCTCAAATCCTGAAATCAGGTTACAAAATAAAAACGTAAAAATTTCAGCAAAGCCAATCGAAATGACTCAAAGTATAACTGATGATACTGAAGAGAGCATCATCCGCTACGAATATGCTCCTCTTTGCGAAGGATTTTCCACGCAAATATAGTTGTAGAGACTACACAAGCAAGTAAAAGCTCCGCTGCTCAGACACATCAAATATAGTTCTCATCAAATTTCGCTATTCCCTAACAACAAACCGGTTCCTTCAAAATTGAAATGAGAGGGAAACTTTACTATTCACCGCTGTTGTTCACATTCAATCAAGAGGTCAGAGATTCGAGGTAAGAGTTAACATCGACCCTAGATCTCAGTCAACATTCTTATTCGAAAAGTTAAAAAATCGACTAAAACTACCAAATAAAACAAACCTAGTTCATGTTTCTGGATTGAATCAAACTGATTGTGGGGGAACCTGTTTCACAAAAGACTCATACCATATCCTAAGTATCACTTTGCATTTTGAGGTCAGATGATATCTTTTGCGAAAATAACTATAAATCAACTACGACTCGGAACACATCAGGGAGGTATATAGCTACCCTATCCTTCAAAATTGGAAAAAAAATGCTTAGTAATCGCCCTCACATAAAGACGCAAAGGGTAAATCTAACCTTTTTATTTTGCTCAAAATTTTCATTTTAGCTTCCAGCCTTTTCTGATTCTTCAAATTGCTTTAAAAGGTGTTTAAATTTCACTATTTCAACAACGAAGAAAATAATTTCTTATTATCTACTAATTTTATTTTTACAGAATCATTTATTTCGCACAAAAACTCTATATTTTTTACATTTAACAAAAATGTTCGTTTATGGCGCTTCATTATCAAAATCAAGAACAACTAATATATTAAAATATTAATAACTAATTTTAAGGATTACTATATCGGTTATTATAATTATTATTTTTTATTTGCTCATTAACCATATTAATTATTTATAAATATATATAGCTTTAACAAATTATTAACGAAAAGTTAACCAAAAACTTAAAAATGCTTAATAAAAAAGGAATTGTAGTTTAAAAATGTAGGAAAAACATTAGCTACTTTGGCGTATGATATATAACCCAAATTTGTATGGAAATTTTTTGAGCGATTTTTCATTTGGGTCATTTAACTGAGAGCTGCTCAGCGTTTTATTTATAAATTTATTACAGTATCTTTAAAAATATAAAAACAATAATGAGAATGAGAAAAAAAGTTTTTAATTAAAGAAAATATTTTAAATTTTTTCTGACATTTAGCCTTTTCGAACCTTTTTTAAAGTTGAATTTAGCCTATTTTTCATCGGCACCTGGCAACACTGTTATTGAATTGAGACACATGAAGAAATCCGCTCCCCTGAAAATTTAAAAAACTCCGGTCTATTACCTGATGCACCACGTAGTAATAAAACCAGACCTGTTGACCAAAAAACTTAGAGTGGTTTTCAACGTCCCCAATATGTCTTCAAACAAAAAGAGCTTGAATGACATTTTATATTCGCGCTCCTTATCTTGAAGTGGAGATTCTTCCGCTACATATTCAAGGCAAATATTACAAAATGTATCGCCGCATACTCGTCGACTTAGCTCAAACTCGTTATCAACGAATATTGTTTCGTAAATCACCCATTGATCCTATGAAAGACTTTGAAGTCCAGACTGTAACATTTTGAGTAAATTGTGACCCGTTCTTGACTATAAGAACGTTATCGCAACTTGTAGAGGATGTTATATAAACTTACCCACGACCATCAAAAATTCTACAAGAAAATATGTATGTGGATGACATTCTCGCAAGCGGTCATAATTTAGATGACACTATCCAATCCCGAAAAGAATTAGAATCTGCTGGATTTAACTTGATAAAATGAACCTCCAATGACCCTCGAGTAATTAAAGATTTGTCTCAAGAAAACCTCTTACCTTTGGGAACAAAAACTTTTGGAGTAAAATTAAATATTTCTTCAAACTCTTTCAATTTCACGGCGCCCGATATCAAACAAACTAAACTAAAGCCAAACTCTTCGACACTTAAGGATGATTATCACCCATCATAACGCAAATAATCTGGTTAGAAAATAATGAATGGAATAATACTTTAAAACCACATATATGCATAATATGGTAAAAGTAAACCAAAAATAGCCCATCAATTGACTCTCTCAAAATACCTCGTTGGATAAAATATACCGTGTCCTGTACTTTAGAATTGCATGGTTTCAGCGACGCAGCGGTGCTCTATGGTCAAGTCGAAATTGATAATGATAATGGAAACACACGAGCTACGCTCCTTAAAAAATTATCGTTACCTCAACTCGAATTATGTGGATCTGTTTTAATAGCAAATTTCGCTTTAGGGCTCGTACCAAACCTGCAGAGCTATAAATTCGAAACTTATGTCTGGACAAACTGAAAAATTGTGTTGGCATGGTTGAAAAAACCTTCAAATTGCTGGAATACTTTCGTCGAAGATCGTGTTTCAGAAATTTTACAAAAAGTTTGAACACAAAACTAGCATCACTTCGACTCCAAAGAAAACAAACAACTTGTTGTGTTTCCAATCTTCTTAGCTAAAATTATAAAAACATCAATGGCCAAATACAATATGCCATCATTAGAAATTTCTACAGATGAACTTGTAAATATTAATATTCATCTAATTATATTGACTCAGAGAACAAATTTTTGCTTCTCTACCCTCAGTGCGCACAACTCTCTCCAGACCATTTACAAATACTAGAGTAGATTATGCTGGACCCTATTACATCAGAAACTTCATTGGTCGAGCATGCCTTATAACAAAAGGCATGTTCTCGAGTAAACATCTCAAAAAATGTTATGTTTATTAATTAATTATTACGCTGAATTATTACAAAAAAATGTCATGTTAAATACAAAATGTTTATTTTAATTTGTGTTTTTCTTAACATGATCAAAGAAAAATCACCAACCTCTTCCAAACATTATACAAATTTAATGAAATTTGATAATAATATATATAATATAACAATAATATGTTATATATAACAATAATATGTAACAGCGGTTCACGACTTATGATACATCGTTGCAAAAACCATACTAGAATTCGGTATTTGCGATACCATTGTTATTGTTTATGTTCAATGATGTATGGAAGAAGTTGGTGAGATATGGACGATTTTAATGTATGAATATTTTACACATTCAATTCGATATATGTAGCAAGCCGCTCACTTTCATGAGGATAATGTGCGCATCAAATATCGTTAAAATGATGAGGAAATAAGCTAGTTGTTTTTAAATGGAATGATTTATGTAATTTTGATAGGGTGAAACAACTGAAAACTCATCAATTGAAGCACGGACGCGTATGTGGTGTATAAATCTATTTTTTTTAAGGAGTTTTTTTTTTAAATAATATTGCGTTAGTAACCAATTTACATCTAATGATACAAAAACGATTTTAAAAGTCTGTCAGCTTCACCGTAAAAATTACTTTAAAGATAATTTTTTCCTAGGATTTTTAAGTGTTTTGAAGTAAAAAAGAGTAAAATCTAGTATTAGACTAATACATAAACTTTAGAATATGAAAAAAACAGTTAAAATCTATGTCATATTTACCCAATTGTAGAAAAAATATATTATCCTGTAAGTTTTAATGCATCGAAGTAAAACAGGTAAAAGGGTAATTTAAATAATATAAAAAGATGACCTTTTGATGTGATTTTGTTAATAATTGCAGCAAATTTATTCTAAAAAACAAGTAAAAAGCATATTGTGGGTCAAATTCAATCATTTGGCACCCTACTCCAAGCGCTTTTAATGGGATTTATAATCAATTGCCGACCAGTTATTATAAGATTTGATGATATAAATTATATTTCTGTAAAACATGTGTACATGTAATAACATTGTAATGTTACCATTAAAATTACATTTATTATGCTCTGATTCCCGAAAGTAGGTTTTATAAAGGGGCCAAAAAGGGGCTTGAAAAAGAGACAATTGGCGACAAAAGTCGCCAAACGGTAACACTACCTATTTGCAATGTTTTTTGTTAAGAAGCGTATGAATGTTGTTAATCTTTAATCGAAGAACAATCATACGTATTAGTGCACATGGTTGTTTAAACAAGTTAAATATTATACACAGTAATTGCATACTTTTAGGCATTTAATGAAATGAAAATGAGGTAGGTATGTATTTTTTAGGGTATTCACTCGAATAATGCTTGTTCGATTAATCGAAAAATCAAAATCAAATAACAGTTCGATAAGAAATTTATTCGAGTAAAATATGTTGGTTAATCGAATATTTCAAGCCGAATTTTTATACCATTTTACTAACATATAAACAGAATACTTAAAAAATAAAACAAACATTTTTTCCACAAGCAACGCTTGCTAAAAAAAGTCAACCACAACTTATAAACATTCAAACTGACTGTATATTCAAAAAACAATAAATAACAACAACATCAATAATCAATATAATACTGTTATTTTCAACTAAACTGCTACCTTATTCAAAAACAACAACATTAATAGTCATTGGAATAATAGAAATTTTTGTGTGTGTATATTATTAACAGATTTTTTTCAGTTTTTGGCCCATAACTCGATTGTTAATGAATCTATTTGTTTGATTCATATAAGAACGAAATCCGTATCTTAAATAAGGGCTTCAAAAATTGAAAACCGGTTAAAAAAAACGGTTTTTTTTTACATATCTCCGCCATTTATGAACCAATCTTGCTGAATTCCAATAGCAAAATTTTCGAAAGGATTTCCGATCGTTTGATATATATATTATATCTGGCAGTTATCGATGGGCTTCATAAACTCCATTTCAACTGACAAACGAATGGACGGACATCGTCCTATATACATAATTTCTTACAAACATCCAGAAAATATAAACTTTTTTGCCCAAATTGTGGAAATTTTGACAAAAATTGTGGAAATTACAAACGGAATGACCAACATATATCTATACCATTTTCACCTGAAGTGAAGGGTAAAAAACCGAATATGTATCTGAAATATAATTGGAAATAGAAGCTATAGATCGTTTTTTAATTTGGGTCTGGAAGAGATATACAAAAATTCACCTTCATATATAAATCTAAATTAAATCTAAGTTCTTTTTAATAAATCATTTGGTTGTAAATAGTATTTTATAGAAAAAAATGATTACATTTTAACATTATGTTTTATTGATTGAAAACGATTTTAAAAACAATACATAAAATAAAAACAATTTTTTGTATTTTTACAACTTTAGTAAAAGAAAAAAATAAAAATTTTAAAAAGAGGAAAAAATTATGAAGTCTAACATTTGAAGACGTTCGAAGATAAGTTATCCCCACTTCCTTACAGATTTTCCTAATAACGATTAAGATTTATGTATCTTTCAGATGATTCAAAAACAAGTGATAATAAATGGACTTTACCTCATGAAATAACTATTGGTAAGTAATATTGTTCTATTATCTCTTATCATTGTTGTTTAGTGAGTTAACTTAGAAATATCCGTCCTTATAGATAGCTGCACGAAGTTTTTCGTTCTACGCTCTCTTTAAACGAAACGATTGTGTTCGATACAGATCTTCCGTGATCGTTTTCCTAGTTACCCGGGCTTCTTTAACTATTTTTTGCACTTTGAATTATCATAACAGTTCCAATTTTCATCGCCCGTAACAATTCGATGCAAAAACGATTTGGTTTTGAGGCGCCTTTCAGACATGCTAAGTCTCCTTACTACGTCTCTTGGCATCTGCTAGCGTGGCACTTAATTTCCTTGCTTTTGGATGAACCAAGTGCTTTTACATGTTTGGTAACTATTGTTTGATTTACAAGTAACAATTTTGCAAGCACTTCTTACAGACTTTTAGACTTTATACCAGTCTCCAATTATTCATTTTATATGAAAGTTTTGATTTTAGACCATATTTTCTCAAATCCCAAAGCACGAATCGACAAGCGGAATATATTTTAAGAATCTTCAGTATGTTGTTAAAAGTTTTAAATCAAAATCTACGGGACTTCGGAAAAATGTGGATTCTATAGCCAAAAATGTAAAAAATCCCATTTTTGGGAATTTTGATTAGTTTATTTGGGAATTCAGGAAAACCCTACCCCTAATTGTAATTTGGTTAACTCGCTTTTATTTATATTAATAAGATCCACATATCCTGCAAATTTTATTAAGATATCTTTATAAACAAATATGTTATTACAATTATAAAATTTGTATTTTCTCTATTTGGTTTATTTCTAAATAGCGAAAGAAATTTTAAAAGAATGTATTCCAAATTAAGCTTATCCTTTAGCATATAGAATTTCCGATCTGCAAATAGATTCAAGTCACATACAAGATACACACATACAAGAAAAGTAAGTAAGTTGTCATTTGGAACTAATGTTAAATTTTAATAATGATTGGATTTCTTTTTTAGGTCGATTTGGTAATTTATACAATGTGAAATAAGCGTTTTTTTATTTATATGTATGTACATTAAAAAACACTATTATTTCTGCATCAGTTTTACACGTATTCTTTCATGAATCCTATATAGAATTTACCCAAACATTATTAGATTATTTTTTCGCTATTTAATTGTAATATATACAATATTTAAAAAAATAAATAATTTAAAAAAATAAATATTGTTTAAATATCTACTAAAAACTAAATATTGTTTTTATTGTTTTACGTAAAAAGTCTGTTAAATATTATGAATTTATAAATTTATAAATACTCGTAGTAAAAATATTTTAATAGGAAAAAATTTAATTTTTTTCAATAAAACATTTAGGAATACCAATATTTGATTTTACTAATTCGATCCGATTTCAGTAAAAAATATAATTAAAAATATAATAGATTTTTTTTTATTTTTTCTGTATATGAAACAATTTTAAGATTTTCAACTTAATTTGGAAAAATATATTATTGGTTCTACGATGAATGACAGTACAGCCGATATGATATATGGCTTGGATGAAACTTGTGATATAGATGGAAAAAGAAGTAGTAAACTTTAGCTTTATGTTAATAATCGCTGAACTTCTTTATCTACAATAAATCAGAAATTTTTTTGCAAATTTTGAAATAAATGTTACTTTAAATAGATTTCATTTTACCCGTTTTACGGCAATGATATACGAAAATTAACAAGTTTAGGTGATACTCTTATGCCTATTGATTTAACGGTCAATGACTTAAGTTAAAATAGAGAAACAAAGGATTTATAAAGACACAAGAGAAAAATAGAATCAAATTTTAATTACATTTTATTTTTGAAAGGCTATCTTAAAAGGGAAATTTAAGCCTTTCTTGTAAATTAAGTGATCCTAGTTAATCTAAACACATGTCTACATCTTAATGTGTTTGCCACCAAAGCGGTACACTTGGAACCAGCGAGTGATCTATCAACTCAAGCTTTATTACCCGCATTCGTTGGATTTATAGAAAGACGAGGCTGTCTATCTACTCTTTATTCCACCAACGGAACAAGTTTCGTTGGGGCTGCAGAACTTTTAAGTAAGGATTGAAGTGGATTGAACCGTTATTCATTATTACAATCATAAAAACGTCAACTGGCAATTTATTCACCCAGTAACCCCTCATATGGGTGGGCTTTGGAAAGCGGGTGTTAAATCTTTTAAGACACATTTATGCAATTTTGCCTTAAACTTTAGACCTTTAAATCCTGCTAGTGATGAGCCAACTGACTTTTCGCCATTAAGCCCCGCAGATTTTATTATTGGTACTTCATTTATGATCCCACTAAAAAAAGACTTGAACAATGAAAACTTAACTCTCACCAATCGCTGGAAGCGTCTAAAAATTCATCTCTGTCAGAGATTGATTTGAAAGAATTACATCACCGCTGACAAACAATTTGCCAGCAAATGAATAGAAATTGGGACGTATTACAAAAACTTACGACAACAATAACCGAATAGTTGATTTACTAACAGCTAGTGGAACCATAACAAGGTACATAATAAAACTTTTAGCTTTATTCAGATATTAACAAAACTGTTTTTCGAAATGATTCGTCTTTTCATATATTTATAGAAATCAAATTCAACCGACATCATTGTATTCCTATCAGAGGCCATCTCTACTCAGTAGAACAGTTAAAGCGGTAAAAATTGACACAAAGCACCAATATCAACCAATAATAGCTGATCATCAACTCTATCCAATAATATCCTGATTAGACTATCTTGACTCTATATCAAAACTATTATAGATGTATAACTTGACACAGACATAAACTCTCTTTTGCGTGATGAGCCTATTTACTTATCAAGTTTACTCGTTGAGAGTTTGATAAATATTTCATCCAGTGAGGGGGAAGAAAAGTTTAATGATGTCCCACTGAAATCATCATTCACTGACTAGAGAGTCCCAACAACATATTGTTTATATTTATAATTTTTCTTATTTTTAACTAATAATATGTACATAAAGGAAGTACCGCTAATTAATCTCTTTATGTACCCTTTGTTCTTATTCATTTCCATGCTTTAACTTCCCTTCCTAGCAAAAGCTTAATATTATTAGACCATTTTGCAATAGTTTAGTTACATCAAAACAACAGAATAGTAAACAAGCTTCAGCATTAAATTTAACAAAAACAAAATTGTAAAAAATAAAACAACAACAAAAGCATAAAGCGAATTTTTTTAATAAACAAAACATAAACAACAAAACATTGAAATAAAATTAGAACTTGTTTATAAACATAACCAATAAAATATTGAACAATGTTTTTTAACATAAATATTTAACGTTTTTTGTGCGAATAAATACAAAAAAATGCTTAAGTGGATGATTTTGTAACAATAGAATTAGTAACATCAAATAATGAATTATTTTCTTCTCTGTTCAAATACTAACATTTTATCCTTTTTAAGGCAATTTTTGAAAAACAAAAACATTAAGGTTTTTTTATGAAAATTTATTAAATTTATACTTATTTATGAAAGGCCAAATGTGAATCTTTTTTTTTTTTAAGTACAATTTTTGTTATTTTTGTGTATTATGTAAAGATCGTAACGTTCATAAATTCTAAAAAAGTCAGGTGCTTATTCCTGCTTCTTCACCTCTTCCTTATAAGAACAAAATTAATACCCATTGTTTTAATCTCTATATTGAAATATTAGGAGTTTTGAAGTGATTCTGATGGATTTCATTTATAAAGGTTGTAGGGTAAAATATGGCCTGACCTTATTTTTTACCAATATATTGACTACTGTGTATAAAATATATTTGAGAGCAGTTTCTAAATTAGTAACGTCAGAATTAGAATTTTGGCTTGCTAATTTTCCAAAATCTTACCCTGTGTTCCCTCTAGAGCTTATAATATTTAAGAAAGTACTTTTGTTGCTTTTTAAAATATTTCTTCAAATATTTAAGTCTTGGATATGTTATCAAATGCAAATTGCTCACCATTTATGTATTTGATGCGTGAAATAACTTAGGGAGTGATAACTTGAAGGTAAAATTTTGCACACTTTTTTGACTACACTATAATATTTTACATTATTCCCCTTTTTAATATGTGCTAATGTTTTTTATTCGTATTAACTATGTGGTGCACTCTTTATTTGATATGTGTTGATGTTGTTTCGTTTCATTTTTTTTTTTTTTTTTTTTGCAACTAACATTTTAATACTTGACAAAACCATAAACATTGTTGGCAGAATTTATATTAGTGTTGAAATTTATGATATTGTTCATTCTCATGTATAGGTTTTATTATTTTTTTCTCTTGTTTTGTAATGAAACAATGCATGGCGACAGAAAGTCGTGAATTTACTATTTTTTACTTTTTTTATTCTGGGTTACTTGGTTTTAGTTTTAGCAGAAGACTATGTAATAGGGGGGTTCATAGTTACATATCCCATGGTAAGGTTCACAGTAATTGTTATATTATATATAATTAATATAAAATATAAAATTTTTTCCAATTAAAAAATTTATCAAATCAATCAACTAAATGATTGAATGAATTAAAAATTTAAGTGAGAAATAAAATTTTATTTAATTTTTATTTTTATATTATATTTACGTGTATATATTTATTAAATTTAGGAGCCAAATGAACTCAACTTTTAGCTTAACCTTTATGTAAACAACAAAAAACTGTACATATCCATACAAGCAATATACCTGGATATGTTAAATTCGGAACTGAACTGGCCTCTATCAAAAACTTCGAACAGTTTTTATAATCTTCATCACAGGTAGAAGGGTATATATAAGTTTGTCATTCAGTTTGCAAATTCCACAGTTTTCGTCGGAACTTATAAGGAATTATGACGATAGGGCGATTTCGGTCTGTCCGGCCGTCGGTTGAAATGGCGTTTATGAAGCCCACCGCTCAAAAAATTGGAAATACTTTCGAGGATTTTGCTAATGAAATTCAGTAAGATCGGGTCATAAGTGGTGGAGATATGTGTAAAAACCGTTTTTGTTTTAGGTTTTAAAAGTAGTTTAAATAACGTTTGTGAAAACTCCCGATGACATAAATATATGATACATATCGAAAGATCAGAAAACGTTTCCAGAAATTTTCTATTAAAACTCGAAAAAGACTGGTTCTAAAATAGCCGAGATATTTAAAAAAAATCGGTTTTTCAATCCGATTTTCAATTCTTTAAAGCTCCTGTATAAGCTAGGAACTTCGCTTTTGCAAAAAAAAAAAATTGGAAAATTTTTTCTCAATTTTCCTGCTGAGGAAATGAACTCAATAGGTCCATTAGTTACAGAGATTTCGACCAAAACGATCGATCACAAATATTTTTCTTGAATTTCGATTTTTTGAATCAACTAAATCGGTTCATAAACAACCGAGTTATTGGAAACTCTATTTTTTATTTATTTAATATCTGCTTCCCTTATAGTTGTTGTTTTGTGGGTACTGAGAAACAACAACAGCAATAAACTAAGGGATATTTGATTTTTTCAAGCTTTTCAAGATTTAAGCTAGAGAGCTTTTAATTTCACAGAAAAATTGGAAATTGAAAAAATAAACTAAATAGATGCAGTATTAACCGAGTTATAGCCCAAAAAGCGTTGATAGATTTTTTGAAGCTCATATATAACCTATGATTTTGGTGTTTTAAATCAGTCAAATCGGTTCATAAATTTTCCTCCATATCTTTACTAATTTAATATTGTCTTACATTATAAATCATTTATTCTGCGCATAAGTAATTACACTTTCTTTAAATATGTGCAAACTTTTGTAAAATTCCAAAATATTAATATTATTTGGTGCGATAATTAATATTAACTTTATATGAGAACTACTACTGCCCCTAAACTTATTCACCCTATTTTAAATTTAATATGAAAACTACTGTAAAAATTTTCACTGCAATGGTCCTTTGGATAAAAAAAATTTATGTTTTCTTTGTATAAGGGATACTTCTCCCCTTGGATCTATCCGTTCTATTTTCATTTTATCTATGCGATGATAAGGCTCCCACAAAATTTGAGGTTTCTCACTGTAATAGCTTCTTACATGTCCCATAATGAATATTTGTTTTATATGGAGGTACTACAGCACCTGCTGCGATCCATTTTAAATGGATTTTTAAAATAGATTTTTTAAAAGTAGATGTAAAATGTGAGTGTAATGTCCAATCGAGATCTAATAAAGCTTATAACCATCTCTAACACTAATATCTGTGCACCAAATTTAGTGAAAATCGGTTCAGCTGTTTAGAAGTGATTGATACACAAACAAACAAATAAACTTACACCTCACTTTTATAATATATATCAGTATATAAGGTTTTATAAAAACTTTATTCGATTTCATCTTTATATAAGAATGCAAATTACTTAAAGGTTTTAGTGTTTTATTTTCGTATAACAAATAAATAAATAAAGTTGTCTTTGAAAAAAGTATAAAATCTTTATATTTCCTTAAGGATTTTTTAATTAGGATATAGTGAGCGGTGACGTCATAACAACTTGTAGTCAAAATATACTATTTAAAAGTGAAATACATACCGGGGTATGCTGAATTTATGCAAAGGTTGTGCCAAAAAAAAAAAAAAAAAAAAAAATAACTATAATTTTTGATATAGTTTTTTTCTCATTTTTATAGTAAACAATATTATTTGCGAATATCTGAGTTTCAAGATAATATGATAGTTACAACTCAAAATATTGAATCACAAAAATGAAAAACACACCTGTGTATGCGGTTCTAAACATAAGAGTTAAGATATTTTTATATCGTCCACCACCACTAGTGGAGAAAGAGCGTATACTAAGTTTGTTGTTCCGTACTTAACACCAAGGAAAAAAATTTGAAAACTCCATAAAGTATACATCGAAAACCTATTCTCAAAACCCTCTATCTCAGGATTTCATGAAGCTGCGCTTTTGATGCTATTATATTAACTAAAATAACCCTCATCCCTGATATAAATTTCAAATAAAAATCCCTAGTTTTTACAATTTTGTCAACGTTTTTGTATCCCTCTATCTTGCGAAATATATATTTTAATCTTAGTTTTTAGTTTTTATCGCAAAACCCCCAATCTTTATGAGTAATTATTTTAATTTTTGACAATTTAATTATATATAGCAAAAATTATTACCTTATATTTTCCAATTACACAGTAGATATAAAACATAAATAAAATTTCAGTAAAATTGTATTTCTTACTTAAAATTTTAATTCATTCAATCATCTACTTAATTGATTTGATCAATTTAATTGGAAATTTTTTTATGTTTTTGATTTTGTCCACTTTTTAGTAATTGATACAATCATTTTGGTGAGAGGTGCAAATTTAAAAAGGTTTAATTTTTATTTTTTGATTGGTGACTTTTTTATGTAAATTATATGAATTTTGACTAATATATACAATATATATATATATATATATATATATATATATATATATACATGTTGAATATGAATCTAGCAAAAAAATTTAAATCGGTTGAATTTTTCTTTAGATATACAATAATAAATATTTAATTTTTAAGGCGGTTATTACTTCCTGTAAAGTTATCCTGCCTCTTTTCCTATCAACTGCGGAACTTTACAAGGAAATTACTCCCACAAAATCTAGAAACTTTCACTGTAATAGTTCCTTATATTTTTCAATTATACATTGCGATAATTAATTAATAATTATTGTATGGGGCCAATGTCGCTACATTTGCCAATCTATCTGCATTTTGACGATTTCTTATTGTAAGAATTCCAAAATTTTTATTTAAAAATAACAATTTCACGAAATACTCACAGAGGCCAATTGCTCTTGTTTAAATCAGATTTTGTATTGCAGGAGATAGAGAGAGAGAAAAAAGAACTATAAGAAGTTTAAACTATACCTTCGAAATTCGTATTGCAGAAACAAAATTTTTTGCTTACTAACACATTCTTAACATTTTTTATCTTATAAATATATATATATATTTATTTATTTATTTATTTAATATTAAATAAAAAATTTTATATATATATATATATATATATATATATATATATTTATAAGATAAAAAATTTTAAGTATGTGTTAAGTAGTAAAAAATTAAACTGAAAATAAAACCAATATATATGACTTTTTTAAATCATTTTTTCAAATACTTTATTTTGCCGTAGATTAGGATCACCAGCCCGCTTGATTTTTAAACGATTTTTTATTGATTCAGTGGAACTTACTTTTAATTACGATTAAAGAAATGTAAAAAATTCTGGCCTCTCGCTCTTACTATATATTAATAATGTTGAAAAGTTCAAATACCTTATGAGTGATATATAATATGGCCGTATTCATTAAATCCTTGAAAGGAACTTACAAAATTTTGATTTTTCTAAAAAAAGGTTTACTCGAACAAAAAATATAGAAAAAAGTACTTGAGTCCGGCTATTTATTAAACCTTTATTGACGTTAAATTTTAATTGGGCCGGTAATCTTAATTTGTTCCTATTTTTCAAATTTTTAATTTAAAACAATGCTGGAAGTTTATTTAATAAACAAATGGTTTTAAAACTTAATATTATTCTTCTAATACGAACATAAGTAGCCAAAAAGATATGTATTTTAATTTTTCTAATTTTTTTATGATTTCAAAAATATTATGCCGACATTTACCACTTTTTCATCGTGACAATTTTATACTATAATTATCTGGTAATACTGATGGGGGCTAACATTTCATAACTATTTTCATATCAGTTAAGATTGTTGATAAGAAAATTATTTCCACACAATTTTAAAACTTTTGCCATAATAACTCTTCATTTAAGTAATAAAAAATTTTTACAACTATTGTGAACGTCAAAAAATAATAAGTAAATTAGTAAAGAACTATTTTTCGAATAATCATTTCTAAATAGAATGTGATGAAAATATTTCGGCATAGCCGAATATAGCATTCGCACTAGTGTTTCTTCGAAATTTATTTTTAGTTATTACTATTGTCCAGAGCTGTAAATGAATCATTAATTTTTTAATTAATTCGCGAATCATGCACTGAATTAGCAAATTTTGAATTAATTCTTTTCACACAAAAAAATGAATTGAATGAAATTTGAGTCAATTCAAATGAATTTGGTAAAAACGATTTGCAGTTCATTTCCAATTCAAATGTATTCATTTCCAATTCAAATGAATGACAATTGAATTGATTTTGAATTAATACAAATGAATTAGAAAATAAAATTAGCAATTTATTTCCAACTAATTTGAATTGAATTGATTGAAATTTGAATTGATTTTGTAAGAAATATACAGCAAGCATCATTGTTATATTGCTATTCAACTAATTTTTTATGTAAAAGAGTTTGTCGTTGTGTGGTCGTGGGTCACAAAATTAAATGTGTTTTGTCGTTCAGCGTAATTCAAAATAAAAATCAGTTTTTCTTAAAGAAACAAACTTCAAACACCATGTTTTCATTGATAAGGCGGGGATCCAAAGAAAGGCTTTTCAGTTTTTGTACTGAATATTTTCATTTTGGTAGGAGAAATTTTCATTTTTCATTCCCCCTAGATCTGCTCTGGAATTTGATTGATTGCAACTCATTTTTGATTTCATTCATTTGAATTGCAATTCATTGTTCTAATTGATTTGAATGAATTCAAAATCCATTCAATTCAGACAAATTGGAAATGAATTGCAATTCACTTTGACAGATTCATTTGAATTAGAAACGAATTGCAATTCATTCTATAAATTCATTTGAATTCGAAATGAATTGCAATTCAGTTTTTCCAAATTCATTTGAATTATCTCTAATTTCGTAATGAATTAAAATAAAAAAAGAATGATTCATTTACAGCTCTGCTACTGTCTTTAATGTAGCTGTTGTTCCATTATCGATTTGCAGAACTTTATAGTTTAATAACATGTCTTTTATCCTACGCCCTCATCATTATTGGTAAATTATTTTTTTGTTTATTTGCGGAACACCAAAAACTAAAACTTTTCTCCAGGTTTTTTTCTACTTATTATTTTGTTTATTTTTTGCGGAAGTTCATTTGTTATCGTTGCCATTGCATTTGTTATTGTTATTGTGTATCTATTTAAAATCCTCTTAAAAGGAAATTTAAAATAAAAATTCAAGATGACTTATTTTATTTTAAAGTATTTGCTAACGATTTGTCGATAATGTTATTTTAAGTTGTTTTGTCTTTATTATTAAAGGAAGAACTGCTTGATTAGATGAAAGAAAATAGTTATGTAAACATGATATAGTGGTATTAAATAAATAACTTTCTTAAAGTTTTTATGTTCCTTAATTATCTTGTGTTAGTTTTTTTCGGGACAGAAAGAAAGTTTATTTTAATTTGTTTTAGTTTAAAAGGATTTTGTTTCTAAAAGCTTATTGACTGTCTTTAATTGGTTTATTAAAACTAAAACGCAATTTATATTAAATCGTTAAATCATTGGTTTAATAAAAATTTGAGATGATCGAAGATTTACAGAAATAATAGATAAATTACAACCTAGTAAATTTATAAGTCGCAAATTCGGTAAATTTAAAATGCTCTATGAATTATATTGCATAGTGAAGCAGAATAGATATATTTTGAGTTCTTACCAATTGAGTTTCGTTCTTTTTTGCTTTTTAAATCGACTTTGCACAAAAATATGCACAGATTAGAGATTTCTCATAAAATAAAATTTTAGTATTCACTATAAAAGATGACTTTTTGTAGAGATATAGTGATGGCAGATTTTCGTTCATTTCGCTTTTACTAAATAAAAAAAAAATCATTACAACAAAGTTATACTACTATATTATTGTATACGCTAAAAAACGAATAAGTATATATATAAAATTCAGTATCAATAATGAACCTGCCCCGTATATGTTCAAGTTAAATACTAGGCGATAAAATCCTGACGAAAATCGAAACCTAGTTGACATCAATTTGAAACCATTTCGGTATCAAATTATTGAATTGCATTATGTTTTCTATTAAAGTTTTTAATAAATTGTCGATGTAAAAACAACCGAGATGGATTTTGAAACGAATTTTTCCCTCAGTTTATTAATACATTATTTTGAAGAATTATTTCTAAACAATAAATATTAGTAATACTATGTCAGTGAAGCTTTTTTTTACATATTGTACAAATATAACTAAAAAAAAATCCCAAAATTATGTGTTTCTAGATCTGGTTTATCGATGCAGTATAATTTATTTTTATTAAAAATTTAGTAGATTTTGCAAAGCAAAAATTATTATTTATATTTAAATAAATTTTTGAATATGTTAAATTTTAATATCATCACAATGTCATTCATATTAACTAGATATAAAAGACTTAATTTATCATGGCAAATTTTACATTTTTAAAAAGATTATTTTTTTTTAATTAGTATGAAAAAATTTACATTTTTTTTTTAAATTTGACTCAAATTTAATACACACAGAGAAAAAACCTTGGTTCCGTTATTGCCACTACAACAATGCTATGTTCTCGTTGTTAATTTTCATTAATTTTAATAATACTGTGTTCATAATAACAATTTTTTGTTTTAGTTTTATCATTAAGTCTGTAAATTCAATAAAAATTTTAATACAGCTGACTACAAAAATTTTAATTTTTTTCAAAATTTTTACCAGAAACAAAATTTTATTAATATAGAAAATATTATTATTTCTACAACCATTAAATATTGTCAATATTTTTCATTGTTCTTAAACCATATTTTGTTTTCAAACCATATTATTATTATTACTATTACTATTATTATTATTATTATTATTATTATTATTATTATTATTATTATTATTCTCATAAAAATAAAATGTTACAAATACAATACAACTGTTACAAACATGGCTGAAAAATTCATAACTTTTTTGTTTTTGAACATATTTGGTTTTTAACGTTTCTTTTCTACCTTCATTATAACTTTCTTTTTTCTTTAAGTAGACAAAATTTTGTTATAAATTTTGTGATTCAAGCAATATAAGATACTGATTAACTACTATTATAAGGTTTAGTTAATAAAAAAATCTTATATTATGTCGAACAACAAATAAATAACTTTAATTAATGAACCAATTTATAAAAATAATATTTTGAATTAATGTTTTCTAATCTAATATATATGAAGACGGAAAAATAATATGATATGATGGAATAATAATACAATAAAATGAAATCATAAGCTGATGGAATGGAATAATAATGTAGTAATCTGGTATAATAATATGAAAAACTCGAATCATAATATGAAAAAACGAACTATAAAATCGGACACAATATGGTAAATTGAAATCATAACAATTATTATATATATAATCTCATATATATTTAGCTATGACCATATGTTCCAATCATAATATGTTGCTCTTATATTATGGTCACTATAACAATATTTTTTCTCTGCGTGTAGATTTTAAATTTGCGGCGTAGCTGAAGATATGAATATTGCAAAAATTCTTGAACGTCAAAAGTAAATCAATTTTCGTTTTTTATACTTTGCGAACTTATTTCCTTAAAATAATAAAGGATGCAAAAATTTAAAAATTATTTTCAATAAAATAATAAAAACAACCCTGAAAATTTCAGAACAAATTCTAAAATCATTTGCTCTAGAACTGGTGTAATCAGAACCTACTCAGATTCTTTAATAACATCCTTATAACTAGTGATGTCGCAACTAATTCTGGACTTAGTGGAGTAGAAACCCACTGTGATTCTAACTAATAACTAATTTATCACGTTATCTATTTATCATGTTATCTACATCACTTCTCTGAACAAATTAATTTTTCCCAGATGACTTCCTAGAACTATTCAAAAAACTTTAATCAAAAATTCCAAAAATTAAAAAAATGTTTTTTAGTCTATCGTTTTACTCTCATTTTCATATAGAGATATAAATAAACATTATTTATTGGAGAATGTATTTGTATCAATTGGGAGTTAAGTTCACTATGATTTTTGATACTAATTTATTTTTTTCAGCTAAGTAACAACCAGATTTCTTTCACATTTACTAAAAACTACTTATATAAGTATTAATACGTAATGCTTAAGGCTACAATGTAATGTATCTAGAAAGCTGTTACTTTTATGATTGGAAGTTAAGTTTTTGCTGGGTTCTATAGAACTAAGTAGTTCTATATGTGACAATTTTAAACAAAAATCATTGATTAAATAACTAGTTCTAGACTTTCCATAGAATGAGTACTGGTTAGGTAACACTTCTACAGAATTAGTTCTGGTGGTGACAATTTCAAACCAAAATCATTGATCGTAACGCCAAATTAGAACAAATACAGGCTATTTTCCTGCGTTCTAGAACTTGTTGTAGAACTAAAATATTTCTTCTTCGGTAGTAACAGTTAAAAGTTAATTTATTTCACTTATGTAGTAACATTGATATATGTGACTTTTGGTAATTATTTTAAAAGATTTTAGTTATTAACTAAACAAAAACGTTAAAAAATGTGGAGACTTTAGAAATTTATTTTCCCTATATCGGAATAAATTTTAATAATTTTGAAAATTTGATTTTTGATTTGAAATTAGTGACAAAATTTAGATCTAAGTATTAATTTTCATCTCTTTCTATTGTATTCCATTTTTATAGACTCAATTCACTGTACGTGGAGTTCACTTTTACATAACATTAGATGCTCCTTACGCAACAACAAATATCGGAGATAAACCAATTATAAAGCTATAGGCAACTGAAAGTTAGAGATTGAAAAATTACCTTTGGAATATACAACTTTCAGTATAGCATTTGAAACATATTTTTGTATCCGTGAATGTTATGATTAGTGTTGCCAGGAGGTGAGAAAACAAAGGCTAAATTGAACTATAAAAAAGGTCAAAAAGGCAAAATTTCCCAAAAATAAGGCCAGAAATAGGTAAAATGTTTTTAATTTTAGAGCTTATTTTTTTCGTCCTCATAAGTTTTTGATATTTTGAAAAATTTACAAATAAAACATAGACGATCCACTAAAAAAACGCTAATACAAAAAAATTATAATTTTTTATCACGCTCTTTGTTATGTTTTTTTGTTTTTGCCAGGAGACATAAACCTGCCTTGTTGAAAGCTAGAACAAACTGAATGATTTTTTGTTTTTTATTCGCTCTCAATTGTTTAGGTTCGCTAACTTTCGTGTTGTGTATATGAAAATACCGAAAACACTCCGGAGTGCTATGGGTGCCTTTATAAATATATTTAAATAGCTAAAATTTTTGGTTCCTAAGTTTACTATCATATAACCTTTAACCGAATAGTAACCTATGCTCGGAAACAGTTCTCTTATATAATTCTAAGATCAAAAATTTGAACTTGTGGGAGAAAAATTAAAAGAAAATTCTGGTTTGTTTCAATTTAATTTTTATGATTTTTTAGCACTGAAAAACTGTAGCTATAAAGATCTTGGGCCACAAAACTTTGCAATTTGGTTACTTATAGTGTTGTAATTTGCTAAAAACAAAACTATGTTCGAAATTATCGTATCATTAGTTTTAAAATTTTTGAGTTTTGCCCATATATATATAAATTAGTCTGTGATTGTTTGAAAGTAAAATAGACTACTTATCACGATTGAGACGAAACTACTATGGGTAGGTCTAGGGAGTGTTGAAGCCCACACATGAAGTAAATATCTTAAGAAATGCAGTGAAAGTCTTAAAGTTTTGTGGGAATAATTTTCTTATATAAAGGACTGTGTCATTGAAAGGAAGAACAAGACAATTTAAACTAAGAGGATGGAAAGCAAAATAGTTTAAAAAAAGTTGCATCAAAATTTAGGCCTCTAAAGGTTTTTTCGAAAATTCTGTAATGAAATTTTGCATACAATATTAATTCCATTTATTATTTTAGAACTACCTTAATGAAAAACTTAGTAAGTTTCACTTGCATTTTTTTGTATATGTTTCCGTATCATATTGTATCATTTCATATCTGCACTCTTCCATAAAGTGAATTTCTGAGCTACTTGTGTTAAATGTTATGATTTTATTTTTTTTTTTTTTCATCACCTATTCATATTTTCTTTTAAGAAAGAAAATATGAAAATAATAGTGCTCTTATGAGTTTAAGGAATATAGAAAATCTTATGCATACAACGTATATGAAGTTTACTAAAAATAGGACAACATTATGCACAACAAAAATAAAAATATTTCTATTACAACAAAAAAAGGAAATCAGGCTTTTTTCTAAGTGGAAATATTTATAGTAAATTATGCTTTTGGCTAACTGAAGTTTTTGTGTATGAAAAAAAGTAGGTGTTGATTAATATTGAAGACACATTTTCTAAAAGCAAAAATCAAAATTTATATTTTTTTCTTCCTTAATCTCAAATCTAAATTCTGTATTTTTTAACAGTTATGTACATTTGTAACAGCGCTACCAATAGCCCCATTTTTAACCACCCGGCCACTTGTTTGACCCCTTTTTTTAAATGAATCTAAATGGAGAGTTTTTAAGACTATGTGCTAAATGAGAAGAAAGTAAGTCATTTGAAATATCTCGACCCATTATATATTAGTTCCAACGACTCCGAAGATTTTGTAAATGAACCGAAACTGTTAGAAACTAAAGCTAATGATAAAGTTTATGAAAGAGTTTAAAACATAAAATGTCGGATCTTTTTGGTCCGGACTGGGGAAATTAAAAAATAAATTTGATAAATACTTATATCCTAATTTTTCTTTGGCTCATAGCAATGTCTCAGCAGATTTTTTTCCAAATTATCACTAATAAAAAATAAATAAACAAATTGGCCCACAGATTTAAGGTCAACACTTTTGAATCTATGCTTTAAGCCTTAAATTTGTTAGAGGGGGAAATGTAAGTAAAATTAAATTAAAAATTATTATAAAGAAATTATTTTGTAATTAATAAAATAGAATTTAGTATTTTTTCTTAAAATACAATATCTTTGTATTTGTATTATCAAATAAACAAAATTTGAAAAGTTTTTTAGGTATTGAAGTAGTTGGCCCCCCTTTTAAAAAAAAATCTCCTTCTTTGGCGACTTCATTTTTTTAAATTTCCTTCTTTTGACACTTTTCAAAAATTCTCAACGGTAACGTAAGAATAATGGTGAGAATAATATTTCTTGCTTTATTTTCTTCTTTAATTTTAAGCAATGCAGAAAACTTTCTTATAATTACTTAAAATAAGGTATTTTTTCTTGTTTCGTATACTCTGGCTCCTGAAAATGTTAATTTTATTATTTTACTTTATTTTTAAGTTAAGAGGGTTCACTCCAGTTGTTTGTTAAATTAGTACACACATTTACATGTAACAGCATGTACCTAATAATACACTCACATATATATAAATATTTAAGACAATACAGGAGCATTGAAATTACAAGTGGAATTCTTATGTTAAATGTCAGCATGTGTCATTTAATAATTTTGTGATAAAAAAAGTAAAGAATGTTAAATAAAGCATGCAAACGAAAAAATTTTTACATTTTAAATTGCAAATACTGAAACCACGGTATATAGTGTTGAAAAAAGCTAAAAAGCTTATGATTCTGTAAGGTCTTGGGAATATTAATTTTTAATTGAATTTGATTTTGAATTTTGAGTTTCGAGAGATGAGTCATCAAAATATCCTAAAAATTTTCAAACATCAGAAAAACAGTTTTAAAAATTTTATTTCTTTTAATGTTTAAACAACAATTTTTTATATTTCAAAACGATCCAATATGATATAGATTGGATACTTTGCTGAATTTGTCAGAAATCATAATACCAAAAAATATATAGATCAAAGTTCTGACTGGATGTGGCAACGAAAAGTTAATTGATAAAATGTTTCAGATTAAAAACTGTAAAACACACCAAATATATGTGTCGTAAAAAATTAAAGAGGATTGAACGCAATTAAAACATTGACATCTATTGTCGACATGTGTCAAATAAAGAAAAAGTAATCTGTAAAAAAGTTACGAATATTTACAAAAGTTCTTAAAAAATGGAATGAAAAAAGAGTTAAAAAATTTGTCTGAATTTTTGCAATTTTTATATTTTTCCATGACTAATAACTTTAAAGAAAAGCAACAAGCATATCTGTATTCTTTAGAGTATCTAGTTTTAATGAAATTGTAAAAACGTTTTGTTATCTCCTATACTAATAACAAAATTTTAATAAGGATATATAATACTATTTTCCTATTATAAAAAATTTTTGATTGTAAAGTTTTTAATTGTTGATAATGTTTTAATCATAGTTGTGATTTAATTAGAATTATCACAATTACTAATTTCGCTTCCACCAGCATTTTTTAAAATTTTCAAATTTATATTAGATAATTGAAAACAACACACGAATTTTTATAAATATTATAACGCTGCTGCAAATAAATTTAGGCGATACAACTGTAAAATTTAATCATATCAAAAAAAGTAAAATTCGTGACTCTAAACCAAAAAGTAGGTTATTTATTTTAACATTTCTAAAACAAATTATTAGTTTTCAAAAATTTTGTGAAAATAACAAAAAAATTTATTAAATTTAACTGAACATAATTAAATCTGCTACAATCATCGGTGACGTACATAAATTTAAAATACTAATAATTGTCCTGTTTCAATCTTCGACATTAAATTTCTAACATCACGCTGATAGAATTTTCCGTCAAGCAGTGCTCGAAATAAATAACAAATAAGAAGCTTATAAATTTTGCTGAAAACTAACCTGTCATCTTTTATATACACCGTTTGGAGAAAGTAAACTTGTTGCTGATGTTTTTAACGCTAAACCGGATTTACCGAATAATCAGAACTGTTTGAGTTTATAGAACAAAACCTGTAGTTAATCTATAGTTAAATATAATTTTCCTTTTTTGATTTAAAGACGAACTCTAATGAAACTGGAACGTTCTATTATCCCAACTATGTATCTGCCTTAATAATATATAGTTCAATATAGTACTCATGACTACATTAAATATATCTTCAATGTGTTACCTATCCCTTATTTAAATTAATTAATTTAATGGTCGTTTACTAGTATCCTCGATGCAGCTTGCAAATATAAATATACGATTATATTTTTAAGCAGGGACAGGAGGTTCATGCATTTAAAAAGTGTATTTTAGGCGCTTAAAAAATGCACTAAAAATGTTAAAATGTTAAAAAAATAAATAAAATATTTTTTAACTTTTATAAAAAAAAAAAAAAAACATAAATTTTTAATTTAGTACCCTTTAATATGGTACTGGAAAAATTCTACAATAAAAAATATTTTTTCTATGGTGAGAATAATTCTCATTTCTACTGTGTGAAATAAAAACTGACAGATATTGACAAATTTAAATTTTGTTATAAAAAATCAAAAGGAAATGCGAGAATATTGAATATGAAGGAATTTTAAAAAATATTTGCTAACGAGCATACTTTTGTACTATTTCACAGAGGACCTAAGACAGATTTTGTACATAGAAAATTATCGCTCGACATCAGCAGATGTGATGGATGCATTTTTTAAATGATATGGAAAGATTCTATTATTTTTTCGTTTGAATCTAAAACAATTCTTCTTCTAAAACACGTCTTTCGATGTCTGTAGTCTTAATGATAGATCATCAATTTTCGATGTTCCACAAGAACGTATGTCAACCAAAACAAATTTTTCATAAACATAACTTGATATTAAACGAACTTGTTCTGCCTTCAGATAAATGACTGGAAATTTGACCCTGAATGTCTGTATTTACATCTATGTTTTAGGCTATCCAAAGGCTGATATACCAGCGATAAGGTTTTGTCAAATATTTAGGACAATAGTTCTCCGAAACGAAATTATTTATTCTGTGTACTTTTGCATTTTCATAAGAAACCTTCTGATTGCGCACCTTTTATAATAATCAACGTTCTCCTGTGATTGTGAGTTTTGCAGAAATAGCTTATCACATATTAGTTTGTTTATGATATTTTTAACATTTTAAAACATTTTTTAACTCTTCTGAAAAATTTTAAATGTAGACTTAAGTCATTTTATCAAAAGTCCAAAGAATTATTTTTTCTACACAAAAAATTATTTTAAATAGGGTATTTCAATAAATATAATACAAAAATAAGCGTTTATGGCCAAATGTGCATAAAACATACATTTCCAAAAAACTATACATAAAAATGAAGTAACAAATCGATGACATTTTAAAGCAAATTCTTAATTCGTAAAGATATTTAGTTTGCTCTGTTTTGGGAGGAAAATCAATAAACATGATAAGCATCCCAAAAAGTTATTTATTTTTACAATGACATGTATACGTATTCCCTATTTTTTTATATTTTTGTATTTTCTTTTTTTTTATATTAGATTTTTATGACTAAAAAAAAAAATAATAAAAAAAAACTTTAGATTTATAATTTTTGTTTTATACTTTTTGTGAATATTTATTGAAATATCTTACCTTATTAATCGAATTATTTTCAAAAACTTTTATCATATTATACAGTAATTTCAATCGAATTTGTAAAAGTAATTGGAACTAAAAAAATTCGATTGGCTAAAACATCGGTTATCACAACGAATCTGTTTTCTCCGTGTACTTAAATATTTACATTTGAAAATGTAATTTTTTTTCGCTTACATGCTTTAGAAACACTCTAAAGTCAGTTTTGTTTTGTTAATTTAAATTTTATATTAAAATTTAGCGTAAAATTGTCGGGGTAGTTTGTGGGGAATTTATGTGGTTTGGTGGATGTAATATTGTGTTTTAATTAAGTATGACTAAATAAGAAGAATTGTGTTTCAAAATTAAGTTAAAAATTTTACTTAAATAAGTGAAAAATAGAATTTATGTAATGTAATTTATATATTAATCAGTGTTGCCAGTTTAGTTTTTTAAGGTAAAATCTATCCTTTTTATTTCGCTTTTAGCCACAAAACTTTCGTTTTATTTTCTAGCTTTTTTTCTAGATTTTTTTCATTCTTAAAATAGCCTCAAATAGAATAAAATGTTAATATTTCAAAAACGAAAAAAATTTAAAAAAAAGGGAAACAAAAATATCAAAAATTAGGTCAAAGCTAATCAAAATAAATTTGCAAATATAAATATCTTCCAAATAGATTATTCTTATAATACTAATTGTGTTGATATATTACATGTGTTATGTGCAAGTATGCAATATTAGGTAATCCACTTTATACAAATAGAAATTACACCATACAAAATCAATTAATTTATAAATTTTCTAGGAAAATGTTGCCAAATGAATTCAAAGAATGATTAAAGTGACGCTCATTATAGGGTACACCAGTGTTCCACAATCTAAAAACCCCCACAAGGTAAGACCGAGCCGCCAACAACGATGTATATCTAGGGTAGATCAGTGAAAATGTTCTACTAGACGAGCCGAAATTAAATCTGGTTACTAGATAGCTAGGATTTCCATATTTAACAGTTTTATAAAAAGAGTATTAGTTTTAACTTTACGTACTGATGAAAGTTATACAATAATCCGAAACGTGATCTCTAGTTCGAAGCCTAAAAATGTAACGTATAATACGGTAAAAACAAGATCTTAGTCTATGTAAATTAATTTCAGAGGTACACGAACAAACTTCAATACCATATATAATAAGAGGCAGACACAAAGATAACGCAACACGGCGCCTTATATTATGCAGTAGATAATAAGCTGTATTATAAAGTCTACGAAGTGTACAAGAAATCCTAGAAATTACTAAATTAACATGACCATCAAATGACAATCTCTCATCCAAAATGATACCTAACGTGTTATACTGGGGGACAATGTCTGAAACCACGTTGTCCAGTACAATGTAAAACACAACATTGATATTAGAAAAAACCATAGCCTTACATTTCACAGGATTCAAATTTAAAAAGTTCGCCCTAGACCAGCCTACGACAGCTCAGTTCAGCAGTTAATTCTTTCCTGAGACCTTTGAATTGATAGAGTGTCAAAACTGGCTAAAAGTTGTACGTCATCGGTAGTCAAAAAAGAAATTTCCGAGTAAATATCATTTAAATACAACAATATCCCAAAATTGAACCTTGAGGGACACCTCTACGAATCCGGATCAAACAATCAGTCTGAACATATTGAACACGATCCGCTGTTAATAATGCCAAATAATCTATTTAATTTTTCAACCAAAACTCCATGTTCAATTGAGTCAAAGCCTTACTAAAGTCCAAAAATATCATTATACTAATTCCACCTCTATCATAGTTCTGCCTAATAGACTCAGTGACGTCCAGCAATAGACCAGTTGTACCATAACCAGACCTAAAACCAGACTAGTGATCATTGATCATACCCCTAGTCGTAAGATGAATCACCATTTGCTGTTTAATAATAAGTTCCAGAACCTTCGAGCATTATTTAAAACTTTATGCAATTAAAACTTTATTTATGATAAATGTGAAATGTTATTTATGATAAATGTGAAATTAAGGGAAAAATCATCAATAAAAATCGCAAATGAATATTATCAACGCCAACAGCATTAGATTTAATTTGAGACTATGTTTCAAAAACATCATTTATATGAACATTACTGAAAGAGAACCCAGCCCCAATATAGCTAGTATTAAAATTATCAGTACTAATAATACAATACAGGCATATTACAGAAATCATTGAACTCATTAACATCAATTGAAAAAAACACTAGTTAGAGCAGGTTTAAGTACTTCAACAGATTTAATTTTACGCCATAATTGTTTCTGATTACAATCCGTACAAAAATGTCTACGAGTTTTTCGTATTGCAGACTTTAATCTATTTCTGAAAACATAGTAAGTTCTAAAATTCTCCTCCGATCTATTCTCCCTATATGCACGGTAAGCAAGATTCCTTAAACGTTTTGCCCTTCGAATATAAATATTATCCATCCAATCATTATCCCGCCTTTATTTCAATAAACCGGCGCACTGGAGCGTTGTTGTCAAATAAACGGAACGTAATAGAATTCAAACAGTCAACGCTACCATCCACATCAATAGTATTGTATAAACCATACAAGTCCATAGTCTCAAAGGAAATACAATTATCTATGCTAAATTGCCTATAATCTCTGTATTCAAAAGTATTATAAACAAACTCTTTACGTACCTTATAAGACATAAAAATTTTAGAATGATAGGAGTTTAATGCTGGAATTTGAAATTGATACTTTTACCAAAATGTAACAGATTTGAGATTTTCAATTGCTGGTAGGGAACTGTAGATGAATTTTAAAAAAATTTTAAGTATTTTTTCTGTATGCTTACATCGAAATCTCAAAAATGCGTTTCCTCGGCACACTCCATTAAACGGTGAAATACTGTTGATAGAAAATATGTATGCGCAAATAGTCATATTAATTGAAAGCATTGTGATATGACATGGTCATTATTCCCTTAACACCTACAAATCTTTAAGGATATAAATATAAATATATGGGAGAATGTATTCGAATAACTTAATATAAGTTAGGTTTTTTTTTGCTTTTTCATTTAATAATCGTTTGCTATGGTGAATAAAATCATATGCTCTCCCAACAAACATAATTTTTGATATTTAAAAATATATAGGTTTTCTTTCAATTGTCATAAAATTTTCATGACTTTTATTTCAGCAATTTCTTTAATAGGCATTTTTTCGAAAATTCTTGTTGAAATTTAAGTTTATTTTATGACAAATTATTAACTAATTTCCTTTGTTGCATTAAAGGCTTTACATTAATATTCGCTGTGATGCCTCCTCAAAGATGACTGACTCATTTGTCTGAGTATTTCAACAAGATTAAAAGAACTTCATAAGTTTTATTGACTTTATTTTCATATTTCTTTTCATTATTTACTCACTCTTAAACCTTGAAAGAATATAAGTTATTCCATTTTAGTATTCCGCCCATAATTCGCACATACATATGTATTTACTTATACTCAACTACACTTTATCATCACCTTAAGTGGTTTTTAAGATCATATAGTTTGGACATCTATATATTTAAAGCAGTAACTTTACTGAGTGACTGAATGACTGATTCAACATATCCTAGCTCAAATGTCAAAAGGTAGAGGTATGTAACTTAGGCTTTAGGTTTTAGACATCCAATAATGAAGGATTTTTAGAAATTCTAATGTTTAGGGGATAAAAACTGGAAAATTCGGTAAACTTACATCTTCTAAAATAAAAGAGATTAAAATAAAATTTAATATCCATCGTTTTTCAATTAAGAAATAAGCGGATAGGTCTCTGGTCTTGTAAAAACTATGAATATGTCTAAAATACTACACGTAGAAATAAAATTTATATCATATGCGTAACTTATCAAAAAATAATAAACACTATTTTTTAGAAATTCTATAGTTAAAGGGGTAAAAATCGCACTTAATTTTGGTATTTTTTAAGAGAATATTTTTTCTATTTATTACTATATATATATATGAACATTTAATTATGAGATTTCCCCAAAATTTTGAAATTTCTTGGAATACAATTCTTTTTACATCCATGGGAGAAAAAATTGCCACAAAGGGGTAAAAATGGGAAATTATATTTTATTCAAACTCATTGAGTCAATTTTGATTAAATTTGAATTATCAGTTACATTCAGTTACATGAAACAAACTAAAAACGTTATTTGGAACTTGGGTATAAAGATAGGACCAAATTCGAGTAAATACTTTGGTACTTTTTTTGAATGGTACCAAGGAAGGAAGTGTAATAAAACTTTTTTATATATTTTCTTTCTTCGAATTGTACTTTCTTAATCTTCTATAATATTGAAGGTGTCTTTAAATTTTTAGTTACTGACACAAAGTAGAAATGTGAAATGTAACCGTGTAAAATGGGAAAAACTTCATTTGGTAGTGCCTTTCTGTTACTCTAAATATGTCTTAAACTAACAATATATATATATATATATATATATATATATATATATATATATATATTGTTCTTACTTAATAAAAGAACAGACATATGTTATTTACTTCCTTTAAATTAGAACGCTTAGTGGCTCAAACATGAATTATATTTAGTACTTTTTCGGAACACTAAGTATCTTTTTAACCAAAATTCTTTTTTTTTATTTTTAACTACAATGCCTAATCTCATGAAGTACTTTTGGGTAATTTTATGTTTAGAAGGCAAAGAGGAGTAAAGTTGGCGTAATGGTGTGAGAAAAATAGGCGGGATAGGTTTAGGAGTGGCCGGATAGTTTTTAGGAGAATGAAACCACCTACACACTATATCTAAAGAACTAAAACCTTTATCAATTTAAGGAAACTATTATCATATCAAAATGCGTAATGTACATAACGAAGCGGTCAGCGATGCAAGTGTAATTGCAATATATCTATAAGTAGTGTAAGAGAAAAATAAAATTTTTGAGAAAAAAAGTTAACATCTTTCGAAGGAAATGGGCACAAAATATAAACTGATCTGAATCTTTTGTCAAAATAATTGAAAAAAAAAACTAATCTAAAGTTCAAAAAGTTCCTTATTGGAACGCTAGAAAAAAATTTGAAAGAAAAAGAGAGGGCGAAAATTATTAAGATGAATTTTCATCTGAATTATTGCGCTCTTTTGTCGATTTATACTCAATCTGATTTATTTTGTCTTGTGTTAAGTTAGTTATACTTTATGTCGATGTGTTTGATTCGTTGATGCACTTTTGGCTCTTCAGCGATTCTAATGCAGAACATGTTGCCTTCATAAATAACAATTGGCGACATTATTTCTATATATAAATCTGGAAGAAGCTGCTTCACAGCTTGCAGTGCAAAGTATTCACGTATTCAGCTTTGGTCGACGATAGAGCAACAGTTGGTTGCTTCTTAGTAGCCCAGGATACTGTACAGTCATAATCTTGAAAGAAATTTCCATTACGTCCAATAATAATATTGTCTGATTCCGATTAGACATACAAGTTCCATATCTATTGTGTTTTTCAAGTATAAACTTCAAATGTTGTTAATGATTATCTTGCGTAACCGATAATCGGCTGAGATAATTTCAAGAAAAACTTAAAACTGATCTTGTTATAATCATTAAATATATAAGATAACCAATTAATTTTCAATACCGATATTAAGTGTTTTCAGTAGATGAATTATTTTCAAGTAATTGTTTTGGCTCCACTATAATTCTCCATTTTAAAACGAATTAATAAGTTTTTCAAAAAATATTTCTGGCTTAATCTTAGTTTCCTTTATATAATTTTCAACAAGTAGTAAATCACCTACGTAAAGTGGTAAGTAAACCACAATACCACTATTCTTTCGAATATATAAACAGTAATCATTTTCCGATCTTTTAAAATGTTATTTTTGCATATAATTATTAAACCTTTCATTCCAAATTCTAGGAGCTTGCTTAAGATCATATAGTACTCTGTTTAATTTGCATATCTTGCCACTTGCATTATTGACACCTTGAGGTATTTTATTAAAAATATCTTTATGTAAATTTCCATTTCAAAAAATCTGCGCTCACATCCATCTGGTAAATATTGTGTCTGATCTTATTTGTTACATCCAATAGCACTCTCCAATTCTTGCAATGGGAGAAAACGTTTACTCTTGCATTGAGAATAGGTTTCTTTCATTAAGAAAAACCTCTTGCAACCACACGAGCTTTGTCCTCAATAGGATTTCCATTTGTATTCAAATTAAGTCTGAATACCCACTTAAAATCAAAAACAGATTTTGTAGACGGTAGATTAACTATAATCCAGGTATTATTTTTCCTGAGATAATTTAATACACTTTCAACTGCCGTACACCATTCTACCGAATCAGATCTACCTTAAATGTCATCAAACGACTTCGGAACATCAGATGTAAAATTTTGTGATCTATAACACAATTGCTAAGTGTTTTCGTCTACTTTTTTTGTCTGCTACTTCGTCCCAATGGCTGGAATGTTACGGTTAAATTTCTGTTTTCTATTTTTAGGTATTTTAGGATCTTCTATTGAATTTTCGTCAAGAATTTCCATTTTATTTTCTATTTCATCAAAGTCTTCTTATTCACCACTTTCACTACTATCGTTTTTACTGATCTCATTTCCACCTGTACTCGGTCTTTCATTACTTGAATTGGTATATGTTTATAATTCCGCACACGTTTGAATATATGGTATATTTTCTATTTCTATAACTGGAGTGATTTGTTCAGTTTCATAAAATTTGTTTCCATTTGCTATTGTTTTATTCATAAAAGAATTTTTATTAAAAACAATAAACAATTTCCAGAAAGCATAATTTTACGATTTGTGGCATCACAAAGACGATAACCATTTCTACCATAACCATTATCAATTTTTCTGATTTCACTTCCAATTTATTGCTATGTATTTTCGGTGTATGGGAATAGGCAGTAAAACCAAATATTTTTATATTTACTAAATTGGGTTTTACATCGTACCAAATTTCAATTTCACAAATTGAATTTGTTTGACTTCTGTTAGTAAAGTAATTGGCGTACAGTACTGCTTCCCATCATAATATCTTAGACAAACCTGATAATGCAATCATTGATCGTGCTTTTTCCATTAGCGTCCTATTCATGCATTTTGCAGTACCATTCTGACCCTTCATATATGCAATTGTGTATTGAATAATTATTCAAGTAATTTTTTAAAATGACTTCAATTTTGATGATGAATATTCGCCACCATTAAAACATCTTAAATTAATGTGATCATGTATATTTTTTACCATGGACTCTACCCTTTGAAATATTGAGAAACTTCAGACTTATTGGACAACATAAATACTATCGTGTAATGCGAATAGTCGTCAATAGGATTAGATAAGGTCATGCTATTGAACCTACATAACTAAGGACAGCAATTGGGCCAGTTATGGTACCGTAAGTATAGAGCTATAAAAATTTCATATTCATGCAATAAACAATGCTGAACTTTTAATAAAGCCGAAGTTGCATAAGATCATGGATATCCATATCGTCAAGACCACAACACAGGATTCATCTAGGAAGCATCTCTTTTTCTCCGATAGAGGCATACACGAACAGAGATGTTAATTGACAGATATCTCCTCCTTCTCGTCATAGCAGCTCCAGCCGAAATCGTTATTCAATAAGGCAGTGACGCAAGAGAATGGCCACCAATAGACAGAGTTTATCTTTCGAGAGAAACAATAAGATTATAGATTGGCTGAGACTTCTAGCTATTAAAAATTTGTCAACGATTGAATAATCAGTTCCTTAGCATGAAACTTTATCGTAGCAAAAGAATCGCTACATTTTTCTATTTCTGAAGGATCTGTGTGATAGTATCTTCTCTGGCAAATTTGTCTACTAAATTATTACTCTTTATATCATTGCGTTCCAAAGTGCAGATTTTACTGCAGGAAGATCTCTTTCAGAGACCTGTGTCAGCCACGAATCACCGGGTGACAGAGTATTCCTATCAAGGATGGGGTACTTGAAACATGTTCCCACGTGACTTTACCTCCATGCAAAAAACTGTACCAAAACGTGGAATCCCTCCACTGTCCAATTGCTTTAAGCCGCGTTTAAAGCTACTACCTACTAGGTCTATGGGAATAAGAGTTTGTGAAACATTGACTCAATGGTGTTTCTTCTAATAAGTTTCAAATCAACTTCTAAGATTGGTTCTAAAAATTTTATGTATTTTGTTTATAGAGTTTTTAAAATTCTACTTTACTCTTCGTTAAAATTTTTGCTATGCCTCACCTTCACGTCACTTGATTTCTATGGTTTCTTTACAAAAAAAGGTGTGAAAATTTTATTTCTTTACTGTTTGCCTTCATGGTTCTATTCAATCGTTTATCTTGTACGAGTAAGTATGTGGTATGTGGCAAACAGTTGTAGTATGAGTTTGATGCTTTAGAATTATCAACAACTTTTTCTCTCACATCTTTCTTAACATTATCATTTTGTTATGCAAACAGCAATTGCTGGAGCTGACAGACCAAAAAGAATATCTTAAGGAGGTTGTTTTGTTAAAAATGAATATGTTTAGTTTGTGGAATAATTTTTGGTCTTCATTTTTCTTCACATTTTATTTAACCATACGTTTGCCGCTGCTGTCTTTGCAATGTTTCGCTTTGTTTTATTAGATTAGAGTTTTACGTGAGGAATGTGTTTTTATTTTATGTTTTATTTATTTATTTTTTTGCTTATAGTGTAGCTACGAATCAGAAAATGCACAATGGGGTAGAATCGATTTTTTTGGAAATAAATCTGTAGCTTTTAATTGGCTATCTGGATTTACATAAATTTTCACACAGGCTTAGCATATAATTTTAATTTTGGAGGACTCCATCCCTCATCATGCCTCATTTGCCAATTCTTGGTTTCTTAATCGATTTCAAATATTTTTATATCCTTTTAAAGCCCTTGTAAGGCCTATAAAAGACATGCTTAGTTGCGCTATTTATTAAACTAAATACTAAAGTTGGATGTAGTATAATTTCGGTTTTGATATTGACTTTAATCTTTTTGTACGCAATGAAGGATTATGTCAGCTTGGCAACTTAATTTATTTGAAAAAATCGAGTTCATATCTTTTCCGTTTTTTGGAATTAAAGTAAAATTTTTGTAATTTTTTTTTTTTTTTTTTTTTTTTTTTTGAAGAAACTATAAATATTTTGTTCGTAATAATTCCTTTGTTAATTAAGGTATCTCAACGAGGCTATCGGTGATTGTAGACTTTTTGGCATGAAATGATATAATGTAAAAAATTTTAAGGTATTTGCAAAAGGAATCCCACAATTCCTAAAAATTGCCTAAAATCAAAAAAAAAAAGGAATTTTTGACTTTTTCGCTCATAAAGTCAGCATTTTCTCGATGTCCCAGATATAGCGATTGCAAACTATTTAGGAACACATTATAAACTACGATATCATATTCTGTTTGCAGATTCATGCATTTTATAGCACGTAGACTAATATGTAAACTTTTATATAAAATGTTTTATATAAAGTATGTCAAATTTGGCAGAGTGTGTACTTAAAGCGCTTGGGATATTGGGATAGTTTTCTATCAAAAAATCATCCCTGTGAAGATACATTTTAGAAAAGTATAAAATTATTATACGTTGTCAAAGATAATTACATTTTAGAGAAGAAAAAATGTGATATTTTTCGACCAAAACAATACAAAAAATCATAATTTTTGCAGTTTTCAAATTAAAAATCATTTATTTTTAGAAGCATTTAAGATATCGGCTACAATATTTTTTCTTTTTTTGCTTTATTTATTCAATAGATAATTTTTTCCTTTAATTAGTTGCATAAAAACTAATAAAATACTGGCATATAGATGAAAAAATAAATGAACCAAAAATTTGCAAAATTGAGATAGTTAAAGTTTCAAAACCAAAAAACTCGAAAACTTTAAGAGATAGATAGCATAGGTAGGTATGTTTTCTATAGATCTTGCTAACGGCTTTAAGAGGATGCAAAAATATTTGTAATCAAATAAAACGTACCTTACTTTGAGTCCGCTCCTGACGGATATGTGGAATATCTCTTTCAAACATAAAATTCCATACTCCTTTGCTACGCCTACGTGAAATTTTATGTAAATCCGTTCTGTCGATTAGAAGTTACAGATTTTTTTCCAAAAATTTTTGATTTGGTCCCATTTTGCAATGGTTTGAAGTGAAGTTGTTGAGTTGATAAGTGAGAATTGATGGTTCATTAACATTTATATTGCTGTACTAAATTATGTTCATCTATAAGTATAGAAGGAGATTAAAAAAAGGAAAAAGCATGAATTTTATTTTTTACTGGCATTTTTAATAATATTCATAATGCTTGTTTAACAGAATAACGTGTGATTAAATATGACTTTTGTTGAAAATGAAAGTAGGAGATAATACAATGTGTCGGCAAGGGTGTGAGAGGCATCTTATAAAATATCACAAACCACATTTTCAAATTTCGGAAAAAGCTACTGTGAATGTATTTTGGAATATAAACTGATGATGATATAAATAAGAATATTATTTAGTATACACGATTGCACTTTATTAAATGTATATATGAACATATAGTAAATATTCTCATAAAAATATTTGATATTTAGTTCCATTTTTTTTTTTTTTTTTTTTTTTGAATGAGCCAATATTTTATTTGTGTGGTATTTTCCAATTATGTATAATATTTCACTACTAGTAATTTTTTCTTTAAAGATTAAAAATAATCTTTAACGATTATTTTGCAATTCCTTGTATAAACATTTCTCTCATTTTTCAATTTTAATCCATCATTATTTATTTCCTTTTAACTTGAATATTTTTTTTTTATTGAAATTAATATTAAATTTATGATTTTTTGTCCTTTTTAATACCTATGTTTATACGTGCATTTCAGTTTGTATTATTTGTAAATAATAAATACGAGGAATACAAACATTTGTTTTACTTTTTCACTCAACTGTACTGGTGCAGAATAACCCAGCAAAAACTTTGCTTTCCTGGTAAGCTAGCAGGTACGATTGGAAACAAAAAATAAACTACTTATTTTTTGCCTGAATAATTAATTATTTTTGTGCAAGTTGTCTACAATTTCATGTAGTTATTTTTAGACACTGGTGGTATTCAAAAATATGTACCGAATGAAAATAAAAAAAAAAAACAAAAAAATTTTGCCGTCAGTGAGATAAGAACTTGGACAAAAATTAACCATTCGTTTTTAATGACTACCTTCTTACTCAGTACACCATCTCGTACTTAATTTTCTAAGTGACAAAAACTTTTTAGTATAAATATATGTCTTTAGACATTTTGTTATAAAAAACTAACAGCATCAGTATAGGGTTGAACCAACAACCTTCTGGTTGTTAATCCAGCGCTCTGGCCAACTCATCCACGTGATTGCAATATTACCGTGCTATTATACTAATGAGTACTTATTTATGTAATACGGAATAGGCGAATAATAATGACGATTCATTACCGAAAAACTACTTTAATAAGTACTTGCCATTATCGAACACCAAAAAGTTTTTGCTGGGTAAGGGTAGAAGAAAAACACTGGCATAAAAAAGGCATAAAGCAAAACACGTTTAGGAAAATGTGTGTACAATAAAGAACAGAAAGTATTGGAGAAAACATATTTTAGTTAGATAAATAATATGTTCTCAGATATGTAATAACTCCCCACACATGTTGTGTTTATATAAATAACTTTAATGGTTTTCTGCCTTATGAGAAAAGTAGGAGATAGTACAGAAATCAATATGTTAAAAAAGCTTTAATAAACTTCCATAATATTGGAATTTTGTAAAAAATTTTCAGTTCTGTTTTAATAATTTTAAAATATTTTATATTTGAACATAATATAAGGTACCATATATTATGTTCACATACATTAGTTTTTGACTTGTTTTTTTGAAAAACACAATCAGTTTAAACATTATTGTTCACATATCATTTTATTGTAGTTTTCCTTTTAGGCTGTTTTTTATTTACCAAAGTATTTTCAAAAATTTTTGATTTATATAAAAATTTAACACACAAACACTTTCAAATTCAAAAAGTAAAATTTTTAAACAAATGAAATTTATAAACAAATATAAATTTTATTCAAAATATTTAATTTTTTTTTTTTTTAAACTCTTTGATAATTTTTACAAATTTTTTTTGAAACAAATTTCTATGTACTAAAAATAATAAAGATTTCTCCCTGTATAGAGATTTTTTGTGTATTAAATAATTAAACAACTCGAATCGAGATGTTTTCTGGCTTTGTAATATATGAAAAAAAAAAAAACAAATGAATTTGTTTGTGTTTTTTGAAAAAATGACTCGTTTTTCAAAAAACCTTTATGTGAACATAGCATTAATCAGGATTAATCTTTTTAGGAAATGTGAGTGATCACAAATAGTGGCCCTTTTTAACGATTTATCAAGGAGTTTTTTGAGTCTTTTTTTATATTATAATATTTTTTTGTTTTTGTAACAAGTTGTAAAAAGTTATCAGGCCCTTTTGTCGACTTGAGACATATTTAACGAGTTATTGAATTTTTTTTTTAATTTTTTGAAATTTTAATATAAAATATGATTTTTGGTAAGAAATATGAATGATCACAAAGCAAGTGATCACTCTTGTTAGGGGTTTTAGATTTTAATTTTTTTTGTTTTTAGATTCTCATATAAAAATCAATACTTGGTAGAAGACATTAGTAGTCACAAATCAACGACCTTTTTCGATTTGAAATTTTGATTTTTAGGTTTTTAGTTTTTTTTTTGAGATTTTCATACAAAAATCTATTTCTAGAAGAAAATACGAGTTATAAAGCCTGTTTAACAAGTTATTAAGAATTTTAGATTTTTGGAGATTTTTCATATAATTTTTTTTACTAGGTAATAGAGTTGCCTGCTATAGGCAAAAATAAAATCATCCCTGAAAATCAGTTCGGTTTTAGACAGAGACCTGTACTCCGGAGCAAATTCACAGAATTGTAAATTTTATTGCAGTTGCGTTTGAACAGAAACAATACTGTTTTGCGGTATTTATTGATATTCAGCAGGCATTTGATAGAGTGCGGTTTACTATATAAGATTAAAAAATTCTTGCCAGCTTCTTATTATTTGATCTTCAAAAGCTATTTGTCTGAAAGATATTTTTACGTTAAAGTCAATGACTCGATTTTAGAACTTCGTGAAATACAGGCTGGAGTTCCACAAGGTAACATTTTCCCATCTGACATGCCAACCCACGATAACGTTCTTGTGGCGATTTACGCAGACGATACAGCAATTTGGACAATTAGTGAATCACCCATTCAAGCGTCTATATATATACAGCATATGCTTAATGAATTAAGTGGTTAAAGAAATGGTCATCAAAGTTAATTGAGCAAATTAAGAATTTATAAAACAATTCTTAAACCCCTGAGTTCTTATGGCTTGCAATTCTGGGGCACTGACAGTAATTCTAATATTGAAATTCGCGAAAGATATCAGTTCAAAATTCTCAGAATGATAACAAATGCACCATGGTTTAGAAAAAAAAACCATTAGAAATGATCTTTTCATGACAATAGTTAAAAATGAAATAAAATCTATTAGCGAGAAATATCTTCAACGGTTAAGTAATCATGTCAATACCGCCGCCATCTCATTACTAGATTTTACTGATGAAATCAGACGACTTAAATGATTTCACGTTTTGGATCTTCAATTCAGAAGTTAAATCTAAATTATAAATCATTGCTAAACGAAATTATAAATCATTGTTATATCAAATTATAAATCATTGTTAAATTAAATTTAATATTTTGAATTATAAATGGTTTAATATTAATTTTATACTTAAGCCCCTGTGATGTATATAAGTTTGACCATATTTACTTATTGTCTTTGGACAGATTATAAATAAAGAATTAATTATTAAACAAGAGTGATAGAGTAACCACAAAACAAGACCCTTTTGTTGATTTGACGAGTTATTTATTATTTAAGATTTTTTTATTCTTTCGTATGAAAATCGTTTTTTATGAAATATACACAGAAAAAAAATATTCCAACTGTTCTTTCAATTAATCTGTTATTTCGTATTAAACTAAGATTGAATTATATTAATAATTGCCTTTGATTGAAATTAACTTTTTAATTGCTTGTAATTTTTGTTTTACAAAAACTTTCAACTCTTAAAAAATTCAAACTAAAAATTAAAATAATTTGAAAATAGTACATATTTTTATAAAATAGGAAAAAAAATTAAGAATAAATGCCATTTTTCGTCGACGATTTTGTAAATTTTTGTGAAAAGGAATATTTTTAAATGTTGGAGATGAGAGTTTTTGTAGGTATAAGCTTATAACGTTTAGTGAGATTTTTATTAATTCTGGTGTTATTTCAATTGTTCCCGAAATTGATTTGTAAAGTTGCTTTAAACCATTAATGTTATACGGTTTATCTGGCTACGCTTTGAAGAAAATGTGAATGTGCTTTTTAAAGATTTTTTTCAAAAACATTATGTTACATGTCACTTAATATAGCTGTAATTTTGTAGATCTTAAAATATGCATATACTCCACAGGAAACCAACCCCTTGCTGAAGTGTTCCGAAGAGATGATCGCTTCTGTCTGGTGATGAGCTTGCAGGCATACATTTCAGTTCACATAAATTCAGTTTAAATAAATTACTAACATTACATAAAATATATATTTTTTTTGAATACATTACACAGATTTTTTATTTGCAATATAAATATTATTTACATTTTTATATATGTATTTTTACAATAAATATTTTGGTTAAAACTTTTAAATGTTTATTTTATTTTTTTGGCTTAATACTTAATTAATTTTAAATAAAATTTCAGACATACATATACTTGTTTTGAATTAAAAAAATAGTTGAAATTTGTTAAAAAATCAATTATTTTCTCTTATTAAATATCATCATTTTGACGATTGGATCAAAATGAAACAAAATTTTAATTGCTATAAACAAATTCATAATTGAAGTCGATTTTTATTATACCCCACAACACCATAGGAGATTGTTTGTGCTGATGTTTGTAACGCACAGAAAAAAATCATATCAGAATCATAAATGCCTTAAATATAGCAATATTTTAATAACATTCGGTGTAAAGAAGTTTTTTATAAGTATAAATCTTTGTGCCTAATTTCATAAAGATCGGTCCATGATTGACCATAGCTCCCATATGAAACCCTCTTCCGAAAATTACTTTCACGCGCATAAATCACATACACATGTTAGTATCAAGTTTATATTCGACACAAATAAGTTTTATATAAGTAGAAATCACATTGACAAATTTTATGAGGATCGCTCCATAATTTACCATAGCTCTCATATAAGCCCACTTACGGGAATCACGCTAAAGTGTATAAATTCATATAAATGTTGGTATTAACATAATGTTCTGTATTCCTATATTTTGTTTTACACTTGGTAAAAGTATCGGTCCACAATTCTCCACATATTTGATATAAGACCTCTCCACGAATTTTGATGGGCATACACAATGGTAGGGCTTGACTGGCTATATCTTCCTTACTTTTTTTTCTGTTTAAGTGATCTTTCCTCTTTTTACTATTTGAGGCCTGTTTAGTAGGACTTATAAGATCATTAATGGGAATTACACATAGAAAAAAGTAAGCATATTTTATAATTATCAAAATAATTCATTCAATAAAAAAAAACTTTTTTAGTTTTGCACCTCTCACCAAATTGATGATATCAATTACTCATAATTGTAAAATGTGAAAACTGATGAAAAATGTGTGTACTTTAAACAAGAGTTTATTTAAAGGAATCAATAACCTATTTACACAGAAATTAATATTTTAATTAATTATATGTCTAGTAGAACAATTTATTACTTTTTATTTTTAATATTTCTTTTATTTAATTTATACTTTTTTTAACTATATTTTTTCACTTCGTAGAAAAAAGTCAACAATTTCACTTCGCAAATTAAAAGCCAGTAAATAATTTAGCTAAATAATTATATCAATTACTAAATACTGTAAAAAAATTAAAAACAAATATTTTTTTTCCAATCAAAAAATTCATTAAATCAATCTAGTAGATGAATGAATAAATTAATAATTCAAGCGAGAAATAATATTTTACTTAAATTTATATTTATTTTATATTTACTTGAATATATTTATTAAATTTAGTTGCAAAATGAAACAACTGTGTTAATTGAAAAATATATGGTAATCAATTTTTCTGTACCAGAATAATTTCATATAAATTGATTTTGTTTTAAAGTCTTTTAACAATTTCTTTCATGTTTATGGTTTTAAGGGTTACATCTTTTTCTTGGGATAAAAAAAAATGCCAGTTAAGCTGAAGAACATATAGATATTGCTGTTTCTGGATGGAGGAAAGTACTTATAACGATAAACTGAAAGGGTGGAATTTTGTTTATATATTTTATAAAAAGTATCAGCTGTTTTTTTCACTAGATGGTTTTGATGTCCATATATAATTCGGGTAAAAATAATAGGATTGTTTCAAACGAAGGTGATATTTCAGGTTACATTTTTGGTGAAGACAGTTCTTTCATTCGTTTCGGAAATTTCGATGTCAAAGATGTACATCGCTCTGTTCAGCTAGTCACTGAACCACATGACAGTTTGGAACTATTTAAAAAAGGCCCAAATCCGACTGACCGAATTTCCATCAGTGAAGCGCTGCTGCAACGACATCAAGACCAGAAACAATGAAAAGTTATCCATTGTGAGCTTCTAAAATCTGGTGAAGGTATCAGTTCAAAATTTTTCTGTTCATGCCAAGCAAAAAACTTTGCTTTCTTGGTAAGCTAGCAGGTATAATTGGAAACATAAATAATCTACTTATTTTTTGCCTGAATAACTAGTTGTTTTTGTTCGAGTAGTCCACAAATTCATATAGTTATTTTTTGACTCAAGGGATACTCAAAAATATATACCTAAATGAAAATAAAAATAAGAAATTTTGCCATCAGTGAGTTTTGAATTTGTACAAAAATTAACCAATCGTTTTTAATGACTAAAATCTTACTCAGTACACCATCTCGCACATAATTTTCTAAGTCACAAAAACTTTTTTAGCATAAAACATCTTTTTAGACCTTTTGTAAAAAAAAAAAACTAAAATCATCAGAACAGAGTTGAAACAACAAACTTCAGGTGGTTAATCCAACACTCAAGCCTGGATCAGTTGGCTAGAGTGATTTGCAATATTACTATTCTATTATACTATTGAGTACTTTTTTATGTAATATAGAATAATAATGACGCCTCATTACATAGTACTTGCCATTACCGAAAACCAAAAAGTTTTTGCTGGATAATTCGACCCGCCAAAAATTAACTGCACTAGGCTGGGAAGTTTTGATGTACCCACCATATTGCCCGGACATTCCACCATTTGTTTCGGTCTCTGTAAAAATCTCTTGATGGTAAAAAAAATAAAGGCCAACCGAAAAGCCGCTGAAATTCACTTGATCAAGTTTTTCAGCGATGGAATTATGAAGCTACCCGAAAAAGGGTAAAAAGTCATACATAATAATGGCGAACATGTACTTGATTAAAACTGATTTACAATGAAGAAAATTTTAGTAAAATTTTCAAAAAAACAAAAACTGGGGATACTTTTTGTACGAACCAAATAAGTCCAAACAAACAAATTTTATTTAGCCAAGAATTTATAATTACCATCCTCCATGTCTCTGGTATCTTTCATTGTATATTACCAGTCTCCAACATCGAGAAATAATATAAAATCACTAAAATATTTAGTAGTAATTATTACATCAATAATACATCAATATTTACATCAATTGAGTACATATCTATACTCAATTCTTTTTCAAAAATTATGCAAGCGATATGAGATACTGCATTCAAAGTCTTTTAGCTCCATGAAACAAATCATCAACCAGAACAACAAATAAATATGGTAAAAAAAAATGTTTAATATTTAATATTTAGAGTTTGTTTTCAGAGAAAATTATTTTTAAGAATAAAGGATTTTTTTTAAATATATTTTTTATAAACAAACGAAAAAATCGTTGCTACATTACAACAAGGGATAATTATATATAAGAAATTGTTATCAAAATTTTGTAATTTGTTTTAATACAAAAATGTGTCTAATCTTTTAAATTACATCAAATATATTTTATAAAGGTTATTTATATTATTATTAGTGGAGTTTTAACCTTCTTAAACAAAAATATTTATTTTTTTTTTTTTTTCTTATTTAAATTTGGGAACATATGTATCGCTAAAATAATGACTACTAAGTCACTCAAACGTCGTAAAATGGAGGATAAAGTAATAAATTATAAAAACGTTAATGTGTGTAAATAATCTTTAATATGAACATAAACCCTAAATTGAAATGTGTTTTCTTTATTCCTTTTTTCATTTCAATTGATGTATCAATAGGAATATAAAGCTCAAACATTTTATTTCAATTGACGTATCAATTGATTAAAAATATAATTCGTTTAAAATTAAATTAAAACATACAAAAGCTCGGAATTTTTTAGAAGATATGGCAGCACAATAATATATAAATCGCTCAAACGTCAGAAGGCTAGTATGGTGACGAAAAGAGAGAACGGCTCTACTACTATTTCTTTGTATCATGGTGTGTGCCAAATGATAAAAAAGTTTATAGGAAAGTAAAATTTTTACAAATAGAAGTGAATAAACTATTTGTATGCATTAGTAGAATTTTCCTCAGAACTAATTTATAGGTTTTTTGCTGAACGAATTAAGAGAGTTGAACTTCTAGCTGTTTTCTATGCACAGAGGTTACACATGATACAAAGAAATAATGGTAGAGCCGTTCTCTCTTTTTGTCGTCATACTAGCCTTCTGAGCGATTTATTATTTTATTGTGCCACCATATATTCTTAAAAAAAGTTCGAGTTTTTTTTTTTTTTTTTTGTTTTAATTTAATTCTAAACGAATTATATTTTCAATCAATTGATACATCAATTGAAATAAAATGTTTGAGTAACTTAGTAGTCATCGCTTTATATTCCTAATTCTAAATAATAACAAAAAATTAAATACTGCTACTGTAACATGTTAAATACTTTTGTTTAAGAAACAAGAGAGAACATTTTTTTGAAGTATAAAAGATTTTTTGAAATATATATTTTTTTATATACAAACGATTGTTCTTGTTAACAAATTTGTGTAATTTGCTTTAACAAAATATTGTGTCTTATATATATATTCCTTTCTCTAACCTATTGAATTACATCAATACATTTTAAAAAGGTTATTTACAATATTATTAGTCGGATGTTGGCTTTTGTATTACCTTAAGCAAAAGTATTTAACATGTTACAGTAGCAGTATTTAATTTTTTTGTTGTTATTTAAATTTGGGAATATAAAGCGATGAATGTGTCACTACGATAATGACAACTAAGTCACTCAAACATTGTAAAATGGAGGATAAAGAAACATGTAATAAAAATGTTAATGTGTGTAAATAATCTTTATTATGAACATAAACCCTAAATTGAAATGTATTTTATTTCTTTTATTCACAGAAAAAAGTTCGTACATAAATACTATGAAATACTTTTTTTTGTTTCAAATTACTAATATATAAAATTTTTTTCATATATAGTATGTTGTTAGTTTTTTAATTGGCCTGTTAAAAATATTCAAGTTGCTCGAAGAAAATTGTAAAATGATTTATAAAAATAAATTTTTATCAAATGGCAATTTTTACTAATTTATGAAAAAATTATTTTCAACAATAGTTTATAAAATCATAATTTGGATATGAGCAGCTTTTTGTGCAAAAAAATTTTAAAAATGTAAATAGTTTGGTTTTACCTTTTTTTTAGCTAATGGTGAGTTTTCTGTTCAATTTATGATCGAGTGTTTGAAAATTTGCATCGCTGCAAGAAACACTTGAAACATTTCCATACGTTTGAAAATAATATTGTAGAATTTGATTATGAAGATTCAAATGATGCTATATTTCAATTTGTGAGAAAAATTCGATATATTGGAAGAAAATTTTCTTAAACTTTAATTAGAACTACAGGAAAAAATAATCTTTCGAGGCATAATGGAGGTGAAATAATTAAAAGGCTATAGCTAACACTAATAACAGAAGTCTTCTAAAAAATTTTAAATGATTATTTTAATTGTAATATTAAAACATCTTTTAGCGCAATATATTAAAACCTGGTTCGATTCAAGTTCCTTCGGAAAATGGAAAAAAATAAATTAAAAAAAATTATATTTTTAATATAAGTCCTCATAAATTATATATGTTCTGGGTCCTCGTAAGATTCTAAGTCAGTCTATGTCCGACGGATCATGCAGGAGGACAAAATTTGGCTAAAATATTTTTCTTATATAAGATTTGTTTGTTATTGAAATTGAGCAAAGTTGGTTAATAAACAAGAAAGTTATGAACAAAAAAAAATTTTTCGACCGATATCTCTTAAACAAAAGTATTTACGTCCACGAAATTTTTTACAAATAGTTCAAGGGTCGATGTAAACTCAAAAACCAAAAATGGGCGTGATCCACCAGTTTTTCCGCCCACCCCTTATATAAGGTGAAATTTTAAATTAGGATGTCATAAAAATAATAGAGAATAAAATTCAGCTTATAGTAATGAACCCAACGCGCTCATTAGCGTACATTTCTCTGTTAAAAGTGCTTCTTTGCCCACATGTACGAATGTCTTGCTAGACAAAAGTTTTTTCTACGATTTCGATTTTTTACATGATATTTATCTCATACATTTCCCATAATATCTGTGATATGGATTTAATAACCAGAATATTGGTAAACCAATATGTAATTTTTACCACCATTTTTTCGTTCTCATTTTTTCCTTCATATTTTTTAGCGTTCCTATTATGAACTTTTTTTATATTGTGAGCCTTCAAGCCAGTGTTTTTTTAACTTTTCTGGTAAAAAATTCAGAGCAACTTAAACAATAAGATATTTTCTTTCAAAATTCGTATTATTTTCTCAGTGATTCTAAAGTCTGTAAATCAATTTTTTCTTGTTTTAAGGATTATTTTCGGTAGTCGTGAGCCCTTTTCATTTTTCATGACTAAAAAAATTTGATTTCCCCCCTCACCTGTACATTTGTTTGCCAAAAATTTTCCAAGGAATAAGAAAAATTATCCGTCAAACCCGGTTCATTCTCCATTATGTTAATTCTAGCTTTTAAACATTATTAAAAAAAAAACTGACAATATTATCAGCGGAAACAAAGAATTGTTGGATTTTTTTTCATGCATCCTTGCTTTATTATCAAAATAAATTACGTGGCCAACTTATTTCGACATTTCGAAAGTCGATTATTCTAACAAAAATACACTTTTTGGAGGTGCTTCAATTGTATTGAAAAAAAACTGCCTTAAGACTTGGTTCACACTTATCAGAAAAGGTACGGATTGTCATGAGTACTACTCTGTGAAACAATAACGTAATTTTCATAAAGAAATATTATTGTTTTATACGTTTTTCACAAAATATATATTTTTTTTTTTTTTTTCATGTGCAGTCTTTAGTATGCAGTCACTATTATATAATCTAATATTCCGGCAGAAGTCAATTTATTTTAAACAGGATAGAATTCTATTCAATAAATTTAGTTTCAATTTTACATGGGTTATAATTGGTAGCTAATTAACGACGTTGTGGCCTTCGAACAGGTTACAGGAGAACACAAGAGGACATGTTCAGTGTCGATTAACATAATACAAATTTAGTAAAAATTCGCAATTGTTTACCTAAAAAAGAAAATAACGTCGTTAAATACCCACCTCCAGTGACAATCCAAGTAAAAGTGACAGATTCCTTCCATATAAAGTTCCGGACCGGTCTTTAACCCCGAAAAACCTCTCATATAAGAATTTGTGGAATATGGTGTATGAATTGATATTTATTTAAACTTTGTTTAAATCTGTTTACAAAAAATTAATACGAAATAGTTGTTCTCTTGGGGAATTTGAAAATATTAAAATTATTTTAAATTCATAGTAGTCTCCCCTTTAAAATTGTATAACTATTAAATCTTATAAATATTTAATGTAATGATAACAAAATTAAAATTAGAATCTAAAATTTGACTCAATAAACAAACAACGTATACTTATTTAATGAAATTTTCAAATTAATTATCATAACACTCTTACGTAAGCTATGGTCAAGTTCATATACTATAAATCGCTCATTTACTTCGAGAACGTCATAACTCAAAAAAAAAAGAAACAAATGGTTTTGCAGGAATCGCATTCAAAGTTTTTTAATGCCATTTACTATTATCAAATTCTCTTTTCAAAAGGTGGGAATAAAATATATCTGTACGATATTTTTACATTTAATATAACGAGTATTTCTTGACCATTAACTCAATCCCGTTTTTTCAGTTATGACGTTCTTGGAGTAAATGATTTATATGTACTTTATATTTAGGTATGTGCATTCAGTTACTTTTTCTGTACATATGTACATGTATGGGCCATTGTCAAATATTTTTAAACTGTTGACTTTAGTCCTTAATAAGTTTTGTAGTAATATTATTTTGAAAAAATGGATTACAGATCTGAACTCACTAGATTAGAAACTAATAGAGTGCAAAATTTTAGCACCATAGGTTTCATTTTGTAATCATATTGATGTTCAGAGTTCAAAAAATAAGAAAATATTGAAGTTACTTATTTTTTCCCCATTTATATCCGTTTATACTTTTGGACCTCATTCGATCATATATAGACTAATCGGCAGTGTTGCCCGTTTAGTCTTTTTGAAAATAAATCACCCAAAAATTTAGAAATGTTTAGTAAAAAAGGAATTATAATTAAAAAATGAAAAAAAATCACTTCAAAACATTGACTAATTTTTTATATGAAATATAACCCAAATTTTTATGGGATTTTACTGGATGTTATTTATAAATTTATTTAAATTTCCTTAGAAAACTATCAAAAACTAATGAGAATGGGAAAAAATAAGTTTCTAAATTTTTTAAAAGAAATTTAACTATTTTGTGGTCTTATTTTTTGACCTTTTTTAAAGTTCAATTTAGCCTTTTTTCTCATCTGCTAGCAACACTGCTAATTGAGTTTTGGAGACAAATTCTAAATCTTCTTTGTTACAGAGACAACTTTAACGATATCAAGATTTTTATAGTTTAAATTTTTTTTTTTTTGACGGAGTCCTTAAAAACACGAATACTGAAATAGGGGTAATACTTGTTGCAATTATGCATATTTTACTCTATATCCTGTTGCGGTGCCTAAAATAGCTAATGAGGTAGACAGTTTCAAATTTCAGAAAATAGGAGCGAAAATTAAAAAAAAACAGTTTTTTCGTGAGGCACTTTCGCAGGTTTATATGAAATAGCATAAAGGCGCACTTAAAATAAATTTATTGAAAAAATATTATGGAGCTTTTGAAAAAATACCCAAAAGTTGCACTTTTTTATTTTTAAATATAGAAAATTATAAGCTTTTAAGTAGAATTTTGTAATCGATTATGGCCAAATTGATAGGCTACTGATATATTGAAAATAAATAAATAAATACATAAATATTAGTATTAAACGACGATAAATATAATTGATAGGGACCACAACTTTAAATAAAATATCGTTGATAGTTGAAAACGGGACACTTTCTTGAGACACATTTTTCTAAGGCACATTGCATGACACAGAACTTAATTAACTATAGTTGTCATAATTAGTAGATGTTTGCAATATTCAGTACAAATGCAGAGACACACCAAAAATTTCAAGATAAAATTTTTATGAACCAAAACAGCTTTACTTGGGTTAAAAAAGCATCAAAATATTAAATGGTAGCTTTTTGTAATAAACTTGAAAAATATATATTTTTGTGTAATATACGTACAAATGACTTGGATGTGAGCAGCAATTTTTCAAAATTTTTAAAAGTCGTAATTTTTAGTATAAACAAAGTTTTAAAAATTTTGCTTGAAAACCCTAAAATGTGGCATACATGAATACCATCAAACTTTGAAAATATCATAAGTGTTATTTAAATAATTCACTATATTATAATATTGCATGTAATTTCTAATTATATATAAACTCACTTTATATTTGTACAAATGAGTTTTAATGTGCCATTAAAAAAAATAATTTTTGTTTTCTTTTTTTTTTTTTTTTGACACCAAAAATCAAAAATTTTTGATAATGACTCATATATTTCAAATTAAAACCTTCAATTAATTCTAGAATTTAGTATTTTCCAAGTATCATAAAGCAAGAAATCTTAGTAATTTTCTTTTCATCCTTCATATTTGTTGTTGACCTAAATCATGCATTAATTAACAAATTACATCCAATACCATCATTATTATATGAATGTCTTTGTTGGCTCACAATCTCAACTGAAACAATTTGATTTATTTATATATGTTTGTAAATTGTGTATTAACGAATTTCTTGTTCTTTTGCTATTTAAATGAAATTTGCTTAAGAACAATATACTAGCAAATATCAAAGAGTAGAAAGTTTACCACAAATTATAATAATTTCAAATATCAAAAATGAAGTAGAAAATAAATCAATTTATATATGTATATAAGTATAAATAAATGTGTGCTTGAACGTGTGTATAATTATACTCTTACATAGACCTATAAGATATAAATTATTAGGAAGCATTAAAAATGAGGTAAGTGTTTAAAATATTTCTAAAATACAGAGTTGTAAGGAATTACAGCATCCTATTTAACAAATAGTTAAAATATTTAAACTAATTAAAATATTTATATGAATTACAACAAAAAAGTTAAAATACCTTTTTTGAAGTTTACATCTTTCTTATTTTTTTCTAACGTTCATAGCAAATTTTATAACTAAAAATGTTAAATTTCTTGTTTTTTTTCAACGACAGCAACAAAACACAGTTATAATTATTTATTTGAAATTTTTTCTTTTGAGCTAAAAATTTCAATTAAAAAAATTCTTATTTCGGTTACGGTAATTTAACATTTTAGATGTAACTATAATTTTTACGATTGCTGTTATTATTTGCAAGGAATGTAAATTTTGAGAGCATTAAAGATAATTTAATTAATTTCTCTCTAAGGAGCTTCTATAAACCATATTTTATTCATATTTGAAACAAAAGGTAAAAACCATATAAATAATATTAAAAATTCATATTGATCCAATTACTTACATACAAAAGTGTTCAAATAAGTTTATAAGTGGTATTTACAAACTACTTTCTATATGTGTTTAAATGAATCAGTATATTAATATATTACGTTTCTAAACAGATTAACTAGAAACCCTGTTGTATTTTCTAAACTTGATTTTAAATGTTAACCTGGTTTTACTTATTACTTAATTTCGTGACCTTTTCAGCATTTTAATTTTGAATGATAGTATTAAAAATAGTATTTAAAATTCGTACGAAGTTCTTTTGTTCTTATCATGCAGAGAAAAAAACATTACTGCGGTATTGCCTACAACAATATTATGTTCGCATTGTTAATTTTCATAAATTTTAATAATACTACGTTCATGATAACAAATTTTTGCTTCAGTGTTTACATTTAATCAAAATTTTAATATAGTTGACTACAAAAATTTTATGTTTTTGAATATTTTTACCAGAAATTCATGAACGTAGTATTATTAAAATTTATGAAAATTAACAATGCGAACATAATATTGTTGTAGGCAATACCGCAGTAATTCATTCTCTTAATTTGTGCTACGTTACAAATTAAAAAGTTCTGAAAGTTTTGTTTTTAAGTGAAGATTCGCAGAAAAAAAACGTACAGTTTTGCTTAGTTAAATTTTTGAAAAATGGAAAGAATATGGACCAAAATAATTATCTTTTTTTCATAAGTAAAAATATACGACTTAAAATAAGAAAATAATGAAAAAAGTATATTGTGATATAAACTTAGTAAATTTTTTGTATATTTGTATATATTCTAACACAATTTTTTTAGTAAAACTATTGATTACAATGCAACAAAAAACAATAGGTCTGTTCGTTTGCATGATATATTTATTAGTTTTTCTATTTTTGCAAGTATTTTACTGGAAAAGCTTTTCAGTGCACATAGAAATAGTAAACATTTCAAGGGAAAATATTTGTCTCTTTTACTATATTTTACTTGAATATTTTGTACGAGCAAGACTAGTAAACAAATTTTATTTTAAAATTCCTATTGAATTTTATTTTTAAAAGGAATAATAAGAAAATACATTTAATTTTTTAAAAGTTTTTTGTAGGAACCTGTGATCAATTTTAAATGAAGTCTTGCAAATTTTTGAATTATGATTTATGCTTTTATAAAATTTACATGTACAGAATTTTATTGTGATAATAATTTATGCGCATTTAAGTGATTTTCGGAAGGGGCCTTCTTATGGAAGCCGAGGACATTTATGAACAGATTCTTTCGAAATTTGATACATTCGTTTACATTTGCCTACATATCTTGTTTAATGCACATTAAGTAATTTAGGGACTATGATGCTTATCGTAAATTATAGACCAATATTAAAAAATTTATGTGGTGGTTTAAGATTACAAAAGATTTAATTTGTGTTGAATTCTTCCTCATTTAAGAGATTTCTAAAAGCCAAACCCTATTCTGGGAAGACATTTGTATGGTAGTTATGTCAAATAATTTGAAGGTTTTGAACAATAGACTTCGTCTCTTGATTATACAAGATATATGTGTCAAATTGTGTTTAAAATCTATCTGTAATTTACATGGACGTATGGATAAAGCTAAATCGATTCGGCTGAAATGAATAGTGCAATAGTGCATTCGATTCAATAGAAGTATTATTTCTTTAAAATCCTCATAACTGGATGCTTTACAAATGGATGAAGAAACTGAACTATTGATAATACTCAACAAGGCTAATATTTTTTCACTAATTGAAATTATACATATCCTTAGACAAAACAAATTCTATAAGGAAATATATGAAAAATAATCTGGAAAAAAAACGAATGTCCGTATTTTGAGGTGTTTTCATGTTTCCATTTAATAAGTTAAAGAAAAAACTCACAAACATCCTACGATTTTGAAATTTTAATGAATTATGGATGGAAATATATATCAATAAGAATATAAATAATAATTAAGGTTATTTGAAAAAGAAAAAATAAAAAATATGAACAGTATAGAATTTACCAGCAATAAACATAATATTTAACGAGAAAAAGGTCTATATACAGCGTGGTAAATCTTAAAATGAAGCCAAAAGAAAAACAACAAGCCTTACTATCATTTAAGTGCAGAAAGAAATTGTTAAAGCAAGTTTTATTTGATTTTTTGTCTTCGAAAATGGGAACTTGAAAAGAGATACAGCTTTCATATTTAAAACATAAATGTTCTAAGAATTAGTGCAATTGGATATACAATTTCAGAATTTCTCTTAGAATAGCCCGTGCTTTTGCCTCAAAATATCAATTCAAAGTCATCTTCCAATTAAGTAGAACTGAGTTTATAATAAGTGATAAAGAGTGCTACGATAGTGAAAAATATTACACAGTCAATGATTTTTTTTAAGGAGACAAGAGGACAATATCCCGAAAGATACAAGGTAACATCTTGCAGTGAGTGTGTACTCAATAAACAAAAAAAAAAAAAAGAATATATTTTATCCTTTGAGCGGGAAATGTTCCAATTTGGTTTAATTGAAATAGATCTGATTATGTGCCACTGCATTTGGTGCTTTGCCAGGACATACGGATAAAGATTCCTCTTATACAGCCAAGTACATCAGAATCGATTTGTGTTTGAAGCAAAACCTAATGGTGGAATAATTTCAACAATTTTACGGTCAGTATTGCCAAAAGGTGATAAAAAGGAGGATAAATTGAACATAAAGATGAAAAAAGGCTAAATACCCCAAAATATAAAGCCATATAAAAGCTAAATTGTTTTTTTTTAACTTTTTTAAAAACTGATATTATTTTTTCGTTCTCTTTAGTTTTTGATATTTTTAACGATATTGTAATAAATTTGTAAATAAAATATAAAACGGCTGCCAATAAAATTATCCAATGAAGAATACCCCAAAAACTTGCCACACAAATTTGGTTATATTTCATACTAAAAGTTACCCAATCTTTTGAAAGGATTCTTCGAAATTTATTAACTATAATTTCTTTACAATAAGAATTTCCAAATTTTTGGGTATTTCTTTTATTATATTCATAATTTTATATAATTCTAATGATCGATTTAGTGAGTTCATAAAATTAGTTGTTATTATTTATTTTGAGAATGAAGCGCCGCAGTCGAAATTTGCTTAAATGGATGATTCTGTAAAAACAAAGTTAGTAATAGCAAATTATTATCTTCGTTGTTGAAATACCAATATTTTAACTTTTCTAAGGCTATTTTAAAATTTAAAAAATGCAAAAAAAAACAAAATTTTGAGGCTAAAAGCAAAATAAAAAGGACAGAATTAGCCTTAAAAAGGCTAAATTAGCAACACCGCCAATCAACGCGACAAAATAAAAAATCGTTGCGTAATTTTAAGAGTTGAAATAAATAGTATATGATCTAGCTGGATATCAAAAGTGAAAATCTTTACATAAAGAGCCTGTAGAGAAGAACAAAAAAATGGCAAGATTCATTATTCCTGACCACCGCATCAAAATACTAATTGGGATGATGTACAATCAGTTAATTAAATTCAATCATTCTTAATATTCCAAATGCTTCGATGTGTAACATATTTCTAAAAGGAGAACTATTTATTATAGGAGATAATTGGATCTTAAATTGTCAAATTCTTTGGCACTTAAAAATCTTTATTTAAATGCCTTTAATTTCCTTTTGAATGGTTCATACTAGCAAAGTAATCATAAAACTGAATTTAACTGACAAATAAAAATCATTTTTCCTATACAAATTTTTTAAACATCAGCTTCTTATATGAACGTAATAACGTACCCCTAATTGACTATTAATGCGGCTGCCCGTACATCAACAAAAACATTTATGCTAATCTGCAGGTCACCGTTTTAGGGACAACTTAATAAAATTTGATACGTGAGACTTTTTTGTGTCAATAATGTAAAGCTTAGGTTGTAGCATATGTTGAATCAACATACGTGTGTATGTTGAAACTCGTATGCTTAAAAGTATCAACAAATATCTGTGTCAGCATATTGTATATGTTAAGTGTTTAGACGATTTGTTGAATTTCATATGATCGTAAATATTTTGATTCGTATAAAATTTTTTTTAATGTTAAAGTTGGATTCAAATCTCAACTTGTCTAATATTTTTTATTTTTTGCAGTGGATTTAAATCTTAATTAAGCTAATACAGAGTTTTTTCTTGTTAGTAAAAAATTCACAATAATAAACAAATATTTTAGTAGCTTAATAGCAATGGATGAATGAATGAAGAAAGTAGCTGGCCGAGCAAGATCATATAATACATATAGCATTATGTACATATATATGTAAATAAGGCGATTTTCGAGATTTTTGATTTTTACATACTTTGCTTGTTTGTGTCAATTATTATCTTGATTCTAACATTCAAAAGGGATTTTTTCACGTTAAAGTAATTTTCAGAAGTGGGCCTTATATGCAAGTTATGATCATTTACATACCGATCTTCGTAAAATTTGGCATAATGGACCGATCCTTACGACAATATTTCATCAAAATAAAAATTGCGACATGCAATTTGTTCACAAGATTTAGAGGGACAGCCAGTCAGAAAAGACGGACATACTTAAAACAATTTAGAAAATAATGCTGAGGGGTTTTCTGTAGATAATAAATATCAGGACAAACGCATAAAGCACCTTTAGGGGTCTAGGGTATAAAAAGGAAGGACATTTTCATATTGTGTTCGCATAAAAACACAATATTTTGCTGCTTGCAACGGACATACTATTGAAATATTAACTCTATGTGCTACCAAATTCTTTATATGCTGAAAAACTTGCAAAAACTTTTTACCAAATACCATACTTGTCAGCAAACGTAGAATATTTGTTATGAACTAATAATTTTTTGTTTAGACTTTATGCCAACATACATATATTTTGAGTTTACACGATATGTTGGCACTGGTAACAAAATTTTCAGCATAAATATAATGATTCAACAAATCGTCTAAACATACCTTAACACGTTAAACTTTGTTATAATCGAACACCTCACTCAATCCAACAAAACTTTTTTACCTTCAAGAGATAAAACGCTTATAATTTCCTGTTTTTATATTAAAATTTTACAGATTGAAAAAAACTGACGGCACACTACATGAAAAGTGAAAAAATATTAAAATTTGTTAAACAGATAATGATGCAGCAATTTGTTATTTTTACTTAGAATCAATTATTTTATTATACACTAGATATAGTATATATATTTAATCTAGATTATACCTGGCGTGCTCTAATACCTCTATAGTGTAAATAAAATTAATTTTTGCTACACAATATTTTTCAGCAAATACAACCGTTTTTAATAGTCTAAAAAAATTTTTTATCGATTTTTTCTTGGAAAATAACCGCAAAAATATGCACCTTTTTTAAAGTTTTAAATTTAGGGTTCAAATTAAGGTGCCCAAGATAAAAAACTTTTCCAAACATTTTGGTAAAATTTGCTTCGCCGTAAATATCTTTAAACTAAAGGGATAACCTACATATGTAAGCATGATTTATATATAAATTTTAAAGAACTCTCTATGTCGATTTTTTTTTTTTAATTCAAGTCATTAATGAATTTTTGGCAAAATTTAAAAAGAATTACATACACGAGGTGACCAAACTTGGATGTCTATCCTCTACCCCAATGACACGCTAGGGACCTATGGTGCAACAAGTGAACTCGAAAACGCCTCTTCTCTGACACATATAAAATTTTATGTAGATATCTCCACCGGTTCATAAGTTATAGAAATATTTCCAAAAAATCGTTTTAGAACCACTGCACAGTGTCACTTTTGGTAGCTTTAGAAAGATAAAAGTCCAGTTTTAGAAATATTGGGCTAAAATATTATATTCTGTTAATATGCAAGGGTATAAACATTTTCACTTAAAATGGGCGGGTAGAATCAGTGCCATTATTATATTGAAAAAAATTATTATTAATATTTTTTTTATGAATTTCGGACATATTTTTATAAATTTTATTATAATAAGAAATACCTTAAAGGTATGCGTAACGGGATCTAATCACCCCGGTTCTATTTTAATATTTGCATAACAAATTGTTAGCCTATAATATTTTTTATAATATTTTAAAAGATGTCAAAAGTCGCAACAAATATTCTCGAATATAATATTATGAATGTTCTTTAATATACCAATCGTATTTTTAGATTAGAGCTCGTTGGAACTTTAAAAATAAAACTTCCAAAAATATACATATTTTTTAATAATAGGATTTAAATAAAAATAAATACAAAAAATACAATATTGATTTTTTAACCTAACGATAATAACATTTATTATTACATACCAATAATTCATATTCATATCTCCAGTATTTACTCAGATATATACAGTTAAATTTAACGTACTTCATCAAAAAAATTTTAAATAAAATTAAAATATTTTTAAAAGTAACAATAAATACTTTTCAATATTCTAGGTGTTTTTGTCCATAATATATAAAATGTTTAATAGTAAATGCGATAAAAATTACTTAAACTAATGAGCTTTTTTTGTATTTCTTTCGTTCTAATGTAGATAGATGTGACACTGTGCATTGTGTGGCACTAATTATAGAGCACTTAAAAAAAATTATTACAAAAATTACTTGAGTACCTATACGAAAAAGCAGCAAATTTGTATTGTTTTCTAGTATAGGTATAAAAGAATAATTAATTCCTATTTTTGCTGCAACTAAAAAAATTAATTAAACTTATTTTTCTCTCACAAAATCTAAGAATTTTTTATGCTAAAATAAGGATTTAATGATATTAAATCAATATTATTTCTAATTTAATAAAGTATTGCTATTAAACCAGATATTTTTTCTGGCCCATATAAAACCTATTTCCAATGACTATTACAAATGTTTATACTGTTTTGACCAGCATTTTAGGAGAAAAAGCTTTTTTTACTTCCGTCTATGTGGTAATCTTTGCTCTTTACTGAAAAGTAATATGTGTACCAAGTTTAAATTTTATATGACACCTACTTTTATTTTTATAAAATTGAGACCTATGTTTTAACTCAAAATGGTTTTTATAATTTCAGGATATATGGGGGGAAAGAGTGTTATTCCGATTAAAAAATAAACCGGCAGACTCATAAATAATTTACTTATACTAACCAATATTTTTAAGAGAATCAGTTTTTTAATTACAGGATATTTGGAAGGTGGACGTGCAAGGACACGATTTTTCAAAACTTCATATATATCAATTTTAATTCTAAAATAATATGCGTAACAAGTTTCAATTTTCTACGGCAACTCCTTCTATTTTTGAACCACCATTATAATTGAACAAAGTATAGTGCACCTATGTGTAGCTTTGTTCGTGGCAGATATATCCTAGCTGCACAATAAATGAACAATAAAACGTAAATTGTTGTTGTTATTTTTCTACAAACTAGCAATGAAAAAAAAAATAGTAATAGAAATATGGTGAATATATTTCTCAATCATAACTCAATTTTTCGTGAGCCGATTTGGTTGAGAAAAAGAACCACCTTCAAGAAATCAAAAAATACTTAAATAATTTTTCAATAATATTTTATAGTAAAATTTTTGCAATATTACTCGAAATATTGGTTTATTTTAGAATTTTGATATTTAAATCCGATATGCATCAAAAATATATATTAATCTTAGTTTTCGTCTTTAGTATACTTTAGACCCTAATAAATTCCCCTGACCTGAAATGTTATTATGCATACCCGAATTGAGGATTTTCTGCCTATCCCACTATGTCGAACGAAAAATTTCTTATTTGTATGGAAACAACAAATAAATTTCAAATTTTATTATTGTTTTCCCTACAATTAGTCGAAACGAATTTTTCGTTCAACATCGTTAATCTTATAATATATGACACTATTAAAAACTTATAAGATTTTCCGCTGAAAAAGTTTTCTACAACTTCTAGATAAATAAATAAAAATAAATAAAATAAATTTAATTTTAAATATTATTATTTTATTTATTAAAAATAAATAAAATTTAATAACTTCTGAAAGGCTACAAACATACCAGGAGGAAAAAAGTTTAAAATATTCATAATTTTAGCTACTTTTAACACACTAACTTTCATCAAAATTTAAATTTAAGATTTCAAATTACGTTTTAAATTCAATGTTTGTTTATATTTTTTACAAGAAAAAAAAAATATATATATATATATATATTGCACTTGATATCTAAAAGCCGTCGTTTCCATTTCAACCTTAATTTTATCGAATTGCCCATAAAGTGGAATTTCATCAATGACAAAACATTAAAGTGAACACAAGAAAAATTCCATAAAATGTCTACTAAATGATGTCACAATATACATTTGACTTGCAAGACAAGTGCATATTTTTTCCTTTTTTTTAACTCTACCCAATATAAATATTTATTTTTTAAATAACGTTTATTTCTCTATAGCTATTTGTACAAAAATAAAAGGTGAAACAAGTCCTTACAAGTATGACATACTAACACAGTCGATAATAGGTGACATATAGAACAATAAAATATAAAAAAACGCAACTCTTCTTGCAATCGCTTAAACAGTTACCCATTCGTTAAATTCCGTTCGTTCAGTCAGTTAGTCAGCCATTCATTATACTCATTCGTACATTACAACTAGTTTTGTTTTTACTATACATAAATACTTACATACATTCATTCAAATTCATATATGTATGTACATTGTCATTTATTTATTCGTACACTCCCATACATGTTAACAAAAATAACAAGAGGAAAACGGATATGGAAACGGCAACGGAAACATGTTGTTTTCTAAAATGTCTTTTTTGTCATTTTGTTGTTGTTTTTTGTTGCAGCTTTTTCAGTTCGTTTTGTTTTCATTTCTTGAGGCATAAATAATGTTTAAACTTATAGTTGTTGTTATTTTATCTATTTTTTTAACTCGTATCAATTGTATATACTAAATACACTTACATATTTCACATACATAAAATGTATACGGGGAATTCTCTTTTTACATTTACCTTTAAGAAACCAACATTAAAACTAAAATAATTTTTTTGATTTAGATTTTTTAAACCAACTTTTGATTCAATTATATTAACAACATCACGCGGAGTAATATAACAGAAATTCATCATCTGAAATGGTTCCTTGTGATACCGGCAATCAATTAAAGTTAGAAAAACCAAAAAAAGAGTGTTTGAAAATAACAAGTTTTTTTGTTCCTTTTGATTACTGTTACGGCGAATTTTAGCATTTGAGTCCAGTTTCTCTAATGTATACCATGAATACTTGTAAAAATAGACCAACTTGAATTAATATGTCCTTAACTAGTGTTAAATTATATTCTGGGCAATTGGTGAAACCTAAATTTTCAAAACTTGAATTCTTTGCAGTTTTTTGGTTAGAAAATTGGGCCGCTTCGAATTTTACAAAATAAAGAATGGAGATTTATTGCTCTTATAATTATGAATAGTTTGGGATACATCTCGTTAATGTGCCCTCAATACCAACGCTATAGGGGGTGCCCAAACTTGAGGAGAAAAAAACGTGAATGTCTCTATGAGATGGCTTTTCCACGAGGCATACTTACAGCGTAATTTCAGTGAAGCTAAAGTACCGCGTGATCAAAAAAAAAAATTACATATTACATTTTAAAATCGTTGTGGCGCGAAAAAATATTAAATTGCAAAAACATTATAACTATTTAAAATCGATCTAAAATTTTGCATACTTTATATTATCATTTCTTTAAATTTTGTGTAAATTTATGTCTATAATAAGTACATTTACTCTATTTTAATTAAGTGAAAAATAGGTTTCACCAACAAAATTGCATAAAAAATATTCATGACCTGCGATCACGGTACTTTTGTGTTTCATAAATCGTCGAGACACACCCAAGTCTATAATAGAAATCGGTGAAAATGTACAGCAACCTGTAGTTGTTACTATAGCTTATACCAGAATCAAGTGGCATTCAAAAATAATTACGTATTTGAATTCAATGCAACTTTTAAAATTTTTGGGTGTATATTTTTGTTATTGAAAAATTTATTTTTTAGTTATATAATAATATATAGAGGGCTTATATTCAAAAAGGGCAATCTGCAAAATGCCAATTGTTCACAAAAACTGTTTCTTTCACTCACACTTAAAAATAATTGTTTTTACCCTACTATTTGCGAAATTATGGCAGATATTATTTTTTTTTTAATTTATTTTTAATGCGTGTTATAAAATGTTCAGGTAGCTCTTTTAGTTTATCGGAAATTAAAGGTATAAAAATAAAATTTTTAATAAAAGATTTTACAATATATTAAATTTATTATATTTTAAAAATCAAGAGATAAAAAAACAAAGTTCAATGGTTAAATGTTATAACTATAAAATAATAATTGTGAGTACTCAAAAAAAAAAAAAAAAAAAAAAAAAAAACAAACGTAAATGTGTTCATGATAATAATATTAATATAATATAGTTAATAATTAATATTATAAATTAATACTAAAAAAAATTGCAAAATATTTTTTTAAAAAAAATTTTATCTGATTAAAATTGAATTAAATTTCATATCATCAACACAATTGTGATTAAAACATTCAAAGACGTTGTTTACAGATTAATCGATGAATTAAATAGCGTTGATGTGCCAATAAAGTGTTCAAATTTTTATTTAACGAGTTTGAAAAATACTTATAACTAGTAACCAGTGTTGCCAGTTTAGCCTTTTTAAGGCTATATCTACGCTTTTTATTTTGGTTTTAGCCTCAAAATTATCTCTTTATCTTCTTTTTCTAGCATTTTTTATTTTTTTATTTTATTTTTTATTTGCTCTTACTAATTTTACTTTTACAGAAACATACATTTAAGCATTTTTGTATAATACATTTACATTACATTTAAGCATTTTTGTATAATATGCCTGCAAAATGGCCTAAGCATAATCATCCAAATCAAATATAGAAAAATCGCCCAAAATTACCCAAAAGAAATGAAAAATTTCACGAAAGTAAAAAAATTTAAATGTTTTCCAAAAAAGTGAAAAAATACCTAAATATTTATGAAAATATCACCCTCATCCATGTCCATTGTGGCACTTTCTAGTATGAAAATTAACTATATGATAAAATTTCTGAACAAAATTAGCCATATTCAGAATGAAAGTAGTTTTAACTTTGGCTTGTGTAGAATTCTGGTCTGGAGTAAAACGATCTTCGCAAAAGTTTTCAGCTCTAGCGTATTTCAAACACTGGATTAGCTAATCAAACTTTTCTGAATAGGATGACTTTTTACTTTACTTTCTCATGTATGTTGCAAAATTTTTCAAAAAATGAATAAAAGCGAAAAATTACCCAAAATATCAAAAATGTGATACCAATAACGAATCATGGCCTCAAGATTATTCAACCCCAAAATGTTGGGTTATTTTTCACATGATATATGACCCAAATTTGTATTGGAATTTTTGGGCGAATTTTCCAAATTTGATTTAGACGATTTTGCTTTAGGTCATTTTGCTGGCAGCCATTATTTCGCACAAAAAATCTAGATTATTTATGATTAACAAAAATTTTCACCTGCTGCTCTTCATTTTCCATATCAAATATAACTTAGCTCATTTTTTGAACTTACTTAATCAATCTTTATAATTATTTTTTAATAACCTTCATTAACCATAGATACTCTTTATAAATACAATTAGAAAAAAATGAAAGCGAAAAAGCATCCAAAAATTTGAAAATTATTAATCAAAAAGAATTTATGATTCAAAAAAAAAAAAAAAAATTGCTCAAAATATGAGGTAATTTTTCGTATCAAATAAGAAAATTTCCAGTGAATTTTTCATTGAAATGACAGCCGTTCTATGTTTTATTTTTAAATTGATTTCAATATCTTTAAAAAATATATCAAAAACTAATGAGAGAAAAAAAAGTTTTGTAAATAAAAAACATATTAGCTTTTTTCTGGCTTTATTTTTTGGGGCATTTAGCCTTTTCCGGCCTCCTTTTAAAGTCAAATTCAGCATTTTTCCTCACCTCCTGTTAACACTGCTAGTAACTTTAGTAGTGAAAAAATGTATTAAATTAGAAAATAATAACAATTTAATATAATTTTCTTAATACCCTCGTAATTTATCTTTTTCATATTTTGATATTTGTACATATAATCTTTGTATATGTATGTGTTTTTGTAAGTATTTCTTTTTGGATGGATATGTTACAGTTTATAAGTATGACAATGTTGACAAATACTATGTTATTGTTCTAAGTGCTCATTGTCACAGTCAATTTCTAGTCAAATGAATAAATATTAAAGAAACTCAAAGCCAAGTTGCATGAGTGATTTATGTCTCATATTTCAATTGCTTAAAAAAAGTGTGAACAATAAAAAATGGGTTCAGAAAAAATAATAGTTAGAAATAAAGAATATTATTCAATTGGAAAAAAAATCACCAATGGTATATATATATACATATATATATATATATATATATATATATATATATATATATATATATATATATATATATAGGCTTTCAAGGCTTTAGTGACTCAATGACTGCCCACTATTGTTACAAAAATTCAAAGTCAAATGAATAATGATAATCTCTTAAATGTTATTGATATTTTTTTTTTAAATTTTAATTTATGGATTCTATCCCAAAATCGCTTTTCACCGCTTTAGATACTTTGTGCTGAAAAAACGCGTATTCTGAATAGAACGAAACAAATAGTAGTCAGGCAATACGATGGGTGGACCAAACTTCCCACCTACATAGTTTTAGCTGGTCGCGCAACATGAGGCCGAGCATTGTCATGATGAAAATTTATTGACTCGTTTCTTATCGCATATTCTGGCAATTTTTCGTACAATGTTTTGTTGTAGCGAATAAATTGTATTCGGTATAGGTCCCTGGCACAGTGGAAAGTATTACAGAAATCCGCAGCTTATTTTAGCAAATTATTTGCAAATATCTGATTTCTTATATAAAATTTATATTGACACAAAGCTGAGGCATCACACTTTAATAACGTACACATCTTTTTCAAATAGGTTTACAGAATGTACGCAAAAATAGTGTTTGAATTTGGACTGTAAAATTTTTTGGTTTTTTTTGTACTAAAATAAAAAAGGCATTTTTTTTTTTTTGATTTTTGTATTTCACTTTAACTATTTCGTATTAGTGTTATACTATTGAAAGAGATAAATATTATTAATTAATTATTTTAATTATCTAAATCCTTATAATATATAAATCCTAAAGGTGAAACTAAATTTTAATATTTTAGTTTTAGCTAATTGCTCAGCATTGCCCAGGAAAAATTTTAGGCGTATTAAAGCTTTATCTGTTAGGTATAATATGTATTAAAATCATAGCAACAGCATTCAAAAAAGTTGAATAACTTTAGAAAATATTTTTGAATATATTTATGTATATTTATGTATATTTCATTTATTGTTATTATTATTATTATTATTATTATTATTATTATTACCATTATTATTTTTCATATATAACAGTGGTCCTTGGAATAATAGTATACAATATTTCCATCCCTTTTAAACATATTTGCCCAATTCACAACTTCGTTATTGTGTTATTTGTTACAATATTATGTGAAGAAAAATAACATTAATACGATTTGTGAAAAAGTGTGTTATTTCCAAATGAATTAAAATGTTATAAATGTCAAATTTATTATCATTATTATTATTTCTTTTTCTACTTAGGCATTCAATGAAAAATGTTGACGAAAATTTTATTTTTTGAAAATTCTGATTTATATATATATATATATATATATATATATATATATATATATTTATTGCAACACCCTCTTTAAAGTATACCAATAGACCCAGAATCACTTTTTGAGTGGATTGAACGATGTCCGGTCGCCTGGCAGGTTGTCTGCTTGTCCGACTGTGGTACTCGTAATTTTAAAGATAATTTAAAGAAATTTGAAACAAATGACTACTTTGGTGTAACGAAAAAAAAATCGATTTGAAAAATCAGATTTCAATCGAAGAATCAAATTTCAGGTGAGAAATCACATTTTTAGAAAATAATCGGATTTTTAGTTAACAATAGTTTTTTTTTTTTTAATAATCGGTTTTAAGTGAAATTAAATTTAAATTCTTGGTGAAGATTTGGATTATTTGTAAACAATCGGGTTTTTATTGAAAAAAATGAATTTTTAGTGAACCTTTTAATGAATTGAAATTTTTGAAATGAAATTGAATTTCGAATTTATTTATGAAAAATCCAATTTCTAGTAAATAGTTTTAGTGAAAATTTTAATTCTTTTGGTTAAATTTTAAATTTAAATTTTTTAGTGAAAATTTGATTGTTTTTTTTTTTTGCAAAATTAAAAAAAATATTTAATTAAAACTTAGTTTTTTTGTAAGAAATCAACAAATTTTCAAATAAAATAATTTGTAACAGAATTAATAAACTAAGTTTCACAATTATTTTGAAAATATACATTTTTTTTTTTTTTGAAAATATAACTTATCAAAAAAAGTTAACTAATGTGTCATTTTACAAAACATATAACACAATAACTCAAATATTTTGCGAGTTGGGTAGTTGTTTGCAATAATCGAATAATATAACATTTGAGAACTATTTCGCTAGATAAAAGTCTAAAAAGGGACAGTTCAAGTGTTCGGGGCCTAATATAGTTTTAATTTATTTAAACGAAGGTAAAAATAAAAATTAATTTCGCAGTTAATACGCATGCAATACAAATTGATGTTTTACATTTTGTAAAACGAATCGTTTTCAAACGAAAGAATTTTGTATGGAAAAAATTCAAATTTAAAAACATTTCCCAGTATTCTTCATAAAACTTCTAACGTTAAAAAACATTTCGTTTTACAAAATGAGGCCTTTAGAAATATATACTAAGAATTATACAACGTAAAATTTTAAACAATTTTCAAGACTTTAGACGAAAATCAAAAAGAAACAAAAATTATTCTGGAAATGAATAATAAGTGGCTTAGACCAAATATTTTTATACCGATACTAACTTTAGTATTATATTTTTCTAAAGATTCTAATAATGGAAATATTGATTATTGTAAATGGCAGAAATTTATATGGAAAAGATTCAAATTTCAAAAAATTTCCCAGCATTCTTCATACAAATTTCAAACTTTTGAAAATGTTTCGTTTTACAAAATGAGGCCTTAATATTTGTTGTCCCAAACTTAACACCTGATTTTGTAAAAAGAAACGTTTTCAATCGGCAGAAATTTGTATGGAAAAAATTCAAATTCCAAGAAATTTCCCAGTATTCTTCACGCAAATTTGTACAGTTTAAAAACGTTTCATTTTTCAACATGAGGCCTTTGGTTTTTATTTAAATTAGATTCCTATTATCCTTATTTATATCATGCAATCCATGAAAGAACACATAAAAAAGTAAAAGTTTTTGCTTCATGTCTTCAATTTTCTAAAGATTTACTAAATATATTCTATGTGAGCTAACAAAATTTATCGAATCTTTTATACCCACAAATAATATAAATAATGTCTTAAAGTATGCATTATTATTTTTACATTTATACATTAAAAATAATCTAAATTTTTTCCAATTATAAAATAAATATATAATATCCAATGTATATGGATATTTGTATGCATGTATACATAAACCAAGCAAACAAATTTCAAAGCTTCCATTGCCAACTAAACAACGCACAATGGTTCGTCAACGGTTTTTTTCTTTTTTTTTTTTTTTGGAAATATTTCTCTAACTTGTGATCCGTTTTAAATATCTCAATAAAATTTTATCTGGTCGGAGACGAGATATTTTCGAGTTGATTTAAAGGAGCACAGATTCCTAGCAGATCAGGGGGAGAGTGGGTAAAACACCAAAGTTCTTCGGTATGCAATTAAAAAAAATCGCCAAAAATTCATTTATGATTTGACAGAAAAAAAAAATTACATACAGATAGTCAATGTAAATCTCTCCAAAAAAAAAAAAAAAAAAAAGATTACATGTGTAGGTTATCTCTTTTAGTTTAAGAGATATTTAGGTCCAAATAAATTTGTACTAATTTTTATCCTCCTTTTTTAGTTTTTTTTTTTAACTTGATGGGCTCAATATTGACCCCACATTTTTTAAAATATTCGTATACATTGGATTTCTCACAAAATTCTAAATAACATTGCTGCAAGAATGATATAAATATATCGAATTGTTAAAACGTTGTAATAATCTGTTGAACTTGCAAAGTTTTTCTTTAAATTAATGGTTACTAAAAGTCAATTATTGTCCTAAAATTAATAATGTTAAAAATTTAAATTATCAGTAGCTTTGAGTGAATTGTAGGACATATTGGAAAAAAATCGGTTGCTATCTTTCCTCTGTGTACAAAAAGCACAATATTTTTCACTTTGCCTCGTGATCGTTTCACCCGTTAAAACAGCCCATAATACTGTGCGACAAATGGTAGGGGTCAGTGATCGGGAAGGGTTCAAACTACCGGGTAAAAAAGAAGTTATACGTGTCCCGGCGTTTCGCTGGGTCACGTCTAGGAATCGAGATATATCGATTTGAAGTTAGTAACTATCATAACTCGAGGACCACCAGTCCGATTTTGCTGAAACAAATTTAAAAAAATTAGGAATTACAATTCCTTTAATCTGTTCATACAACGTTTCGCTACATAAGCAACAGTTTCGCAGTTATAAATAAATGTATGAACTATTTTTTGCCTAAAAAATTGAATTTTTTTATTTTTAATTCATAAAAAATCCAAAACGATAAAAAAAGTGTCAAGTCCTATTACTTTCACGTAAAGTCACATAACTTTTAAACAATATGAGACATAGGTCATGAAAATCGATGGACGCGTTTCGCTTTTATTCACAATTAAGTGAAGGTATAAATTTCAAAAATTTGCTCGAGATGTGCTCAAAAATCCTTGGAAAAAACATTGATGACTTTTTTTTTATGATTGTCAGAATTAAAAAAAAAGTAATAAACAAAAGTTTATTTGATTTGTATGGTAGCGGTAACAAACTAAAAAACGGTCATAAATGTACGTGGACAATTAAAAGGAAAAAAGGAAAGTGCACTTTTCTAATTATTTGGGTTTTTTCCATTGGCTATCTGCATGATTTTTTTACACAAATTGCACCCAAATTTATGAGTGGTCATGTTTTAGAACGTTTCGAAAAATTTAAAACGCACACGAATCAGGTTTATAGCCACCCTTAAAAGATGCGTGAATTCATAAGTACCTCTCAGTAAAATATTGAAACTTACGTAGTATTTATAGATGTTCACTGATCGATTTTTGTCATTCAACAAGTGTCTCCGAGCGCGTAAAGTACGGTTTTTTTAAAGTGACGAAAAAGTAATAAAAATATAAAACCGAAATGAGTGCAAATTGTCCAGAAAATATCAATTTATTTTGTTACGTTTATGGCAAAGGAGCTTTTTCAACAATAATTAGCGGCGTTTCTTGGGTCCCAGACAAAATTTGTAAAACGTGCTACAATGGTCTTAACATGTGGATCCAATGAAAACGCAGTTCACTTCGTTTTGGTGCACCAATGATTTGGACTGATCCAGGACAGCACAATTCCGACAACTGTTACGCTTGCGCAAACAAAATATGTGGAGTAAATCGTAAAGGCCTTAAACGAAGAGTTTACATATCTGTTAAAAGTGCACAAATACATCCACCGCATTCGGATGAAATACCAATTCCACCGCTTCCAAGTCCTGACAGAGAAACTTCTTTTTCTATTGAAACAATGGATCAATCGGATTTCACCTACAAACCAACACCAGAAGCCGGCCTATCGAACAAAATAATTCCAATATCACAAGCAAGAATGGACAAGATTGCTGCAGAATTAAACCCTTCTCAACGTGAAGCAGAAAACTTGCCCAGTTTTTGAAAGAAGGCAACAATTTGGAGCCTAATGTCAAAGTCACCGGATATCGAAGACGACAATTGCTATTCAAACGGGACTACACACTCAACGAAGGAAACACATTTGTTTACTGCCACGATATAAAGGGACTGATCTAGGCGATTGCCATTAATTATGTCGCAGCTGATTGGCGAATGTTCATTCATTCTTAGAAATCAAGCCTGAAAGTCGTTTTGCTACATAAATATAACAAAAACCAAGCATTCCCATTGGCTACAGCACAGACATGAGCGAAACATACGATTCCATGAAAATAATTTTGGATAAAATTTGCTACACTGATCACATGTGGCGGATCAGTTGTGATCTGAAAGTCGTGGCAATGCTAAGAGGTCTCCAAGGAGGCTATACGAAAAACATGTGTTTCTTGTGTCTTTGGGATACCCGATTTAAAGGAAACCAATACGAAACGCATGAGTGGCTTGCTCGAGATCCAACGCAGAAAGGACACAACTGCGTAGATGATCCAATGGAGAACGTCCTCATGCCCCCTTTCCATATCAAACTGGGAATCGTAAAAAATTTCATCAAAGCCATTGTGAAGCAACCGAAAATTCTTGATTGTTTGGAAAATATTTTCCCAGGAATCAGCGAGGCAAAATTGAAGGAAGGTGTTCTGAATGGGCCGGATATACGAAAGCTCATGAAATCAAAGGAATTTAAAGGTTTACTTTGCGTGGAGGGCAGTGAAGAAAGTCATACGATATTTTTTGGGAAGTACGCGAACACAGAATTACCCCGCTCTTGTGACCAAGATGTTGCACTACTTCCAGAAAATTGGAGTGAATATGTCCCTCAAAATTCACTTCTTGCATCACCATCTCGAATACTTCAGCAAGCAGCTAGCCTCAGAGTCGGATGAACATGGCGAGCGCTTCCATCAAGTGGCAATGCCAATGGAAACGCGACATAAAGGCAAAAGGCTCGATTCGCTGATGGCTGAAATTTGTTGGTGGTCGCGAAAGACGTACGATCCCGACAATGAAGATGAAGAAGAAGAATATAAAATGGTAGTTTCCTCCGAGGGTAAGTGACAAAAATGAAGTTAACTGACTGATTAAAAACAATTGATTGTTTCCACATGAAGACAGATCCTCATCCGATACAGACTCCGAACAAGTGGTCGAACCACCACGCAAGAAAGTAAAGTGCGCAAACAAACGAAAATAAGTTTTGCGTTCATCGATTTTTATAACCTATGTATCTATGTAATAACCTAATAATTATATGTAAAATTTTTTAATTTTACGTGTTAATAATTATAATAAATAATATATAATAAATATTATCCAAATTCATTGAAACATGAAATCAATATTATTGTCAAAATGAGATACCTTCACTTAATTGTGAATAAAAGCGAAACGCGTCCATCGATTTTCAAGATCTATGTCCCATTTTATTTAAAGGTTATGTAAATTTACGTGAAAGTAATAGGACTTAACACTTTTTTTTACCGTTTTGGTTTTTTTATGAATGAAAAATAAAAAATACAATTTTTTAGGCAAAAAATATTTTTTTTCTTCGTATATTTATTTATAACTGCGAAACTGTTGCTTATGTAGCGAAACGTTGTATGAGCAGATTAAAGGAACTGGTGGTTCTCGAGTTATGTCAAAAAAAAAAAAAAAAAAAGACCACCAATGGCCACAATTTCCCCTATATGATAGTTACTAGCTTCAAATCGATATATCTCGATTCGTAGATGTGACCCAGTGAAACGCCGGGACACGTATAACTTCTTTTTTACCGATATAGCATTTCCCGTTGGTTTCATCCCATCCCGATTTTGACTGTCGCATAGTGTCATAGATGAATCAAGTAACGATTTCTTGATTAGGCTTCACATACGATTTTTGTAATTTTAGTTATAATAATTTTTCATCATTAGAAACAATTCGAAGCAACATTTCAGAGTTACAAAACCGCCTTTCGATGTCTCTTGGCTTCAGTTCATATGCCAACCAATTTTCTAACTTTTAAATAAACTCAAGTGCTGATAATCTTCTCCAAATGAATCTCTAAGCACTTCTTTCATTTGAGTTATTAATAAATGGTTTCATTTTAATATAAAATTATTTTTACTGCACTTTTTAATAAACAACGTTAATGTCATTTTAAAAGCATCAATCGACTTTTTTAACTTCCAAAATTACGTAAAATTTAAATGGAATATTTTAACAATAATTTATATTCTTTTTTAATTTATAACTTCAAAAACATTGGAAAAAGTAAAGAATATAGCTTTAAATTGTAAACTTTAGTGCTAAACTAAAACAACTAGTTTTTCCCCCTTTAAAGACAAAAGCACATATTAATACTTACACTTTTTAATGAATAAAATATCCTTTTCTTAAATCGGTTTAAAATATTAAAACATTTGTAAACTTTTAAATTGTTTCTTTACTTTCAAGTTCTGATTCATAGCAAGTTTTAGAGCTCAAAATGGAAAATATTTAAAAACTTATTAAAAGAGAAATGACAAGATTTTCAGTACTAAAATATACAAATTAATTGGAAAGTAAAGTTCACTTCTTTAGCTTATTTATTAGAAGTTTCATTTTAACCTAAAGATTTTCACTTCATTTCTTATTAAACAACTCTAATCTCTTTCAAAAAGAAAAAAAAAAAGCATCAATGGATTTTTTTTAATCTACAAAATCATATTAATCTTAAATTGAGTATTTTAACAAAAATTGATTTTTTGTAATCTTTTTGCATAACAAGCATGAATGATTTGCTTGCTTTGTCAATATAAATGTAAAAAAAAAAAAAATTTAAAACAAAAATTTAATAGAAAATCTTAAATCTATTAACCAAAATCGAAATGAAAATCATAAAGTCAAATATATTTTTATTTCAAAAAAGAATGCATAAATGCATGTCAACTCAAATTTACATACAACATTCGACAATTGTCAATTTACATACAACAAGAATCATTAAAACTTGACATTTTCACATACTTGTAAAAAAAAATAAAAATAAAACAAAATAATAAAAAGTCCTTATAGAGTGGGTATATAGAAAAATACTTGTAACAAAGTACATCCGAAAATGAATCAGAGCAAGTAAAAAACTTGTATGTCTTTTTGTGTCCATTTATTGAACAAATTCTGTTGAAAAATATCTAAACAACCAATCAACTATGACAAAAAAAAAAAAAAGAAGAAGGAAGTACAATAAGTATTTGTAGGACAATTTTTGTGTCAAATGTGTTATTGTCCTACTAACTAGGTTCGAACATAGATGCGACAAAACTGAAATAGAATTTATAATTGATATATTTTAACTTACAATTTCTTGGAAACAATTTTAATATGTTAAGCTTAAAGGAAAATAAGCTGGTTTTTCGTAGAATGTTCGAAAATTAAGTCGACATATTTATTCGTAAGCTATAGTGCATTAAAAAAATAATAATATTGGGTAATAATGTATTTATTTAAGAGCATTATTTAATAAACTGCAATTTGTTTGCATACATTATTAAAATTATATTAGTTTCTACTGTTCATATGCATTATTACCAACTATTAAACTATTATCAACATAAGCGCGTAGAAGTGTTTGAAAAAAGTGCTAAAAAGGGTTAAATCAAGACAAGTTTTGTAAAAAATGGACTAAAATTAAAATTTATTTTGAAAAGTAAACAAAACAATATATGCAATATTTTTACTAATAATCAACCACTTAGAACGCTTATCTCAAAATATTAATAGCAAACTGGGTAAATTAAAATACAGGTTACGTAGGTTCTATTATTAAGAACTTCGATTCAAAATTGTTCAGTTGTTCCAACACTTTTCCACTTAAACAATTTTAATTCTTTTTTTTTTAATAATAAAGTTTCTTTGCAAATTGCTAAGATCTCTGGATAAAATTTGTGTACTAATATTATCACAAATATAGGGATAACCTGAGGATCGTCATCATCCAACTCTTCAGATATCAACACCAATTCTACATAAAACTGAAGTGTTCTCCTGACACTATGCTTTAATCACACTAATTTCCAAATACTGAACCAATGTTCAATGTAAACCGGCTTGAAGTACTATCGTTTAACAAAGATATAAGTAATTTTCATCAAGTTGCACATAACTATTATTCCATACTAGAGATATGCATCGTTAAGGCAGTTCCTATGAAGAAACAAATTAAAACAAATGGACATCCTTGGAAAACTACCATGCTGGCATGGTAAAAAAATCGAATGAATCGTTTGTTAAATAAGTTTAGGAAAGTAATAATATGTTTGAACAATGTCAATATTTTGTTATGTTATGTTATAATTTGGAGAATAAGAGATGTTATAATAATTATCTTTATATAATGAAATTAGACATTAAACGAAACCCGAAAATATTTTATAATAAAATAAAAATTCCTCATACCCGACTACAATGAAAATTAATAGTGCAATGTTTTCTGATCTTTTGCACCAACATTTTCCTTGATGAGACATACTAACAAAAAACAATATCCATTTGCTATCCCACATTCACCATCGACGATTCACGATTTTATTATTGAAACAGTTTTTAAATATTTAAAAAGTATTAAAATTTCATTCAGTCCTGCTCCTGATGGTTTTGCCGCATGTATCCTAAAAAAATGTGCGGAAGTATTAGGAAAACCTTTTAGTCACATACATAATAACTCCCTAAAGATCGGTATTTTTTCAGAAAGATGGAAGAACTACTATATAATTCCTCTTAATAAATCGGGTAGTAGAAGTGTTATATAGAAGAATTGCAAAGCTTAGTGTCATTCCTAAATCATTTGAGAAAATTTTAACAGCGACATTATTGCCACAAATTTCATCCATAATAACAAAAACGCAGCATGGATTTTACCATTGACGATCAACATCTACCAATCTAATAGAGTTAACATCATATATTAATTCTGGTTTTCGAAGAAGATTGTAAACTGATGTAAATTTTTGCAAAGCCTTTGACAAAGTTAATCACGTTCTATTAATTGCTAAACTAGATGCAATTGAATTCTGTGTTAACTTCCTTAAATGGATTTGTTCCTATCTGAAGAATCGTAAACAATGTGCAATATTCAATAGCACTCTGTCTAATTATGTGAACGCAAGGCAGTCATCTTGGTCGATTATTATTTCTAATTTTTATAATGTAAAGGCTATTTACTATATCAGTTGAGCCTATTTTCGAATACGGTTCAGTAATTTTGCCTCCAGAACCTAAGATGAAACCTTGATTTAAACCTTTCCCCATATCGTAACCGTCGGGCCCTTATAAAACTTCCAACTTTAAAAAGTAGAAGGGTCATTGCAAACATTGTGTTTTTTTTTTTTTTTTTTTTTTATATTGTTAATGGAAATTTTGATTCCGAATATCACATTATTAAAGTATTCATTAATGTTTCAAATTGACAACTTAGATCATATATTCCACTTTATATCGATTTCCATAGATTTATTTTCACAGATTTTGATCCATGTCAAAGAATATGCATCGAGTTGAATAAATATTATGACCTAATTGATTTTGCTGATACTGAAATTAAACATTTATTAACAAGTTATTTTAATTCAAATAATTTTGCTTATGATAGTTTTTAATATATATACTATATTGTATATTTTAACTTTTCAATTGTAATTTGTTCTCAGCTATTGTAGAATCTTTAGCTGATTTAAATAAATAAATAAATGAATAAAAGCAAATAAAATATGGTATAAAAATTGTCAAATACAAGTAAAATTTGAAAAAATTAACGCTACCAGATTAAAATAATGTTCCATTTCTTGAAAAAGTAAAATAGAGCCAAAAGGGCAAAATAAAATTGTTAAAAGTGTTAAATTTTTTTTTTAGTTTTGGGCTAAAAAATATTTTTCCCGTTTTAGACTAATAAAAACGGGCTAAATCTAATCAAATGATTATCGTTTGATTATTTGTTATAATAGAGGGTAGGTTAACTAAATTAATTTATTAGACGCAGGTAAAATCTTAAGGATCTACTAATATGGAAAAATAATGAAAATTAGTCTGGCCATTGAAAAAGGTACCGAATATTAAAATCAAGGATAGAAAACCATGATTACTATAATAGTTATCTATTGTCTGATATGATATACATATTTTTGGAAAAAATGTCCATTTTATGGGTCAAAAACCGAATTTTTTTTTCCCAAAGTCTTCATAGGAGCATTTTTTCCAAAAATATTATAATTTATTTTGAAATTCTGATTTATTTTACTGAATCATTTTATGATATGATATGATTTTCTAGATCTAATTGAAGGATTTTAACAGAAGACCGATCCTGTTATTATCTTGGATGGTGCAAAATTTCAATTAAAATTTTTTAAGAGTAATTTATTTTTTATTTTTATTTTATCTAGCGATGCGTTCGAGTCATTATCGTATTGGTAATCCCATTAAGCACTGATGTTATTATCAGCAGTGTTGCCAGGTAGTGAGAAAGAAAGAGGCTAAATTGGACTTTAAAAAAGGTCAGAAAATGCTAAATGCCTCAAAAAATAAATTCCGAAAAAAACGGATATATTTTTTATTTAAAATTTTAATTGTTTTATTTTTTGTTCTCTTTAGTTTTAAATATTTTTTTTTTTTTTTATATTGTAATAAGTTTATAATTAAAACACAGAACAGTTGCCAACAAAATGATCCATGAAAAATCGCCTACAAATTCTTATAAAAATTTAGGTTATATTTCTTATGAAAAATTACCTAAAGTTTTGAAGTGATTTTTCGTCATTTTTGAATTACAAGTCCTTTTTGATAATTTCTAAATTTTTGGGTAATTTTTCGCTTTTAAAATTTTCTTTTTTAATTATATTCATAAATAGTTTCTATGATTAATGAACTTTATTGAAAAGGTCAAAACAGTAAGTTAAGTTATGTTTGTTGGAATGTAGAATGAAGCGCCGCATGCGAAAATTTTTTTTAAATGTAAGTTATCTCGATTTTTTTTTTGCTAATTAATACAAAAAATGCTTAAATGGATGATTTTGTAAAAAGAAAATTAGTTAAAGAAAATAAGAAATTATTTTATTCGTTATTGAAATAACAAAATATTAGGCAATTTTAAGAATCAAAATAGGCTAGAAAAAAGCTAGAAGCTAAAAAGAAAATGTTGAGGCTAAAACCAAAATGAAAAAGCTAGACTTAGCTTCAAAAGGCTAAACTAGCAGCAGTGATTATTAGCAAAAGAAAAGTTGAATTTTTATGTCATTTTCTTTTGGGTTTCATATGATAATTGTAAATTATTAAGAAATATTTTGATAGTAAATACACAGAAAAAATTAAATTTCGTATTCTATTACTAAATTCATAAAACCAATTATATTTTTTCTGAAATCGAACTTATCACTAAATTAGTAAAATCAAATATTTAAATTCGTAAATATTTTATTGAAGAAATTTTAATTTTTTTTCTTATTAAAATATTTTTACAATTTATAAATTTTAATATTTGAAAATTCTTAAGAAAATCAATAATATGGTTTATTAAAATCAATGAAAATAATATTAAATTTTTTGCAGATTTTCAAACAATTTCTATTTTTTATTTGATATTTTTTTTTTAACATTTTCTATAACATATGCAATAATTCGGATCGAATGTTAGTATTGTATTTTACCATGTTAATGCATGTATGAAAATTTGGTGTAGAGAAGTGAAACTTTTATATAATACTAACTAATTAATGGAGACTTTTTTAGATGAAATATACTCGTAGTTTAACGGTAATACACAGTGTACATTATGTAGATAATGTGTGATTATGATGGTGAAAAATAATGGTGCTATAACTGATAGTTTATGTATTCATGTATAGTAGTATATAATATATATATATATGGATAAAAAGATATATATGAAATTAAAGAATTTCATTGGCGACGAAAACCATCTAAAACAGAAACGCAATCGTTATCAATTGAATCATTTTCTAAATAATTCAATTTGCATACCTTTTAACGAAGTGAAATATCTAAGTTTCAATGAAATCAAAATATATAGGATATAACAAATGCGCAAACAAACTCTGCTTTTGTACCGCCAAAATCGTACAACAGGGCAATTTATGATTGCAAACATGTATCATTTTGTTGAGGACCAATTCCGCTAAAGACCATATCAGCAAACTACTTTTAAATGATTTGAAATACAAAAATTAAAATACATTAAATTATCTTCAAGAAGTCCAGTTACTTTCGCATAATTATATCACGAGAGGGAGCTACTTGTTCAGATACACAATTGAGAGGACATAGTTTAATCGACTTGGGGATTATACAGCAATATACAATAGACCCCATCATTTATGCGATATATTGCTACATACATGCATATTTCATATACTTATGATTCATCTAGAAGATACATAGAAATAAATCACTATACATATTTATGGTAATATGTACGAAAATTAAGGTAACTTACCTCTGGAATCATGCAAATGATGGATTTCATATTTTTTTTGTGTCAAAATTTTTATAATTTTATTTATTTTTATATTTTTAATTGTCAAAAAATAAGAAATTGTTATTGTTTTTCGTATTAGTTTAGAATGAATTTACAAGCAATAAAATAATGTATTAAAATCAAAAAAAAATTTTTTTATAAAATTTTATTTAAAGTTAAACAATGATTTATTTAAAGAATTCTAGTCATAATTTTTTCTGTGCAATGAAATAGAATATTAAAACCAAATATTATTATTTATTAAATTTAATTTAAATCCAAATAATTATTTATTTAGAAAACTTTTAGCCATAATTTTTTCTGTTTACCCAAGTTAAAAACAGTCATTTTTGATATGCTAAAAATCATGTATACACTCAAAAGTTACGGGACAAAAAATGACAAGTGATTCAAAAAAAAAAGAAATGGTCAAGCAGAATGATGTGTGTGGTACATATTAGTAGTAAAACCTCTGTAATGGAGAAAATTTTTAAAATAATCTTCATAGAACAATAACTTATATTATCCTGAAAAAGGCATTTATGGTTCGTGTGCTCTCAGTACAATAATGGTTAAAAATAATCCCCATAAACGATGAATAATTAATTACAAAGTAATCAAAGCATTTTTACGTTGGCCAGTTTGACAACCGCATTGGAATCATTATGAAACCTTTCGAGCAAATCTAAAAAAAATATTTGCAAGAAATGCACGAGAATATTCAAAATTCCTCGTACAATACATCTGAAGATGATTTCCGAAACAGTAAAACTTTTATTTTAAATTCAATTATTAAATTAATAAACTTAATTATATTTGTGACAGAAGCCGGACCTATCACTAATTTATTAAAATATTATATATATATATATTCTAATGTAATCAGGTAAAATTTAGTTGCAATGTTAAGCAGGGAAATTTTTGGTAGATGATACAAAAATGTATTAAATAATCTGTTGTTTTTCTCTACATATAACTATATTTAACATTGTTGAAATTAAAAATAAAAAAATGAGTAAAGAAGGGTATTATTTGAGGTGTACCAATTGTAAGATCGAGCGGTATTAACGGTTATCATGGTATCTTTGGGATGCCAATTACAATTTCAATGAACTAATTTACTGTAATTGTAATTCGATTTTTTTAATTTCAGTTACAAGAAATTGTAGTTCAAAAATTTCGCTTATACATTACAATTGTAAATGTATACGTAGAAGATTGCTGAAAGTAATTATAATTGTAGCTGGGAGTATTAAGCAATATTAGCAAATTATACTTTTTATATAATGTGAATAATGATGATGATGTGTTTCATCTGTATAAGTTAATTTTATTAAGTAAAATTAAAAAAATACAAGAAAATTATGTATTATCGGCAACAGCTTCGTGATCTGGATGTGATCATCTCTCTTCGGAAAAGACTAAATCAATCTATAAATACACTAATATGCCATTTACACCAAACAAAAACTAGTAGTTTTTGGCTTTATTTGGTTTTGAATAAAAAACTACGTTAATTTGTTTGGTTTTTTCATACAAATCAAAAACCATTTTTAACTAGTTTTTATTGAAAACCAAATAAAAACCACTAAAATAACTATTTATGATACGTCCTGTTTAGCAAATTTTAGAACCGTAGCTTTTACATATAAAGAGAAAAATAAAATTTCAAATTTATAGAAATTGTTTGTTTTGTTTATGAAATTATTACAATAAATAATTTATTAAAAATTTTTAAAATATATTTTAATATTGAGACTATGTATTCCCTGATCGAAGACATAGCAAATAGAGTGGAAATAAAAAATATCCAAGAAATGGGAATGTCAACAAAAACTATATTGTAAACGATGTAGTTTTTTAAATTTTGTTTTTCAAAAACCAATTAGTTTTTGTTTTGGTATAAATGGCATATAATCTTTATTAAAATTTAGTATTCCAACTGAATATAATATACCTTTTAAAAACACTTAAATATAGTTAAATTGTCGAATCTGTGTTATAAGATGAAAAAAGTGAGGAACAAATGTCTTATTTATAATATACATAAATTATTTGTATGCCTTCTTTAGGTGATGCGTATGATATAATTTTCGATAACTCAAAATATTCAGACTTAAGTTCAGAGATCATTTGTTAATTTAAAATTACAATTTTCTACACAAAATAGGTAGAAAAGTAGTTTTGATAGATCTTTAGACGTATGAATATTTACTGATTATTTTCTGAACTCCTCTATTAGAATTTAGTCACAAAATGTTTAATAATCAATTGGGAAGCATGACCGTAAAAATAAGCGATAATTACACGTCGCCTCCAGGGTAGTACATGTATAGAAAAATCCTACTGAAAAAATAAAGTATTATTAATTGCTTTCGAAAAACCACCAATAAATTTAAGATTATTTACATCTGAAGTTCCTAAAAGCATAAAAATAAATATTATTTATTTTTTATGTTTATTTGTATTGTCAAAATTCAAAATATTTTTTGCTATTTATTATTTTTTTAATTAAATTTTAATTTGAACCAAAAACTTATTTGTTCAAAAAAATTTTAGTCAGGTGGATTTTGACTTTTGATTGATATTTGTAGATTTCTTATGGATTTACTTCTATCAAATTTAATAATTGTGTTAATTTGTCCTAATAAATATCAAATAATAATTCATTTTACATTTTAAATAATTTATCCATTTTAATCCTTCGAAAAAACGCTCAAAATTAAGCAGGATTTTTTTTAATAAACAATTTAAAATGCACTCCCACTACATGATATATTGTTGTTTATAATATATATTTTTTTCATTATTTTAAAAATCTGCTTTAATATGAATTTGAATTTTTTAGTTGTTAAAATTTAATTTAATTTGATTAAACCAGCCCAACAATAAATCTAATTGATTGCCATTCTCAATTCTTAAACACAAAAACCAAACAAATGAAATTGTAACAAATTAAACTTTATTGCTAATAAGAGAAGCTTTTTATTATTTTGATATTGTTAACGATTCATATGCCACATAAAAAATTTCATTTATTATAGAAGTAAAAAACAGCGACAAAATGTGACGAATGAATGACAAGTATTTTGCGGATTCTAGCAATTATAATAAAGTTTTTGTTTTTTTAGTAAATATTTATATCGTACACTGACACACATTTTTGGGTAATAATCAATGCTGCCAATTTAGCCTATTAAGGCTAAATTTAGCCTTTTTATTTTGTTTTTCGCCTCAGAATTTTCGTTTTAGCTTCTAGTTTTTTTCTTTGATTCTTAAAATTGTCTTAAAAGGCTAAAATGTTAGTATTACCACAACGAAGGAACTAAATTCTTATCTGCTATTATCAATTTTATTTTTAGAGAATCACCCATCATTGTGTATTTATTCGCTCAAAAAATTTTAAATTATTTATATTTAATAAAAAACTTTGCCTTTTGATTCTTCAAATCAAAAGTATTTTCACTAAATTTGTGGAGTTACTGTAAGTCGATCATTATAATTATTTTTTAACATACTTTATCAACCGTAGAAGGTGTTTATGAAAATAATTAAAAAAAATCTAACTAATACGAAAAATCACCAAGCATTTGGAAATGCTTAATCAAAAAGTTTAAAAATTACGAAAAATCACTGTAGAATATTGGGTAATTTTTGATATGAAATATAACCTAAAAATATATGGGAGTTTTTTTGAGCGATTTTTTATTAACTCATTTTGCTGGGTGTTATTTATAAATTTATTATAACTTTTTTAAAAAATATCAATAACTATTGAGAACCAATAAAAATAAATTTTTGTAAAAAAAAAAATACATTTTCTGGCCTTATTTTTTGTGGCATTTGGCCTTCTTTGACCTTTCTCAAAGTTCAATTATACTCTTTTTTCTCATCTTCTGGCAACACTGGTAACAATTTTAATATAACATAGAAACTTTCTGTCTATTAAAATTTATTTAGATTAAATTAAACTTTTTTAAAATTGTACTTTTAAAAAATTTTTAATTAATATGTATTAATATATATATATTTTAAGTTGGATTTATTTATTTATTAATTTACTTAATCTTAAGGAATTTTTTAATTTTTAATAATTTTATACCCAAAAAAAAGATATATGGGGTTTGTCATTACATGTCTAACATGTCGAAAAAAAATTATTTAAGACCTCATGAAGTATATATATTTTGGGTCCTAGTAAGATTCTGAGTCGAACCAGTTATGTCCGTCCGCCTGTCTGTCTATTGAAAGTAAGACATCTTATATAAGGTCTGTAGATTTCTTTACGATACATATAGAATCTCTGGTGTTTACAGAATTTAAACAACAAATTATTTAGTGCTCTTCGCAATGCACTGATTTGGATCTATATTATTAATCAAATTTTTGTTTATTTCACATAAAATTCAAATAAAAACATTAATTTTTGTGTATTTTTTCAATTTTAGCCCCCATTACTTGGCGAATTTACCCGTTTTAATTAAGACGTATCACTAACCGATACGTCCTAATTAGTTTCCTTCTGAATACTTGACATTATCACGTTTTTAATTTTTATTTTTCTTATTTACGTGAAAGAGGATTGGTTGGTTTACGTGGTAGCCCATAACCTTACGGGCAATCAATTAGATTCGTTAGAATCCGTTTTGATGAGACCATCCTACTCGCCATGTGAGTGAGTCGTATTGAGTCTGTAATGAGATAGAAGTGTAGGGAAGAACAATGAGAACATAAATTAATTAGATCCAGCCTGTAGCATTGAGATATTTAATAATGTCACTGAGTCTAGTGTCAGATATCTCACAGAGGTTGTCTAATTGGTACCTTCCCAGAAATTTATATCTGATTGCGTTCACGGCTGGGCATTCACATAGAAGATGATATACTATCTCCTCTTTCCCGCGATTGCTACAACTACGACAATATTCAGTGTATGGGAGACCAAGTCTGCTTGCATGCTATTAGTTTCGAGATGTCCTTATGTTTATTGCCAATGAGTTGCATTGAGCGTTTTCCGTTGTAGGTAGACCACGTTTCTTTCGCGACTCTAAATTTGTCCAGATTTCGCCATCTATTTTTCGCCTTTTCTAGAAAGTGTTTTTGGATTCTGCTTTTGATTGTTCCTAACGGGATTGCGACAGAAACCGATAAGGAGAATTCATAGCAGAGCCTGCCCGGGCTAATTTGTCTGCCTGTTCATTACTATAGTAATCTCTATGCATAGGAACCCAGACTATAGTAATATCATACAGTCGACTTACTCCTAGCAGTTCCTCTTTACACTGTCTGACTAGAATAGAGGTAGTTTTAGGTGATTTGAGTGATAGTATTGCCGCTTGACTGTCGAAAAATAAACCAATATTCCCTTGAATATTTCTATTGCGAATTAATTTACATGCTTCCGTGACCGGTAGTATTTCCGCTTGGAATACGCTTGTCTCGTCAGGGATTCTATATCAGTGTCTAATTCCAAGATCGTTAGAGAAGACACCAGAGCCGAAACCGCAGTAATAGATAAGTTCTATCATTTATATATTTAAAACTTTATATGAAAATTTTTAAAGTAGCAGATTTGGAGGATTTTTTTTGTATAGTTTTCATAAAAAATACTTTATTGCTCTTAACTGAACTAAGTATTTATGGCCCGATTTTGACAATTTTTAACAGTATAATTCTGACGATTCCGAATCAATTGACATATGTATCGCTGTAATCTAAACGCATAAAGTTTAGTAGAACATATTTGTTAAAGTACTGTCACTGTTGCACATTGGAGTTGCTTGCTATATGCACCTTAAATCTATAACGCTAATTGTCGACATCATATTAAAAAGCTATTGTTGCCATTGTTATGGTTATGACCTCAAAACTAATAGTTTAGATACAACAGCTAACACTATTTTCTTTTTGTGTAAATTTTAAAAGTATGCAAGCAAAATAATATACAAAATATGGCTTTGATTTCGTTTCATTGGGGAGAAAAGTACTAAATTTATAATTTCATTTTTAAAATCGTTCTCATCAGAAATATCTTACAACTGTCTACCCATTAAAATAATTTAACCTGCATAGATATATATGTAAAACTTGAGCAACTTAGAAGGCTAATAAATATTCAAGATATTATTTAATGCCTCTGCATTTGCACATATTTAAATTCTTATATTCAACTTACATTCAACTTCGAAGATCAGCTTTTATTTACGACTACAATTAATAAAATTATGTTTCAAATAAGATTTATTTGGGTGATATAACAAATTATGAACCGACACTCATATAATCTAATTTTTTGTGTCAAATATACTCATAACCCTAATGTTTGTACCAGATTTATTCACCTTAAAGTGATTTTCGGAATAGATGTTATGGGAGCTATGGTTAGTTGTAGACCAATTTTAATGAAATCTGGTACACTAATTTCATTAAATTATTTAAGATATTTGTGAGCTTAAAACCCTATTCCAGGAGGACATTTGTATGGCGCCAAGGTAAAATAATGTACCGATCATAACCAATTTCAATAGGATACGTCTTTGTATCAACATAATTATTCGTGCTAAGACTCATCAAATACTTGAAGGTGGAGGTGTGAAGATTTTTTCTGTCTGTTGCAAACATTAGCACAAATAATAATAATAAAATAATAATAATAATACCTCCAACCACTTATGGCGAATAAAGAAAAAGATTTCCTATTTTAACACCTCGGAGAGATTCCATGTCAAAACGGATAGCAGTCGGATTTGAGATCTCCGATTTCAATGAAATTAACTACAGACATTAGCTATTGGAAGTGGTTCTCAAATAAAAAAGCTATTCACTCATGACGTTTCAAAAAACGAAAAAAAAAATAAAAATATGCAAAGGTGTACTTATTTAATTGCAAATAACTTCTTTACTCAACAATGAAGATACATAGTTTTAGTTTCGTATTAAAGATAAAGAAATTAGCTTTACAACAATATGCATAAAGTTCATTTACATTAAAATTTAAAGGTCAAAGTTGGACATTTAAAAATCTAGCCCATTTATCCCAAAACTCGATATTTTTTTTAGCGATATATATAGGTAAAATCTGTCTTTTTAATATGAAACTAAAACCAAAAATCTACCGAATATATTTTAGAATTTATTAACAATTAAACAAGTACAATCATGTGAAGTGTTTATCTTTTCCCGTTTTTCAATTTTTGAATTTTCATATTTTTGAACCAAAAAGTTCTATGAGTCTAAATGTTTATGATTTAAGAAACGCTTCTCTTAGTCAATGCCAGTAGTGAGATTCACGCCAAATCCGAAAATGGCTACTTTCTGTCCTTTTCGATACGGAATCGCTCGATGAAATATTATCTGTTTAAAAAAGTTTTAAAAGAAAGGATAAATACTATGAAAATACTAAAATAACAAGCTGCAAAACTAAACCATTTAAAATGTTTCTTTTTTTTTCTACTACACAAATAATCACTTACTTTAAAACCAAAGTAGGAGACGAAAAAAAAACGTACTGTCATGTCACCACATACTTAAGTATGTTGCTCAGTTTTTTTTCCATTTTTTAAAATCTTCATTTTTCATACAATAACTGATGAGTGTTGTAACATAAGAAGTTGATTTAGTAAGAGTATAGTTTTAGTACTGTATAATATAGAAATAAAAACAAAACGAAATACATACTGAAAGAAAACACCCAATTTGTAGCTGCACAAAAATAAAAGATTTATATATATATATATATATATATATATATATATATATATATACCTTCAAAACTTATCGCAAAAGAGAAAAGAAAAATTGTAAGAAAAGTAAGTCAAACAAAACCCAAAAATCACTTCAACCCACGTAGCAGCACAAGAAATTCGAAGAAAACTGCAACGTGCTGGTTATAGCTCCAGAGTAACATAAAGGAAGCCTCTCACTAGCAAAGTAAATCAAGGAAAGGGAATTAGAGTGTTGTTCTCATATGAAAGAAATTTTAATATTTTCCAATCTGAGTATGGAGAGAGCCCAACTGTGAACTAGATGCAAATAACACAGTTAAAACTGTAATACATAGTGTTGCAGGAGTTACGATGTGGTGGTGTATATTTGCAGCGGGTGTTGGTAGCTTGATGTTTATTGATTAAAAGAAGTTTTAAGGAGTAAATGTTTATCTACGAGTTATTAATATTAAATTTAAGTGACTGTGTGAATAATTTTGTTTCCACGAGGATAAATTAAATTTGTAATTTTTCTTTATTACTTTATAACGGATATAATAATGTTTTTTTTTTTATTGTATTTGATTTACCTATAAATAAACCAACAAATCATGTGAATGGAATATGGCAATTTATATATATATATATATATATATATATATATATCATGATAGTACACCCAAAAATGTTAACTCATCTTCGAAATTTTTAATATTTGTCATACGCACACCTTCTAAAGTCATTTGGAAATCTCTAATTTAAACTTTTTCTATCTGTTGATTGCTGTTATCGCAGATTTTACCATATGTTTCTAATTCCTGTAATTTAAACTACAAATACTTGCAGAAATAAGCCAACTTATTTTCAATCAGTCTGTCGTTTACCAGTGTTGAATTATATTATGGATAAATGATGAAATTAAATTTTAAAAATTTTATTTTTTTGTAGTTTTTCGATTAGAAAATTTGCGCTTTTTCGATTATTAAAAAGTCAAGCATTTACGTCTATTGCTCTTGTGATTATAAGTCGCTTGAGATACATCTGTTTAATGAGCCCTTAATGGCAGCGTTATAAGGAGTGCCCAAACATGAGTAGAAGAAACGTGAATGGCTCTAAGAGCTGCCTTTTTCACTAGCACACTCAGAGAGTAATTTCAGTGAAGCTATAGTACCGCGTTATCGAAAATGTTTACATATTACATTTTAAAATCGTTTAAGCGTGATCAAAATGTTATAACACATTAAAATTGATCTAGAATTTTGCGTACTTTGTATACGCATTTTATGTGAAATTATGTTTATAACATGTACATCTATTCTGTTTTAGTTAATCAAAAAATTATACGCCCAAACGTATTCCTTAAATCTTCGAAATGGTTAATACTTGTCATACGCATACCTTCTGAAGTCATTTGGATATTTCTAACTAATTTTTTTCTATCTGTTGATTGGTGTCTTTGATATTTCATAAATCGTCCAGGTACGCCCAAGGCGCTATTTGAAATCGGTGAAAATATACACCAATCTGTGGCTGTTGTTATAGTATATATCGGAGCCAGGGGGCACTAGAAAATAATTACGCATTTGAATTTAGTACAACTTTTAACATGTGTATTTTTGTCATTGATTAAATTTATTTTACAAGTATATAATTACTATTTGAAACTTTTTATTTATTAACATCATTTAAAGACTTTTTTGTGGTTACATATGAAGAATGTATGAGTCAATTGGAGTTCACTTTATTTATTTATTTTTTTATTTTATTTTATTTTTTTTATTTTTTTTTTTTTTTGATATGCTAAAGGTAGGTTAAATAAGAATTATACTCTCTACTATGTTCACTATTATAAAACGTATCGATCTTTCTTTAATTTGTATTATGTATGCTTTTATGTAGGTTACATATGCACAGAGAAAACCTATTCATTCTGACAAAAGAATTTTTTGCCAATCGAATATAGTCGGTGCCACGTACTACCAGACAAATTCATCAAATTCTAGAATTTATCGTTTTTCAAGACCGTACGCAGAAAAAAATAAAAATTAATTTTAATTACGAAATTGCTTATATCAATTAAAATTTTGTTTGATTTTGCTCCAATGATAAAAATGATAGAGTTGTTTTTTTTTTTTGTATAAATTTCAATTCTTTTGTTTTTAATCAAGTAAATTACACGTATCATTTTCTGGTCCGCCACGACCGTCATCAGTACCCTTCAGCGTCCCACCGTGGTGTTCTCTGCAAACACCAACTATTTAACTTACAACTTTTTGGGAATAGAATCTGTAACTTATTTTTCCTTATTTGTTATTAATTACAATTATTTTATATTCTCCTTTTGCAATTATTATTGTTTATATGCTTAAAGCTTACACTGTATTCTTCTACAATTATTCAATGAAAAATTAAAAAAAAATTATATGAAAAAGTCCAACAATAAACTATAAACTAATTAATTGAAGAAAATATTAACGAGAAAGACCAAATATGAATAAAATCTAAAGATTTTCCGTCAAATATTGTAATCTTTTATAAATTTCTTATGGAATGAGAGGCATATATTTAAAAATTTTAGGACGTTTTTTTTATGGATAATAAGATTTTATTTGGGAAAATAATATTTGCACAGAGAAAACAGTTTCGTTGTGACAACTGAATTTTTAGCCAACTGAATTTGCTCGATTTTGGGTACTTTCTATACATTCATACCCCAATTATGTATGACGAGTTTTGTCACTTTTCGACTGAAATTCTATTGAGTTTTTATTTTCATATTCTATATGTCACTTGCGACTGTTTGGGTTTTTTTCTGTAATAATGACCATTTGTTATGTTATGTAGTCGATTCAAATGCCAAAATAGCCAGTTATTATTTTCCTACCATTTTCGGTAGTGGAAAGCGAAAAAAGAAAAAAGTATTTTTTAATGATTTTAGTATAAATATAATATAGAGCACTGCGTAGTTTCAAAACGGTTGATTTCAACAATTTACAGAAGAAATATTCCAGTTGTATGTGAATTAAAGTGATTTTGACTTATCCTACTAAAATTTAATGACATTTATATAGGAGGTGTTGTCATTTATGAACCCGAAAAACTTATTCACGCCCAACAATAGGATTACACTAATACATATACATCTACATATATACATATATGGAACTTATGCACTTTAATAGAAGCTACGTCAATCAATTTAACAACTATAAACTCCTTTATCACTAAACTTCTTATATAAATAATTGTTCGACCTAAAAAATGAACCTACAAAGGCAATTTTTGTCACTAAAGATACAGAAGTAAATATTTTTTTACAAAATTTTGGTGATGGTAAAGGACATTCTTTTTCACATATATCCTTTGATATAGGTCATTTACTCGTTTACAAAGCGGTGCTTCTGTTCGAAAAAGATACAATAGAAGTGAAATTCGTTTGCGAAATGTCAAACAAACGCAAAAAATAATTGTTCATTCCATGAAGCAAATGATGTTTCTTTAAATTTATGTATGCATATTTTTTTTGCAATCTGAATTTTTAAGGAACAACGCTTTTGCTTTTCTGAATCCCATCAGCACACTTCAACCATAAAAATATCCAAAATACAATAAACATTTTAAATAATTGCAAATTCGTTATTTTTTATATTTAATATAAATTATATTATTTTTTTCCTTTTTCTTTTTTACAATTTATAATTGTCATATTATTATATCCAATATTATCATATTAAAAAAAATTTTAAATTGTAGAGAAAACTCAACAATCATATTTCCAATTTATAATGTTTTTAATATTGGCAACACCCCATTTGTATCATAGATCTAAATCACGAAACTTTAACGAAAAAATTATATCGACATAGAGAATATCATTTGTGATTGATTTTCATCTACAGACAGAACGTAAAATCGAGATATAGAATAGGGACATCAGTTAAAATTACTGTATAATTTCGGTTATAGCAACTGCTTTCAAGACAAAATAATTCGTTTGTGAAAACTTTTTTTAATTATTGACAAATTAAATTATATTTTACCAATTTACTTTAATAAATTTTAAAGATATATTTCATTACAACTTACTACAATTTTATATTTTATATCGCTGTTGGTTTAATTTTGCTCCATTCTAGTTTTATATGTTCTGCAACACAGAGATAGCTTTGTATATGGGTTCACAAGGTTCTCAGACTTCCAAGATATGTTCATATTTTTGATAGCGATTGCGCAAACTAAATTAAATATATAGCAAGATATAATATAGTTTCTAACGGTCTATTGTTTTGTTAAACAAACCTGTTCTGATAATTTGTTGTTGACGTGTAGCGAGAACCCGAATAACCAATGAATGTTTTTGATTTTGATATCCTACTATCATATGTCCGATTAGAAGTAGGTGTTTGGTTCTTGTACGTATCAAGAACTGCATTTGACTAATCTAAAAAATATGCAAATATTAGCAATGGAAAATGTGTTTATAATATATTAACATTAATGTCTTAACTTCGATTTCTATATTTTTTCGTATTTTAAATATTTTTAAGGCAAATATAAAATTTATTTTTATATAAAAATATATTCAATTTAAATATATTAAATATATTTATTTATAAATAAATCTACTGTAACTCTGCATAGTAACCGCATTGACAAAATTTTAAAAAATGAATAATCGGCTATTGAACTAATAATATATCTTATGTATAAAAATGCATTAAAATATTTAGTTCAGTAATTACGAAGACCATATTAATGGTACACGCTGAGAGAAAAAAACATGGTTACAGCATTGTCAATACAACAGTATTATGTTCTCGTTGTTAATTTTCGCTAATTTTAATAATGCTGTGTTCATGATAACGATGTTTTTGTTTCAGTTTTATCATTCAATGTTTACATTCAATCAAAATTTTAATATAATTGCTACAAAATTTTTATGCTTTTGAATACTTTTACCAGAAACAAAATTTTGTTAATATAAAAAACATCATTATTTCTACAACAATTATATGTTATCAATCTTTTTCCTTGTTCTTGAACCATATTTTGTTTCCAAACCATATTATTATTATTATTATTATTATTATTATTATTATTATTATTATTATTATTATTATTCCTATGACAGTAAAATGTTACAAATCAATATGCTTTTTACAAATATAGTTGAAAAATTCATAACTTGTTTGTTTTTGGACATATTTTGTTTTTAACGTTTTTTGTTTCCATCTTCATTATAATTCTCATTTATTTTATACATGAATAAATATAAGTAGACAAGACTTTATTATATTTGGTGTGATTAATAATTTTGCAACAAATGTAATGTAATGTACAAGTGGGGTATTAATGTAATAAAATGGAATAAGAATATAAAAAAATGAGATCATATTCTGATGGATTGTAATGAAAATGTAGTAAGGTGTTATAACAGTATGAAGAACTCGAACCATAGCATGAAAAAATGAATCATAAAATCGGACACAATATGATGAAATAGAATCATAATAATTATTATTTATAATCATATCTGTTTTTAGACGTTCAATCATAATATGTTGCTCTTAGGTTGTGGTCACTGCAACTATATTTTTTTGAGCGTAGTGACAATCGATATAGTAGCAATAGCTTCTTAAAACGCGACAGTTGAGAATTTGGGAGCTTAAGAATAGTAGATCTATTAAACTTGTATTAAATAGTAGCAATCAAAAATCATTACATCTTATGAAATTATGATAGACACAATCGTTTTCCAAGCTGTTCTTTTTCTGCTTGTGAGAAAGTAGTGATTTGTTAGGGCAGTTATATATTTTCGCTTGTATTTTCAACATTTTCATAGAGCCATCATTGAATTTACTTTTTAATAACCATTAAAAAATCCCAGCAAATAAATTAAAAGATTTAAACTAAACGTAAGTAATTTAAAAATTTAATAATTTAAATATATTATTAATTTTACACTATTTTAAATTTAAATCAGAGACATAATAGTTAAAAAATATTAAAAAAAAAATAATTCATAACAGTTAATTTTAGATTTTTACAGCAATATTATGAATATGATTAAGTCCATATTTTGAAAAAACATAAATACAATGCAACTTTCTCCCATGTTTTAGTCACTGAAGCTATATATATATAAACTAAAAAGATTTTTTATTGCAATATAACAAAACTTTCGATACCCAGCAGTAATGCACATATAGCCTTATGGCATTTTCGTGGAAAATTTCTAATAATGCTTATTGTAACACTTGTTTATAACTTTTGAAAACTAAGTTTAAACTTTACGAAACTAAAGAATTTTTTCTTGCTGATTTTGCACAACTAAAACTATAAACATGTATTGGTAAAAAAAATGTATATACTATACGTAAGAAAAGCGACAGTATAAAATGGAATTGTAAAATTTTGTAATAAAAATAAATTAAGATAGTTACAGTCGGCCAAACAAGGCATTTATGCACTTTAATTTTTAGAAGTGGGTATTATATTTGAACTACGGTCAATTATTTAACGACCCTCATATAATTTGATAAATTATTATCCATTCGTATAAAAATTACTTGTGTCAAATATAATTTTGAAATGTGGGCGATTCAATAAGTCCCAAACTGGGGCTAAATGTATAGAAGATGAGGAATCATAGCTCATTTCATAGATTTTTGTAACTTTTTATACTATACGACTTTGTTTAGAGTTAATTGTAAACATAACACATATTTAACAAAGTCGGTGCAAATGTAGCGAGGCATGTTTGAAGAAGAAAAAAGAAAAATTCACCAAAAACTCGATATCCAATTGAAAGAATCTTTTTCCTCAAAAAATGATTTTTCATCAATTTCATCCACAAATTTTTAGCCCAGGAAAATTAGCCGAAAAAATGATTATATCTCGAAATTTGATTGAAGGAAGTGAATTTTCTATCAATCAAATTTAGTAGATTATGTGAAGTATCTTAAGAAATTAGTTGTAGTTACTGTATAATTTTAGGAGAAGCGTGGAATATAATTCATCTGTTACAACTGAATTTCATTTTAAAATGAACGTATATTTTATTTTTTATTTAATGAAATTTATAGATTCTTATATTTGTATTGTTTTTTTTTTTTTTTTTTTTTTGATAAAATTATTGATACTATTATCCAATGTTTTACATATATTCTGCAAACTGGAATCTGATAAAGATGATATATTTTTAAAAAGAGTTTCCAAGGCATCGCAATCTAAAAAAAATGTTAAGTAAAATGAATTACTGTACCAAACAATATCCACTTCAAACCTTTCTCTTTCTCTAATAAAAAACGATAATGTTGATAAACAACTATTTCCTGAGCAGGATGTTGCGATTTCCTTAACATGAGGCAATGCGCTTTATATTCCTAACAACTTTAGAACACTTCAGCTAGCTTATCTGAAAACAATACAGAGAGATAGTACAAACAGAAAATGTAGGAAAGAGTTTATTTATGCATTAGTCTTACCTTCTTTTGCTTTTAATGCTATAACACAATTTGTACATTAAATATTTAAAACTAAGAATCGTTTTCAATTTTTCTTTGTAGTAATGTACAAATTGTTTTAATAAATTTATTTTAAATTATCAAAATGTTATCGATCTTTGCAAACAGAAACTAAATTCGCAATAATTTATAGGTTAAGAGTATCGAATTGGCTTTATATTTTGGTAACCGAATAGCATATATTCCTACTATGAATAATCGGCTGTTGTAACCGAAAACACGTTTTATTTATAGAAATAATAATAATTACATAATTGCATGAACGATATTAGTGGCACTCAAAAGTATTTTCCAAGTTTATTTTGAAAAAAACATGGTTACGGTATAGTCTCTACAACAATATTGTGTTATCATTGTTAAATTTTATTAATTCTAACAAAACTGTGTTCATGATAAGAATGTTTTTGTTTCAGTTTTATCATTCAATGTTTACAATCAATCAAAATTTTAATATAGTTGTTTAAAAAAGCCTTATTTTTTGAATATTTTAACCAGAAATAAAATTTTATTGATATGAAAAAATATCACTATTTCTACAATCATTAAATATTAAAAATTTTTTTCCTTGTTCCTAAGTCATAACTTATTTTGAAACCATAATAATATTATTATTCCAATAACAACTGAATGTTACAATTATTTATAATACATATTCATTTTACTAATATGGTTGCAAAATACATAACCTATTTATTTCTGAATATATTTTATTTTTAGTACTTGTTTTCAAGTTTCATTATAATTCTCATTTAGTTTATAAATGAACAAATATAAGTAGACAAGTTTGTGTTATATTTGGTGTGATTTAAGTTGTATAAGATAATGATTAACTACTATTAGTTAATTAAAACTATGCTGTATTATCTTGCACAAGATATGTAAGTATAATAAATTGAATTTGTTATTGAAAAAAATGATAGATCATAATAAGATTAATACGAAACACGTTATGAGTAATTTTGAACACTTTATAATTTTTTTTTCTTAATGAAGCTGAATTATAATATGAGAAAATCAGAGCATAATTTTATAAAACTGGATAATAACATAATGAAATATTTAAATACAAAATTCAAAAACTCGGATCATACTATGAAAGGTTAGATTATTTTATGATTATAATGTTCATATTTATTATTTATGAAAATATAGTCCAAATATAATACGTTGCTCTTCAATTATGGTTCCCGAAACAATATTTGTACTCAACCGCCATAGCAAAATGGTCTTAGGAAAATTTTAAATTGATAAACATGATTAATTTTACTATTAGGGTTTACTAAATTTCACCAAAATGGGCAGAAAAAATTGTTTTTTCTTTAAACAAGAATAGATGGACTAGATGGACTTTGACGTGCGAAACAAGAATCTGCTTTTATAAAGCGTAGAAAACCGGATTGCAGAATATTGAAAAATTAGTGAAAGAAAGTGTTTTTATGCTTACCTGAAAAATTGGGGTTTTACAGATAAATTTTTGAATATAAGCCTTCCATATACTCTTTTTTAATAAATGAAAAATTTCAGAAAAAGTGTTATATTTTTCTTTTGACCTCTTGCTATTAAGAAACGATATGACGAATTTATATAAAAATTTATACAAATAAAATCTTACATTCCTATACTACAAACGTGTATACTTTTTCCCCACTACCTGTATTGGACTTTCTGCCAAAAATATCGATATCATGAGTACATCCATGGAAAATAGTTTTCTGGAATGATTATTTTACATCAAAGAATCAATTTTTCGTAAAAAATTTTGATTTTGTTTCAAAGGTTTGACTTTTCAGCAAAAATTTAATTTCTCATCGTCATTTCTCATCATCCACCAATAATTAGACAACTCAACTTTATAAAAAAAATGCCGATCTATAGATCTATAAGGACTTTTTCTTATGAAATTATGCAAATCGGATTATAAATCGAGGGTTGTCATAGAAACAAAGATAATAAGGATAACACTCTTACTTCTGCTTTTATGGTCTTATTTTTAGGCATAAAGCCCTTTCTATCACTCCTATCTTTCACTTTTTTAAATCTGAGTTTTCCTAAAGATTTATATTGTCTTTAACATTTTAGATATATCATAACCAGTGTTGCTAAGAAAGGTCAAACAAGTATAATAAATTCCCTAAAGAATAAGTTCAGAAAAAAGTTAAAATTTATAAAATAGGAAAGATAAACTTATTTTTTCCGTTCTTGTTAGTTTTTTATATTTTTCTAAAGAAATTGTAATAAATTTAAAAATAACAACCAGCAAAATGATTCAATGAAAATCACAAAAAAAATCTCATACAAATTTGTCTTATGTTTCATATGAAAAATGTTTTGAAGTGATTTTTCATCATTTTTGAGCTATAATTTCTTTTTAGTAAAGCATTTACAAATTTTTGGGTGATTTTTCGAAGTAATAAGATTTTCTAAATTATTTTCATATATAGTTTCAATTTCAGTTGAAATATATTAAAAAACTATTATAATAAAGCGCTGCAGGTTATATTTGATATAAAATACAAATAATGGCAATTTTTTATGCGAATATATGCACTAAAATGCACAAATTTATAATTCTGAAAAAATAAAATTTATAATAACAAATAAGAAATTATTTTCTTCTTTGTGGAAATGATAATATTTTAGCTTTTCAAGGCCATTTTAAGAGTCAAAAATACTGGAAAAAAGCTAGAAACTAAAACGAAATCTTTGATTCTAAAAGCAAGTTAAAAAGGTTAGATTTAGTCTTAAAAAGGTTAAACTAGCAACCCTGGCCATGACCTTTTCGATTAGGATATATAATGCTATTAAAATATCAACAAAAGAACCTGCATATATAATAAATTATGTTACATTTCTTCAGGACGCTTTTCTCACTGCCCACTTCGAGTAGGTACTCGCTTAAAAGAAAAAAAATATTAAGTGTGAAAATAAAAATTTATAAAAAAAAGAACACATACAATATAATAAAAAAAAAAACTTACAAAGTTTTATGCAAAACTAACTCGCAGTTCAATGATGATGTTGGAAAAATATGTTACCAACAACTAGCAAGAAATTTCTAAAACAAAATTTTGTAATGAAAATGTTAGAAAAGAAAAAAAAAAGTTGACCATTGCCCTAAAGAAGAAAATGAGCAGGCAAAAACAGAAAAAATAAATTGAAACAAAATGTTATGCTAGTTCTTGCATACAGTTTTATTTCTTTTTCCATTAGAAGAAAAAACGAAATAAATATTGCCGTAAACGTTTATTAAGCTTAAATAAATTTAATTGTGCTAGAAAAAAAACGTTAAAAATTTATCTATGTGTATTTTCTTAGTATTTTATGAGTTTAAATAAAGACTAAAATAAGTGCAAAATCTGCATGAAATATATAAAATCTAACAAAATCAGCAATATATTTGAGTTTATATTATACATTGACGTATGTGATATTAAATGAATTAAATATCATGAATACGTTGGGAGTTACAGCAGTTCATAAGTAATGTGACCAGAGGGTTTTCGTCAAAAAGCGGGATTATGAAGACAATTTTATGAAAGAAACGGGCTTTTGACGAATTTTATAAAAAAGAGGGATTTTCTCTTTATATCTCTATTCTAAATCAGCTGTTCTTCTTAAATCCTGGCTCGCGATCCACTCGACATGTGACAGCTAAAAAACGACTCGTGCTTTGACATATGCTCATTTTAATGTGTTTCATAAAATATTAAAAAAAATCAAGTTAAATTTAAAATTAAAATTCAAACTGGGAATAAATAAAAAGCAAAAAAGAAAATAAGTATTGCCGTAAACGTTCATTAAGCTTAAATAAATTTAATTCTGTTAGAAAAAAAATGTTAAAAAAATGTTTCCCTAGTTTCGTTAAATTTTAAATAAATACGAAACAAATGCAAAATCTTCATATAATATAAAAAATCTCAAAAAAATCACCAATATATTAGATGTATGAGTGATATTAAATGAATTAATTATTACTCATACGTTGGGAGTTACTTCAGTTCATAAGTAATGTGACCAGACAAGTGGAAAGATAATTTTATAAAAAAGGCGGGCTTTTGACGAGTTTTATAAAAAAGAGGCATTTTCTCTTTATATCTCAATTCTAAATCAGCTGTTCTTCTTAAGTCCTGCCTCGCGATCCACTCGACATGTGGCAACTAAAAAAGGACTCATGCTTTGACGTAGGATAATTTTAATGTGTTTCTTAAAATATTTTCAAAAAAAAGTACAAGTTAAAATTTAAATTTAAATTCAAATTGGGATTCAATAAAAAATAAAAAAAAGAAAATAAATATTGCCGTAAACGTTTATTAAGCTTAAATAAATTTAATTCTGTTAGAAAAAAAAAAAACGTTAAAAAATGTTTTCCTAGTTTTGTACGAGTTTAAATAAATACTAAAACAAATGCAAAATCTGCATATAATATAAAAAATCTAAAAAAAAATCACCAATATATTTGAGTTTATATTACACCTTGACGTATGAATGATATTAAATGAATTAAATATTACTCATACGTTGGGAGTTACTGCAGATCATAAGTAATGTGACCAGAGGGTTTTTGTCAAAAAGCGGGACAAGCGGGAAGATAATTTTATGAAAAAAGCGGGCTTTTGACAAGTTTTTTAAAAAAGGGGGATTTTCTTTTTATAACTCAATTCTAAATCAGCTGTGTATATTAGGTCCTGCCTCGCGATCCACTCGACATGTGACAACCAAAAAACGATTCAACTTTGACATATCATATTTTTAATGTGTTTTTTTAAATATTTTCAAAAAAATTCCAAATTAAATTTTAAGTTTAAATTCAAATTGGGATTCAAAAAAAAAAAAACAAAAAAATGTAACAATTTTTCAATTTGTTATCAAAAGTTAATCCTAAAAACATATTTCTAAAACCTAAAAATAAATTATTATACTTAAAATAAAAAAAAAAATAAAAATGGTATTTTCCCACTTTAACATCAAATGTTATTAGCAAATGAGGCTCAATTTGAAGATATTTGATTGGAAATACTTTTAGATAAATAAGTAAAAAGAAATAAATTAGTGTTTTATTATTTTATTCAGTGGTTTTATTTAATGGCTATGTATTTTTGATGAGCTAAAATTTTTAAGATTCATCTTCAGTGCTTTACAAAGTATTTTTGAGCTCGTTCTGAAAAAAATATTAATAAATTTCTTTTCGCAGAATCTTGGGTCCAAAAGTGGACTTTTTTGGTATATTGTGGCAACCACGATTCGATATTTTTTGACAAAAGTATATAAACAATTCATATTTATTAACTTTTTGCGAATAAAATTATGAATGAACATGTACAGAATTTTTTAGATAATTTTTAATAAGTTTCACCAGAATGCAACTTAAAATCTTTCTTAGGGAACAAGATTTAATTTCCTTAAAATGATGAAAATTTTCAACCTATTTCGCAAAAAACTAAACTTTTTTTTTCCAAAATATACCAGGCGTGAAATTTTCTATCACTAAAGCTGAATTTAAGAAAAGTAAAATAGTGAAAAAACAAACGCGTTTAAAAAGAAGAGTCAAAAAGTTTAAAACTTCTAATAATAAAAAAATAACATGTGAAAAATCATCAACTTTTCAATTAAGTTTTCTTTGGAAATGCGTTTATAACAATTCATTAGGGCTTTCGGTGACAAGTAATTTTACAAACTATTTTTATTTAAACTAAAAATATTTATAAGAATGTTATAGAAAACGCAAACAAGGAAATAAAATAAGTAATGCTTAAAGCTAAAATAACGGTATTTCTATATAAAAAGTGGGAAAATATCTTAAGTGGTATCCAAGTTTCAAAAGTGTGATAACTCCGTCAAAAGCGGGATTACTGGTCACGTTATAAGTAATGTAACTTTTCTTATTACTCTGATTTAATATGCAACGGTGTTGCAAAACATGTTTGTTGCTAAAAATCAAATTCAAATTGCTTAAAGTAACTTAAAGCATCATCAACATTTGCATACATATTTGTTTTTAGGCAAGAGGACTGAAATCAGTTGAATTAAACTTAGTGTTGCAAAGTACAATAAGCTTTGTTGCCAACCTTCAGTCTGTGCTAAAATTTTATAGTTTTGTTTAGAAAAAAATGCCTAAACTCAGTCCTTATATTTTATGTTCATATGCGCTTATTGAAACTTCCAAGGAAATATATGTTGTTATTAACTTATTTGTATGCCATAAAATTAATTTATGTTCTTCTTAAATTTGCTTCTTATAGTCCTCCTGCGACTGCAGTAAAATGTTGCTACCTCTAATCTCACCTTCTTCCTTCCATTCTGCCCTCATTCTTCTTAGTAATGAGGGTTGCTTGTTTGCGCATTTGTTTTAGCTTGAACTTCAGTCTTATTTATTATTTAAGTGTTGCAACATTTCATTACAAGGCTAATGCTACTTATGCAACATATAACATACTTTAGTGTTATGGTAATTTATAAATACATATATAAACATAAAGAAACTTTCTATTTGAATTGAGTTGCAGTTATGATGAAATCACAAAATCATATTATATATGTTCTTACATAAAGCTAAATACAAAATACGAATTCTTAAAATATGAAAAATTTTAGTTCAGACATTTAATTCTGGTAGAATAATTTTCAAAGACATACACAGTGGAAATAATTATTATTTTTATGAAATTAAAGATGGAAAAAGCAGCTTGATTTAAAGATCATCAACTAATTATTTGCACATTAACATATTTTCTACCAAATGAAAGCTTAGCTATTCATAGTTTCTTGGAACTTATATCATTTAATTTTCCAATTGTATTCACTTAATGAGATGACTTCCATAATATTATCATAAATCTAAATGAAGAGAAATAAAAAAATATCAGAAAAGCGGAAAGTAAATTCATTACAAATAAAACAGCTTTCTTTCGGAAACTTTTACTTTGCAATCAGTTCTTTTATTGCGATAATAAGTTATTTTATTTTTTACTTTCTTTCATTGTATTTTTTTTTATTTTTCTATAATAAACAACATCACGCTGATGCTGGTACAAAATATCACTTTTTATTTTCACTAGGGATTGTGAAACGGGAATTTCCGAGAAAAGTTTGCTTATATTCTCATAAAAACGGGAAATTTTTAAACATTTGTTGCATTTTAGTTTGAAATAATATTTGGTTTTTATTAAAAAACTAGTTCATTGAAAATTTTATATTAATATTTTTGCTCAAAACAAAAAATAGCACAAAAAATAATGAAATAAGATACTTATAATTCTAATACGATTATTGTCAGAAATTAATAATTTTATATAATTTCAAATTATGTAAGAGTATTCGAAGAAATGTCCATTTGAATGCTGCATGTATTTCTTAATAACCAAATAATAAATATTTATAGCTAATTATATACAAGTGGAATATCCTGTCAGAAATATTCAAAATATTTAAGAAAACATTACGCTCTAGTAGCCCATCTTAAACACTTCATGTTTTAAATCATCAGGACTTAAAATTATTAACAACTATATCTATTACATAGTAGTTTTGGAATACTAAGTATCCACTTCTTAAAACGATCTCCGTATTAAACAAAATACATAATTAGCTATTTAAAATCGCCAAGTTTGTCCAAAACATTTGTTCAATTCTATAGAAGAACAAAAGTAATCTTGTAACAAAAGCAAGATGGTTCTAAAAAAAACTGTAACCAAATTATTCATTACATATCGTCGCTGAAATAACAAAAGAACTAGTGAAAACTCTTGTAATTAATTTTCCACTTTTTTATTAGACTATATGATTTTTTTTTTTGTTCGCTATTTATTTACAAATCTGAGTTTTCTCAAATAAAACATGTGGTTTAAGTAAGTTCGAATTTTATCGGGAATATCGAGAATTCCAGAGAATACGATTTTTTCTCCTTCCCGTTTCCTCGGAAGGTAAAACATTTGGGAATTCCCAAGTCAAAATTTTCACTCGAAATACAACCTAATGTACATTTTCATGATAACACCACATAACAATTTCCAAAAATTTCGAAATTTTGAGATATTGCGAAAAAAAACTCCTTCTAAGCTGAATTTTAAGTCAATGTAAAATTTTCAAATAGACTTAGAAAGCAGAAGAACATAGCTTTTTAAACCATATTAAATCTTTTATATGCAATACACTCCACAGTGGGGCAGAAAGAAATTTTTTGGAAAAAAATCTGTAACTTCTAATCTGCTAGTTGGATTTACATAATATGTTACACAGCATTATCAAAGGAGTGTACAATTTTAAGCTTGGAAGGAGGGGCATTAAGTACTCCTCAGGAACGAAGCTATTGGTATTCAAAATAGGGTACCTCAAATTTTAAAGTAGCATACTTTTGGTTCTGTAAAAGGTACTGATTTAAATTTGTTAGTTTTCGTTAAGAATTATGTTACCTAGAGAAGATCGTTTATTCGAAAAAATGAACAAATTATAGTATTTTTTTATTTTATTTTATTTTTTTTTTTTGATTTTATCTCTAAAAAATTTTTGGTAGTCGAGATATCCTAACGAAATTTTAAGTAATTTTTGATTTTATCAATCCAAACGGTACAATTTAAAAGATTTCAGATTCTTGTTAAAAAAATCCATAACTCCAAAACCAGCGAAGAAAATCCCAAAATGCGATTTTTGAATTTTGCCCATAAAGTCCACGTTTATTACAGGTCTGGAAAAAACCGGTGGCAAACTCTTTGGAACAGATTAGGATTTTCAAAACTGTATTCGGTTTGCAGAACTAGCCTTTGGGATTTTATAACATGTAGGCTAAAAGGCAAATTTTAAATATAAAATAGGCCAAGTTCTGTACTTAATCTAATTAGGTGTTTGAGTTTGTTTTTAATTTGGAATCATCTCTGTAAAAATATTTTTTCGGAAAAGTAAAAAATTATTTTATATTCTTAAAGAAAATTTAGGGCTTGATTCAGTATGACAATCAAATTGTTTGAAAATAAAATTTGTATGAAAACTACTCAAAAAAAATTTGAAAAAATGAGTAATTTTCATACAAACAATTTGATTGTCGTACTGAATCAGGCCATTAATTTTAGAGAAAAAAAAAACACAAAAAATTTTTTAAATTTTCAAATTCAAAATCGCTTATTTTTGGATTGGTAATATACATTAATTTTAAGTTTTCTCTGTTCGATAGCTAATTTTATTCTTTAACAAATTAGGTAAAAATTTAAGAAAATCGGATATAAATATTGTGCTAAATATTGGAAAAACTGGACCAAGATTACGTAAAATTGAGAAAGTTGAAATTTCAAATGCAAATACCTTGAAAACTCTATAAAAATATTTGAAATTTGATAAGAAACAAAAATTTGATAAGCGGTTAGAAATTTTATATGTCAGAGGTACATTTTTTGAACCGTAGTAGCTCCGCTACTGAAGCGACCTCCTTCCAAACTTATAATTTTACAGATTTATTTAAAAAAAAATTTGACTCTGTCTCACTGTTCACAACACTTATGTAATGATTTATGAAAAATCTTTAAATTTATTTTACTTACCTTTTTTGAAATTTTGATTTTGATGTACATTTTTTGGATTTTTTTCTTAACAATCTACATATAAAATTTTAAATGCTAATTTGTATAGAATGAAACGAGTTAGCCCCATATAAAAATTGTTATAAACTAAAACAGTTGTTAACCATTTTCTAAACTTTATTAAAAAATTAAATATCTAAGTACTTAAGGTACAGCATTTTTTTATATTATTTTTTGAAAAAAAAAATGAAAAATGTGCAAACTTAGCTAAGAAATATTAAAGTAAAAGTGTAGGAAAAAGCAGTTTTCAATATCCAGTTCCAGCACAATTTGTTTCACTTACTGCACAGGCGTAAGTGAAAAGATTTTTGCTAGAACTGGATATTTAAAATTACTTTTTCCAACTTAAAAAAAATATACAAATGACTCATTTCTACAATACTCAGCAACTATAAATATTCACATTACAACTTTGTGTCACTCGTCTCTGCAATTTTTAGCAACAAGCTCAAACCATTGTAAAGTATATTTTTGTACAGTTGCGCATGCACAATTTTGCTAAACTAATATTACGCAATAATATTTATTTTCTATTGTTGATTTTACTTTGCTGCTATGTTTGCATGTTTAGTAGCCTTATTGTTGACAATTCAGTTGCTGCTAGACTTTTTTACATAAAAGTTAAAAATATAAACCAACACACATACAAACATACATACAAATATATATATCAACTTAAATACACTGGGTTAAATTTCATCCATTATGCATTTTATTCTTATACATAAGCAGTCCTTGAAGCATCGAAATTTCAAAACAAAAAACTTCTAAATTACCCAGTAGAATCTTCCATTGCCTAATGATGAGTCAAAATGCTGTTATAATAACAATATACTAGTAGTTTTGCCATATAACTATAGCATAAAATCGTCAAAATTTGACCAAAAAAATCGTAAAAATCGACATAATATTTTTGAAATCGTCAAAAGATCGGAAAAATTAAAATGCATATTTTTTTTGGCAATTTATGTTCATATTAAAAAAATAATATTAAGTTTTGAAACACCTTGTTTATTAAATATATTTTCAGCATTGTATTATATTATACAAAATTTGAAAAATACGAACAAATTAAGATTACCGACCCAATTAAAATGAAAATATTTTCTTTTGTGTAGCAGGCCTTTGGCCGCACTCAGGGATTGCATAAATCCTCTCAAGGATTTAATGAATATGGTCATATTATATATCATTCAAAAGGTATTTGAACTTTTAAATCGCATATGTATTAATAAAGATATTCAGAAAAATATATCCAAATTATAGAGATCCATAACTCATAAACTAAAAGTGAGCGTCTAAAACTACTTAAATTTCTTTAATCATAATAAAACTCAATTCAAAAAATTACTCAAAAATTCACAGTATTGGTTTTATTTTCAATTGATTTTTTTTTTACTACTTAACACATTCTTAAACTTTTTTATCTATGATCAAAACTATTTTATATCTATATATATAAAAGAAAGTGATGTTAGTTACTATTGTTATAACTCAAGAACGACTAGACCGATTTTGATGATTCTCACCAATTCGGACCGGTCACCGGCCAGAAAAGGATAATACGAAAAAAAATTCGCGAAAAATCCGCGATAAAAAAAACTTTTCTTTGTCATAATTTCTTTGCCTTAATAATCATTAAAAATATTTTTTTTAATACAAATTATAACAATTACTGTTTCTGTTTCTATCGAAACGCTTACTTTTTTGTGCAATTTGTTTTCTGGTGGTGGTGTAGAATTCTATTTCCAAACGGTAAGTTCCAAGTAAAGCTCATCATTTAGTGAGGTTGTGATATTTAAAACCATTTGTTGTATTTTTGGCATTCGTTATTAAGTGTTATTCACAATGCCGCGACCCCGGAGATCTAATATTTCGCGTCGAACACGTAATGCAAGTACTTATCGTAATATCGTCAATCAATTGAATATATATGAACGAAAAATCGCACGAGAACAACCCCGTATTAGTTTGGCCCGACTTCGTACATCACAAACGCAGGAAGAAAGGCAGGCGAGAAATGAAACGACTCGGTTAGCAATGAGAAATCGTCGAGCAAATGTAGCAATTCAACAACTTTAAAATTTTTAATCAACGCATAAGAAGAATTGCTTCAAGTTCTGATTTGAATCAAGCAGCGTTCCATTACAACTGCAATTTCGACTACAGCTCTCATCATTCCGTTCAAAAAAAAGACATTGTCTATCCGCTAACCTTAAGATGAAGTAATAAATAAATATAAATTCAAATTTGCCTTAAATACATGCGTATATTTTTTGATTGAGCCCACATCTACATCATATTTAAATTCTTCTGTAAAAAACACTTTATAATAGGTATTCCTTAGATTTTTATTTAAAGGTCGTAAATTTTGTTAAAATATCAATTTAAATCGTTCAGTAATACAACACTAATGTTTGCTTAGGGCCAGCAACGCGGCTCGGGTCAGCTTCTACATCATATTTAAATTCTTCTGTAAAAAACACTTTATAATAGGTATTCCTTAGATTTTTATTTAAAGGTCGTAAATTTCGTTAAAATATCAATTTAAATCGTTCAGTAATACAACACTAATGTTTGCTTAGGGCCAGCAACGCGGCTCGGGTCAGCTAGTATGTGTATAAAACAACATTTTTCTTTTCATACAAAAATTTTATTTCACTATTTACTTGTTAAATTGGAGTAAAAGTTAAACTTCTATTCTCTCTCAAAAATCAGATGTAAACAAGAAAATGTACGAGAAATCGTACAAATCGACAAATCGCACTTTGGAATTTTTACAGTAAAAAATCATCAAAATGCAGATAAATCTACAAATCTGGCAGCAGTGTAAGCTACTTAAATTTTAGCAACTTAACCGATTATTTTAAAACGGTGATGTTATTAGATGTTATTGATTGATGTTATTAGAGGCAACTAGTTACCATATTTACTTCCAAATAGGATCTTAAATAATTAATTACTCTAATATAAATGCACAACTAGTTATATGTAATGCAGAGAAAAGTTAACTGTTGACGCAAGACAACCTATATTGCAAATGGGATGGATGCAAATGGGTACCTACTATAACAGCAAAATCAAAGAGCAAATTTCAAATTGGAGAAGAATGTCCAGCACAACAAAGAAAACACATACACTGGTGTATTTTCCATTTAAAACAATGTTGTGTTGTTTCCTTCTTTAGTTGTTTTCTTCAATTTAGCAATCACAAAATATTGGTGATAATTTCAGTGCAATATTCCTATAAACGCAGTCGAGAAAAATTTATCTAAAAAGTTATTACAAAAAAAAAAAATATATATATATATATATATATATATATATATATATTCAATATAATAGAAGTGGTAGTGTCTTATATTTTTATAGAATGTAAGAAGTTGAATTTAAAAAGAATCTTGCGAAAAATACTTTGTGTCCAATAAGATTAATTAATGATTATTAACTTAATCTAACTGAGTTGTTACAAAAAAATAGGGGTGTTAGAGATTTCTCTAAAAAAAAGTTTTTTTTAAGGTTTTATTTTAAATAGAAGTGGATACTAAATATCATAAGGTTACGGTAAATCGTTTTTTGTAAACTGTAAATATAATTATGCATTCAGTGGGACGAGGAGAACACTGTTTGGAAGAAAAACGCGCTCTTATAAAGGATAAAAAGATAAAAGATAAAATAGAAACCAGCGGCGGTAGATGCAAAACATCTATCGCGGACAACCGAGTTTTTGTAAGATACAGCAAGAACAATCCTTTGCCGTCATCAAATAAAATAAGAAAGGAGCTCGACATTAATGTGTTAGTACAGTAACTATACGCAGACGCTTTTTGGAGAACAAATTATTCGCCAGAAGTCAAAGAAAAGTTCCACTCTTGGCAGTTTTAATTATTTGTTTTGTCACTAAGTGAGCAATAAGTATAAGACCGGTCCTTAGTAAGTTATTTTAGATAAAATCGAATAAGTTCTACAGGTTTTATCTGATTTAAAAATCGTAAATAGTGTTATGTTGGCAACAAAAATAACTTTTACAATTGTTATATCGTTGCATAGACTTTTACTAAAAAAATTGCACTAAATGTCAGCTAAACTCAAATATTTTTGGAAAAAAATTATTTCTTCTGGATGTTGTATAAAAATTTGCTTCTAATATTTGACCAAAACATGAAAAATAAGTTGTTGAAAACCCAGATCTTTGTAATTCATAAAAAGGTTAAAAAAATAAATAAATAAATAAGAGAATAACAATATTAGTGATGTATTTATATGGAAACCTACCCAAAAATACCTTTTTTAGCATAACTCGAAATTTTGGGTGTGTATCATATTGTAATGTCCTTATGTCATTTTTATAATGTCCTCAGGAAGGCCCCTTTCATACAATACACAGTGGGGTAGAATCGAAATTTTTCGGAAATAAATCCGTAACTTCTGATCGGCCGGTTGGATTTTCATGAAATTTGGTACAGGCGTAGCGGAGGAGTGTACAATATTAAGTTTGGAAGAGGGACACAACAAACCTGTCAGGGGCGGAGCTAAGGGGGCTCAAAGTTAGGTACCTCTGACATAAAAAATTTTTAATCGCTTGCCAAATTTTTGTTTCTCGTATGATTTCAAATATTTTTATATATTATTGTAGACACTGGTAAGACCTATAAAAAACATGCTTATATGTCCTATTTATCTCTTATAGCTTTCGAGTGATTTGCGTTTGAATTTTTAAGCACCATAATTTTGCATGTTCTTGGTCTAGTTTTTTTCATATATATCCTAGTATTTCCGACCGAATTTATCAGTTTTTTTCTTAACTAGTTAAAGAACAAAATTATCTATTGAATAAGAAAAATCTGAAGTCGATATCTTTTGAAATTTGAATTTTGAATTTGAAAATTGCAAAAAGACGACTTTTTGTGTTTTTTTAGCCGAAAAAGTATCTACACTCTTTTTTATCTAAAATAAAATTTTCTTTAGCAACATGTAATAATTTTGCACTTTTCTGAAAGCTAACTTCACAGAGATGACTTTAAGATAAGAAACTCAATTGGTCATGGTACATACTCTCCCGAATTCGACACATTTTATATGAAAGTTTTGATTTTAGACCAATTTTCTCAAATCCCAAAGCACCAATCGACAAGCGGAATATACTTTAAGAATCTTCAATATGTTGTTAAAAGTTTCGAATCAAAATCTACGGGACTTCGGAAAAATGTGGATTCTATAGCCAAAAATGTAAAAAATCCCATTTTTGGGAATTTTGATTAGTTTATTTGGGAATTCAGGAAAACCCTACCCCTGATTGAAATTTGGTTAACGCGCTTTTATTTATGCTGACAGGATCCACATACCCTGCAAATTTCATTAAGATATCTTCATAAATAAATATGTTATTACAATTAAAAAACTAGTATTTTCTCCAAAAACCCTAAATTGGGCCTTTTGTTTGGTTTATTTCTAAATAGCGAAAGAAATTTTAAAAGTATGTATTCCAAATTAAGCTTATCCTTTAGCATATATAATTTCCGATCTACTGCAAAAAGACTCAAGTCAATGTCATGCCTCATTTCAGAAATATGCGCCTTTAAACTTTTATATTTCCATTTCATTTTATATATGACTATATTCTTACAAACTTGCAACTTTTGCGTTTTTGTATACTTTTAATAATATCTATACACAAAATATTTTTGTAAAAATAATTAACAAATATTTTTTATTTTTAATAGGGTTGCCACATTTCCCAAATTTAAGTAAATCTTTATTCTTTTCTAAGCATTCATATATTTCTATTAATGAATTTAAAATAACTAAACAACCAAAAAATGTCTATTTAAACTTAATCAATTAGTATTTTATTAGTTTACACTAATGGTGTTTACCTAAATTTAACAAATTTATTTATCTGTTGGTGATGGTTAAAAATTTATATATTTATGATCTAGTGGCAATATACAGGTATCCTTTCAGGTACCTAACTTTGAGCCCTATAGCTCCGCCCGTGAGGGGTTTGTTGTGCCCCCCTTCCAAACTTAACATTATACACTCCTCTGCTACGTCTGTACCAAATTTCATGAAAATCCAACCGGCCGATCAGAAGTTACAGATTTATTTCCAAAAAATTTCGATTCTGCCCCACTGTGCAATATGCCATTTCTCAGGAGATTTTTTGCATTACAAGTAATAATTATGGACTTAAAAATTCTAGTATCAGTATTTTAAATAAATTTTATTATAATAATATAAGAAAGAAAAGTATTTTAATTATGTAATTATTTATATCCAGAAAATTTTGGTTTAACTGTGCACCAACTAACAAAATTATAATATCAGAGACCGGATTATAATACTTAAAAATCCAAATTTTAATTTTTATCTCAATCGAAAAAAATAATAAAATCATATTTATTTATTTTCTTCAATAGTTTAATTTTTTTTTTTACAATTTGGTCAAAATAAAAAATATAAATATCATTTCTGATATTTCACAGAAAAAAATTCAACTGTCACTAAAACAACACATTTATTTACAAATTTTTAAATTTGCATCTCTTACCAAAATGACTATTTTATCAATTACTAACACAAAAAAGGAAAAAGCTAAAAATTGTTTTAATTAAAAAGTTTATTAAATCAATCAAGTAGACGATTGAATGAATTAAAAATTTAAATGAGAAAAAAAGAATCTTGTTTGAATGTAATTTTAATATTTATTTTATTTTTGCTTTAAGTGAAAAGAAAAAAATTAAATGAAAGAAAAAAAATTATTTTGAATTGCTTGAATACATTAAATAAATATATTGGATTACAGTTTTTTTTATTGTTTTATAATGACATTACTAATAATTTTTTTGTTAAAAGTGTCCGTTTTGACAGCCAGAATCTCAAAACACGTAGTACACACCTTTTAAACTACCATATTTAATATACTTCCAAAAATGTTGTTTTTATTAGCTGCAAGCCAGAGACGTGCGCCGAACGGCTGAAATTCGGCTAAACCGAGCCGCCAAGAAATATTTGGAGGCCGCCGCCGCCGTAAAATTTTCCGTTTAATTCGGCTTAAAAGCAGCCACCGTTTTTAAATTCTTTTTGAAAAAATATGTTAAAAACGAAACTTTTTTATTATTTTAATGCAGTATTTGTCATTTATGTTGTATTTAAATATGAAAGAAAAATATTTGCATCATTTTGAACTTCAAATAATTATAAATCAACCAAGTATTTTTGGTGACTTTTAAGCTAATACTGTAAAAAAATAATATTAACAGGTGCTAATAAATTTTAATGAGCCTTAACCGACATCCTGCGAGATATCTAAAATAAACACGTACACAAGATTTTGTCAGCTAATAAATTACTTCTATTCACTAACGATACGTGGTTGGGAATTATCAAAATAATTGATATAAATCCAAAAATATCCTTAGATCACTCGCATATTGTTTCTATATTTTTTCAATAAATTAATAATTCTGTTTATACTTTCGCTGGAAAAAATCTCGTCCTATTTTTATGAACAATGTTAATCAATGGGGCATGAAAATATAAAATTTTTAATTAGAAAAATATGTGTGTAATATCAGCCGGCTGACAGCCGATTTTAAGCCACCGTCGAAGCTTTTCAACAGAAGCCGCCGCCGCCGATATATATATATATATATATATATATATATATATAATATATATATATATATATATATATAATATATATATATATATATATATATATATATATATATATATATATATATATATATATATATTTGAAAATAAAAATCCCCCACACATTTTTTTGAACAAACTAAAAAATATTTGAATCAGTAAAGATACTTATAATGACTAAAAAATAAAATTAAAAAGTTTATGGGTGCTTGGATAATATGTATTAAATAAATGAAAATTATTGAAAGTAAATGCATACGTGTGGACTTTTCCATAGAACAATTATGTTTGGTACGAATATTATCATATTATGGTTTCTCTATTATGGTAAATCATATTATGTTTGAATAAAAGGTAATAAAACGGCTGAATTATATTAATAAAAATATTATAATATGTTCATCAAATAACCGTGGTTTAGTTGAAATATAATCGTAATATGGTTGCTCTGCAGCCATATAATGGTTGCATATGTATTTAGTTTTATGCTTGTAAAAAAATCTGGCTAAAATTCAATAAAATATGAAATAAAGTTGAGCTGCAACCATGATAGGGCTGTAACCATAATGTGGTTGAGACATAGTAAAATTATGTTTGAGCTGCAACAATATTACGAATATATATGTACACCTTATGTAATGTGGTTGCACAGCAATACCGCAGTTGGTGAGAATAATGACATTACTAAAAAATTTTTTTTTTTTGCTAAAAGTGTGCATTTTGTCAGCCAGAGCCTCGAAACACCTAGTACACACTTTTTACACTAATTTATTAATATATTTACAAAAATATTATTTTTTATATACTGTAAGCATGAATGTTGCTCAACATATTATAATGTAAGCAATATATGTTGAAAATACACAATTAAACAACTTATTTACTCTTTTTGTTTATTATGTAATTAAAACTCATTTTTATTCATATTTATCCGCATATTTATTGAAATATAAACTATTGTATTTCTTTCCTTTCATATTATGAATTTAAACAATTTTCCCAATCCTAAGATTTGTAATTATTATTAGGTATCTAATTTTATTTCAATTCATTCCCAACTTAAATACGTATTCAGTATATTTTAAAATATATTTTAAATGCGGCGACAGACAACAAGCAACAAGCAAACTGAACTGAATAAAAGTCAGCAACTTCATTTATTTTCAGAACTCATAATGTATACTGTTGTCCATAAAAAGTAAACATATTGTTATTAACACAAAATAATAAATGTAATATTTTTGTGGAATGAAAATTATATTGTTGTTTTTTTGTCATTAAAAATCCAAAATGTTGCGCCAACCATGAAACTATAAAATTGAGAACAAAAATAATATATATATATATGCGTAGAAAATAATATTGTTATGGCATCCACCAAACCGTGGAATTTAGTTGAGGTAAGCGAAACTTAACAGTCATCGATAATTAGGTGTCCACTGCGTGAGATAGTCGAGGTCAAAGGTTATAAAAGCCATTTTCCACAGGTACATATATATATATATATATATATATATATATATATATATATATATACATAGATGTTTTACAACACTTTGACTCTAGTACATATAATTACCCAAATATTTACTTCATGTAGTTTCAGATAAATGTTGTAGAAATTAAAGATTTATTTATTCCACTACTATTTATGGTGAAGAATATAAAAAGCTTATAATACAACTGGGTATCTAAAATACAATTTTAGTACTAAATTAGTTCGAATTTTTTACTTTTACTTATAATTTGTTGCTATTTTTGAGGGAAAAAACACTGAAAAGATACCTTCATTTCTAGAAAGATTAAAATTCCAACCCTTTTTACCCTTTTCTTAAAATTTTGTATTAAAATTCCTTCAGAAATGGCCTATATTTGTGCAAATTTTATGTATTCTGAAATTATACAAATACAACATATCTCAGATATTTATATGCGTTAAACCTCTATTGCGAGGAAAAATGGTGTATTGGGTGAAATAATGGACCGATCATAGTTATTTCCAGTATATTTTGCCTTTGTAACCGCATGTATTAAATTTGAAAAAACGATCGTTAAAATCGTTACAAATAATTCGGCGGATTTTGTAAATGTGCTATATATGCGATTTATTTCAGTAAAAAAACATCCGTTATATTAAAATTTGAATACGAATATCAATACGCTTAAAAACTACTTAATATCTAAAGTTAGTAAAGAAAAATTGTTGTAACTTCTGATCCCATTGAGATTACATTTTGACATTGATTGCAGACATCGTGTATAAAAATAGTGAAAGGTAAGATCCAAAATCCAAGGATAAAGAATATTTTTTCATTTTAGAGATACTTGCAGCAGAAGATGTTTAATTGTTATGACCATATCATAAAGAATAATTGCAGTCCTTTCCAATGACACCAAGTTGAAATCCGATAATGCACGTAAAAGTTACTCAAACTTAAATTATGCTAATATTTGACAGAAAAGCTCGAGGTATCCAAATTTAGAGGTTCTTAGAATATGAACCATTGGCGATATGATGCATGTTGATATGCCATATGAAGCGCACTGAAGATAAGATTATATGTGCTGAATTTTATTAAAATCGTTGACGGTAATAATCCGAACTGGGTGGACAAATTTTGGAATTGCCCTATATATATTTTTTTATCCCTAGCTAGCATGGAATTGTTTTTAAAAACAGTTACATATACCAAATACATATATAGTAATACCAACAAAAATATGTGTTAGTACCTAGAAAATTCGAGTTCTAAAAAACTCGGTCGCGATAATGAAACTGTTTTCTCTGTCTAACTAGAAATCGCATTACAAAATTTCAGGAGGATCGACCCATAATTGAATATAGTTCCTATATAAAATCTACTCCAGAAAATCTTATTAAACACCTAAATTTTATATAAATGCCAGATTATGAATCAGTCAATTTTAAATATGTATGTGAATCGCAGTGTTAAGTATAACAAAGATCCGTTCATATATGTTCATATTTTCTATATAAGAACCACTCCAGAAAATCTATTTAACACGCGTTCTACAACTATTTTTCTTGTTAATAATTCATAAAGTATATAAATAAAAACTCATTTCGCAGATTAAAGACACATGTAACGAATTTGAAGTTGAATAAATAGAAATACTCAATTTATCGTAGCAAGTCTTTTAAATAATGTATATATATATCAACTTTATTTGGAAAACTTCTCTACAAACATTTGGAAGATATCCTCCTAGAAGAAATTTACGCAATATCTTCTTTTTATTATTTGGACGAAAATCATCAAAGCAATATTTTTTAATATTGTATTTTTATTAGTTTAAAGAAAATTAGACAAGAAAAAGTATATAAAGTTAAATTTTTTTTATTATTTTTATCCTCAATATATCGCCTTTTTTCAGTAAGATGATTATCACCTCCGTAGTAAATTGATGATATCCAATTGAGATCATCTGAGAGAAATTAATGCAATATTTTTATTTTGAAGTTACAATTTTTTCAGTTGTCGAGAAATTTTTCAAAAATGAAAAATATATTGAAGAAATCTGTTTGCTTTTAGCATAAAAATTAATATTTTATGTGAGCGTTTTAGTTTTCTTTACAAAATGTAAAAATTTTCTTATATTATTTCAGGATTTATTTAGTTATAATTTTTCTATATATTTATTACATCCTCCAGAAGATTATCTGGCGGTATCTTCTTTTTTTTCACCTAGTTGATTATCTAGTCATATTGCATATTTTTCTTCCAGGCGTATTAATTTCTTCTTGCTTAGGTGTATCGCCTGTTACGCACAATCTCCTCAGATGGGAGAAACTTCCGCAATACGAGTATGATTATTGCGGCAATAAAATTTTTATTTTAAACAATACAAATTCGAATCGGCTTCGTATTAATATTCTTGTAGGGTTAAGATACTTAAGGTAAGAATTACTTTAAATTTAAATACAATCTCTTAAAAAATTATTATGAGAAATAATTTGTACTTTTGCTCTTGGGAGTAATTTCCAATTCGTTTTATGAAAGAAACAAATGAAATCAAAACCACAAAATGTTTTGTACTTGAAAGTGGATATTAGCATTTAAAACATATATTATTATGGTAATTAATAGTCGGAAAATTTCAAAAAAAATAAAGGATTAAACATTTAAAGGACATTTTTTGGAAACTTTTTTTTGAATAATTTTAGCAAAGAATAATTCGATGTAATGCTAAAATTCTCCTTTATAATTCGATACCCATACCGCCCAGTAATAGCAATTAGAATAGAGCAAAATAAAAAATTAACCTCTTGTATCCTTAAAAATTTTAAAGTCTTTTAAAAAGAAAAACGAACACGAAATGAAAAACCAAAAACGCAGTGTATATTTTCACATGTATATGGAATTTTCCACGTGTGAAACATTTTTTGATTTTTATTATACGGTGTTATATATAACGCCATAGTTTCTTAAATTTACAGTTTTTTTAATACATCAATTTGAATATTTAATATTCGTTAAAGTTGCTTTTTTAAATATATTTTCAACATGTTAATCCATTTTTCATCAACCCAACGTTTAAATAACAGCCTTTATTATTTTGTAATAATATGTATTTTTTTTTTTTTTTTTTTTTTTTTTTGCAAGTTAATTATAATTATATATGATTTTATTAATAATAATTACACTGATGAATGTTGACACAACAAAAGGATTATGAATAAATTTTACGTTTAATATTTTAATCATTATAATGTGTGCGATGGATTTAAAAATGTCTCAATTAAGGCAAAATATAAATAAATAATAATAATAAACAATTCAGGCTGACTGATAATTCAGCTTTTACATTTAAATTACATTTAATTTTACAAATTAAATTAATTAAATTACATTAAATTTTTTAGGCAACATTTTCTTACTTATCATTATTCTCAACATATTAGACAGTTTCTTACGAAACTTTATTTTTGAGAAAAAGAAGCTGTATCATCTTCACTGCCATTTACTTCAACTCTTTGAGATTTATAGTTTTCCTATTAAACTCAATCACTTTCAATATTTCACCTTCTACAATATGCGAGTTATAAATTTAACCAAATATACGCACACGTATTCTTGCACACATACATAGATACCTATATACATGTATAGTACATGCAACTCGTTTATTTATATAGTCTCTCATTAGACTGCACCAAAATTTACCGACTTTTGAATTTTGACCGTAACTCCCCCTAGAACTTTATGAGTTGGGTTGTAAAAATATATTGTGTGAAATATTAGTGAAATCAGATATCGTTAACCCGTGCCGCATCAGACCAGAAATTTGTATGATGTGATTATATGGGGAAAATATGTCTTTTTTATAGTTTTTAGAAAAATTTCGCAATTACTTACTTTTCTTTATAACAAAATGATAAAGATCTAAGTTTGCACACAACTGTGTATCAAAAAAGATATAAAATGAAAAAAAAAATCGATTAAAAAATGTTTGTTATTACTAATTCCTCAGATCATTAATGTGTTTTAGAACACCTGTGTAAGGAAAGTACAAACAAATTTTTATTTTTTTAGAATTTCTTGAAATAAATGCTATAATTACTGAAAAATCTGTTTCTGTTTTTCCATAATAATTCAAATCCCTTTCCATGAATGCTTAAATAATGTTGATTTTTTAAAGACACCAATTCAAACTCTTAAAAATTAAACGAATTTCAAAACAGTTCGAATAAAACCTGCAAGATTATAGACAACACTACAGAAAATAAAATTAAAAAATAAGTAGGTCAATTATCTATACGACTAAGCCGTAGCTGCGATTTCAATTTTGCAGATTTCGGAAAAACGTAATTTTTTGCAATTTTTTAGTTTTAAAGTAAATTTTTTTAACCGACATTCAGATTGAACAAAATTATAGCACAGTAACATAGATCATATCTCAGAAAATATATTCTGAAGACTTTAAGAAAATTGAATAAGGATTTTTAAGACAAGAAGGTCAAAGGTCAAAATTTTTAAATTTTCAAATTTTTAAAGAAAATTTTTGAAGAAAAATACTTTTTTATAGGGACTTAGATGCAATGTTTCAGATGACTTAGCATGACTTTAGTTACCAGAATGAAATAAATATCCTTTTAGTTGTCCATGATATTACTTCATAATATTTATTTTACAAATATTTAGGAATAGGTGCTTTTTAACAAATGCTGGCTCCAAGCTCATTTTAAATTTGCCTTTTTTAGAGACTTTCAGTTATATATATATATATATATATATATAAAACCTGCAAGTTTATATATATATATATATATATATATATATCTTTTTTTTATATTTTCCTTAAAAATTTTAAATATTTCAATTTTGTTTCTTTAGCTTCATATTTTAAAGGTGCTATTTGTCCAATCTTCCTGGTATATGATTTATTTTAATGCCTAATAATCCTGTTTAGTCTGCATGTCAGTTCAAAAGGAAAATAATAAAAAATACTTTATAACTAAAAAATTTTAAAAAATGCCTTTTTGCCGAAAACCGCAAAATTAACCTAGCAGGATGTGAAGACTTAGTTCAAGTGAATTAGATCCACACCATAATGAAATTTAATCATAATGTTTATATATATATATATATATTTATATTTATATATATATATATATATATCATGATTAAATTTAGTTTAATTAGTGGCGACAAATTACATTCGCCTACGTAACTCTTTTAATTTCAGATGTTCCGGAGGTCGATGGGGTAAAGGATGGAACGGGTGATACGGAGGTCGATAGGGTACTCAGGAGGCATTCAGGTCAGGGGCAGGTGGTGGGTTTGGTCTTAAATGGACATGCTAAGAGTTAACTATGAGAAAACGCAACAGGCAAAAGTAGCAGTAGAAAGCAACAGGGAGAAAAGCCGAATGAAGACGTCATTGCCTACATCGTCACAGCTGAGCAGGCGAGTAGCAGAACGCAGGTAGAAGCGAGAACACAACAGTAGAGAGGAAAAGCAGCTGGAAAAAATATGCAGGAGTGTAAGAGTAGCAGCGTACAGAGAAGCAGAGGAAAAATTCCAACACAGTAAGTATGAAGGAGACAAAATTAACAAACACAGATACTCACATATAGATCAACGAAACTGTTACAGCAACGAATATGAAAGAGACAACAGAAAGGAAGGTTCGATGCAACAACCGCCATCAGTTCGAAAAAAGTGCAGGTAAAGCGCAATAATATTAGACTTAAGAAATTTATATAAGCCAGTGTAAAGTCACAATCGATCTTTTTTCTCTTCTTTTGTGCTGGACAGTGAACAAGGCAGACGTGATAAGTGGCCGGATAGTAAAAAAAGAAAAAATAAAAAAACAATCGAGCAATTTTAGGGAGCAAAACAATAAAGTTGGTTGAATTGATTACATCAATTCAAAATAGGGAATATTGATTTACAATCAGAAAGATTAACAACTTCAGCAGGATTTACAATCTGATTGAAGTGGCAGGAGGAGAATGACGAAGTGATAGAACATTTTCTACAAACCCTGGTAACTGGAGGTTCCTTACAAAGTACGGCTGAGTTGTACAAGGTAGTGACCCAGTTCTTTATTAAATTTATTTCCTTTAGTATTGTCTATAAGCTAGAATAGTTTTGTTCGAAATTTTTTGAAAATTGTTTTACAAAATCTTTAAAAGTATGAAACAGTCTTAAAATTAAAACTTTTTAACCAAGTATGGAAAGGGGTTGGACTTATCCTGGATTAGTAGAAACTTATTTTCCAGTAATTATTGTGCAAATTTAATTAAAAACAGCATTTCATTTAAACATTTCTCAAAAAATTAAAAAAGTAAAACACATTAATGTTCTGGGGAATTCGTAATAACTTTAACATTTTATAAACGAGTTTTTATTTTAAATCTTGTTTGATAGATAATTATGTACAAATTATGGTTTTTTAACATTTTGTTACAGAGCAAATTATTTTATAGCGAAATATTTCTAAAAACTATATATTCCCCCTATAAACACACCATACAAACTTCTGGTCCTATGTGGCACGTGTTAACGATATCCGATTTCACTAATATTTCATATAATATATTTTTAAAACCCAATGAATGATACTAGGGTGAGTTACGGTCAAATCACAAAAATCGGTAAATTTTGATGCAGTCTAGTCTGCTATACATATGAATATTGTTGCATTATTTTTGCATTTTATTTTTCATGCCACGTCTACCATTTTGGAACACAGAAATTTATTACATTTTGCGCAAAGTATCACATTCTCATTTCTGATGAAAGTGCATTTACGTACTCATCGTTGTCACTACGTGCATCCATTTTCGAATTCGTAACATTAACTTCCATATAGATAAATTTTTAGTGACATTTATTGAATGATACAATAGTTGCATAAAATGTTAAAGATACAAACGTTCTATTTTTTTTCATTTTTTGATAGCAGATTAAATTACAAAATAAACATAGACAAGTGAACAGTTTATTAACAAGAAACTAGAGAAAAAGATGCAGTTTATCGGGAAACTGCTTTCAGAAGGAAATGAATAAAGAATATAATGTACTAAGATTAATGTCTTAAGAACGCTATAAATTGATTTAATTAAATTTAATAAAGTAAGATGATATTAGAGCCATCTAAATAGCACGGTACTATAAAAAATGTTGAATATACTTGGTATATAACATAATGTAGTTTGTAGGTATGGATGAGTTGATCATTATAGCATTTTTAGAATTTCCGACATATCCTGAAAATCGCAAGTTATATTCAAAAAACCAATTTTTTGGACTTTGCAGCTTAAATTAATTTTATCTCGAATATGTGTTTTTAAACTACGTTAGAAAAAAACATACCCTTTATAAAAACTATATGCGCACTTTTATTCATAGCAAAACTGTGCACGATATTAACGAAAATAATTTAATAGTTTTATTTTGCTAAAAAAAACATTATTTATTTTATTTGATTTATTTTATTTTATTTTATTTATTTATTTATTGATATCTTGTATAATAAGACAAAATCTTATAATTACAGTAAAGGATCATAATTGTTATAAAATGAGCCACATAAATGCACAATACAATATACAATAATCAGTATTAAAGATATAGAAAACAAATTTTTAAAATCAGCCCTTAGGCTTACAAGAAATTACAATTTAAAAATTTAAATTTAAAAATTGTAATATAAAAAATTTAATTTTGGACATAAATACATAATTCAATATTAGAAGTAACTTTAGAAATTAATTAACATTTAAAACTGCTTGTAGAAATTGTATACAGATTTTTTAAATTGTATTGCGTTGCTAACTAACTGTATATACTGTGGAATTGCATTTCAAAGACGTATAGCGTTTATGGAAGATTGCTATTCTGATACGAGATTTCGACGTAAAGGGATATTAATTCTTTTACATCTTCTTGATCTAGCGAAATTTACCAAATTATATACATTTAATTATATATAAATGTATATAATTTGGTATACAATTATATACATTTAGGTTCTTTGGTATAAATAATTTTATGAAGATATAAGTATCTTTATATTAATTAAGGCTGTGATAAAACCACATACAGGCTTTTTCAAAAAGAGCAGACACCATCAGTACATATCTGATAATGTTATTATAAAGGAGTTTTAAAATATTGAAAAAAATCATATGTTCCGTAATTCTCATCTGATTTTATCAAGCGATGATTCATTTTATTCCTAATAAAACATAGTATATCAGTTTTCAGATTTCACGAATCTCTAATTATTGTAGTTAAGTTGTAAATTTCGTTGTATACAGTACTAACGTAAAATGTCTTTTTTATACACAACTTACTAAAAATATACAAAATATTGTTTCTTTTTAATTTTATCAAAAATAGCTTTATAACAAAAAAATACAAAAAAAAAAGGAACAACTGAGGAATATAGCCAACCATCAGCGATTTGAATTTAAATCTCTCTAAATGTTTTAATTAAATACACACAAGTTACAAGCTTATCATATACTTTGTGTTTGAAACCAAGAAAAGAGTTTGTTCTCAATTCTGGAATATTCACGCCCCACTTTATAACTTTTATGTTTGCAGCTAAAAAATTTTATTTCCGATGTTAAAAAAAAATACTTTTTGATTTTAAAAAGGTATGTACTGTGAATTTATGAAGCCATACTTTTAATACAACTTTTCATATTTTTAAAACTCTATTTCCTCTTCTCTTTTCCAAAAGGTCAACCGAAAGGCTCTACTTAAAATAACTATACTTTTTTCTTTACTATGATTTAAGAAATTTTTTTATGCCTTAATTTGCTTTCAAATAATTTTATTTTTATTTCTTCGCTAAAATGAGTACAAAATTAATTTTCAAAATTAATTGTATAAAATACTCAAAGAAAAATTTTACTCGGTTGTTAAATGCGATGGTCGTTAAATCGAACGTTCGTTAAACCGATAATATACTGTATAAGGAAAAAATATATTTTCTAATATAGTGTTGTTAAAAAATTAATCTCGTAAGCAATTTTATTATGAATACACCATACAACAAAAATCAAAAATTTTTATCACTCATTGATAGTCTAGTCTAGTATATAGTCTATATTCTTGATTATAGTCTATTCTAGCCTATAGTTTTGACTATAGCCTAGGCTATATACTGTTGCTATGCCGCTCCTAGTGCAACAATTGAAGAGTTTGAGAAGATGTTAGATAATCTGTTAAGAGACTCAGATAATCATAATCCAAAAATTGTAGCAAGAGACTTCAATGCATGGGCTGTTGATTAGGGATAGACGAAAAACATTCTACTAGAGGTCGAATTTTATTCGAAGTAGAATAGTAGAAATACACCAACATTTTCTACTGGAGGAAGGAGCTCTTACGTGGATCTAACATTCATGAGCAGTTCCTTGACAAGGGATATGAATCGGAGAGTCAGTGAACAATACACTCACACTGACCATCAAGCTATTATATTTTCAGTCCATAGCGTGCATAGTAGACGTCCTTCTCGTGAAGAAGATGCACCAAAATATATTAGTCGGGCCTCTAAAAGGCTTAGCAAAGAAGTATTTGCCCAGGAATTTGGAAATAACTTTGAACTGAACGGAACAGAACTGGAAAAAGTGAATCAAATGGTATGGAGAATCAAAAGCACATGTGACATTACTATGACAAAACGGAGAACGACGAGGAACTGTCCCCAAATTACCGGTGGAACTTGGAAATCAACAACCTCCGCGCGCAGTGTAGCTGACCTGAGTTCGAAGAAGCGTATCGCGAATTTCAAACCGAAAGACGAGAGTTTAAACATGCTACTTCAAGAAGCAAGAAAAATAGCTTCGAAAATATATGCCTGGAAGCAAATAATAATCCTTGGGGAAACGTAACCTTGCACCTTAAAGGAAGAAAAATGTCCCCACAACCAAGTTGTCTTACTAGGGAATATAGTCGAAACTCTGTTCCCGGAACATAGAAGCAATATAAGTACGGTGACAAAAATGAGCTCAATAGAATCCATACCGCTCCAGGACTTGATGGAATTCCAAACAATGCTCTTAAGTTGGCAGTTAGAACAGCAATGAACCCGTTAGTGGATGTATTTAATGAATTTCTAAAAGAAGGAGTATTTCCAAACTATTGAAAAAAAACAATATCTGGTGCTAATTCCGAAACTCAATAAACCACAAGATGATCTCTGTGGTCTCTGCCTGTAGACCAATATGACTACTCGATACAAAAGGAAAAATTCTGGAGAAAATCATACACAATCGATTGCTACCCACTGTAGAGGAAAATAATGGTCTGTCGAATCAGCAATTTAGATTTCGAAAAGCTAGATCGACCATCGATGCAATTCGAATGGTATTAGATACAGCACGAATAACGGTAGAAGGCAAGGGAGCAAGTAGGAAGTACTGTGCTATCATAACGCTTGATGAAAAGAACGCGTTTAACTCTGCGAACTGGAGAATAACAATTCCAAGGCTAAACAGAATCGGCATACCGGCGTATTTAACAATATTAATAGTAAGCTATTTCACGGACAGAAAACTCTGTTACCAAACCGACGAAGGTGTCGTAACATACAATGTCACTGCAGGAGTTCCACAAGTCTCTGTGCTTGGTTCGCTGTTGTAAAATACAATGAATGAAAAGTGTGGGGTTGTAATTTGCCTAACATAAAACGGAGATTGTATTAGTTACAAGCAGGAGGAAAAAAGAGACCATGAGAATAACGGTTGGAGAATACCAGGTGACATTAAAATCAAATCTTAAATATTTGGGAGCTCTCATAGATGTTAAACTTAACTTCAGGACACATATTGAGTATACTGTTAACATTGCTGCCTTGTTAGATATTAAAGCCGATCTTGAAAGAATGATGCCGAATATAGATGGACCAATACAATCCAAAAGGAAGATTATATCCACGGTGGTCAGCTTAGTTATACCTTACCCTGCTCTCATATGGACAGTAGCTCTGAAAGTAAAGACCGCAGCAAAATATTGTTGACATCATTCTTAATAAGAGAGAAAATTGGGATATAATACCCTCAGTGATTAAAAGTATCCACGATAAGCTTAGCAAAGAAAAGAATCTGAGGAAATCCTAGACAGCAGTCTAGTTCATAATCTTGACTATGGTCTATTTTATAGACTTGACTATAGTCTTGACTACAGTCTACACTAGTCTATAGTCTAGTCTATAGTCTTGACTATAGTTTATAGTTTTGACTATAGTGTAGTCTATAGTCTTCACTATAGTCAAGTCTATAATCTTGACTGTAGTCTAGTCTTTTTTTTCTATTATTCAGGTGGAAATCTATCGTAAGATACCCGATGCCACTTAAGGATTAACGGGTTATGTCGGATTCTTACCGACTTAAACCAACTCCTTCGTCATCCGTATGCCCTGCGGAACTGTCTATTACGATATTGATTCGCAAAGCCGGATAGGCTTAGTTAGCCTCTATCGAGTTTGATAAAAAGAATTTTCTTCTATCCTCCTCCATCCTTAGTTCCTTGTGCATACTAGCTCCCATGCTACCTATGTCTTCCCAGTGCCCTTTTTTGCTTATCATTATATTTGTGATGTTCTCAGCATTCAACTTTTGACCAATTTTTTCTTCAGTATGTTTTCGTGCTTCATTAAAACGCGGGCAGTAGCACATAACGTGCTCGGGACCTTCAACTACGTTGGGACAATAGGGACATATCGGCGATTCATCCAAACCAAACCTGTGTGGATAACTTCTATAGCCTCCATGACCAGAAAGAAATTGCGTGAGATAGTAATTTATTTCACAGTGTTCTCTATTTAGCCAAACTTGAATGTCTGGTATGAGTCTGTAGGTCCACCTTCCTTTTAAAGTTTTTTCCTATCGATACTGCCTTAATACTATTGATGTATCTCTCTGTAATTTATGTATAATACTTGTAATATCTTCCTCTCATACATACGTTTGGCTTCGTCGGCTATAATGTCTATTGGAATAATTCTGACCTACATATTCCATATGTGCTTTGAAGTTTAACTTTGAATATATTTAGAGTTATAAGACTTATGGTTGGGTTTGGATGTCACTTCATACTTCCGTACCCTGATCCTTATGTTTTCGAGTTTCTTACGGCTTGTGGCAAAGAACGACTTCTGTTTTGTGCTCTGCTAATTCAAGTCCAGCATCTTTCATCTATTTTCCATTTATTTGAGTGATTTCGTTGGCAATCATCTCTACTTCATCAATATATCTAGCAGTGAACATCAAAGTGATACCATCCGCGAAACCTATTATATTCGCCTCTCCTGGTATTTTTAACATATGGATATCATTGTACATGATGCTCCACAGCAAAGGTCCAAGTACCGAGCCCTATAGAACGCCTGCCGTTACATCGTATGTCTGGATTCCATCATTTGTATAGTACCACATTTCTTTCTTAGCTCACGTATTTCATTATTCCACTAGTACATGGGACGTTTGTTTTGTATAGAATAGCCTTTAGTCAAGACTATAGACTAGACTATAGTCAAGACAATAGACTAGACTATAGTCAAGACAATAGACTAGACAATAGTCAAGACAATAGACTAGACTATAGTCAAGACAATAGACTAGACTATAGTCAAGACAATAGACTAGACTATAGTCAAGGCTATAGAATAGACTATAGACTAAACTATAGTCAAGTCCTAGCAAATGAATTCAAAAAATCTCACAAAACTTTAAGAGGACCAATAAATGAGAGAAAGAAAAGATGTTGGACGGAATTATGCAATGAAATAGATTCTGACTAATTGGGTAAGCCGCACAAAATTGCAATGAAAAAGTTTGGGGCAATCAAACCAGTACCTGGTATTAGAGAACCTGTGTGGGCAAAAACGGTAGTAGAAACACTATTCCCTTTCGATGAAGATCGGCTACCAAGCGTAACAAAACTACATGTCGACCATGTGTCCCTTTAAATGTGAATGATAATAAATACGCAAGGAAAAAACTAAACACGGGCAAGTGCCAGGACGAGATGGTATACCCAATGAGGATAAAAATGTGGTATTTGAAATATGGCCCGAATCCTTCGTCAACATTTTTAATTTATGAGACCGGTATCTTTCCCACTAAATGGAAGATACAGCAACTAGTTCTACTACGAAAGGGATATAAGCCACTGAATGAACCCAGCACATATAGGCTACTATGCATGTTGCATTCACTGGAAAAACTCTTAGAGTATGTAATATTAAGACGATTAGAGGAACACGTAGATAACCTAGGAGGTTTATCCCTTAAGCAACATGGTTTTCGTCAAGGGAAAAGTACCGTTGATGCCATTACCGAGGTTTGCAAAAGGGTGATACAAGCCAAAACAGGAGGAGAATACTGTGCAATAATTACACTTGATGTGAAAAACGCATTCAATACAGTAAAATGGAACGTGGTATTAAAAATATTCAAGAGGAAAGGAGTGGACAACTATCTATACAATATAAAAGCAGACTGCCTGGATAATAGAATTCTATTACACGAAACGGAAAATGGAACGAAGGAATACCAAATAACAGCTGGGGCACCTCAGAGCTCCGCGCTAGGACCATTCCTCTGGAATATAATGTATGATAGTTTATTAAACATGGACCTACCAGAAGGAGTAGAAGTAATAGACATCGCTCTCATTATAAAACAACAAAGAGTCGAACTAATCGAAATAGTAGCAAATGACAGTCTATGTCGTGGTAACGAATGGTTGTGGAGAAATGGAATACAACTGGCAATGCCTACAAGAGAGGCAATACTAGTGACGAATCGAAGAGTCTTTAAAATACTGAAAATACGACTTCAAGCTAGTGAGATACCCTTCAAACGCAACTTATGCTATTTGGGGGAGCAAATAGACGATAACATAAGTTTTGGACAACACGTAGTAATTATTTGCGATAAAGCCATGCGAGCGGTAACCTCATTGACCGGAATAATGACAAACTGTGGTGGACCAAAAACGTATAAACGTATATAAGAAAACTAACAAACAGCGTGGTGCACTCTCATCTTCTCTATGCAGCTCCAACATTTGCCGGAGCACTGAAATTGAGAATTACTGAATCCGCAGAGAGTTAGCGCTCTCCACATAACATCAGCGTATCGTACTGTATCTACAAGCACGGCATTAGTGCTTGCGAGTCTACCTCCCATAGATCTATTAATAACGGAGATAACGGATATATACACCCAAACTAAACATGTAAATATAAACAATACCAGTCGAGCAGAGCGAATAAAACAAAAATCAGAAATAAGGAAAAATGCCAAGGACAATATGATATGCAAAGGGCAAGAGCGTTGAAACCATGAAGAGAGTGGACGATGGACGTATAATCTGATTCCAAATATAAGAGTATGGATTGAAAGGCAACATGGAAATATGGGCTATTATATAACTCAAGCTATGACCAGCCATGGTAGTTTTAATAAATATCTACTGTGAGTCATGTGGAGCGCTAGAAGAAGATTCAAATCATATACATTTTCAATATGGAAAGTGGGTGGAACAAAGACAAGCCCTGAACAATAAGTTAGGCGTAACACTAACACCTGGAAATACGGTGAACACCATGCTATATTATGCAAGTGTTTGGAGATTGTGCGAAGAGTTCACTAACAAGAAAATGAAGGAGTGATATGTATATATTCTATATATATTCTATATATATATATATATATATATATATATATATATATATATGTTCTATAGTCTTGACTAAAATCTAATCTAGTATATGTTCTTGACTATAGTCTAGTCTATAGTCTTGAATAAAGTCTAGTCTAGTCTATATTCTTGACTATAGTCTAGTCTACAGTCTTGACTATAGTCTAGTCTATAGTCTTGACTATAGCCTAGTCTAATCTATAGTCTTGACTATAGTGTAGTCTAGTCTATATTCTTTACTATCATCTAATCTATAGTCTGGACTATAGTCTAGTCTAGTCTGATCTAGTCTAGTCTGGTCTAGTCTAGTCTAGTATTGACTATTTTCTGGTCTATAGTCTTGACTATAGTTTGGTCTAGTCTTTAGCCTTCACTGTAGTCTAGTTTATATTCTTGAATACTGCATATTCTAGTCTATTATCTTGACTTTAGTCTAGTCTGTAGTCTTGACTATAGTCTATTCTATAGTTTTGACTATAGTTTATTCTTAGCCATAGTCTAGTCTATAGTCTAGTATAGTCTATATTTTTGAATATAGTCTACTCTAGTCTATAATCTTGACTATAGTCTAGTCTATAGTCTTGACTATAGTATAATCTATATTCTTTACTATAGTCTAGTCTATAGTCATGATTATAGTCTAGTCTATAGTCTTGACTATATTCTACTCTTGACTATATTCCTGACTATAGACTAGCCTATAATCTGTGTTATAATTTTAGCTATAGTCTTGGCTATAACCTTTCTTAATATTTTTCAATATATTTATTTTTTTATATTTGTTACTAGAGCACTTTTTTTTGCATAAAAGTCTTGAGAATTTCATATATTAATAGCTTATATTATTTCATATGCAATATTTTTTTTTTTTTTTGTATCTTGCAGAATGTTTCCCCTTACTAATTTTTGTACTGAAACTCTGTAGAATAAGAACTTTAAATCTTCCAAAATCGTATGAATTACTTACGTACAATGACAGTTGAAATTTAGCACATGTATGGATTAAAGAAGAAAAATTCTTTCTTCTTTTTCTTTGAAAAAAAGTTATTGTTTACAAAATTTTGTTATCGTTTCTTCTTTAGCACAAAAAATTGAAGTTGAAGTTTTCCTAAGAGAAAAAAAAAACAATAGAATAAAATCAAAAAATATTTTATCAAACAATGGCAGCTTCTATAGCTATAGGAACCTCCAAAAAAAGAAACTAAAATAGAGTTACATTCACACAGCAAAGTACTTCCGGCGATTGTTTGATTTAAATAAACTTTGTACCAAAACTAAAATATACATAAATAAAAAAATAAAATATTAAATATGTCAATACTTATTGTATACGCTTCAAAAATACGTTCTTCAAAGTTTGAGTAGACTATGAAACGAACAGAAATATACTTTTAGTATTTTAACTATAAGTAGCGAAAATTTGATTGAATATAAATTTTTGATAAGGCAAAACACTTTTAAAAATAATCCAGATAAACTCTTGTTTTAGTATAAAATTTTATAATATTTAAGCCCAATATTTAAGCTCAAAATATCCACCTCTTGCACCAAGGGCAAAAGAACAAAAAATATAATGCTTAGCACATTATTACTATAGATACTATAGATTCTAACATACAACTATATATAGATAAAGTTATTTATTATAGTTGCTGCCAAAAAGAGAGCAATACCGGATTCTTTTAACATACTCTACTTTCACTTCTTAAAGCAAGTTCTATACTTAATTTGCAGATAAAAGTAGAAACAGAAAAGTAGAAAAAGTTTTTCGCATAAAATAAAAACAACTCTTTTATAGCTTTCCAATGTATACATGTGTATGCAAATTTCCTAAATAAGACCATACAAACATTAAACGATTGTTCATTCATTTATTAAATTCATGTCAAAAATAAAAACAAAATAAAAAAAAAACTTTATTTAATCATCTCAAAAAAGGATATATGAAAAAGTGTGCATATGAATATATGAGTAAATAAAATCTTGTGTGTACATATGTGTTAGTGAATGTGTAAAAGTCCCTAAGGCAATAAAAATACTTATATTTTTATTTGAGATTAAGGTTTTCTTTTGTTTACTTTCTTTCTATTGTTTATTTATTTTTTTTTATTCCTTACTGAGTTGTTAATAAAATTATCCTTTAATGTAGACAATAATTTTGGATAACATTAAAAAAAAAGTATTTTATTATTTTTTTTATTTTCACTAATGCCCAAATGTATGTCATATTTTATTGTAGTTATTGGCGTAAATGTATGCTTTAATTTTTTAAGGGTTCATTAGTTAGTTTTTTAGTTTTAGTTAACTTTATTCAGACTTATTTTTTTGATAATACATTATTAACAAACATAAATTATTAATAAATAAAACTTAAAACTATATCGTATTATTTTAATTATATAAGTAAATATATGATTATACGACTTGCTTATGTAAATTAAGAATAAAAATAACCTTGGTAAATTAATTTATAATAACATTCGGTGAAGCAGTGCTTGCTCCCGGTGCTTTTAAATACTAGTAGAGTAGTATCTACTTCATATATACCTAATTCTAAGAAATCTTAAACCTAAATCTTATTGCTAATAAATAAAATAAAATAATAATAATAGTTTCGTCCATGAAAGATATTGGGTTGTTCCTGTAGTATTCCAATTGTGTTTAAATAATTCGTGTTTGACCAATTAAACATTTGCTCACTCGATAAAATATCCTGCATTACACTACATTCAAAATACGATAGTGGATCCACAAAACGTTTTACCAAATCTATGGCATAATAAGGTAGGGGAGACATTTTAGCCTCATCATATATTGTTTTATTTGAAAATCTTTTATTATAGGACCTAAAATTCTTTTCTATACGTTTGCTAATTATATGCCGCTCCAAAATTTTCATTTTCTCCATCATCGTTTTTGAGATACTAAACCATATAGGAAATACATGCAAGATAATGTATCTAATGCTCGTGTATAAAAACAGTTTAATCTCAATTGGTAAACACTTAGTATTAAGGAACCTTGAAGACGACCCATTAACCCTATCTGCCTTTTCCAAATTATAAGCGACATGTTTATTAAATTTCAAAAGTTTATTAAAATTGACTCCAAGGTATTTTATGCTATCCTTAAATATGAGTTCAGAATTATTCAGTGTTAATTTCAGATTTTTGCCTTCTGGGACAACAGTGTATTTACATTTCCCAGAAGCATTTCGCAAGCATATCACTTTACTTTTCGAAGTAATTATTTTTATTCCCCAATGAGACAAAAATTCATCGACAAATCTAAGGTAAGATGAGATACCCTGAAGTGCAGTAAGAGGAGACTCGTCATGTGTGTAAAGAAGTGAATCGTTAAAGATGTTATATAAATGCAGGGCCAATACCGAACCCTGTGGGACGCCACAAGAAATTGCAGACTTAGTCGATAACATGTCACTTATCTGTACACAAAATTTTCCGTCATCGAAAAAGCTTTTGAACGATTTTACAGTTGATGCAACAAAACCAATTTTAGTAATTTTGAACAGTATACCATCATGGTATCAAAAACCTTTTCAATGTCAAGTGATCCCGCGATTGTACATTTTCCTTCCCTTAAATTCTGCACAAGATCAGTTTGAAATTTCAAAAGAGCATGCACTGTAGAATTGCCCTTCTTAAAGCCAAACTGGGTCTGTGGTATATATGATTTATTTAATTCTGAATCCATTTTTTCCCGTATTATTCTCTCAAATAATTTCCCAATGTTAGATAACAATGAGGGAAAATAACAGTTGTTCATGCAATTAGTGAACAGTACAGTAAGGTACTCAGAAGCTTTAATCGGTAATTTTCTAATTAAATAATTTGATATTTTGTCTAAACCGCATGCCTTTTTATTATTTATCATTTCAGAAGTTTTTAAAATTGCATTTAAATTCGTAAGTTTAGAGTGGTTTTGACAGTTTAATGATGTCGTATTAGTATCGAATGTTACAAAATTTTCAACTTGTGAAATTGTGTTTCTAATTGTCTCTTTTACTTCCGAAAGATCTCTATTTGGGGGTGAACTTAGATAAATAGTTGAAAAATGATTCCTAAAAGCATACAATTTCTCATTTAATATAGTAATTTTTATACCGTTTACCGAAACATCCTTAACGTAGGAACGATTTTTTTCCAATAATTTTAAAAATTTGCTTGTAGGCCCATGGACCAGGTTTTATTTCCCTCAGTCTGTCATTGAAAGGATTCGCTTGCTCCAGTTCGATTTGTTCCTTTATAATAATTTTAATTAAATCAATTTTTTTAGATAAAGGGAAGTAATCAGGGTGTTTCCAATTTAAGGTTCTATTGAATATTCTCTTCAAATCCTTCTTCCAATTATATTCAATTCTTAACAGCTTTTTAATTTTATTGAAAACACCTCCGTTATAAAATTTATTGATGTGTTCAATTCTTCTACGAAATAATCTATTTCTTTGTTAGATAAATACCTATTACTTGGAGGGAAGTGATTACATATTGTCTCACTTACATCAATTTTGAATGTGTTCCAATTTGTGTCTTTATAAGAAACAAAGTGGTCTGGAGTCTTAAATATAAAGTTGAAATCATTTAAATAAATTTTAAGTCCCAAAGGAATATGATCCGGAAATTTATTATCAATTATATTTGCACCCACAATACAATGATCCAAATGTGATGAATCTCCAGGATAAGTGGGGTATGCATCATAAATTCTAGTTACAGAAATTAATTCGTTTTGAATCCAATTAGAAAGAACTTTTCCATTAAAATTGTTAATATTAATGTGTTTCGCATTTAGGTCACCTAGGTGGTGACCTAAATGCCATGATAGTTATTAGACGTAATTTGACGATTACAGTTAGATGGAAAGTAAATAGAACCACAAAGAATTTTCTTAATACCACCATTTATTGAAACATTTATTTCTACAAATAAATTTGAAAACCGAAGGTTTGGAATATTTATTCTTGAAAAAGAGATTGAATTCTTAAGAGCTATACCAACACCTAATGAGCTATTGTCCCTTAAAAAATATAGTTATCAAAATAAACATTTGTGTCCGAAGCCATATGTATTCCCAGTAAAAATGAAATCTCAATATTAAATTGATTAAGTAATCTGTTCAATTCAATTGTATAAGAGAACCAACATTAAGAGTTACTAAATTTAGTGAATTACGAACCATAGACACCTTGAATATCCTTAATTAAACTCAAGCACTCTTTTCGAGCCTAATCCTTGGTCAATGTCTTATAATTTTGCATAAAATTATAAATTTTTTTCCAGAGTTATAGGTCCTGGAGCACATAACATTTTTGCAAGTTTCATAAATTCCTGAATTATAGTCGGTTTTTCTAGTTTGCCCTGTGTTCGAACATCATTGTAGGCATTAAATAAACTTGCAAATGATTTATCCTTAATAGCATTATTGGACGGATGCAGAGCCCTTGCGACATTCTCAGCTGCTGACAGTTTCCTCTCCTTTGCCGCTAAATATGCATTCTTCCTAATCTTAACGTATTTCTTGTAAACAGGGAAACCCCTGTAATTTGAAGTATGACCATTTTCATTACAGTTAATGCAAAATGGTAGCAAGATATTCTCGGGAATAAAACCACGTGGAGCGCGTTTTTCCTTACATTTCACACAAGAAAATGGACGACTACAATTCCTCGAATAATGACCCCACTTTTGGCATCTCCAACATTGTGAAATTTTAGTGCTAGCTTTTGGACATTCCCATGATACATCCTGATTAAAAATATACTTTAAGCAGAGCAATTCGTTTACTCTTCGATTAGGTTTTAGCATCACCAAAAATAAACCAGTATCAATACCATGCTTCCTAGAATATTCTGTGGAAAACTTTGAAACTGAATCTAGAGTATCAGGAACAAATCTGTCAATTTCTGACTTAATATCATTAATATCTGACTTATAATAAAGCCCCCTACATATTATGCTTTGACATTTATACTTCCTAGGTGTGGACGTATAAGAAGGAATATTCTATTCTTTCAAAAGTTGCAGCATTTCTGAATACGCAGACGAATCTTTAAAATACAATTTGCTTTTATATCTGGACTAATTCTTTATTCCAAATTCAACATTCTTCGAATTCAGTTGGTCAATCAGAGACCTAACGTTCACATTTTCTAGAAATATAGGAGGCAATATGCATTCCTGGTTCTTGATTCTGGAGTCGCTATGATTTATGTCTGTGCCATTAAATGGCCTTTCAGCTTGTACATTTAAATCTACTAATAGTGAATATTTGTTTGTACGAACATTATCAACTAATTTATCTAATTTTTTAAATTGAAATTTTGAAACATCCATTTTTACGTCACATTGAAATGTTCTTTTCTTGTTTTTGATTGTTTTGAATTTCTCTTCTATTGAGGAAATTGATAACGACTCATGATCCATAAAAGTTTTAAGTTCAGCCATTTGCAAATTTAAAATTTTTATATTTTCCAAAATATAATCATTATTTTTTGGGGGCTAAAAAGATTCATAAATTCTTGATTCTTAAATATGGATACTTAACTAAGTTGGTGGTAATTGATTTGCAAAAACTGCATCTAATAATTCTTTACCAAAATTGTGAATCCTCAACGACATCATTATTTTTGATTTCTTGAATTGACGTATGTTGGACTTGTCCATTTGGTTGGGAAACAGATAAATTTATATCTAATTTCTTTGGAAAAATACAACTGACCATATTTATGTTCTTGTTTTGTTGTTTTGAATAGGATGGGACTTGTAATGTTGGCTGCGAAAATGATGGATTTGTATCCTTTTTTGCGTTCTTCAGATTTCCCTTCTTTAGAGTTTGCTAATTTCTTCTTAGAATTTTTAGGAGGTCTTACTTCAGATTGGGATAGTAACGGATCTCTCTCCATTGTAATGGTTTATTTACATTTTACCAAATCTTTTCCAAAAGTATTTATTTTGAAAAAAAATTTAATTTTTATTTGAAAAATTTAATTATTTTTCACTATTTAAAATATTTTTCAGAGCTTTCTTAAAAGAAAAAAATCCGATACGTTTCGCAGTTGACAAAAAACTTCTTCAGTTAAAATACACTGCCTGCCACTTGAATAAGGAATCACATTTTTTTTTAACTTTAATTAAGTATATCTCCTAAACTAAAGTTCAGAAAAAATAATTTTTTGCACAATTTCAAAGTGTTGGCTTTAGTTTCCTGAAAAACTCAAAAATATACATATTTTGTTACACTAAAATTATGCATTTATTTAAAGACATGTATTTCTGTGGTGCTATTTCGTGTGTCACTTGAATAAGGAATTCTTTTAATATTAATCAGGAAGGCTATGATTTGAATTTTTTTCAATATAAACGGCTAGAGAATTTTTAAATTGATAGTTTTTAAATATTTGTTACTCAAAATGGGACGTTGTAAGGCTCCTAATAACTCTGAAACAGAAATAAATTCTGATTTTGAAATCTCAGGGTCAGAATCCGGTCCAAATAGCCAAAAACATTAATAGAGGAAAGACAGTTGTGTACAATTATTTAAATAACGTGGAAAGATATGAAAAAATATGAAAGGGCGGAAGAAAATGGCAACAACTCCAAAAGAGGAACGAAAAATTTTTAGAATTGCGTCAAATTGTGCCATATCGGTATCAAAAATACTTGAAAAAAGTGGAGTCAGTGCCAGTTTAAGAACATTGCACCGTATTTTAAAGTCGTGCCTATACATAGTCCGACGAAAACTGCAAAAAAAACAACCACTTAATGAGAAACGCAAATCACAACGTCTACAGTTTGCCAAAAATACAATGACATGGTCCGACAAATGGCTTAAAGTTGTATTTTCCGATGAAAAAAGTTTAATATTGATGGTCCTAACGGGTATAACTATTACTTCCATGACCTAAATAAGGAGGAATTATTTTTGAGCCGCAGACACAGCCAAGAGGACAGAATAATGGTATGGAGTGCCATTTCGTATTATGGTACCATAGAATTGGTTTTTGTATGCAACAAAATAACTGCAACGACTTACAAAATCATTCTGGACGAAGCATTTCCAAAATTTAGTGATTTCTTTGGACCCATAATTTTGACGTACCAACACGACAACGCTCCGATTCATACCGACAGAGAAGTAAAACAATGGATTAATAAAAATGTGTTAAACTTTTGGATTAGCCCCTTTATTCACCAGACCTGAATCCAATGGAAAATGTCTGGGGATGGCTTGCAAGAAAATTTGTGAAGGAGGAAAACAATTTGAGACGATAGAATCCTTAAAGGAAGCAATAACGGAAGAATGGAGTTCAATTTCGCTAAGTTACTTAGAGTCATTATACAAGTCGATGCCAAATCGCATTTTTGAGGTTATTTCTAAAAATGGTGGCAGTACTCATTACTAATTGAATAAATTGAATAATAAAATAAAATTTAAAAATAAATTACAGATTGCTTAGTTTTAAAATATTCCTTATTCAAGTGACAGACGAAAAAGTCTTTAAATAAATGCATAATATTGGTATAACAAAAATATATATAATTTTTATTCCTGAAAAGGAAACTAAAACCAACACTTTGAAATTTGGTTGCACAAAAAATTATTTTTTTCTGAACTTTAGTTTAGGAGATATACTTAATTAAAGTTAAACAATGTGATTCCTTATTCAAGTTGCAGGCAGTGTCTATTAAAAAGAAAGTTTGAATGTTTATAGAAATTAAAAAATAAAATCATAATAGAGATACGTATTTACTTTATATATATTTTTCAAAACTTTAAAAACTACATAGTAATAACAAAGAAAATATTTTAAACGTTCAGTTAAATTTTTGTTAAACGCTTACTGAATTTTTGTGTTTTATCCGATTTTAGTTTATCTTTTTTTATCTTACATTAATGAAATGAATCCCACAATTCCAAAACAAAGAGGCAGAAATCCCAAAATTGTAGACATTTCTTATATTTGCCCCTAAAATCCAGATTTGTCCGAGGCTTTAAAAAAAATCTATAAAAATATATTAAAAATATATTGAAGTTCTCTGAAATGCCTCCCTTTTGTCAATAGCTGATATCGAATTTTAAAACAATTACGATAAATTCAAAACTTTGATGTAAAATGGGAACGGTAAATATAAATAGGATAGAAAGATCTAGTTTTCTACTTTATGATTTTTTCCAAAAGGATACCTTTCATAAAATGTAAAATTATTATGAGTTCCTTTAGAGAGTTTCTATAAATTTTCATGTTAAAAGTCGATTATTATTCTATAAATACAAATTTCATTATTAAATTGAAACAAAAAGTTAAATAAAAATCGATTTTCAATAAACCTTGGTATTATATTATTTTTCACACATAATTATAAGCCTGCAAAAATAAAGGTTTCTGATTTTAAAACCCAATATCTTTATTTATGACAGAGTTGTAGGCTACGCTTTTAAACTTTACCTCTTTAAACTTTACCTCTTATCGATTAAATTCAAAGTTTACCATCAATCGAAGTTTGTACACCTAAGTCTAAATTTTTTAAATTAAGACCTTTTTTAGTGTATCTTTTCCCCCAATCTCAGACATTAGACACGCAGTCATAGTTTAAGGCATAACTATGAAGCCTTTATATAGTCGAAATTTTTCATATTTTTTTTCTCTTTATATTATCGAAGTTAACTCATAATCGTGGTCTATCTGCATTCGCAGACAGAACTTCGAAAGAATTAGTTAAATCTTAGCTTAATTCCCTGAAATCTTAACTCTGCACAATACCATTTCCAAAAACATAATTCCATAGCTTCATTTAAAGGCTTCTGTTTGAATAGAAATAATTTTTTATTGTAAAAATTCAAAAAGCATTCATTCAGTTTTTGTTAATTCAAATCTTCTACAAATTGAATGAAAATATTTTTTTTCATAAAATTTTTCCTCCTCTATTCAAATAAATAAATATATTTAAAATGTATTTTAGAGACAAAAATTTTATGAAAATTTTGTTTTAAGAGGCACTTTAAATTTAAAATGCGGGTGTGAATATTTTATTCTATAATTTTTTAAAAAATTAATTAAAAAATATTTTCTAAAGGTAATTTGAATTGGAGAAAATTTTAATAAATTAAGCCTGAATTCTATAATTGATAGTGAATTCTTTAACGAATTTATTCTTTATAGAATTAACTACATCATATAAAGTTCAATAAATTTAAGTTTATAAATTAAATTATTAAGGTACGTACAAGTTTTAAAAGAATTACTTAGAGATGAAATTTAATTCGATTTTGAAGAGCGAATTAAAGAATTAAGCCATTCGAACCTTTGTTCGCAGTTTTGTATATAGTTATTTTATAAAAGTTCATATAATTTAAGATTAGCCTTAATAGTAAATATTTATATATTAAAAGTTATAACTTAGTTGTCGTTTTTTTTCATTTTATGTTTACCTTTAATTAATATAGTCCAAGTTTATTTTAATCAATCATTACTCCAAGTTATCTTATAGTCGTAGCTTACATAAATTTAGGAAGCCTTAATACGTTGACCACTTTATTTTAATCATTAATCTTTATATTATTTTGTGTTTACTCTCAATCATTTATAAAGTCTAAAGTCATCCAAACTTAGTTTCAATTCGTGGTCTATACACCTACGATAGTCTAAGTTTACCTCACCATAGTCTAAGTTTAACTAGAATCAAGTATTTTCCAAGTTTTATGAATTTAGCTTTTATTTTATTTTATTCTAAAATCATTATCTCTATATAAAAAAATGGAATGTTAGTATATCCTTATATAAATTGGCAAAGAAAAGACTTCTAAAATTCGATTTTCTAAAGCCAATATCAAGAACCTTCTTTATAAGTTAAGGTGTACAGGTATTCTTATCGAAATTGAACATCCCCTAAAAGGTATTACATGTTCTTGAAATGAAAAAGAAAATAGCATCTAGAAGTAAACTTAAATTCCTATCTGACTTCCCTAGTGTTCATTCATTCAAAGTATATATGAGGATATTAAAAATGTATCATTACTCCAAAAATATATTTTATATGAAAAATCTTCAACTGATTTAAAGCCGCTACTAAACTATTAACTCTAAGGTGTGCGTTTAAATAAAATATAAAGTATGCGGAATAAAGTTGCAACAGGATTAAAATTTTTCTAATTTTTCCAAAAACTAACATCACGCAGAGAAAAAACATGGATACGCCATTGTCACTATTATAATATTGTGTTCTTATTTTTAATATTCATTATTTTAATAATACTGTATTTATGATAACAATGTTTTTATTTTAGTTTTATCATTCAATATTTACATTCAATAAAAAAACATTGATATAGTTGGCTATAAAAATTTTATGTTCTTAAATATTTTTACCAGAAACAAAATTTTATTAACGTGAAAAAATATCATTATTTTTACAACTATTGTAAATTGTAAATCTTTTTCCTTATACTTAAATCATATTTTGTTTTCAAACACTATTAATATTATTATTCCCATATTAATAAAATTATAGAAATAAAAAAGTTGGTCGATAAATTCATAACTTTTTTGTTTTTGAATATATTTAGCTTTTGACATTTATTTTCCACCTTCATTATAATTCTAATATAGCTTATACATGAATTAATATAAGTAGACAAGATTTTGTTATATTTAGGGTGATTCAGGCTGTATAAAATATTGATTAACTAATTTTAAAGGGTTCAGCTAATAAGAAATATCTTATGTTATCTTGCACAATATATGACGGTACAATATATGACTCAATAAACAATTTAAAAAATAATAATTTTTATTAATGCGCTTTATTTTAATATATGACAAGATGGAATAACATGATGAAATGGAATCATAGTGTGATAAGATTGGATGATATGACAGAATGGGGAAATAATATGATAAGATGGGATTAAAATATGATAAAATGGAACACTAATAAAACGACAATTTATCTATTTTTAGCTGTGATCATATATTTCAATCATATATATAATATATTGCCCTTAGATTATTGGCACTATAACCATATTTTCTCTCTGTGTGATAAATCTTGTATTACTTTTTCAACAGATAACTTATTATGCTTCTTTCTCTTTTCTGCACTTTTGAAGAACTTCTGAAGAACATTTTATCATGAGTTTAAAAACTCGTTGTTAGATTTTCCCGAACTTCTTATTCGGTTGTTATATCCTAGTTTTCCTTGCATTTTCGCAAAAAGTCTTATAGAAACTCTGCTCTGTTTAAATTGGTCTAATTTTTTATCGATTTTAATTTAAAATTATTTAAAGATTTTTAATTTTAATACTAATTTACTTTAGAGATCTTTTCACACTTCAAAATCATCCTGTCATTATATACGGATACTAAAGTAGTATGGAAGATACATCTTTATTGGATAATATACATAAATATTTCTTTTTATGAAAACCATCATGTCTGCGCTACTCAGCTTAATATTTTAATAAAAAAAAAGCAGTCAAATCAGAATTTTGATGCGAAATAGATTTTGATCCATAAACATTTTTTCTTCGAAAAACTTTGGCCTTAATTTTTGTACTTTTTCTATTAATGTATTTTTGTCTATCAAAAAAATAAATTTCTTTGACTCTCATTGCTAACTCAGTTAAAATATAAATTATTTTTTGTGAGATACATATAAAAATAATCCAAAAATTACACATTTTTTTTTTCAAGGTAGTTATTTTTTTGTTAACACTTTTGAAGAAATTACAGTACCAATTTTCATGCAAATCTGAACAGTATGGTAAGAATATATGGAGGTATCCAAAATGTCTTTATCATAAGTACACCGCTATTAAAAAGTGAAAGTCAAATTAGATTTTAGAATTGTTCCAAAAAAAAAAAAAAAATGCGCTTCAAATTGACAGTTTTTTTTTCTACAAAAAACTTTTGACCATAATTTTTATATTTTTTTATCAATGAGTTTATATCTACCGAAAAAAATTCTTTTACTCCTGTTTCTATCTGAGTTAAAATATCATTTTGTGGTGATGTGTATATAAAGAAATAATCCAAAAAAAATTATAAATATATTTTATTACCATTTTGAAGAAATTAGAACTCCGATTTTCATAAAATTTTCACAATAATATGATAAGACATGTGGTCATACAAAATTTATGATAAAAAGTCTTTGTCATAAGTACTCTGTTCTTAACCAGCTCCGAAAATTTTCGAGAGAATTTTCGATAATTTTCGTAATAACTCCTACTGCCGTTAATTTTCAATATTTTTCTTGATCGCAATATCTACGAAATATATGTCGGATTTAACAACAGATAAAAATTTTGAAACCCGTAGGATTTTCAGTTTACAGAGTGCATTCAAATAAAAATGTGAAATATTTTTTTTTTTATTTTGAACTTATTAAAAAATCTTAATTGAGGCACATTTAACGAAGACTTCAGGGTAATCAAATGGCAAAGACAGAGATTTAGGGAATGAGATGAAACGTTATTCAGAAAAAGTCACAGTAATGAATTCCAAGCCAAACAAGTGGAGAAGCTCCTAAAAGCGAGCCATTCGGCCGCGAAATGGCTCGCTGTGTACTTTTTGCAAAATCCAATATGGGTCAACTTGAAGCTTTTAGAAATAGAAGCTGACAGTTTAAAATAACAATGCTAAGAAGAACTAACCAAGGCTCCTAAAGAATGAAAAAAATAATAAATTTTTAATATATTTTACTAGACTGCAAAACATACATTTTGACTTTTCTCATCTTCTTAGGTATAACTTTAAATAATAAAATAATCGGGAAAATTAAAAGTATCTAGCTAAAAATAAACCAAAATGTATAAAATAGTTTATCTTAATGCAAGTTTACCTAAATATGATAAGATGTGTGATTGTTTTGCGGCTCTATTCTACCATAAAGTGACATTAATACTATTCCAACTATAAAACTATATATTTAGCGTTTTCTGTCGATTTAGAATTTCGTCGTTAGAGTAGAACAACATTTGTATATCAAAGTATTAGTTCTTTAATTGCCCAAAATTGTGACAATTAGAAAGGAATTGGATCCAAGTCAAAAGTGAGTTTGAGAAGACCTCAGTAATGTAAAATTACGATTATAAATTTGAAATTTTCAATCTGTCTATAGATTGTATCAAAAATTTGGTGAAATTATTTGTTTTTTCATAAGGCATACCAAATAAGTTTTAAAAAATCTAGTTAGCATTTCATTTACATATAAAATGATATATCAGAAAAACCTACAAAAAATATGCTACAATAATTCGTTAGAATCATAAATCATTTAGTCTAGCTTCATACACAGCCAAAATAACTCCATTTTTTTCTTTTGAACTTGCGTTCAAGCACAAAATTTTACTTCAGTAATTCTTGCTTTAATTGCTTTTTTTTTAAGTAGAAACATGAAAAAGAAGTTTGAATCCTTTCATATTCTCTCTCGCTCTCTGTCACATGAAATCAGAATTTCAGCAAGAAAAACTGCCTCGTGTGAAACTAGACTTAAATATACATAGAAAAAAGTTTATGCATAAATATAAGAATTTACTTTCATTGATTTTAGTTCATAATATTTAAGAATAATGTCTTAAATATTAACACTTTTTTACATTTTGTGAAATGAATTAAAAGTCAAGAAGACTTAAAATAAATTGTTTATATATTTTCAATTTTCAATTTGTAAAATAAAATGTTTGAAATTTTCTTCGGAAAATTTTAGGTTTTTAATGATTTTTAGCTACATTATAGGAACAGAAGAGAAGCGCTTTTTATCAAAAGGGTGTGCTGCAGAATGCAAGCGAAATTATGCAAATTTCTAAATATTATTTAGAAATTGCAAATGGTCTTAATATTATTAAGACCATTTGCAATCAAATCTAATAAAACTAAATCAAAGATTTAACAAAATTTTTGCAAAATTACTAAAATTCTCATTATTAACAATTTAATAATATTCATGAACAAAATTTTATTTTTTATAAAAAAAGTTTGGAAAAAAAAGTCATGTCCGATTCGTAATATTTATGAAAAAAATTTTCAAATATATGATTTTTTTCTGTGTTTATATATTTTATTTAAAAATGGATTTCTATCTTTAACCAAAATTTTCAAATGAAAACTCGGCCCTTTAAAATATTTAAAATCATTTAAGTTTTTAGAGATTAATATTGTACTCTACTGAAACCAACACTTACTGTAAATATCATTTTCCAATTATCCCCTAAAACAAATTGTTCATCTGCATTGTGTTGGGGGAAAACAAAAGATGCCATTAACAAAAACAAATCATCAATATTTTTTTGTTTTAAAACCACTTAATAGCTGTGTTAAATGCTGCTGCAACCTTTTAGAAATTTACATTGATTTTTATTTATTTTCTCTACACTTTTTTAATTTAGCTTAAAGAACAATTTTTACAATCTAAAGTGAAAAAAAAAATTGACAAATTTGCCACTTTTTTTCTATTTGACATTTTTTTCTTCTCCATTTTCATTGTGTTTTCGATTCTCAATACTACATTTAGTCGTAAATTACAACTCGTAATACTTAGTTGATTGTGTGCAGAATATAAAATAAAAAAATATGAAAGTAGAATTGGACAAGGTAGACAAATGACTAAGCTATGAATGTTAAAGAAAAATCGATATCAAATATTCAAAAAATATATCAGAATAATAATTCATACGGTGTACAGTATAAGTATTGGTATCTCAGAGTTTTATAAAAGTACCTTGTTAAAGGCTTGAATACTATGTAAGGATTTAACGTCTTTTAAGACGTTGTTATTTCTTATATTTTTTTTTTTTTTTTTTTTTTTGTAATCTCCCATTTATTCCTCCGTTCTCCGAAAGGTAATTGCTTGGAAGATTTTTATTGAAAACTGATGATTTTAAACATCCTACAAGATTTAATCATATTAATTTCTGAACATCTGGGAACGTCTGTAGCATATATGGCGTGTTATATGCATTCCTCGTTTTTCCATCAGTAGCGATGTGTTTACGTTTATTGTCCTGTTTAATGTAATAGTCCCCACGAACTTGAAAATTTTCCGCATTTTTATTATGACTTTCTCTGAAAATATTCAAGTACTTATCGATTATTTTAAGAATAAGTACTAAATTCCCAACATATTCTGCCGACATACAGCCCCTCACCATGCCATTGCCTCCACCATGCTTAACAGTTTTATGTATATGCTTGAGATTTAACTCTTCGGTCTTTTTTTACATACTTAAATTCGCCCCTCTGGTTCGAAAGTGTTAAACTTAGAAAAAAGTAATTATTTCAGAATACATTTGGTTTCGATATGTAGCGATCGCTGACAGATGGTTTCTTTCCTACTATATGTGCATTATATCTAGCTCCTTTGATGGATCTACGTATAATATCTGCAGAAAAATTCTTATTAAAATACTTCTTTAAGTCAATAAAATGGATCATTCTTTAAATTTTCTTCTGCTTTTTTCTTACCTCTCTTGCAGTCAGTTATGGAGAGTGTCCTATTCGCAGTTTGTTTTCAATTCGGTTTTATTGTTTATATATATTTATAACCTTTTCTATAATATATTAACTTCCTTTTACTATGGTACTATTTTCATTGAAAAATTTTCTATTTTTTTGGGAATTTATTATATTTCGGTCCCGCATCGGCAATTCCCATCGGGGCGTTTTTGTAAGATTAAAAAAAACTTTCGGTTCTAGAAAATATTAACTTTAAACATTATTTAAAACTTTAAAAATTTTAATTTTTTAATTTTATAATTTTTACATTGCAGTGTATAATTATACATTTAATAAAAAGTTTTGTTTTGTTAGATATATATACCGTTACCTGGCCACTTTTTTGACCTCGTTTTTAAAATGAAACTAAATGGCGACTTTTCAAGACTGTGCTAGATAACGAGAAAATAAGTTGTTTAAAATATCTCGACCTATTATATATTAACTCCAACGAAGTAATTAATTATTTTGAGATAGTTTTACTATATAGTGATGTAAAAAAGGACACTGAAGAATTTATAGATGAAATGAAACTGTTAAAAACTAAAGCTAATAACAAAGTATATGAACAACTATTTTAAACATCAAATGCCGAATTTTTTTGGTTCGGATTATGAAAAATAAAAATAAATCTGATAGTTGCTTATATACTAATTTATATTTTTGCTTTGGCTCAAAGCAGTGCCTCGGAACATCTCTTTTCTAAATTATCACTAATGCAGAATAACTTGTTCAACAGACTTAAGGTCAACACCTGGGAATCTATGCTTTCAGTCCTACATTTATTAAATGGGGATTTCTAAGACTGGAGTCAGAATGAACGCCTTGTACTAAACTACAGAAGTTTAGTTAATAAAAATAGAATTTTATGTTCTTTATTTCTGTGAATAAATCCAATATAAATAAGTTATTGAGATAATTAAAATTTAATTTATTAGTTTTTCTTAAAAAAAAAATGTTGAGGAGTTTGTTAGGTATTGAAATAGTTAGGGCCTTTTAAGAAAAATCCCCTTTTTTGCGACTTTAATTTTTTAAATCTTTTTTTTTTTTTGACAATTTTTAAAATTCTCAACGGTAACGCTAGATATATAAAATGTTTTTTTTTATTTTTGTTGTGTTAATATGTGAAATAAAAATAAATTTCATAATTTAGTTAAAATATATTTTTAAATGACTTGGGCAATATGGTAATGAGTTATATGTACCTAAACTTATACTACACACTGTTTTTCATTGGTGAAATTGCTTGAATGATTCATTTAATGTGAATATTAAAATTAAACCTCTGATTTTTTCATGGTTATATGAAAATATTTTTTTTACATTACGATCATTTGCAAAATTTTACAAAATTTACAAAATTTTTCAGTTAATAATGTAGAAATATTCGACATATTAAGCTTTATCTCCTGTAGAAAAAAATGCAAAATTCTTATGGCCACCGTTTGAGAAGAGAATATGTCTATTAAGGTAAGTGGCATTTGAAAACTATAAATTCGTTTTCTGCAAAATCACTTTTTTGAGTTATAACATTCTTGAGGTAAATTAATGAATTAACTTTTATTCATAACATCTTTAAATATGTTACTAATTCGTGAAAGAAATTTAAATACCAACTTATAAAATGAAAACCTCAGAAAATAAAATAAAATTCGAAAATTGTGTATATGTCACTTGTGTGTGCAATTCTCCAAATTGCTTTTTTCCACAATTTGCGGTTTTTTTCGTCTACTTCATCTTTCAGTTTGTCTTCTTGTACTATGAATTTTATTTCTTAAACATTGAGGTGGTATAGACGAGTATGAATGTAGTCAATAGTATTGCAGTAGTCATCAATCTTGAATAGTTTTCCTTTTTAAGTATTTCTGACTAAGTTTACGTTTGTATGTATAAAAGTTTGTAGAAAAAAGGATTTCTATTGATTTCATGAAAAATAACGTTTTTAATACGCTAAAAAGAAAATTATCATAGAAATCCAATTTTTTACGACAAAATATTTTTTTCGTCTATGTAGAAAATTGGATTTTTGTTTTGTGTATTCCCTTTTTTTTTTTTTTTTTTTTTTGTTTTAAATAAATGTTAAATCTCTATAACATTTATATAAAAATGTAAAGGCGATTGAATTGCAAAACTTAAATCAAATTAAAAGCTGGTGGTTTTACTACAACTATAGCTATAAATAGTTAAATGAATAATCATGCGGTAATAAATGAATTTGTTAAAATGACAATGTAATTTAAATTTTATGGATTAAGGAGGCAACGGTTTTTGCATTCACATGAATTTTTATTATAACAATTAGGTCCCTGTTGCTCCTTTGACATTAAAACGCTAAAGCTACTATGACGAATATATAATTATATAATTCAAATAACATTGGGATAAACTAGATCGATGATGTTGAATTTTTAAATTTAGCGCTCGTTTATTAGATATTTCACTTTGAAATGCTAAAAGATTGGTTAGGACAATTATTATTATTATTATTATTATTATTATTATTACTATTATTATTATTATTATTATTATTATTAATTATTTAGTTATTAAATATGAACAAAATAAACCAATAAGATTCCATTGACACATTTAATCATAAATTCTTATTCTCAAATAAATATAAAAAGCTAAGTAACGAAACTTTATACTAACAAAAAATATTATTATAATTATGTATGTAAGCTAAATAGTGTTATTAATGAGAAATTTTTGAATCAAAAATATAAATGCATTAAAAGTCAGGCTGAAATTGATTTAGTTTATGCTTGGAGTATATATACAATCAATTTAATATTTATTATACGAATATAATGTCACTTTTATTTCTAAGTATCTATTATTTGTGCTACTTACATAATTAAGTTTAAACCCAAATATCGCGAATACATACGAGCGCTAATTACGAAAAACGGCAGCCATTATTGAATTCAGCTTTATCACTGTATAATTATATATATTAAACGTTTTCACAAAATATTTATTCATGCTTCAACGAAACATAAATGTGAGCTATAGCTCCAAAACTAACGATCGTAGAATGACGCCAATTTGTGTTAAGGATCTGTCTTCAAAAGGTTCCTTTCAATACTAACAAACTTACAAAATTCGCTTAATTTTCGTAATCTTAATAAATAATAAAATTTAAATGAATGAATTTCACTCGATTTCGTTATTTTGCTTTTATAAAATTCGATTTAGAAAAATCTAATCGTTGACGTAAATGAAATTGTTAAAGATACATTTATTTAAATGTAACATAAAGGAATATCTTTCATAAGGATTATAATAAAATTAGCTGAATTCCAAAGAAATAAAATTATTCCTTTTATTCGAATATTCGAGCTAAAGATATTCGAATTATTTGTTATTCGAAAAAGTCAATTTTAAATTTTTCAAATAACTATTCCTAATAATTTGTTCGAATAACTCAAATGAACATTATTCAAATGAATACTGTATGTAATCTGTTTCCCCCAATTTATTCAAACTACTCAAAAAGAAAAACAAAATAAAAAAGACATATAAAAAAGAAAACAGAAAAAATATTAAAAATTTCACTACTAGCACACAGTGATCCCAATTCAATTTTTTTTGAAATAACAGAGATATTTACGAACCTTTTGGAAACATGTAAATAAAATTTTACACGGTTAGAGCTAAGGTGTTTTCGATTTAACTTGGAGGAGTCACGCGTGTAGAGGGTAGACCTCAAAAGTTGGTCACCTCGGGTATGTACTTTAAAAAAAACCGCCATAAATTCATTTCATTCAGAATATTCCAGAGAGTGGTTTATACGAGAGGTATGGTGAATTATGTACCAATCTTCACCAAATTTAGTACACAAATTTACTCTTATATGTAACTTATATAAACTAAACTTCATTGAAATATTGCTATATTTAAGGTCTTTATGCCCCATTTATATGGGGCAAGGTGATATAATATATCGATCGTAACCAATTTCAATAGGCATCATCCTTGTACCTGTATACTAAAATTCATTAAATTAAGTATTTTAAAAATTTCGACCTGTAGTTTGATTACAAGGTTTACATGGATGAACAGACGGATGGACGTCATTAAATCGAGCCAAAAACTAATTCTTAACCTTTTTAACTTAGACCAACATTTTTGAGTGTTATAAACATTAACGCAAACGCATAATATCCTCCACACCTATAGTGGTGTAGAGTATAGATATATATATATATATATATATATATATATAAAATATTTAGAAAAAATATATCAAGCAAATATGGATATCAAATGAAAGCTAAGAATGCTTGCTATATAATTTGCTCGGGAAAAAATGGATCTAATCAATAAGAAAATTACAAAACTAGAAGCGTAAGTAAAATCTTCGAAATAAAATCTTATCAAAAATAACGATATAAAAACCCAGCAAAAAAATATATCTAATTTATATTTTAATACAGATAGCAATGAGGGTCAAAGAAAATATTTTTTCGATAAACATATTGAAAGAAACAATATAAAAATTTCGGCGAAAGTTTACCGAAGATAAAAATTTTACTGGTTAAAGTCAATTTGTGCTAAAAACTTTATTGGAAATTTTCTAAAATCTGATTTTACTGCATTTTTTTTTTTTTATTATATTGAACTGGGTAAAAAGAAACATCGAGGTATATTATAAAATAAAGATATATCTTCAAAAATACTTTAATATTCGGATATAACGACATTATGATTTTGAGGGTTTGGGAAATTTCTAAATTTAATCAAATGATAAATCTTCGAAATCTCTAAGTATTTCTGAATTAAAACCAATTATTAAGTTCGGGACATTTTAAATAGGGGAGTTAGAAAAAAATTATCGTAAAATTTTTAAGGAAAAATAGGATATAATAACCGAATAAGGCCCGGATATTACCCACATCGAATTTTTGAACTCATGATTAAAAAGTCCTTCGAAACTGTCTAAAATTCCACAGAACAGATCTTAATTTTTAACATAAAAAACTAACACTATAAGTTATATTTTTATGATATTATATAAAATTAATATAAGAATTTTTTAAAAATTAGAATCCTTTTAATTTTGTTAAAATTTTATTCCGCATACATTAGTTATGAAAAGTGAAAATAAAAATTTTGCACAATATCTAAGAGAAGCTTTGCATTTTATAAATCAGTAAGTAACATAAGGATATTGAGATTTATTACTTAAAAGTTTTTTTTCACAAATGCTTCAAAATATCCAAAGTTTAGAAGTCCATAAAATTGAAATTCATGCTGACTTTGTCAAACCCTTTGGAGATTTTATTAAAGTTATGATAAACTTTCAATTTTTGTTGGAACCAGTCCGGCAATTCTTTATGAACCAAAATTTTTTGGATACTTCTACGTTGGAGAAATTATGAATTTCTCAGAATTATTTAACATTTTTTCGGACTAATAATACATTTATTTTCAGTTTTTTAGAAGTTATTATTAACTTCCAAAAAAGTACAAAATATGCATTCAGTTCCTCCTTGTTCGTTCTTTAGAAGTGCGGTGATATATGATGACATTTATTTATTTTTTTTTCCTTCATTATATGTTGTTGGATGGTGCAGATGCTAGTATCAAAATATATTAATTTAGTTTTATTTGGGTTATAAAAACTCCACATATGAACATTTTTCATGGGTGAACTTGAATCTGTAAAAGACAAAGTATTATAAACCTCATAGGATTGATATTAAGCCACTTGAAATTGCCATATGTCCACAATAAAAAATATATATATATACATATATATATATATATATATATATATATATATATATATATATATATATATATATATATATATATATCACCTTATATTTTTAATTAACACAGTTACTAATTTTACATTAAAATTTAATTGGTATATTCAGCAATTCAAGTTTTTTTCTCATTTAAATTCTTAATGCATTCAATCACTACTTGATTGATTTAATAAATTGTATTTATTGTATTTATTTATATTATTGTATTATTGTATTATTGTATTAGTAATTGATGTAATAATTTTGATGAGAGTTGCAAATTTTAACGTTTTTTAATTGAATGAATTATCTTGGTGATTGATAACAGTAAGGTTCTTAAAGAATGATCTTTCTAATATGGCTGCAATGAATTTTTCATGTCCTTACACTTATACTTGTCTGCTGGCATTTAGATACATTTTGGTCTATTGAAAGGAGAAAAATATATTGATATATTGAATGTGTTTGCTCTCATTTCTGAGAGCCAAACTGTATACTGAGAACCTATATTCTTCGAATGGAAATTAACGCTATTTCCATTCGTGTTAAGGAAAGAGTCAAATGGGTATGAAAATTTCTGTGATATCGGTTAGCCAGCCACCTCTAAGGGTTTTATCTTCCTACGATATAAGGCCAGGGATCATAAAAACTATATTGCATTTTCTAATGAGTTCGGCGTGCTTAGAAAGCTTGAATTATTTTAGGTTTCATATCATGCTGGGAATAAACGTCTGATTTTCATAAGACCGGAATATTCGACATCGAATGTGGAATCCATGAGAAAGAATTGTATTTTTGGGAATACCTAAATAACTTCTAATGATGGATATTGCCTCTGCTCAAAGATAATTGGACCTAGTCTTGGAAATATATACAAGTCCCAAAACTGTTTTGGTTCATACAACATAGAATATCTGCATAATATTTACCGAAATCTTCAGGCAGACATCTTCTACATTATTTATATAAAATATCTCATCAATTTTGTTCTGACCTAAATTTCCTAAATCACTTCATTATAACATAAATGTATAACAAGTTACATTTATTAAATTGGAATAGGACCTATTATTGATCATTTATTTTTTTATTATATATATATATATATATATATATATATATATATATATATATATATATATTTTGTTAAAGAACGTAATTATAATTTGTTTTATTTTTTCTCCCATAAAATATTATTAAGTTATGAAAAACTTGCTTAGTAAATGCATATTTCATGTAAATGTGCTGCAACATAAATACGGTACAAAAAGCAACAACATTTACCCTAGTGCTAAAATCAAGAAATCTACATTAATCAATATGACAAATAATTTTATGCATTTGAAATACAATATAAACGGAAAATCATTCATACACAGAAGCACATACTCACGAGTACTCAAAATCCAAGTGAAAAACGGATATATACCACTACAATCACGAGCACAGTGTGATACAAATAAAATAATAAAAATTAAAAAATAGCTAACAGCTAAAAATAGCTATAGAATAAAAAAAATGGAAAACATAATTTCGAATAGAAAAGAAGTTAAAAGTTAGAAAAAAAACTCTCATGAATTAAATATAACACAACTAAGTAATGATCCACTTATTAGCTACATTAAATTTGACAACTTGATCTATACATAAAATGGCCTTAAATTTGGGTACTCAGGTAAAACCATATAATTTAACTAAATGAATTAAATTAAATTTTTTTACTCTTCACCACTGTACAGCATAAATATACAATTATGTTTATAATAAACAAACGTATGCTTAAATGCACTTATACATATGTAGGTATAAGTGCATTTGATGCAAGAACGTGATATTTGAAAAAATCTATATTTTTCGGGAAGACATTTTTTTTAAGTTGATATATGTATACTCACAGAATACATTTTCGTTGTTACAAGTATTAACTTATAATTCGATTGCAATTAATGAATAATTTGATACTTGATATTACTTAAAAAAACAATTCGTTTACTATATCTAATAAATATTTCAATAGACATTAGACTGATACAAAAAATTTTCGTTTTTTATAATTTTTACTATAGTTTTGCTTCAGTTATTAATACTAAACATATGTATGTATGTCAGTATGTATATATAAATACAGAATTACTAATTACAATAGTAAATATGTTTACTATGTTTATAACTTAGCATTGTAAAATTATATATCGTTGTTTCCATGGTTTATAGATATATCTTTGAGAGATAAAAAATTTCTTGCCGCAACCGCGACTCTTTATTAAGAAGCAAATTAGTCGCAGAGATTTGGGAAAACAACGGAGACTAATTACTATCAAATTAAGTTAATTTCAATAAATTCTAGCATACAGGGACTGTAACTGACCAAGCGATGTCTTTCACCTTTAAAATATAATAAATAGCATTAAAAGGTCATACTTATATTTTCCAACCTTTTTAAAAGAGAATCTCTTTATATTATACTTACATATCGTTACCTAAAATACAGAAGACCGTAACCACACTTTTTTATTTTTGTTTAAAGCAGAAGCAAAAAACGCCATGAAAGTTTTCTTTCAGTTAAAGAAATTAAGTAAAAAAATAATTAATCGTTCACTTAAAACAAACACAGATAAAGATAAAACACTTCTCAAACCAAATTTTTCTTGAGAGTAACTAATTTTACGTCTGTCTCGTTTATGACGTTGATGTTACGGTCTTTTGACTTTTGTTAACCCTACGGTACATACCCGGGTACCTTTTTGATTTGAAATTGTTCGCATTTCTTAAAAACTTTAAATCGTCGCGACTAAAGTTTTCTAAAGTCTAAATACGTGATTGGCACTACAATTAACTTTTCTTTGCATTAACTATTATTCTTATTGTCTTCTGCTTCATTGAAATTTAATATGAAAAATTGTTTTTCTACAAAATGGTGAATAAGCCTGTCCATTTCAGCAAAAGTGTCATGGTATAAAATCTGGCTCCGTTAATGAGATAAAGGAAAATTAGTTTCACCAGCAATCTAATTTTAAACTTTCTATATTATTTGGGAGCTTCAGAAAGGGGAATAAAATATAATATATAACAACTTTCAAATATTTCTCACTATCACTAATTTGCGACAGTCTTCATAATTATTTTTTCATCCTTCAAACCACATTTACGCCTATCAATATTGGTTGTGGTTTTTATGATTTTTTTTTTAGTTTTTTATGTCATGTAAAAATGTCCAATATTTTTATTTTAAAATATCATACAAAGGCTCAAGATGTTGATATTTTTTCCGCTATTCGCACCAGGTCACATAAACTTTCAATATTGTAGCTGCAAACATGACAAGACGCTGTGAAAACTTTGACAACATTATTTTGGATTCTAAAATAGTTATAGTGGGGCTTAAACGATTTTCGTAGAGAAACTTATATGGAACTGGGATCAATTTTAGATCAGGTCAGTGCCATCACTAACTACATTCCTTAGGATTGTTATAGTCCAGCTTGACCGATTTTCGGAGAGTTTTCTATATAAAACCTATGTTTTATTGTGGATGAAGTTTTGTTATAAAGTTTTGAATTACAATTTATATTTTATAGAATCTTACATGTGCGAAAGACATAGTGTCTACCAATACTAATTTATGCACTTTATGATGATTTTCAGAAGTGGATCTTTTATGGGAGCTATGGATTTTTGAGAAGTGAACCTCATAAAAGTTTGCTAATGTTCGCTTCACATTTAAAAAATTATTTTATAAAATGAACGTATATAAAAGTTTAATATGTACTGAATTATATTAAATATTTAAAAAATTTATGAGAGTCGAAGCTCTGTTCTAGGGGAAAGTTTGTATGGGGGCTAGATTATAATACTCGAAAGCAACTATTGTCAACAAATTTGAGAAGAGTTTTAATAATTGCAGCTTACAGCTTCATTAAAAGTTTAACATGGACGGAAGGACATCGTGAACATATTCAAACAAGTTTTTTGTACATGTATTTATCACTTTTCTTTTAGTTTTATAACTTATTAAATAATACTGATAAATAGCTAACATAAAGTTATAATTTTTTGCACAAAATCAACGAAAAACCCGCTAAGGTATCCGGGTAACTGAAGTATTGACTATAATTATTATTATTTTTTTTTTTTTTTTTTTTGGGTATGTACCGCAGAGTTAATATTGTTGTCATTTTTGAAGATATCTTATGTTTCAGAAATTGTTTTTAAGGATCCTAAAAAATTTTAATAATGAATTTTAGGAAATTCCCAAAATGCATTAAAAAAATTAAAATTCAAGTACTTGAAGTTTAGCTTGAATTCAACTTAAATTCCAATTATATTCTCAAGTATTTTTTAAATTTTGTTTAAATATTTTACTATTGTTTTTGTCAAACAAGTTTTAAAATATAAAGCAGATTATATAAAATTTGTGAAAAAAGATTAAAAAAATAATAATAAAAAATAAATTAGTGCATCAAAAATATTACATAATAAAATAGAAGGACATAATTTGCGAACAAAATATTGAAAGAAATATTGCATCAGTCGAAGAATAAAATTAATTAAATTAAAAAAAAGGAAAGTTAATACAATAGTTAGGAAACCAAAATCGGATGTGCAGAAAATTATTGCATTATTTTCTCAAAACGCAAGATGTAGCATCAACAATTACAAATAATCAACAAACAAATGATAATGACGAAGTGCAGAGTGCACAAATTCACTGAGAGTGTAAAAAATAATTTATGTAAGTGGGCAATTTCTTTTAATATTTCTTGGCTTACTAAACATATATATATATATATATATATATATATATATGTATATATATATATATATTTATCTATTTATTTATTTAACATTTATTTTGTTCTAGATAATCAAGAGAATAAAGAAAAATATAGATGCATAAAAAAAATAAATTTAATATTTTATATTAAAATTGCTTTAAATACCTGTAGTATTTAAAACAATAATATTTCTCTTTAACTATTATAATTTAATTGTTCATGTTATTTTTGTTATATTTTTATTGCTTATTTTTATTATTTTCACATTTAAATAATTGATAATACACCAATTTAATATGTATGTATGTATGTAAATAAAAAATGTTTTATTAAAAAATTAAATTATATTGAAAATCAATTTTTAGTTTATTTTAATTTTTAATAGCTTGAATTTTATCATGTCGAATACTTGAATAGCACTATTGCTAAAGGGTTGAATTTTACTATATTCAGTTATTTTTTTCGACTTGAATTATACTTTAATTCAAGTTTTTGAAATTGCCTGTCTTAACAGTGTTATATTCGACATGAATTCAAGTTTCCTTTTCATTGGATTATGTTATTGAAACAAAGTATTTCAACACTTGAAATTTGAATTTGTAACTGAAATTCAAAATTTCTTATTTGGTTGTGAAAGTTTTTAGTACCTAATTGAAATCGATTGTCATTATAAATTTTTTTTAAATAAATTTGGAATGTTCTAAAATTGGTTTCAATGACAATTTATTTAATAGTAACCATTTCAAAATTATTAATATGATGTTTAAAATTTTATAAGTGTAAAAAATATATTATAATCAGTGTTGACAAGAGGTGAGAAAAAAAGAGGCTAAATTGTACTTTAAAAACGATCAGAAAAGGATAAGTGCCCCATAAAATAAGTTTGAAAAAGCAATTTTTTTATTTTTTTTTCTTTTTTCTCATTATTTTTTCTTACTTTGTTCTCATTCTTTGATATCTTTAATATCTTTTTATATATTGTAATAAATTATAAATAAAGCATAGAACTGCTATTAACAAAATGATCCAACGAAAAATCGCTCTCAAAATTTCCATACAAATTTGGATTATATTTCAAATGAAAAATTTAACAATGTTTTGAAGGGATTCTTTTAAATTACAGTTCCTTTTTAATTAATAATATTCAAAATTTTGGGTGATTTTTGCCTTTATAAGTATATTTTAAATTATATTTATTTTTATATTATTTTAGTTTCTATATTTAATGGCGTATTAAAAAATTTTTATAATAAATAATTAATTAACTCTATATAATGAGCGTTGTAAAATATAAATAATCTCGATTTTATTTTTTGCGAATTTATACACAAACACTCTTAAATGGATAATTCTGTAAAAATAAAATTACTAAAAGCAAATAATAAATGTCCTTCTTCTTTGTTGAAGTATTAAATTTTAGTTTCTTTAAGGCAATTTTAAGAATTATAAAAGGCTAGAAAAAAAGCTAGAAGCCAAAACGAAAATGTTAAGGCTAAAAGCAAAAATAAAGCAAGTTAGTTAAACTGGCAACAGTGGTTAAAATTAGCGCTATTTGTTAACAACAAATCAATATATTTTTTTCAAAATTTGAAAGAGAATAAAAAAATAGAATATATAGAATTTAATCACTTTTCTAGGGAACTTCGCAATGTTAACTACACAATAGCTGACGAACGAATCAACAAATTCACAATATATTATAAAAATTGGACAAAGTGCGTTTAATGCGATCGTGCGTAAAATATGAAAAATTTGCACATAATATTTTGTTAATTAATAAAACACGTTATTTACTATGCACTAGTTAGGTTAACATGAAATTTAGGTTTTTTGAGTTATAACGTTGTTGCAACAAATGAGCGACAAGAGTATTATTCAATACTTTGTTTCGTATTATAATTCTATGATGTGCCATCATGATTTTATACTTTGTTAGTTTTAGTTTACAAACTCACACTTAAACTCATGCATGCACACAAACATTTATAACGTTCGCTTTAGATTTCCTTGCATGTATGTATAAGTAAGTGCGTATAATGACAATGATGTTGATTAAGTGTCAACGGATACAGAACACAAAAATGGTTACAGTGTGTAGTTCCTGTAGTTGTCACCATGTTGTTGTAAGTATTTGTTACATGGGTTATATTGTTTCCAACCCTGTAAACTAGTGATCATTATCAATTGTTTTGTAGAGTCGCATGTTTCTAGAGTTATGTACGAGACAACAAGTCGTCTAAAGTCATATGCATTTGCTATTGTATTAATATTTCAGTATTTGTGTATATATGTGTGTGATTGTATTTAAATTATGAAAATAATTGTTTATCGATTCAGCATTATCGCAGTATTGTAACGAGATTTGCTTTTGATGGTGATTTGTGATTAGATATAAAATGTAATTCAATTAATCAATGCCTTTTATTTCTATTGAGAATGAAACTAATAGAGTCTTAGTTTTAAAATTTATATAATTAAAAAAATTCGAATTACTGATGTATATAAGTATAAGATTTTTCAATTCAAATAGTAGGATATATATATACTTTTTCTTATTTACAAAGTCTGTAAGGAAGAAGAAATTATAAAAAAAGGTAAATCTAAATTTGTTTCAATAAAAAAAATTCTGCTTTTGCTTAAAGATCAAACCGGTTTATTTATTCTCCACCCTTTAAACATTTTCTTTGCCTAACTATTTTTGTAATTAACTGAACAAGACAAACATTTGTAATGTACAGAAGAATAATTTGCATGCATGACAATCATATAAAAAATTGTTCTTGTCTCTAGTCATTAAGGTAAGCCATAATTTTAAAAAGAAATCAGTAAAACCAAAATGATTAATTTTATATATCATGAATTCCATGAAAGATCGAAGAAAAAATCTTTTTTTTTTTTTTTTTTTTGACCTTAGGTCTTTCGGTTTTCTTCAAATTAAGCAGGAACTTATGGTGTAGAGTAAGATGGAAACACGCAGGGAAAAATATAGCTGTAGTGACCATAATCTAAAAGCAACATATTATGACTGGAACGTATGATGACAGCGAAAAATAGAAATGATTGTAAGTAATAATTATGATTCCATTTTGTTATATTGTGTCCGATTGGCTTGTTTTTTCGTGCTATATCAGATTGTGATTTGACGTTATTATATTATTATTATTATTATTATTATTATTATTATTATTATTGTTATTATTATTATTATTATATTTTCTTATTATATTATAACATATTGCCATACTAGGATTTCATTTTCTAATATTATTATGCCATTCTTCATATTATTATTCCTTTTTATCATATTCTTATACCATGTTATCATATAGCTATCCAAACTTATCATATTATTATTTCATTTTGTTATGCTATTCCACCTTATCATATATTAGAATAAAACATATTAATAAAAAATTATTTTTATAAATTTTTTATTGAAAGTAATAGAGAAAATTATTTATTAACCAAAAACCATATGTGGTTCAAATGCCAAATATGTTTTTTTAACTAATCAATATCTTATATTGCTTGAAACGCACCAAGTTTAACCAAATGTTGATCATTTGTTTTTATTTATATATAAACTAAATGAGAATTACAATAAAGTTGGAAAACATTAAGAACAAAATATATTTAAAACAAAAAAAGTTATGAATTTTTCCACTAAGTTTGTAAAAAGAAAATTATTATGTTTATTTTAAATATCTTATTGTTATGTGAATAACAATAATATAAATATGGTTTAAAAATAGAATATGGTTGGCAGAAGTTATGATATTTTTCTTATTAATAAAATTTTGTTTCTGATAAAAGTATTTAAAAATATATCATTTTTGCAGTCAACCATTATTAAAACTTTTTTTAGTGTAAACATTGAATCTCAAAATTTAAACAAAAACATTGTTATCAAGAACACAGAGTTATTAAAATTTAAGAAAATTAACAATGAGAAAATAATATTCTTTTAATGCAATGCTGTCACTATGTTTTTCCTCTGCGTTATTATTTTTTAAATTTCGAAAAAAATATGATTTATTTACGATTACTGTTCATGGAAAATTTCCAGAATAGACTTAAATGTTCATAACTTTTTTAGTTGCAATACGTATTTAAAAAATAGTAATTTAAGAAATTATATTTTCTAATAAAATTATATCTTTAAGATGTATTTTTCAACTGTTTTCTTCCTATTATTATTAGTTTTTTTATTTCGTCTTAAAAAGAGGTTTATTGATTAAATAATTCAATTTGGATTTTTTTTATAACACAGTGCTACAGTGAAAAAACGCTTGAAATGTAACATACCGTAGTTAATAGATATGGGTGTGTAGATCATTATACAATTATTAGAATTTTCGATATACCACAAAACATTTTTTTGGACTTCGCAGTTTTAAAAAGTTTTATCTCAAATACCTGATAAGCAACTTAAATTTTTTTAAACACCGTAAGAAAGGAAATACCTTACTCTTTTTAAAATGTTTAGGGTCCATTATCAAAAATTTTTAACCTGGTTGAAACTGACTTTAATCCTGAATAAGATTTGTGGTAATACTATTTTAAAAAAAGTTCAAAAGTTTAGCACGATAGGTTTTATTTTATAATAATGATTGTTGTTCAAAATTCAAAGAAAATTATTAGAAAAAGGGCTCAAAATTAATTAACTTATTACCATTATTCTACACTATTTTTTTACGCGTTTATACTTTTTGATCTTATTCTAACTTATATAAACTAATCTGATTTTGTGAATAAATTCTACACCTTCTTGTGTACACTTTAAACAGTTACATAGAGGGTAGTCGAATTTTGATGACAAAGTTTTTTTTAATATTTATTTGTTATTATTTTTTTTTTAGGGGGGGAATCGCCTGTGCGCACCAAAATTTTGAAAGAGTTGTTGATACCTACTATAATTTAGCATATTTTGCGCTATATGTCGTTGATGTGCCCTGAATAGATAGTCGAAAGGTGTGGAAAACAAGAGCGAAAATTAAAAAAAAAAAACAGTTTTTCGTTAATATTTAGCGTTAACTTAGTTTTTTGCTACTTCAAACAATAAAATCGAACGGGGGTTAAAAACAAATTTAATCTAGGATATATAGGTATAATTGATCGGGACCATAAATTTAAGTCAAATGTAATTAATAGTTGAATACGGGACTTTTTTGCCCAAACTCATTTCGCTAGGCACTTCGCATGGACAGCACGAAATTAAATATAATTCGTATAATTAGCTTAATGGAAGTATAGAGGCGCGTCAAAAAACTTAGAAAGTTAAAAATTTTATGTATCAAAAATAATTTACTTGGGACTAAAAATAATCATAATATTAAATACCACTTCTTTGTAATGAACTCCAGTAAAATATATTTTCTTATAATGCGAACCCCATTTTTCACAAAATTTAGAAACATCGCGATTTCTACAATATATTAAATTTCAAAATTTTGCTCTAAACCCATAAAATATGTTTCACAGGTACCATCATGATTTGAAAATATCATAAGTTTTATTTCAATCGCAGTAAGTTTTGATATTTTATGTAATTTATTTCAGAATTATACACACAAACTTCTAATTTTTAAAAATGTTCATATTATCAAACTAAAACCGCTATGACTTTCGCGCCCCTTGCTCAAAATGATTAGTGAGAACTCATTCTACATGCATTCGAGTCATTTTATATTTATACAAATGGATTTTGATTTAATATAAAAAAATAAGGCTTACACTCAAAAGCTGTTGATAATGGCCCTTATGTATTCATAACAAATTTGTAAAAAATATTAATCAAAAACTCAAATTTTTATTCATATGATTTTGATTTTAAGGCCACTTTTGAACCACACTTTACAATAAAATTTCTTATTTTTTTGCCAAATACTGAATTTTATTAGGAATAATCAATTGCAAAATCAGATTAGAATTTTAGAGTGTATAATTTTTTCGTAATTATAAAATTTAAAAAAAACAGTTATTTTGCGTGTATTTTGTTATTACTATTGTTTTGCATAATAAATATGGCAACAACAAAATGCACGCAAAATAATTTTAAAAATAATCATAAGTTCTACAATTCTCATTTGATTTTATCAAAAGATAACACATTATCTAGGAAAGACGTCTAGGTTTTTTTCCTAAAAATTTCGACAAAATAATCGCTATTAAAAGCTCGGGGATGTTAGAAAACTTCAGATATTTAATATTTCTAGTAGTTACAATTTTAAAATGAAAAAATTATAATTGTACTTAGTACGCTGGATTAGGATTAAAATCCTAAAATATTTGAAAAAATAAGTTTTTGTATGCGGAAATTTGTTGGTGTTTTTTTTTTTAGAAAAAGAAGAAAGAAGATATAATCGGTAAATACCGACTATATGACTGCGTGCGAGCATAAAATTCGAGAAGGGGACTTATATTACACCTGTGGCCAATTTTACTAAGTAGCCATGGTAAATTATGGACCAATTCTCATAAAATTTGGCAATATCATTTCTACTTACATAAAACTTATTTTTGTCGAATATTAACTTGATACTAATATTCATATGGGATTTATGTACGTTAAAGTGATTTTCGGAAGAGGGTTTATATGGGAGCTATGGTCAATTGTGGACCGATCTTCGTAAAATTTGGTACGAAGATTGAAATCTGTAAAGAACTTCTTTGGATAGAATTTCATTAAAATATTCTTATTTTTAAAGCTTTCTTGCATGTTTAAACTCTATTCCGGGGGGATATTTGTATGGGGGTTCGGTAAAATAATGGACCAATGACAACTAATTTCAACAGGCTTCGTCCTTGTATCATAATGAATTATTTTTAAAATTTTGACCCGTACTTTGTGCACAAGCTTTACATTGATAGACAGACAACCAGATAGTCAGACGTACTGACACCGTTAAATCAATTTAAAAAGTCGATTGGTATACTTTAAGGTGGATGTTAGATAACTTTTCAATGCGTTACAAACATCAGTACAAACGCAAAAAACCCGAACCACCTATGGTGGTGTAGGTATATATATGTATATATATATATATATATATATATATATATATATATATATATATATATATATATATATTTATATTTATTTTTATATTTATATTTATGCTTATATTAAAAATAATATAATTTAACATTACAAAAAGCTTCAATTGAATTGTTTAGTCAATATATGAAGTTTTAAGTTTATTTAAGAAAATAACAAATTGAAGGAGGAGAAAGATTTCAAAAATACATTCAAAATATGCTTAGCAGCTTTTCTAATGACTTTTAAATCAATAAAGTCGGATTTTAATTTCAAATTATATTAATAATTAAAATTAAATATTTTCACTTTTTACGAAATTAAAAAAATGTGCATAAAATCGCGAATTTTTTCTAAACTTATAAAAAACGAAAAGCATGTAAGTGCCTAATCTGAATGCCTATGGAATTTTTCATATTTAATGTCTCATGGATGAATTTTATGATATTTATTTTTATTTATGCGTATAAGTAATATTAATTTCAAATTAGTACCGATCATATAACATTTAATGTTCAAAACTACAAATTTAGCTAAAAAGTGTTTAAAAATAGGGATTTCTTTAAAAAAGAGGCCAACTGCGTCAATACCTAAAAAACTCTCTACAATTTTTCTACTTTATGTAAATAGAAACAAAAAAGATTGCGTTCTTAGAAAAAACACTAAGTTGAATTTTATTAATAACAATTGTATTTAATTTATATAAAATGATTATCATTATTGCAAGAATAAAGATCTATTTATAAAAGTAGTCAACAATTTAATTTTATTTACAAATTCTTCGAGGTCTTTTTTTACATCACTATATTGTGTAACAATCCCGAAATAATTAATTTCTTCGTTGGAATTAATATATAATGGGATGTATTTCAGTCAACTTAGTTTGTCATCATTTAGCACATAGTCTTAAATAGTCGCCATTTAGTTCCATTTTAAAAAAGGGGCTAAAAAATTGGTCAGGAGATAGAAAAAGAGGTAATTGGCGACTAAAGTCACCAAACGTTAACGCCGGCCACAACGGTCCTTATAATTTAATGTTTTTCTTTATAATCAGACCTATGGAAAAGATCGAATACAAGCTTTGATAAATCCACTGCAAAAAAATGATTTTGATATCTTTTATATAACAAAAGTTACGGCCATTAAAAGAAATATGTTAATCACTTTTAAAGCTATAGAATTGGTACAGTTATGAAAATAAAAACGAGAAAAATTCATTTTACATGCCCCTGTATCCTCCTCTATACAAACACCAAATTTTATCTAAATCGGTAACCATAGGGTCAACATTTTTAAATTTAAAATGGAATTACTCAATAACAGAAAAGTTTGCTTACAAAATTTGCTGGCACCCTAGTTTGGAAGAGAATCTAATATCTGTAAACAAACGTACACAAGTTAAATATGATAAAAGGTAGGAAGTTTCATGTGAAGAACTTGCCCCAAGTAAAATTTCCATATGAGTGGGTAACAGTAATAAAAAAAAATTGACATTAAATAAGTAATAGATGTTAGTTAATTTACATACATATTCATTTATATATATATATATATATATATATATATATATATATATGTATATAAGGGAAGATAAGTTATTTTTGAAAAATGGCGCATAGCAAAAACTTAATCTTTGAATAATTCAAAAAAAAACTTTCCCAAGAATCCATGAGCCTAAAATCAAAGCCTAGCTCCCACTGAGTCACATAAAAATTCACAAAAATACACTAAATTGTAATCTGGAGGACAAAAATTCGGTGGTGAAAAATTTTTAAATATTTTTTTTATAACAAGCTCAAAATTACGAATTCTTTGAGAACCATTTCGGAAAAAAAATCTAAACTTTTTCTGTGCCTAAACATAGTACTTATTATTTTTCCATTGGAAAATAACTTTATTTATTTATACATTTTTTCCGTATTATGGTCCACAATGAATATCACTTGAGTTTCTTTTTAATATATCAAACTGAAATCTTTATACCTCTCGGTTAGAGTTAGCTTGTAATTTTAGACGGCCAGTTTCTTAGGGTAATTTTCAGGAAATTTCGCGCAGATTTCTTTTTTTGCTTCGTTCTTTTATACACCTTTTTCATTATTTCTTAGTTGAACAAATTGACCCTCCCTAAGGTATATGTGAGCAGTTGCTTGTGGCATGCATATGCATGAAGTTTACTTTTTTCTCGTTTTTTTTTCTGGTTAGATAAAGTTCAGATGTACAAACAAAAACACGCAATCAAATCAAGACTTTCAGTAACAATTTTATTCAACAATGGGCGCACAAGTACACACTTTTGTAGAAAAATAAACAATCTTTTATACTTTTACTTCATGTCAATTTTTGTGACTATTTTAACAAGTTTAAGGAAGAATTTGGGTATTTTTATATTAAACTCTCAAACTGTTTCAGAATTTGAAATAAAACATATTCATAGTTTTACATTTTTTTTTTTTTTTTTTGCAAAGAAATTTTTAAGCTTCTGTGCTACGAGTTGCATTGAATAGTAAAAAAATTGGAATATTTTGAATAAAATTGAAATTTGAATATAGTTATCTATATTTTAACATATGTACAACTATTTTATTTATTAATTTAACAAAACAATTACTGGAAAATATTTTTGTGATTTGAAATGAAAGATGTAACAAATAGAAAAGTAAGGGTTTTGATAGTACTGATGGTATAAGTTGCAATGCAGATACACTTTAAATGATTGTACTGAAACGTGCGAAAAAAAAAACATGATGAGCTTTTATTGCCTCAATGTATGTTGTAAAAAGCTCCAAGTTTTCTTTTATAACGTTTAAATATTAGTACTTTTGAAGATAAACCGAAGGATCCTAATACCTAATATAAAAAATTGCTCCTAAGAATACCAATTAGTATACTTTAAAATCTTTTATTTTATAAGACAATATATTTGGTCTCCAAATAGTTAGACTGGTGATACACCTTTCTTAAAATAACATGAACATGATGTAGAGTAATAAAACTATAATACACTGAAAGTTTTATGTATGTTAATTTAATAGAAAATTCATTATTAACAACTCAAATTGCATTAAAAAAACGATAAACTTAAATGATTTTTTTTTTTTTTTTTTTATTAACTCACAAAAAATCCAACTATAAAGCATTTAAAACTATAAATTTTTCATTAATTTCAACAAACAAAACTACCGACTAATTCAGTAATAATTATTAAAACTCGTTTATTTCTACTACAAAAATAGTAGTAAATACAGATTTGTCATTCATTTTAACTAACTTTTTATTTAAATTTTAACTTATATTTTTTACAAAACTTATATAAGAAATATTCTTAAGAGATAAAATTATATAAATTTGTATATAAAGGATGCGGAAATAACTTCAATAACGTTATTATTCTACTTATTATATACATACTTATATTTTCTTACATACGAGTATATACATATGTATATAACTTATATTTAATAACTTAGGACTAGATTCTTGACTATAAGTTATGGTACCATTCTGATTTCTCTGGACTTCCATAACTTTGAACCAGAATAAATTATTTAGATGGCTTGTAAATAGACTGGCGTATGAAATTAATATGGCTTAAGACTTACCATTTTTAAAAAGCAAATCTCTTTTTTTATCATTTTGATGAAAACCGAAATATAATATGTTTTATTATTTTATTTACCAAATACTTATATTTTGCAAAAAAAGAGAAAAACTGACAAAGTTTGATTAAGTTTTATTTGTTCAATTTTTTTCAATTTTTATTTATTTTATTTTATTTTTTATTTATTTATTATTTTTTTTTTTGCAAGAGGAACTTTTAGGAAAATATGAGCAATCTATTAATAAAATATTGTAGCAAAATAATAACTAAAATATAAAATAATATTAAAAATATTGTAGCAAAATAATAACTATAAATATTACGTAAGCACTCTTTTTTTTCGGTTAAAAGTTAAAAAATATAAATTTTTTTGTTAAATAACTATATTTTCATTAATTTTAAACATAACTGAAAACTTTTTGCATAAATTAAAATCAGTTAATGTAAAACTTTTTTGAGTGTACGTATTTTTTATAAACATATGCATATATGTAGGTGTATGTCATTAGGTGTAATTGAATTTGTTTGTCCGTAGAGAAAACTAAAATTCTACTTGCAGTTTAACAAATTTCAATTGCAATTCTTCACAAAAATAACATAAAAAACAAATGATGAATTCCTACATATAAACCTATGATTATTTTACAAAAGAAGAAAAAAATATATGGTTATATCTCCTCCAGATATTGGAATGAAATTTAATACAGATATTCAAAGGAACAAAATACAATTCCGATTACGAATACAACTAAATTTTTTCAAAAATACAATTATTTTAACCCGGTTCAGAGTGTGTGATTAAAAAAATGAAATGAAAATAATTATAGGATTTCATAACGGCTATTCCGATTTCAATGAAATTTCATATCATGAAAGTAGAAATATAAGCGAGTTTAAGTTTTGAGCTTGAACTATATAGACGTTTAGGTTCGTTTTTTCGCTACAGCTAATTAGTAACGAATTAAAATTAAAAAGAATGATTCATTTACAGCTCTGATTTTAATTAATAAAATTAAAAGTTAACGATATATTCAGTTGCATTAACTAGCAGTTTTTATGAAAATTTGATAACATTAATGAAACAAAAAAATTCGATTCCGTCTTCCCAACCAACGGAACTATCAATTATTTGTTTTCACATTTTAGGAAAAAACATAAGAGTAAATAAATGTTCAACTATAAAAACATAATTTAATTACATAAAAGCTAATCTCTTTCTACTTTTCTATTTATGGGTAAGTGCGAAAAAATTAATTTGCATTATATTTTAGTATGTACTTTTTTAACAAATATTTTATTTATATTAAAGGCGAGGTATGAGGAATTTGTTCAACCCCAATCATTTGCTCATATTCCAATTCTTTACCGAGGCATAAACCGGCTGGTGATTCCGATCATAATATTAAATAATTAATTACGTAAAAAAAACTTAGGTTTATATTTTAATAAAATATATTAAAAAAATAATAAATACAATATAATATTTCTTTTCAATCGTATTGTTAAAAGAATAAATTTTTTAAAATAATTGTGTATCGCAAAGTACTGGGAACCCTGGGTTTCAAACTCCCAAGTCAAAGGGTTCTCGACTTAAACATATAAAACACTATATGTAAAAGATAAAGGTAAGCCAAGATCTTGTCGAAGTGAAGGAGTTTCTGGCTTCTATAAAGGCTCAAGACGACTTTATCCTTGGCTGTGATGCAAACTCAAGGCATACAATATGGGGTAGTACTGAAATCAACGACAGAGGTGAGTGTCTATTTGATTTCATTAATACTAACCACCTGACCATATGCAACTCCGGTAACGACCCCACATTCGTTTTTCCGAGCTCGGTGAACCGTAATGGATGGGAAGAGGTGCTAAACATTACACTTACGAAAGACAGATCTAATTTATATTGACAGGTGGAGAGTATCCAAAGAGAAATCATTTTCGGATCATTGCTAGATACTTTTCGACATTGGACTCGTCTGCAAAGAAACAGCGTCAACTTTCAAAAACCCAAGACGAACGAACTGGACTAAGTTCAATGGGATTCTCATGCACAAACTGAAAAAAATACCTCTAGTTGGAGCAACGACTGAGGGTCTTGACCAAATTGAGAGCACATTAAGCAAGGAAATTGCTAAAGCTTTTAAAATATCCTGTCCAATGACGAAGGCTAAAAAGACCTTCCCTCCCTGGTGGAATAAGGAACTCTCGAAGCTACGCAAGGAGGCATGCAATGCTTTCAGTATTGGCTACAGAACAAAATCGTGGCAGTTGTATCACGATAAGCGTAGAGAATATAAGACAGCAATAAAGATCGCAAAAAGAAACTCATGGAAAGGCTTATGCGAATCTATCGACAATACCAAGGAATCTACTAGACTCAGTAAGGTTTTGGCAAATGGTCATAATAATCCATCCTATATTAAAAGGATGGTCATGGTCAGAATCGTCGGCGGAATCTTTGGACATTTTACTTAATACTCATTTTCCTGGCTGCACTGATATTACAGACCAGGAGATGGGGCATATTAAATCCTCGCAAGGAATCGAGGATGACATAATATCCGTTGAGAAAATTTCGTGGACAATGGGTAGCTTCTCTCCGTAAAAATCTGCAGGGCCTGATGGTATTATACCACGGATGCTACAAAGTGCAAAGGTATACATCATACCCTGGTTACATACAATATACATTAAAGGTCGCTCTATGGAGACGGCTCTTCATGAGGTCGTATGGGTCATCGAGCGATCCATTGAATTTAAACAATACGCTATGGCTGCTTTTCTGGACATAGAAGGCGCCTTTAACAATATCACAACTATGGCGATACAGAGAGCTCTGCATGAACTAGGAGTTGAGGATTATATCACCAACTGGCTGGTGTCAATGCTAGAGACAAGAATCGTTATTGCGAATTTAGGCAACAGTATTAAGACCAAACAAGTTATGCGTGGAACTCCACAAGGGGGTGTGATTTCTCCGCTGTTGTGGATTATTGTCATTAATACCATCCTGTGCGAATTGGAAGACAAGGGAGTAAAAGTAGTGGCTTACGCGGACGATGTTGTGATACTAGTATCAGGACTGTTTCTGAACGTGATAAGTGATATCATGTCAACTGCTCTGACTACATTCTGTGACTGGGCCAAAGAATGTGGACTAGGAGTGAATCCGGGCAAGACAGATCTGGTACTTTTCACCACAAAGCCCAAGATTCCGAACTTCAGGCTACCACGGTTAGAAAACTGTAAACTCACCTTGTCGGACAATGCAAAGTACTTGGGCATTATTTTGGACTCCAAGCTTTCATGGAAGCTGAACATTCAACACAGGGTTAGTGAGTCTACGGTAGCATACTACACCTGTAGAAAGACGTTCAGTGTGAAATGGGGTTTGAGTCCAAAATTGACAAAATGGCTATACACTGCAATAGTACGGCCCATTCTTGTATATGGATCTCTTGTATGGTGGACCGCTACTAGTAAGAGGTATGTGGTGGATGAGCTTTACAGGATACAAAGATCCGCTACCACAGATGGACTTTTGAAAAACTATTTAAGTCCTATTCCTCACCAGGAGTGAATGGAGAAGGGGAAATCTTTTTGAACAATTTGGAACTAGGATATACACTGATGGCTCAAAGATGAACTGCGGTGTCGGCTCTGGTGTCTTCTCTAATGATCTTGGAATTAGAAACTCATGTAGACTCTCTGATGAGGCAAGCGTATTCCAAGCGGAAATACTAGCGGTCAGGGAAGCGTGTAAACTAATTCGCGATAGAAATATTTAAGGGAATATTGGTTTATTTGTCGACAGTCAAGCGGCAATACTATCGCTCAAATCACCGAAAACTACCTATATTCTAGTCAGACAGTGTAAAGAGGAACTGCTAGGACTAAGTCGACTGTATGACATTACTATAGTCTGGGTTCCTGCGCATAGGGACTACTAAGGTCTGCTATGAATGGCAGGCTCTGCTATGAATGCCTCCTTATCGGTTTCTGTCGCAATCTCGTTAGGAACAGTCAAAAGCAGAATCCAAAAACACTTTCTAGAAAAGGCAAAAAATAGATGGCGAAATCTGGACAAATTTAGAGTCGCGAAAGAAACGTGGCAACAACAAAAAACGCTCAATGCAACTCATTGGCTACAAACGCAAAGACATCTCGAGACTAATAGCATTGTTTACAGGTCACTGGATGATCGGAAAATATGCAAACAGACCTGGTCTCCCTTACAATGAATATTGTCGTAGTTGCAGCAATCGCGGGAAGGAGGAGACAGTATTTCATCTTCTTTGTGAATGCCCAGCCTTGAACGCAAGCAGACATAAATTTCTGGGAGGGTACCAATTAGTCAACGTCTGTGAGATATCTGATACTAGACTCAGTGACATCATTAAATATCTCAATGCTACGGGCTGGATCTAATTAATTTATGTTCTCATTGTTCTTCCCTACACTTCTATCTTATTACAGACTCAATACAACTCATTCACCTGGCGAGTAGTGTGGTTCCATCAAAACCGACTCTAACGAGTCTAATTGATTACCCGTAAGGTTACGGGCTACCACGTAAACCAACCAACCAACCAGAACTGAAATAAATAAAGATAAATAATGAATATGTTGCAAAATATTAAGTTTTATACAATCAATTCATTTAAACATTTTTGTGTAATATTTTTTTAAGTTAATTAAATTTAAAACATATAGCAGCACAAACATATACACATGTAAATCATTTCTTAAGCAAAAAAAAATCTGACAATTCTTATAAAGCTACAATAAAACTAATCTAGTAGTTTTTGAAAAGTGTTATCGTAGAATATTGCAAAGCTTCTTAAATAGTTATTTTTATATACATAACTACTGTATATATATTTTTTTATTTACAGAATAGTAAAATTTCTACAGAAAAACTATGATTTTAATTAAAAGACATTTATACAACAAATAACATGATAATAACAAAATAAATAAAATAATTAAATCGAATTGTGGAAGGTAAGTTTCTATTGTTTGTCATCTTAACACAGGTGAAAAATAAATTAATTCAATTAATTTTTCAATTCACTATTAAATTTATATGAAAATGTGCACATATTTAGAAAATTAATGAATGCATATGCCAAATAAATATAGATTTTGTAATCTTTAATTAAAAATAAAACAATTAAGAAGGATATAGTTGGTTAAGCCCGACCATATGATACCATAATCCATTGTGTATGTCCACTTAAATTCGGCAAGGGTTCTTATATTAGACCTATGGCTAATTGTGGTCCGATACTTGTATTAACTAAAAAAAAAACATACGAATACAAAATACATTAGTAATAACATTTATATGAATTTATGCAGTTTAGGCCGATTCCCGAAAGTAGGGCTTTTATGGGAGCTATGGCAAATTATGGCTAAAATTATCATAAAATTTTTCACAGTATTTTCTACTTATATAAAACTTATTTTTGTCGAATATTAACTCAATACTGACATTTGCATGGGATTTATGCATATTATGGGAGTTATGGTCATTAAAATTATTTTAATGAGATTTGGCATAGAGACTTATACTTGTACAAATTTCTACTCAATAAAATATTTCTATATTTATGATCGCTAAACCCCTATTCCGGGAACACAATTGTATGAAATCTATGTGAAATAATGGATCGTTTATAATCAATTCCAATAAGCTTCTTCCTTGTTCTAAAATAATTATAAACGTCAAATTTCATCAAGATATCTTTAAAGTTGCGACCCGTACTTTGTTCATAAATTTCACATGGATAGCCAGATAGCAATCCTGATGGACGGACATCATTAAATTAACTCCGAATGTGAATCTAGGTCAAAGGATAGACTTTACGGTGGGGTTTGAAGATTTTTGTCTTCGTTACAAAAATCAGCATGAAGACTAGTACCTCAACCACCTATGCTGGTGTAGGGCAAGGTTTCCCAAAAGGGGGTCCGTAACAACATTATTTGGGGTCCGCAAGAGAGGCCGTAAATGTTTATGGAAATATTGAATATGATATATATATATATTGTACTTTTCTGCATACATATGTATGCAGAACTCTATTCAAGCTTTGCACGGGTACAATCTATTGAAGTTTTGTACAATATATCTATGCTAATCGAGAAAGAAAAAAAACACATATAATTTGTGAGCTTTTAACTAAGCCGTGTTAAGCACACAAAAGAAAAAGTCATGAGAATCAATATGTCAGATAAATCTAAAAAAGAAATAATTAGTGATGGCTGATGTTTCTAATTTAAGCCTGTTTTTATTTTATTGAAGATTTATTGCAGAAAGTGAAATTAAAAAAGTATTATTGTTTACTAAGCTTTTATCTATGACTTGAATAGGTCTACAGATAGATCCGCATCAATGATAGGTTCGCGATTAGTTTTTGTAAATCACTTAAATACCACTGAATAACTCAGCAACAAGTAATTGCTGCAAAACCCTACCCGATATATTTAAAAGTGGTCTACAAACTATACACGTACTATGTACTTTTTTTGGGGTGTGCGTGACCAAAAATTAGTTAAAACTTAAAAATCAATATATGAATAGTTTTAATTTTAACATTGATCTTAATGTAAAACGTGCTCAATTTTCTAAATCTGTTTTTGATTTTATTGTATCTTTTTAACCTACAAAGATATTTGATTTTGAAAACAGCTAAATATAATCATAATAAAAAAATAATTTTTAATAGGAAAATATTTAATATTCAGGGCCGCATAATTTTCATATGTGCCTTTAATCTTTTATTCTTTTACTTGAACGATATGCTCATTATTAATAAAGTGCATCTTGGGTTACTAATTTTTAAACATTTCAGCATATAAATATTTGGTTAAAATAAAACAAAAAAAAAAAATTTTTGCAAATATTTTTGTCTCTACCAAAGCTTTTAACTATTTTGCCAAAACCAACAAAAAATTATATTTATATTGGCTTGTAATATAAGTTATTTTGCATTATTCTAAATATCATTTAGCTGCAAGAAATTGCAAGACTGAATGTAGGAATGCTTTTATTTAAAAAAAGATCGTATTAAAATACAAATTTAACTTTACTTAAGTAAAAGAACAGGAAAATCTTAACATTCAATACAGTAATATGTACATGTGTTGAAACTGCGTTCCATGTGAATTTCCCGATTAAATACCTCGTGTACATGATAGTTAGAAAAATATGAAATTCTTATGACGATGTTTTATTTAGTAGAACACTTTTGTTTATAATTCAGGAAAAAACTAAGAAAATATTGTGAAAATTAACAATATTAACAATATTTAGTTCTCCCTTACGTCATTTGATAGCTATATGATGTTTTAAATATGTCTGTCTAGATGTCTATCCGAAATTTAAATATTTAACCTCAATGCGCGTTTCGTTAGCATTGTCCATATTGATTGAAGTTTTGTATGCATATTACAAATTTTTTTTGTAATTTTACAAGAAAAATATGTAAACTTGTAACAGTTGTTGTATTACTTGCTATAGCCAACTTTGTGCAAAATAATATAAAGAAGGCTGGGGACCAAAATATCAACCCGTCAAAAAGTTATTGATTTTTGATCACTCATACCCTCAAAAAAGTAAATTGTGAGATGTAGTAAGTTTTATAGAAAGAAAATAATATTCCTAAAACCCTATGAGCCAATTGAATTCTAGAAAATAAAAAATTACTATTTCATACTGATGTCCATCGGATTCCGAAGAGATATATGCTGAAGAGGTTATACGAATTAAAGACATTTCCCTTTTATACAAAAATTAAGATCTTTAAACAATTTTAACATTAAACTACTGAGCAGACAAATAAATTGATTCAATAAGTGCTTACTTGTGGCAAATTTGTTTAAGGAAATGACATCTTCGATCGCTCTCTACCAAATTCTTTCTCATTTCCACTGCTGAATAAAATTTTTGAATTCATCTGATGCTCAAAAAAATAAATAAATAAATAGAAAATGTACATAATATAAGTACAGTATGCTTGGATTCCTTTTACGATGAATTTTTCGACACTATCCGGAGCTTAAAACCAATTCTTGGCAAACAATTTTAGTTAGTAATCCATTTAATATTGCTTTTGATAATATACCCGATAATTTTCAACAATAAGCAATAAGGTCGCATACCTTACGGAATTGCAACAAAATTAAAAATGTTCTAATTTCTCCAAAAATTAAAATAAATTCTATATGACTTTCTTTAAAAGATAATTTATTATGTTGTTTTTATGTGTCTATAATTTGGATTAACTTTGTGCACTTTTTGGAGTACATCTGAAGGACTTTTTTATCATGAGTTTAAAAATTCGAAGTTGGAACTTTCGGAAATTGTTATTCGGTCACTATACCCTAGTTTACCTTAAATAAACTTCTGCTTAAATTGGTTCAAAGCTTGAGATAGATTTTAATTTAAAATTACTTTCAAATTTTTAATTTTAATACTTTGATATAATCTCAAAATCATACTGTCGTTATAAATCGGATATTAAAAAATGTATCTTTATTGGATAGTATACCTCCATATTTATTTTTATAAAATCTATCACCTCTGCGTTATGCAGCTTAATATCTTAATCAAAAATGCAGTCAAATCAGATTTTCGGAAACATAAAAATTAGCCATAAATTAAATTTGAAAAAACATTTTACTTTACTTTTTATATATATTTTTTTATCAGTGGATTTATACCTAGTGAAAAAATAAATTTCTTTGACAGTCATTGCTATCTAAGTATATAAATTATTTTTTGTTGGATAAATTTAAAAATAATCCAAAAAATTACAAATATTTTTTCGAGGTAGTTCGTCTTTTGTTAACATTTTAAAAATATTATTTTGGAAAAATATGAATGGACATGTGGTCATCCAAAATTGATGATAAAAAGTCTCTATCATAAATAGACTGACTGTTTTTAATTAGTGTCGAAAATTTTGTTGCGATTTTATCAAGTTGACTTTGAATTTATGTTGGTTGTATATTTTTGGTTCAAATATTAAAAAGTTTACACGATGGTTTGAAATGAAGCGTTAAAACTTTTGCTAATGTTTGTATCCACATATTTATGCGAAACTAGTTTTTCTGCACTTCAGATTCTATTCCACGTTTCGATGTCTAAAATAAAGTAAGATGTGATTTGTTAGAAATTTCTCTCAATGTTAATATTAGATTTAATAAATTTAATTGTTTATGAAATTTAAAAGATTCATAGTTTTTATATTTGAGAAATAAATGAATTTTGGTATCTTAATTTTACTTCTGACTTTTAATTATTTTTTATTTCATCAAAACGTGCAAAGGGTTTCTCGAAAATACAAAAATTTCTAAAAGAGTCCATCAATCATGAGGAGGTGGGAACCCTTGGTGTAGAATATAAACATATCTATTAAATTAGTTAATGCTTTGATCAGTGTTGGCAGGAGATACAAAAAATAGAGGCTAAATTGAATTTTAAAAAAGATAGAAAAAGAGTAAATGCCCATAAACGAAAACCACAAAAAATTTAATTTTTTTATTTTAATTTAGAACTTGTTTATTATTTTTTTTCTATTTTGTCATTCACTCTCTCAAATTATAATACATCTATAAATAACAACAAGCAAAATGACTTAAGAAAAATCGTTAAAAAAAATTCCATACAAATCTAGGTTGTATTTCATATAAAAAATTACTTAATGTTTGAAGTAATTTTCGTCATTTTTGAACTATAATTTCTTTTTGATTAAGAATTTCTAAATTTTTGGGTAATTATTCACATTCATAAAAAATTTTAATTATTTTTATAAATAGTTTATAAAAATAATAATAATAATATTATTAGTATACTAAAAAATAATTAAATAATCTACTTAGTAACTTCACAAAATTAGTTAAGGCACTTTTAATTTGGAAAATTAGGCACCGCAGGGCAAATTTTTTACTAAATATAAATAATCTCTATATATTGTGCGAATAACTACACAAAAATGCTTAAATGGATGATCCTGTAAAAATAAAAGTATTTATGGCAAATTAAAAATTATTTTCTTCGTTGTTGATATACTAATATTTTAGCCTTTTTAAGGCAAATTTAAGAGTCAAAATAGGCTATAAAAAAGCTAGAAGCTAAAATCTTGAGGCTAAAAGCAAAATAAAAAGGCTAGATTTAGACCTAAAAAGGCTAAGCTGGCAACACTGTTGTTTAGGCTTTAATTATACTCAAATAAAAATGACGAAGTTTATAGCGACACAGAAAATACAAACTCCGTTCTTCTGGTGTTTTTTTAATTATATTTTGTTTGGTAATGCCAACCAGAGACAACAAGTGACATTTTCGATAGCAATTTGTTTTTGGCTTCTTTATTCCGACGTAAACGTTTGATGCTCAAATTTGCAAAAGTTTAAGGCCATGTTTTGGGATGTACAAGAACCAAGCTTTTCAACTGTATACATTTGTTTATATATTGGTCAAATATAAAAAGTAATTTTTAAACAACATTAAAAAAATAATTTTTTCCATAATTTTTCGAGTTTAACTGCAGTTTATTATAAATTTGTCTATAAAAACCTTTACAACGGTGCAATAATTGTTAAAGACATTTTTGTTGTAAACATAACAAGGTTTAGTTTTTAAAAAATTTTCTAATTTTTAAACTAAGCAAATCAAACGTCCTTGATATCCTTGATAAAGTTTAGGAAATGTTTAATAATTTTTTGAGTTTTTAAGCGATTTTAAAAATATATATGTCGTTATATAAAAAAAAATTACATTTAAACCTTGTATGCAAATATGTTTAGCTAAAAAGAAAATAAAACTTTAAAGAAATTTACATCAAACTTGAAATTTTGTAAAAGAAAAGGAAAATAAATTTATAAACATTGAGTAAATTATTACATATTAGGATTGTATATAAAAAATTTAACATAGTTAAAAAGCTACGTTCTTTTGCTTTTTAAATCGATTCGAAAATAATAAATTGATTTAAAATTTCTATAAAAATATTTTTCAAACTTTTGATACTTCATTTTATTTTTTGGAATATATATATTTAAATAAAATTAGTTTCCCGAAACTGTTAAAAACTGATATTATCTATTTTCACTTTTTATAAAGGTATCTTTGACAAACTGACAACACTGGTTTTGATTATATTTTGTATTGAAGGCGTATGAGTAATATAATGCATATTTAAATTCCACATCAGTTATGTCAGATGGAGGGAATTTTTCTTTTTTTATAGAAATTTTTAAGTAAAGGAAAAAAGGGAGGAAATTTAAATATTTCTAGAAATAAAGGAATTTTTTTAATGTTTAAAATTTTACTCAAAAATAGCAACAAATCATAAGTAAAATTATAAATTCCGAACTAATTTAGTATTTAAACTGTAATTTGGATAAACGATTTAAGTATATTCGATTGCATTATAATATATTTTTATATTCTTCACCATAAATAGTAATGAACTACATAAGTTTCTGCAACATTTATCTGAAACCATATGAAGTACATATTGTGAATAAAATATTTAAAATATTGTAAACCATCTATGTGTGTATTTTTCCATAATTAAAGGAGTTTTTCGGTTAATATATTCTGAAACACTTGGTTTGATAGCACCAAGGTACCATTATAATATTTTTTATAAACAGCTTTAAATAATATTTTTATTCGAAATTTTAATTACTTCAATGTACTTTAGTCTACATATATTTTCATATAACTATTTAAAATTTCTTATTAAGATTAAATTATTTTATTTAAGAGGGAAAATTGGAGGGATTTTTTTTTTACAAAAAGGCAAAAAAAGAATTTTTTCAATGCAGCGGAAAGATTTTGACATCACTATTCTACATTAATCATTTGTTCACATAAGTATTTTCGTGGAACAAATGGTAAACTCAAAAAAAGCAGTTATAAAAAACGGTTTATAAAAGCTTCACTGCTAGGTTTATTTTGCAGTTTATTTTCCGAATTATAATTAATTGAAATATATGTCTTTAAGCTCATTTAACCTATATATACATTTGATTTACTATAAACGTTTTCTCGTTTTTAAACGTTCACTAATGTTTAACAAAATTTTCTAAAATTTTATCAACTATATTATATATATATATATATATATATATTATATATATATATATATATATATATATATATATATATATATATATATATATTTGTTGTGAAAATAAAATTTTACCTATTTAAATATTTAACGAAAACTTTTTGATGCTTATTTAATGTATTAAATATAGAGATATAAAATGAAAAACAAAAATTCCAAACATAACAAAATTGATTAATTTTCCCAGCAAACTAATTAACAAAATTGATTACTTTAAAAAATTTTAGCAAACTATGCATGATTCTTTTTTTTTTTTTTTTTTTTTTTTTTGTATATTATTATTGTTCCCAAATGTAATAAAGCTCTAGATTTAATCGTTCATATGTATAAGTATATCCTTGTGTATAAATACATCTATTCGAATATACATTGACCTAAAGGCATTCATCATTTGTAACTAAAAACCAGCAAATAATATTAAAAAGCTGAAACAAGTATTTAATTTTAGGGGTTTTTGGTCGTTCATAAGATGCACTAATATTTATAAAACTATGCTTCTAATCACAACTCAGATCCCCTAAATTGGCTAAGATAAAATAACATGTCATTTTTGTCATATGTATCAAAAAAATTATATATATTCTTTTTTCACTATAATATAGCAATCTATACTTTAAACATTGTGACATGTATTTTAAATATATATTCTACCTCAAAATATCAAAATTACTATACAATATATATATATATATATATATATATATATATATATATATATATATGTATATATATATATATATATATATATATATATATATATATATAGTACAAAAACGATTATCAGATATGTTCATAATGTACGAAAGATAAAATCAAAAACCAAAAAAAAATATTATTGTGTTATTCCCTTATGAAATCATTGTGTATTTGCAAATATATTTACTATTCCAAAATATAAAACTATGTAAAAACCACAGAGTAGTGAAAAACCAAAGTTCTATGAAATATTTAATATAAAACAATGATATCATCTATGACACATTTGTTAAACATGTGAAAGGAAAAATATATTCTGCTGTAGTCCCCTGAAAATAACGTTTTTATTAAACTTGGAATATTAAAAAAATAATAATAAATAGAAAACAAAAATCATTCATTTTTTCTCGTTGAAATGATTGGAAAAGGTTATATCTATCTGAAGTAACAAAATATGAATTATATTTGAAATCTGATTGTGAGATTTTTTAAGATTTTACGAAGAAACATTTAATAGTAAGCAAATCCTTATCAGGAATGGTAAAGTTGATACATCTTACTCTTCTTTATTTAATATTCAAAAGTACTTTAGTACCAATTTTGCAAGGAGTGTAATTAAAACGAGACTAAATTAAAGTTTAAAAGATGGCCACAAATGTAATAAAAAAAATAAGGCAGAAACAGCTAATATATTTTTATTGTTATTATTTTTTATTATTATTTAAAACTTATTTTTTCTCGCACTTATTAGTTCGTGATATGTTAAAGATTGCACAGTGGTCAGAAATCAATTTTTTTTTGTTTTTTTTTAGAAATTCCAAACAATAATTTAAGAACTGGTAAAACGTGTATATATATATGTATTTTAAATGATAACATGATTAAATATCTTAAATGATAACAGACTAAGTAATTAACGATTTCTATTCTAAAACATAATGTGGTAACGTTGACAGTCTGACAAGACATTAAAATTGGTAGTTTAATATTATTTCTAACTTTTATATTAAAATGAAGCTAGAATTATAAAGGCTGTATCACAGTACTATAATAATCTATAACAATGTTGTTGTTATATATATATTGTTTTAAATTGTATATATGTTTTAAATTTTGAAGGACGAAAAGTCATGTTTTGGCATGAAAAATGTAAAAATGTTCGCCAAAGTTATTATTTTATGCAACAATTTAGATAGCGCCTGCATTTTGCGGCAAACTCTTGCAATCGTCAATTTTCTTTCAGTTAAATTTTGGTAAAACTAAGCGAAAATTTCTTTAATTCCACAAACATAGAAAAAAAATGAAAATGAATTTCAATTAAGAAATTGTTTATGTTAACTAAATTCTTAATTTATTTTGCTCCAATCACCAAAATGATGATATTAGTTAACTGAGAATAATTGAATTTGGTTAAAATTTTATTAAATTTCTTAACCAAATTAATTATAAAAAGTAAATAAATATAAAAATTGTATTAAATTAATTCTACAAATTATTAAATCCTTCTATCATTAAAAACACATACATTTTGTTACAGCAATTTATTAAATTATTAAAAATATCTAAATAATGCAATGCAAATAAAATTAAACGAATAGAAGGTGGAAATTAAACTTGGTATATAGCTTCATCTTGGCATTTTATACATCTTGTTAAAATCACTAATAGTATAAATAACATTTTTTAAACCTTTGAACTCATTCCAATAAAGATTTTCATATAATCCTATGAGAGCGCCTTTACGACCTAGTAAAAGATACCAACTAAGACCTTAAAGAATACCACAGATTTAGAAATCTGTGGTATTCTAATCATCAAAAATAATCAATATAAAATGACATTTTATATACAAATAATCTTTCATAGAATAGATGTAACACAAATTTGGACCTTGAAATTAAATGTAAACCCAATGACGGGAACATCTACAAAAACAACGAAACGATTAAAAATCTCATCATATATTTAAAACTTGTACTTATAAAGTGATTATATATTAAACGCGTCGTATTACAGTTTTTTTTTCTTTTTTAATGATAGAATGAGCCCAAATAGTTGAAGATGGTTGAAAATTGATTTTGTGTTATTTTTTTTTTATATTTTTTATTGACAAGTTTTTCTTTTCTCTGTATACTATTTTTAAGCTGCCGATTGTTGTCAAAAACCTTTAAACTAATTAGAAATTTAATTACATTAATTAATAATACAATTAAATTTCAATACAAAATGAATTAACAAGTTTATTAAAAAATTATTTTAAATAATATTTTCTGTGACAAGCAGGAGAAAATATTATGTTCTAACCTAATGGCTAGTTTCACTAATTAATTAAAATAGAAAACCTTACAAAATAATTAAATTATAACCAAAAGCAAATAAGTAAATGTCATATTTAAAAAAATAAATCTACTGTAATAAAATTATTTATTATTAGAGGTTTTTACACTTAAAATTGGTTTTAATAAATATTATTGTTAATTTTAGTTATAATAACTTCAATATATCCTCAAAATGGCACTAATTGCTTTTTGAATTTATGCTAGAAAAACATTAATTTTTTACCAGTATGGATTGTAATAAATGTATGAATAAAACATATAACAAAAATATAGCAAAATGATGGAATGAGTCCCATACAACGAAATTGGGTCATAATTCGTATACAGAATTACTCAACGTTTGGAAGTGATTTTTCATAATTTTTGAAGTATGGACCGCTCACGAAAAAATTAGTGAATGAAAATTAAGCTTATAGAAATGGAACTAGTGGGTTAATCTTATTGAAATTTTGTTTTAATAAAAACCGATGTATTCCACTTTTAAATTTAAAAGAAAAATCATTTTTTTATTCGTTTTTATTGTTATTTAATATTTTGTGCAATCCCCTAAATAAAAATTTTATTGTGTTTTAGGTTACTTTTTTGTTAAAATAGATCCACTTTTTTACCTCTATTTTGTTTTTTTGCTCAGCTTTAAGTGTTCTTTAATTTTTTTACCATAATCTAAATAACAGTTCTCAAATGGAGTTGTGCACAAACTTTCTAGGGGGGTCGCGAAGGTGTTTGAAGCATTTTTTTATTTAAACAGCAATAATACACATTTATTTCCTTTTTCCTTTACATCTTGAAATGTAGTATAAATCAAAGGTAAACAAAATTACAACTATATCATATTCAATTGAATATTTTTGTTATGTTATGTTATGTTCGCTTTGTTATTTTTAATCATTTAATAATATTAAGATTATTTAAGTATAGCTATAATTAATTATAAAAAAAATAAATTTTAAATACTTTTATTTAGTTTTATCATTAACATTTTTTATTTATTTATTTATTTATTTACTTATTTTTTAGTTTTATTTTTTTATTTTGTTAATAAAAGAAAATAATATATTAACAAATTTATTTTAAAAACATTGATCATCTAATTCCTGTAAATTGTTCATTGAGTAAATAAACTTACACAGTTCGAAATATTTGCTTGAAATTAGCAAATGTTTCGTTCAGTCAAACTGCTCAGAATAAAAATGAACAATTGAATAAGAAGAACTAACTTGTTCACTTAATTGTTCTGAACAAAAATGCATAACAGTAAATTGAACGATTCAGTTGAAGACTACTTTCGGAAATTAATTCAGTATCAATCTACACACTTTAGTGGAAACGTTACGTTTTTAAACCACGCAAATGTCCAATGTATAAATGAATTAAAATATAAATAAAAACAAAAATAGAAATTTTTCCTCAAATTGAGAAATATATTAATTAAACAACATTAAAAAACCTAAATTTTTCAAACCTAATTCTTCAACATATCAAATGAATTAGATACAGTTCAGTATTAGTTACATTAGAAATTGTCAAACAAAAACTCCAAATAAAAAGCAATTTCTGAATAAAAAATATTCATCTGACTAGTACTAGAATAGAGCTTATATTATTTAGTTCTAAGTTTATACATTAAGAGACATATTTTTTAAATATTTTCTCTTGAAGTTGAATTTGTTTTCAGGTTTAAGAATGGTTTGAAAATAACTTTTGATATCAAATTGAGAAATCTCCACTTTTTGAATATTCTACAATTCAAGAGCTAGAGGATTGAAAACATGATGGATTTCAAATCGTCATTTGATTACTTATATGTCACATAGAACATTTTTGCAAAAATTAAGTTAAATGTAGATTATATATAACGCATATGTCCCTTTTTTAAATTTGTAATCAATTTTTCAATATCTCCAGTATATTAAAACATATGAGCTCAAACTTTCTAAATTTCGAACTAAACACTATCTTAAAACCTGTTTACATTTACGAAAAAAACTGGTTTTTTCGCATAACTAGTTATTTTTCTGATTTTTAACCAGTCTTTTTATAGAAATACTTATTTAACTTGTTTATTGATGTATTGAACAATAGTTTATGCCCTAGAACTGTATGTACGAAGATCGAAAATGACGAAAAGAAAAATTAATTTAAAATACAAAAATATAATTAAAAAAAAGCATTAAGTATTTTGTGAAAACATATAATTAAAAAAAGTACAAAGATTTGTTAAAATTTTCTGATTATGTAAAAAATTATGTCGGTGTTTTTTGAATTGTCAAAGACAAATCACTTATGCATCAAAAGTGCTAACATAAACGGATCGGTTTTCGTAAGTCTTTTTTTTTATTTTTTTGAATTTATCTTGTTAAAATGTGCAAACAAATGAGGTATTATATATTAAACGTCATTCTCATAATTTTAGGTTTTCATGTATGCTACAGCTGTTATCTTTTAAGAGTAATATTATTTTCTTCCTATTTTATATTAATTTAAACCCTTTTTAACCCTTTGGAAAAAAATTTTGTGGTTTTTATAGGATATGGCACAAATAAAATCTGTGTTGATTTGGTTAAATCTTTATAAATGATATAAGCTGTGTTTTGTTGTTAACGCTCAAGGACAATTTAATACAAAATTTAAATTTACATGCATCAGGGGTTAATGTGTAGAATTATACATGTTAATTTTAATGTCGATAAAAGTGTTCCCAATTAATGAACAAAAATACAATTATGAATATGAGAATGACAAAAAATTAAAAAATATATAAATTAAATTCAAATAAGAAATTTTTAATTTGTAATTTTATAATGAAAAACGTGTAAGTTCCATAGTGCAATTTACAAATAAATATAAAATATCCCCAAATCGAGTTAATGTTGTTTTTTCTAACAATCAACACTAACACTCAGTGGGAACAACAAAACACAACTATAATTCAATTGCAATCGATATCAGCATTTAGAAAAACTCTCAAATTATAGCTTTTGTAAAGAATAAATGCGATCTTATCGTTTTTCTCAAAAATATGTTTTTGTTCTATGCGGCATACGACGAAATGCCTATATAATAAAAATTAAAAATATCAAAAAACTCGCCATCTTTTTTATAAATAGCCAAAAAATTCGCCATGTCGCCAAACGGGAAATTATGTCACCAAAAGCAATTAAAAATCGCCATATTTGGGGAAAAATTACCACATCTGACAGCTCTGATTGTAAAAATTAGTAAAATATATATTTTTCGCGACTAGCAACTGAAGATTTTATAGTAATTGTCTAAAACATTGCGCAAACAGCATTTCTCAATGAATAACACCTCGGATCAAATGTGCGTTAAGAAGTGTCAAATGATTTACATTTTTATTATTTTTATTATTATAATTATAATAATAATAATAATAATAATAATAATAATAATAATAATTATATAATAATTATAATAATAATAATTATTATTATTATATTATAATAATAATAATTATTATTATTATAATTACAATAATAATAATTATTATTATTATTATTATTATAATTATAATAATAAAAATAATAAAAATGTAAATCATTTGCTGGCAACTATCGCGAAATACAAATGAAGTTAATATTGATGTCAAATGAAAGCATTTTATTTGTTTAATACTAAAATTTTAGGGGCGTCAAATTGTTTTGAGGAATCATAATTTTAGGGAGTAAAAACCTCAAAACCACAAAAAATATCCCAACATATTTCGCATTGCAGTTAGAATTTTGAAATAATAGAAACAATTGTCATTGTAAAATCTTTCACTATGAAATAAATTAAAAATTTTGCTAAAATTCGCTTAAAAAAAGAAATTTAAATCGCACTTTCTAAAAGGAATATTATTATATTATTATTATTATTATTATTATTATTATTATTATTATTATTATTATTATTATTATTATTGTTATTCACTTATTTTTTTTTTTTCAGAATAATATCGTAAAATATGTTTTTATTATCTATAATTTTTAAAAAGGTTAAATCATTAATCGTGAAAAATGATAAAATTAATTTTTTACTTTTTTATGTATGTTTATAAATACTTTAGATACTGTGCAAGTTCTGACATATTACATGTGTCCATGCTCATATAAGTATTAATCGAAATTAATTTTCAGGGGGTATCCTGAAACACAATTTTTTTAAGTGGATATTAAATTACATACATATATATGTATAAAACTAGTTATTACATATGTACACATCTACATTAATACATATTTTGTATACGTTCATTATAAACAGTTTGTTCTTTTTCTACGATTTATGATCTCTGACAGTGCATTGTCATTGAAGTCATAATTTTTGGTTGTTTTATGCATATGACGGACGATCAAATGATGGATGAAATATTTACTAGCTTTTCAATTTTGTTTTATAATTTGCAAATTGTATACAAATAATTTTATTCTACTTACTGTAAAATAAACATAAATTACATACTGAAAAAAAATTAACTTTAAATTACATTATAAACAATATAAAATATTGTTCAAAAGATAAACAAAATTATTATTACACACTAATGCATATTCATATAAATGCACATCAATTTTTTAAATCAATAATAAGTAAATTAGAAGCTACAAATTAATTTTTTAAATTATTTATTGATTTCACTTCAAACATTAATAACAAAAAACATTGAATTTTTTCGTTGTAATTTTAGAAGTTTAATGCAATTTTTATGACATTTTCCTATATATGCACTTAAACTAAAGAACCAATTTAGCATTATTAATAATGTATTGATGAGCCTTTGGATAACTTCAAAAATTCAATCTGGCATTTCTTCGACTAATTTTTGAAGAAAATCACTTTCAATTTCTTCCTATTTTTGCTTAATTTTTAGTTTTAACTCTGTTGTTGTCATTATGGTTTCATTCTGTTCATTTTTTACGTAAACTTTACGGGTCATGTACCTACGTACCGATTCTCCATTGGATTTAAATGTAGATTGCAAGCCGGCCAGTCCAACAGCGGAATACTATGTTCATTATACCACGATTTATATCTATTAGTTGTTCTGTTGGAATATGCATTCTTCATTAATTTTTTCATCTATCAATGAGGGAAGCGTATCTTCCAACAGTTCATTATAAATTGCTCTATTCATTTTAGCAGGAATAAAACATATTTTTGATTTTTCTGCAGCATAAAAGACTGTCCAAACCATAACTCTGCCTTCGCAGAAATTGCGTTTCGACATACGAATTTTGTTCGACTTACAATCATCTTAATAACAAGAATATGAGTCGGGACCGTACAAATTAAATTTGTTTTCATCAGAAAAGAGTACTATATTCCACTCATCTGTTCACTTCATGTCTTTGCGCGATTTTCCTTACGATGCTGTTTTAGCATTGGCTTACATTTTGGTTTATTCCATTCTATGTTAGCATCTGTTCGCAGAACGTGTGCAGCATGTTTGGAAGTGGCAGGAAGGTCAAGTTTATTTTTTATTTGTGTAGCATTTAATTTAGCGAGTGGCTTCTTCTTTTATTTTATTATTGTTATTATTATTATTATTATTATTATTATTATTATTATTATTATTATTATTGGTTTTGATTACCTTTCGGTGGTTTCCGCACTCAGTATTTCTGCGCTTTTTTAAGAAAGCCTCGAATTACTCCTTCCGGATGCTTAACTTTTCGACCAGTTTTTCTGTTAGAATAGCCCCCATCACGAAAAAATTTAATTGAAATTTTTTTCTGGTGTGTAAGATTTGTTCCTTTGGGCATCCTTTAAGCTGATGAAATTTCCCAATTAAAACAAAAATATTTTCAGCAAACAGAGATGTTTTCATTAGAAAATTACCTTAAGCGAAAAACAAAAACAACTAAAGCTGTTAAAATTTTTAATATTTTTCTGCAATAACTTCTTAAACAAAATTTATATATAACGACTGCAAAATTGAAGAAAACAGGTTAAGAAAAACGAATATACCTCAAAGAAACACATAAGTTTTAAATATTTTTATAGGAAAATGCACCAGTATATTTCAAATAATTTAAATTGTATAGGTAGTTTTGCCAAATTTAAATGGTTTTTGAAACCATGAATAGTAAACTTAATTTGTAATTAGTTAATATCGTCTAACTAATAAGAACAAATTTTAAATACCTAAAATCCGCTATTTTAAATTCTTCAAAAATTGATATTTATTTCAGAGACTAATATAATTTTACAATTTTATGATATTACTTTCCAACTGCAGTATTTTGTTTTTAAACAGCTTTAGTTTGCAATATAAATAATAATTACATTTATACTCTAAACTAAAACTCAATTTACTTAATGTAAATAAAATTTCACTGCAATTTTCAAATGTTCATGCCATAAAAATAGATCAGACGGATTTTTCATTCAATTAAATTTAAGGCTTTTATTTAACACATTTTTAATTAAATAAATACAGGGTGGCAGAAAAAAATTTTAAAATTTAAGAATGAAGAAATAGACTTCCTTTTAACTTTTGAAAATTTTAAACAATTTTATTTTTTAATTTTTTTTTTTTATATATAAAATGTAAAATATTTTAATATACTTAAGTGCATATTATTTAGAAATTGTAATTTATTAGTAACCCAGTAAATTTATTCTACTATATGTAAGTAAGAATAAAAAAAACTACCATTTTTATTATTATTTTGTATCTGCATTTCTGTTGATGTGCTAGTTGGTCACACATAACAGGATTCAAAAATGTCAACTGCACAATATTTAATTTGCCAAATGATTTCTTTACATTTTATTATTTATATACATTTGCTACTAGGGTATTCATTTATTCTAATAATGTTCGTTTGAATTATTGGTATAATTACTAGAATTTAAAAATGGTCTTTTTCGAATAACGAATAATGCGATAATGCTTATATTTGAATAAAACGAATATTCTTTTTTTACAACTGAGGTGATTTTATTTGCTTATTTACGAAAAAAATTATATTTATAAAAATTTTTCCTAGTGCTAAATTTAAATAAATTACGAAATCAAATTTTATAAAAACAGAAGAACAATATCGATTTAAATCGATTCATTTAAATTTTGTTCTTTTATTTTCTGAGGAATTTTGACAGGTTGCAGGGTTTTTAATCATAAAGGGACCTTTTGCAAATGGATTCTTGTAGCAATCGTTGTCATTCTGAGATTAATTGCTTTTGAGATATAGTTCAAATAAAATTAATATTTTATCGTATTTGTTGATTGTTTAAACAGTTTTTTTTTTAGCTAAAATTAATTTAAATTTATAAATGATTATTAAATTTTTCAGGAGACTCAGAGTCTTTACATTGGGGATTTTCCCTGCAAAAATGACTACTATTCTTATTTTTATAGGTAAGATGCATAGAAAAACAAGCGGATTAAGAAAAGTTGTCATCGCAAAGATAGAAATTTTAGGGGATTTTTTTTAATTTTCTAATTTGTTGTATTTATGTCAAACATGTTTTTAAAATTTTACAATACAAAATTTAAGTGTGTTAACGCAGAAGTATTTGCGAAGCTACTTCAAAATAAAATATCATAAAAAAAACGCTGCAATAATTCCCAATGTAAATAGGCTCTTACATATTTTGTCGATTTTTAGACTTGCAGAAAAACGAAAATCATAAATAAAATTAATATCTTGAATAAAACAAGCTTATGTATAGTATACCAAAAAGATAGACTTCCTGTCAAAAAATAGTCTTTTTTTTAAAATCTTTCCTAGAATGGACGATATATTTACATTTATATACTCAAGCCTCGATTTGCGTCGTTTTCTTTTGCGTCGCTGTTCAATATTTGAATATTTCGATTTGCATCACTATGATTTCAATTTGCGTCGCTATATAGAAGTTTCATAATTGCTAATAACAAGTGTAAAATTATTGAAAAAAATTTTAATGTTAAAAATGGACCAAATTCTCCATGTTAAGTTAGAAAATCAAAACAGAATTTTATTACAAATTAATTTCATTTCACTTGAGATTTTTTTTATTCTGAAACCAATTATTAAACTTTTTAATTGTTAATGTTGTTTTTTTATAATCAAATTTTTAAAGAAACTTACAAAATCATAAATGCTTTACTTTATTTATTTATTTTTATTTTTTCATTTGATTAATTCGAATAATTTTAAACACGTGATCGAATAATTCGAACAAACTAAAATGCATTATTCGAATTATTCGTTTTGTTGGAACAATAGAAAAACCGTACAATATGAATACCCTATTTGCTAAATTTTTAATGTTATTGCAATTTTTCAGTACTACTACATGTCAAAAGCGAACTATATATATATATATTTCTGTAAATTCCATTATGATTTATAAATGGCGCAACAAATATTTAAAACAAAAACGCATTAAAGGCGTCAAAAATTTTAAAACAATGTTTTTATTATATATCAGAGTACTACATATGTATACTTTTATATTTATGATATATATATGTATATAGACATTTAAATGTTGTCTGCACATCACAAATGCTAGAAAATTTAAAATTGTTTGGTAAAGAAAAAACAAAAAACTTATACACCGTTTTTGTTTTTTCTTTGCCAAACTATTTTAAATTTTTTATTAAAAACAAGTTAAAGTACTATATTCGGCAGTGCCGAATCTTATATATGTTTTCAGTATTTTGTATTCATTTATGGAATTTAGATATCGAATGTAAAATATAAATTAATCAATTACAAAAATATATTTAAGTACGTAAAAAGTAACAATGTTGAAATATAAACTAAATTTACAAAATAAAATTTCGCATACCTTCAAAACGATATAATAATCACTTCTTACAGAACACATATTTTGTTTATGCGTTTAAGACAATATTAAATTAAAAAAAGGATATATTAAAAAGCTCATGAACCGATTTCATTTACTATATATATATATATATATATATATATCAACCGACGAACTGATGTACGAAACAACGTGGACCTATCGACATCGCTTCTTACAACGATCCAGAAAATATAAACTTTTTTGCTCTTCGATTAAAATTGTGGAAATTACAAACGGAATGACTTACTTATATATACCCTTTACACCTATGATGAAGGGTGTAACAAGTTAAAATATTCAACTTCGCCGAATTTATTATACCCACCATCTGCATCATTTTTTAATCATTCTAATGTAAAATTCCACCTAACATGAGAGCTGGGCGGTAAAGCATCGATCCCTGAACTATTTACACAAAGTTTAATTCCCGATATTACTTACAGATTAGAAATATCAGCGGAAAAGCGTCACATGGGATAACGACGAACACTAAAATTTTTTAGTTTTTGGCCCAAATTCTTTGCTTATTAACTGATTTTGCTCATACCAATACCAAACAAACCTTATATAAAAGAAATATTTGAGCCAAATTTTGTCCCCCTAGTTGGTATGCCCCGGGAGTTACCCCAACCCTAAACTGCAGTTTATTTTAGTTTTCTCTTGATTTTATATAAAAATCTGAATTCTATGAAAATTGCAACGAATCATAGATTGTAGGCCTTATTTTAGAAACTCCATTTTTATACGTAAAATAAAATTTTGATAAAATATAAACATGATCACAGATTGTTATTGTTATTTTTTTTTCAATTTTTTAAACTTAGGAAACTACAGTCAATTTTACTTTTTTAATGAATTTTTATGAAAACCGTTATATGCAATTATATCATTATATGTTTTACAAAATCATTATACAAAATGATTGTGTTTAGCGAAACGTCAACACTGGATAAGGTATAAGCAAGTTTGCAGTCATAAATTGCGCCTTGCTATCTCTGTTTGAAAGTATCAAAATATAGTTTGTAAACTATAATTATACACCAGCAGAATCGAATAAGTATTTTCTGCGCCGTTTCACACTTTATCAGTATTCGTGTTGTCTTTTCCATCATAGTTTCGTTGAAACCTAAACAAGCTACCTTTACGTCAAATATGAATCTGACTTAGTAATATTTGATATTTTTAAGGCCTTATAGTCTCAGAAAGTTTTTTGATATTAGGACTATTTCTAAAGTAATTTAAAAAATCGTTTTTGACAAAAAATAGAATTTTCGTGCAATGATTTTCAGTTCACAGTGGTTTCAACTTTTTTTTTTTGAAATAATTCTGTAATTTGTGAACCGTTAGAGATATCTTAATAAAAATTTCTCATAGTCTTATCTGAGGTAGTTTCGGGTTGATTTGGACAGTTGGTCACGTCGGCTCGCCTTTTTTAGTTGTTTCTTTTTTTTTCTTTAAAGTTGGCGGACTCAATTTAGGTCTTAGAGATCTTTACTTCTCAAAACGATACAAAAACATCTCAACTCTGACTTTGTAAAATTCTGGATTCATAAGCCAGCAAAAAAAAACTGAAAAAGAGCCAAAAGGGTCATTATTGTGTTATCATTGGAAGAAAGTACTTAGTGCTGAAAAAGAGCTGCAGAAGTATTTATTTTGTTCTATGGTTGTTATTGGAAAATGTTCTTTTCTATGATTCTTATTCACTTCCCCTTAAAACTGTATGAATTGGCATTATTCTATAACTTTTCATTCATTCTGTTAATGTACAGAAACGACAACTTTAACAGTTATTTTTTTTTTTTTTTTTTGTATTCTGTATCGTTCGCTACGTTTAACAATAGCCGTGACAAAAAAATTACAGTAACTCGACATGAGAGCATACTATATCTATTTTTAAATTGCAATACAAAATTTACACCATTTCTTTATAGGATTAAAAATTTGCAGTTTTTTATTTGAATTTATTTTTATTTTTATATTTTTTCATATATATATATATATATATATATATATATATATATATATATTTTTTTCATATTCATCGTTGTATTTTTGTTCATAAATTGGGAGCACTGTTATCGACGTTAAAGTTAACATAAATAAATTAAATTTTGTATAAAATTGCCTGTTAACGTTAGTAACAAAACTCAGCTATTAATAAAATATGTTAATATTGTATTTATTACGTTTTGTCATTTTAATAATTTTTCATAATTGCCAATTACAAATTTTGTAGCTTTCAAAGTTGATTCAAGGCAAACTTCATTCTAAAAAAAATTAATTATATTTGCAAATTTGGCTATAATTTCAATATTTGTAATCAAAGTACATACAAGTAGTCCGACTTTATAACTACTGACTCTTTTTTAATTTTTCTATACACACAATGTTTTCAAATTCAATTTGTTTGAATTTTCAATACCAAAAATTTAAACTCTGTTGTACAATTGAAATTCCAAATAATAATAATAATAATAATAATAATAATGAAATAAATGGAAAAAAATTATTGATATTGTGCAAAATTGAACGATATTTCAAATAAAAATATGCTGAAAATGTTATAAAAATCTTGGAATTCTGTGTATAAATTTGCGGCTAAAATTTTGGTGTTATCCAAGTTGTTGAGTCTGTGAAGTCCATTTTATTCATGTTATAAGTTAAGCAGTAATTATCAAAATGAGGATTAGTGCAGACTCATTACGCCTATATTCCAACAGAGATAATGGACCATCAAAGATCCCTAGGTCAAAGTAATATCAAATGTGCCGTTGAAATCCAATTTCAATTAATCGATATGGACATAGACGATTTGCCAATGAAGGTCTCTAAGTGTATATTTTCTGGTCGCAATTGCATGCGAAAAAGTGAACAACAAAATGGATAATCCGTATAAACGAATTGAGGGTAAGGGTATTTCTAGTGTATATATTATGTATACAGTAGTCTGTAGATACACAATAAATGAATATCAACTTGATCTAGTCAAAGAATTTCTTGATCTGAGTGTGTTGCTTGATTATAAACTATCCTTTAATTCACACGCTTCGCAAATCGTTAATAATGCAAAAGGAGTTCTAGGTTTCCTCAAGCGCTGGGGAAGAGAGTTTAATGATCCTTACGTTTCCAAGCAATTATTCATATCTCTTGTAAGACCAATCCTGGAATATGCTTCCATGGTCTGGGATCCTCAATACAAATTTCATATAAAGAAAATTGAATCGGTCCAGAAACAATTTCTCTTATCTTGACTTCGTAATCTTCCATGGAATCCTAATATTAATTTACCATCATATGAAAGTCGATTACAGCTTATTGATCTCCCTACTCTTGAAAGTAGGAGAAAATATATGAATATTTCATTTGTAATTAATTTAGTAAACGGTTTAATTAATTCTGAGTTCCTGCTTCGTAAGATCAAATTCGTAACCCCAATTCGTCCAACTAGAAATTATACTCCTTTAAAAATAAAATATTTTACACAATTGCTTAAATTTTTGTCTTATAAAGAAATTTAATTTGTCAATATCCCAATAAATCAAAGCATGATATGGTATCGAAAACGATATCATATTAGGTATGGATTATAAATAATATCATATTGTATTGTCGAAAATGATATTATTATGACATCGAAGTATTTGTTTCCAATAAAATGAATATCATAATCATTTGGAAAAAAATTCAGAATAAAAATTAAAAAATTATCAAAAGAATCAAATACAAAGAAAACAAAAGTTAACAGAATATTTGTTAAAACCAAAGATGTTAGATATATAATAGGACATTTACATATTCCCAAAATCTAGTTTAAATGAAATTTCATTCCAAATTTTTCCATACGAATCAAAATCTAGTTTCTAATGAGATTTTACCAAAATCTTATAAAATTTAATTAGTTTTTTTTTTTTCAAAACTATCGTTATTTAAGACAGATTTTCCTTTAGTGTGGTAGTAAAATACAAAAATTTCTGAAATTAAAATTAAAACAAAAAAATTATTTTAATTTAATCAAAAAGAATTTGTAAAACATAAAACTCATTTAAAATTGTATAGCGGTTAGGTTTAATTTGTTCAAAATGTACAAAAGGGTGTCAAACGAAATCTACAAAATTTCATAAAATATGGGTGTCAACATGATAAGTTTTTTTTTTTTCATATCCAAACGAAATTTCAAGTGTATATGTAAATGTGGTATAATTTCAAAAATATATCTCTAAGGAACAGTGTTGCCAGGAGGCGAGAAAAAAGAACTTTAAAATAAGTCAAAAACTACCCAAAAAGTAAGGCTAGAAAAAAGTTTAAATATTTTTAATTAAAATTTTTTTTTCTCCTTTATAATAGTTTTTAATATTATTAAAATAAAAACGGCTGTCAGCAAAATAACCCAATGAAAAATTACTCAAAAAAATTCCCATACAAATTTATGTTATACATATTTCATATGAAAAATTGATTTTGAAGTAATTTTTGAATTATAGTTTTTTTCATGAAACATTTCCAAAATTTTGGGTGACTTTTTGTTTTATAAAATTTTTTCTAAATAATATTCATAAATAGCTTCTATGGTTATAAAAAAATATTATAGTAATCGATTTAGTAGGTATATAATGTTAGTTGTTATCTTTGCTTTGGAGAATGAACCGCCGCAGGAAAAAACTTTTTGAGGCTAAAAGTACATATTTGGTCTTAAAAAGGATAAACTGGCAACACTGCTAAGGAAAAATCGTGCTTACAAATATTATTATTGCTAATTTTAGCATATAGATATGTCATGTATGATGATTTTTATAAGTTTTATTTTTATTTAGAATTTTTTCTTATTTTAGCTGAATATGACTCTTTATTATATTTAGAACCGACATTATACTGCTCACTTAGTGACAAAATCGCACTTAAGTTCTTAAAATTGTTTTATGATTGAACACTTTAGTATTCGTTTACCATCCCTTAAGGTTTTCCTAAGTATTAAAATTGTTTGACGTCTTAAAGGATACTTATTGAAAATAAGGAAAAATGAACAAAAATACAAAATCTAATAATTTTTAATTTTACATCTCATAAGCTTAAGATTTCTTTACATCTATGAAGTTATTTTATTTATTTATTTTTTTATATTTTATTTTTTTTTTAATTGTAGGTTTTTTTTATTTATTTTTGCTGCCACATTAGGATAATATGAAAGCAAGCTTTGTCTAAAAATGAAAGTTTGATATTTGCAATGATTTTTGGTATTACCCTAAGCAAATAGTAATCTAAACTAAAGGATATTCAATGCATAGTATAACTAAAATATAGTTAGTTAAAGAAGAATATTTGGAAAGTTGGGACCACCCTGTTGTAAATACATAAAAGCTTAAAGCTCTTTCTTTATTTTTTTTTTTTTTTTTTGTCAACTTAAGCTACTTAAGTATGAGTTTTAACTCAAATGTTTCTTAACTAAGTTTGCATATAATTATACACTAAGTGAACAATATAAAACCGGACCTAAGTATACTTAAAAGCAAAAATCATAATTTTTGGCATTAGATAGCATTCAGGAGAAAATGTATGTAGTCCATGACGGTTTTACTGTCATTATTTTTGGAAATTATGATACCGAAAACGATATCATAATTTTTTGGAAAAACGATATCATAAAGAAAGGTACACTTGAATTCACAAAAGCTATTATGATACCGAAAGTGGTATTATAATATTACAGTTTTCATTTCACAGAGTATAACGGGGAAATTTTTCTCACAATTGCAAAAATATTTTAACTTTTTTACCGTTTTTCACACGTCCACATTTTTGTAAAAAATTTAAATAATTTTACTTAACAAAAACACGATTGTTCAAACCATGGCTAATTTAGTAACCACAACAACCCAATTAACTGTTATTTTGATTGCAAAAACAAATACCATTAACAAAAGAAAATTTATGAAAATATTTTATACCCCTCAACTTTTTTTATTTTTGAAAAAATTTGTAATGCTCTTTTCAGGAATAAATTACTGAAATCTATACATTTCATAAGAAATAATAGTGGAAATATTATGGGAATATGCTTTATTATGCAATTTAAAAAAGTCATAAAGTCAAGCACTTTAATGTCAAATCGATTAGGTCTATTTTAAGAATAAATATCGCAAAAAAATAAAAACACTGAATTTTTTTTCTTTTTCGATAAAAATTAAACTTTTTTCTAAAATTCACCATTCTCGACCATTTGTGTCTTTTGAAATATGTAAAGAAAAAAAACTGAGAAAAAAGTGAAATAATAGTACTATATTTTCCTATAAAAAAACAATATTTCATACTAATTTCAGAGTGCTGAATTGGAATATTTGTCACGTCTAGACGACTTGAGATAATCAAAAAGTTTTTCCAGTATATTATTTTGGAATATATTGCAAAGTACAGAATATTATGGAACATTTTTTCGCTCATACATATTCCCGAAAAACGAAAGAAAGTTCAGGCAAAAACTCTAAAATTTAAGCATAAATATCTTTTTAACTGTAAGATTTAACTGAGTAAGCTTAATTGTGTAAGCGTTTTCTTTTTATCTTGCCAAGCACTATACAGAAATCTTTGAAATCGGACTTACGATTTTCTCAAAATTTACATACTCGAGGTAGTCAAACTTGACACCCTGTAGCTTTTCTAGTGTTATCACAGAGTAGTTAACAACTCCTACATACACTTTAATCCGATCAATAGTTTAGGAGATACAGATTTATAAAAATTTTGCGTGTGGTCTCACTATGCGTATCTTAATTAATAAACGAACATTTAAAACATAGGATTCTGTATTTTAAGATATGAATAGTTTATAATATAAGGGAACATAACATAAAAATGTTACCATATTTACATTTTCTAAATTTAAAGTTGATGCTATATTTCAGTAGGTTTTTATTTTTTAAATAATCTTTAAAAAGCTTTAACTTTGGGGCAGATACTTAGTTAAACAAATGGCCAACTTTAAAATAAAAAATGTATAATTGTTTTAAACGTATCAAAAGATATCAAAAGGTCATAGAGAATTTTTTGGAAAAAAGCAAGTAATTTTTTGATAAATATTTTTTTATATTTGGCGGAAAACATAAAAATCGCCCTCGTTTAAGTGAATTTTTCATTTATTTGCAAGTCTGTCTTCATATACACACATATATTTGTGCACAGTAAAAAAAAAAAACTATTCTTCCCTTTTTAAACAAGCCTTAAGACATTTATATATTAAATAAAATCAGTGGCACAATTTATATATGTCTTCCTGTTAACCACTACAACAATACAATATATAAAAACTATTCTCAAACGGAAGAAAAATGTCTACGAGTGTTAATGCACATCCATGGTTTTGTCATAAATAATAGAAAAAATTACCAAGTAATTAAATTTTATATCATCTTTCCAACACAGTAAAACTGATAATTTTTATAAGTTTAGTTTCATTATGCTTTTATGTTTTTTGAGAATGTCGTTTAAGACCTCAACATATTTTACTAGTAGCTCTTTATACTACTATTTACGTATGCATGTACATATAAAAAAACATATACTTATTTATACCTCGGTTGGAAAACATAACAGTCCTACATTATTCAGGCCTTTGTAAATACTACCACCGCCTTCCTTTTCAACAAATTCAAAGTACATTATACTTTTCCTTCTCTGAAACTTCCTAAAATAAGCCTCGACCTTGTTTACAAAAAAATATTTTTTACTAATTATTTCTTTTTTTAATAACCGCTAAACCTTCCCATTAACCCTCTAACTGTCAGGGCTGCCTCAAGTTATATTATTTATTTTTATTTTTTTATATAATTTATATTTTATCTTCTTTTCATATCTAATCACTTGGTTAATTAGTTGACATTTAATTATGCCTGACCTTAAATTCTCCAAAAATTTTACACTAATTATATCTAATTCTGAAAATAGATTATATTAATTTTTGCTGCGACCTTTAGAGGATTAAATATTTTTAAACCTTAGACTTAAAGACCTCAAAATTATTGAGTATTATTTTAAATATCGTTAAAAGAGGTAGTCTGTATACGGGCAATTATCAAAAAACTATTAATCTGGCTGAAATTGAATTTAATATTTAGTATGTTTTGTGGTAATATTATTTTAAACAAATAACTCACATGACTTGAAACTAATAGAGTGTACAATTTTAAAAATAAAGGCTAAAAATTACTAGGGTATAACTTTTTACTATTCTTCAACACTTTTTGTTCGCGAGTTTATACTGTTTGGTCCCATGCGATCTTATGTAAACTAATTGAACTTTGAAAATAAATTCTACATCTTTTTTGGTGTTGTGCAGACTTTCAACAGTTACGTACAGGGTAATAAAATTTTGATGATAAAATTTTTAGATATTAAATTTTGTCTGGTTTTTTTGGGCGGGATCTATGCGCCCCTTAACGAGATACAAATTTTGAAATAGTTGTTGGTAGTTGTTGTAATTATTCGTATTTTTCGCTATATCTCATTGATGTGCACGATATAGTCAATGAAGAAGATAGTCTTAAAGTTTGGAAAACAAGAGCGAAAAATTTTAAAGTCAGTTTTTTATGAGGTACATTCACAGTTTCTACTGAAATAACATGGATTACTGCGTAAACTTAGTTTTTTTTATTTTACACAATAAAATCGAAGGAGCATTAAAAATAAAAAATTGCATGGTTCTTTTGAAAATTAAACTAAAATAGTTTTTTTTTGCTTTTGTGTTTATATAAAGCAAATTTAAATTTGTACAAATCTTGCATATATAGTAGTAGGAACGGCGATAAATATAATTGTTTAGGACCATAAACTTAAGTCAAATGTCATTGATAGTTGAAAATGGTATACTTTTATCAAAACAGATTTGGTTAATTCACATCCCATAGACAGCATGAAATTGAGCATAATTGGCATAAACTATTAGAGTTAGTAATGCTTAACGGAAATATAAAGGTGCATCAAACAATTTCGAAAGATACAAATTATATGATCAAAAAATTACTTGAGTTAAAAAAGGATTACGATATTAAATAGCAATTCTTTGTGAAAAACTCTAATAAAATATATTTTCGTATAATATACGGAGAAATAACTCAGACTTAAGATACAATTTTCATAAAATTAAAATTTTTTAGATTTTATTTGGTGACCCTAAAATATCCCACACTAAAAATATCATAAAAAATATCAAACACTAAAAATATCATAAATTTTATTTAAATAACTCAGTAGGTTTTGGTATTACGCGAAATTTTTACAGAATTCCAGTTTATAAAAATTTGTATATGTTCGCGCCGCCTGCTCGAAAAAATTGACGAGAGCTGATCCTGCATGCATTCGATGCACTGTATATTTTTTTGAAAACATAAATTCAAAAATTGTTTTATAATAGCCTATTCCTCTTAAATAAAACAAAATTTCCCATTTTTTTATAGAATTGCACATAAGAGAGCTGATTAATTTAAGAGTAACTATTTGCTTACTTGCTTCTTTTGGCAGGAATAAGGCAAGGCCTTGCCAAACCAATATGTGCCCGAAAAATTTCAAAACGCGCTGTATTTGAATGAAAGGGATATATTCGTTAAATTACAATCTCATTTTTAAATACTAAGAGTAACTATTTAAATATTAAAAGCTAATATTTCTTAATTTTTAAGATATTTTATTTTCAGAACGAATAGTGAATGATATTCAAAATCTATGTTTTAATTTGTCAAATAATCGATAAAATTTTACTTATGTATGATATTAGAGTGTCAAGAAAAACTGAATCTCAAATTCAGATATAGGAATACTACCCAAAATGATTCATATTTATGATCTGAATACAATTTTAATGCAAGAAAAATATTAAAAATTGATCTTCAGTTTAAAATTTAAATATGGCTAATAACATTGTATTAGTGGCACAAAAATAATCAAATTGCAAAGTTTTGTGGTCACAATCGCTATTAGTTAAAAAAAATGGAAAAAAGCGATTGATATGAACCAAGGTTTGATTTTTTCCCACAAGTTCAAACTTTTGATATTATACCTGTATTAGGGAATTACACTCCAGACATTTTTTCCATTGCCCCACTTAGGAGCATATGGCTTCCACAAAGCATTTTCATTTTACATGGTCAGCCGCTGTTATTTTCGCGTCTTCCCATGTAAGATTGCACTGTCATAGTTCCTGCAGTATCGTATGTCTCCATGTGTTTTTTGGCCGGACACGGCTTCTTTAGCCTTGAGAATTCTACTCTTGTGCGGTCTTTGTTATATTATCAGGATTCTTTCGATAGTATAGCCGACCCACCTCTATTTACTAAGTTTTATTTGTGTTATTATGGGTTCCTCGTTGGTAAGGTTCCAAAGATCCATGTTGCTGTGTCATTAGGCCAGAATATTATGCATATGATTCTGAGGCACTTGTTGATGAATACCTGTAGTTTTTGTGTGATGGTGTACGACCCTAGGGTTTCACTTCCGTACAACAAAGTTGATTTTACACATGTGTTCAATATTCTAAGCTTGGTTCGTCTGGATATTTATAGGCTTCTCCATACTGGTTGTAGTCGTCCGAATACTGCTCTCGCTTTATTTGACCTATTATTTATACTCCAGATATTTAAGAAAAATATTATTTCATATGCTATAGCTCTATAGCTGTCACTTTATATGCACCTACAATTGAAAATGAAATCTGATGTCACATATTCATAAACAGAGTATGGTCTCTCCAAATCTTGAAAAACGTGTGAATTTTTAAATAAGTTTTACGCCAGGTACACTCTCGGTACTGTTTCTGAAAATTTAGCAAATTTTTAAAACTTTTCTTCAGCAGTTTTGGATACTAAAATTGTAACGTGGAAATAGTACACTCAATAATACTATTTTAACGTATATATTTCTTAATATATTAATTTATGAAATTACCTATTTTTCCCTTTTCTTTACTATTTTATTTATGTTTTTTAATTATTTTCCTTTTTCATACTAATATATTGAATACTTTATTAGTAATAAGTAATTACATTGAGCGCCCCTACTGTAAATAATACATACACACCCACACAAATACGTAACAACTGCTTTAGTTGTGCAGTTGATGTTGCTTGATAGTCAATAAGCAATTTAATTCTCATCTAGTTGATACTTGACTAAGTATAAGTAAACAAAGGTTGGTTACAGCCGGAACAATAAATCAAACGTCTTATTACTTAAGGTTTGTGGATCCGTAAGTAGACTCTGGAGGTGACTAAGTTACCTCAGCCGACAACAAAATCCACGTTATAAAATATGCTTTAAAATTGTATAAGGCACATTGTAAGATTCCCATCAGTTCTATAGTTATCCGAAAATAGTTTTAAAAACGAATAAATTCACGTATATATTGCAGAACTGAACGAGGATGCTGAACGTTCATCAAATAGCATCCTATAAATACAATAGAATAAAAATTCTAATATTAGGTTTTTGGTTGGCAAGTAAGCTTTCTAAATCAAATTTACGACGTCAAAAAAAAATGACCAAATGTCGGAAAAGATAAAAATCTTGTCATAATCAAGTAAAATGTTCAGAAAAAAGGAAGGCTTTGCATGTTTAAACTCAGTAACTTTCAAACCATTAATGATATTAATTTAGTTTTTCCATATTAAAAAAATAATATATATGTATATAAATTTTTACGCGCAACTCAGCTACTAATTATAATATTACGAGCCTTTTCGCATGTGGTGATAGTTTTTATTAAGATTTAATTATGTGTTTAATTGTAGTTTACGAGTAATTAAATGAAATTTAAAATTTGGGATAACTTTTCTTTTTTTAATTTTTAAGTTCAAACCTCTTCTTATTAAAAAGAAATTTAAATGATAATTATAATTAATGGGAAAAATAATTATATTATTATGTTTATAACACAAATTTAAATTAAAGGTGTAAATTAATATCAAAAATAAGTTAAAATATATTATATTAGTATGCAAACCAAATACTAGTTTACAAAAAAACTAAATTATTTTTTCTACATTCTAAACATTTCATATTTATTATAAAACATTTCCAGGGTGAAATAATTGGAGCAAACAAAAATTGTTTCTATGTTGGATGTTGAATATTTAAAATGTTAATCCATTGACTCTATCTAAAAAGTATTTTTCTTTGATTTCGGGATATCATACTTTTTTCTGAACGCTTTTGTAGTGAAAGAAATAATGATGTCATTTTTATTTTCGAATTCCCTTTCCGACTAAAAACTGTCAAGAAAAATTTAACTTCACTTTTCTACTTTATAAAGTAGAAAAGAGAATGCATTTGAACAAACTGGAGTCCATAGTTTTGATTACGCAAAACTCTTGCTAAGCTTTTGCCCTTTAATGTAAACTCTAACTACACTGGCTACCAGTGAGAGTCGATATACAAAACCAAACCCTATTAGTGGTTTGAATGGTTAAAGTTCGTGGTTGTTTTTTATATATTTTACAGTTACAAAAAAAAAAAAAAAAAATTGCGAAGCAGTTCTATGTCCAAAAGGTATTACATTCCATATGTATTTATTTACGTATGTGTAACTTTTGCTATAAATGAAACTATTTTTGAAAATTTGTATTAACTGATCAGATTGTATAATAAATATGTACCTATTAGCTAAAGTATAATACATATGTACCACAAAAAAATTAAAAACATAGATAACAAGTTTATTTACTTACTAATATTTTTTTATTTAAACATTAATTGTAATTCTTAACGTATTTATAACAATTTTTCTCACAGGCAGGATATGGCCCTGTTGGGTTCCTAGTCACTGCATCATTCTCGGTAATGAAATAGCCGATGTGCTAGCTCGCAGTGGCTCGGAGCTGGACAGATCTTTTGTGGAGATATCGGCTAGGATTCCAGTTGCGTCATATTTTAGAGCCATAAGGGAATGAACTTTAGGCAGAAGGAATCGTGCATGGAGGAATGAACGGACTGCAAGGTTTCTCGAGTGTTATGGCCTAGTCTTAATCTAGCAGATTCGAAACATCTTCTGGGTTATATGGTCCTAAACTGGAATTAAAAATTTCTGTCTGGAACTTCAACAGTTTTGGCATTTTCTTTAAAATTTAACGAAAGATGAGTTTCGTTTTGACCACAATTTTTAATATATTTTATAGACAAAATTTTAATATTTTTTATTTTTTATATTTTGAATTGTCCTTGGTTAATATCTGCCAGATGTGTTGTATTAATTTTTAGTACACCATAGAAACTATACAGATTTGTATTTGCAATACGTTTTCAATATCGAAGAAAAAATTCTTTATTAAAACTATTCGATAATAGAGAATTCATTATAAAAAATTTAACATTAAAAAAATAATTAAAAAAAACAAACATTTTACAATAAGCTCTGTTAAAATATTATATGATTTACCAAAATAAAACAATAAAAGTTCTGAAAAAAAGTGTGCACTTTTAGTAAAGCCGTGAATATTTCTCTATAAACATTTGGAATATATCTTCCTAGAAGAAATTTACGCAATATCTTCTTTTTATTATTTGGTCGAAAATCATCAAAGCAATATTTTTCTAATATTGCATTTTTATCAGCTTAAAGAAAATTGGGCAAAAAAGAAGAAAAAATATATAATATTTAAAATTATTTTTTTCCTCGAAATATCCCCCTTTATTCAGCAAGGTGATTATCACATTCGCAATAAATTGATGATATCCCATTGAGATCATTTGGAAGAAATTAATACAATACTTTTATTTTTCAGTCAGAATTTTTTCATTTGTCGAATGTTTGTTCAAAAATGAAAAATATTGAAGAAATTTGTTTGTCTTTTAGCAAAAAATGGATATTATATGTGAGCGTTTAAATTTTCGTGCTTTATGATGTTACGATTTATATGCATGTATGCTTTACAAGATATAAAATATTTCTTTATTAAATTATTTCAAGATTTATTTATTGATAATTTTTCTATATATTTATTACATCTTCCAAAAAATTATCTGGCGATCGCCTGTGACGCACAATCTCTCCCGATGGAAGGAAGCTTTCGCAATACGAACATGATTATTGTGGCAATAAAATTTTTCTTCTAAGCAATACGAATTCGAATTACTTTCGTATTATTTTGCTTGTAGGATTATAGTATTTTACAAACACCACTATATTTTTTCACAAATACCCCTATATGTATTAGGTTTCTGACAACTGAATTCGATTTTTGTCTCTCACATAAATATCTTCTTATTAATCTACGGTACCCTGAATCCTGCTATAATTAGGGTAAAAAATACTCGTTCAAATTTTCAACGTATTTTGTGGTAAAAATATATACATAAAATGTGTTTAGATATAGATTTCATATAAGCTTACTATTTTTTCTATCTAAAAAACATTAAAAATATATATATGTACATACAATATGTATGTATACTAGAGTGTCTCGAGGACTCTTTTCTGAGATTTTGATGTTGGAGAACCACTTTAACGATGAGTATAGATGAGCTCAATACGCAAAAATATTAAACAAAATTTAAAATTGAACTTCAGCTTCAGAGAATTTTTAGCAGAATTTTTTAGAAGTTTTAGATACCCATTTCGAGACAAAACTCAAAAATTTTTTTGAAAAAAATGTTTTGAACCCATGACTTTCAGAAGCTGGTAGGGAACTGAAGATAAATTTTAAAAATAATAAATAATTAATAATTTTTCCATATTCAGCTTATTAATACTTATCCTTTGAGGGATCTTCCTACAACTTTCTTTAATACGGGATACTCTAATGTACATTCATTTATTCTTTTAGAATGAACAAAAATTTTAAAATTTAGAATAAAATATTAACCGAAAAATTTTTAACGATTAATAAAATAATTTTTCAAAACGAGTTTTTGTTAAACTAATATGCCTTTTTGAAATTATAAGTGCAAAAATTTTTGTTTAGTTAGAAAACTCTGTCGAAAATGATTGAAAATTTCGTCAGGATATATAAATGAGTAAATTACGTTTTAATAGATTTCGGGTTAAAGCCTTTCACGGACACTGAAGTCGAAATATTATTTGGTAAAAATAAAATAACTTTTCTAAAGAGTTAATCAAACGTCTTAAAGTTAGAATAAACGGAAGATGTATAAGTTATTATTAAATTGTGGAAATTTTCCATCGCATATTAATTTTTTTTTATATTCAACAAAATTCAAACAAAAGTAAATGAAAATGCTTCATTTATTATTTATTATTTTAATTTCAAGTGATATGCGAATAACCGAAGATTCTGAAATGTATAACGATGGCTTGTTAACTGAACTCAATCAATCAATAAATATTATTAAAAATTAAAAAAATATATATTTTAGCAATATTGATAATCATTGACTTTATTTAGAGAAAATCTGAAAAGAACAGAAAAACTAGATTTTTGGATATTTTTTTGTTCTATGTTAATAAATTGTTATTCTTAGTTTAGCTTTACGTTAATTAAACCAAGAATTTATCTGAAAAATACTCGTTTTTGCATTTTTTAAACTTATAATTGCTTAGTCATTCGATTAATCGAAGAAAATTCAAATTTTTTTCGATCACACTTATAATTAAAAAATTATGAAATTTTATTTAATCAACTTCAATATAGAATAATTGACAACCTCAATGCGTATACAAAAATTGTTTATTGAATTATCATCAACTGTTTATTAAAGAAAATGTATAAAAACACGTTTTTTCGCTTTTTTATTGTTAAATTATTAATAATATAATTTTAACTAAATTGCATTACATTTTCACCATTTATGGCTTTTCATTAACGTTGTACCTGCTTTTACACAAAGACGTCACAAATACACATGTGCTATATACTCAGAACCAGTGTTGCCAGGAGCCGAGAAAAAAAGAAAGAGTCTAAATTCAACTTTAATGAGGTTAAATGTACTAAAAAAATAAGCCCAGAAACAAGTTAAAATTTGTTATTTTATTTTAGAGACTTATTTTTCTCGTTTTATTAGTATTTTTCTCGTTTTTATTAGTTTTTATTTTATTTTTTAAAGATATTGTAATAAATTTATAAATAAAACAAAGTACAGCTATCAGTAAAATAATCCAAATGAAAAATTCTCATACAAATTTGTGTTATATTTCATATGAAAAATTTCCTAATGTTTTGAAATGATTTTTCGACATTTTTATAATTTATTTATAATTTCATTTTTAATTTGGGTGATTAAGAATTTGTTCAAAATATGTTTATAAATAGTTTTTATGGTTAATGAAACAAATAAAAATATAATTATAATAATCGATTTAGTAATTCCATAAAATTATTTATTATTATTTTAGTATATTAGTTATTCTTACTTCGGATAATGAATTGCCGCAGGCGAAAATTGTTGTTGCATATAAAAAATATTGATTTTTTATATGCAACATGATTTTTTATATATTACTATTTCCTTGTTGAAATAGTAACATTTTGGATTTTTTAAGGCCATTTTAAGAATCAAAAAAGGCTAAAAAAAGGTTACAAGTTGAAACCAAAATTTTGAGTCTAAAAGCAAAATAAAAAGTCTATATTTAGCCTTAAAAATGCTAAAGTGGCAACACTGCTCAGAACACATTTAATTGCAACAGTTGGTAGGTCATTTCAGATTTTTTTAAAATTTTTTGCACATATTTGAGTAAAACCAAATTTGGCCAGTAGTAGAATATATTTTTTTCGTTTTATCTTTTTTAAAAAAATTTTTAAAATAAATTATATTATTGTTACATTTTAATGTTTTTAGTTTTCTTGTTTTTCAGAAAAAAATTGTTTCGATATTTTTTATATTAGTTTTTAAAATTAGTATGTTTACATACTTTGTATCTAAATATGTAATGTAAATAAAAATATTAGCAACATGTATAACAACATCCAACAGACTAAATTTCAAACATTTTCAACATAAATTTACATACTTTCTACAATTTTACTTAAAAATCTGCTTACTTTATTGTTAAAAGTAAAATGTACCAATTTACCGCCAATTTTGTGTAAACAGCTAATGGAAAAAAATGCAACTTGAAAAAAAGCGCTAAATTGGCAACGCCGCTTTGTTTCGAATGAAATACTATGTCAAATGGAAACGAGCTTGTAATTCGAGGAGCTAATCTCTTGAGTCCAAAATAAGGTGTAATAAGGCATTTTCGAAGGGCCCTTGAGTACTTATCTTTCCCGCTGTCACTAGTGAGAATGTGTAAACTGTATATATATTTAGCTTTTCGTTAACCTCATTCACCAACAGGATTCCATCTTTTGTTTTAATTAATTCACTTTGCACAATTAATTTTGATGTGCTGCATTTAAATTAATTGTAAAAACCCTCCCCAAACAAAAGATCTCTAGGATAAATATTCTTATGTTTAATATGCTTGTGTGTATGTATAAGTTTAAGATTAACTATGTATGTGTTACGGTGATAATGATACTGCTGTTGCTGTTGATGTTCTTTTTTTTTACTCCAATTATTTTTACATCATTTCCAGTAAAACAAAAAAAAAACATATCATCAAGGATAATTGGATAATTTATTTATGGATCAAATTTTTAGTTTATAAATATTTTTTCTACAAAATTTGAAGCAAATTTTTATGAGCTATTAAAGCTAAAAATTGGCATTTAATTTAAAACTATAAAAAATCTATTTCTAAAATTAAATTTTTCTTCTATTAATGCTTCAACTTTACTACACATGAATTAATATTAAAAATTTTAGAGATTGATCTACTAAGTTTTCTTCTATACTCTAATTCCTAACTACAAGAGTTTAATTAACAAACACAATAAAATCATTTAATTGAAGGAAAAAAAAAACATATATTGAAATGCAAAAATTTGCATAAATAATATTTATTTATTATATTAAAAACATTTTCTCGTACTAATTTCCTTTGAGATTAAATATTCATTTATTTAATGTCGGATCATAAATATTAAAAGAAAATAGAACAACAATAGTATTTTCTTTATATTTATAATAGTAGTTGTTGATTTTTGTTCTTTTATAAATGGAATTCCCGCATATTGTGTGCATGCATTTGTGTATTGTCGTCAAATGATCATTTTTCATATTTTTTCAAAATGATTAGGGGTATTCATTGATGAAAGTTAAAGTATTTTAAGATAGGCTGTCATCAATCCAAATTTATAAACAAGGTTGATACCTATTTATAAAAATGTAATTTTACATTAAAATTTCGTTCAAATTCAAAATCCATTTGGAATATATAATACATAAAAACAGCGCAAAATAACCTGGTGCACGATTTAATGCATATAAATTTTTCTACACGTGAAAAAAATAGTAGCGTTAACTTTTTATCTTTTTCTATTATTCTCTACAGCTATGTGCTAAATTCTGTTGTAATATTTTAGTCATTATTATTATTATTATTATTATTATTATTATTATTATTATTATTATTATTACAGTACACACTTGGAAATTCGAACCACTTTGTTTTTAGGGCGATTCGTATTTCCGAATTATTCGAATTTTTTGACGGTTTTTTAATACAAAAATGTAGATAAATTTGACCATAAAGATATAAAAAACTATGTTTTTTTCATTTTAGTTTATTTAACATAAAAAATATAAAAAACTTAACGAAATATAACAAAAAATAACAATTCAGTTCATATAACTATAATATAGTATTAATATAAATAGTATACTTATAACTAAATTAAAAAAGAAAAATTTTTAAGAAAAGTTAAAATAATATATATTTTGAATTCTCACTCAGTCTTTGTTAATCATATATTCAGTATATATTAGTATATTAGTATATATTAGTCTGTTTTTTAGGTTTTTGTATTTCCGACAAAACGATATTATTACGGAGATCTAAAAGATTTGACAAGTGCTTAGTGGAAAATAATTCACTGCTTTTTATTAAATTATTAAACTATTTACACTTGTATCTTCGGAATAAGAAATATTAGGTGGAACTTCCACATCACTATCTTCATCCGTGTCTAAAGACAAACTTTTGCTGTCAAATATATGGAAAGGTTCATTCTCAAAGACATCTTCATTCCATCTTTCGATTTCTCTTACAGATATAGAATTATTCGGATCAATTTGCGTCAAAAGATTTGGATTTATTTGGCCAACGTCATTATAGTCCTGATCTTCTTCCAGCAACCGTGATAGAGGCACATCATCAACACTATCGTATTCGTCAGAGTCCCAATTGAACAACTTTGACCAATAATTTTTTAAAGCTTTCTTTAATAAAATTATTCACCATTCTCACTAATTAGTTTGACTAGCAATTTATTTCTATAAATAAGTTTGGTTAGCTTTATTGGATTTTGGTCCATGGTCTGCAGAGCTGCTGTAACATTTGGTGGAAAGAAGTACGCTACTATATTTCCATCTTCGCTTTGCATTGTCTCAATGGGTGAGTGGGCGGAGCAGTTGTCAATAAGTAAAAGGACTTTTGGAGGCAAATTATTTCCTCGGAAAAACGAGCGACCCATTAAAAATTATTTTATAATTATGGAACTTATAAATATGTATGTATAAGTAACGTTTGCACTTACATACTTCATTAATAAAAATCTTATGAAACCAGTTATAATATATCCGAGATGTCATCCAAGCATTTTTTGAAAAATCGTAATATAGTGGGTTGTTAAATTTTTTGAAACACCTTGGATTTTTGGCTTTTCAATAACCAATGGCAACAACTTACAGGAACTATCAAAATTTGCTCCAAGTAAGATAAAAATTCTTTCTTTTTTGGTTTTGTGTTTCCCGGAGCATTTTTTTCGGAAGCTGAAACATATGTTCAACATTATATATTTGAGATTCCACTAGGCCCATTTCTGTGATTTTTTAACGTAGTCTTTGAATAAAAGGAGTGACTGAATTAGTGTCGCTGGATAAAATCTCGTCACTAATTTTTAAAAGACGAATTCCATGCCGCTTTTATATTTGGTAAGCCATCCATCGCTTGCTTGAAAGTCATTCTCAGCTTTATCGGGATATTCTTGCCTGAAAATTACTTTAGCTTTCTCCTTTAATATGGGTCAATTTAATGTCCCCTTTTTTTCGTTAGGAAACCACTCATGGAGACGACTTTTCATTTTCGGACTATGTAAAGTTTTATTGGATACGTGTTGATAAGTGTTGGCAACAGTATCCAATATTGATTTTCTATTCAATTTAATATAGATAATGGTAATAGTTAGATTAAGGTCCAGTGCTAAACGCTTTCCTGGAACGCCTTTGTCAATCTTTTTCAATATTTTTAATTTGTCTTGTAAAGACAAAGTGTTTTTCTTACGTTTGTTTGGTATTTCTAGTCCACTTTCTTATTTTAATAAATGTTAAACCGTATAAGTATACAAACACCAAAAAACTGACTCTTAAACTGTAACAACATCAACAAGATCTGTAAATCATCTATTAAAATGGGATTCCCATTTTTACTTTGTATTTGGTTAAAATAAATTGTCAAAATTTTAGTGTTTACAATAAAAAAAGAAAACATCACTCGGAAATTCGAATTTTGTATTCTAATTTTAGAGCGCCAAATGTAATAAAATTACTGATTCAAATATCTAGAAATTCGAATTTCTGAGAGTTCGAATTTTTTAACGTCTACTGCATAAAACAATTTTTCGAAGTGTTGCCCAAGGATAGAACTCAATTTTTCAGTCCCAAACCCATGCGATATAAGCTTATATAAAAAGCTTATAAAGGAACTCAAATCTGAATAATATATATATATATATATATATACGAATTCAGGTTTGTAGTCTGGAACAGTTCTTCTAGGCTATTCAATTCCACAACTTTCCTATATAAAAACATTTATGGGAGAAAACAAAAAATTTCTAACACCGGACGAACCTCACCATTTCCGGTTTCAATAAAATTCGGTATACACACTCACTATGTCAATAAAAATTTTGAATTTCTTAAAAATTTTCAAACTCGTTGTAGTTTCGTTTTTATTACCGTTCAAAGTTAATTTTTTTAATAAATTTAAATACATATATCTTCGGAATTATTTGTCCGATTTAAACAAAATTTGACTTAAAATAATCCAGTGTCTAATTATTTTTATAATATCACTATTTTCGAAAACAAAAGGAAAACAGAAATATTCATTCTTGTATCAAGAATATTTAAAAAAATCATTGAATACATTAGGGTTAACTACTGTATGTTATTTCTATATTACAGGTGGATCAAGCTGTTATGGTTAAAGATGCGAGGGGGGAGTGCCAATCTGTAATAAAGAGTTAATTATAATTACTCCGTTTGGATTAGAGTAATTATAATTGTAGGGATTGGGAAAAAAAGAGAAAATTTGGGGGATTGTAGCATAAATTCTTACCCTTTTGTTTTATAGCCAAATAATGAAGTAAGTATTTTAGTTCTTTTTTTTCAAGCACGAATAATTCAGTTTCTTTTGTTGCTTATTCATTGGGTTTTTCTTCTTTTTTAGGTTCAATTTTAAATTTCAGCTTAACAATTTATTAGATTTAAGTAGAGGGCAACAAGATGCTGCGTATAGCGGATGAATTGCAATTGAATAAAGACTTATTTTTAAGCTGCTCATGAGTCGTATCTTCCGTTGATCTCATATTTTTTAACGAAAACCGTCTATTGCAGCGAATTTAAATATCTCGCGTTGCCAATGGTGGGGAAATGTTGTTATCTTACTTTATTATTAACGCTAAAATTATAAATTAAATTAAATTATAATTTAAGTGTCCAAACCCAGTTTAGACAACCATATCTTCCATTTTTATAATATTTCTTTCAAATTTTTCTTAAAGTGTTGGCAATAATATATAAAAAATTAAAATGGGGCCACTAAAAATTAACTTTAAGTAAAAAACTCATTTATTTCGATAATAATTTGATATTTTTTAATGTAGTTTTGTTTTATGTACGAAAATATCTGAGTAGATTTTTCTGAAATTAATATCGTACATAATAGATGAGCTTGTTCCAAAAGGTTTGGATTTCTATTGTAATGAAAAAAAAAATTACATATTTTCTAAAAATGCTAAAAAAGAGATAAATCTAGGGTGGTATATTCAACGAAAATTACATCTAAAAAATGCAATTGCATTAAAATGCATTTTTTCAAAAATTGAATAATTTTCCAAATCTTTTAGTTGAAGACAACAATCACACAATTTCAATCCAGTTTGAATTGTCTTAATCTGTTAAGTGACCTCTGGGATATTATTTTTTAAAGTTACATACTTTTATGACTTTTTAAGTTTTTTTTCTTAAATATCAATAGTTAAAGAAAATTCGTGAAATTTTACAATTTCGCAAAACTAAAACAGATCGCCAGTGATCTATTAGAAACTATCGATTTACTGTAAAAATATTTCCATTTAACTGTACTGAGAATCCTGTTCAAGGTTTCCTGGTTTCAAGGATTATTTTTTAAATATTTTTTTATTTTTTAAATTTAATAATAAGCCCAATGTTTTAACGTTTTATAAACATATACAAATTATTTAATTTAAAAACATTAGAAAATTTGAAATTATTACTGAAATAAATGATTATTTTTAATAAATGTTTCTTTTCTCAGCATCCCCTCACGGTCCCACTCTAAATTTCTTATACATTATTGGAAAATGGAAGGTATGATTTCTTAAATATCCTTGATATAAGGAATAATATTGATTTTATTATCCATTTCTTTTCAAAAATGGAGTCTTAACAAAAATAATTAAAATCTAGATTTATTAAGCATCAGTTTGAACTAACGTTTGTTGAACTCGACAAATAAATCCGAAGATATATGTATTTAAATTTTGTGTTTTAAAATTTTTTTTTTTTTTGGAAAAGTGAACTTTGAACAGTAATAATAACGAAACTGCAACAATTTTTTAAAATTTTGTGTTAACGTAAAAAGTGTATATACCAAATTTTATCAAAATCGGAGGTGGTGAGGTCAAAAATTGTTTGTTTTTTCTTTTTTTTTTTATTCGAAAAATAAGGGAGAAAATATGTTATTGTATGTGAAATAGAAAATGTTATTAAATTTGGGCAAAGAAAATTGGAAAAATTGTTGAGGCTTTCATAGAAAATCGTTTATAACTCCACCATTCCTAAACGGATGTCGCTGAATTTCAATACAAAGATTTTCGAGACTATGTACCACAGACGTGTTGAAAGAGAAATATATTTATTGAACTATGCACTTCGAAAAATCCATTTCAACATACAGATAGGCATATGTTCTCAAAAGCTTTTAATCATAATTTTAATCATAACAATCACGAAAATTTTTCAATTCGAAGACCTGGGTATATATAAAAGACTTTCGTATAAAATGATAAACTTGTGAATGGCATAAAAAAATCTATAAAAACAAATATGTTTTGAGGGTGCTCCGATGGCATACTTAGTAGTAAGCTGGTCTTTTAGTATGGGAGTTATGGGTTCGATTTCCACCAGAGACTCTGGTCTGTTTCACTACAATGAGCAATAGTCTTCGTTACTACGTTCGGTTAGAATTAGAATATAATTTGTAATTTTGTTGTAACTATTCAATAAATAAATAAATGAGTAAATATGTTTTTAACTTATCTATAAGTTACCTAATATTTGGATTTGAAAATAAATATAAAGAATATCCTTATTATTTATTTCCTTAGCATATAAATACATATAACAACTCAAATAATGCAATTTCTTTTATTTGTTTTTTATATACATATTTCTTCTTTTTTGTTCTTATTTTTGATTTTCTTTTAAAATATTTGACTTTTTAATAAAAGTTGAACAAATGCAAACATTTTAAACTTGATAATCAAACTTAAAACTTACTACTGCTACGTAATTCGAATGTCATTTTTTACGCTTGCTGGCTTTTTTTCCTGGTATTTATTTTAAATTTAGTTTTTATACTAAAGAACATATTCGTTTTATGGCTTTTTTTTCTCTCAAATCTACATGTTAGCATCAAAGGTGCCATATTTGTCGATTTATCGTCATTTTGACGATTTTTGTCCTAAATTTAATGATTTTTTCTGCATTTTTTATATTTTTTTTATTATTTTTAAATTAGTTTGTACATAGATATTAATAATTGAAATAAAAATCTTCTTAAATTTGTCAATGCAAAAGTTTATTTTGATAAAATATTTATGGAAACCAATATAATATTGTATTCCATTCAACTATATACTTTTATTATAAAATGACGAATAAACACTTTACAAAAGGCCAAAACCCGATTGCAATTATTATAAAAACCTTTAATTTCATAATCAAAGCATTAGAAATCTATAAATACAAGTACTAAGTATCCATAGACATTTTTGATGAATTCATTCAAAATTAAATTTCGTATATCAGCGGTGGGCTTACAAAAAGGCCTTTTTTATAGCTTTTCAAGAGACGAGGTAATTAACTTATTTTTTGTTTAAAAATCGTATAAAATTATATATTCACCATTTTTATGCATGCATCCTCAGACCTAATAGATACTACTTGACTTTCTTATAGGCCGACAATATAAAATTAATATAATTTTTATTAATTTAAAATTTAATTTTTTTTTATAAAAAAAAATGCATTGAAATATTCATTAACATATAAAAAACATAATTTTTTATGTTGACGATTTTTTGACGATTTGAAATATTCAATTTGATGATTTTTACGATTTGGCTCCAAATTTATCTGGCAACTATGGTTAGCAGTTGTTTCTATCATTTCTTTGTGTAAGAATGTGTGTTTGTGTTTGTGAGTGTGTGAGTTTTTCACACAAAAACTTTCACTGTGTATAAAAAAGTTTTTCTTTAAATTGATGCAACTTCGATTGACCAGAAAGTTACTCATAGTTCAGAGTTGGGCCGTTGTTGTTGATTGCTGGTTGCTGATGTACGAGTTTAGTTTTATAAAGTTCTTTAAATAGAAAAGGTGACAGTTTTTTCATCAACTTTTTTTTAGTAATATTTTGTTTAATTTTTCTTTAGAAGTAGAAAAGAAACTTTATTACATTTGTACAACTATGTACGGTGTGAATATAAATGAGAAATATTTTTATAGAGAACAAATTGTATTTAGTTTAAAGGCATAATATGTATTAAAGTTTTGTATTTGTTTAAATATAACAAAATAACTTTAATAGTGAAATAAAATCATAAAATGTTATGGGGCTTAAATTATTTGTACTAAAAAAAGTAAAAAATAATATTTCTTAAATATATAAAAGTGAAATATTTAAATTTTATGAAAATTTTGGATTTAAATATTTAAAAACCTAAATTTTATTAATATCATGAACAAATTCTGAAAACCATTTGGTTAATTATAGTTCTTGTCAAAGGACAATAACAATTTAACCAATATTTTGTTTGTTTAACATTTAAGTTACCTCTTCAAGAGTAATGTATCATTGAAGGGGAACTATTTGGTCGAGGTATAATCCATAATGCCATCACTAATTACGGCATAAAATACCTAAGTAGCCTTCTTCGAAGAACTGCTTTCGAACCACGCTTTCCCGCAGGAATCCGGAGTCTCCGAATTCAACTCCTATTCGTAATCAAAATTTAGTTTTGTTTGGTATCCCATAGAACCTTCCAGATTTCAGAATAAACTTCGGAGAACCGTAACACGGTACAGTTATGCTACACGTATAACAGTAGCCAATGCGAGAGTAAGTCACAAAACTCTCGAAGACAAAAAAAAACAAAGTACAGCCTGATCGCCGCGGAAGATGATTGTCCACCCAGAGCTAATTAGCAACTATACCAATATTTTACTTCCTCTTAAACACAACATCTTTACTATTTATAAACATAATTGATGACGTTTATTTGTTTTGTTTAAAAAATAAAAATAAATTTCCCAAAATAAATAACATGATTACAGCATTAAAATCAAAACAAAAAAAAAATATTTAATTTGCAGCAACCTCTAATAAATACCTCTACTCCAAACAAAAATTACCAAAATGACATGGGTTGTGACAGCTGAAAAGAGAAACAAACAAATAAAAACAATTTGAAAATAATTTGAATTGAAATGGGTTCAAATTAAAAACTCATCGATAAAAAAAAAAATAAATATTTCAAACCAAATGTTAACAAATCAAGTGTTTTGTATATATATATTTTATTTATTATTTGAAATTTAATAATAAAATAAACATGTAATTATGCTCTTTCTCCTATTAAAAAATAAACTCAACAAATTTTTAAATGCCGAACAAAATGAGAAAAAATCTTAAGTTTTACTCTATAGTAAATATTTTTGATTTATGGTTATTTAATTATAATTTAATTTATATTTTATGTTTTTTATTTTGAAAGATATTATGAAAAAGAGCAAAGAATAAGATAAATTATATAAAATATATAAATTTTTGTTAATTTGAACAGAAAAAGGTTATGGAAAAAATGTGAGTTTAAATTTATTACCATATACTTAGTGTCATTTTCATAGTATAATTTTCCTTTCTATATTGCAGTATGACTACTTAGCTATTAAGTGGATATAAATTATTATCTATGGCAGAAATGTGCAAACATTGGTTCTTATAACATTATAACTGTTTCTTTTCAGGATAAAGGGTATTTATACCCTACATCATCATAGGTGTTTGGGGTATTGTGTGTTTGTACTGATGTTTATAAGATACAAAAATATTATTCGAAGACCCATCATTAAATACTATCCGGCTCAGAATGACTTTCTGATTCGAGTTAACGTTCGTCTATCCAGTCATCTTGCTTTGTGTATATTTAAACATTGTAGCAATTTTAGAGATATCTTGATGAAATTCGTCACGAATAAGTATTTTTAAAACTAATTATGATCGTTTTATTATTTCACCTAACCTACATACAAATGCCCTCAAGGATGATCATAAATTATAGCGTTATATTTATGAAATACGATATAAGGAACTTATATGTAATTGTAAAATAGTGTGCTAAATTTCATTAAGCTCAATACATAATTAGCCATAGCTCCCAAATATTAGTATCAAACATTAGTATAAAGTTCTATAACGATCGATCCATAATTGACCTAGCTTGCATATAAGGTTCACTTTCTGAAATCACCTTAAAGTACATAAATTCATATAAATGTTAGTATCAACATAAAATTTTGTATACTAATATTTTATTTTACACGTAATACAATTATGGGTCTGCAATTGTCCTAATATCTCAAATAAGACTACTCTCCGAATTTTGATGTACATACAAATAATGTTTTTTTTTTCTTTCTTTTTATTATAAAAAGAATTATATCTTCCTTTTAATATACATATATTCCTAAAGAGAATACTTAATCCTTTTCAATGAATCAATCTGATAACATGCTTAAATGTTATGAAATTCTGAACATTAATAATTTTTTATAGAAATGTTCAAGATGACTAATTTCGGAGATGCGTGGAATATTAATTGGGTTCTGAATTTCAGTTAAGTTTGAGATAGGCTGAATCAAACTCTTTTTCGACATTGATCAATATTCGTCTGAGCCTCAAGAGGTATATGTATACATATAATTGGTCCTGTATTCAGCGAAGCACGTCCACCCATCAGTTGAAACTAACTTTCGGCAGATCATCGATTTCTCAAAATCATGAGTGCTAGATCAATATATCGGGTAAGATTCAGAAAAATTTGCAAATGAAATTCACCAAATCGTCTCATAACTGTTTGTTTTATAAACCAAGACTTTTAGAAATTTTGACATCTTGATCTTGGGCGTAAGAAAAAGTGTATTATTTTTCAGAAGTTAAAAGGAATAGGCAAACATTATTCCTCATTAAAATAAGTAGACTTGTCAGAACTCTCAATTACAAATGTGTTTTTTGGTATTGAAATGTAACAAAATCTTTTTTAGGAACCACAATAGTTTTCAACTTATTTCGTTTTTATCACTCCCGTAAAATGTTAAAAAGTATGTTTAGGCTCTTTTGCATATCAGGTGACGATACGTTATATATATATATATATATATATATATATATATATAAAACAAATATGTCACTAAGTGATTGACTCGCCAGCCCAAGCGGCGGAAGCTATAGATATGAAATTTGTACTCTGGTTATATATCCCTCCAAGAACATTCTCAAAGGATGGATTTTTTGAAATTCTAATATTATTCTTAATATTTTCGAAGCTGCAATATTTAGGAAAAAAAATTTAATGCACTCAGAAAAAAAAAGAAAATTTGTACTTGAAATTGTAACGATTAATAAGTTATAATAAAAATAACTTTCTTATATTTTGTTTCATTAGTTTGGGTACAAACAAGTAAAAAGAGGCTGTAATTTCAGCAAATAGATAACTATGTGAGTAATTATCCATTAGATATATTTACCTAACTGGTAGAATTGAACACATAGCTCTTTCTGGGTGTTTTTACCGATCAATTTGAATAGAAAATATGGTAATATTCATGATTTAAATGTCGTAAAATATTATTAAAATTTTATTTATTAAAAATTTTCCACATTTAACATGTTTAAATTTCATATTTTTAAGTGCTTTTTTATCAATAATAATGAAAAAATTTTCAGGTACAACAAATCATATTTTAGGCTGCCCAAGCAATTAAGTTCAAGACAGACATTGTTGAAATTGCTGCCTTTAATTGGAATTATTAGTAATCGCACCGCTGTTATTTAGAATCAATGGATTTGGAGTTTTTTGCTCTTAGCATTTTGGAATTTCCTTTTTAGGTTTAGGTATTATGCATAACTCAATCCACATTAAAGTACAGCGGGCAATTTGAAAACAAATTTTGATTTGATTTAACAGTAACTGCTAGCCTCACTATCTGTCTGTATAAAGATAGTTTTGACCGCAAAGTCTTTTTGCCTATCCTTAATTCAACGGCCTTCTCGGATACTAAGACCAACAAATATCTCAAAAATGTTGAATATATTTCATAAAGTTTGCCCTAAATATGTTCAAATCCATAATTGACTATAGTTCCATGCAGAAACCACAGTTTTGAGGATGGATCCACAATAGATAATTTTTATAAAATTACACTGAACCAAAAAGGTACATAAATACAGTGAAAAAGTTAAATGATTCGACGAATTTGTTCCCTAACTTTAACCTAATGCACAGGTTCGTGGAAATAATGTATTGCTATACATTAACAATTATGCAATTATGCAGTCTTAAAATTTAATGTATAAGTTCAATGATTCAACTTATTTGTATTTCGTTTAAATGAACATGTTCGTTGAACTAAATAAATAATTTTAATGAACACTATTTTGAATTAAAAAGAGTACTTTTATTTTAATGTAACTATACGTTGTTTCAATGAAACTATACATTGAAATGTTTAACATTTCAATGAATGGTTACATTGACTTAAAAAGCTGTAACATGATTTCAATGAACTTGCACGTTGACCCAATGAACCTATATGTTTAAATATCCATGTAGTCAGCACATTAGTATGACAGCAGCATTATCTGTATTAAATCATTTGTTAACAAATAAAACTAATTGAGGTAAGTTCAAATTATTTGCATTTCACATTATTTTCTACCTGTAGAAAATGCCTTACTTTCAGGAAATATTCCCGCGAGTTATGAAAAACACCTTGACGATCAATCTTGGTTTTTTCGGAAACCTTGAACTCAAGGCCAATAACACATTCCTGGATCCTGCGTCGTAATTGCTTTATCTAAATAAATATAAATAAAGTAAATATTTTGAAAATGTTCTTATAAAATCCAGTAAATGTTTCAAAAATCCAGCTTGTAAGTAATTCCTTCAATATGGTGTATTTATTACTTATGACCGATTTCTCCCCTCTGAACATGTATGTTTTTCAGTAACATTTATGGGAAGTTTAAGTTTCACAATTTTTGGTTGGTGGAATCACAATATCCAAGCTTTCTGATATATTTACATCTTAATTGCTGACTTATTATTTTTGATTTTAAATTTACCAAAACACTTTATAATAGTAAATTCCTTACTAAACAATAAATACAAACTGAGTTGTTTTATTTTTCATTCACATTTTTCCTTTGCTACATTTCTTTGATTCAATGTACTTGTTTGTTGAGTAAAACTTCTTCTCTCTTAAATCAAATTTTATTATGTTGAATCACTGTTTTTATGTATATTATGTTTTATGTTTTGTTTCTTTTTGTTCTCTTAAATCAACGTACAAGTTCATTATATTCAACAAAAATTTTACTTTATTATTAAAAAATATAAACGTATTCTTTAAATCAATGAAGTAATACGTTGAATCAAAGAACTGATTTATTTATTTTATTACGAAATAAATTAACGAATGGTTTCAATATACCGTTCATAAGTACGTTGAATATTTTATTGAATTTCAATGAATATTTTCTTTGAAACAGCGAACTCGTACGTCGTCTCAATGAATACTTCGACGTACTTCATTCATTGAAAATACTTTTTTCAGCGTCCATATACAATTTTAAATTTCGCGAGTATGGGTATCCAATTGACCGCAGTGTTTAAAATGCTAAATGCTCTCAAAAATTATTATTTACTTAACATATTATCCAAACAAAATATATGGTATAATAATGCATTCACATTTGCATAAAATCTAGTTTAAATGAGATTTCGAGCAAAATCCACATAATTTTATTAGATTTTAATTATATTTTTTATACAAATTAAAATCTAGTTTCAAACGAGATTTTACAAAAATCTAGTAAAATTTAAATACATTTTGAAAAATGTTGTTTTTTAACACTGTTTTTCTTTCGGTGTGATAGTAAACTACAATTATGTGCTAAATAAAAATTACTTTTGTATGTAAATAAGTATTTTTAAAATTAAAAAATAAATATTTTTTTCGAAAAATTATCGTAAATAAACTTATACTACGTTTGGTTTCATTCGGTTTTTGATAGAAAAATTACATGAATTTCTTTAGTTTTTCATAAAAAAAATTAGTATCGTTTTTGTTGAAAATTAAATAAAAACTATTCGATTAACTATTTATAATACAGCCTGTTCAATTGATTTTGGAACAGTAAACTTTCGTATATTATTAAAAAAATGATGGGAAGAAATTTTTAATTTTTCATAAATCATTTAGTTCGGCATACCTTTATTTTGATGAAATATATTAAAAAATCGTGTTCAAAAATATTTTTAATACAAAATCTAATCAAATTAGTACTTAAAATCAATTTGTGAAGAAATAGAAGAAATAAAAACGTCAAAAGAAACCACTTGAAGTGAAAGACTATTTATTTATTTATTTTGTCGCTAATTCCAATGTTACAAGATATAAAATCTTAAAGATACGACACTAGTCATTATAAATGAAGAATTAGAAAGATTTGATAAATATGATGTAAATAGCAATAACTTTATATACATTTAAATTTTAAAGATAATAAATAATACAATTATGTTTGAAAGCAATTAAAAAAGTTTGTTATTAAAAATGTTGGTAATTGATAATAATATGACAAGGAGTTCCAAAGTCTTGTTGCGTTAATGAAGTAATGTCTACAAAATACTCGTAGTAGTTTAGTATAAGACATTAATTTGTTACGCGCAGATCTTGTAAAAGTTATCTTTTTATATATAATTAATAAAGTCCTAAATTATATGCAGTCTTCAAAAGAGATTCCATAGATTTGTTTAGTACACATAGATATGCAATCATATTTTCTTAGCCCAAATACATATCTTATTATTATTCTGCAATCTTTCAATAATTTACCTTTAGTCACAGGAACTGAATATTTCACACCCATAAAGGAGCATTGGTTACATATAAGATTTGGCAAGCAAGGAAAAGGCTACGTACGATTCCAAATACTTTAACACATACTTGTTTTATATTCATTCCATTATAAAGTTTCATTTGAATTATATCATTCCACGATGCCCAATCGTAAACATTTTTTAAATCTAAATTTATATCTAAAATACAACTGTTAATTTCTTCTTTTTTACAAAAAATATATAATTGAACATCACCAGCATACATATGAATTTGGAAAGTTTTTATTACATCAGTAGATCACTAATATATATTGAGGGGTCTAATATAGACGCCTGTAGATATAATTTTACCTAATAATTTGACAAGTTTTGTGATGAATGTGGAGTCAAATGCTTTAAAATGAATCAACAGCTCTCAAGATACATTTTTTCCGTTATTAGCGTAATTTCCCCTGAGACATCAATAAGATTTGTAATGCAACCTCTTTTTTTCTAAAGCCAGATTGTTTATTATGCAATAATTTATTTGCGATAAGATAATTTATCATTTGGGTATGCATAATTTTTTCAAAAACTTTTGATAAACAGGAAAGGACCAGTTACCCAGTGTTATTAAAGAGAAGAGAAGTTTAGTAACAATGTCTTGTAACTTGTCGGTTTTCAATCCAGTTTAAGGACTATGTCAGCGATAATGTCCCGAATTTGTCAAATAATATTCTATCGAGGACTAGTTAGGTAATAATTGCATGAATATTGTCGTGTTTCATGTTCAATTGACTACAATATGAGCGACATTCTTCTGAATATGTATTAAATAATATATATTAACTAACGACAATACACGCACAATTTCGAGAATATGCCCTCTATCGATTTACTTAAAAGTTATTGTCAAGCATTTTTATTCTTGGGGAAAAAAAATTAAAAAATTGAACATGTCATAGGTCGATATGAGGAATTAACGAAACAAATAGCAGAAAACATCGTTTTGGTAAGACGAAATATGTGTATATTTGAAGTGATCAAAACAATTTTCCCAATCCAATCCAAAAGTGGTTTAATTAAACTAGAAATGGATTGGAACGCAAAAAAAAATTAGATATTATAAGTATACACACTGTTCTTAATATGAATAAAACATGCATGAATTACTGTTATTAGATTGCAATAATAAGGCGTAGGTATAATAAAAAATTTCGACCAAATATTTATCAGGGATATAATAAATGTTAAGGGGAAAAATCTTTGAAAAATTACAATAATATTTTAAATGCTCTTTATGGCAAGGAATTCAACATATTAGAATAGAGTAGAACATTATTAATTAATAATAAAAATATTTATTTCTTTTATACAATCTACTAAAATGGAGGGAGAATCTTAAGAGCATTTCATCAAAAAACTTCGTGCACCATTGCATCGTTTAAATAAAAAACTCTATAAATAGAGAAAATAAAAAAATACGAAAAAAGTTTTTATTATTGATATACAATAATTAAACTAATTGAAAAATTGAGAAAAGTTTCTTAATTTCCGATTTTAATTTTAACTTAAATTATGCTTATTTTTAAAATAATATTTAAAATATGATACAAGAGAAAACCTAACAAAAATACATTTTATTATTTTTAAATTTTTTCTTATTTAACGGTATGAAATATCGCCGTTGTTGTTAATAGATTCGTCAAGGATGACGTTGAAAAAATGTCGCTTATATCTTCATTGATGATATATAAAATCTACTGTCTTTTATATAATCCCCAACGATAATTTGCATGAAATTGTCACTTACATTGTCGTGAAAGATTTAGCGGACATTTGTTTGTGTATGTCGTCAAGAATTTACTATGGGTCTTGAACGCCTCGTCGATGTTGTCTTGAAGATATGGCCAATTGGGTAATTTAAAAGTGTTTAGTGTATATATTTAATTTGTGCGATTTTCATTTATCAAACAAAATCTACAAAACTTTCGAAAGTGCAACTGTAAACGGGGTAGATTTTTTTTACTCTCGTTCAAACAAGATTTCAAGTGTAAGTATAAATTCGGTATTAAATAAAATTTCAAGCAAAATCTATATAATTTTACTAAATTATAATTAGATTTTTCATACGAATCAAAATATAGTTTCTGACAAAGTTTTTCCAAAATCTACTAAAATTTATATAAATTTCGAAAAATATAACTTTCAACACTTTTCTTCTTTTAATGTGTTTGTAAAATACAACGACTCAGCAAACACGATTTCAAACATTTGAAATATGATGAATTTAACGTTTGAAAAACTATACATTCTCAAACTGATATCAAATGTTATTATTGAGTCATTCTCAAACCAAAAGATAACTTTAAAAATATTTGAAAAATAGTGTTTAATATTTAATTAAATTAATTTGATATTTAATATTATTATCAAATCATTCATAAATCTAAAGAGACAAGTTACAAATATTTGAAAAAAGGTATTTTCTCAATTTGATATCAAATGTTATTATCAAATCATTCTTAAAGATATTTGAAACAATATATTTAAATAAATTTTGAAATATTATATATAAATAAATTAATATACAAATTTATGTAATCAAATATTTTCCAATTAATAAATACGTATATTGATAGGACAGTATTACAAGTCTATACAAAAGAAAACTTTATAAAAAATTAAAAACGCAAATTGCTTTTATTTATGTTCTACATGTGGTAACAATCTACATTTGAAAAAAGTTTGAGAATTACATATAACAATAATTTGAACAATTTTACAATTAATTCTACTTTTTGTTGAGAAAGCTATTATTTTCAAGTTATTTTCAAACAATTCTCAAACGTTTGACATTTGAGAAAGGACTTGATTTCAAATCACTCCCAATTTTAAATCAAACATTTATGTTTGCTGGAATTGTTCTAAATAAAATGACATTTGTGTTTAAAGAAATATTTTTAAAATTAATAAATTCCCTACAAGCAAAATAATACGAAAACGAATCTATTTCGTATTACTTAGAAGAAAAATTTTATTGCTGCAATAATCATATTCGTTTGCTGAAGTTTCGCCCATCGGGAGAGATTGTGCGTCCCAGGCGATACATCTAAGCAATAAGATATCAATACGCCTGGAAGAAAAATAGGCAATATTGCTAGATAATCATCAAGGTAAAAAAATAAGATACCGCCAGATAATCTTCTAGAAGATATATTAAATATATAGCTAATTATCACCAAATAAATATTGAAATCATATAATAAAGAAATATGTAAAGCATGCATGCATATAAATCTTAACATCATAAAGCACAAAAACTGAAACGCTCACATAAAATATCTATTTTTTTGATAAAAGACAAACAAATTTCTTTAATATTTTTTTTATTTTTGAACAATTTTTAGACAGCTGAAAATATTGTAACTGAAAAATAAAAGTATTGCAAGAATTTCTTCCAGATGATCTCAATGGGATAACATCAATTTATTGCAGAGGCGATAATCACCTTAGTAAAAAAGTGCGATATTTTGAGGATAAAAATAATAAATTGTTTATTATCTAATTTTCTTTAAACTGATAGAAATCATATATGTATATGTAATGTAAACATGGCGGATTTTGTTTTTCAAAATCTCGTTCCAAAAAGATTTCAAATCTAGCCTTTTTATTTTGTTTTTAGCCAAAAAATTTTTGTTTTAGTTACTAGCTTTTTTTCTAGCTTTTTTGATTTTTAAAATTGCCTTAAAAAGACTAAAATGCTAGTATTTCAGCGACAAAGAAAATTATTTCTTATTTATTATAACTAATTTTAAATTTACAGAAACATCCATTATAGCATTTTTATGTATTTATTTGCACAAAAAAATCTATATTATTTATAAATTAATAGTTAAAATAATTTTTTAATATAATAGAAACCATTTATGAAAAACATTAATAAAAGATCTTATTAATAAGAAAAATCACCCAAAAATTTGAAAATGCTTAATCAAAAAGTAATTATAGTTGAAAAATGACAAAAAATCACTTCGAAATATTGGGTAATTTTTCATGTGAAATATAACCAACTTAATGGGAATGTTTTGCACAAATATGTGTTGGATATTACTTTGACTATTAATGTGTTAAAATTACTAAAATCTGTTGCCAAGAATTTAGTCAGACATATTGAATAGTTTTAATTCTAAGGTTATGATAGTACTAATTTCTTTGATTTACAAAGTAGTGAATCTGAAGTTTTATATATTTTAATTTTTTTTTTTATACATACATATGTAATTATGTACTATTCATCCAAAAATGATCTCTATAAGAAGAAATTATTTTGAATGATAAAATGAATTCTTTATTGGGTGGAAATTTTTGGAGAAATATTTTTAAAATTTTGGGATTGGCCAAAAAAATTATCTGGCAGCCTTGTTATTAAAATAGATATGAAGCAGAAAAATAATCAAAATGAAAAAATACTCAAAAAAGCACACGTAATACAATTGTTTTTGTTTTCAATAAAATTTTTTGCTAACAAATTTTTAGACTTAGGTTTTTTGACAACGATATTTCATATCTATGTTAATATATGCTCTTGCAGATTAGCAAATTCTCGTATGGAAAACAAAGGTATTTTCGGTATCAAAATAAATTTATAATATAGTGCAAGCTTAGTATTCGCGACTACCCTATAGTCGCGACAGTTTACGAAAAACGGGTTCTATTGTCACGACTTTTACCTATTTTTTAAAATTTGACCACAATGTCTATAACCAAAAAAAGGCAAATCCCCGTCTTTTGGTATATTAACCTTTTTAAATGATTTTGATCTTCAATTTTGTCAGTTTATTTGTGTCATTTGTTGTATAAATACATATCTAACTATGGGAAAAGTTTTTATCTTTTATTTAGACTTGGAGTGAATGTGTAGAGAAGGGTACACAAGGAAGTAAAATAAATTTTATTTATTTTTATTTTGAAAACTGTTGCAACTCTACAGCTTTAAAATTGGCTACAAATTATACTAAAATGGCCATAACTATCTCGTAAATTAGTTTTGAATCCGTTCTGAAATTTTCTCGGTACCAATTGGGATTATTGCATAAAAAATATAAAAAAGTCAAAGGCTTTCTAATTTATTTTTAGAAAAAAATATATTTCAGAAAAATCTTTTCTAAATTTTATTAAATTTCTAAAGTTACAAGTCTTGGCAATTCTATTGCATAAAAAATTATATTGATATCCCTTATACTACAAAAGTTGTAATCATTTTAATATGATTCTTGACCAACCTTTTTTTAACATAAAAATAAATAAAATTCATTTTACATGGTTGCTTGCGTACTCTTCTTTACACATTCACCGATTCTTATACAAATTTAAAGTCAACGTTTTTTTTTTATTTAAAATGGAAGTACTCCTATTCGTAAAATATTTTTGTGAAAGTGATTTCTTTTTTAATGTGGGGTCAACTGTTAGCCAATGCTTATTTTAAGAGTATTGTATATTTCTATGGATGATTTCTAGTAATTTCTGGAAATGGGCTTTTTATGGGACTTATGATTAATTATAGGCCGACTGTGATAAAATTTGTTACCATGATATTTATTTATATAAAACTTATTTGTGTCCAATATTATATTGAAACTAATATTTGTATGGAACTTATGCATATTAAAATGTTTTTCGGAAGTGGGGATTATATGGGAGCTATGGTCAATTATAGACTGATCTTCATAAAATTAGGCATATAGAGCAATATTTAAATATTGCCATATTTAAATATTGCTATATTTGTGATCGTTAAACTCTTATTAAGGGGGAAATTTGTATAGGCAATTTCAATAGGCTTCTTCCCTGGAATATAAAAGATATAAGTGCCAAATTTGATTCCATTATTTTTAAAATTGTTACCTGTAGTTTGATTACAACGTTTACATGGACGAATGGATAGACGAACATCGTTAGATCGACTCAGAAAATGATTTTTAGACGATTAGTAGACCAATATTTTTGGGTGTCACAAACACCAGCACAAACGCATAATACCACAATTACCTATGGTGGTGTAGGGTATAGAGATATTTTCCGATCAGACACTTTTGATTATATTTTAATATAAAAAATCCTCTTGTAAAAACAAAACTAAATTGTTCACACCAGATAACACATTATCTCATTCAAATACCCTTGTGCTTGTTCATTTCTCACTAATTCCATAAATTTTCTAAAAGAAATGACTGCATTATCATACAAATAATCTATATTTATGCACATAATGGTTTCATATTAATAATGCATAAAGAACAAGGAAAGAATGGTGGCTATAACTGATGTCTGAGTAGTGAGTAACTGTAAAAGCAACTGCAAATGTTTATGCTCTTCGTAGCAGTTAAATCACTATAAATTTTCTATGCACTAAATATTAATATTAAAAGAAAAAATGAAGAGTATTTCGAAAAGAAAAGAACATATTTTTTAGAATATTCTCTTTTTTATATTTTTGTTCAATATTTTATATAACATTTTAGCCATAATGCAAAACAATATCCATGATATAAGCATAGAATAAGAAAATAGTATACAAAAAAAAAAAAAAAAAGTTTAACAAACAGCAATCGTTGCCAAGGATAAAAGAAAGTAAATTTTGCTTTATGTTCTTTTTGCAAAGTGTTATTCTATAAAAAGCTATAATAATGGGGAGTTTCGTATAGTAAAATAATTTTGTATCAAATTTGAACTGAGATATAAAAAAAAATTTCCTACATAGAAAAATACTAAAATTTAAACAGTCTGTACTTCTAGACTAATGTTTTAAAAATAGCAATAAATAAGCTATATCAATAGCTAAATATTAAGATGAAAATAATATTTCGTAGTAAGTTTTTTGAAGAGTAATTTCGTTATAAATAGCCCCTATAATATGATATGCTGTTCAAATGTATGTATATAATGGTTTATTCACTTTCCAACCCAAATAGCCATAACTCATTCGTGTTTATGCAATTTATTCTTTTAGTTGTTTTTATAAACTCCATTTATTATCTTTGAGGTACAAAAGTTAGAAAAACAAAAACCTTGAAATAAAAATAAATACTTTCAATTGCAAGACTTTTCCTTAGTAAAAGTTGTAGGAGTGTCTATTCCCGGTTGACCACTTAATACCATTAAAACAATTTAATTTATCTATTCTGAAGCATTATCAGCATAATGTAGTGGAATAAATAGCAGTTTTTATGTTTATTGTTTTTAAGTATTTCAAATATATGAAGCATGGATGCATTTAAAAAATAAAGAAAATTTTACAAGAGATGATAAAAACTTAACATAACTTAACTTAAACATAAAATCATAAAACTTAATCATTTTCTCAGCTTTTGCAGTGTTTGGTAAGATTTATTAAATATCTATCTGTATGCAAAGTGCTGCTAAAAAATTCGAAACATGCAAAATTTTGCAGGTTATATCTTATATCCACATATTTTTGTAAAACGGTAGTACTAAATGTTTATAAATCCTTTATATGAATCAGGACTTCAATAATATTCGAACCAATTAAGCTATATATATGCATAAATCTGTGTGCCAAATTTTATAAGTACAGGTAAAAAACTAACCATGGCTTTCATATAAGCTCATCCTCATAAAATCACCTTAAAGTGCATCAGTCCAATATAATTGCTAGCATAACAGTAATATTTGACGCGAATAAGTTTTATATGGGTAGAAAACTGGCAAATTTTTATCACAGTCGATTCATAATTGACCGTAGTTCCATTATAGACAACCTACTTTCCGGAATTGGGAACATAAAAATATTGCATTTTTTATGGTATCGTCAGGATATAATAACATATACCTTAGGGTATTAACTTTTGTGGACCTCAAAATACCATAGCATTACCTTATAGTCAATGTTGCCCTGATAATAAAAACCGAACTTTTTAGTCGATCATTTCAGTGGAATGTTTCTATAAACGCAGTCGAGAAAAATTTGTCTAAAAAGTTATTTAAAAGAAAAAAATAAATAAAAAAATAAAAAATTTCATGTTGTTTGTTTCACTTAAGACAAGTTTCTAATGACAATATCTCTGTATACTGGAAATATTTTTGTTTTAATTGGGAAATTTCATCAACTTAAAGAGTAACCAAACGAACTTTTCCGAGAGACCAGGTAAAACTCAAATTCAATTTGTTCATGATCAAAGCTATTCTAACTGAGAAATTGGACGAAAAATTAACCGTTCGGAAGGAGTAATTCAAAAGGTAATCAAAAATTAAAAAAAAGGCAAAATAATAAAATAAAAGAAGAAGCCACCCGCAATAAATTAAATAAACTTGACCTTCCTGTCACTTCTAAAGAAGTTGCACACATTTTGCCAACAGATGGTAACATAAAATGGAAGAAACCAAAATGTAAGAAAGTGTTAAAAATCATATAAAATTTGCGTGCAAATATATGAAATGGACAGATGGGTGGAATAAAGTAATCTTTTCTGATGAAAAGAAATTCAATTTGGACGGTTCCTATTCATATTCCTGCTATTGGCATGATTTGAGATCGAACGATATTCGTATGTCGAAACGCAATTTCGGTGGATGCTGTGTTATGGTTTGTACAACCTTTTCTGCTGCAGAAAATCAAAAATATTTTTTATTCCAACTAAAATCAACAGTAGTGCAATTTATAATGAACTGTTGGAAGGTGCTCTTCTCTTATTAATGAATGAAAAAACAGATAAAGATTACAAACTCCAACAGGATAATGCAGTAAACGATATGTCGAACAAACCTAATTGGTGGTTTAATTTACATAGTATTCCACTATTGTACTGGCAGCCTTGCAGTCGTGATTTAAATCCAATGGAGAATCTGTGGGAGTGAGTAAAGTGTACACAAAAAATGCACAGAATTAAGTCACAACGACAATAACGGAGTTAAAGTTAAGATTTATATAAGCCCGGGAAGAAATTGACAGTGATTTTCTTAAAAAATTAGTCGAATGAATGTTAGAACGAATTTTTGAAGTTAGCCAAAGCAAAAGTTAATCAACACATAATTGTACTAAATATAGGAAATTGTCATTAACTAAGTCAATGAATGATTTAAAAAATTAATTTGTGGCAACTTAGTTATATTTTAGCCCCATTTTTAGAAAGTTCATCAAAAAAAATTCTTTGTGCGTTTATATATACCCAGCAAAAACTTTTTGGTTTTCGGTAATGACAACTACTTATTAAAGTAGTTCCTTGGTAATGAGGTGCCATTATTATTTGCCTACTCTGTATTACATTAATAAGTACGCAATAGTATAATAGCACAGTAATACTGCAATCACGTGGATGAGTTGGCTAGAGCGCTGGATTAACAACCAGAAAGTTGTTGGTTCAACCCCATTCTGAAGCTGTTAGTTTTTTATAACATAATGTCTAAAAAGATATTTTAAACTAAAAAGAGTTTTTGTCGCTTAGGATGCTATTTGCGAGATGGTGTACTGAGTAAGACGTTAGTCATTAAAAACAAATGGTTAGTTTGTGTCCAAGTTCGAGTTTCACTGAAGGCAAAATTTTTTTGTTTTTTTTCATTTTTGTTTTCGTTTAGGTCCATATTTTTGAGTACCCCAAGAGCCAAAAAATAACTACATGAATTTGTGGACAACTCGAACAAAAATAACTAGTTATTCAGGCAAAAAAATAATAGTTTATTTTTGTTTCCAATTATACCTGCTAGCTACCAGGAAAGCAAAGTTTTTGCTGGGTATATATTTCATATAAAGTCATTACTTTTGGATCAAAATCTCTTTATTTGGTATTCTTTTACCTAAATATGAAAAATTTTGTCAAGTATTCTGTCTATAAACTAACTTATCACATTCTTGCATATATTTTGGATGAAATTCATGGCAAGTGATTTTAGACTTAAATTTGTATCACAAAATGTCAAGAAATTTAAAAACTCAAGAAACATTTATAAAAACAAATAAAAAAAAATATAATTTTTCTTGCTTATATGTTTCTTACTAACATCGCGATTCCCCAGAAATTGCAAAGAAAAATTTTATAAAATTATTCTGTATCAAGGAAGACGTTTAAAAATGTTCAAAACTTAAATAATTTAGCAAAAATGTAATTTTTTTTAATACTAAATCAATATCATATATAAAAAGTTTTCACCGCGTTTGTTTCGTGAAGTTTTTTAACGATCGCAAAAATTTTATATCATATTTCTTTATGCTTTTCCATGATCCATAACATCTTGTTATGATGTTTTGAATATTTGCAAAGATTGCAAAAAGTTTTAACCTATTAGGGTTATATATTTTACATATATTTTACAGAAATATAATTTACACAATCAAGTCTTTTAATAACCGGTCGATCACTGATCAGAGGTCCCATGAAAAACATCCTCTACATATATTAAAAAAGCATGGTGTAGGGTATCAAAAGATCGGATTTAACCGACAACGTTTTTTTATTTATTTTTTTTTTCGAATAAATTTGCTGTCATTATTAATAAAATAACAAAAAAATCACCTTATTATGTTATTTAAATAATGGGTATACATACGCCCTTTTACTTGTTCTTACATTAAAACTGACAAGATAATGAATGTTTTCGCAATATGAGTAAATACGACACACATTTAACGTGCCTTCTTCATACTCTGATATTTATGTATCAGTTTAAGACTGAATTGTACTTTCTTTATTTAAAGACACATAAAAATCTAAGAAAAAAATTTGTATGAAAAAATAAAGGTTACATTAAGTAGTGACTTCAAAGTAATTTTTTCAATGAAGTTGACAGATTTTTAAAATTATTTTTGTATCAATAGATGGTAATTGCCACTAAAGCAATATTATGCAAAAGAAAAAAGATATAGTCAGTCAAGATCTGCTATATAATACCCTACACCGTTGTGTACGAACATAAAAATTCGTGAAGGGGACTCTTATTCCACCTATGATTTCATGCACTTTAGGGCGATTTCTGGAAGAGGATTTATATGGGAGATATGGCAAATTACGGACCGATTCTTGTAAAAGTTGGCAATATTATTTCTACTTACGTAAAACTTATTTGTATCCAATATTAACTTGATACTAACACTCGATCTTCATAAAATTTGTTATAAAGATTGATACTTGTACAGAACTTCTTTGCATCGAATTTTAGTAAAATATTTTTTTTTTCTTAGGCCATTTTTCAGTGCTTAAACTCTATTGCGGGGTGATATTTGTATGGGGGTTAGGTAAAATAATGAAACGATCACGACCAATTTCAATAGGCTTCGTTCTTGTATCATAAAAGTCTCACATGCCAAATTTCATTTAATCATCTTTAAAATTGCGACCCATATTTCATGCACAAGGTTTATATGGACAGCCAGCCAGCCGTTTATCCAGATGGAAATGTATAACGAATGTTTAATTAAGTGTAAATGTGCGGTCAGATTATTCAATGTTTCGAATTTGTTTACCCGAACAAGTATAGAATTTTTCCAAAATAATACGTAGTGTATTTTTTGGTCATGTTAGCACATTTATTTCCCCACTATTATTTATTCAAAAAGACATTAAACTAGAAGAGAAAAAATCCTATACTAATGTTAGTATCCAGTTAACATTTAACACGAATAAATTTTATATGGGTAAAAATTACAGTGCCAAATTTTATGAGGATCGGCCTATAATTGTCCTTAACTCCCACATAATGCCTACATCCGGGAATCACCATAAAGTGCATAAATAACGCAACATAATTCAAACGAATGTTACATAGAAATATAATATAATACGATACCCGTCCACAATTGGCACACATATGAGCACTCACGATACTTATATTAAATGTAATATAAATTTCTAAAAAAAAGTACGTATGTATTGTTTTATATTGATACTCAAATTTACATGACATTTATTCTATTTAGGATGATCCCCGGAAGTGAGTCCTCACAAAATTTGGCACTCCTTTTACAAAACTTATTTTTGTTGATATAGGAGCTATGATGAATTATGGATCGATATTCATGAAATTTATATAAAACTTGTTAGTGCCTAATTTCGTAAAATATTGCTATGATAAGGCATTTGGGAGAATATTTAGGTGAAATAATACACCAACCATAACCTAATATGCTCCGTTTTTGTACTAAAGTAATTATTTGTGTCAAACTTCAAGAAATTATCTTCAAAACTGCAACCTGCACTTTGAGCACAAGGTTCACAGTTCACATTTGCAGCCAACCAGTCAGACGGTCATCGATAAATCGACTCAGAAAGTGATTCTGAGCAGTGGAAGCACAAATATTTTTTTATGTGTTATAAACATGCACAGCCATGTTAGTATAGGGTATAAAAATTGTACTATTGTTCCACCTTTGTTTACGCATATTTACGGAAATTCATCTAATAAAGAAATTAACACTTCTATTTTGTTAATTTTATTTAAGGTACGGTGAGACTAGGGAAATGTTTAACAAAAACTGACAAATATACGAAAAAATCGCAACCATCGTCTGGGTGTCTTATACATACTGCTAAAAGTTACCGATAATTACGTGTTTGCTGTGCGAGTAATTTGCGGTTAAAGGTGCCAAAATCAGTTCTTTTTAACAACATTTATAGAAAACAAAATTTCGAACAATTTCGCTGAAGTATATTTTTATGTACCATCATTAATTTTGGAGATATATTGCATTTTATGTTAGAATTAATGTTTTTAAGTATCCGCTCTTTTACAGCATGATATATTCAAATTGTAAGGATAATTATACCAACCACCTTCAACTAGCACCCATATAAGTGGCAAACGAAAACGTAGAAAATTTGTGATTTTAGTCGACTATTTATATGCGTATTTGGCCTAAATATGCTCCAATTTTTATAAAAAGTTGAAAGGACAGTCCTCTGACTTGCTCAAGTATGTAGTTAAAATTTTAAAGTTTTTAACAATTCTGCACAACACACAATGGGGCAGAATCGAAATTTTTTGCAAATAAATCTGTAACTTCTAATCAGCCGATTGGATTTTCATGAAATTTTGTACAGGCGTAGCAGAGCACTGTATAATGTTATGTTTGGAAGGGGAGCACAACAATCCCCTAAGGGAGCTCAAAGTTAAGTACCTCTGACATTAAAAATTGTTAATCGCTTCTCAAATGTTTGTTTGTCGTCCGATTTCAAATATTTTTATATATTGTTGTAGGCCCTGATAAGTCCTATAAAAAACATGCTTACATGTCCTAATTATGTCTTACAGTTTTCAAGGTATTTACGTTTGAATTTTTAAGCACCATAATTTTGCATGTTCTTGGTCCAGTTTTTTTCTTATATATCCTTGTTATTTTTTATGAATTCAGGAAAACCCTTCCTCTGATTAAAATTTCCTGCAAATTTCATTAAGATATTTTTATAAACAAATATGTATGTTATTACAATTAAAAAATTTGTAGTTTCTCCAAAAACCCCAAATTGGACCTTTTGTTTGGTTTATTTCTAAATAGCGAAGGAACTTTTAAAAATATGTATTCTCAATTTAGCTTATCCTTTAGCATATATAATTTCTGAACTTTTGCAAAAAAGATTCAAGTCAATATCATGCCTCATTTCAGAAATATGTGCCTTTAGACGTTTATATTTCCAATTTATTGTATATATGACAATATTTTTACAAACTTGCAACTTTTGCGTTTAGGTTTCCGTGAATAATTAGTTAGAAAATTATGAATATTTCTGTATACTTTTAATAATATCTATACACAAAATATTTTTATACAAATACCTAATTAATAAATATATTTTATTTTTAATAGGGTTGACACATTTCCCAAATTTAAGTAAATCTTTATCCTTTTCTAAGCATTCATATATTACTATTAATGAATTTAAAACAAACAAGAAATGTCTATTCTAACCTAATCAATTTTATTATTTTTGGTACTTATCATCTTCCTTAATAAATATTCTATTTCTAATACGTTTTTTATTACTTATTTACATTAAATTTATGTAGACAGTTTTTCTAATATTTTAAACTTATACTACTTATTTTCTATAAAATAATCTGTTGTATCTGCATACATATCTAAAAGATAATAAAGGTCTTTCAAGTAAAGCAACTGGTAAAATCGGTCGGAAATACTAGGATATATATGAAAAGAACTAGAAGAAGAACATGCAAAATTATGGTGCTTAAAAACTCAAACGCAAATAACTCGAAAACTATAAGAGATAAATAGGACATAAAAGTATCACAAAAGTCCCACGTGTCAAATTTTATAGAATTATCTTTAAAATTGCTTATACTTTGTGCACAAGATTTACATGGACAGTCAACTGTCCAGCCAAGCGGACGGGCGGACATCGTTAGATTTTTTAACCGAGCCTCATTGCGGACTTTTAATACAAATTTGTACGGAAACTTCAGGTATTTTCTGAAGTTTGCTTATTGTAAGTAATTAAAAAAAAAAGACGTAGCCCCATACAGAAAAGGGGAAGTCTATTTTGAGAATTATTTCGTAAAATATGTAACTTGAATTTATAACACAAATTTGTATAAGTATGTAAATACAAAAAAAAAATAATCATAATAATAATAATATTAATAATTATTATTACTATTATTATTATTATTATTATTATTATTTAAAATTGTGGTAATTTGTAAAAGCTATTACAATATTTCTAGATCTTAGTATGTTGCACTATAGCTTTTTAACATTATAAAATTGTATAGATTAACATACATTGTACGAAATTTTATAATTTATTCAATTCCAATATTTGGATACTAACCTACAGAAGGTCTTGTAAGGTAATTATTTTAATTTTGTAGGGAAGGCAATTTGGCTAAAAGAAGCAACTTTTTTCTTCTAATATAGATTTTCAATTAGAAATCACATTGAAAATTTTACTTATAAAAACACGATATTTTATGTAAACTTATTCTTTTTTAATTTTGTATAAGTCTTCTTCATTTCTCAAACCCATTCTCAACTCATTAAGTTCTTTATGAAGCTTGGTACCATTTTCAGACTTGGTATCACTAAATAATCTTTAGTTTCTTGGAATGTAGAGATTTTATAATTTTCCAAAATAGTTAGGAAAAACAGAAAAATTTAATAGAAAGTGGGATTATTTTCTAATATTTATATTAACTGTAGATTTCATGTATTTTAGTCTATATGAAAGAATAGCAAATCATGGTACTTAACAATACTATAGTTTCCAATAACGATTTCTATCAAAATTAAAAAAAAATCATGTTGATTTGTTTAGAGTTGCACTTTTTCTGCTTGCTCAAATTTACAACTGCTTTTACTAAATATTTAATAATTTCCTTTACGTACAAAAATATTTAAAAAAATTATATACAACAAGCGTCTATGGCCAAAGATATTAAAATCACAACAGTGTTGTTACATCGGGTTACGTTATAAGCAAAATATATGCGAACAAAGACAACATCACATAGCGTAGCATTTTTTATGCTCGATACTGTATGTATGAATTACAGTATGTTAATTATGTACTTTAGGGGAATTCCTAGAAGTTTACCCCTTATATGGGAACTATGGGCCTATCCTCTTAAAATTTTGTACTGCGGTTTCCATTTATGTAACACTGATTTGTGTCAAATATTAAATTGAAGCTATTGTTTGTATGGGATTTATGCACGTTAAAGTGTTTAATTTTCTGAAAAGGGGTTTATGTAACAGCTATGGTTAATTATGAATCAATCTTCTATATTTAAGGGATTTATAATCGTTCAACTACTATTCCGAGAGGAGATTTGTATGGGTAATATAATGAACCGAAATTTCGTTAAATTATTTATGAAATTGCAACTTGTAGTTTAATTATAAGATTTACATAGACGAATAAACGGACAAATATCGTTAAATCGACTCGGAAAGTGATTTTATGCCGATTGGCATAAATGGACCAACATTTTTGGGTGTTAAAAATATCAGCACAAATGAACAATGCCCTCTCCACCTATGATGGTACAGCGTATAAAAAAGGCCAGCGAATTAATAATTCATACCGACAAAATACTATTGCACAATGAATTCTAGAAATATGAGAAATCATTGACATGTGTTTTTTTTCGTACAAAGTTAATTAGTTAATTTGTCTGGATATTGATACTTTTATGAGTGCTGTCCAAAGAAGTATTTTTGATTAAAATCATTCATTTCTTTTTTTTTTTTTTTTTGTTTTTTCTACAGTAACATTGTTGTGCAACAATGTATTTGATAAAGTAAAATATATAAAGTGTACAGACCAGAGATGAAAAAATCGCTACTATTTTACTTTTCTTGGTACATTTTGTACTCAAAATATATTTATGAAAAGAACTCGGTAAATGAAAAATTTGTTTTTCTTTATAACTCTTAACTTATTTATGATGTAATTATAATGGCAGTCATATTTAAAGTAGTAACATTTTAATTTGGTTATAGTGCTATTACATAATTTTCATTTTCAATAGCTTATGCATTGAAAAGATGCTTAAAACTTATTAAAGAATTGTGCAGATGTGTGGATTCATTAGAAATAAAAAAATATATAAAAGACGTATTTATGATTTATGGCTACAGAAATTATAAATTCCCAGAAATAACCACACATCACTGATGCAATACGCAATGTATACATTATTTTCGCTTATTTGGAAAAACAATTCTTCAACAATATCATATTTAGTATGTAATATATATTGGTTTTTTAATTATTTTAAATTAGCATTAAAATTTAATATAAAAATTGTATTATTTTACACATTTCTGCTATACGTAATTTTTATTTTACTATAAATTAAAAAGAAGTCTTACAAATCAATTTCCAACTAAAATTTATTTAATCTACAGACTGCAATTTAATTACGCAAAATTTACTTTGAATTGTTATTAAATAAATTCTAAAGATATTTCAATATAATAAAATAATACCTTATATATTTTAACTTTAATTTATTATAATATATTTTAAAGATATTTTTGTGTAATAAAATGGACTTAAGATTAAGCATTAGCTCAAGAATAATTCCTCTCGTCAAATTTAAACATATACATTTTAGCAAATGAATTTTGCAAAATAAAATTTTACATATTACATTCTATTTAATATTGTTTGTTGCTAGTAAATATTTATTAAATACATATTATAAAAGATTAATAATATTAAAATTATTAAAACAAAAATTTAAAATATATTAAGCTCCTTGGAAAATTTAGAAAAAACTACTCAACAAATTTATATACCGAGGACAAAGTTATATAACGAGGGCCTATATATTGAAAACCCTCTATATTTTGATTTCACGAAATTGCGTTTTTGATGCAATTATATTCCCCATAGTAACCCTCAACTATGATACTTCAAATGAAAATTTATACTTTTTTTCTAATTTTAGCAAAGTTTTTGATTTCCTTTATCTTACAAAATAAATACTTTATTTTTGAGTGCAAAACCCTCTATCTCTCTGACTAATAATTTTATATTTAAACAACTTAAACATAACATATATCATTTTTGACTAATTTATATATGCTGAACATAAATCTGGCCAAAAAATTAAAATCAGTTGAACAGTTCTTTAGATATACTATAATAAATATTCATACTCTATGGCGGCTATTACTGTAAACCAAAATCTATAAACCTACCCTACCTAGGTGCTAACACTTCCACTAGAGCTTCCCGCCTTATTTTCATCTCAGTTATGAATCTTTATAAGGAAATTATTCCCTACTTCGATCCCAAAATAAAGTAGCCTATTTGAATTATTTTGCATTTAAAATTACTAACTAGTATTAAAATGTTTAAAATATATAAATGTTCTTCAACTAATGGCTTTGTTTAAATGCAAGTAAATCGAATGCTATTATAATTGGAAAAAATAACACTGTGCCATCCATCTTACCACCAGTAACCTTTGGTGTTTTAACAATTGAAATTGTCCAACATGCCAAAAACCTTGGAATTATTTTTAATGATCAGCTAAATTAGACCAATCATATAAATTCAACATGCGGGAAAACATATGCCATGCTGACAAAGTTATGGAGGAGTCAACATTTTACACCGCTTAATATGCGAATGATCTTGGCGAAGACTTGCTTAATACCAACATTAACATACGTATATGGGTTATTTGTAGGTTTAGACTATTTGAGCATGCAGAAGTTTAAACTGACGTATAATAACATAGCCAGATACATATACAGATGTAATAGTTATACTAGAATAGCTCATCTTTCAAAGCAAATATATAACGCAACATTTGAAAACTGAAACATTTAAAACATAAAATTATTTATACAAAACAGCCGGAATACCTTTACAAAAGAATAACATTTTCAAGGTCCAGTAGAAATCAAACCCATTAGATACTATAAACAAATTTCCGAGAGATATTTTTACATAAATTCTATTAGATTATGGGACCAAATTCTACCTAGTATCCAACTTATTAGCAACGCGAAGAGATTTAGTGAATCAATTATCTCTCAATTTGAAAAGTAATTATGAATAACATTGTCTAATCACTAATATTAAATAAGATTAATTCTTATTATACTGCAATTTTAATAAATAAATAAAGTAAATACTTATATACATCCCAAATACATAAAATGTGGGATCTATATGCTTTTAAATTATTTTTAGACTGCGGAAGCTACATGAAAGGTACGATCAATTATGGAAATTTTTGTACGACGATCTATACTTATACAACAATTTTTACATACATACATACGACATATTTTCGATATTTGTATGCGTCAAACCAGTATTCTGAGGAAACAAGTTGTAGTAAATAATCTTTAAAATCATCACAAATAATTCGGCGGATTTTGTAGAGTGGGTAACAATGGGTTAAAGATCTGTTAGTGTATTCCTGAAACTTCTAAAACAATATAAAATTATTTTTTCGGAATCAGGAATGTGTTACATATGCGATTTATTTCAATAAATAATGTTCATTTATATTAAAATTAGAATAAGTATATCAGTATTCTTAAATACTACTTAATATCTAATAGAAAATGTTTTAGTGAAGTAAAATTACTCTAACTTCTGATCCCGTTTTGAAATTTTTTTCACTATAAAGACAAACTAATTGTTAACATCGTGTAAGACAAATAATGAAAATTAAAAGACCTTTCGCAGGATATCCAAGGATAAAGAATAGTTTTTTTTAATTTTTGAGATCCTTGTGCCAGGAAAATATTTAGTTGTTGTCTTTATACCAAAGAAGAATCTCAGTCCTTTCTTACAGCGTTATCGTTTTGCGATTTTAGTCGCCAATTGCTCCTTTTTCAACCACCTGGCCACTTTTTTGGCACCTTTTTTAAAATGAAACTAAATGGCGAGTTTTTAGGACTATGTGATAAAAGACAAGAAACTAATTTGTTTGAAATATCTCGACCCATTATATATTAATTCCAACAAAGAAATTAATTATTATGAGACTGTTTCACAGTATAGTGATGTAAAAAGGCCCCGAAGAATTTATTAATGAACTTTTAAAAAGACAAAGTTTATGAACAGCTATCTAAAACACCAAATAACTAATCTTTTTGGACCGAATTGGGAAAATGAAAAGATAGATTTGATGAATACTTATATCCTAATTTATATATTTACTTTCATTTATAGCAGTGCCTCGGCAGAACGTTTTTTTTCTGAATTATTACTAGTGGAAAATAAATTGTCCAGCAGACTTAGGTTCAACATTTGTGAATCTATATATAGTCCTAATTTTTTTACTTGAGGATTGGTAAGACTGAAGTCCGTGTGAGGATCTCGTAGAATAGTATAGAAGTTTAATATTTCATGTTCATAAAACGTGAACTATTTTTATTAAAAAAACTTTATTTTTGCAGTAATAAAAGTTTTTATAAGCAAATTGTTTTATTTATTTTAGTAGTTTTTCCCAGAATATGATATTTTTTTATCAAATAAACAAATTTTAATAAGTTTTTTAGGTATCGAAGAAATTGGTCCCCTTTTTCTTAACGGCAACGCTACTTTCCAGTGCATTCAAGTTAATTCTGATAGTGCACATAAAATTTATTCAACCTTAAATTTTGCTCATTACAAAAAAAAAAAAATTAAAATAAAAAAATATTAAGATGTCTAACTTTAAAGGTTCCTTAAACATCAGACGTTGGAGACACAATGGATGACAATAGAAGGCGCATAGAGGACTATATGTGCCGATATGGGAAAAATCAGAGCTGGGTAGAATTTTTTGGAATCATCGTTTATTTATACGCATTAAATATTTTAAAAGTGCAAAACTCCCTATCTATATTTAAAATTGCAAATATTCCAAAATATTAAAAACAAATTATATGTGAGATTTTTTGAGATTTTTTAAATATTTTAAATGGTTAAAAAATAAGCGAAATTAAAAGTTTTTTTTATTGCTCTCCCGAAAAGTTATATTTTTCGAGATAGACGAGTTTGAATATAGGCCTTCGATATACAAGTACTCATTTATACTATGGCAATATTATTATTGTACATTACTCATAATGTTAAAATCAAAAACATCGTTGCAAAGTTTTTATTAAAATTATAATTATTCATGGTGGGCAAAAGTCTCCATGGGGCTTAAAAATTTAATAACTTTTTTGTTTATATATATGTTTTAATTTATTTTTTTTCAGTTTATAGAATATAAAAAATTGAATATTTTTTACACTAAATATGAAAAATAATGTCACTTAAATGAGTCTAGTTTTCATTTTCGCAATGATGGGCTCGTTTTTGGAGCATTTTTCATTACATCTTTCAAAATTTGTGCTTGTAGCGCACGAATTTTCGCAACAATATTGGTCTTGAGTTTAAGGATTGTCTCGGGCTTGTTCACATATACTTGTTCTTTCAAATAACCCCAAAGAAAATATTCGGGCGCTGACAAATCTGACGAACGCGCTGGCTAATTATTTTCCGAAATTCTGGAATTTCGCTCTCTAAAAATTTGAATTAAAAATGCAATTGTATCTCGGGTAGTGTGGGCAATGGATCCATAGCTGAAACCATACCTTAGGTCCGTTTTCGAGAGCAGGACATAAAAAATGTTCTATTAAAAACCAACACTGCTATCCAATTATGGTTACATTACTTTCAACTTCATTTTCGAAGTAGTAAGGTTCAATGATATTTTCAGATGTAATACCACACCATACTGTACAACTAATGGCTTGTAATTGGCGTTGATGAATGGCTCTTGGAATTTCAGAACCTCAGAACCTACAGTTCTGCTTATTAACAAAGTCATTCAAATGACAATGAGCTTCAACACGCAGATTAGATTTTCCATAAAGTTGATTTTATTAAATTCTGGCCAATTGTTAAAATTTAACTGCAAAATTAGTTCGATTATCTGCGCATTTAAATTTTTGCATCAATTGCACCTTATATGGGAATAACAGTAAATCTTTTTTTTAAAATACGCCTTAGTAACGTACGAGCCATTCGTAACCGAGAAGGACTTCTTGTAAATTTTTCTGGTGTTTCGTTCACACTTTGTTCTACACGTTCAATATTTTCCGCAGTACGAATTAAACGTGGTCTACCGGTGGTGACGATGAACTAAGCAACGAATCATTGCTTCAGATGGCAAAATTCTGACCTTAAAATGTCGACGATATACTCCTTATGTATAAATAAATGATCACTGATTTAAACAATAAAATTCTATTATTTTGATACTGTGTTCAGTTGTGAATCTCTCCATTATTTTTCCTCCAGGTGTTCTTTATATAATCTGAAAAACAAAATAAAATTCTTAAACCCCATGGTTATTTTTGGCACACCCCGTACTTATGAAGCATGGGCGCGTATAAGGACGTATAAATCATAACGACAATTTTACAAGAGATAATAAAAACTTCATCAAATCAATAACTTAATTGTTTTCTTTTTTCAATATTTGTAAAATTTATTAAACATTTATCTGTATGCAAAATATCGCTAAAAAATTCAGATTAGAACATGCAAAATTTTGTGGCTGAAAATAGCTTAAAATAGAGTAAGTGCTTATGTCAATATGTTTTTGTAGGACGATATTTTATTGTTTTTAATTCCTTTATATTAATCACGATTTCATTAAAATTTGGACCAAGTGAGCTATATAAATTTCATGAAGATAAGTAGAACCATAGCTTTCATATAAGCCCATCTTCCTAAATCACTTTAAAGGGTTGAAAATCTGGCGCAAAATTTTATCACAGTTGGTCCATAATTAAACATAGCTCCTATATAAAACTTACTTTCGGGAACCAAGCGCATAATAAATTTAATTTAAATGATAATATCATTATATTATTAAAGATACATATGTTTTATAGAAATGTAATTTACACCATCAAATTTTATAATAACCGGTTGACAATTGACCGTAGATCTCATGAAAGACCCCCTCCACAAATAGTGTAAGGTATCAAATGATCGGATTTGACCGACAACATGTTTTTTATTTGTCATTCAAATAAATTTGCTGGAATTATTAACAAAATCATCTTATTATATTATTTAAATTATGAATATATGCCCTTTTACTTGTTGTTATTTTGATGCATTATATCTCACATAATAATATATTTTTTTGGCAATATGAGTAAATATGTTATAAATCTTAGTGTTTTCTTCACCAGAAGGTCCAAGAAAAAAGAAAAAATAGTGTAAAAAATAAAGATTCAATAAAATCATTTCCTTAAAGTAATTTTTTCGGAGAAGTTCAGATATTTAAAATTATTTTTAAATCAGTAAATGTAAATTATTTTTAAATCAGTAGATGTAAATTGGTTACGAAAGCAATATTATGTAAGCAAAAAACGCATTTTAAAAAAGTAGATTTATAAGTCCTTATACGCGTCCATGCTTCATATATACAGCAAAATATGAGAAACTGAACTCGTAGGAGTAAAGCAAAGGTTGGAGAACTTTATAAGTATGTGGTGTAAAGTACTACTTTGAAGAATATAAAGAAAAAATATTAATTTTTCTTAAATATATCTTTATAAGATTAAAAATATTTTAAATACGAATCTACACACAAACGCTTTTATTTACATAAAACTAAAGATTTTTCTAGCAATATACCCCAATTTTAATAAAATGTTTAAGTATTAGAAATTAGTATTTTGTCAATTTAAATTTAATATACAGAGAAGATTATTATCTTATATATTTCAATTAACACAGCTACCTCAAAATTTAAAGCAAAAATAAAATATATATTAAAAATTAAAATTAAATAAGATTCTTTTTTCTCATTTAAATTTTTAATACATTCAATCATCTACTTTATTGATATAATAAATTTGTTAATTGGAAAAATTTATCTGCTTTTCAGTTTTTGCAGTTATTAGCAATTGATATAATAATTTTGGTGCGAGGTGCAAATTTAAAAAAAATTTTATTGAATGAATTGTTTCGGTGATTTCTGACTTTTTTCTTTGTACATATTATTTTCTTGCAAAGCATACTTTTGAGTTATTTAAAGTGAAATAAAATAATTATAACTTGTGTTAAGGATTCTAGATAATTTTATTTTGCAACTCATAAAAGGAAAATAATAATTAAATGGAATTCTAGAGTGAACTTAATTTAATTAAAAATAATTTTATAGTGATGCTTTGTAAATATTCATTTGAAATCTGTAATATTGCTAAAAGCTTTAAAATATTATTTACAAAGATATTAATTACAAACAATTCACATTTATTGGGGAAAAATACATATTAAAAATATTACTTATACCACCCATGGTCGTAAAGAATTTAGTGAAGCACAATCTGAAAACAAAATTTTCGTGTATCTAAGTTTTAACATCTTTTTGAAATGCAAAATGTAATTAAACTTTGTTTCCATTTGATAATTTGAAAATAAATTCGGATTATGGGAGGTATAAATTATTTCATTTTAAAATTTACATACATAATTATGATGAACTACTATTTGTATGATTATTCATTACTTGGTGAAAAAAAATTGAGGAAAGTCCAAAAAATGTTCCTTTTCCAAATAAATAAATTTAGATTGTTTTTATATGAAATACGATCCAAATTTGTATGCGAATTTTGCTTTTGGGTCATTTGGCTGGCAGCCTTAAAAAAATTCTTATGAAAGGAATTATTGCTCAAAAGTTAGATTAGAATTTAGAAATTTATTGAAGTAATTTTAAATACAACTAAAAGTAAGTAAGTAAGTTGAGCTTTTTCTAGTCGTATTTTGTAAGGCATTTAGAATTTTTCTGGACTTTTTTAAAGAACAATTTAGCTTCTCCTTTTCTCACCTCCTGGTAACACTGATATGAAATTTATGTGACATTGCATTAAGGATGAGATCAATCTAATTTTACTATATAACGAATTAAGGCTGAAGAAACTTTGGTCTAAATTAACAGTTCGAAAATATTTTCAGTCAAATTCTTTAAAATTATTTTAAGCAGAAGTTTGCTCTATTTATAAGCAAACCATAACAAGATGAAAACTAATTTAAATGTAATTTGGGTAGCTGAATTCAAACATTTAGGGTTGGAGAAATGTGCTATCATAACGACTTTTGATGTTAATTTCACTAAAAGGAACATATTCTAAATTTTAATTTTTTTCAGATCGTGTAGAATTGTACTCACAGAAAAAAAGCTTGTTGCAAAATTATAATAATTTAAAAGAAATAACCAAATTTTTTTGTATACAAATTTTAATTTATCAGATTTTTTTGTATTTGTAATCGCTAAATTATCAGTCTGTCGTCCTTCCTCTTAAAGACACGGCAAAGATTAATCGACTTACACCTACGTAGAACGATCAACCCTTGCCTACAATCAGCTTCTCAACATGTCCATATGAAGGCAAAATCTGTTGAGATTGCACTACATTCGCTCGTAGGGTATATTGCAAAAGCTGTCGAGTATAAGGAATATGCAATAGTGGCCTTCCTTGATATAGAAGGAGCCTTTAATAGTGTGACTCGAGAGGCAATAAAATTGTTCTTGAAAAGACCTCTAACTAATAGGGTTATAATATCCAGCATGGGTACGTCTATCATTTTCAGGGTAGCAAATAGGGGTACTCCGCAAGGAGGAGTTTTATCTCAACTTCTCTGGAATATCACCGTTAACTCATTACTCAGGGAACTTGATTCACTGAAATTTAACACTGTCGCTTACGCGGACGATGTTGCAGTGGCTGTATCTGGGAAATATCTGGTTAATATGTCTCACCAGTTTCAAACTGCTCTGGTACTAATTACTACAATTAGTGGCGTTAGCGTAAATCTAGGAAAAACGGAACTTGTCCTGTCTAGAAGATATAAAATTCGATCTTTTTCACTTCCAAGCCTAAACGGTGTTGAATTAAAGGTGTCAGGTGGTGCGAAGTACCTTGGGAATATACTGGACTCCAAATTATCCTGGCTCTAGAATACAAGGACCAGAGCCTCAAAGGCCGATATTACCACATATTGTGTAGGAAGACCATCGGAGAATAAATCCCAGGAATACGAAATGGCTCTTTGACACGGTGATTAAGCCCATACTTATGTACGGAGCGATAGTATGGTGGAAGGCTATGGAGAAATCCACCTATATCGGAATCTTTGATAGGATTCTGCGTAGTTCAGCGACACTTATAATAGGTACTAGTCCAATGAACTGTTTACCGGTGGATCTTATGGACAAACAGATCGCTATTATGATGGCGATAAGGATCGGGACTATAGGCGCATGAAATGATAGTGAATTCGGCCATGCGAACATTCTGGAATTCCTTAATAACATTCCTACCAATATCGATTATTGTATCCGCATACCTTTTCTTGGCAGAGACTTCTCAGTATAAATCTCAACTAACTCAACTCCAAAATTAAGAGCTGTTTCAGTTGAGGTTTATACTGACGGGTCCAAATCTACTGAAGGGGTTGGGGGATGTCTATATACCCGTTTATAGGAAAAATATTTCCTTTAAATTGCTAGATCACTGCAGCATTCTTCAAGCAGAGTTCTCGACTATAAAGAGAGCGGTGAACTGTTTAATGTACTATAGGGTATTTGGAACGGATATCAAAATTTATACGGACAGTCAAGTCGCGATCAAATCGCTCTCGAGTGTCTTTTCGACATAAAAATTGGTACATGAATGCCGGACATCTCTGAATAAGATGGCGAGATATTCAAACCTGGAGCTGCTCTTGAATAGAGGTCATTCGAGCACCACAGGTAATTTTATGTATTAGCCAGAGATGGATCCCTTCTTTGAGCTGAAGATACGGACCATCTGATTGAAGTACTGCTTTCGGCTTGCAGATCAATAATTCAGCGGAATTTATCGAGGATTGCATAAAATAGATGGATAAATTAATCCACATATTCAACCTCGAGAAAAATATGGTCCCTTTATGATAAATCTTGATCAAACTTTATCATGGGACTATCAAGGGATTTGCTATGAACTCTGGTAGCCATGGTGAGTATGCTATCAGACTAGCGCTCCCTTTTAATGACTTTTATAGAAGTTTTCGGGGTGAGGAAGAGGAGGAAACGTTGGAGCATCTTTTATGCCACTATCCCACTCTTGCCGAAATCAGCACTTCTTATTTTGGAAGTCCGTTTGTACATTTATTATCATATCTCTCTGATATTGACATCAGATGGATAAATTTTTTATAGACACATGATCCCTCAGGGTTTCACAACGGGACCAAATTGGACTCAAGTAAGCTGTCTCTTATTGACTATACAACTGCTCTAAGTACCTAACCGTACCTAACCGTTAAATTATAATTATAAACAACTCCGGTATCCTACAGTAAAAATTTTGGTTACCTTGATGCTTTTGTACGTTAAAATATATTTTACAAACACGGCAGTGGCAATCTAATTAGATTCACATTTTAACAAAAATATTGTTTTTTACTACAAACAATTTTACAGTGTGATAATAATTTAAATTTTTAATATATTATCAGTTATAGCAACCAATGGGTGTTTTTTAATATTCGGTTTAATGAAACTAATTCGGTGTTGATAACCAGTGTTGTCAGTAGATGAGAAAAAAAGGCTAAATTGACCTTTACAAAGTCAAAAAGACTAAATGCACAAAAAAAATAAGACCAGAAAAAAAGTTAAATTTTTTTTAACAATTTTAGAAAGTTATTTTTTATGGTTTTCATTAGTTTTTAATGTTTTTCCAATGAAATTGTTACAAATTTATAAACAACACCCTGCAAATATGACTCAATATAAAATCACCCAAAAAATCCCATACAAATTTGGATTATATTTCCTATGTATTTATACTTCGTTCGTCATTTTTGAACAATAGTTCCTTTTTCATTAAGCATTTTCAAATTTTTCGGGGATTTTTCGCATTAATAAGATTTATTCTTTTATTATTTTCATAAATATTATTTATTGTTAATGTTAATGTTAATGATAATGTTAATGATAATGTTAATGATAATGTTAATGATAATGTTAATGATAATGTTAATGATAATGTTAATGTCAATGTTAATGTTAATGTTAATTATAAAATAATTATAGTAATCGGATTAGTAACTCTACAAAATTTGTTAGAGCACTTTTAATTTGGAGAATGAAGTGCAGCAGGCGAAATTTTTTATGAGATATAAATAATATCGATTTGTTGTGCGAAATATACAAAAATGCATAAGTGGATGATTCTGTGAAAATAAAATTATTAATAGCAAATAACAAATTATTTTCTTATTTGGTGAAATAATAACATTTTAGCCTTTTTTAGGCTGCACTGAGAGTCAAAAAAGGTTAGAATATAACCAGAAGCTAAAACAAAAATTTTGAGGCTAAAAGCAAAATAAGAAATCTAGACTTATCCTAAATTGGCAATACTGCTGACAACCGACTGAAATTTGTATTGGCTAAAAATATTTGACAAATTTTGAAAATAAAAATTAAATTACTATTATTTATGAAATAGGTATTATGTTTGTGAAACTGCTCTTCATTATTAAGCATCTCGCCTTTGGGTGAAATTCATTACCTGATGGAGTACCAAACAAAACTCAATTTGATGATATATGGAGATGACTTCAAGTTTTCCAGCTTCCTATATGATGGTATAGGTCGAGGGCAGTTTTCGAAGTAGGCTCCTACGGCGGTTTGCCAAGATTGGTGAATATGAAAATTTCGAGGTCAAATAATTAATTTTTCCACATGTTTATATACACGTTTCTGTTGGAAGAGTAACTTAAAACCAAATAGAAATAGAATAGAAATAAGCATTGTAAAAACACCAAAAAAAATGCAAAACTCATGCACATTATAAAGTTTAAGTTAAATGTTACATACATAAAACCATGACTTTTTCTTATAATTCATTTTTGAATTTTTTTCAGAACTTTGCATAATAAAGAATAAACAGTAGACCCGCAGGTATTTGCTGATCAGCCAGGAAATTTCGGAAATTTTCTGATAGCACTAATACTATTTTGATATGATAGCCAACAGGAACGACAAGATTGTTCTGCCAAATGCTTATTCATATTATTATGCTAATTCATATTATTCATATATTCCACATTGCCGCTGAATAAAGTTGCTTTTAGATATAATCATTTCTATTCTTCAAGTTTACCCAATCAAGAAAATAAAATGTGTCAATAGGATTCTAACACGGATTGTGGAAAAACAATATTTCTAAAAATAAGTTATCAAAAACTGACTTTTAGGGTATGAAAACTACTAATATATAACGTGCAATATTTTCCGCTTTGAACTATTGACAATTATTTCTAGACAAACGCCATCAAGAACGCAAGTCTTTGGAATACTGCTTATAAAATTGTAACTAGAGAAAGCATCACAGGAATTGTAAAAGCACTTAAATGTAAGAAAACTGCGTGAATTTTAGCAAAAACTTATATATTTGAATAATTTAAAAAAAAATAAGCTGAAAATCTATCTGGAAACTATTTCTTAACGACAATTTCATTAGTAAGTTTTTAAGTGAAATTCATTAAGTGATTTATATGGGAAGCATAGAGTCATGACTTCAATCAAACACTTTAATATAATGTCAGCACTCAAAACCTATAAATGAAAAAGTATAACTGATTGAAATAATCTTAATGACATTCTAAATATTGCATATTAAATTCGTCGCATAGAAATTTGACAAAACATTGAGAAAGTTAAGAGAAAAAGTATTCATATAATTTTCTACAAGAAAGCTACATCAAATACTATCTGTTATGTAAGAGAACGTCTGAATGGATCTATTACTTCAAAGCAAATATTTTATAAGGAATTTTCTAAGGAAACTAAATAGAAAACAGTTGACCCAAAATTATTTTCTGAGAGTTACATATATACAGCATATGGGCCAAATTTCATCTTCCTATGACAATTAATAATCCTAAGACAAATCCCCATAAATATTAATACCTTAATAATAAAATTTTTAAATTACACAGAGAAAAAAATAATAATATATTTTATAATTCTTTCATAAGTATTATGAATCGAATATGATTTTTTTCCAAATTTTTTCATAAAAAATAAAATTTTGATCATAGATATTATTAAATCGATGGTACTGAGAGCTGTACAGAATCTAAAATATTCTGATAAATGTGGACCTGACGCTGTTCCAAGCTGCGTTCTCTTATATCTCCAATAACCTACTTATTCAACATATCATTATTTAGTGGTTACTTTCCTTATGTTTGGAGGAAATCTTATATTATACCTTTGTTTAAATCGGGAAGCAGATCCAACACTTCCAATTATAGAAGTATTGCTAAATTAAGTGTTATTCGAAGAGATAGTTACTGAAATCCTTTCGCATCAAGTTGTTTGTTATCTTTCGCCATTTCAGCATGGATTTAGAAAAGGATGTTCTACTACTACTAATCTTTTCGAGTACATAACCTCAGTTATAACTGCATTTGTTTCCGGTTTACAGACAGACGCAATATACACAGATTTCAGTAAAGCTTTCGACAAAGTAAATTACAATCTCCTATTGTTCAAATTGTATAAACTCGGATTTTCTCCTGTTTTCCTTAAATGGATTTCCACATATATTAAAAATAGATGCCAATGTGTATTATTTAGAGAATGTTTATCAAAAACCATTCCTGTTTTATCCATTGTTCCACAAAGTAGTCATCTCGGCCTCTTGTTATTCTTAATATCTATAAATGATTTACCAGCTTGTATTAAGAATATCTAGAATATTAATGTAAGCTGATGATGTAAAGCTGTTCCATAGCTTTAACTATTCCCAAAAATGTTTCTTACTCTAATCAGATCTTGACAATTTTTATGATTGGCGTATGATGAATCTAATGGATCTAAATTTAAGAAAGTGTAAACACATGATGTTCTACAGAAGAAGTCCAGTACTCTGTAGATACACAATAAATGAATATCAAGTTGATCTAGTCAAAGAATTTCTTGATCTGGGAGTGTTGTTTGATTGTAAGCTATCCTTTAATTTCCACGTTTCATAAATCGTTAATAAGGTAAAAGAGTTCTAGGTTTGCTCAAGCGCTGGGGAAGAGAGTTTAATGATCCTTACGTTTTCAAGCAATTATTCGTATGTCTTGCAAGACCAATCCTGGAATATTCTTCCATGGTATGGGATCCTCAATACGAAGTTCATATAAAGAAAATTGAACCAGTCCAGAAACAATTTCTCTTATTTTGTTTTCGTAATCTTCCATGGAATTCTAATATTAATTTACCATCATATGAAAGTCGATTACAGCTTATTGATCTCCCGACTCTTGAAAGTAGGAAAAACATATATGAATATTTCATTTGTAATTAATTTAGTAAATGGTTCACTTAATTCTGAGTTCCTGCTTCGTAAGATCGAATTCATAATCCCAAATCGTCCCACTAGAAATTATTTGAAAATAAAATGTTTTCGAACCAATTATGCCAACTTTGATCCCATTTCTCATTAAATCCAGTCCGCAGACTTTTTTATTGAATGATTATGAAAAATTGTATTGTAGATAGCTTTAAGAATAATATATATGCTATCCTGTAAGAAATTGTAATTGCATTGGCTTTTAAATAAATAAATAAATAAAATTGTATTTAGTGAAAATTTTACGAATTTTGCAAAAATGCTGCTAAAACTTATAATTTAGTTTTATTAGATTTGGTTCAAATGCTAAATACACAAAATTAAAATATAAATGAAAATTTAAATAATTTTTTAGGTCTTCTTAACTTTTCATTCATTTCAAAAAATGTAAAAAATTCTTAATGTTTAAGATATTGTTCTTAAACATTATGAACAAATATCAGTGAAAGTTATTTCTTATATTCATGTACAAACTTTTCTCTGTGTAATAAAAGCTTTATAAAAAAATTTTTATACAAATTTGATTAATAAAAAGTTCATAAATTTTAAAATTTTATTACGAATATGGCCTATATACAGTAAACGATAGCTAAAGAAAAATTAATATACCCATATTTTATAACTTTTAAGGTTAGTTAGGATAGAAAGTCATTTTAATAAGAAAAACTCATACACAAAATTATTTTGAAAATAAAAACAATTTTAATAAAATATTTTTTTTTTTCGTCCACATAAACGTTTTTGTAAAATACGAAATTCAGATTTATTTATTTTCATTTAGCTCTTTTACATATCTCGTTAATATTGAAGGCAATAAATTTAATAAAAATATCAACAAAAATAAATGACCGTGTAACATTCTGTTGTAGTCATCGTAGGAAGTTGGAATTTGGACAAGATATTATATGTGTATGATGTCCCTTTTCATAATTTTAGGTAGGTTTAAATTAAATTTGTTTCGAAAATTGTAACACAACCCATCACATCGTAACCTGAAAATAGAATTTTTTACAATTTTTCTCAAATTGACTTAGGATAAGAACTACAGTGCTCTGGAGTGCTTACTGTAACTAAACACTTCTTCTTTTGTGATACTTCTCAGCAGTGTTACCAAGAGGTGAGAACAAAAGAGGCTAAATTGAACTCTTGAAAAGATAAAGAAAAGGCTAATTGTCGCAAAATGTCAGGCCAGAAAGAAGTTATTGTTTTCTTTTTTTTAAACTTAAAAATTGTTATTTTTATCGTTCTCATTATTTTTTTATTTTTTTTAAATCTTATAAATAATTCTTAAGTTAAACATAGAAAGACTGCCAGCCAAATGATCCAAAAATAAAAAATCGCCAAAAAATTTAAATATAATTTTGGATTATATTTCACATGTAAAACAGCCCAATATTTTGAAGTATTTTGTAATTTTTAAACTATAATTTAAAATTTTGGGGTGATTTTTCGCTTTTATAAGATTTTTTAAATATATTCATAAATAGATTCTAGGGCTAATAAAGAGTTATATAATAATCGATAAAGTAAATCCATGAAATTAGTTATATTATTTTTGATGTGGTGAATGAAGCGCTGCGGTCGAAAATTTGAAATAAATATAAAAAATCTATTTTTTTTTTCCTTGTATTGGTCTCCCATCAAGTAGATCCACCAAGACGGGATTTTTGGAAATTCGAAAGTTTAGGTGGTAAAAAATGATAAAAAAGGATAAATTATACCTGCTAAACTAATAGAGATACAAAAAGGTTTAATAGTTATCGTTAGTTATTTAAAAAACAATCGGACTGGAGTCTGATGCTTTCTTGAAGTTCAGCTCTTTTAGGGAAAAAAGAGTTAAAAACAGCATTTTGGTACTTTATTGGCACCCTATGTATCTTTAATACATTAAACGCAGAAATAAAATTTATTTCGTATTTTAACTTATCGAAAAATTAAAAACACAAATTCTTTACTTTTTGAAATTCGAACATTAAAGGGGTAAAAATTGTATCTACTTTTTGTACTTTTTTCATAAAATAGTTTGTCTATTTATTGACATATACATATGCGTATTTTAATATGGGTTCCCACTGCAATTTAAAAACTCATTGGAATTAAATTTATGTTACATCCATGGGGGAATAAAAAGTACCAAAAAGGGGGTAAAATTGGAAGATTATATTTTATTCAAACTCAATAATGAATTTTCTATTATATTAAACCTAGAAACATGAACTTACTTAATTTAATCCAAAAAAATCAAATGAAAGATTTATTTTTCTAAATGAATAAAAATTCATAAAAAGGGGCTTTGTGGTACTTTTTCGTTCTTCTAATGGTACTTTTTGAATTTTCTCTAGTATTGAACTTAGAAAAATGAAATTAAACACATGTAGTACTAATTGAGTGAGAATCCACATGAGGGGACTTTGTGGTACTTTTTAGTTCTTATAGTGGTACTCTTTAAATTCTATATAATATTGAACAAAGAAACTACAAATTTTATATTCATGATCCTATGTGACTAGAAATTCACAAGGGGGACTTTGTTGTACATTTTCGTTCTTCTTTAATTTTCTGTAATATTGACCCAAGAAACATAAAATTAAAGATATATGGCCTTAAGTGAGTGTGAATTCTTAAGAGGGGATTTTGTGGTAGTTCTACATGATTCTAATATTACTTTTTTGAATTTTTTATAACAATTAATATAGAAATATAAAATTAAAGATTATGTGGGTGAGAATCCATAAGACCTATTGGTCACATTTTTCTCTACTAAAAAATTTTAAAATTTATTTTTTCTTTATCACAAATATATCAAATATGTCGTTGGTACTTTCCAAAACTTTTATTATTTATTCTACTTTATGGCATTTTTGTTAGTACCGACACAATGTCCTACAGAAATGGAAGACACCAATATTATATCTCTTCACATGGGAGTTAGAAGCTAGAGTTCAATTTTTAAACTTTTTTCGCTATTTGTATTACGATATATATATTTTTTTCCTAATGAAAAACCTACCAGGTCTGCTCTATTCCTATCTGGTCTATTTATAAGCCCCGCAAGTTTACTAACGCAGTAGCGGGTTAAATAATAGTTAAATAATAACTACATTTATTATGTCATTATTATATAACAGACTATATTTAAAAATTCTAACTTACATATTTGTCCAATTCACAAATATTCATTTAATTTTATATACACACACACGTAATTTTTATGTTCTGCAAGTCAAGTCAATTATAATTTGCATACTTTTCATTATAGCATATGAGCCGCAGTTTGAAAACATTTTTCAATTAATTTCATAAAATGAAATTTTAAATTTCAATTACAGATAATAATACTGAATAAAAATATAAAAAATAACTATACATACATATATATTTCAAATGCACACATTTTTCTATTACACACCAAAAAAATTTTTAATTCATTTTGGCCAAAATAGTGAATGTATTGTTAAAACTCTTGCATAGATCTACATATGGAGAATTCCCTTTTTAAATTTACCTTTGTGAAACCGGCCATAAACCTCAAATATATATTTTATTCTGATTTTTTAAAATAACTTCTGATGCAATTATGTTAGTAGCACTTCGAGATCTGAAATGGTTCCGTATGGTACCGGCAAGTACTCAAATTTAAAAAATCCAAAAGAGTTTTTGAAAATAAAAAGCTTTTTTTTTTTCTTTTGATTACTGTAATTACAGATTTATGCATATGTTTCCAATTTCTCTAATGTAAACTGCAAACACTTACAGAAGTAGGCCAACTTATGTTCAATCAATATGTTAATTGACCAGTTTTAAATTATATTATGGATAAGTGGTGAAACCCAAATTTTCAAGATTTTAATATTTTGCTTAATTTTTTGATTAGAAAATTTATGCCGTTTCAAATATTGCATAATAAATAATAGAGGTTTATAGCTCTTGTAATTATAAATCATTTGAGATATATCTCGCTATACGGGATGCCCAAACCTGTGGAGAAAAAACGTGAATGGCTGCCAGTGGTGCCTTTTTCGCAAGGCACACTTACAGCTTAATTTCAGTGAATTTAAAATATCGTGTGATTAAGAAAGGTTTCTTAATCACACGATATTAATTCGCAAAAATATTATAACTTTTTGAAATCTATCTAAAATTTATATTAGCATTTTTTTTACATTTCATGTGAAATATATATATATATATATATATATATATATATATATATATATATATAAGATTATTTCTTGTCGATTAATATAATTTTTTTTTTTTTTTTTTTTTTTTTGTCAGATATTAAAAACATATCAACGATTTTTATAAAATTAAACAAAAACATCTATGCATACTTTGTTGATTAAAAATTTGTTTATTAAAATGTTTAATAAAATGTTAAAAAATAATGGTTTATAACTTTTTATCCTAAATCTCAATAACACTGACGCCATTCGCTAAAAGTCGTTCATGCGTAGAGATTTGTATTTTGTCAAAGCCATTTTTTTTATGTAAACGAGTTTGAAGAAGTGTCCATATATATCAAATTCAAACATTATTCTATTGCACACCAAAAAATTTTCATTTCATTATAGCCAAAATAGTGAAGGTATTATTAGAACTAGGATGATCGACTCGGTTTTCTGACCGGTTTTTTTCGGTTTAGGTACTGTCGTTTTTTTTTTTTAATGTTATTTTACGAATGTCGAAAACCGTTTTTAATAACATTAAGTCACGCTTAATATTATAAGAGTTGTTCAGTTTTTTTTTTTTTAGAGCAGTATGGTCTTTTGATGAAAATATTTACTTCTGCAAAAAATCGGTTAACCGTTTTTTCATAATTTCAAAAACAGCAACCGGTGTTTTCAAAATTCCAATTACTTAAACCATTCGAAACTCGGTTTTTTCAAAAAGCCAAATAATCTATCACCCTAGTTGGAACTCTTGTATAGATCTACATATATATATGTAACACATATTATTTTAATTTAAATATACACTTACCAACACATATATATTTAAACAGTATAAAATACACATTTATAGGAGAATTTATAACAGAAAACAAAGCAAAGCAAAGTCTCTTTAATAGCATGTAAAATGGTTGTAATTAAATTAGTGTAAATTCAAATAATTAAAACAAATATATGCCAACTGCAGAAAAGAGTCATGGAGAGATAGGGAAATAGAGAGAACAACAGAAGCGAAAAGAATAATAATGTTTGCATATAGTAGATGTATATCATGTTCATATGTATTTGTAGTGGTAAATTTTATACATGTAGTTGAACAACTAAATATTAATACTTATCAACAGTGATGAGTAAAAGTACATATTTACTACTTTATTACATATTTATATATTTACTACTATTTTGTTTTTTCGGTGAATTGTAATTTTATATACAAATAAAGTGGCTAATTTGTGCTAAATCAGACCATCCAGATAATGACCTGATGTTCATACAGTCTATTTTTAATCAAAATATCAAATTACATTTTAACTGTTTGTCACTGTACATAAAATACAATAACACAATAGATTTTCCACACTTATATTAGTTCACATCTATATGCGAACTATATGGATGTGTTAGCATTGCCTTATAATCATACATAATACATAAGTTTAAAAAGTTACATTAGTGTGTGTGAGTGACACATGAAAAATAAAATAATAATATGTACAAATATTTTTATGTGATTGTGTGAATATTCATATTTTAAATTTACTTATGTAAGTCTGCATTAGAGTTTTGTTTTAAATGAAATTCAAATTTACACAATCAAACTAATACACCTTCATACACAAATATACACATTGAAGAATACGTAAGTGCGTTTAAAAAACTAACTGACTGGGTCTCAGTGTGTGACTACTTTTTACAAATAATATACTTTATTCAATTTTTTTTAATATACTTTGGCATTAGAACATATATTCATAGATTTAATGATGTAAGGAGTGAGGTTAATAAAGGTGGTATGCATACTTTAACGTTTAGATCTTACCGCTTTAAACATAAATATGTTATACATTTAAATTCTATCGTTAAATCTGATCAAAATGTTGAATATTATTGGATGTGTGCAATAGCTTCCATTGTTTTTTGAATGTGAAATTAATGCTATTTTCAAGATAAAGGTACAATGAATTTTATGAAAGGTATTGTACAAAAGAAGTTAAATGTTTTTTCTGCCAGTTCATTGATTTCATTACATCTTTTTTCTCATCTTTTGAGGTCAGAAATAAATCAAGCCAATTTTTGATAAATTGTTCTAATGTAAAGCATATTCCAGCTAAGGCATTCAGAATCGAAAGAAACGAATAGTAGTGACAAGGAAAAGTGTTTGGGCTATAAGGCAGCTCCTTCTACCATTTTCCAAATAATTTTTAAGTGCTCGTGTAGCATGAGGCTGAAAATTGTAATGGTGAAAAATTATAGACTCATGTCTGGTTGCATATTCTGGCCATTTTTCGTTCAATGCTCTATTCAAATGGATCAATTGTGAACAGATCTTCTTGATTGTTTTAAACGGTTTTAACAACTTGTAATAAATGACACTTCTTCTCATTCTACCAAATACTGAGCAATACCAAAGCGCCAAGGATTTTTGCCGGAATTCATCCTAGCTTTCGGATGAATCCAAGTACTTTCAAACTTTTGAAAATTATTGCTTGATATATTCCCAATAGTTTGGCAATCACTACTTGCATGCGGCAGAAGTTTTGATAAAGCAAAGCCTCCAATTCTTAATTTTCAAACTTTTTCGGGTCTCTATCGTACACACCTTGGGAATACTCACTTTTAAATTATATAAACCACTTGCAACAAGTGAAAGCATGATCCCCATAAACTTTCACAAAAATATAATTTCATTCCACAACTGTGTTGTATACATTTCAGCAGATTGGCTTATATTAAATAAGAAAGCCTAATGACAGCACTTTCAAGCGGCATAGTAGTAAAAATGGACTGCTTGTAAAAAACGCAACTTACGGTAAAACAATGGAAATTGATGCATATTTTATTATTTTGAAAAATTTCGCATGATTTTTTTGTAGACCGAATAACTCTGGAAGTCTTTATCTATTAAAATTTTTGCTATTAATCATTTAACCAAATGATTATTTTGTATACATGAGAAGTTTAAAAATTTTGCGAAACTTTTTGAAACCGACTTTATGTGTCTTGTATTTCTAAGGTTTATTTTTTTAAGTTCAAAATTATATAGAATATTTTAATTGCTAAAAATTTTACACAATATTTTTATTAATTAATTTTGAACCACATATTTTGTTCTTTGTATCACAAAAAATCTTGATATTTTACTTCATTATTCCATTTTAGTTTTTGAAATACAAAAAAATATATATGTGAATCTTTGGTTCATAAATTTCAGAGAATATTGAATAGTTTTCAATAATTTAAGGTGTGTTTTTAAAAGTACTCAAACAAATAGATGCATTTTAATGAAATTAATAAAAATGCATGACCTGAAAGACACGAAAGGTTGAGCTATGTAGGTTTCGATACTTGAATAGATCTAACTAGATCTAACTATACTATATCAAAAACTTACTGATGCAAAAATTTAGAACTAATCTGATAAAGGGAACCGTGCCGAAAATCAATAGTTTCTTTTTTTAAAAATAAAATAAATACTTTATTTTTATTTGATTTCATTTAATAATAGCTTTGCTCCATTACTTTTTATTACTTATAAAAAGTAAGAAATTTTAAAAAAACAATGTTCTAAAACGCGAAAAACTAATAGATTTTCAAAAATTGGAAATACCTTTAAAAATTTAGAGATGTTTCAAAAAAGAAGTTTTGATGATAGCTGGAGCACTAAAGATCTCGTAGCTAAAATAATTTTTAAGTCAATTTTGAATTTAGTTGAATGAAGAAAGCAAAAGAACGTAGCTTCTAAACTTAATTTTAATTTTAATTAAGAAATAATTTATTAAACTTTCTTTTAAGTAATTTTGCTCTTCTATTTCAAAATAACACCAAAGATATCAAGTTTTAAATGCTAATTTATTAACAATAAAATGAGACGTCTATCTTTCAAATCATTTAAATACTCAAACAATTATTTAAAAATTTCAAAACTTTATCGAATTTTCTTTTTCCAACCCTCCCCCGTGGACCCACGCCTGGTTGTATGACAAATAAACCGTTTTACTATCTGATTGAATTAAAGAACCAGTACCTTTATTTAAATTAAAATATACGTTATTCCAATGAAACTATACACTAAAATTTTTAACAATGAACGGTTTGCTGACTTATATAACCCGTAATTTAATTTCAATGAACTGATACCTAATGAACCTATACGTTGAAAATGTACCACAACATTACGCCTGTTTGGTAATCATTTTATTAAAAATTAAATTGTATTACATTCAGTTAATATTAGGCATAAATTAAATAAAATTCTATACATAAAATTAATGTAGATGTTTTAAATATAATACAATATTTATAGTATATTTTACTAAATAATCCAAATAAACAAAAAAGCGATTTCATGTCCTTGGTACCAATATCCAAAATTAAGGGTTAAATAGTCAGGTTCAGATGGCAACTTATTGTTTCCAACAAACATAAAATCACCTTGAGAATACTGCTCCATGATGAATGTTTCTGACTGTAGAAACTCCCTTATTTTCAGAAAATATTCTGGCGACTTATAAACGATCAATCCTGGTTTTTGTATTCAGAACAATTTTTGAAAACATCGTACTTGAGGCCAGTAACACAATCATTTATTATGTGTCGTAATTATTTTATCTACGTAATTATAAAGAAAATAAATATTTTGAAAATGTGTTTAAAACAATAAACATTGTTAAACTTACGTTTTATGAAATCCAGCAAATTTTCCAAATTTCAGGTCCTAAGTAATTCTTTTAATACGGTGTGTTCATTACCCAAGTTTTCTGACATATATACCTCATAATTACTGACTTCTTATTAATTTTATTACTATTATTATTATTATTATTATTATTATTATTATTATTATTATTATGATAATAATAATAATAATATTAATATTAATATTAACATTATTAACACATCGCTTTAAATCCTTGTTTAACGATAAATACAAACTGGTTGTTTTCTCTTTTAGGTTTTTTATTTTTTACTATATTTTCCGTTAGAAAACAATGAATGAGTATGCTGAATTTAACATACGTTAACGAACTGTTTCTTTAATTCAAAGTACTTGTTCGTTTAGTAAAGCTTCTTCTTTCTTAAATTAAAGTATTAGCACATTGAACAAAGAAATTGTATATTAAATCACCATTTTTATGTTTACTATATTTTATGTTTTCTTTCTTTTTGCTCTTCTGGATTCATTATGTAAGAGTTCATTAAATTCAACGAAAATTTTAAATTATTATTAAAAATATAAACGTGTTCTTTAAATCATTTCATTTATTTTTCTATGGAATAAATTTAACGATTTGGGTACTGTTAATAAATATGTTGAATATTTCATTGAAAGTTAGTTAATATTTTCTTTCAAACAAGGAAATCGTATGTCCAATCAGTGAAATCCTCAAAAAAAAATTCAACGAATTTCATTCAACGTTCTGCATTCATTGAAATTACTTTTCTCAGTATGTGAAAAACCAAATTTGTGTATGAGTTATTTTTAATCTAAAATACTTTTCAAATTATTACATTTTTGCTTATTGTTAAGTTATTTACATTAAAATTTTAAAAAGATTTTTTGTTAAAAAAGGCAAACAAAAATTGGATGTTTGTAACCTAAAATGTAACTAGTTCCTATTGTGTTTGCTAATAATGACACATGTTTTTACTAATAGTGACACATCTACAGCTTGGAAGTAATTAGTTCTTGTTGTGATATCTAAATAATGAAATTTTTAAATGTCTACTTGTAATACCATGAAGTAAGTAGTTTCCTTTAATGTCATTGCCGTTTTAAAATAATGAGATATTCGGCTAATGTGAAGTAACTCGCTACATTAATCCTAGTCTTTACTGCGGAACTATACAGAACTATACGGAGAGTAAAATTTTAATTTCATTTTAAAGATTGTAACGACAATAAAATGAAAATAAAATAACGAAAAGAAAATACAATTCTGTAATCATAATAATAATAACAATAATCGTCATCATCATAAAAATAATAATACAAATATATATATATATATATATATATATATATATATATATATTCTCTTTTTAATAATAATCATAGTAACACCAAATTAAAATAACTTCATAACTTCATAGTTGTTGTTGGCAAAATTAAAGCAGTGACTTTTTCCGTTACAAAATAATGATATTAGCTTTGAAATGATATATAGTAAGTTAATTTATTTCGAAAATTCAAAGGTCAAAGTTAGACCGTTATGTCCGAAAAAACGATATTTTTAAGATTCATAAAAAACTACATAATGGTGATATAACTCTTCTCATTACGTGTGCAAAATTTCATGGCGGACAGTCTTTTAGTTTAGAAATTATGGACCAAAATGTAATCTAATTATATAATAATAACTTCTTAACTATAAATAATTGAATTTTAAAGATATTGTCTTTAAGATAACATGTAGTAAGACTTATAAAAATGAAATCATTATACCTAAAAAAATATTTTTAAAATTCTTACAAAATTTTGTAATATTAAGATAACTCTTATCCATACTCATGAAAAATTTCAAGGTGGACAGTTATTTAGTTTAGAAGTTATGAAGCAAAATGCATTAAAAAGCAAATTTATGTATGTAAAATTTAGAATATTTACAAAAATTAATTTCAAAGCTTTTGCCTATGATCTCACATTTATAATAATTTATATTTTATATACATAATTTTACTTTAAATTATATTTTTCTACATATGTATGTATGTATGTATGTATGTATGCATGTATGTATACACTAACATAAATACACTGTGGATTTGTAATTATTTAAATTGTCCACATTAAGTATATCAGAACAATATGTTGTAAATATTAGTTAGTTAGTGAGCGTGTTAGTGTGTAACTGCTGTGCATTCAAGTAAAAGTAAATACATGTTTAATATATACATATAAGTGTATATTTCTGTGAACGACTTAATAGAAACTCAAGTTTGTTCCATTGCCAACTGTTTAAAGTAATTTAAGATTTTCCTTCTAATTTAATCAATAATTTAGTATAAGTATAAAGTTTTACTTAAATTTACAAGAACAAAAGCCAAATGTTTTATTAAATCTTAAATAAGTTTATATACATATAACGAAGTTTGTCTTCATATGTATGTGAACAAATTTAATTAAAATACCATAAACTAAAGGGTTACTTTAGTATTTAATTCATTGTTATTATTAGTGTAAATAGTTTTGGCAGAAATTTTAACATTAATTTTCTAAACAATTTATTATAATAATTACAAGTATATGACTTAAATTAATAAATGCTTCTAAACGTATGATTAATATTTTTGTCCTTATAATTAGCACTACGTATACGTTTGAGTTCTTCAATTATAAAACAGTTAATTTGACATAAATTTAAATACGTATTAAAAGCTATAACAAAATATTTGCAACAGATAATTATAATATACTTTTTTTTTGTGTAATGAGTGAATGCAAATAAATTATATTTTGAAATATATTTACCTTTCTGGTGAAAAAAATGTTTGACGGAAGAGTTTTGGTTTTTCTAGGAATTAAAAATTAAAATTTATTACAATTTACAGAAAAAGCCGGAGATTTTTAAATAAATAAAAATGAATTTAAACTTACTGCTTTATGACTATTTATATTAAAATTTTAAACTTTTCAATCCACACTAGTCCACGATCCCTGAATTTTGATCATAATTAGATAAAAAATAAATATATAAAACATATAACATTTTTGAGGACACTGATTATGATTCAATAACAAAAACATTAAAAATTCAAAATGGTGGTTCCAATATAGTAGCCAATTTTTTTAATTATTTGACGAAATTTTAAATAACCACATTTGAGACATTTATGATTTTTCCGAATTCGGAAAACTTAAAACCCTAAATTTTTCCACAATTAGAATGCTTGGTACACGTAAATTATATATAGCATCTACAAGGATTTTGTCTACGCTGATTACGATTCTATATAATTCAAATCAATATAGCAGTCAATTTTTTTTTATTATTTACGAAATTTTAAATAACCACATTTGACAGATTTATGATCCCTGAATACGAATATGGTTTTGATTTTCCGAACTCGGAAAGGTGAAGGCACTATGGCAGATCAAAGTGGGCTATAATCCCTAAATTTTTACCATAATTAGAATGGTTAGTGTACGTAAAAAATATATAACACAAACAAGGTTTTCGCGTATGTTGTTTACGATTCTAAAATATTCATCTAAGATCCTAAAAGTGTATATTTTCTGGATACTTATTGATAGATAAGTCGAAATAACAATGTCCATCTGTCCATCTGTCTAATGAAATCAGTTTTCAGAAAGCCCCAGTTATCAGATATATACGTTAAATACATATAGATAATAATCCTTAGAATGGCACTAGGTTAGGTTAGGTTAGGTTGGAAAGGGCGGCGCATTCACGCCTACACCCAGAGGCCAAACGGCCCATTGTGATCCCTTTATGAAAAGAAGAAAAAGAAAAAGAGAAAAGTGGAACCTATACCCAATCAATCAGTTATGATTGTTCCTAAGCCATTTTATCCCCATAACAAACCCTATGAGGTTGACAAGTCCTTTGCCATTAACCTCACCTAGTTCATGTAGTGTATGGCTTCCAAACCTACGCAGTGACAGCGTATGTGCTCCACTGTCTCTAGCTCCTCAACATCATCGCACGTTCTACAGAAGTCTGATGTGCCAATGTCCCACTTACTCATCATATTCCCTATTGAGAAATGACCCGTAACCATACCTACTATGACTCTAAGACTACCACGACTCATACCTCGAAGATGCTTGGAATCTGCCAGTTTTAAGCTAGGCCATAATGCCCTAGAAACTCTGCAGTCCGATCTGTCATTCCAGGCTCGATTCGTGTTGTCCAGAGTCCACTCCCCTATGGCCCTAAAGAAGGACCCAATTGGAATCTTAACAGATGACTCTATGAAAGACCTATCTAGCTCCGAGCCACTGCGAGCTAGCTCATCGGCTATTTCGTTGCCAAGAATGTCACAATGACCAGGAACCCAACATAGTCTCATCATATAGGAACCCATTAACCTTCTCAATTCCCTTCTGCACTCAAGTACCAATCTGGACCTAACAAAATGACTAGTCAGAGCCAATAACGCCGCCTGACTATCAACATAGATAGTAATCTCAGACCCCCGTTCAACATTCCCTGCAATCAAGCCGAGAGACTTATAAATGCCAAGAATCTCTGCTTGAAAGACACTACAACACTAGAATGGCACTAGCAAAAATCAAATAAATCGGTACATTAATGGCCAAAAAAAAACCGAAAAAGCTTCTAAAAACGTATTTGTTTTCGACTTTTCTAAGCCCTTGTATAAGCTAGCGGCTATAATTTTGCACAGAAAATTCGGAATCCTTTGGAATGTTTTTAGGGAAGAAATGAATAAAATCGATTCATTAGTTTTTTTTTTATATCCATAAACCTTAAACAACCGAGTTATAGGCAAAAATCTGAAAAAGTTGTTAACAATATACATACACTAACATAGTATATCAAAACATTGCAATGACTTTTAGTGTAGTAGTTTTCTGTATAAGCAAGCAGTAGTTGTTAATTATATGTACATACACAAGCAATTTGAATGAATATTTGAATATTCTTTAGTTGGAAATAATGAAATGTAATGATTCTGTTTGGTTGTTTTTTGTATAAACATCCCTAAAAGCAAAATAATACGAATGTGATTCGAATTCGTATTGTTTAGAAAAAAATTTTATTGCCGCAAAACTTCCACAATCATATTCGTTTGATGAAGTTTCGCCCATCGGGAGAGATTGTGCTTCACAGGCGATACATCTAAGCAATAAGACATCAATACGCCTGAAAGAAAAATAAGCAATATTGCTAGATAATCATCTAGATGAAAAAATAAAATGTTGCCAAATAATCTTCTGGAAGATATGTTAAATATATAGAAAAAATATCACAAAATAAATCTTGGAATAATATAATAAAGAAAACTTTTACATCTTTTAAATCATGCAAATTTTGAATTTTTGTTTTTGTTTTAAATGTAAGTTAGACGAATCGTTTTTACAGGCAGTAAGTTTTATTTTGTGTGTACATTTTTGTAGTCTAAAAAAATGCAGATTTCTTTTGTAAGTTTAAATGTAAAAATAAAAAGCATACTTAAGGTTTAAGTTATATTATTTGTCGGTAAGGTGGTGGAGTATATAAAAGATTCGGTACAGCTGAATATAGCGCTCTAACTTGTGAATTTAAAGGGCTGCATCGTACGAATTTATGAACGATTGCAAAAACTTGGTAACAAAGACCTCAGGAAATTTATCAGTATCATTACTTTAAAAATATCCCTTGGTACTTTTTGTCACTAGGCTTTGAGAATTATTGATTTTGAAGAAAAATCATAATGTTAACAAAAAAAACTCACTATTTTATATAAATATTTTTTAATTATAATGTCATAATTTTTCTATTTATCTAGGTATTTATTATTTACAATTCTTCTTTTATGTATGTATGTATGTACGCAGTATGTATGTATATATGTGTGTATGTATGTATGTATGTATGTATGTACGTATTTACATTCATTACCTAATTTTCTTTTGCCGAAAATTTTTATACTGATATTGAAAGAAATTTTATTTTTAGGAGTGTTTTGTAAGTACAAGTAGTAGTTGTACTTAGATCAAGTGTATTCAGGATTAGTTTTGATCTGATTACTCTTCAATCAATCCTTTTTATGCTAAGTACTTTTGACTCCGCCCCGTATTGATTTATTACGGATTACTCAATTTATTTTTTGAGTGCACCAAATTTATAATAAATAAAAAAATTCAGCAAAAATGTTTTGTAATTATTTTGACCTCATATTATTAAGAAACGGTAAGCTGCATTAATATAAAAATTTATAGGCACAAAACCTATAGTCTCTAGATTACACGCTTTTCATTCCTTCTACCTGAATTGGACTTATTGTCAAAAAATCGAACATGTGGCCCTGAGTCCAATGCTTTGTAAAATAAAATTTCTATTAATTTTTGTTTATATAAACTTTTGAATAACCTAAAAATTTATTATGAAAAAAGCTTTGAAAAAAATTGTTCTAGCTTAAGCTTATCTAAAAATTTTATATCAATAAAAAACCTCAAGTTACAATTTAACCTTAAACAAAAAAGTTGTCATTTCATCTTTCAGAGATTAAATCAAATTTTCATACAAATTGCAACAACTTTTAGGCTTAATAGAAGACGAAAAAAGAAATGAAAACCAACCATAAAAATAACAACTTTTCCGTTTTTATATAACTTCGATTAATATTTTTGATTTAGATTATTTTTGTAGGAATTGTAATGATCAAATCAACCGTGTCTGCAGTCAACCATAAATTAGCATCACAAAAAAAAGCCACAACAACCGTAACAAAAAGACAAAGGTTTTTTTTTGACTTCTGGACCATAAAAATCCGAAAAACGACAAAAACTGAAACGAAGAAAATAAATACATAAAAGGAAGCTTAAAAGAGATTTATAAAACTAAAAACAGAAGCAGCAATAAGAAATAAAAAGAAAACTAAGAAAATTCAAATATTAACAAAGAACTTCATTTATTGTTTTATTTTATCTTTTTTTTCTGGTATTTTGTTGTGTGATCCAATACAAGGGGCTTTTGAAATATTTGTTGGCAGGTGTAGGAGGAATTATATTTTGTGGTCAATATAGCAAAGAGTCGATTAAGATTGTTATCAACAATATAAAATACAACAACAATATTAACATTAATGGCTAAAATAAGTAAACAAAAAATACTATTAACTTTATAAATAAGAAGATTTTTTGTTGCTATTGTAGTAGTTTTTGTAAAAATACACCAAGACAGAGGAAAGATATTTTAACAAAAGAAAAAAAGTTAAGAATTAAACGTAAAATAAACAACAATAACAGTAAGAACAACAATAAGTCACTAAAGTAGCTAAAGAGAACGATGAAATAAATAAAAAAAAAATATTTTCTTACCGGATTATTTACACACTTAACAGAAACAGACATTAAAGTATGAGGGAAATTTCATGGCAGAGCAAATAAGTATAAAACGTTTTAAAGATTAAGAATTAAAAAATGAAATAAAATTAAAAGATTTGTTTATAGAGAAATTGTCACTTTATAACATATTTACATTACATTAAAATGCATTGGTTTGTGTGGAGACAAAAAATATTGCAAATGTATCCTCATAAAATTTAAGATCAATATGTTTTAAGTTAATAGTGTACATAATTTTTAACCTTTTATAAAAAAAATACAACATATGGTAGACAAATTACATCTAATACATAATTAGCAAAAAATTTAAATTTATTTCATTCTTAAGAAATTAAAGTTTTAATAAAATTTTCTATGATTTTATTTGAAATACTATTTTATTAAAGCTTGAATATTTTGAACATTTTCCATAGCAATTTAAATTTTAAGGCATCATTGGAAAGGTCTTATTCAATACTATTGATGTATGTATTCATTTAACTCTTTGGTTGCACAAGTAATATTTTGGGATTGCCGGCCTGTGATTGGTTAAGTTAATTTTTATGTCATATAAATAGTTAGTTAAGAAAATAAATGTCACCAAAAGCATACATTTATCACAAAATCTATAAATCCGTGTAAAAATCGTGACTAAATTTCAAAAATCTCTTTAGTTCGATTATTATTGTGGTTTTAAAGTAACCTATTACATTTTCATAAATTTATCTATATTTAAGTATTATAAATACTACCATGTGACTTATTTGCAAAAATTACTAACATAAGCTTATATATATATATTGAAAATTTTCCGAAATATATAAAATTATATGTTTGAGTAAGAAAATATGACAAAAATTGTTAGAAAAATCTTAATACTCCGCGATTGAAAAGAGACATAACAATTATTTAAGTGAATATTCCAAGCCTCAGTATGCTTCCATTACAATTTGATGTTAATTTTCTTTTAATGAAAATATTGATAGTGATATTAAAAGAAATACGTATTTTTATATGTGTTTCGAAATGTTCTAGCTCACGTAAATTTAAATATTCATACTCAAAACTTTTTTCGTGGGGCTCTTTAACGTACATATGTCAATGTTTAAAGGTTGACACTGTACTATGCTGTTACTGTGGCTGGTTGTGTTAAATATAATCAACAGGTATTCTGTTTGGGCTACCAAACTGAGCAGCACATTCCTAGCAGTAATGCTGCTATAATCTGGTGATGTTATAGAGCTATGTGACATACGGGATTCGTTCGAGAAACCGGTACGGTCATGAGCCAACGTCATGAATTGTTGTACAGCTGGTGCTATGGTTTCCGATGGCTGTAGTTACCGTAATTGGATTCGGTACGGAGACACTTGGTGAGGTCGTGGTAACGACTCTTGATTGGGTAGACCGTAGAACGTTTTCCATATTCAGTACGGTACCATAAACTCTTCCTTCGGATACTTGTGGATTACGATTTGAACGCGTTAAAACCATACTTCCAAAAATTGCAAAGTAAAGTTACAAAATTTACTTTACCAAATTCAACTTCTACTCAAAAATAATAACGCGAAAATGATCGAAGTATAAAAAGAAAAGCTTTTATAAAAAAAATACAAATAAAAAAAGGAATAATAAAAAAATAAAAATAATAATAACTCAATGATAATGCAAAGCTATTGAATTATTAAAAAAATAAAAAGAATGTAGAAAATAATAATAATAAAAACGATCATTGTTTCAAGTTTTGCAACAATTTTTATAAAAAAAATAAAAAAATAATATGATAAACGAAATAATGAAAATAAAAAAAAATAAAAACTAAACTGGAAAATCAAATAAAAAGATAATCAAAATAAATTCCTTCCAACTGGAAAGTAATAAAAAAAAATTGTAAAAAAATATAAAAAGAAATGCTGGGTAACAATAGGGTTTTCAGGATAAAGAGGATAAGCCAAGTAAGTAATCAAATATGAAGGTAAGTTCTAATGAATTTAAAACTCTCGATGCAATACTCTAATTTTTCTTTATTTTCTATTTCCAGTTCCCTTTGGTGAACGATGGATTCAGCTTCATCAGTGCTCTAGCTTAGATCTGTTGTGGAGTAACTCGGTTATGGTTAGGAAACCAAAATTAACTCAGAACTACCGACAACAAGCCTACTATCTGAGAGTGATTTTCAAAGCAAAATTTCAATGAAGCCGAACGAAATCTATTGCGAAAAAAAAACAAATATTTGGAGCAAATTTGCTAGCTAGGGTTGTAGCGGTGCGGACTATCGACGTTTCTAAACATCACGCAGTCTCTACTCTTGTCCAACCAACAAATTTTGGAACATTCTCTACTAAAACGACTACCATTGCTGTCGAAACGCGAAAGGCACTATAACGTGCAGTTCTTTCTTGCAGCCTCAGGTGAGTTATTTTAATATAGAAAAATCTATTGAAATTACTAATTGAACATAATTTACCAAAACAGGTCCCTAAACCTACCGCTACGTCGCTACGCGTTGAGGCCTCTTAGCTGACTCAAACGGGACTTACATAACTTGTAGGCACGGGATCTGCCTAAAAATAAACTAGTGGACTGGTTCACTTCGGGCCCCATATTGGGCGCCATTTTTTGTACTGTACTGTTACTGTGGCTGGTTGTGTTAAATATATTCAACAGCTGTTCTGTTTGGGCCACAAGACTGAGCGACGCTGGTATCTGGCGGAAGCCGGGCTAAAACTTGCCGGATGGGGGTGGAGTTCTTGCTCGTCTGATAGCCAGTAGCCTAGTACACGAAAAAAATATACCAGCTAAAATAAAGAAGAAAAAATTTATTGGGTACCCGAAGTGAACCTTATTTTACCTATAAACTCAAAACCAAAGAAAAAAATTAAAACAATCCTCATGAGTGTAGCACACCTTCCTATTGGCGGCTGTTTTGCCAACTTTTGGGCCCTCCCTCTAAGAATCCATAGGGATTCCACCTTCTATGACTTTTAAATCATCGCAAACTCACCTTGGTTTAATCCCCTTACCCTCCTATCATTTTACCCGAAAATGAGTTATTTACTCATAATGAAAACGCAAAAAAATTTCCTTAAAACATTATAAATGTGTAATTTTATTGAAAAATTAAAGAAAAATAAGTTAATTCATATTATATTTTAACCAGATTATGAAATCAATATAAATTAACAGAAAAAAACAAAAATATTTAATTATTAATAAAAATTATCAAAATTATTTAATTATTAATAAAAACAGTACAAATATTAAATTTAAAGGTAACATCTTCTATATTTTCTTTTATAGGTGATCTTCTCAGGAAGCTGCCGTCCGTCCGTTACGTATCCTAAGTCCTAAATTTGGTCCTGTTCAGGTAAGTAATAAAAGTATTTAAAAATATATATCTCCTTTTCTTTTTTTATATTTTTCTCCGGTAAGGAAAACACTAAAATAATTGCGACAAATTACCCTACCTCCCGAATCCTAAAATATTCGTCCGTTTCGGTCATGTGTTTTTTGTCCGTTATTTTTTTATACTTTAAGTTTTCTCTTTTTTATAGGTTTTGTTTTAGTTTTTAAGTTTCTTTTCAAATTATTATTTTTTTTTTATTTAACTTTCTTTTCAGGTTTCACGTTCTTATTTTATTTACTTTTCAAGTTTATTTTTAATTTTTAGGTTTTAATAAAAAAAATTGTTTTCTTTTTATTTTCAGATTTTCTTTATGGTTTCTTCACCGTTTAAAAATATATTTAATTGCTTTCTTTCTTTTCAGGTTAAAATACATTTTATTGTTATTTAATTTCTCGTTTAAAATTTTAACTTTTTAATTCTGTTTTTTTTTTCGTACTTTTAGATTTTTCTTTAGTTTATATATATATATATATATATATATATATATATATATATATATATATATATATATATATTTGTTCTATTTTATTTTTAAATATTAATAAATTTCCCCTTTTTTTATTTCATTTCTAGTTTATAAATTTAGTTATTTACACAAAATTTAGTTCCTTTTTAAGTTTGTTTTAACTTTTAAACTTTTTAACTTTTAAGTTTTAGTTTTTTAAACTTAAAATTTTAGTTTTCTTAACCTTCAAGTTTTAGTTTTTTTAAACTTTAAATTTTAGTTTTTTCTTAACTTTTAAGTTTAAGTTTTTTTAATGTTTTTTTTTACTTTTGAGTTTTAGTTTTTTATATTATAACTTAAGTTTAAAATTTTTATTTAAATAAAGGTTTTTTTTTAAACAAAACAATTTTAGTTTTTCCACTTTTCTAATTTTGATTTCTTTTTATTTAAATTTTATAATTTTGCTGCTGCTGATGTTGTGCCACTTGTCACATCTTACCTCTAGGTGTTGAAAATATAAAAAGACCGACATTTTGCTTCCATCTTTCCATATCACCTCGCCCACGCCCCAAGTTGTTTTCTCCAGCTTTTTCTCCAAAAACCTTCCAGTTATAAGCGACTATATATTTTTTCTATTTTGTGCTATTATTTATTTTTTTTTTTTTTACAAGTTGACAATTGTCAAAATGATGTGTTGCCAACTGTTTCTTTTCTTTTCGCACCCTGCGTGCGATAACACGATAACACAGTGAATGAAAAAATTTATGATATACTGTGCAATAATATACATATGTACTTATGCAGGTACAAAGAGTATACGTATATAAATTTGCCATTTTGCTCAAATTTAATTTCTACATTTTTTACTTAAGATCCAATAAAGAATCACTTATCACTTACAAGTTAGGTAAAAAAATCAACTGAGCCATTCGTAATAGATTTTATTCAAATCAATTATAAATTAGTTTTAATAGCAAAAATCAAAAATTCTGCTGATATTTGTTTCCTATTTTTTTCTTAGCACACTGACAACACTTTCTACGAATAAAAAGTAATACTTCGGCATTCAAAATTTGTTGGCGTGAATCGCTTTTTCCAGGGGGCCTAAAAGTTATTTCTTAAAAAGAAAAATCTTAAAATTTAAAATTTATATTATAATTGCACACATTAATAAATTTTATGGAAAATCATCACCACATTCAAAAACTGACAATATTATTATCAGTAGCTGAGTTACACATAAAAATTAATTTTGTTAAAATAACATAATTTTTTTAAAATAATAAAAAAGATACTAGACACGATTTTTATATTATGATAAATTTTGTTAACTTTAACATTCTTTATTTAATGACGAAAAAACTAAATTGATATCATTATTGGTTTAAATGTTACAGATATTTAAATCAAGCGAACCTTTAATTTTTACTTAATATTTTTTCAAATATTTTTAATAACTAATGCTGATAATGCAGAGAAAAAATACAGTTATAATGACCATAATTTAAGATAACATATTATGATGATTGGAACACATGATCACAGCTAAAAATAGATATGATCAAAACAATAATTGTTATGGTTCCATCTTATCACATTATTATTCCATCTTATCAAATTATTATTCCGCCTTATTATATATTAAAGTAAAACATTATTTCAAAATTACTATTATTATTATTACAAATCGCTTATTGAGTCCAGTACATTTGTTAAAAATAATAGAAAAAAATTTTTCTTAATCATAAGCAATTCTTTATATATTATCTGTACATTTATTTATTTATACCATCGTATATTATGCAAGATAATATGAGATATTTTTTATTAAGTAAACCCTTCAATCAATATCGCACCAAAATAACAAAATTTATCCACTTTTATTAATCCATGTATAAACTAAATGAGAATTACAATGAGGATGGAAAACAAACGTTAAAACAAAATATATTAAAAAACATACAAGTTCTGGATTTTTCAACCATATTTGTAACATTTTATTGTTTATTAATAAAGAGAATAAAATATTGTTGTATTGACAATGACATAAGCATGCCTTTTCTCTACGTTTACGATTATTTTATTTATTTATTTTCTTTTTTTTTTTTTTTCTTTCTTGATTATGAGAAGTTTTTATCTATTTTGGCATTTGGTCGCGGTTTTTATGAAATCCTAAATTTAATTTAGAGCACTAACTTGTCAATCAAAAACTACCTGTTAGAATTTTACTCCTTAATATTTTTAGGATATTATTTTAAGAATAAACTTTTTAATTACTTTCAAACATAATTGTATTGTATTTATTGCTTTTAAAATTTAAATATATGGAACACTATTGCTATTTTTGTCATGTTTATTAAATTTATAATGACTAGTGTCGTATCAATAAGATTTTATATCTTGTAACATTATGATTATTGATAAAATAAATAAATAAATAAAAACTAATGTTCAGTAGCCCTTTTAATTTCTACACCAGATAAGTATTTTTTTATTTTAAGAATATTTTCGGAGTAAACTTTAAAAAAATAATGAGAAACTATTACGATGAGTCAATAATCTCTTTCCAAGAATATTTTATAACGAAATCATTTTTGAGATTACTCAATTGGATTTTTGTTCATAAATTCTATAAACTTCGCCCTTGATCTTAAGATAAATCTATAAATCTTGATAGAACCCTGCTATGAGTCACACTTTGTTAATTTTTAAGCTGGACCTTGGATGTGCATAAGTAATATGCCTTTATATATAAGTATCTCGTTTTCTGCCGAAATTACACACGAAAATAAACTATAGCAAGTAGTACTAATGTGCTTTATTTAATTGTATGACTTTTTTGGGCACCCAAAAATGTTTAAGTAAAATCAGAAAATTTTACAAAATTTTTAAAAGTCTTCATGCAGTCAAACATTTTAATGTGCCCCTCCGTCCATGCAACATTAAAGTAAAAAAAAAAAAACGAAAACAAAAAAATTCACGCAGGAAACCGATTTTCTGAAAGTAGTCCCGTAAGTGTGCCTGGCGAAAAGCTGTAACTTTTTCAAAATTCACGCTTATTTCGATTTAGAAACACAAAAATCTGTTATTCACTAGGGCACATTAATGGAATATATCACAATCGAAGCAGAACTATCTGGTTTTTAAATATATGACATAAAATTTCATCTTCATGGATGAGCGCACATACAGTGTCCAAAAAGTAGAAAAATATTAAAATAGCTAAAATTTTGGGTTTCAGAGTTAGACCTCTCTAGCAGCAAAAATTCTAACTTGTGCGAGAAAACATCAAAAATATAAAAAAATGTGTTTCGATTACATTTTTCTAATTTTTCAACTTTGAAGATCTATAACTAATAACAATAAAAACCGTGGACCACAAAATTTTTAAATTTAATTGCATATTATTATAGCATTAACTCAGTTTCATTGATTTTAAAATGTTTGTTAAAATGCCCATACATGTACATTAGTATTATAACTTTTTTTGGACCTTATATTAACACTGCGATTTCACAGAAATTTCCCAGAATTTTTTGTTAAATTATTTGATTATATAAATTAACCCTACTGTACATATCTGGATACCTTTTTGATTTTAAAATGCTCGCATTTCTTCAATAATGAAGATGTAGTCACGAAACTTCCGACAGTCGCGAGTAGACTGAAGATACCTCAATTTTGTTAACCTGGTACACATACAAAGTTGATACCTATAGGAGTCAATACCCAATGTACTTCGGTAAACCCAGATTATTTTCATGTGTTTTGCGCTACAATTAACTTGTCTTTACAGTATTTATTATTTTTATTGATTCATTTAAAATCGAAATTTAAAATTTTTTGTTTAAACTAGTGAGTAAACTTGTCAGCGCCGGGCAAAAGTTTCATTATATAAAATCTGGATCCGTTAGGATTTGAAGTAAAACTAGTTCAATAAGTAAGCTAATTTTGAACTTTTTTAAGTTATTTAGGAGCTCCAGAAAGAGATATATGTGACAACCTACAAATCATAATCACTATTTTGCTTCAGTCTTTATGATTATGATAATGATGGTCAACCATTTTTACATCCTTCAATATTGGCCGTAGGTTTTATGAATTCTTTTTAGTTTTTTTTTTTTTTTTTTTGTAAGTCACGTAAAAATTTCTGACATTTCTGCTACAAAATACCATACTAAGGCTCAAGCTGTTGATATTATTTACGCTATTCATGAGCGGACACGTAAACTTTCAATATTGTTCCTCCAAAATTGGATGTTCTGCCATCATCGACAATAATATTTAGGATTGCAAGAAAGTTATACTCGGTCTTAAACAATTTTCGAAGAGGATCTTATACGAAACCTGTGCTCAATAATGGATCAAATCAGTGCCATCAGTGACAACATTCTTTAGTATTGTAATAACATTATAGTCGGGATTGACCAATTTTTGGAGGGTTTCTTATATGAAACCTGTGCTTTATTTTGGATCAACTTTTGTTATAAAGTTTAAAAATACAATTTGTACTTTTTAGAATCTTATATGTACAGAAAACATAGTGTTTACCAACACTAATTTATGCACTTTTTAATGATTTTCGGAAGTAGGCCTTATATGAATGCTATAGATATCTGAAGGGCGAGCCTAATAAAAATTTTATATTGTGCCTTTTTAAGTTTATAAAAATTATTTTGTAAAATTAAATAGGGTTTTTAACGTATATGAAAGTTTTATATCGACTGAAATATATAATATTTCAAAAATTTATGAGCGTCGAAATCCTATTCTTGGAGAAAATTTTTATGGGAACTAGATTATAAGAAGTAACCATTGTCATCTAATTTAAACAAGGTTCTCTCCTGCATCATATAAAGCCAAAATTCATCAATTCTCTAAAAAATTGCGACTTGCAGCTTCATTAAAATTTAATATGGACAGAGAGACAGACGGAAATCGTGAACATATTCAAATCTGTTTTCTTTTAGTTCTATAATTAATTAAATAATCTCAGTAAATAGTTACATAAAATTATAAATTTGTTTTACAAAATCAACGAAAACCATACTAAGGTACCGGGTACCGGATATTGACTAACGTTAATTTCTTTTTGGGTATGTACCACGGGATTAACAAAAGATTAAATCATTTATTTTACATTAGGTCAATAACAGGTATTGGATGTAAAAAGTCGATTTTTAAAGCAAATAAAATTACATTTAAATAATGATATAATTTTGTTGCCTCCATTTCAAAAGGTACAAAAAAAACGTAATGGTTATTAACAATATTTTATTTTTGTTGTTTGTGAGTGTGAAAATATTTTAATATTTTCAAATTATAAGGTTTATTATATGTTCGTTGTAAATCTTTTATCATTAAGATATATTATATATGCAAAAATTAAAAAAGGGTACTTTTTCAATATAAAACATTTTGTTTGCAACATTGAATTTCCACATACATTCATAAATAATACAAAAATTATATTTTGAGCAAGTAAGTATATTAAAGACAAAAGTACTAATGTCTCAGCCATTTAAAAGGACTTTCTATAAAGTTCACTATTTCTTATCTTGTGTTTAAAATTAAACGCAGAAGGATATAGATTATGTTCATTATAAAATAGTTATCTCTTTATTTTTAGAAGAAATTATTGAAATGAAACAAAATTGACATAACAGGTTTATTTCCGTACTTTTTGGGTAAAGTACGATAAATGAGTAAAAGCTAATTTTCTCCCACAAAAATACAACAACGTATAAAAGTACGGGAACACAAAAAACCAAATTGTTTACCCAGAAATAAAACATCAAACTGTATAAATAAAACATCAAAATTCTTATATGAATGTAATTTTATTTTTCAGCATATTTGAATCTATTTAATTTTTTTAAATTAAACTTTCCTGTTAGCAACAAAAATAAATAATGTTTATTCATTTTTGTTCAAATTTTTTATTGTTTTGTGCAAGAATAACATAATTCTCTCAATATAGCTCTCATTTGCAGAATTCTCGAGTACGGGAACGCTTTTCGGTAGCATCGGGATCCCACGTGCTCCCAATTTAGAGTACGGGAACAATGCTAATATTTCCTTTTGCCTCCAAATGGCTCTTTATCATGACTTTAAAGTTTGTGTTTTATTCGCTTTAATTTTTAAAGTATTAGCACTGAATTTGCTATAAATCAGTATGCCTAAAGTTTATAAATTCCTTTGAAAATGGAAAATATTAATAAATGCAATTATTTTATCTGCCTATTAACAAATTTGTGAAAAATATTGTTGCAAGTAGTTAATCTTTGTAAAAGAAAGATACTTTTTATCATGTAATTTTTTTCAAAATGTAAATGTTTTTTAAAGAAGTAATTTTGTAATAACCTCATATGTAACATAATGTTATATATGAGGTTATAGGTTAGGATTTTTACTAGATTTGTGCTACTAGGTTAATCTTCCATAAACTGGTTTTTCTCCAAATATTTAATATTGAATCTGTATATAAATTCAAATTTCTCTTTTATTTTAAGTTTTGTAAAATTATAAATGAGTAGTTAAATTTTATATTTAAAAATTTTGACCTCTCTAAAATTTTCTCAGTAGAAAATGTACCAATAAAACTTCCTATTAAAAAAATATAAAGAAATTAAATATGGATCTTTTTAGATATACTTCACTGAAGAAAATTCTTACAAAAAATATGTTAATAAAAAGATTTCAAATTTGTATATGGCATCTCAAAATACAAGATTTGACAAATCCACTGCAACAAAAATTATTTTGATATCTTTTATATAACAAAACTTATGGTCATTTAGTTAAGTATGTTAGTCACTTTCAAAGCTATATAGTTGCCTCAGTTCTCCAAATAAAACTGAAAAAAGCTATTTTTACATGCCTCTGTATTCTCCTCTATACATGCATCAAATTTTATCTAAATCGGTAACCAAGGGTCAAATTTTTTTTAAATTTAAAATGGAATTACCCAAATGCACAAAGAAATGTAATATAAATACGCAAACAGCATTTTGCACAATTGAACCAACTCATATACAAGTTATTTTTAAGGTCATAAACTGCAATGAAATCAGCGGAATAATTGTAATATGATGCCCGTTTGCAGTGGTGGTATTCACTTATATTTGCAATTCGTTGCTAACTTACATAGGCAAGTAAACACATTATATGATACAACTACGTACTCAGTTTTTCATTTCGTGTTCGAATATAATTCTGACTGAAATGAACTTAAATTTTAAAATTAATATTTTTTTATATTTCTTTATTTTCTTTTTTTTAATCTGTTAATTGCTCAACAGTGCCGATGTGGGCAATTCCAGATAAAGTTTTTGTTTTCACCTTTAGGTCTTTTATAATATCATAAATGTCCTTCAAACATTTTATGCTTAAATATCCTTGTGGTTTTCTATATACATATATATATATATATATATATATATATATATATATATTACATATATAATTTTTTTCTGAATTCTTTTGCTGAAGAAATGAACTCAGTCAGTCCATTAGTTATAAACATATCGGGCAAAACGCACTTCTGAGCGATATCCAAGTCCTGAATAAGCTACAATCACAAATATTGTTTTTGTTTTTTTTTTTTTTTTTTTTTTTTAATCAACCAAATCGGTTTATAAACAACTGAGTTATTAGCAAATATGTTTTTTTTTTTATTTATTTAAAGCAATACTTCCCTTATAGTTGTTGTTTTCATGGGTACTAAATAACAAATATAACAATAAACTATGGCATATTTTTATATATATAACTTTTTGTAATCTATGTAAGCTAGAGTCGTTGTTTTTTCACAGTAAATGCGGAAATTTTTTTAAGAATAAATATATCCAATATTAACTGAGTTATAGGCAGAAATGCGTTTTTAGATTTTTTGAAGCTCCTATATAAGCTATGGACACCATACTTTTTTTAATTTAATATTGTGCTACATTTGTAAACTATTTGTTCTGCATCGAAGTGATTATATCTTTCTTCAATATGTGCGAAAGTTTGTGAAATTTTAAAGTATTAAATTTGTTTGCAACCCTACTTCATGTAATAACTAATATTTACTTTATATTTTAAATTTGATATGAAAATTACATTTAATTTTTTTTTTTTAACTTTCACTGTAATAGTTCTTTAGATGAGAAAATTTATATTTTCTTTGTATGGGGGCCACCTCTCTCCCTGGACCTATCCTTCCCATTTTCATTTAGTGTCAATGCGATATGATACGATAAGTGTTCTCACGAAATTGGAGGGCTCTCACTGTAATACTTCCTTTGACATGCAATAATGGGTATTTAGGAACACAGAGAATAACTCTGTAGAAATTTTAAGTAAATTGGTTCATCTGTTTTAGAGTTTTATAAAGTGGGCGTAAAATATGGGCTTGACATCCGATCGAGATCCAACATATCCTATAACATTGTACAGTGCAAGCACTATCAGTGCATCAAATTTCATGCAAATAGCTTCATTAATAGCGTACAAAATTTAAAAAATAGATTTTTTTTAAAGCAGACATAAAATGTGAATGTGACGTCCAATCGAGATCTATCATATCCTATAACTACCGTCTGCGCGGGTACTATCTGTAGGTTAAATTTCGTGAAAATCGGTTCAGTCGTTTAGACGTGATTGGTACACGAACAAACAAACAAACTTACTCTTCATTTTTATAATATATGTATAAAGAATTTATAAAATCTTGATTGTATTTCAATGTAAATGATTTAATGTTTTTATATTTTGACATAGATATAGAATAGGTAAATATATTTACAACTACATCCTATATAATGTATTTCATTTTCATATAACATATCTTAACATGGGTGAAGGGTATATAAGATTCGACACAGCCAAATATAGTACTTAACCTTGTTTATACTTATACCATCTAAATGTCCATTTATTCTTATATCAATATACATTCTCATGTGAAACGTAGCACTTTGATTTGTTTGTTTTTATATAACAGCTTTCAAGAAGGACACATACATTAAAACATTTTCATTAAAAAAAAATCAGAGACGTAAATATAGCAATATTTCTAAAGGGAGAAAAGTTAATAATAACCAAAAATAAAATAAATTTATATATACTTTTAGGTAAAATAAATGGTCCATATAAAAAAAACTTTATATCTAAAGGGTTTCAATGTTGATAATTTTCTTTGTAAACGCTTCTGCCTGTACATGTGTTTATTTTTATATCTATTAAATAGTAGAAAAACACACAATGTTATTTTTATATTTTCAATTTCTTTTGTCCAGGAGAAAAGATCCCATGTATGTTTATTTACTTTCACATGGATACGAAAACATTTAGTAACATAAACTTATGGATATACATATATTTTCTAACATACAATCACTCATACTCTTGCACATGATAATGTTTATTTTATAAGTAAGAATATACTTAAAGGACATTTAAGTGTTGAAGTTGAAAAACTGAATATCTGTGTAGATATAGTAGTGGTCAAAAACATTCGGAAATATGTTTTTAGCTATTTTTGTGGTACTTTTTAAAGTTTATTTTTGAATTTACTTAGCAACTAAAAATAAACCAACAAAAACTAATAACACGTTGCATAGTCTTCTTGGGGGCATTATAAATCACTTTTAAAAGATTTCCAATATAACCTCAAACTATTTAGCTATAATAAAAAAATTACTTTGGGCATGCTTTTGTTCAAATGTAGGCTTAATTTTGTTATTATATTCTTGATTTTTTTTTAACTTTTTTGGGAAGTAGAAGAATCGATTTTTACTCGTATACATTTTGGTACATTTTTACGAAATTTTTAAAACATATTTAAAACTATAAAACTTTTCCACGATTTTTAAAGTTTAACTGCAATTTATTATATTTTTTCTATAAAAGCCTATACAATGATGCAATAATTAACAATAAAATTTCCATACATTTCTAATTTTCCCTAAAAAATTAGGTATCAAATAAAAATATGAAAAATACTTTGTCATAAAATATTTTTAAATAATGTTTAATAACTATTTTTAACAACTTTAAAAACATTATTCATAAATGTATTTGAATAAATAAATAAATAAATAAATAAGTAAAAAGATAATAAAACTATATCTGAATAAATCATTATCAGTAAAGGACGCCTAAAAAAATGTATTTAAAAATACATACACTTAACTTTGCACTTAATTTTTCTATTTATAAAATTAACTTAACTTTAACTTCACTTTTATATTAAAATTACTCCAAATAAGCGTTACCGTTGAGAATTTTCAAAATGTCAAAAAACGAGGATTTCCAAAAATGAAGTCGCCAAAAATTGGTTTAAAAAACTTCAACACCTTAAGAACTCCTCAAAATTTGTTTGTTTGATAGACAACAACAATCACAAGGGTTTTTCAGTTTAAGAAAAACTGCTAAATACAATTTTATCAAATGCAAAATAATTTATTTATTATATTTTTTTTTTTTTTTTTCATAAAAATAGCTAGCATAAAATTCTTTTTTCTTTTGTACGTGGTCTTCACTCGGACTTCAGTCTTACAAATCTCCGCCTAATAAATTTAAGACTAAAAGTGCTAACCTTAAGTCAGTCGAATAATTTATTTTTTATTAGTGATAATTTATAAAAAAGACATTACGCCGAGACAGTGCTATGAGCCAAAGTAAAAATATAAATTAGGATATAAGTATTCATCTAATGTATTTTTTAATTCCCCCAATACGGTGCAAAAAGATTCGGCATTTTATGTTTTAAGTACACGTTCATAAATTTTGTCTTTAGCTTTAATTTCAGTTCATTTATAAATTCTTCGGGCTGTTTTTTACATCACCATATTTTGAAACGATCTCAAAATAATTAATTTCTTCGCTGGAATTAATATAAAATGGGTGGAGATATTTTAATAACTTAGTTTCACATCATTTGGCACATGGTCTTAAAAAGTCGCCATTAAGTTCCATTTTAAAAAATGGGCCAAAAAAGTGACCAGGTGGTTGCAAAAAGGGGGCAATTGGCGACTAAAATGGTAATGCTGGTCCAAGGTAAGCTATGCAATATAATAGATTTCGTATTTTTAAACTTTAACCATAGATTAACATAGATATGAAACTCCCTTGTCAAAAAACCTAAGTCTAAGGATGTGTTAGTAAAAAATTTAATTGAAAACAAAAGAAATTCTACTACGTGTGTCTTTTTGAGTATTTTGTTTTTTTCAATTGAGTTTTTTTAGATTCATGTCTATGTTAATCTATGATTAATATGATTTTAAAGGAGTAATGCCATTTTGTACTTTTTTTTTAAATTTGTACTCTTTTGAGTTTAATTTTTTTAACAGGAGCATATTTGAATAACTGCAGTTAGGAAGGAGAGTATTATTCTGAACACGAGACACCATCTGAATATAATATAATTTAGTTTAATTTTTTTATTTTCTTACTCTAAAATCCTTTATTTTTTAACCACAGCTTCTGCCTTCTGCAGTTTCGATTCTTTCAATAGCCCTATCAGTTAATCCAAGTTGACTGCTTAGTGAACAAAAAACCTCTAATTAATAATAGTTTATCTAAGAAATCCATAGTTGGAAAGAAACGAGAGGTTCATTTTAATATTTTTAAATCCTTCAACACAGGTGTACTTTGTCTTACAAGTGTCCGTATATATGTCCATCTGTAGGTTAAAATCAGTTTTTAGAAAGCTCCAGTTATCGGATACATATGTTTTGTATATCAAATTATAGAGAATATTCCTTAGAATGACGCTAATAAAAATCAGCAAAATCGGTCCATTAATGAATGGGATATCGGCAGAAAATCAAAAAAGCCTCTGAAAACGTATCTTTTCTAATTCTCTATATAAGCTATCAACTTCCTTTTTCAGCAGAAAATTTGGCATCTATTTTTGGAATGTTCTTTCGAAGAAATAAAAATAATCAGTTCATTAGAAAATGTGATATTGTTCAAAACGCATTTTTGGACCTTGTGGAGCTTCTATATACGCGTTGTAATTGTAAATATTTTTCTAAAAAAGTTTATTAACCAAAAGAAAAAAATACTTGGGTAAAAAACAATCATAACAAACATTTGCGATTTTTAAATAAAGACAATTCTTAAAATTTTGCTCGGAAACCCTTAACTAATACCATCAAACATTGAAAATATCACAACTTTTGATATAAACTTCAAGTTTATAAAAAATTTTCTATGTTCAACATAAAACCGCCATAACTTTCACGCCCCCTGCACAAAATTATTAACGCGAACTGATTTTACGCATTCGAATCACTTCGTATAAATGGATTTTTGAAAGCCTAAGATAAAAAGGTTTTGATAATGGCCCATATATTTTTATTTAAAATTGAGTTTACCGCGTTTCGGCATTTTATTTTGCAGAATATTTATTCAATTAACTTAATAATTAAGAAAAAATTATTGCCTAAAATTTTTCAAACAACACTATTGTTTGATTTTATATAAAGATTTAATCAAGTGATTAATACATTCAATCATTTTAAAATTTTTATAAATGAATTTGAAAATCTAAAGGAAAAGAAGAAACAAAATGATATTTTTTTTCTATGATTGCAAATTTTAAAAACTAACTTTTATACATATTTTGAGAAATTTTTTTCTTTTTGTCTCTCTCTAGGAGATAAATAAATTTGGGATTTGTCAGGAACAATAGCTAGCACAGATATTATATTATTTTATCTGACGCTTATTTATCGTTAAAAGTCTTATTGAATTTTCAGGTGTCTCGTCGTTGATGGCTTATGCCAAGCAACGAACAGGCAAGTCGGTGAAAGGTAAATATTTATATAATGGAAAGAATAATAGTTACTAATGCCTATTTTTTCTTTCTTAGAGTCACAATTTCATAGAGGGTGCAAATAATGGAAATTTAAGATTAAGTATGAAAGATTTGGAATCTAAGAAGCCACTGCCAATTGAAGACCACGCATTTTAATATAATATGAAAACTCAAAAATCAAAGAAACAAAATTTATGAAACAAAAAATAAAGGAAAAAGAAAATATTGCTTAAAAAATACAAAACAAAAATCAAATAAAATATAATGAAAACAGTAATTTAATGATATAGTTGATTGATTTAATTAAAATATTTGTTTTCGATTAAGTAATTTTTTATTCATTCAATTAACGCATTTCTTAAAGTTTGTATCTTTTCCAGTTATCTTCCTAATTAAAATTCTAAAAGCGTTTAATTGGAAAAAATTATTATTTTCGATATATTACAATTTTTAGTAATTGATATAATCATTTTTGAGATAGATACAAATTTAAATATTTTTTTGTTTGGATGGATTATTTTGGTGATTAAAATAATTTTTTACTTTTTTCTGTGTAAGTAGAGATTTTCAGAAAACTAGCACTTAATATTATCAATTTAGGAAATTTTAATGAATAAAATAATAACTTTTTGTTAGAACTTCTACTGGTAAAATGTTCGTTTCCTTATTAAAACGCCTTTGATCAGCTATCATATAATTAGTGTATTCAAAAAAATCGACATTAAAAATACCAGTTTTCGAATTATTCAAAAAATTGCTTAAAAAAATCCGGTTTCGAATACCCTTTTACTTAAAAATCGGTTACCCGCTTTTTACTAAAAATATAAATATTTTTAAAATGTTTATTATTTTTACTAAAGACAGAACACTTACTGCATATGTTATTTGTAATGATAAATAATATAAAAATAAAAACTCATATCGCTCTTCTACATTTAGAGAATTATGCTCAAAATTTGTATTTTCTTTTTTTTATTTACTGAAGTTTACCTTGTTATGGGTGAGGGAAATTTTTCTTATTTTATCCGTTTCAGACAATTTTAAGAATTTTGGCATCGATTTGTTTTTGCATCTTTTAGTCTTAACAGCATATTTTTTCATATTTTTATTTAGCAGCATATTTTGTCATATTTTCATAGAAAATTATTATTCTAGATCATATTTCAGCAATTTAAATGGCATATTTTTGCATATTTTATACTTAAGAGAAAAGATTTGCATATTTTTCACCCAATTTAATTTCAAATAAAAATTTTGTTATACTGTCACATACGTTTTTCAAATCTGATTACCTAATAATTTGCTTCCTATAAATTGATAGATGTTGTAATTTCCTGATGCCATGTATTAGCTTTGAATATTTGAAAGGGCAAAAAGAAAATATTTTTAGCAATTTCTAGTAAAAATCAAGTTAGTTTTATCATGAATAGTTTAAAATTTAGACATAAGATATAATATTTTAAGACCATATATTTTCCGATTTTAGGAGCATTTTTTATTTTAGGTCATATTTCCTTTTGTTTTTGAATTTAAGAATTCATACAAACATATTCTTAATGCAATTTCACTGAATTATATTAAAAGTTATTATATTATGACTGTTGCCCTATCACTTCCATTTGGCTTTTGACAAAGTTCATCAATATAGCTTTAATATAGTAAAAAACTTTGTTCTTCTGTTTTGTAAATCGATTAGAAAATGTAAAACTGATTAAAAATTTATGGAGTGATGAGATCTTTAGTGAAGATCAAAACAAGTTTTTGTATTATATAAAAATTTAGAGGGTCTTTCCAAATTTTTCAAAATTGCTATATGGTGTACTTAAGAGGTTCGAAAGTCCATATTAGATCGTTTTTCTAGTGAAAATATAGTGTCATTTTTAGCAGCGTGTGTTTAGTTAATATTTTTTTTTTTTTTTTTTTCATTTTGTTTATATAAATAAAATAAAAATATAGAGTAATTAAAATGAAAACTGAACTTTTTACCAAAAAAAAAAAAAAAACTATTGCTAATAATTTCTTTTTAGTTGCAAAAGTTTTGACCACCACTTTACGTATGATAGTGAGTATTTGGAATCTTGTATTTTTAGAAGTATTTCCAAAACATGTATACATGTGTGCGTGTTGTTTTATCATTGAGAGAGGGAGAGATTTTGTGCACAAATGTATGTGTATTCTCAAGAAAAGATGGACGTGATTTGTAAGAAACAAAAATGTATTTTTTCTCTTCAACAAGTCAATATTATTTTTAGAATTGCTTATTTACCGTATGTTCTTATGTAGTACATATAAAGTTGGAATCAAGGCAGGAAACCGAATCAAATAACGATAACGGTTTCGATAAGGGTATTTTATATGATAACGGGAATACCGGCACCAAAACAAAATTAATTTTTATTCGAAAAATAGCAAAAAAATAAATAAAAAAATAAATAGTTACGTCTTTTATTTGTTTTTAATTAAAATTAATTTAAAGAAACTATAAATTACATATATATATATATATATATATATATATATATATATATATATATATATTATGTTATTTTGTGCTTGTTTATATATTGTTATGTATATGAGAAACGTCACTTAAGATAAAATTGCTTTCGCTATAAATCCTAAACGGTACTTGGTACGTCAATAAAATGTTTACAAATGATGTACATGATTCTGAATAATATATTTTCATCACACAGAAAAAATTTTAGCTAAAAAATTATAAAGAAACGTCTGTTTGAAAATATTTTGAGCTTTTATAAATGTCTTTCATCGTATCTATTAATGCTTTGTTTGATTTTAATTTTATTTCCAACACTGTTGACAGCATGAAACTTTCAGTGCCCTTTACAAATTACCGTTTTGTATAGATTATAAACTATAGTAAGCAACACTACTTTATGTAAAAAGTGCAGAAAAAAGTCGCATACAGTATGACGTTTTGAATTCCTACAACTACCGTAGAGATGTAGAACAAAAAGTTATATTTGTATGAACATTATCGAAGCAATACATACATTGCATGGTGTATACCATAGTGTAATAAGAAAGTGACCTTATAATCTCAGCTGATTTTAAATGTTTTCATGTACATAATGCGCGATTGTATAATTTTATCCTGCTGACATCCGAATTTAAGCTGTAGTTGCCAATTTCTTCAAAAGTTAAATTCAAAATAGCACAATAATTATGAGGGGTTGTTTACAACAGTCGTTTTTTTCGTGAATTCCCCAAATATGAACGAAATGAAAATTGTTCTAAAAGTGTTTTCCTCCCTTAATAAAAATGTTTATCTGTTTCTTTTAAAACTTTTTTTTGAAATTCAGATACAATAGTAAACAACGTTTTTGTTCAATAAACAACTTATTCTTATTGAAAAAAATCATCATTTTTACAAATTATTTATTTAAATTTACAATTTCAATGATATGTCCCAATTCAAACAAAAAAAAAATTTTATTTAGTGAATTTCTTGATTGAATCGGAAATTTATTTTTTTTTTTCTGTGCAAAACACGAATTTCGAAAATGTTTTCATTAATGACATTTTGGTGGTTAGAGATCGATTACCTTCAGAGCTAGTTTCAATTTAAATAAATTCAATAAAACTCTATAATTTTCTCCTAAATGCGCATAAAATTTTTATCAGCAACTCCCTATGGACTAGAGTGTAGGAAGGAATTTAGGAGGCTAATGGAATAATAAAACTACAGAATATTACTTTGTTGGGTTCCTGGTCACTGATATATTCTCGGCAATGAAATAGCCGATGAGCTAGCTCATAAGGGTTTAGAATTAGACATTTCTTTTGTGGAGGTATCGGTTAGTATTCCGATTGGGTCATATTCCATGGCCAAAAGGGAATAGACTATAGATAGAACGAATCATACTTGGAGGAGTAGAGTGGACTGCGGGGTATCTAGAGCGTTATGGCCTAGTCTTAAACCAGCAGATTCGAAGCATCTTCTAGGCGTGAGTTGTGTGAACCTAAGGATCATTGTTGGCATGATTAGGGGTCACCTCTCAGTAGGGAATATAATCAGTAAGTGCGACAATGGAGCGTCAGATTTTTGCAGGACGTGTGATGATGTGGAGGAGCTAGAGACAGTGGAGCGCATACTCTGTCATTGTGTAGGGCTTCAGTGAAATAGATTGAGTTGGTTTGGGAGCCATATTCTGCACGGACTAGAGGAGGTTGCGGATGAAGAACTCGGAAACCTTATAGGGTTCGTAATGGGAATAAAGTGGCTTAGAGCTAGTCAGGGTTGATTTGATGAGTCTTAGATTCCACACTTTTCTTATTTTTCTTGTATTTAGCTATCTTTCTTTTCAATCCTTTGCTTTATTCTACTAGAATTTTTTTCTCTTTCTTCATCCATCAGCTTTCTATTTATAAAGGGATCACAATGGACCGAATGGTCTCTGGGTGGAGGTGTGAAGACGCCGCCCTTTTTAACCTAGCCTAACCTAATCTAACTCCTTATGGACCCTGAGGGAATGTTGCAAAATTGACATTTTGTAAAGCAAAAAATAAGAAAAAAATATTTATTTTAAAAGTTTAAACGGCTAACATACACCACCTTTGCAAATCATTCACTTAAACTATACCTCCGTAGAAAGCTATAGTTTCCGAATTGAGCTCCCCGAGTTTAGTGATCTCCACCAAAATCAATACTTTGAGTTTTATTTCGTACTCCACCAATGATCCAATGTAAAAGTATGGTCACAATCGATTGCATGTGACACATGTAAAAGCCTCGAAAAACTGTAAGGCGGTACAGTTAGGCAGTACACACTTAGCCAATGTGAGAATAAGACTCAAAACTCTCGTAGGCCAAACAACATATATCCGACTGGCTGTACTTAAGATATAATTACAATGACGCGAGAGTAGTATCACAACCCAGAGATGCATACATTCTTTGTGACCCGTATGATGATAATATTAAGAGAATGATCGTAGATTACGAAAATTGTAAAACAATAAGAATTAAGCTAATAACAAATTTAAAAAGGAGGTATATGAATGGGCTAGAATAAGTAGCCAATACCAAATATTAATTAAAATTTTGAAATCGCTTTAGTAGAAAATTTGTAATCAACAAATTAATTTTTAAAGCTATAATAAGTCGATGATGGTAGTCAGGTGATTGCAGTTTGTGAAAAATTTTTTTGTTTAAATTTTTGAGACCCCATGTCCAGTGTTGTCTTACAAAAATTAACGTCAACAGTTAAAGGATATATAATTGCATTTAGGATCTAATTAAAGATGACCCTGACTGTAACTTCCTGAACAAAATGTTTTATTTCAGAGAATATTAAAAAAATAATTAAATATCAATCAAAATTAAGGGTTGTTGTCTCATAAAACAACGAAATATACTAAGCGCCTGATTTTTAATCGCTGATAGAGAAATGAAGATAAATTTCCATTCTTTACTATTCTCAGTTGATCAGCTTAATACTGATCAATGCAAATCGTTTTAGCAAATCTATTAGAACAAAGGCACAAACAATAAAAACAGGATACAATAAAATTAAAAATAATCCCATATTTCTTACAGCAAGTTAATTATATGAGCAATTATTTTTACAAAACATATTACATAGTAAAGATACCGAAACCAAAATACCGGTATGTAAAGGTATTGGGGGAAGCGGTATTTGAATACCGGTATTTTTAGTAAATTATAATATCGTAAACGGTATATATATATATATATATATTATATATATAATCGTCTCTTGCGAATATTTTCATATGAAATATTTTCTTTCCGTAGTAATGATCAATTTGCTGGCAATCCTCCTTAGCATACTTTACCTCTTTAAACTCAATTGGTTTTGGCATGTTGTTCCTTAAACAAATATTTATCTAAAACTTTCATTTTCATTGCATTCCCCAACCACTTCTACTCGTTCTCTTGCCTTTTCTTCAAATTGCTGGTGAAATTGACTTAATGTTTATTTCTTTTCCTATTTTAACTATCGACAGGATACCTTTCAGAAGAAAAACCTCTTCAATCTTTTGTTTTCATTAAGATACCATTTTTTTAAAGGCTTCCAACTATACATGACGAACGTACGAGTCATCAACAATACATCATTCAGCGTATTTTTTATTTTTATTTAAAGATACGTGCTGCCTCTTCAATGAATCTAAGCTATTGAAGTTGTTTCCTAGTAAAGTCAATTTCGTGTCTAACAATCATACTATTATTTTATATTCTTAATATTTATTCCTATCTTTGTAGCTAAAATAAGGAAACATTGTTATTTGTAACTTTTTGTTATGGCAAAAATAAAGTGTGTTTATATATGAGAGATAGAGAGAGTGTTTTGTAAACAAATTAAGTAAATATGTATGCATTTCATGCTCTTTGAAATTAATATATACTAGCTATTTCTACCCGGCGTTGCCCGGTTCATGTTATGACTTTTATCCTTAAAATCAAAGCCCAATCACAAATTTAGAGAGAGATACTATATTAAAAGTATTCACAATTTGTAGGAATATTATTCTATGTAATTGTTATTTGTAACTTTTTGTTATGGCAAAAATAAAGTGTGTTTATATATGAGAGATAGAGAGAGTGTTTTGTAAACAAATTAAGTAAATATGTATGCATTTCATGCTCTTTGAAATTAATATATACTAGCTATTTCTACCCGGCGTTGCCCGGTTCATGTTATGACTTTTATCCTTAAAATCAAAGCCCAATCACAAATTTAGAGAGAGATACTATATTAAAAGTATTCACAATTTGTAGGAATATTATTCTATGTAATTGCGTAGTTGGACAAAAAAATTTACTTCTTTACGACCACAGACTTACATGTTCCAAAAAAACAAAAAAAAATTGTCGTATTTTGATTTGAAAGTGCTAAATGGATCATCCTAAAGTTTGTGTGATTAAGTTTCGTGGATTTTTTTAAACTACTTATATGTCATTAATTATTATATTAGTTTATTTCATATCAAAAAAAGTTTTTTTTGTGATAGTCTTCTTCTGTAGGAATTACATCAAAGACAAATACAATCTGATATAAGAATTATGCAATAATAACGATTCCAAAAGTTAACTGTTGCAAATTGAAAATTTTTGGTAAAAAGTTAGTGTTTAGAGTAACTAAATATTGTATCTGTCATATAAGGTATGCGGTAAAACTATAGGGTTACTTTTTTCTTCCGTGTATAAAAGAGTTTAATGTGTATTTACTGCCAGTTAAAATACTTTTTACTAAAAGGTGTTCCTGCATACACCGTTTGATATCATTTATTTGATATTTGATCTTTTTATACACAAAAACGCTGAAAATGCGCACTTTTCATTAAGTCAAAGTAATAAGATCAGTCCATTTTTTTCCACTAATATCACATTTTTGGCAATTTATTCCTTGACCATTTTTATTTATTAATTTATAAAAGTGATTATAAAACTAATAATTTTAATTCCAGAAGTGTTCCAAGAAATTCATCCCGCTCAGCTTTAAAAATTTTACAGGATAAAAGTGCACAATTAATCCTAAAATGATCTAAAAATGATCTAAATAACATTGAAAATGGAAAGAAACGTTCAGTCTGTTCCATTATCAGACACTTTATGGACCTCAAAGGAGTATATCTACTACCAATGCTGTTCACTTTTTTTTTGCAGAAAAATTGCAATTTTTTTTTTTTGTATAATTCATTGGAATGGGGAAGAGTGGACACTTTTAAAGCTGGATGGAATGAATCGCTAGTACACTTCTGGATTTAAAATAATTCACTTCCTAATCACTTCTATAGAGCAATAAATAAAAATAGTCAAGGAATAAATTGCCAAAAATGTGACTTTAATGGAAAAAATTTACTAATCTTATAATTTTTGACTCATTGGAAAGTTCATATTTTCAGCGGTTTTGTCTATAAAAAGATCAAATGTCAAATAAATGATATCAAATGGTGTATGTAGGAACACCTTTAAGCAGTAAGTATTTTAGCTAGCAGTACCATCTAATACCTCTTGAACTATTTCATACACTGAACAAATAAAACTAACCTTATAATTTTGCCGCGCATTTTATTCTTTGTTAGTTCAGACATCCTATCATTATTATTTATTATTTGGAATAATGAAGTACTAAAAATTTTAGATTTTTATAAAAGCAATTATCATAATTCCCACATTGGAGAATTATTTTATTTTGCTTACATTTATCGTTCGTCAGATAAAAGACGCTTACAAACAATTGTAAAATCTCTACCGTTTCCGAAAATGTATTCTGTTTGAAATTTGAGAACATATGTGCTAAACTAAAAATTTTTATATGAAGTCGTTAAAAATCAAAAGGATTTAGACTGTCTTATATTAAAAAATTAGATTTGATTTCTTCTTAAGACTGATTTATATAAACGTATAAAATATTTATATTTTTTCAGAGAAATTTTTATATAGTGAAGATAGATTAAGCTTTTTTAATAAAAGTAGTGAAATCGGATGAAAAACAGAACATTAGCAAACGTTTTGAGAAATGTTCATGTCAAATGTGAGAAGCCATATATGCGTGACTAAGGGTTCTGTGGGATACTGTTATGAGAATTTTTATGTTTGTAAGATTTACAGATTTATTTCCAATGAATATATCGCCAATTAAAATACAAATAGATCAACCAACACTCCTTAAAATTTAACAGGAGGCGTAAAAAACTTAATAAGTTAATTTTCAACTTACTAAGTTTTTTATGCTTCTAAAAAACGATTTTGTAACATCTCAACACAAAAAAGCACATTTAGAATTGAGAGGTCTGGCTCCTTTTGAGTTCTTTTAAAATTTTATGATAGTATATAATTTAATGTACCATTGTCAATAAAAAATAATGTTTTTTTATTTTTTGGTTGTTTGGATTTTTTGCATTTCAGGTGAATATATAGTTGTCAGCTGTTTCAACTTTTGTTCTCAATACAGGAAATGCTAAGAACTTTAAAACAAAATAAATTTGAGATTTAGTCAAAATTTCAATAACACTTTGCATGCGGAAACAAAAATGTGCTCTTGAAATATGGCGAAAATTGTGAATATGAATAGAAGTGAATGTTTTCCACATACTGTGAAGTTTTGGAGATAATCCATTATGTTAATTCCTTCAGAAATGATAAAATTTTTAAATGAATTTTAAATAGCCATTTTAACATTTTTAGAATTTCCAAAAGTAACATCATCTACATATATAGATACATATATACATATTGGTATATATATATATATATATATATATATATATATATATATATATATATATATATATATATATAGATATATATATATAGGATATGTTTCTTTTGGTTTTACGACTGTTGCTAGTTGTTTGTTATTTGGGCATTATGTTTTTCTTTTAATGTTGCTAATAGTAAATCTTTTGATTCGGGTCGGTAGCTGTACATTGTTTCCTCGATTTATACATTTTTACAATAATTACATAAATTAAAGACACATTTTGGTGATTTATGTCAGACATGTTTTGTAGCAAAATTAAAAAAAATCTTGCTCTTTTTATTAATTATTATTTTTATTTTTTTTTTTTCAAGACTTATACGCTTGTAATGATTGCCTTTCTCAGAATTTACTACCTGATGGAATTGAAGTTTGTGTATAAAACGTGATTCTTTTAAGGTTTTCATTTAATATTGTTTGTGTTATTCATGATTTTAATTAAACTGATTGCTTTAACTATGAAAAGCTTATATGACTTTTAGTCAGTTTATTAATCTAATTTAAAAACTGTCCTCCTTGTAAAAGTATTTGTGTGTGACAGTTGTGATATACATAGTTAATATGATGGAGACTACTTTTATGTTTTCATTGCTTTAAGTGGATTATCTTTAACTTAAGAAATGTTATTTGGTATACTAACTGGCTCACTCGATGCTTCCATACACTTTGATGCTAAAGTTTTTTATCAAATTTTTAAAGCATAGTAGCTGTATTTCTCTTACAAAAGAAAATTCTAATACATAGTAGTAATATTTTTTAACGATTACAACTTTGAAAACACTGATCCGATTTTAGTAATGTTCTGCATAGCTCTAAATTGATAGCTTTATAGCTTTCCAATTATATATATATATATATATATATATACATATATTTGTCAGACATAACCGACATAAAATTACTTATCCTATTAAATTTATATATATGTACTAGCGGTACCTTGAAAAAAAAATATAATAAAATATAAAATAAATATAATAAAATAATACGCTTAATGTATGAGAGAAATATTGTTTCACTTTTGTCTTAAAAAAAAAACGTTCGTTTATTTTTTTCAAATAAGACGAGGTTCTTTTACTTGCAGATAATAATGAATCACTACCGTTTTGCTTTTTAAATCCAAAACATATTTCGAACGTGTGGAGTGTCAAACATAAGAATTCAGAATGTAGCAAAAATATGCCGATCAACATAAAAATCGAATAGCTAAACGAGAACAGCAAGAGCCAAAATATCGAAAATGTGTGATCGCTCGCATTTTTTATCAAGATTTAATTTTTACGTAAAACGCATAAAAATCGATTTTACAGCAGTTAGAGCCAAAATAGCGAAAATCTGTGATCGCTCAAATTTCCTACCAAAAATCGATTTTTATAAAAATCAGTTTTATATGAAAAACACAAAAATTCATTTTGTAGCTAAACGAGAGCAGCTAGGGAACAAATAGCGAAAATCTGTTATCACTCAAATTTCCTTCCAAAAATTTTATATGAAAAACATAAAAATAGATTTTATGGCCAAACGATTTATATGAAAACACATAAATCGATTTTCAAGTTAAACGAGAGCAGCAAGAGCCAAAATAGTGAAAATCTGTGGTCACTCAAATTTCCTACCAAAAATCGACTTTTATATGAAAAACAGAGAAATCGATTTAATGGCTAAACGGGAGCGGCTAGAGTCAAAAAACAGAAAATCTGTGATGGCTCATATTTTTTATCTAAATTTAATTTTTATATGAAAAACATAAAAATCGATTTTATAGCTAAACGTGAGCAGCTAGAGCCAAAATAGCGAAAAACTTTGATCACTAAACTTTCCTTCCAAAAATCGATTTTTATAAGAAACACCGAAAAATCGATTTAATGACTAAACCAGAGCAGCTAGAGCGAAAATAGTGAAAATATGTGATCACTCAAATTTCCCACCGAAAACCGATTTTTATATGAAAAACATATAAATCAATTTTATAGCTAAACCAGGGCAGCTAGAGCCAAAATAGTGAAAATCTGTGATCACTCAAATTTCCTGCAAAAGTCCATTTTTATATGAATAAGAAAAAAATCGCTTTTATACCTAAATGGGAGTAGCTAGAGCCAAAATAGCGAGGATCTGTGATCACTCAAATTTCCTACATAAAATCGATTTTTATATGAGAAACCTAAAGCTTGATTTTAAATATAAACAATCCAAAATATCTATGATTACTCAAATTTCCTACCAAAAATCGATTTTGATATGAAAAACCTCAAAATAATTTTATACCTAATCCCTGCCCTACATCCATATGGGTAATTCTTCAAATTCATATACTTTTGGGGTTTATTGGCACAACAACGCATTTTAGTATGAATATTAGCTGGTTTTAATGAAGTGCAAATCTGTTTGTTTCTGGAGGTTTAAGATAAAAAGTTAAAGAAATTACTAAAATTCTATTTTTATCAATATTTGGAAAATAAAATAAAATACAAATCAAAATTCTGATCACCCCGAAGATAATCATGATCATAATGTTTTTTTTTACCATTTCATTAAATAAAATTTTTGAACAAAGTAGCATTGTTTTTCACGTTCCTTAATTCTACAAAACTTGTTCATATATTTTTAATATTTGGCATTTAACAAATTTTTTAAATGTATATAAGTGAGCAAGAAATGACCTTTAATATCATGGTAATTAAAAATCACAAATAATAAAAAATTGTAAAAATTATTTTAAGTATAAAAAATGTGTAACCTAAACAAAATACAAATTAAATAAGGCTCGATAAGTTTTATATTAGCGAACAAAATCGCGATCATATATCTTCTTGAATCCCCCTTTATCAAGTAAAAAACAGAAATGTGCATATTTTTTTTGTAAATTTTCTAATTGTATTTAACTTGCTGATGTATTTTTCACACCTAACCTCAAAAATACTTTTCAAATGATTTTAATAAATAAAAAGTTGCAAATATTGATTATATTACTATAAAGTAAATTTTTCAATCACAAAAATAGAAACTCAAAAATGTTAAAAAGTTGCTCTAAATTCAAACGCGAAGTTGTTTTGAGGTGCCACTTGATTCTGATATAAGCTATAAAAGCACCGACAGATTGGTATATTTTCGCCGTTTTAATTTCTTAAATAAATAATAAAAAATATATTAAATACACCACGATCTCAGGTAATGAATACGTTTTATGTAATTTTTTGTTGAAATCTATTTTTCGCTTAATTCAAGTAGAATAGATATAATTATTATAAATATTATTTCACATGAAATGTAAAAAGAAATGCTAATATAAAGTACGCAAAACTTTAGATCGAATTTAAAGAGTTATAACATTTTTGCAAATTAATATTTTATCGCATCACGACGATTTTAAAATGCAACTTTGAAACCTTTTTTATCACACAATACTATAGTTTCATTGAAATTGCGATGTTATAGCTTCATTGAATTCAATCACGTTTTTCTCACCAAGTTTGGACACCCTATACAGTGCTGCTATTGAGGGCACATTAGCGAAATGTATCTCAAACGATTCATAATTACAAGAGCAATAATTCTCCATTCTTTATTTTCCAATACTTGAATCGGAACAAATTTTCTAATTGAAAAACTGCATGAAATTTAAATTTTCAAAACTTTGGTTTCACCACCTGACCACAATATAATTTAAAACTGGTCAACGGCACATTGATTCAACACAAGTTGACCTATTTCTACAAGTGTTTGAAGTTTACATTAGAGTAACTGGACACATATGTTAAAATACGTGACTACAGGAATCAAAAGAAAGAAAAAATCTTATAATTTTCAATCACTTTCTTGGATTTTTTAAATTTAGATGATTGCTTGTTATAACGCAAGGCAAGATAAGGCCGGTAAGACAACTTAGTCGCGTCCTGGGTCTACTTATGGAACCACAAAACTTTAGTAATAAGTCGTTTGATATAACCTTTCTGGGAGTTAAAATAATATTTTCTTTATTGAGTACTTCTTAAATTCAAATACAAAATACATACCCCTTTATTCAAAATGAAAAAAATGTATGCTTGCCAATGAGTGGCTAACTTTTTCTCATTTAAATTTAATAGATATTACGAGAGAATAACTACGATAGATTCAATTGGGACTATCGGCTTTACAAATGTCGTCTTCAATCGCTTCTTCTTATTTTGTTTATTTATATTAACATTGATTCAAATAATCGGCTTAGTAGGCTCATTTCGGCTATTCGGCTCAAAACTGGCTTGGTTCGGTTATTCGGCTTATAACAGGATGCATTCGGTTATTCGGCTTAAAACAGACTCGATTCGATAGTAGAATTAGGATCGGCTGTTTACATTCGACTTTGACACTCTCAGCTGTCATTCAGGTTCGTGTTTTTCGCGAGATCGGCTTCTGGTTCAAGTGACAACCGTGGGTTTGAAGATCGTACATTTTTCTACAATGATTTCTTAAAATTAGTGTCTGGCTACTTCTCTAACGACAGACGACACGAATTTACTTTTGGAAATAGCTAAAGGAGTCAGTTATGAGAACGAGCAGAATGAAGCCTCTCGTGAGAACGAACAGCATGAAGCCACTCGCGAAAATGAACAACATGAAGCCACTCGTGAGAACGAGCAACCAAAGTCACTCGTGAGGACAGCTAACCGAAGTCAACTGTGAGAGGGAGCAGCGCGAAGCCACTCGTGAAAACACGGATGATAAATTTGATTTTCAGTTTTGTACTAAATTGAATAAAAAATTTTGCTTTTCGTACCGCAATTGTACTAAAATTTTAAGAACTTCTTCTGTCCAAAACTTTACAATATTTCTTGATCAGTATATCTTTGGAAAACTTCCATTGAGTTCTCACTCACATTAGCAGCATTATATTTTAGAGAGTCAAAACCAAGTGAATATAATATTTTACGAGCTAATATCGTTTAAGTTGGAAATGGAAAAGTGTAAAATTTACGTCTAACTATACCGTGATAAATTGATAAAGGGTACATTTGCTACTAATGATGAGATTTGTATGAGTTTCGATTTAAAAGTAAAGTTTTAAGTAAAAAATAAAATCTCATAAAAATATTCAACCCATAGAATAAAACTAAAATTTTATGTGAGAGGCACTTCGAACTAAATTTTGAAAACTATTACTAATTTTTTTCAAAACACAAAAACAAAATATATCTGACTACTTGTATTTTGTTGTTGCATGAATTAGGTTTTTGACAATTCAATTAGTTTTTTTTTTTCTCCCACATAAATATTTACTTATTAATCTATGATTATACCTTTCCACATTGAGTAATGGAAAGTAAAACGTCTTTGTTTTGTCGAAAAATGTCAGATCTGTGCTATATAAACTCATAATTAAGAGTCACTTCAAAAATGATAACATTTTCAGGTCCTAAGAATGTCTAAATGATTAAAAATTTTTACGCAAAAATTTGTTGTATTTAAAACAAATTTTAGCTACTATACTTAAGGAATCCAAAAATTGTCTAAAGAACTTTTATTTAAAATCGATTAAAAGTGTTATAAAGAAGCAAAATTTTAGAATTATACTAAATTAATCACTGGAGTACTGTTGTACTTTTGAAGAGCGAATTGTACTGAATAAAGTACAATTGTACTGAGAACGAGCAATTGAAATTAGTCTTGAGCAGGGATGTTAGATGTGGCAATTTTTCGCCAAAAGTGGCAATTTTTAATTGCTTTTGGCGACTGAATTTTTCTTTTGGCGACATGGCGAATTTTTTGGCGATACATAACATGGTGGCGATTTTTTTGTTAATTTTAAAAATTTAATTAAATAGGCAATTATGGAGAAAAGCTATTAAATTTTCTTACTAGAAATCGACTTTTTTCCAATCTAGCAAAATGAAGAGCCTTAATTTCAACTTAGTTTTATGAATTGTTATCCACAAAATTATATTTTGCAATACTTATGTATTAGATATTTGATAATTTGTTTTCCATCTTCTTTCAAATATATTAATGATATTAATGATTTCGGTCACAATGAAATAAACGTTCATGAATTAATTAACTCTTTGAAACAATTTATAGGTTCGACAGGACCAATGTTATTAAGCAATGTTAGAATTATCCTTTAAAAAAAAAATTATAATATAGAAAAAAATTATAATCAAGTCCAACAAAGTTTAAAAGTTTATGACCTACACAAAAAAAAAATTAAATTTCGTATTCTATTACTAAATTTATAAAACCAATTATATTTTGTACTGAAATTGGACCTATCACTGAATTAGTAAAATCAAACATTCAAATTCGTAGATAGTTTATTGAAAAATTATTTTTTTCTTATTAAAATATTATTAGTATTTATTAATTTGAATGTTTGAAAATTCTAAAAATTTTTTGCAACTTCTTTTTTTGTTTTTTGAAGCAATAAACATAATAATTGGTTTTTAAAAGATTTTCAAAAAATATTTATTTTTGAACAATAAAATGTTTAATAAGATTTATTTAAATAAAATAAAATAAAATAAAATAAAAAGATATGTTTTAATTACATTGCAAAAAAGATACTATTATTATATACTATTATTATATACTATTATTAGATACTATATAATATTATTATATTTTAAGAGTTAATAAAATGTTAAAAAAATATATTCCTTCGAACTGTCTTTCACGATACACCAATGTTCAAATCGACCTAAAAGAAAGTATTGTTATTAAAATTTAAATAGTTCTTATTGAATATTACTTACTGTAAATATGTCAGGCATGTTTTCAGTGATAATATAACTGATCCATATATCCTTTAGCTACTAATACCGCATCTACCAAGCGTATACCTGTAAGTGCGAAGAAATAAATTATTGGTATGGATGTGTGGTCATTGTAGATCGATTTTAATGTAATTTATAATAAGAAGCATTTCATTAAAATATTGCTATATTTAAAGCTCTTAAACCTTAATTCAAGTAGATATATTTATACATAGTTGCGGTATTCTTTTAGACACAATACCCCATCCACCTAGGGGTGGATGGTAGGGCAGAAGTTCCCACAGAATTGTACTTCACGGATCCATTTATAATTTTTGTTTTCGGTAAATAAACATGTTAATAGAATTAGCCTCCCTTTTAGTGGACACTTTAGAAGCTACAAAGAGCTTAGAAAACAATTAGACGTTTTCTAGCTTTGATCTAGCATTTTGATTCCTGGCAAGTTACTCTATCATCACCAATTGAATAAAATTCTTTCCGCACACCCTATAATATTTCCACGGGCAACAAGGGATCGTCCGACCCCCATTTTGGAACCGTTGTTGTAGGTTAAAAACAATTATAAGCTCCGAAGATAAAAATAATTACAAAAATAATTTTGAAATAATCTAAAATAATCTGATTTATGCCTATGTATATGATTTAAATGGATCTCCATCCGAACTGCTACGCATACGGACATACATAGTTAAATTGATTACGAGATGATTATTTTGGTGTACAGTATAAAAAACAACACTACCTACGTTCATTATATGAAAAATTTTTACTCGTTTTCAGATTCATATTTAACAGATTTCCGAGTTGTCTAGAATAAAATACATAAATATTAATAATTATTGCGTTTAGAAAATCTTTACTTAAATGAATATAATTTACCCCTAGATGTCTGAAAAAATTGGATTCATGTACATAAATGTATTTTAGTATTTTAATAATTTTGTTATTCTTACTAAACTTGTAAAAATACAATAAATTGTTTTCCAAAAATGACTGCATTCGTGTCTGAGAATATAAAAGTTTCCAAATTTTTATACATATTCTTAAAAAAATCGTCTAAAGAATTTTACTTTCAATTGCACTGCCTTTATCATCCCTGAACTGAACAACTAAACCAGTTATTATATATAGTGTATGTGTGTATATGTATATGGTATTTAGAGTAGGGGTGTTCAATGTAATTATTTATTATTAATAGTTGATTCAATATATTAGTATGCAAATGAAAATAGTTAATATTAATAAATATTAATATTAATAAAAATAATAAAGAACACATAAATAATATAATAAAATTTTGATAAATAAAAGGAAAAATTAATGTAATGAAAAATGCAATAATTTCATAAATAAATGTATTAAGAAATATGTACGAGAAAATAATAATCTTATACGATACCACGTGTAACCATATCAGGTCTTGGATTTTTATTATTTTACTCCACCAAGATTTGTTAATATAATTGCATTAAAATTTAATTAAAAAATCTGAGTTAAAAATAATTTTTGAGGTTTAAGGTCGGTTTCACAGAGGTAAATGTGAAAACAGAATTTTCCATATGTATTTTAGGCCCACTTCCAAAAAGTTTTGAAAAGTTTATAAATATATGATATTTATAATGATTTATTGCTATTCCGAAAAAAAAATAAATAAATAAAATAAAAATAAATAAGTAAAATGCAATTCATTATTAAATTGTGTCATAATACTATTAATAAAACATAATAAGTGGATTATTATTATTAGTAAAAGTCACAAAAATATGTTAATAAAGACATTCCAAAAAAATTGCTCACTAGCAATCAGTTACAGTTACGAAAATCCAGAAATTTTAACAATGACCTTAACAAATTCCTACACCACCACTAGTTATTTTTTATTTTATCATATCAGCTATTCTTGCAAAATTTTTATAAATCTGCTACATAAGGCATCATCAATCATTTTTTCACACAATAACACAAAATTATACTGCATGTGTGTATAAACTTAGTAAGTTATTTTATAACATAACATTAAAAAAGAATAATGAAAACAAAAAAATAAAATAAGTCAAAATTAACTTTTTCCTCCAATTTTACTTTTTTTATATCTAAAACGACGACTCTAAAATTAACTCTGCCAATGACTTAGCGTTACAAAACAGTCAAGACAATCAGTACAGAACGAAGAGTATAAAAAAGTCTAGACTTTAGATTATATTTGTCATTACACACATAACATACATATATGAACAAAATCAGTTTAAGAAAATATAATCAACATAAATAAATTTATCTCCTACCACATGGGAACATTCGTCAACAAATAAAAATTAGTGTTTTATACGGCTCCAACTCTAACCATAAAACCACTAAGCTAGCATTTACACATCAAACAAGTTAGTCATTCAGTCAACCATACATGTATGATTAAAATTATAAAAGTAAAATATGGTTGAATGTACGACTTCGACTCGACCGACTCTCTACACCAATATAGAGATGCTTGTAACACCCAAAAATATTGGTCTTAGACCTACGTCGTAATATGTTGGATTAGAATCACTTCCTGAGTCGATGAAACTTCTAATCGCCTTGTTAGTTTTACATAAAATTTCACACAGTCCTAGCAGAGTTGTGTACAATTTTAAGTTTCAGGAGCTATAATGGCTCAAAATAGGGCACCTCTGATATAGAAAATTTGTCATCAAATTTAAAATGTTTGTAAAAGGTATACCACAATTCCAAATAAATGGACGAAAATCCCAAAAATAGATTTTTTTTTTAATTTTCCTGTTCGGTATTTGGTGTTGTTTTTAATTCTATACTTATCTCTGTGAAGATACCTTTCAGAAAAGGGTTAAACTATTATATGTTCTTAAATATTTTTTTTTTTTTTTTTTAAGAAAAAAGAGTGTAGACAAAGGGTGGGTCGAATAAAAGTTGTGTCAGTCACCCCCTAGAACAAAAGAATTGTTCATAAATTATTATAATTTTTTTAAGATTTTTGGTGCGACAAATATTTATTTTTTTACTTCATTCGATAACTTCTACAACTATTGACAAAAGTTAAGGTATAACTACAAATAAATAATATTTTTCATATAAAAGCACTTTCTTTTTTCTTTTTAAAATAACTTTACTATTTCAGCAATTTTATTAAGTGAAATAGACTTAAGTTTACACAGTTTTTCATCATTTGCAATTTTATTATTTATGAATGAAATGAAATACTTTAAAAACTAAAAATAGTAGGTTTGCAAAAGATTTTGATTACATATAAAAATAATTGGACATTAGGGTGGATGTATCCGAGATACCAGAAGTGACTTCTAGAATTAGATGTCGGATTCAAAAATCACCAAAGAGAAAATTTAAGCAGTTGTCAAACCATTAACAATAACATACCACATTCTACAATCGGACTTAAACTGGCGACGCTATACACTTAAAACAAATAGGGCGGTATTTTAAGGAGTGGCCAAAAATATTTTTGCCATTTTGGAAACCTCATGAACTATTCTTTCATTCTAGAGGTAGATACCTTTTCGGCCAAAAAACTTATGATTTTTGCAATTTTCAATTTCAAAGTCGTTTATTTTTGGACTCAGAAGAGATGTCGACTGCTAATTTCGTTTATTCGGTAGCTAGTTTTGTTCTTTAATCAACTGGATAAAGCAAATTACAAAATTAGACAAAGATATTGGGATATATATTGAAAAAACTGGACCAAGATTTCGTAAAATTAAGATTGTTGAAATTTCAAATGCAAATAATTTGAAAACTATAAGAGATAAATAGCACACACAAGTATGCTTTTTAAAACCTTATCGAGAGCTTTAAGAAGATGGAAAAATATTTGGAATCGGATAAGAAAAAAAAATTGGCAAGCGATGAAAATTTTTACAATGTCAAAGTTACCTTATTTTGAGCCCTAATAGGTACGGTACCGAAGGGTATGTGGGGCCCTTTTTCCCCGACTTAAAATTGTACACTGCTTTGCTATGCCTGTGTGAATTTTACGTAAATCGAACCAGCAGGTTAGAAGTTACAGATTTATTTCCAAAAAATTTCGATTCTGCCCTACTGTGTGTTGGTGTAAATCAATAAAATATATAAAATATTTTTACGTTGTTTTTTAAGAACTATGTATCTGCGTTACCAAATGGCACAAAATATATATATATATATATATATATTATTTATTTTTTTTTTTTGTTTTTTTGTTAGAAATATTATCAAGAAATATAGTTTTTTGGTATAAAACGTTTTTTCCATGGAAAATTATTAGTAGATGAAACTAAATACGTCTGAAGGATTTTCATGGAATTGCCTAAAAATTATAGTAACATTTAGTCGTTAATATCTTCCTTTAAACCAGTATGTGATTGTTTATCAAATAGGAACGTAAATAGAAGAGAAAAATTGTAGAGCAGAAGCTTTACATATCTAAATGGTATTTGTGTGGAAATTTTTTGTCAATTTCCGTGAAAATAGAAAGAAAGTCTTAGTTAATTAGAGTTAGAAGTCCGAAAATCATTTACTATCCAAAAGCGGATTCATTGCACAATAAGTAGTCATGATGAACTTACCTTCAGTACCAATAGCTAAAATAAGACGTTATATAGGTGACTTCTCCAACACAAGTGGGTATACTTAATGGTATATGTACGATATGTAAAATATGTTTCTCAGTACGAGTACCATGCTACAACTAATATTAAATTGCATCTCTTTAGGATAATGCCAATAAAAATCATTTTTTTGAATTTTCTAATTTTCCTCTTACAAAAAAAAATAGGGCCTGGTAATTTTATCAATATCTGAATCAAATAAACATTACCGATCAATTTGGGCTAAGGTACCAAAATCTCATATAAATCCTAGTATGAACATAATTTTATGTCTACTTATATTTTATACAAAAACATATAACAACTAATTCAAATAATAGTTTACAATTGGCAAAAGGTCCCTTATAAATAACTCCCTTCTTTGAATTATTATGCACATGCAAAATAGTGTAGGGTATCATATGGTCGGACTTGATCGACTATCTCTTTCTTCCTTATTTAACAAATAAAAACTTGTTTAACCACCATATGGATACAAATGAATTAAAAATTCACAACATTGTATGCTCATTATCCTTTGAGCACGACACGTAAATCTTATTAAATTTTGTTTTTCATTATTTTCCAGCTCCAGCATCAGTGCTAGAACATTATTTTCTTCTTTTTTCTTCTTCTTGTTATGGCGCACTGCTTAATTTTCATGTGCTTTGTTCTTAGATTATTGCACAATGGGAAGGAGTTAAAAAATCAATATATATATTTATCTGTATATTACCTATACAACTTTTATTTCCTTTATAATAACTCATACTGATTTTAAAGCTCAAAGTCCCATAGTGCTATACTAACTAAAATCTTCCAAATTCTTCATAAAACATATCGTCCCTGCGCTAACTGAATTACTTATGAAATTTTCAATAACTTTTCAGAAAAGCTAAAAACTGTTAATTTCGCTTAATAAACGGAAAAATAATCATATTTTTTAGCGTGTTTTGGAGAAAATGAACGAAAACTTTACATAGGTAATTTTGTAGAACAATTTTTATTAAGATATATTTCTGCTTTTCTTTTTGTAAGTTCTTAAGTTTAATAAACTTTAGAACTATGAAAGGAGGTCTTATTCGTAATATCTTGGTCAAACTTCAACCTTCTAAGGTCATTGGAACAGCTACTAAACGGTACTTTTTCAATGATCCAAAAAGAAATCTTCAAAAAAAATAATAATAGTAAATAAATAAATAAAAAGTAAAATAATCATACACAATATTAGTGCTACATATATCAAACGATAGCTAAAACAATGTTAATTAACCGGTAATTCAAATAAGAAAAATTTAACAAATTGATAAAATTTCGTTAACTCAACAAAGTGCATCAATTTGTGTGAAGACAAAAAATGTTACAAATGTTTCCCTTAAAATTATATATTGATATGTCATAAACTATTCACCAAAATATTTGTGATCAATTATTTCAATACCAATTCTAAAATACCTCTGAAAATATGATTTTCGACCAACATTTTACATAACTTTTAATTTTTGATCAAAACAATTACAACATATAAAAAGTAATGCTCAGATGTCATGGATGTATGGTCTCCCGACGTTTTTCCTGGCCTTATTTAATTAAAAAAAAATAAATTAAATGCAAGTAGTTTATAACTTGCGTACTGGAGTGTCTAAAACGGTAGAATCACAGTATGCCCATAGATGAATGAATATCTATGGGGATACGATGACCATGGGGACAAATACAGCTGAGGATAACGGGGTTAAAGCTCTACTTTGGAGTTATAGACGGTTTATATGTTTCGTTCCAAAGTTCCAGGTGCTGGCGAGTCAGATAAAATAGAAGAACCTGCAACACTCAAAATGTGCTACAGACAATGTCAAAGGGTTTCCGATTTCAATATATAAAGTGCTATATGTAAAAGAGAAAGGTAAGCCAGGATCTTGTCTTGTAGCTAAAAAACACATAAATATCTTTCTCTGCTTACAGTATAGCTCAGCAAACCTCACAGTCGCAAGAGTCGAATTAGTGCGAGAAGGAGTTTTTTGATCGCCTCCAGCTATATGACACATAAAAAAACCAGTCCCGCCAGACAAAGTAAGGGCGCTTTTTGCCTTTATAGAGGCTTTATAGAGATAATCTTATCCTTTGCTCTGATGGAAATTCAAAGCATATAGTATGGGATAGTACTGATGTCAACGACAGAGGTGTGTGTCTATTTGATTTCATTAATAAAAATCACCTGACCATATGTAACACTAGTAATGCTCCTACAATCGTTTTTCCGAGCTCGGTGAACTTTACTGAACGAGAGAAATGCTGGATATTACACTTGCAAAAGACAGTTCTAATTTATCAGTTTGTACGTGGAGAGTATACAAAGAAATACTTCTCGGATCATTGTTGGATGCTTATCGATATTGGGCTCGTCTGCAATGGAACAGCATCGACCATTAGAAACCCAAAGCGAACAGTGTGGGCTAAGTTCAATGGACTTCTCGGACACAAATTGAAAAGAATGCCATCAGTCTGAAATTTTTAAATAATTGTTTGATTATTTAAACGATATGAAATATATTATATTTTACAGTAAATGATGTAAAGTTTAAAACTAGTATTTAGTATTATTTTGAAATAGAAAAACAAATTTAATTAAAAAAATAATAATAATAAATGATTTCTTATTTGTAATAAATATAAAATATTTAAATAAAGTTTAAAAGCTAAGTTCTTTTGCTTTCTTCGTTCAATTAAATTCAAAATTGACTTAAAATTAAGATAGCTACGGAATCGTTAGTGCACCAACTATTATCAAAACTTTTTTTTCGAAATGTCTCAAAATGTACAGGGTATTTGGAATTTTTAAAAATTTGAAAGTTTTTTGCGTTTGACAATTTTGGAGCAAACGTATTATTAACTGAAATCAAATAAAATTAAAGTAGTTATTTTATTTTTGTAAAAGAGTATCGATTTTCGGTATGGTTTCCTTTATCAAATTAGTTTTACATTTTTGCATCAGTTAGTTTTTGATATTAAATAATATAATTAGCTACATAGTTCAATTTTTTGTGTTTTTCAGGTCATGCATTTTAATAGACTTCGCTGAAATGCAATTATCTTTTGAAACGCTTTGAGGATAACAAATTAAATAAAAACATAACTTAAATGATTAAAATCTATTCAATATTCCCTGAAATTTACAAATCATAGATTCATAAGAAATATTTGTTTTCAAAAACTAAAAAGGAATAGTGAAGTTAAAAATTAAATTTTTTGGGGATACAGAAAAAATTATAGTTCAAAATTTATGTATAAAAATATAGTATAAAATTTTATAACCACTTAAATTGTTAGCCATTAATGAAATAATGTATAATTTCAAAGTTTTAGAAACAAAAACGATTATGTCGATACAAAGAGCTCTAAATGAACTAGGAGTATTATATTATCAACTAGCTGGTTTCAAAGCTGGAGACAAGAATCATAATCAAATTTAAGTAACATTGTTAAGACCAAACAAGTTATGCATGGAATTCCACAAGTAGTTGTGATTTCCCCACTGTTGTAGCTTAATGTCATCAATACCATCCTGAATGAATGATACTGGTATCAGGAATATTTCTAAACATGATAAGCGATATCATTCAAACTGCTCAGCAACTGGTCTACAAAATGTGGACTAGAAGTGAATCCGGGAAAGATAAAGCTTTTACTTTTCAACGCAAAGACAAATATTCCAAGATTCACGCTACCACGGTTAGCACTCTGTGAACTAACCTTGTCTGACAATGCAAAGTATCTGGGCATTATTTTGGACTATAAGCTATCATGGAAGCTTAACATTAAACAAAGGGTTGGTAAGGCTACGTTTGTTTAGTGCCAAAAGGCCGATTCTCGTATGTGGATCTCTTGTCTGGTGGACCGCTACCAGTAAGAGATATTAGTACAAGATACAAAGATCTGCTTCCTAAACACTATATAATACTTGACACCCATAGACCTACACAGTATCGAAGTATCAGTTAATAGTGCGATAAGATTATCTACAACTGGTTGCGGGAGATTAAGAACATATGCATACGTGAGGATATTAAGCTTAATACCCCCGCAACTTAATCAACCCACCGACTTTATGACTTTAGAAAAAGGCATTTAAAGTCCTATTTCAAACCAAAAGTGAATGGAAAAGGCGAAATCTTTTGTAACAATATGAAGTTAAGATATATACCGAAGACTCAAAGATGAACTGCGGTGTCAGCTCTAGTGTCTTCTCCAACGATCTCGGAATTGGACACTCTTACCGACTCCCTGATGAGGGAAGCGTATTTCAAGCGATAGAATAATACAGGGGAATATTGGTCTGTTTGTCTACTGCCAAGTGGCAATACTATCGCTCAAATCACACAAAACTATCTCTATTCTAGTCAGACAATGGAAAAAGGAAACTTTTAGGACTAAGTCGACTGCATGATATTTCTATAGTTTGGGATCCTGCGCACTACTATGGCAATGAATAGGCAAACAAAATAGCCCGGGCAAGCTCTATTTTTAATGCATCCTAAGCGGCTTCCCCTAAAAAAAAACGCTCAAAATAACTCATAAGCTGCTTGCAGCAAAGACATCTCGAGACTAATAGCATTGTTTGCAGGTCGCTGGACGATAACGAATCTAATTGATTGCTCGTAAGTTTACGACAACCAAGCAACCAACCAATTAATTACATATTGTAGCAATGGCCTAGCTCGACTAACACGACCTATATAATCGTTTGGAGAATATATTGGCGGCTGAAATTTTTTTTTTTTTTTTGAAATAGGCACATTTCAACTAATTGCGATTGTTCTTAATAATAAACAAACAGAAATTCATATAAAATACTATTAAATAATGTGAAATTGAAAAACAGATAGACATCATTGATATTTCAGACGACGGAAATCTATTTCAGTTAGTTTCTGTATAACCAGTCTTCGGATATTCACTTTTAGGCATATTATGTTGAACATAAAATATTAAATATATTATATTTAATATTAATATTATATGTAATATTACCATTTTCTCTCCGAAAATTAATAATATTAACTAATGTGAAAAAATTATTTACATAAGTAATTTTGTTGGAGCATTTTATACATGGTATTATATGGGTAATTTTGTAAATCCAAAACCAGGTGATATATCGACGAATGTTTTAGTGGTCCTATATATTACGAGTAGGGAATCTAAATAAATTAATAAAAAAATTTCGAAAGTCTTTACATAAGTAATCAAGTCAGTGCAGGGGCGATATGCTCTAATATGTTCTGTGTATCTTAATATCATCGCTTTTATTATGAGTTATAAAATGAGACAAACTTTTATTTTCAATTTTCTTTTCATAAATTTTTAACGACTTTTTAATCACTTATAGCACCATTTTTGCATGCGTTTACCACAACGTGGGGGGATTTACATGATTTCCTGTGTGAAAGTGTGAAAAATATTGTTTTTACTATATATGTGTGAGGGTACGTTTAGATAGCAACAATAAAAACAAACGAAAATAATATTCTGTTGTGTCTTAATTAATTTTGTTTTTCTTTTTTTGTAGTTACGTAACGCCTATATTAGACAATTTATTATCAAGACAAAAGTCAAAATTAACCCGAATTTATGGAAGGTGGTAACAGTTACATAAAAACAACTGTAGGAATTCGTTAATGGTTTTTATATATGCTGTTTGACAACTATAGCAACCAAAAATAGTAATCAGATGTTTAACTGAGATTACCTTGTATAGATTCTCACTTATTTTGACGTTTCTCTTGATAAAAATTTGTATAGTATAGACACTACGTTAAAGATAAATGAAAGCGGTAAAAGCAACAACCTTAAAAGTTGTATGTATAGAAATAAACATCAAACGATTTTAATTCTTCTTTTTTTTAAATTACAACATGCTGGGTTGTCAACGCTTTTAATACAAAAGACCCTACTAATACATATTTACAAAGGATATTGTTCATACATAGGAGAAGATTTTGAGATTGAATTTGTTATACATACTGTCCTTGCAAACATTTTCTGTTGCGAAAATCACTAAGAGGAGTCTTTCACAAGTTCAAATTCGTAGGCAAAACTATTGCTAAAGTATAATAAAAATCATTTTCCGTCGGGAAGAACTGTTACTCGTGGAAGTGTCTTCCAGGAAACCCGAAGAACGCACTTCTAGAAGTGTCGTAAAAGAGTATTCTTACTATCTTCCACAATACCACATAAGAATATTCAAAATTTTGATATCAATTTTATTTCACATTGTTTAAGTTACATAAAACATATAAAAATTAAATTAGTAGTTACAGAGCACAAGACAAAATCCCTTGGAAGACTTTACGTGAATTCCGGGTACCTGTAAAAGGAAAATAAAATTAATAATTTATATACGAGGGAGGATCAATAAGTCCGTGACTTTTTGAATGAAACACAGTTTTTTTTTGCAAAATAAAATTTTATTTTTCAACATAGTCTCCTTTTAACTCAATACTCTTAGTCCAACGTTTCTCCAGTTTTTTTATCCCTTCCAAAAAATAGAATTTTTCGAGGTCCTTAAAATAGGCAATTGTTTGGTCAATAATTTCATCGTTGGAGCTGAATCTCTTTCCACCGAGCCATTTTTTTAGGTTTGGAAATAGGAAGTAGTCACTAGGGGCTAAATACGGAGAATATGAGTTTTGCCATTGAAACTGCACACGTATGCACCCGTGTATTATCTTGATGAAAAGGAACTTTTTCTTGGCCATATGGGGTCGTTTTCTTTTCAAATCCTCATTAAATCGGTCTAATAAGTTGGCATAATATTCGCCGTTTATTGTTTTTCCCCTTTGAAGGTAATCGATGTGGATTATCCCGCGTCGGCCAACACCATATCTTGGATTTTTTTCGACATTTTCGAGTGTACTGACGTCAATTGACCGTCCAAACTATTCAACGTCATTTGTACTTGTGCGACCACAACGAAAGTCAGTAAAGGAAATTCACATTTTTCTATTTTTAGAAAAATACACGAGGTTGTATGTTTTGAACAGCTGTTAAACGCAAATTAAATTACGACACTTGCTCAAAATTTGACAGTAGTCTATTAACAGATGGTACTTGATACATTTTTTATAAAATTTGTTTTTTTTAATTACCTTTGAGATTAATCCTCTAATTTATGTATGAAACGTTGAACTTTTCTTCAGCAATTTACAGTTTGTTTGAGGAATTTTTTACTGAAATATTTAAAAATGATTAGAGTTTTTCGGTAAAAATTAGTATAATTATAATAAAATTTATTTACATTTTCGAAAAGTTATCTTCGGCAATCATTTATGAGATACAATTTAAGTAAATAGTAAATAAAATCTACAATTATCAGAGTTATCTTCTTATATTTAATATTTACTTCACCCAACTGACACTGCTTTGTCTCATAGAAAAAAATCAAAATAAAACCGTTTTTGGAAGTATCTCATATAATTTTAAAAGAAATTTTTGGTAATAATTATCTTTATGGCTACGAGAGAGCCTTAAAATCACAGAATTTAAAGCAAATATTAATGAACAAAAAATGTGTTGTGTATAGATAAAAATGTTTATTTAAAACCTAAAAATTACTTAAATTTCATGGGACATCAAAAAATTATAGATTTTTTTTAATGTTTATTTAATTCTGTTAAAGTTATTTAACTGATCAAAAGACAACTGCTTACTTTTGTCACGAATTTAAGAAATGTTAAATTGAAACATTTTCTGATTTCCTGTTTTTGCTTCAAATTTAAAGAGTTCTTAATATTAACCTAATTTATTTTGATAAATTGAAATAAAAACTTAACTAAAATTATTCGGAAATTTAAAAAAGCACTAACAAAGTGTAAAAATTTTAAAATTTCTAAATTGCTATTCATTAATCAATATTCTAAGAATTCTTTATTTTAAATTATTATCATGATGTTAAACCGATATTGCTAAACTAATAAAAATACAAATTTTGGACCGGAGATCGGGCAAATTTGGGCAATTTAATTAGCTGCTAAAGAGAGAATGTAGTTGCAGAAGTTAAAATATTATTGGTAGAAGGAAGAAGGGTTTGTCCTTCTTCCTATTAAATCAAATATTGTCTGACCACACAAAACCTATTTTCAATTTAATTTCAGGATATATGGGATGTTGACTTGTCCTTGCTTTGATCTTTTCAAAACTCCACACATATTCACTTTAGGGTCAAGGTAATATGGTTATCAAGTTCCAAGGATTCTAGCTGAAAATTCTTTTTCCAATTTCAGGATACATGAAAGGTAGAGGTGTTCTTGTTCCGAATTCAATATAAATCCGTAGACTGCAAATAATCTATATTTAACTGCTATCACAAACTTGATAATAAACTGATAATCTTCCTAACAGACACCATGAAGATTAATGTATTTTGTTGTTGTTAAATTCGAATTATTTCTCTTGGACGAGGAATGTACTACAATAATGTATTTTGTATTTGCAAACTTTGAACAATCACATGACAATCTTAAAAAAGACACTAAGAAGTGGCGTTTGGAAGATAGTCATCAGTATTATATTCCAAATGTTTATTGTTAACGTATGTACATCAGTGTGTGTATGTGTTCTACAAAAAGTCATAAAATCTTTTTAGTCTTCTCACCAGGATACCATTTATGAGTAAATTTTTTTTAATAAAGTTTCTTGTAAAATTATAATTGACACCAGCTTTATGACTTTCTTGAAAATCTAGTGATTTTTATGAGTTTTCTTTGTTGAAGACACATAACACAGTCTTATGTGAACTATTTTCCTTTTAATGAAAATCAATCAATGACATTTTAGAAGCGATAAAAAAATATATGTTATAAAATTTTCTTACAATTGTTTATTGTTCTTTAGGGTCATTTGTTACGTGGGAATTGTAAGTCATAAAGAGTTAAAAGAAAGTGTTTTTAAATCTTAAAGCTTTAAAAAAAATTTAGTATTTGTGGAGAATAAATCACATTTAAAAATCACCGGTATTTTCAAATAAATTAGCTATTAATTAGAAAAAAAAATGTCTTGTTGGATGCTAATGAGTTCTAAAGCGATAAAATTTGAATGAGATAATTTCGCAAATAAACGATTAATTCGAAAATATTTCGAATGGATAAATTTTTCAAGAATTGCTGAAAAGTTTTTTGTATAATATTTTACAGACATATGAACTTATTCGAGCATTTATACTTTATTTGATAAATATATTTGTATGGGAATTAAGTAAAATTGTAGGCCGATTTAAACAAATTTGGTCCTTGGGTCTCAAAAATCCTATGTATCAAACTTTATGAAATTATTTTCAGAATTGTGTGATGTAGTTTGATTACAAGTTTAAACTAGATTAACGGATAGCAGGTCATAGGTATGATAATTGATTCGATTATAAAAATTTGGGTGTAATAATCATGGTATAAAATTGTTTGTTAACTATGGAATGGTTGTTTTAAAATGTTAATTTAGAACGGTTTTAGTATATGTATATCTGTGTACATTTGACAACAGAGTGATTCAATGTCAAAATGGACAGCAATAGAATTTGGCACCTCCGATGTCCATGAAATTCATTATAGACATTGGCTATTGGAAGTATTTCGCAATTCATAAAATTTCAGACTCATGTTCTTTTCCGGTACAAAAATATAACGATCTAAAAAACAAAAAAAAGCTAAAAGCTTTACATAGTTGCATATGTTTAAGTGCTAATAATGTCGAAATTATATACGGTAAATGTATATTTTCATATTAGTTTCATATTAGAAACCAAGACATTACATTTATAACGATATGTATAAAGTTTTTTTTTACACAAACACTTCAAAAGTCAAAGTTAGATATATGAAAATTAAACCATTATATCTAAAAAGCGGAATTTTTAAAATTCTTAAAAAATTATATGATATTGACATCTTTTCTACCTACACATGTAAAATTTCAAGGTGAACACGGTTTTAGTTTAGAAGTTATGTAACGAAATAAAAACTAAAGTCAAATTATGTATATTAAGGCGACTCACTCCCTATAGAATTATGACAATTCGTGAGCTGGGCCATTAAAAAAAAAATGTATTTGTTTTAAGTTTTGTATTTTCTTTCAAAACAATACATAGAAAATGTATCATCATTTGAGAGGTATTTGGAGGCCGTGTCTATTGGTATATAAAATATATCCAAGAGTGACCTCAATATTTCTATATTACACAAAATACCGTATTTTTCAAGATTTTTTTCAAAATTCTGATTGTTATTTTTAACGAAAATTAAAATTCTAATTTTATTTACTGCTTATAAATACAAGTTGTTAGTGTCTAATAAATTATACCCCACAACACCATAGGTTATTGGGGAATTATGCGTTTGTGCTGATGTTTGTGACACATAGAAGAAAGTATACCAATTTTGAGTCGATCTAACGATTTCCGTCCGTCTGGTTGGCTGAACGGCTCGCTGTAAATGTAAACCTTGTGCACAATGGAAAGGTCGCAATTTTGAAGATAATTCAATGAAATTTGTCACGTAGGACGAAGCCTGTCGAAATTGGATCATAACCATGATTGATCATGATCAAATTTACTCCCCGAATAGGGGTTTAACGATCATAAATACCTTAAATATAGAAATATTTTAATAAATTTTGTGTAAGAAAGTTTTGTATAACTATCAATTTTTGTTTCAAATTTCATGAAAATCGGTTCACAATTGACCATAGCTTCCATATAAAATCCTCTTTCGAAAATCACTTTAACGTGCATAAATCACATACAAATGTTAGCATCAAGTTTATATTCGACACAAATAAGTTTTTTATAAGTAGAAACCTCAGTGACAAATTTAATGAGTATCGCTCCATAATTTGTCATAGCCCGCTTTCGGGAGTCACGCTAAAGTGCATAAATTCATATAAACGTTAGTATTAACGTAATATTCTGTATTTGTATATTTTATTTTACACTTAGTAAAAGTATCGATGTAAATGTCTAATATAAGACCTCTCCACGAATTTTGTTGGATATACATAATGGTGTGGCGTATCATATGGTCGGGATTGATAGACTATTTCTTTCTTACTTGCTTCTATTTTAATATTCTTGCAGTTAATCTAATATAAAATTTCTCATAATCAAAGTCAATATGTATATCAAAATTTTTGTTTTGATAAGAATTAAGCGTTCGAATTAAAGTATTTACGAAAGGTACAAAAATGTTAATATAAAAATAAAAATATTAACAGGGAATGCAGAGAACATAAATAATTTTTTACAAAAATGTTTCTGTGCTTGTGCGATTTAACTTTTCTTGCTATATAGCGTAAAAAATCTGAATTGAGTTTTTTAAAAACTCATAAACATTCTTTATTAATTTTATTAGAATTATGGAGCTCTTTCAAGCGCTGCCTGGAATAAAACTGCAATTTATCACATTGTGTAACGTTTTACAATCAATGAATATTTTCTATATATTCATTTGTCATACTTTTTAATCGTTTTTGTATTTTTTACGCTATTCCTTTTAATAGTACTTTATGCAATTTTCGTAAATATTTTAATTTAATTAGGTAGATCTTATCTAAAGAAGAATTTTATACCCAAATTAACTATGTTTATGATAAACCGCGCAATTGCAAGAATATTAAAATAAAAATTAATCAGACACCAATAACTTATATTTAGTAGAAATTTAAAAACTTGAATTTTCGTTAAAAATAAAAAAAAAACTTTGAAAAATAGGATATTTTTTGTAATATAAAAACATTGAGGTCACTTTTGGATATGTTTTATATATTAATGGACGCGGTTTCCAAATCCTTTCAAATGATACTACATATTTTATGCTATGCGCTGCTTTGGAAGAAAATTCAAATATTTAAATATAAAATACAGGTAAACCTAGATTGGGACAGGTAAAATCGTGCGCAAATTGAAAAGAAAATTTTATTTGCGGGACCTGCGTTTTTACATATCTCATAAAGTGAAGCACCAATTAAATGAAAAATGTTAGCTATAGACCTAAACATCGAATTAAATTAAATCACATAAAAATATTATATTCTTATTTAATAGTTTTTGCTGACTAAAACAAATTAATCGTATGGTGCCAAATATTTCGTATAATAATCGTTTTTCTAACACATAACCCCTTTTGGTATAAGTCAGCCCAAAATACTTTTTGAGGATGACCCACTATACTTTATTAATTGAATTAAATTAAAATAATATGGAAATTATTCAGTGGATTTTTATCCTTGAATTAATAAATGGACGGTTTAATCTTCGTCATATTATTTAATTATATTTTTATTTCGTTTATATATTTTGCTTATACGGTTCTTTTTAAATTATAAGCACATTTTCAATTTTGTTCTATTAAATTGTCTCCTATTAAGCACACACGTTTTGGCAAATTAGTATCACATATTTTTTGGTTTGTTCTTATTGTAGGTTCAATTATATTTTAGGATTTTGTTACATATGTTGTTTTTTACCCTTTTTAATCGATCCAAATCATTGATTTTTCCAGTAATTATAAAGCATTTCGTTTTTATTTTGAAGTTATTTTTAAAACAATTTCCTAAAACAATGAATTTTTAATTAAATTTTTTTTTTTTTTTTCAACACAGTTCAGTATTTCGCCCAATGCAAGATTTTGTTATGACTGTTATCAAGTTCGCGTAAAATAAAATCGCGTAGTTTAAAAAAAAGTTCACTATTATTGAATCGTGTTATAAAAAATCGCGTAAATGAAATATCGCGTAAGACGGATGTTACTTGTAACTTTTTTTAAAAAACAGTAAAGCTCATGAATGGTCATCAGTAGAATCGTAATATTTTGGGAAACATAAAATATACCAAGATTTATTTTCAAGGGGATAACAAAAGCACTTTTTTTCCTTCTATAAGGATTGAGTCGCCTTAATATATATATATATAATTTGACTTTAGTTTTTATTTTGTTATATAACATTTAAACTAAAGGAATATATTTCTTGAAATTTTATACGCGTAGGAAGAAAAATTATTTCAACACTATATAATTTTTTAAGAATTTAAAAAATATCATCTTTATTAGTTATAGTGGTTTAAAGAAAGCTTTGAACTTTTGATGTAAAAAACTTTTTACATATCGTTACATAGGTAATATTTTTGTCTTTAATATGAAACTAAAACTAGAGCTGTAAATTTTTTTTTTACCATCATAATTTACACTAGAAAAGCAAATGTGTCTAAAACTTTATGATTTGCGAAATCCTTCCAATAGCCAGTGTCTGTAATGAATTTCATTGATATCGGAGATGCCAAATTTGATTGCTCTATTTCCGATTGCTACCATTCGCTAATTAACAAACAATTGTATACCAAGTTTGCAACATACAAATTATATAATCTATTCAATTATCATATATATGATCTGCTATCCGTCAATCTATGTTAATCTTGTAATAAAACTACAGCTCGCAATTTTGAAAATAATTCCACAAAGTTTGCCACATAGAATTTTTGAGACCGATGAACTAAAGTTGTTTAAATCGGCCTACAATTTCACTTAATCCCCCTTTCAAATATATTTTCCAAATAAGGTTTCATTACTCAAGTAAGTTCATATGTCTGTAAAATTTTATACAAATATTTTATTTTTTTGCAATTTTTGTAAAATTCTTCTAGTTATTTTATTTAAATTTTATCGCTATAGAACTCATTACAATCCAACAAGACCTTTTTGTAATTAATAGCTAATTTATTTGAAAGTACCGGTGATTTTTACATGTGATTTATTCTCCACAAATACTAAATTTTCTTTTAAACTTTAAAATTTACAAACACTTTCTTTTAACTCTTTATGACCTGCAATTCCCACATAACGAATATTCCTGAAGAACAACAAACAATTGTAAGAAAATTTAATAATATATATTTTTTTTTATAGCTTTTAAAATTTAATTGATTTTCATTAAAAGAAAAATAGCTCACATAAGACTCTGTTATGTGTCTTCAACAAAGAAAACTCATAAAAATCACTAGGTTTTCAAGAGTCATAAAGCTGGTGTCAATTATAATTTTACAAGGAAGTTTATTAAAAAAAATGTACTCATAAATGGTATCCTGGCGAGAAGACTAAAAAGATTTTATGGCTTTTTATAGTACACATAAACATGCTGATGTACGTATGTTAGTAATAAATAAATAAATCGTCCAGACGACACTTCTTATTGTCTTTTGGAAGATTGTTGGCTGATGGTTCAAAATTTACAAAAACAAAATACATTATTATAGTATGTTCGTCGTCCAGAGGTATATTTTGTAGTCACATCTGGGAAATTGTTTGGCAATAATTCGAATTTAACAACAACAAAATACATTGCTATTGCGCATTAATCTTTTTGGAGTGTGTGTGTGAAAATCGGAGTAAGGACAAATTTAATAGGAGCAAAGGCACCTCTCCCAAACCATTTCGTCTTCCAATAATATTTTAACTTTGCAACTACATTCTTTCTTTAGTATGTAATTAATTTGCACAAATTTGTGAAAAAAAAATAAATTAACTCTATTTTAAATATTAAAAAATAATACTGGGTTACAGAATCAAGCGAAAAAAAATTGTATAATTGTTTTGACACTTTAGCGTATGTAATTTTTGTACTAAAATTTTAAATGCTCTACAATTAGCAGTGTCGTTTTAAAGCTTACCTGAGAGGGAAAAAGTGTTAGAATTTACAAAGAAGAATGCTAGGAAGTGCTAAAAATTAAAAAAAAAACGAGAAAGATAAGTCGGTCTTGATACCCTACACCATAGTGTATGAGAATAAAAATTCGGGAAGGGGACTTATATTACACCTGCGGCCAATTTTACTAAATATAAAATAAAATCTACAAATATAGAATAAAGCGTTGATACTAACACCTAGATGATTTTATGCACTTTTGGGCGATTCCTGGAAGTGGGTTTATATGTGAGCTATGGTAAATTATGGACCGATTCTCATAAAATTTGGTGTCGAATATTAAATTGATACTAACATTCCTATAGGATTTATGCACGTTCAAGTAATTTTCGGAAGAGGAGTTTATATGGGAGCTATTATCAATTGTGAACCGATCATCATAAAATTTGGTACAAAGATTGATACTTGCAGAGAACTTCTTCGCATCGAATTTCATTAACATGTTATTATTTTTAAGACATTTTTGAGTGTTTAAAGTCTATCCTGGGGGGGACATTTTTATGGTGGCTAGGTGAAATAATGAACCAATCACAACTAATTTCAATAGGCTTCATTCTAGTATCATAAAAGTCCCAAGTGCCAAATTTCATTGAATTGTCATTAAAATTGCTACCCGTACTTTGTGCATAAGGTTTACATGGACAGCCAGCCAGTCGTCCAGTCAGACGCACGATTTAAAAAGTGATTCCGACGCTATTGGTATACTTTAAAAGCTTTTTCTATACGTTTCAAACATCAACATATGGTATGAAAGGCTGCTACAAAAAGTTCTAAGAACGGAAACTGTTTTTATTTGTAAAAAAAAAAGAGATTTATTATTTATCTTCATGGTTAAAGCTAAAAGAACATTAAAGAAAATAATAGAAATACATTCTGAAATTGATTCTTTACAAATTAAACAAAATTTATGATTGAATTTTTTATAATTCTAGTTTTATCATTAAGTATCCAAGTATGTATTATAGACTTATATCTAAAAAAAATTGTTTGTACTCTTTTTGCTGAAGAATTTCTGCAAGAAATATTAACTGAAAATGAAGCAATTCAACTAGAATCAACTCTTGTATAATAATTATATCATTTCTTATTGTATTTTCCAAGTTATACTAAAATTTTAACAAGAAAGGAAATTACTTAAACAATTTTATCTTTAAATGGAGCAAGTCAAATTTTAATTAAAATTGGAATTTTTAACTACGTAAATGATATTCAAATAATATTAATAAAATAATTTTTAACTAAATAAGCAGAATTTTACCCAAAAAAACATTATTTAGCAAAAAATTAAATTCCTGAAGAATTTTGTGCTCATAAAAATTATTTACAAATGTAACAAAATACTCTTAGTAATAATTAAAAAATAAAATAAAACATCAGAAGGCTGTTAACTTATCAAATTTTAACCAAGTCATATATAAAATAAAATTCCCAACAAAAACTTTTTGGTTCCCGGAATGACAACTACATATTAAAGTCGCTTCTTGGTAATGAGGCGTCATTATTATTCGCCTACTCTATATTACAAAAATAAGTACTCAATAGTATAATAGCACAGTAATATTGCAATCACGTGTATCAGTTGGCTAGAGCGCTGGATTAACAACTAAATGTCTAAAAAGATATTCTATGCTAAAAAAGTTTTTGTCACTTAGAAAATGAAGTGCGAGATAGTGTACTGAGTAAAACGTTAATCATTAAAAACGAATGGCTAATTGGTGTCCACGTTCAAATCTCACTGACTGCAAAATTTTTTTTTTTTTATTTTTGTTTTCGTTAGGTACATATTTTTGATGGTACTAAAAATAACTACATGAATTTGCGGTCAACTCGAACAAAAATAAGTAGTTGTTCAGGCAAAAAATAAGTAGTTTATTTTTGTTTCCAATTATACCTGCTAGCTTACCAGGAAAGCAAAGTTTTCGCTGGGAATAATTTTGTTTACAATTATGCTTTAGCTTTAGGTTAAAATTGATAAGTTAATGGAACATAATATCATATAATGTTTTAAATTGAGTAAAAAGTTGTTTAATTAAGTATAAATATTTTAATTTTCAAGAACATTCGAAATTATTTAAAATTTTGTTTTATTTTAATTTACGTAACTGTTATAAATTATTTTAACAAAAGTATTATAGTTTACTTAATTGCTAAAGTTTATTTGATAGGTTTTGGTTATTTTTAACCAAAATCGGTTATTTGATTTTCCAATGTGGATATGGTGACTTTTCCATTTTGGTTATTTCTTCTGTTAAGCAAGTTGTAAAGTACTTTTTAGATTAATCTGTAAATCTTGTATACAAATATTCGCCAACAATAAAATGAACATCAATACGATTTTGTGCTAAAAAGCCGTCATAAATTTCATGACTTCTTTTTCCAAATTTAATTGACAACGATGGAAAAAAACACAATTTTAAAGACATCAAGAATGCTAATGAAGCTTGTTGCGGTATAGAATGTACGTATTCCATTTTCTAATTACACTCCACAAACTTTAGTTGTGTTCCGTCAAATAGAGACAATTAGGGAAATTTCTGAATGCAAAGTTTTTAACATGATTGTGGTTTCGTACATTAAAGTTATCTATTGAAGATCTATTTTCTTTTAGATGTTACAAATTTTTACATTTAATCATATTCGTGTCTGAAAAGACATTGCCAAATTGTGCCAAGATCGGTAGATATATATTATACCGCCTATAAAAACCGAAGCTTATGAAAATAGAAGTATTATAACCAAATGTACCTACATAGTTGACAAAATCCCTTCAAGAAATAATTTTAGTTTATAACAGTTTTACTTGTACGTTCAAAATTTACATAGCATGTAGTCTGTGGAAAAATCTTAAGAAATGAGATATTACATTATCGCGATCGTTAAAAAAGTTTCCGCACCAAACTCGTTGAAGTTTTCACTGTTTTATCTTTTTTTAATCTTAAAGTATTTCGGATTATTTCACATACATATGTAATAAATATGTATTCTTTTTTATAAAAATGTTTTTATTTTAATGAAATGAAAATATTTAATTCGTAAAATCATATATTTTAAGAATGTTTCTGTCAAATGATTAAATGATAAGTATTACAATATTACACAATAAATTAGAACCATTAGAAGTTTTAGACACAATCGTTGCTAATGCACAAATATTTTATTTCTATATTTTTAAAAATTAAAAATTTTATAATAAAAGGTTCCTGAAATGTTTTTAGAAATTACATTCGTTGCGGAAGGTTGTTGTCCCAAAATGACATAAATTTTGGTTATTTATTTTTTATTATTATTTTTTTTTTTTAATTATTTACTTTTATCAAAATTTTAGTTGCAAAAATTAATTTGCCGTGGCAACACTGAGTACAAATCTACAAATTAATAAAAAAAATGCCAAAAATAATTCAAAAAGTGATAGAAAAAGTGTCAGGTGCTAAATGAGTTTAAAAAGTACTAGATCTAGCACTAAATGTGATAAGTTGGCAACACTGATAACTAGCGCCAACTTGATATAGGTCCATGATTCTAATAAAATTAATAAAATACCAATCAAAAAATATGTATGAGTTTCGGAAGGACTCAATTCAGATTATCTATGGCAAATAAAGTTTGTAAAAAACTACTTATGTTTCTTACATTCCTTGTTAATATTTTTTGTTTTTATATTAATATTTATGCAATTTTCGCAAATATTTTAATTCAAACAGTTGGTTGTTATAAAAAAAAAGAATTGTTTTGTCAAATTCATCAGACTAACTGTCTAATAAACCGCCAAATTGCAAGAATACTGAAATAAAAATTAATCAGACACCAACAATTTATATTTATTTATTTATTATTATATATTGTTTATTTATAAGCGAATAGAAATTTTAAAATTTGAATTTTCATTAAATATAACAAATAATATTTTGAAAAAAGCCTTGAAAAAGAGAATATTTTGTGGAATATAAAAATATTGAGCTATGTGTTTTCTTAAAAAGCTATGCATAGAAAATGCGGTATCGTTTGAAAGGTATTTGGAAGCCACTACCAACTATATACATATATATATATATATATATATATATATATATATATATATATTATTCCCCCAGGCTTGTACAGTACGACCACAAAATCATTTAATTTTATATTAACCCTACAGCTGACCCTAGACAAAAAACCCAAAATAATTTAACATTAAAATATTTCCATTGGTAGTATTACGTTCTTTAAATCAAAGAGGTAATTGATGTAATTATTTGCGAATAGGTTTATTTAATATAAATACTTAATTTTATATAGTAATAGTAATATTAATATTTTTAAACAAATGGATTTGATTGAGTAACAAAAATTATTGAAAGGAAATATTTCCAAACAGTTGTTTTGTATAGAATTCCTAACAATATTCTTTTCACACTTAAACATTTATATATGAGTGAAAGTATGCTTCGAAAAGTTCTAATAAAATTCGAATGTCTGCTTACAAATGTATATAGTATAATAAGCATATTCTGTTTGTATAATTTTTTCTGTAACTAATAATATAGCAAATTTCCTAAAACACTCTACTCAAATAAATAGCTATTATATGAAAAATAGTTTTCCCTTTAAAAAAACTTTTATAAAACTTTTCAAAAACTAAAAATAGAAATCAACAGTAGTAGTAAACAAAAAACTAAATGACGCGTCTACTGTTGACAGGTTATTCAACTTTACCTGTTTTAAAATGAAAATGTTTCAAACAGATTTGAGTCAAATAAACAAGTATCGCACTTTACTCTAGAAACCAAAAATGTTGCAAACTTTTACTTAAATCATTTTATATAAATATTTGTTTGTATTTTGTTGCTGTTTGTGCCAAATTTAAACATTTCATTGAAAAGTTGAGAAAACAACAACATCAATGAGAAATTCTAGATGACTCTTGAAATGAATGAATTGATGCTGGTACTACTACAGGCAAGTAATTGTATTTGTTGTTTCCCCCGTTGCTGCTACTGTCTGGTGCAACTCCTTGAGGCAATTGGCTTTTTGGCAAACTATACGCACAACTGTCGAGTGTATACTCTTTTTTCCATACTTTTTATATTTTGTTGTGTTCTTCTGCTGCAATTCTTTTTCTAATCCTTTGTTTTTTTTTGGGTAGTTGTAGCTGTAATTGTGTGTGTGTATACATTTCCAATTGACATTTAAGGTCTCACACAAATATGCAACACACTTAACTTTTTTTTCTTTTTTTTTTTTTTTTTTTGTTTATTTGTAAGTCCCCAGCAGTTTATTTGTTAGCAATTAACCAAGCACTCAAAAACTTCTTAATTTTATTTTTCAGTTATAATAAATATCTTTACTGTTTAATATATTTTTTTATTTTATTTTTATTGTTAAAAAAAAAATATGTTGGCGATATTTATTTTCTAATACAAATATTCATCATGATGAAAAAAATATATATTTTAAATCAATATCAGTATGAAAAAATTTCAAATGATTGTTTTTATTTATATTTTTGTTTTTGTTTCAAAAATATTTTCTTCTATTTTATTTATTGGAATTTTTTATGTGTGTGCATGTGTGAATATATTTTAAATACTTTTTTATTCAATCAAATTGTTCTTTAGATTTTTTTTTTTTTTTTCATCCAATGAAAAAAGTTGAATATAAATTTCAACTTTTGTAATAAATGTCACAAACGATATTTATATTTTCTATTTCGATCAAAATGAAAAAAATTAAACTATTGATGAAAATAAAAAATTATGATGGATTCTTATTATTTTTTGAACACTATAGATTTCGATTGAAGTAGTATTAAAATCCGGTCTCTGCAATCAACACTCCTTTAGACGGTAAGGTTCATTACTATCGCACTCCCATCTGCCATCAATGATCAAGGCAGAAGAAAAAATGGTAAGAACAAATTTTTACTGACCTATTGCAACCAGTAAAATGGTTGTGTGTATTCAAAAGCGCTACTGGATTTGATTGAGTATGTATAAAAAGACCACCGCGTGGTCGTGGAGGTGGCGATTACCATTTTACTGGTCCTTTGGTAGTCGTGGAGATGGCAATGGTTAATAAAATATTAGTCACGTGATTAAAAAAATAACTAGTGATACTCTAATGTAGTCAATAAGGTGATCGACTTGGTTTTTCAACCGGTTTTAAAACCCGTTTTTTAATTTTTTTTTTTCAAAATGTTTAGTTTTCGAAAGCCGAATAAATCGGTTTTTTTAAAAAACGGGTTTTAAAACCGTTTTTTAATTATATATATATATTTTTTTTTAATTCAGTATTTTATTTGACAATTTTTTTTTTTTTTTTTTTTGCCTTAGTTCAAATATATTACTTTAGATAAATAATTTTAACAAATATTAACTTGAATATTGCACAGTGTAACAAGAAAAAATTGCCTGTAAAATTCCTACATAAAATAAAAGTAAGTAGACTAAGAAAACACCCAATGGGTTTTTCAAAGTTAGCTTGAATTTATGGTCCCTTGAAGTTCGTATTTTTCGCATCAATTATTATTATTATTACTATAATTGGAAATAAAAAAACATTTTAATTAGTTTATCCAAATGTTATTATATATATTTTTTTTAATTTTATAGAATATCATCATTATTATACCAATTTTTTTTTTTTTTTTTTAGTTGAAACGCCCTTATGTCTAAACTACTGAACCTACTACAATAAAATACTTCACATATGTACATCCTTGAAGGAAGTACTAATTGGATGTCAGGCCCATTTATTTAAATATGGGTTACTTTGTTTCTAAGAAAACAAATTTAAAAATTCATTAAAATTTGTAAAGGCAGTACGATAAAAGTATCAAAAAGAGGCGCGTTACCCATAAAGACTAAGTTTTATAATATACTGTGTTTTTCATTCTTTATGCATAACAAATTTGACGTTAATTGTCTTAGTAGCATCAAGAAAGTATCAGTATTGATTTTTATTGAAAGCAAACCAAAACTGATCATGGCATCATCATAAAATCGAAATTCGAACTAACTTTGCTAAACCCTTTGAAGATTTTATTAACCTAAAGGTGTAAATTAATTTTCGTTAGAATTATTGAGGCAATATTCAATGACCCAAAATTTGTCGCATAGTGTTATAAGATATATTGAATTTTTTAAAGATTTATTTCTACTAAAAACAACCGGTTTTTTCAAAATTCCAACTATTCGAAAACCCTGTATTTTAAAAAAGTCGAATAATCAATCACCATAGTAGTCAGTTCAGCAACTAGTTCGGAACAGCCAACAGAAACCTCTGGGTCCTTTTGAAATTTGTGGATCTGTCCGTGTGTTTACAATTTTATAAAAATAACAAAAAAGAAAAAAGAAAAACTGTTTGAATTGTTGGTTGTACATTAAAGAGAAGGGTTTTTTTAGGTTGAAACCCCTAGAATATGCAACAAAAATATTATGTTTTTTTATTTTGTAACATGAAAAATTGCAGTTTAAAGTTCCAGTAAAACAAAATGCAGGCATCCGAATAGAAAACATTTTACAAAACAAATTTCAACTGCACAAAAAATAGTTTCTTGGCTTAAAAAATAAATTTGAACAGACCTAAAAAACTTTGTAACTGCAATCGTTTTACATTAACAAATGCACTACAAGTTGTCCCAGCAATACAAGCCGAGTATCACAATGAAACTGAACAGTGGGTTGAGATACGGTGTTAGATACAAAACAAAAAGAGCAGTAAAATGATCGTAGTAGGTATATTTAAGGATTGTGTGTGTATCTTTTATATGTTTAATTTGTACATTTGTATTCAGATATGGGCCATTGCCAAAATTTTTTGATTTTAGGCCTTCAAAAAAAAAAAATTTTTTTTTTTTAGATCACGTTAAAATTCATTTGTATAAATATAAGGTGACTTGAATGCACGTAGAATTAGCTCGCCTTAATCATGTCGTGTAGAGGACGCGAAAGTTATAGCAGCTTTAAGTTGTACATATACATATTTTTACAAAATGATAAATCGATGGTACTGACAACTATACATAATCTAAAATATTCTGATAAATGTGGATCTGACGATGTTTAAAACTATGTTCTTATAAAATGTTTGCATTCTCTTATATCTCCAATAACCTACTTATTCCACGTATCAATATTTAGTGGTTATTTTCCTGAAGTTTTGAGGAAATCTTATATTATACCTTTGTTTAAATCCGGAAGTACATACAACATTTCCAATTATAGAGGTATTGCTATATTAAGTGTTATACCAAAACTATTCTAAAAGATAGTTAATGAAATTCTTTCGCATCAAGTTCTTTGTCATCTTTCCTATTTCATCATGGATTTATAATTGCATTAGATTCAGGTTTGTTATAATTGCATTAGATTCAGGTTTGCAGACAGACACAATATATACAGATATTAGTAAAGCTTTTGATAAAGTAAATCACGATCTCCTATTGTTCAAATTGGATAAACTCGGATTTTCTCCTATTTTCCTTAAATGCATTTCCACATATCTTAAAAATAAATGTCAATGTATATTATTTAGAGAATGTACATCGAAAACTATTCCTGTTTTATCTTGTGTTATGCAAGGGCCCTTATTATTCCTAATATTTATAAATGACTTACCAACGTGCATTAAGAATTCCAGAATATTAATGTATGCTGATGATGTAAAGCTGTTCCAGCTTTAACTATTCCTATGTTCCTTACTCCAATCAGATCTTAACAATCTTTATGATTGGTGTATGATAAATCTAATGTATCTAAATTTAAAAAAGTGTCAACACATGATGTTCTACAGAAGAAGTCCATTACTCTGTATATACACAATAAATGAATATCAACTTGATCTAGTCGATGAATATCTTGACCTGGGTGCTCTGCTTGGTTTTAAACTATCCTTTAATTCTAGGTTTCTAGGTTACTTCAAGGAAGGGAGTTTAATGATCCTTGCGTCTCCAAGCAATTATTCACATCTCTCGTAAGACTAATCCTTGAATATGCTTCCTTGGTCTGGGATCCTCAATATGAAGTTCGTATAAAGAAAATTGAATCATTTCAGAAAAATTTTTCTTATTTTGCCTTCGTATACTTCCATGGAATTCTCCTATTAATTTACCATCATATGAAAGTCGACTACAGCTTATTGATCTCCCTACTTTTGAAAGTAGGAGAAAATATATGAATATTTCATTTGTAATTAATTTAGTGAACGGTTCAATTAACTCCGATTTCCTACTTTGAAAGATCGAATTCGTAATCCTAAATCTTCCGACTAGAAATTATACTCCTTTAAAAATAAAATATTTTTGAAACAATTATACAAACTTTGATCCCACGAGACGTATATGCAATTAATTCAACAGTTTTTATCCATATATTGACTTCTCAGTAAGTCCAATCTACATTAAGAGGAGTATTTTTAACTTAGTTAAATAATAACACTTTATTATTGAATGAATATGAAAAACATTTATTTTAAAAAGCTTTAAGAATAATATATATGCTAGCCTGTAAGAAGTTGTAATTTCATTGGCTATTAAATAAATAAATAAAAGTTTATGTATGATTCTGGTAAAAATTCCAATTTTCGAAATTTTTTGCTGCGCTTCTACATTTCCATTAGGCATAACAAACGCCACGAAATATCCATACAATGTGCCTTAGTAAAATCTGTTTCGACAAAAGTGTTCCATTTCCAACTATCAAATACACTTGACTTAAATTTATGGTCCCGATCAATTATATTTATCGCCGTTCTTATATACAAATATCCAATATTTGTACAAATTGCAATTAGCTATATAAAAATACAATATCAAAAAGCGCAATTTTTGCGTAATATTCGAAAAGTTCATGAAATTTGTTCCTAAATTTATTTTTAGTGCTGCCTCGATTTTGTTGTGTAAAATAACACACAGCAATCCATGCTAATATATATGAAACATTAAATGTGTCTCGCGAAAAACTGACTTTTTAAAAAAGTTTCGCTCTTATTTTCTAAACTTTGAGACTATCTATTACGTTAAGTGGTTCGGGCACTTCAACAAAATGTACGCATAATTACAACAAGTATCAATTCGTGTTTCTAAATTTTTATTTCGTTGAGGGGCGTAGACATCATGCCCAAAAAACAAAAAAAAATTAAAAAAATTTGTAATCAAAATTTGAGTACCCTGTATTCAACTGCTGAACAGTGTTGCCAGGAGGCGGGAAAAAGACCAAAAAAATCAAAATGCTCTAAAAATTAAGCTATAAAAAGTTAACTTTATTTAATCTCCTCCTCCTCATTAGTTTTTGATATATTTTTTTAAAGATATTTTAATAAATTTATAAGTTAGACATAGAATGGCTTCCAGAAGAAAGGCCTAATAAAAAATTGGCTAAATAGTTTCTGTACAAATATGGGTAATTTTTTATATGAAAAACTATTGCTTTGATGTGATTTCTCTTAAATTTTGAGCTATAATTCCTTTTTAAGTAGGCATTTCCAAATTTTGGGAAATTTTCGCTTTCATAAGAATTTTTTAATAATAGTCATAAATAGTTTCTATGTAATGAAGTATGTTAAAAAATAATTAGTAATTTCATAAAAATTATTTTTGATTTGTAGAATAAAGCGGCGTGGGTTAAAATTTTTATTATATATAAATAATCCCCATTTTTTGAGCAACCAAGTACAAAAAAATGCGTAAATGGATAATTCTGTAAAAATAACATTAGTAATATCAAATAAAGAATTAATTGCTTCGTTGTTCAAATACTAACATTTTAGTCTTTTTAAGGCAATTTTAAAAATTAGAAACGACTACAAAAAATCTAGAAGCTAAAACCAAAATTTTGAGACTAAAGCAAAATAGAAAGGATAGATTTAGCCTTGTACAACAAAGAAGGTGTAAAAATTTTCCACAAAGTTTGATTAGTTTATATAAGGTTTCTACCTTATATTGAAAATTTTGAGCAATTTTAAGCCTTTTTTTAAGGTTTTAAACTTTTAGCAACAATCATGATTATAAAATGAAAGCTTTGGTGCTAAAATTTTGTACTCTATTAGTTTGAAGTCCTTTGTGTTCAGATCTGCAACTCGTTTGTTTAAAAAAGTATTACCACAAAACTTATTAAGGATTAAAGTCAGTTTCAGTCAGATTAGAAATTTTTGATAATGGCTCGTATATTCATTTAAAATTGTGCTATAATTTTGTTTTCACATTACTAATACTCTTCATATCCAACTCTTCATAACCCAAGAATAAAAAGTAATAATTCAATACTCACAAATCCCACTGTATACTGTTGATATCTTACGCAATGCGGGCAGGTGGGCAAATAAATATGTAGTGGTAAAAACTTTTTCCTTACAGTTTACGAAAAAAAAATTAAATTTTTCCTTTCCATTATATTTACGGCAACGATACATATAATATGAAATCCATATCCTATAAACAAAATAAAACTTCGATCATCATCTATACAATCATCAACTATGGTATAGAAATAGTGAAATAGTGTTCAGATAAATAATAGCACATACTTTCAAGTATTCATCCCTTCACTTATACTTTCGTATACTCATTCATTCGTGTTATTACCTCCACTCATTGTAAAAGTCTTATGCTGTTTCTTGTTGGTATTGTCAAGAAAATTTGTATTTGTCATTGTTTGTAATACAAAAGGAGAATGACACACTCTCTCACATATTTCTTAAAGTCAATAAGAGTTTTTATTCAATCATACAAAGGCTCGTATGCAACTGGTTTAATAAGATTCAAAAGAGATTCAAGAGTGAAATAAAAAAAACATTCATACAATTTTCTCGAAAAATCCCAAAGTGTAATGGTGTGAAAAATATATTTTCTGCATTGCATTTTCAAAACAACTTTTTATTGTAAAACTTTGACTGCTGCTTCTTCTAAATGTCATTGTTGCTGACTAAAAAAAAAACAATTTTTTTTATCTTACTTAGTTTCTTTTATTGTTTTGTCTTCTGAAAATATTTTGTTTCCTTTATTTTATTTCAAAAATAATTTTATTTTTATATTTACTCAGGTGTAAAGTTGGGATAAAAATAAAAAAAAAATTATATACATAAGAATTATATCGAAAATGTTTAGATATTTTTTAACATTTACATTTTAAATAAATTTCTAAATTACCAAGGTCATTGGAATGAAATTTTTTGAAAAAAAGTCATTTATAAAGTTTATTGAGATGGAGAAAAATATATAATAATAACTATAATATTTTGATCACATTAAAATCTTAAATGCAAAACTGACAATAAATTAAAGATGGCATTTTGATTTTATTATTCTATTATTTCAATTGCGAAATATTGGTCAGAGATTTAAGGAAATTTTACTATCTTTGATTGCTATTGATCAAAACTATTAAATATTTTTATTTTAATTTTTACCATACATATACATACACACCCAGGCCTAGCTTTCTGCTTAATATTTGCGTCGCTACTCAGTAGGGCTGATCACAAAAATTTTGGTAATAAATCTGTAACTCCTAAACTGCTGAATTAATATGCCATTTTCAACAAACAAAAACTAGTAGTTTTTGGCCTTATTTGGTTTTTGAATAAAAAAAAATAAAAATTCGTTTGGGTTTTCTCTACAAATGAAAAACCATTTTAAACTAGTTTTTATTTGAAACTAAATAAAAACCACTATAATAACTATTTATGATACATCGTGTTTACTAAATTTTAGAAACGTAGCTTTTATATATAAAGAGAAACATAAAATTTCAAATTTACAGAAATTATTTTTAAAATAAAATCATATTGAAATTATGTATTCTCTGATCGAAGAAATAGTAAATAGAGCGGAAATAAAAAATATATAAGAAATGTGAATATCAACAAAAACTAAATTGACAAGAAATAAGGTATGTAAGCGATGTAGTTTTTGAAATTTTGTTTTTCAAAAACCAATTAGTTTTTTTTTTTTTGTATAAACGGCATATAAATCTCATTTATATCTTTTCAAGTAAACATTTTATATTTGAAGGATTTTACTTTTTAATTAACATTCACATATTTAAACAAACTATAACTCAAATTTACCTTCTTTACATTCTTTCCATACAAATCATTGTGCAGCTGAGCGGTGTATAGCGCCATCCTCATTAACCCCGTTTGGTAGAGAAAAATCTTCGACGATCCATGCGCATGAGAAGAAGAAAAAGTACTCTACTATGATATCTCATACAGTTACATAAATATTTGCGCTTCAATTTAGAAATTTCGATTTTTTGCCTTGAATTTTATCTCAAATAATTTCCGTAACATAGAAGGGAATTTTTTTCGAAATATCCCAAGATTTCAAATACATTCCAAAATAATTTATTGATTTTTTTTAAATTATCGAATTCCAAATTTCAAAGTATTGACTTTAGTTTCCTGAAGACATGTCTTTCTGTGATACTATTTCGTGTGTCACTTAAATAAGGAATTCTTTTAATATTAATCAGGAAGGCTACGATTTGAATTTCTTTCAATATAACCGGCTAGAGAATTTTAAATTTAATAGGTTTTAAATAGTTTTTATTCAAAATAGGACGTAGTAAGGCTCTTAAGAAAAAATTCTAATTTTGAAATCTCAGGGTCAATATCCAGTCCAAATAGCCAAAACATTAATAGAGGAAAGACAGTTGTGGACAATTTTTTAAATAACATTGAAAGATGTGGAAAAAAATATGAAAGGGCTGAAGAAAATGGCAACAACTCCAAAAGAAAGACGAAAAATTCTTAGAATTGCATCAAATTATGGCATGTCGGTATCAAAAGTATGTGAAAAAAGTGGAGTCAGTGCCAGTCTAAGAACAGTACACCGTATTTTAAAGACGTGCCTATATATAGTCCGACGAAAACTCTAAAAGAAACCACCACTTAATGAAAAACGCAAATCACAACGTCTACAATTTATCAAAAATACAATGACATGGTCCGACAAATGGTTTAAAGTTGTATTTTCCGATGAAAAAAGTTTAATATTGATGGTCCTGACGGGTATAACTATTACTTCCATGACCTAAATAAGGAGGAGTTATTCTTGAGCCGCAGACACAGCCGAGAGGGCGGTATAATGGTATGAGGTGCCATTTCGTATTATGGTACCATAGAATTGGTTTTTGTATCCAATAAAATGACTGCAACGACTTACAAAAACATTCTGAAGGAAGCATTTCCAAAATTTAATGATTTCTTTGGACCTATACCTTGGACGTACCAACACGATAACTCAACTTCTCAACTTTTGGATTGGCCCCCATATTCACCAGACCTGAATTCAATGGAAAATGTCTGGGGTTGGCTTACAAGAAAAGTTTATGAAGGAGGAAAACAATTTGAGACAAGAGAATCTTTAAAGGATGCAATAACGGAAGCATGGAGTTCAATTTCGCTAAATTACTTAGAGTCATTATACAAGTCGCATTTTTGAGGTTATTTCTAAAAATGGTGGCAGTACTCATTACTAATTGAATGCTAGATGATAATAACTTTCATTTTTATAACCTAAAATTTAAAAATAAATTACAGTTTGCTTTGTTTTAAAATATTCCTTATTCAGGTGATACACGAAATAGTACAACAGAAAAACATGTCTTTAAATAAATGTATAATTTTAGTATAACAAAATATGTATATTTTTTATTTCTTCAGGAAACTAAAACCAACACTTTGAAATTTGGTTGCGCAGAAAATTATTTTTTTCTGATACTTAATTAAAACTAAAAATATGTGATTCCTTATTCAAGTGGCAGACAGTGTATATATATATATTGATTTACTTGAGACTAAAGCCATTTCCGCCCACTTAAAAATGTAGACAGAAAAGCATATTTTAATTTTTAGAATCATATATTTTAAATGCACCGAAAACATAGTAGTCAGCAGTTTTACGATTTTGCTTACTTTCAAGTTCTTAATTTTCAAGCGTTATCATGGATAACGAGTAATTGCTGCATTTCATTAAACCTGAAAGAATACCAGATTTAAAAAAAGTTTTAAAAAATAGCTGGTAAATTTGGCTAGTTTTATAAAATACTTATAAAATACACCGAATTTTTCCAATATTCGGCATATTCTGATCCAATAGTCGGCATGAAATTTATTTCATTTATATATAAATTTTCCCACATTTTTTATGTAAATGACTTAAACTATACTATAAAATTAATATAATTTGAGAAAAATATCCGAAAATTTTTAACAAAATATTTGAAAATTTTAATAATTTATGTATTTTTAAAAAAAGGTTCAACGGATAAAATTTTCAATTTCAGGAAATCTTAGTAAAGTTTTACGTAGAACAATTCTGTTCAATATATTCATCTATTAATATTAAATTTTGATCCAGTTTCAATACCTTTCTTACACACAGAATAGAAATGACCTCTTAAATGAATAATATGGCCCTAATGCATCTAAAAGAAAAAATTTGATCAGAAGTATACTAACATTATTATCTCCAAATTAACATGATACGCCGACTATATGAAACTTTTTTTTCTTTAGGTCGACTGCTATTAAAACAAAAATATACAATCCTCTACGAAAAAGTTTACACATTAACAATAAGACTTCAATTAATATCTATCATCTTAATAATTTTTTGTTAAAATACAACTTGGATTATTATGATTAATGACATGTTTGAAATTGGTCTATCCTTATAGTTTTTTTTTTTTATAAAAAAATGCTATCATCAAATATGGTTGTTTAAGACCGGAGGAAACTTCCACCAAAATACTCATTTAAACATATTTTAATCATTTGCACTGGAAAAAAAATATATATAGTTTCTTTGCAAACTCTATCTTATATTAATATTTAGTAGTCACTATTGTTAATTATTTCGATTTAAATTTAAAAATTTCGACTATTGATACATGCCAAACTTAGGTACACTTAACCTATTAAAACATTTTTTTTTTAAATTTATTTTTAATGTAATGTATTACAAAAATAACGTTTTTTTTCCGTACAAAAATCATTTCAATATATTTTGCGTACAAAAAATATTTCAATATATTTTGCTGGTCATTTTTTAAAAATTTTTAAATCTAAACCAATTTTTCTTAAAAATTATAAACACTAAAATTTTAGCAAAACTTCTTCCAATTTTTTTTTTTTTTTTTTAAGTACGTAAAAAAATAAAAATATATATAAAATTAGACATGGATTTATCTATCCAATGTTATAAATATTGTCTATATATGTTTCCAAATAAAGCAAATGATCTAAATACAGATATCTCGGCCAAAATTGCTAAAAATGCACTATTTTAAATAAATTTTGAGAAAAAGTTGAAAGAATCAGCCCTTAAAAAAAAAAGAAACTGAAATTGTTCGTACTTAATTTAAAGCTTTGATTTTGATAATTTTTCATGACTAGACGAATTAGATAATTCGAAAAACTTTTCAATTCATTATTTTACAATGTATTGCTAATCTTAGGATATTAAAAAAATTCGCTCTTATATTACGCAAATTATTTCAGAAAAACTCAAAAAAGTTAAAGCAAAAAATAAAAATTTCAAAGTTCATGCGCAAATATTTTTCTAACCATAAAAGATATCATATACATGTAAGCATATTTTTTTCTATCTCATTTAGTTATTTATAAGTTTGTTACAGCTTTGAAATCGAACTTGATTTATAGAAGTTACGATTTTTTTAAACTTTTTCAAGGTGGTAAATTTTGTTACTCAGTAGCTTATCTCGTGTTATTACAGGGTAAATGCAAGATAATTTTTCTGTAAACTTAGATCCTCTCTACAAGTCTTCCTTATATTTTAATTCGATCCGTCCTGTAGTTTAGAAGACTTTTGCTATCGGCCCCAATGTGCATTGGTTTAATCACAATACGGTATATTTCAAAATTTATTTTTCTGTTAGTTTTCTTTTAAATACACAACCCTTAAAAAAACTAAATAAGCTACAATGACAAATATCAAACTTATAGCAGTTAAAGGAAAGCCTTAAAATCATATGAAAATTCTACTTAAGCCTTTCCTATATTAAGCCATCATTATTCTTCTTTTAACTTTTTTTTAATATAAAAATTTTATGTGATTCAGTCTATAATTGACTCCGCAAACGCATCCATGTTTTATATAGGTTTTAATGAGAATTTTATGAAAATCTTTAGAATTTACTAAAGTTTAAAACATGTCTATGTCGGAGGTTCTATATTTTGAGACCTTATAGCTCAGCTACTTAATCTCAGATTCTCCTCTGTTATACAGGTGTGAACTTTCATATAAATTCTTACATATTCCAATTTTACAAATGCAAAAATTGCTTCATATTTATATTACGTACATATAACGCCTTTTTATCTGTTTAAAGCTTTAGAAAAGTATGTTTAAAATGATTTTAAAAGCTCGACTAAGATATCTTCATCTGTTCTACTAACATTTAATTTAAAGTTTTAATTAAAATATAATAACTTTTAATTACAAGTTAGATTTTATTTAATCTTCCTGCATGAAATAAAACCATATAGTAAGTAGACAACATTGACAATATTATTTGGCTCCAACTAATCTTCATGTGGTGGAAATAAAAAATTTTAACTTCACTTTATTGGCATCATCAACACAAAACTACAACATAGCACACATACGCATATAGCAATGTACAACATGCAGTTGCATTATACGAGTAGACAACCCCTGTAGTTCAAGTTTAAGACAATCTTTTTGTAATCGCTCTACGAGTAATGGGGAGAGAGAGGAAGAGAGATAGAGAAATAAATAAAAAATAAAAAAACAGATGCAACTTGTTTGACATAACTTGGGTTCAGAGCCTGCATGTGAGTTATATGTGTGTATGTGGAAGAAACATACTGTTAAAAAAAGGATAGTGAAGAAACCAAAAAAAAAAAAAAACAGAAAATGCATAAGCATTTCAGCATTATGAAAATCATTATTATCAACTATTTCCTCATTGTTAAAAATAGAAATTGTCATTATCATTATTATCCTTAGCAACATTACCAATGTTGCTGCCGACATCAGCATCATCATCCATGTCGTCGTCGTCTTCAGCTAAATGTTGGCAGTCAACTCAAGTGAACCAACATTAGCATCATTAGTTTAGTGTTTATACTGGTAGATATTTTCTCCTAAAAGTGTTGAAGATGAGTTTTTTAAAAACCAACACATTCACATGATGACAACTTATGTGGAGTGTTTAAAAAATCACATATACATACTATTTCTTACATAAACATACACTTGCACTTATACATACCAATGTCAGTTTGCTGAAGAGTTGTTAAAATTTGCAGCAAAATTAGTAGTTATGAAACATGTGTCATCATATTAATGACACGTACTGTGACGAGAGAACCCAACTATTTAAGTATTTTTCAAAATAGCAAAGCAAACAAGCAATAGGGGATGGTGAAGGCAATAACTTCCTTTTACATTAATTTATTGTTGAAGGACATGTGGTAATTTTAATACTCTTTTACTTTAAAGCACGTACATATTTAGGATAAAATTTGCTCAATTAAACAAAATATAGTTAGAAGGCGAGTCATTAATTGTTTCTTGATTTGAGCGACAAATTTGACATTTTTTATTTTAGAAATAAATTTTTTGAGAAATTTTGAAAGAAAGTAAAAAATTTAAAGGTAATATTTATTTTTTTATTTAATGATTATAAATATTTCATAAACTGCCTTCTCCTAAGCCATTTCATTAACATGCCTAAGCCTCAGTTTCCCATGCACGACTATCATCTGCACAAATCCCTTAGAACTTGTGCAACTGCTGTTGGCATTTCTATAGCTTCGGGCTTGACATATTACTTTTTGCATCATTTACCTCTTAAAGCAAAATATAAGAATTTTTATTCGTAAGTATTATGAAATCTTTGCATTTATTTAGCAAAAAGTTAAAGCATAATTTTTATTTATAGAAACTATGATCCAATGGCTTCATTTAATCGCATGATGGCTGGAGGGTATTTGAGTTCTTGTCCGGCGCCTAGTAAACCTGATGAGAAGGATCAAAAGAAGAACTAAAGATAAATTATTATTTACTCTAATATTTGTGCTCTTTTTAGATTTGTCAGCTGTTTTATATTCATGACAGCAATAAATCTTTACATATCTAGAATATTAACATTAATGGCCAGTTTAGTTCGATGGGCATAAGTTTGAACTACATAAAATTAGGAGTTTCGTTACTAGCCTTTTGAGCTGGAGTGGAGAAATATTTTTTAGAAAATATTGGTTAAAAAAATACAGTGAGCCTATTTATAAGAATACTCACAATTAGTTATTTATTCCTCAACAGTTATTGAATTCCTCTCCTTTCTGTGGTATTGAAATTCAGACATATTGGATATATTAATCCCACAAATTTTAATTTTCAAAATATTTAGTACCAAACCTTGATCTAGCACAGTTATTTCAAAAGAAAGGGATAGTCTTATCAAAACGAAATTACAACCATTTTACATGAGTACTTGTTCGGTGTGAAGATCTCTGTAATTAGAAAAAGACATAGGATTCTATGTCAATACAAGAACGAAACTTACATTTGAGGCTTTACATTGACATTACAAAACAACAATGGTAAATCTTTAGAATTTAGGCACACATAAATTGCATTTTAGTTTGAATAAACTGGTTAAAGATAGTCAATAAACATTTAGGAACACAATCTTCTTTAACTAAAATAAATCAAAATAAACCTTCTTAAAATCTCGGAAAAAAACTAACAGAAGATATTTAAGCAACTTAAAAGCTTTAAACTTATTATTTATTTAAAAAAACTATGTCTGATTTACATAACTATTTTCTTTCATCTAATCAAGCAGTTCTTCCTTTAATAGTAAAAACAAAACAACTTAAAACAACATTATCGACAAATCGTTAACAAATACTTGAAAATAAAATAAATCATCTTGAACTTTTCTTGTAAATATCCTTTTAAAAGGATTTAAAATATATACACAATCAGATTACCAACAACAACGGCAACGACAATAAATGAACTTCCGCAAAAAAATAAATGAAATTCCGATAATAAGTAGAAAAAGTCTTGAGAACAATTTTAGTTTGTGTTGTTTAGCAAATAAACAAAAAAATAATTTATCACTAATAATGAGAGCACAGAATAAAAGATAAGTTATTAAACTCTGAACTTTTGCAAATCGAAAATGGAACAAGAGCTACAATAATAGCAATAATAAATTTTAAAGGAAAACAAGTGAGAATGCTATATTCGGCTAAGCCGAATCTTATATACCCTCCGCCACTGAGACATTATTTTTATCACTTTTTATTTAGAAACAATTCTTCGGAAAATAGTGATTTAATAATTTACTTATTATCTGTTGACGTATAGTGGTATAAATGTCATTGGAATAATAAAGATTTTGTATTTTATATACGTATATGTCAAAATATTGTAACAAATTATTCGGCGAATAATATAAAGTTATGTAAGTTATGTAAAGTAATAATTCCAACAGAATTTCTTCTTCCATATTCCATAACAACTTCTAAAAATATAAAGACCAAAAAATTTTAAATGACGAAAGTCTGCAATTCCTTATTTTTCACACCAAAATACGATTATTATTTTTTGTTTTTTTTTTTTTTTTTTTTTTTGTAAAAAAATATTTAATTTTATGTATAAACAAACTAAATGTAACAATAAACAAAACGATATTATAAAGATATCGAAACGATGTCATATATGTGACAAAAAGTATCATCGAAAAAGACGGTTTTTTTTTTTTTTTTTTTTGACTGAACTGTAACTTTTTCTTATGATATGCGGATATGTGATGGAAAAACGAAACGAATTGAAATCGAAAAAATATGTGATGTATTTATTTCTTCGTTTTCTTTATCGATGAAAATTGCAGTAAACTCAGTTTTTACCAGATTTTATTATAAAATTTTTAATGTTCCACGGAAATTCTTTTTCTTGAATTTCAATAGTGACATATCTTGTAAAGGAAAAATAAAAAACTGTTCCAAAAATTATTATTAAAATCGGTCGAAATTCATTACAACTTTCAAACCGTTCGATTTGAAAAAGAACGATTTACATTATGATACCTTTTTAGGTATCGTAAATTCCAAAAATAGCGATAGTAAAATCGCCGTGCTCTGTTTTTTATTCCGAATGCTATTAATAATAAAAATAATCCTCTTAGCATTTAGATATTCAAAGATAGTGTCATATAATTAGCTGAAATAAATCATAACTTTCAAATCCTTCGATTTGAAAAAGAACGATTTATATCAAATATCTGATCGTTTTTCAATGAAATTAATTTATCGTTTTTGGTATCGTAGATTACAAAAAAAAACGATAGTAAAATCGCCATGACCTGGAATTTATTCCGAATGTTATTAATACTAAAAATAATCCTTTTAGCATTTAAATATTCAAAGAATGTGTCATACAAATAGCTGAAATAAGTTGAAATCCTAAATAAATAAAAAAATACAATTTAAAGCATCCTACATGTATTTTTAAATCTTTCCATTTTTCGTACTTATTTTTAAAAAAATTTTTAAAAATATTGGTCTTACAGTTAAGGTTATGTCTCTACACTAAAACAAAAACAAAAAATCCTAAGACATTCCTATTATGTCATCTTTAAGGACGTCTTATATAAAAGAACCACTGAAATTTACATCGCAAAAGCGTGAATGATATGCTTAGAGTCAAGTACTTTTTCACTAACACACTATTAGAGTCAGGTACTCTTGCCAAAGAGTCGAAGTGCTTGTATATAGTTTGACATTAATTATAAGACTAACGTTTTTTTCAAATAAAAATCGAAAGTTTTAAAAATACATACGGATCGTATGCATATATATGTGGTTGACTGTGCGTACATTATGCTTGTATGCATATTTTTCATTAGAAACGTATTTTTGCAATTTTGCACTTGATAGATATGCACGAATAAATTTGGATAGATCATTCTTGATGTATTTGTATTTGATTATTAATTTACATCCCTATAAATATTTGGAAAATATCTTCCTGGAAGAAAATTGCGCTATATCTTCTTTTTATGTTTTGGACGAAAATCATCAAAGCAATATTTTTCTAATATGTAATTAATTTTCATGAGTGTAAAGAAAATTAGGTAATAAACAATAAAAAATATATGATTTAAATTTTTTTTTATTATTTTTATTCGAATTCGAATCACTTTCGTAATATTTTGCTTGTAGAGATACGTCTGTTTGTTGAAAAAATTTAATTAGAATATTTTTATTTTGAAGTCTTTTCCAAATTTTATATGTTTTTATTTTATTGGAAACAAATTATTTACAATTTTAATACTATAACAATATCTTTTTCAGGAATATGATATAATATCATAATCAGCACCTAAGATGATATCGTTTTCGCTATCATATGGATGTTTATGAGGATGAAAAAGAAAAAAATGTAAGTGTTTTTTTTTTTTTTTTATTTAGTACAAACTAACAAAGTTAAATAGTAGCGCCAAAGCTAGTAAACGAAAATCTTTGATCGCTATATCTCTACAAAATTTCGATTTTTTTAGTAAAAATGAAAATTTCATTTTATATGAAATCTATAGGCGCTAGAGAAGAACGAAAATCTGTGATCACCAGGATAAGACATTTCACAAATATTTTACCAAAAATGAATTAAGAAATTAGTTTTCCTATCAAAACCGCAATTTCTTTACTGATTTTTTACAGTTTCAGTAACTGAGTACTATGAAGTATTTTGTTAGTTTTTTGAATACTTCGTATATACACTTGTAAAGAATCTGTCATTTTATTTTTTTATAAAAAGTCAAAAATTATTACAATTTATAGTTAGAAAAAGCATATTTACGCATACTTGAATAACCAAAAACATAAATTTCTTTGTTTTTATACTTTTTCCATCAACTGTTAGCATGCTTCTGTGCAAAGTTGATTTAAAGAACGAAAAACTAAAATTTTATATTGTGTTTAAATCGACACTCGATTGGTAAGAACAGATTTATACTCAAAATCGGCGGATTGTGCTTTACTATGCAATAATAGCTTTGTTTTCGTACTCTAAATTGGGAGCACGCGGGATCCCAATGTTACCAAAAAGCATTCCCGTACTCGAAAATTGGGCAATTGAGAGCTATTTTGAGAGAATATTGTTCTTCTTATTCTTCATGCACGAAACAGCCCAGAAATTTCTTCGAGTAGATTGCGTCAAATAAATTGTCAAATAATTAAAAAATAAAAATATAAAATAAAAAATTTGAACGAAAATGAATAAAAGATTATTTGTTTTTGTTACTAACAAGAAAGTTTCATTTAAAAAAATTAAAAACATTCAAATATTCTGAAAAATAAAATTGCATTAACATACGAATTTTTAAAACAGTTTGATGTTTTATTTCTGGGTCAACAATTTGGATTTTTGTGTTCCCATACTTTTGTACGTTGTTGTATTTTACCGCACTTTATCCAAAAAGTACGGAAACAAACCTATTATTCATAGAACATTTTAACTTTACCGAATTTGTGACTTATACTTATAAATAGGTTGTAAATTGATCAATTACTCCCGTGAATCTTCGACTACCTCCAATTTCCATTAAACCAACGATTTAATGAAAATATTAAATAGACATTTCTCTGATGAAAAAACTAAGTAAGTTAACTAAAACGAAATAAATTCTTCTAACTATAAATAGTACGTTCTCCTCTACGCAATTTACTATTATATATATCACCACAACCGTTTATAAATAAACATTTACCGTCAAAATATATTATATCGTGCCCAACGGTGCTCTCAAAAATATTTCAAAATTATATTTAAAGACTTCTAAATACTAATCTTTAGGAAAATGTACTAAAAAAAATTTGCAAAGATAATTACTAAGTACATTACAATTTGATTTTCACAATGAAAATTATGAAAAATATTACTACACGGAGATTCAAATTCATAAATTTGAACATTTTTTTTTTTTTCATAAATATTATTTTTTTCCAAACTTTTTTCATAAAAAATAAAATTTTGTTCATAGATATTATTAAATTGTTCATAATGAAAATTTTAGGAATTTTACAAAAATTTTGTTAAATCTTTGATTTAGTTATATTAGATTTTATTGCAAATGGTAAACTAAAATAGTTATACATGAAAATATTAAAAACAAATGCCTTTAAATGGCAAAATTCCAAGGAAAGTCTGTTAAAAAATGTTTAGAAATTTGCATAATTTTGCTCGCATTCTGCAGTATATAATTTTGATAAAAAGTGCTTCTGTTCTGTTCCCAAATGTAGCTAAAAATCATTAAAAATTTGAAATTTTCCAAAAAGATTTCAAACATGTTTTTACGAATTGAAAATATAAATGAAAATTTAAATATTTTTTTTTCAATCTTCTTAAGTTTTGATTCGCTTGATAAAAACAAAAAAAGTTTTAATGCTTATGAAATTATGCTTAAATATTATGAACTGAAACTAATGAAAGTAAATTTGTATATTTATGTGCAAAGTTTTTTCTGTGTACATTTAAAATTTATTAATTCTAAATGCAAAAAAGAACTATAATAAAGTAGAAATTATAAAGTAGCATAAATATGCATCTACACTTTTTATTCATTGTGCTAAAGGAAACTTCAAAAATTATCAAAATCAATTCATATTTATGAATCTTTTCGCAGCAATATTATGTGTATTTATTTCTATATGTTAGCAGACAAAATTTTAATGAATACATCTACATATTCTTCTCTATCGATGTATATGACTTGAAACACATAAAACTACTAGTTTCAGAGTTACCAGATTTTGTTCGAGTCTTATTCCCAAATAACAAAATTTCATCAACAAAAATCAAAAAATCCCCAAATAACTGCTTAAATTATCCCCAAAAATTTCTACTAAAATAATACCTTTATTTTTGAGATTAAATTTTTCCTAAGTTAAAACGAAAATGTATAAAAATAAAATAGAAATCCTAAAAAAGTTGCGAAAATCCCTAAAACCTAAAATTCATCCCCTAATCACCAAACCAAAATTTTCATCCCCATTTCCCCAATTTTAGTATAAATCCCCAAATCTAGCAACACTGACTAGTTTGGAATTTTAAAACAGAAAGTTTATCAACGTATGTTGTTGTTGCACCATGACTACCGTTAGCAGAATGATGATTTTATCATATTTTTGATGATTTTTTTAACTCAAATGCGAGTATGATTTGATAAGTTTTTCCTTCAAAATATGATTTTTATTTTTTCTTTTTAACTACCAAAAAAAGTTTTTTTTAAGTCTAGCAAAGAATGCCAATATCGAAAAATATCTGCATATCATCATCTAAAATGCAAAAGGCCGTAACCACACTTTTGAATTTGTTACAGCAGAAACAAAAAAAACATTATGAAAAAGCAAAAGACCTTAACCAAAATTGTTAACTTTTTTACTTTAGAATTTATCAATTAAGTAAAAATTTTTAATAGTTCACTTAAAGCAAAAATGGATAAAGCACAAAACGCTCTTTAAACCAATATTTTCTTAAATAGAATTTATTTCGTTTATGAAGTTTTGACTTTTGTTATTGTTAATGTCATTTTTGAACATATGAATATGAAATTTCTTGTGCAGTTCAATACATCATAATTCACTAAAAAATGAACATTATATTTTTCAGTGGTTACGGCCTTTTGTATTTCAGGTGACGATATAGTTACGAGATGTTGAAATGTTTATTTTGTTATGTGTGTTAATCAGTTTTTAACTAGTAATAACAATACTTTTATAGGCAACCGTCATGGGAAAATAGTTCACTCCCTGTAAAAGAGCAAACCATAAATATATATATCAAATTTATATGGTCCGACACAATCCTTTTTTACAATGCTTTTAATTTTCGGCAATATGAATCAAATTTATATCATATGCTAAATTGTGAGTGGTAAATTTTTTAGGGGCTTAAAAATCTTGGATTTATATTAACATAAAGACCGTATTTTTTGAACTTGTATGATTTATACATTAAAAATATAAAACCTTTTCTTTTGAATCAACATATACGTATATATGTGAATTATTCCTCAGAATTTATTTCCGAAAATAGTAGGAAGTCTAATCGTGTCAGAACTAAGTATAAAGATAAAATAAGGAAAAATAATATTGATGATTTTTACACTAAAATTATGATTTTTCTTTGCCCATATGATGATCTTTTCCAAAGTTTCTGGCAACACTGCTGGACCACGATCATACATCAACTCAACATATTTGTATTCTATGTATTTATCAACATTCATATTGAAGCGAACGCACACCTACACACTCCATACACAAATTATAAAATGATGTTTTGTTTAAATAAAACGACGCACAGTGTACGATCCAAAAAATAAAATGGAAATAATTATGCACTTTCGGAACGCCTCGTCTGAATGAAATAAAATTTCACACAGTGATAGTAGAGGTATAGGCTAGTTTAAGTTTTCAGATAGACTTACCGGCAGCGGGTCCACAGTGTATCAAAGTTGAACACCTTTTGTGTTGAACATTTTGTAAAAAGTTTCTACTTAAAAAAATATATATTTCTATTGAAAATTCTTGTAAATGCATACACTAAAATCCCTTTTCATACCCACTGTGAGTTAATTACAAAACAAAAACAAAAGCAACTTATTTGAATATAAAGAAATATAAAGCCAAGCCAAATACATACAAATTTCTTTCGAAAGCTACCAAACTTCAGTCGAAGTTAAGTTAAAATAATAAGAGGAAAACAATGAAAAAAAGTCGTTAAGAAATAAAGTTTTTTTAAAAATAATTTCTACTTTGACTTAAAATCGAAAACAAGCAAATGATGATTAAACCTAATAAAAAAGACAAAAAAAAATAGGCATAACTTTGCAAACAAATATATTATCAAAAGATTAAATATTTGATTTCCATACAAAAATAAAATAAGAAAGTCTTTTATATTTTCCTTTTTTCATTTTTTCGCATAGGAAATAAAATTGTATAAAAAGTTTCAAATAAATTTCTACGGGTATGATGAAATAGGAGAAACTGAAAAGTTTCTAAGAAGATTTCAATAAGTTTTATTAACTCATAAAATATTTAAACAGCTGAACTAATTTTTACTAAAAGCTTTATTTTAAATATATATAAGAATACTAAAACTTTTTGTTTTTATATATTTTTATTTCTTTTTTATTTTTTATTTATTTGCCTATAAGAAATTATTTTTTTTATACCCTACATCACCATAAGTGCTGCTCAGTTTTGCCAGCTTATCCTTTTTAAGGCTAAATCTAGCCTTTTTGTTTTGATTTTATCCTCAAAATTACGTTTTAGTTTCTAACTTTTTTAGTCTTTTTTTATTCTTAAAATTGCATCAAAAATGCTAAAAAGTTACTATTTCCACAACGAAGAAAATAGTTTTTTACTATTTACTACTAATTTTATTCTTACAGAATCATTCATTTATTTTTGTATATTTATTCGCATAATATTATTAATAGATCCATATATTTATATTTAACAACAATTTTCGCTTGCGGCGTTTCATTATCCAAATCAAGAACAACTAATATACTAGAATACTAATAACTAATTTGATGGAATTACTAAATCGATTATCATTATAATTATTTTTTTCTTTCCTTCATTAACCATAGAAACTATTTATAAACATAATTTTAGCAATTTCTTATCTGAAAGCGAAAAATATTTGATTTTCCAATAGTTACGGCCTTTTGGATTTTAGGTGATGATATGTATATATTTAATCAAAAGTAAAACATATGTATTTTTTTAAAAGAAGATAGCCATTTTTTACTTGAATATTCTGGCCAAAGAATACAAAGAATGAAAGGCTTGTCAAAAAAACCTAAATCTGTTGTCAAAAAAAAAACTGACTAAGTTTGCGTTAATCAAATTTTATTCATATGTATTAGTACTATGGCCACTTTCTCCACACATCATAAGCACACTAGTTGCGCAAAATAGTATTCAAAAATTATTAAATATAATTCGTTACAGCTATATTCACAGATTTTCATAAATCTTCATCTTTTGATGCGGATTACATCCACAAATATAAATAAAATTACATTTTTTAGCTTTTCGTTGATGAATATGAAAATAATTTAAAATTATTTTAAATTCTTTTTTATTTTTAATACCAAATTTAAATTTCAACGTAGAAAAAAGGAATGTCAAAAATTTAAAAATATATATATATATTTTTTCGGATTGTGGAAGGTATTCGTGTTACGGGAGTTAAAATGCAATAAAGGTGCATTAAAAAATATTAAAAATATTGTATGCTAGTGAAAAAATGTGTCGCGAGGAAACTTACAATTTTCTTTAAATTTTAAAGGAAAGTTTTTTTTTTTTTGTATTGTTTTTCTCTCACACAAGTGAAATATTGAAATATTGTTGTTATAGGAAATTAAGCCAGTTTCTTCTCTTTATACTCTTATTATTATTATTATTATTAATTTTTTTAATTTTGCCTTTTAGTATTTTAAGTATTATTTGCCGTCAAATTCGGACAGATTCAAATCTTTCAATTTCTATTAGGGGGAAGGAAAGCCTCGAAAAGTTATTCGTATATTTTTAGAAGATTTTTGGACTTTGGTGCACTTTTTATTATTATTGTTAATAGTCTTATTATTATTATTATTATTATTATTTGTATTACATTTTAATTTTCCTGGCATTGGCAGGCTTATACACAAGTAAAAAATAAATTATTAATAAAAACGCTAAAAAGTTTTATAGTTAAAAACATGAGCTTACTTTGGCCTTTAGTTTTAGGGAACTTAGCCATCTTCGGTATTTTTTAAAAGAAAATTTTGACTTTTTTATATAAATGGAGCCGAATTTAGTAACAAGTATTAAATGTTTTAATAAAAGATATGTACAGTGGTTTCAAAAGAAAAATTTTAGGCAATAAATCTGTATTTTCTAATTAAACTAGAGTTGTAGAGGAGGGCCAAAGCTTTCAAAAAAATCATCTTGTAGTCACCCTGTGATAACACGCCATAGGCCGCAGGGTCCGCAATTCGACTATCTCGAGTATGTAAAATTTTCAATAATCGTAACTTCTTTAAATCAAGCCCGATTTCCAAGATCTTTATATCTCTGTACAATGATTTGCGAGATAAAGAAATATGATATTTACACCAGAATTTTAAATTTTTGATTTTTTTCCTCATTAATTAGTCTTGAGGTATATTAGGGAAATATTTTTGTTTTCAAATTTTAGCAGAAATTTTGGTTGGCATATCACTACTTATACATAAGCTGAGTTAATGGGTTACTCAGGCAACAACTTCCCTCATATTATTAAAAGTAGGCATTTTGGAAAGTCGTTATATAGATGTCATTACTAGAACAAATTAATTGCAAGATATTCAATAACTCATTGATTTTAAAGTATTATAAAAGTCATTATTAAACAAAAGGAACTAGTTACACTTTAGCTCAAAATATAAAAAAGCAGTTTTTTACTTTAAACGTAAAAGTATTTTATAAATTTTAATTACTGATTTCGAGATTTAAGAGATTTTTTGGCGCACCAATTATTACTTTTAAGTTGCAATTGTGAATATATTTACATGCATAAGCAAATTATGTTTTTTTATATATATTTATCCCTTCTTTAAATATATGAATTGGTAAACTCAAATAAAAAATCAATAAAAAGTAGTATTTTCAAAAATCTGATCAGAAATAAGTAATTACATACCGGGTTAGAAATAAATAGTTACGAAGCTACTTCTATGTAATGCAGATGGTATGCCGTTGTCATTAAAACCTAGCAGGGATGTCAAGTAACAAGTTTACACCGTGTCCAATGTGAAGTTTTTAATTAGTTTGTAATTTTGGTTGAACTTTTTATATTTAATTTATAATTAATTTCATTACAAACTAATTAAAAACTTCACACTGGGCACGGTGTGAACTTGATACTTGACCGCCCCTGCTAGGTTTTCTAAAAATAGAAATAAGTAGAAGGGACAAAACAAATAACAACAACATTGTTTCATTGCTACTTAACTATTATGCATTACTTCATTTGCTATCTAACTGGCAGCTTTAAGCATATAATAATAATAATAATAATAATAATAATAATAATAGGTATAAATTTGCTTCTTGATGGAAATAAAATATCAGTTTCCCGTAAGATTTGGTGAGCAAAAAGTGACTATATAAAATTTGAATTTTCTAAAATCAAAACCAACTTTTAAAAATATTACAGAAAATAAAAAATAAATTAGCGTATCCCCGCCCCCTGCTAAGAATATCAAAATCTGTCTCCGTTAGGATTTGTAGAATGAGTAGTTTTATAAGTACGCCGAATTTAAGTTTTCTACGTCATCTGGGAGCTTTATATATATGCTTAAAATCGGTTTTAAAAAATATTTTTGTCAATTTTAAATAAAATAATTTTGATATAACTTCAAAAAAGTGCATGTTTGACCAGTGTGTACCGTTGGACGTAGGGTGCAGCGCTTTATCAAATAAAAATTTATTTATTATCCATTCTTGTAGCCTTGCATTTGAAATATGTAAATAAAATATTTTCTTATTTATTATATTTTGAGAAAAAATGAACTTTTTTTGCAAAAAAATAAAACAGTAAGTCTAGACAAATTAAGATAACTCTTAACAGATTGTTTCAGAATGTATTGGGAATCTTATGATATTTTACAAAATTAAATACTCTTTACATTATTACGAATTATTTGAGAAAACCAAAAAAAAGTAAAGGCCAAAAAATCCAAAATTCCAAATTCAAGCGTAAATATCTGTTCAACCATAAGTAGATCCCATATTTATGATGCAGTATTAGTATACATATGAGTAGTAGTATTTTCTTCCTTCGTCTCATAAAACGCTTTACAAAGTTATAGAAATCTTTGGAATCAGACTCGATTTGTAGAAGTTACGATTTTTTTTTTTTTAACTTTTTCATACTCGAGGTGGACAAGTTTGACATTCTGTAGCTTCTCGTATTATTACAGGGATACTACAAAATGAATTTTCTGAAAACTTAGGTCCTTCTCTACAACTCTCCAATATATTACAATTTGATCGGACCAGTAGTTTAGGAGAAACAGATTTATTAAAAATCAATAATTTGTTTACAAAAATTGACAAAAGAAAACTTTATATATATACATAAATTTAATCTGGCAATGCTGTAAGACGAGGCAGTGCGCAAAGTGGAATTTGTTTCAATTTTTTTTTATACTAACCGCGCGTCCACGTGAGAAACCAAATGAGCTGAGTGCAGCCCGCAGCGGCGTGCTGCGGGTGTTACGTGTATTGATCATACGTAACGTGGTTCGAGATTAAAAACAATCTCATCCAAAAAATATGCTACAGTTTTTTTAATACGTCTTCTCACTCGTCGCATACTTATTATTTCGATTAATAATACGCATTACTCATACGCAATGTGTTAGGAAAAAAATTGTGAATATGTTTCCTAAAAATCAAGGTACGACAAAATTCAGTTTAAAAACACAATTTTCGATTCTTCTTCAGTTGTAGAAATTGTTTTTGAAAATTAAAAAAATAAAATAAAATTTTTTAATTAAAATTGTTTGCTGGAAAGAATATTTTTTTAATATATGCATGTTAAAGAAAACAAGTTAGGGTGCTATATTCAGCAGTGCCGAGTCTTATATCCTCTTCACATGAAATACGAAAAATTGACCCACAGACAGTATCAGTGCCAGAGGTGGTTATAGGTTCTGTTAAATCTCGATTGTAGGTCACACCGACATTTTACGCCAACTTTACAAAACAAATCTATTTTTTAAACTTTTCACGTTATTATATGTACTTTTGTTTTAATTATTTTCAATTTAATTCTAATTTAGTTCATATATGAATAAATATAAATAGACAAGGTTTTGTTATACTCGGTATGATTCAAGCAATATAAGATATCATGCATTTCAACCACATTGAAACCAATGAATATAAGTAATAATATGTAAATATTATATATATGTATATATATATATTTTTCCAATAAAAATGTTATAAAAATAATAATAATTTTTATTAATTTTTGACAAGATGGAATAATAATATGACAGAATTTAATAATAATATGATAAGATTGGATAACTAATATGATAAAAATAATAATATGATAAATGAGATCCGAATAATATGATAAAATTAAATCCAAATATGACAATGTGGTATAATAGTATAATAGTATAATAAGATTGTTCAATTATATATAAAACTATAATCATAACATGAAAAAACAAACCATAAAATCGGACACAATATGACAAAGTGGAAACATAATAATTATTACTTATAATAATTTCATTTTTTCAATGTGATCATATGTTCCAATCATAACATGTTGCTCTTAGATTATGGTTACTGTAACTATATTTTCTCTCTGCATGTAAAATTAAAAAAGTAGATATCAAAATGATAATAATAATAATAATAATAATAATAATAATAATAATTGGTATAAATTTGTGTCTTCGAAATACAATATCAGTTTCCCGTAAGATTTAGAGAGCAAATTTCAATTTTTTAAAATCAAAACCAACTTTTAAAATTACTACAGAAAATAAAAATAAATCCGCGTATATTCGCTGCTTGATAGGAATTTCAGAATCAACTCCGTTAGGAATTGTAGAATGAATAGTTTTATAAGTAAGCCGAATTTTCTACGTCATCTGGGAGCTTCAAAAAGCTCTGGAAAGAGAAAACAGGATTGGAAATTATATATATATATATATATATATATATATATATATATATATAGATATATAGATATATATATATATATATATATATATATATATCTATACATATATATATATATATATATATACATAAAAATTACTACAATTTGGCGAAATTTGTGATAACAGGCATATAAAAAATTTTCATTTAAAATCCCCGTAAATCCCATATTCATGGGCATCACAATCTTCTAGGTTCTACTCACAGATTTACATAGATATGATGTTTAAAATGAATTCAATTAAATTTTTTACTAACACATTCTTAGACTAAGGTTTTTTTTTGACAATCGACTAAGGTTTTTCACAACCGAGTTTCATATATATGTTACTCAATGTTTGTAATTTTTTTTTTAAATTATTATACGAAAAAGTCAAAGAAAGAATATTTACTGAACCTGATATTCAAATATTTAATGCTGGTATGAAATTATTGCAAGATTGAAGCTTAAATGTTTATATATATATATATATATATATATATATATATATATATATATCTCTTATGATCCTACTTATGGTTAAAATGATACTCACGCTTAAATTTGGAATTTTCGATTTTATTTTTTTTGGTATTTTCTCAATTAATTTCCGTAATAATGTAGAGAATATTTGCTTTTTTAAGTAAAATAAGATTCCGCGAAAAACTGTCAAATTTGAGACTTTACTGTTTTTTTTAATGTTTTTTTTACAAAAAAAAAAAAAAATTGTCTGATTCCTTAAATTTTTTCTCAAAATGTAATAAATAAGAAAATATTTTATTTACAAATTTCAGAAGACAAGGCTTTAAGAATGTATAATAAACAAATTTTTATTTGATTAAGCGCTGCACCCTACGTCCAGCGTTACATAATGGTTAAACATGAACTTTTTCTGTTTAAACCTATGTTAAACATAATTAATTAAATATGTAATATACTTGTTTTCTTTATATTTTAATTTAATTGTTTTATAAGTTTTCATATTTTCTCCAATTTACCAATTAATTTGGTTTACCAAAATTTAACTAAAAAAAAAAACGGTTGCAAGAGTTTGCCGGAAAATGCTGGCGCTATTAAAATTACTGCATAAAGTAGACACTTTGGCGAACAATTTCAAAGATCATGCCTAATCATAATTTTTTTTCTTTCAAAGTTGCCTTGATAAATAACCTATATGATCACAAAACTTAAAAATAATGATAAATTATACAAATTTTAAAGCAAGGCTCTTAAATACGTCTCCTAGACTATAATTTACAATTTACATCATTCAACACTATTGCATATTTATATGATATTGTGATAAAGCTTTTATAATTCTAGCTCCATTTTAATCAAAATATTGAAAATAATATTAAACAACTAATATTAAACAACTAGTGTCTTTTCAGATTGTCAACGTCTTCACATTATATTTTTTTAATATATGTTCTTAATTACTTGATCTATTACCATTTATAAAATCCATTTCATGTTTACAATTTCTTTAATTATTATTTTGGAATTTCTGAAGAAAACAAATCGAAATTAATTAATTTAATTAAATTGCAAGTGCATTGGGCTAGCATAAAAGTCACGCGAGTTTTTTCTGGAAAGTGGTTTCGCCCGATCAAGAATGTAGAAGGGAGAGAATATTTTATTAAAATAGTAAACAGTTTAGAATCACTTTGTTTAAGTACATGAGAAACATATTATAATTATTATTATTATTTTTAAATTATTTTTATTATATTGCATTAGAAACATAACGGTAATTCCGTATACTAAAAATCATTCTTATAGATTCAGCTTAAGCGGTAAATTTTTTGTGCATTTTAAAATTTAAAACAAGCTTTTGTAAATAATTATAAATAAAAAATTTTTAACTTTTTTAGCTAAACTTCTTTCATTTTTAAAGTATGTAAAAAAAAGTATATACATATTTATTTACACACTTCACTTTGTGGCGTATACGCTTAAAAGTAAATTCATGCAAATAGTATTTTTTTGCAATTTAACCCAGGATGTCTGGACTTAGGCTACATTTCATGATCAGTATAAAAATCATAAACATACTTTTTTTTAACACACCTCACTACAGATTTTTTTTGAAAAATTTGTATGGAAACGTTTTCAAAGTGAGATGAAGCGTTTTACGAAATAAGGGAGTAATTTTTTGCCTTTTTCAATTTCTTAAGATGCTAAATTTTTCCAATTTTGCATGAAAAGCTTATTTTTTTCGCCACAAGTTTCTGAATAATCCCGAAATTATTAAAAAAATAAAAAAAAAAAAATCACGTTAATATAAGTTATAGGTACTTTTAGTCCGAATATCAAATTTGCATGTAAAAAAACAAGCCGACAACAGATTTTTTTTAAGCACGATTAAGCCTGCATAATCATCCTGTGTTTGATTGCAAACTAGTAGTATTTTTCAGTGAACGGAATTGTTGGTATTGCACGGACCCTGTCTTTGCTTTACGCCAATACTGGTTTAGCCAAAAGATAAATACGCGTAAGATATATATATATATATATATATATATATATATATATATATATATAGTATATGTTTCCTTCATCTCACAAAGCGCTTTACAAAGTTTTAAAATTCTTTGAAATTAGACTTGATTTTTTAAAAGTTACGATTTTTTTAAACTCGGGGTGGACAGACTTCACATTGTGTAGCTTATCTCGTATTATCACAGGGTGACTACGAGATGAATTTTCTGAAAGCTTAGGTTCATCCTTATAATTCTCCAATACACTACCTTTCGGTCCGATCAGTAGTTTAGGAGAAACAGATTTATTAAAATCAATAATTTGTTTAGAAAAATTGACAAAAGAAAATTTGGAAACATTATTATAAATTTAATCTGGCAATGCTGTGAGATTTTTCATTTGTTTCAACTCAACCCCGCGTCCACGTGAGAAAACAAGATCAGGTGAATGCAGCTCGCAGCGGCGAGCCGCGTACATTCACCCTTCACCCTTATGTATTGATCAATTGAAACGTAGTTCGAGGTTAAAAACAATCTCATCCATAAAATATGCTACAGTTTTTTGTTTAATACGTCTTCTCACTGGTCGCATACTTATTATTTCGATTAATAATACGCATTACTCATACGCACTGTATTAGTAAATAAATTGTGAATAATGTATTCGTAAAAATTAAGGTATGCCAAAATTTAGTTTTTGAAAATTAAAAAAATAAAATAAAATTTTTTAATTAAATTTGTTTTCTTTGCTTTTCAAAAATAATGCAATGAACATTTTTTATGCATATATATATATATATAAATATATATATATATATATTTATGCATATTAAAATTAGGTGTTATATTCGGAAGTATCGAATCTTTTAAAGTCTTCACCCTTGCTGAAGTGTGTAATATGAAAATGAAATACGTTATATTGGATTTAATTACAAATATATTTACCTATACTTTATCAGTGTAAACACTAAAAACTAAATAATTTCATATAAAGTGTAAATAGAATCAAGAATTTATAAATCCTTATATATAAGGTGTAATTCTAAACGGCTGAACCGATTTTCACGAAAATTAACATACAGATAGTATCAGTGCCAAAGGTGGTTACAGGTTTTGTTAGATCTCAATTGTAGGTCACACCTACATCTATTTTTTTAACTATTCACCTTATTAATGAAACTATTTACATGAAATTTTGATACACTATAGAATGTTATAGAATGTTATAGTTATGTTAGATTTTGTTCGGATGCCACGTCCATACTTTATGCCCACTTTTTTAAAACTGTCTGAAAGTTTTTTCATTTTCAACGTTAACTTAATAGCTTTTATCCTGGGAAACGACATATAATTCTGTGGGATAGGTAAAAGTGGAAAAAAGTGGAAGCTGTGCGGGATAAGCTTCTAGAAACGCTTCTGGAATTGAAATAATTCACTTCATAATCACTTCTATAAATCAATAAATGAAAATAGTCAAGGAATAAATTGAAAAAAATGTGATTTTAGTAGAAAAATGTAAACTGACCTTATAATTTTAACTCATTGTCTATAAAAAAGATCAAATATTAAATAAATGATACTAAACGGTGCACGTGGGAACACCTTTCAGTAGTAATTATTTTAGCTAACAGTACCATCAAATACCCCATGAACTTTATAATACACGGAGCAAATAAAAGTGATCTTACAGGTTTGCCGCACACCTTAGAACAAATGAAAAAAATAATATTTGTTAATTTAGTTTGCTACATACACATATATAAACATATCTCAATTGTTACATATGTTTATATATACCACTGATTTAGTATATAAATTTACATTTTCTCGACGTCACACAAATAATTGGATTTCACAATAATTACAAAATTATTATCGTTGAAATATGTATTAAAAAAATATGGAAAAAAGTTCAATTAATGAATTAAAAGTGTAAATTTGACGCCTTATAATTAATTAACATAAAATTTAAAAATATTACATGTTTTAATATTAAGTTCGGATTTCTAAGCATAAATCACAATAAAAAAATTATATATATATATATATATATTTAATTACAAACATAGACTAGCTTAAGAAATACTTATTGTTTCAAAAAAAACCTTTAAATTGCTCAAAAACACACAAAGGCATGCTAGTATGTCCACACAAATATTGCAAACATTCATTAATCTTTCAATCAAGTTAAGTCAAAATATTTTGTACCTAACTAGTGAATCATATTTTTGTTTTCGTATTTAAATTTATTTTTGTTTTCATTTTGAAATTTTTTGTTATTCACACATTTCTAACAAATTTGCAAACAGAAAAATAAAAGTCATTTCAAAAATAAGGGGTAAGTTCTTTGAAAATAATTTTATTCTGAACGAATTAAAAAAAAATAAAATAACGTAATTTCAATACAAAAATTTAAAACTACCAAAACTTCTATTTTCTTTTTTATTATATAGCTGGATATGTTATAAATATTTATTCAAATCGATACATAAATGTGGACTTTATCCACAATTAAGTGATGATATATTCGTATCAAAATAGTTACAAATATTAAACAAAAATTAACACCGGTCTAATGAGATGCACTTCTTTTAGAACATTTGAAATAATAAATATCTGCAATATTTATAATGCTAAAATACAAAAATGGTAACGCACCATTTTGTTGATGTAAAATGATGTAAAACTTTTTTAGCTAATAATTAATTAAATTTCAAATACTTAAAACAATTTATTTTCATATCAATTGCCTCGCATTTTTAAAGTCTTTTGAAATTTCAAATTTTCAAGCAATTCACTTTCATATTAACTGCCTCGCATTTTTAAAGTATTTTAGCAAAACAATTAATTAAACATACGTGTTTCCTCTCCCCGCACAATCTTTAAGTTCTATAAAATATGATCGCCTATAATAAATCTTTGCAAATGAACTCGATTTAGGTAGTTAAAATTCACGAGCTATAAAAAAGTAAAATAACGTAAATTAATTACACACTTAATAAGGTGGCTTTTATTGTTTTTAAACCACTTAAATAATAAATAGCCACAACTTATAAGGAATGGACCATTTTTAAGAGGGATTTATTGCACAAAAGCCATATAATTTTACAAGTAAATTCAACAAATTGCTTGATAAAAATGGCAATAATAATGATGGTCCAAAAAACAGCAATTGTTTTACAAATACTTATACATACATTTATACTAGGGCGGGTCAATTTGCTCGACTGAGAAATAAGTGAAAAGTTATATAGAAAAAACGAAATCTATAAAAAAAATTTCCTATGGATCAAATTGTTCGGGTGAGAAAAATGCGAAAGGGCGTGTAGCAAAAACGAAATTTACGCACAATTCTAAAAAAAAAATTCGCAAGAAACTAGGGGTCCAAAATTAAAACCTAGTACCCGCCAAGAGATATAAAGATTTCAATTTGAGGTATTTAAAAAAACTCCAGTGCCCCGAGAAACTCCTTTTTTAAAATTCTGATATAGAAGGAACACTTAAATGATGTATATTGATGATCAGAATACGAAAAAATAACAAATAAGACAAATTATTTCCTAATTTGAAATTAGGACCCTACTAGCGATGAAAAAATTAAAAGTACTTCAGATGACAATCTAGTGTATTTTTATGAATTTTTATGTTATTCAGCAGGAGCTGGGTTTTGATTTTAGGCTTTTTTTCAAAAATGTTTGACCCTCCCTAATATATACATATTTATACGAAATAAAGTGCGGTTTCCTACTCTTGGTATTTACTTCATAATAATTGTGTTGTCATTATGGGCTACGTTTTTGGTGTCCAGGTATTTGCTGTTTTATATTGTTTAATTTAATAAACAAAATAAGTTTTTGAATTGTTTGTGATAAAAGTATTCTGTTGATCGTGGATTTTGTGTGTTAAATTGGCTTGTAATTTTCCAATTTATGGATAATGGAATGGATACTCAAAATATTCGAAATTTTAATATTCTAAATTCTATACTATTACAAATTATATTCAAGTTATTATTACATTTTTAGAATAAACATAATTCCGCCCATATTATTTTTAAATCTTCCACCATAATACAAAAAAATTTTTTGGTCGCAGAAATGGATAATAAAGCAAAATTAAGGTCTTTAAAGTGCAAAATATTTGAGGCTAAAAAAATCATTTAGTTATGTAAAATAACAAATTTGAATGAAAATTAGAATATATTTTTTTATATTATATTCTTTTTTTTTTTTTTTTTTTTTTTTTGTTAATAAATGGTTCTTTTATATAACATCTATATACTCTCAAGTATTGGTGTTACGTGTTAGGTAACATTTGGATTTAATAAAATAAATTACACTAAATATCAGGGTAAATAGAATTTTAAGTGTTGGCGTTAAGTGTGTATAATTTAATTTAATTAAACTCAAGGAATATAATTTTCACTTCTATTTGTGTATATATAGAAGTGTGCTTAATAGATGTATGTAAGTACATACTTGTGGATACATTTTCGTATTTGGAAATTTCTCAAGATTAATTTCAATTTTAGACCACCAACACTATTATTCGTTGTATTGTTTTTAAGAAGAATAATTATATATTTAGACTTGCAAGTATCCATATTATTATAAAAACCATTTACCAACACACCTATATATAATCTATATACATATTTATAAATGTATTGTCTAAATGTATATGTCCAGCAAAAAAATGATCAAGTGCTTCCAAAAAAAGACATTTTTACCACTTGAAAAATATAACTAAGTGCATTTTTTGTACTTTTGTGGAAGTTATTAATAATTACTTCCAAAAAAAGTAAATATAAATATATTTTTAGCAGGCAAAAACGTTAAAAATTTCTAAGCTAATTAAAATTTCATACATTTTTAAGTACTTTTATTATCTTTCAATAAGGCTGAAGCAGAATTTTTATCAAAAAATTTTATAAACATAGTTTTAAGAGAGGTACTTCAAAAGCAATGAGCAAGAAGCATAAAAGAAGAACAAAGAAGAATGACAACCATGGATTAAAAAAAACTAACTTATGCAGCTCTTTTTTAGCTCTAAGTACTTCTTTCCAATGAAAACACAATGTTGAAATCGTGACTTTTTCAGCTCTTTTTCTGTTCCTTTTTTGCTGGGTGTGTAAGAAAATAGTTAATATTGTGTAAATAATTTGGTATTAACATAAAAGTGGTTTTTGTTAGACCAACTGGTTGATGTTGAGTGTTTTATACTTATGTAAGTCTGCTTATAGACTTTTGTAATCATACAATATTATTTGTACATGCACATAGACAAATATACATATATATATAAGTACTTATACATTATTCACTTCAAAAACACTGTTACTCCAATTTACTTTTACTCAGTACTGGTTACAAATGAACTTTTAGTTGCTATCTAATTATCAACATCATCTTGGTAAGTAACTATAATTTGGATTTTCTATAAATTGGCAATATCTGGCGTGACCAACTTATGAAAAATGTTCAAAAAATGTACAAAATAAAATTTGAATTTTTTTTTTAATTCTTTTTGAGCTAATTAGAAAACGTTGATTGAGTAAAATTTTGGAAAAAGTATTACACTTCAGGGAAATAAAAAAGCTTAACAAGAACCTAAATAATGAGATAAAACTTAGCACAGAAAAAGAAAAAGTTACAAGATGAATTCCAAGCCCAGCAGTGCTCAATTGAGATTATAAATTTTAGTTTCACAAAGGTACTTAAATTTTTTTTTAAGTCAGACTTAAAAAAATTACAAATAATTTAGCTAGCAATTAATTTTTATATAAAATGTTATATCAGAAAAATCTGGAGAAGCAATGCTATAAGCAGTTGATTTATTCCGTTCACCTTTAAAAAAAAAACATGTTATGTTTTATTTCAACGATCACCTTAAAATGACATCAAATTGGAAACAGAAAGAAATTGCATTAAAAAACGTTAAATAAATGTGTATAATATAAAGGAATTTTGGTCTTAATATCAATTTTTGTTCAAAACAAATTAAAATAGAATGTCGCAGATGACAATCGATACAACTGGAATAATTTTAGATATGAGACTCAAGGGTACTAAAACAGGTATTTCAAACTGCAACCAAGATGGCATATAGAGTAATAAACTATAAAAATTCAATTATATTGAACTAGTATTGTCTTCTTAAAACTAAAAAGTCTAATTTGGTTTCACTCTTGCAACCAAATTTAATAGAATTAAAAAGATCCCTATCAACGTTATCCAAATTCATTGAATTATAATTACAAAAAATATGACTTGAATAATTTTAATTTAATATTTATTTATTTATTCGATAGATACAAATTATAGCATATAATTTCCAAAATATAGTGTTACGCAAATCACAAAATTCTAGGGCAAAATATTTTGTACCTAAATTATCCAAAAAATACGCAAAAGAAAAATAAAATAAAACGAAAATCGCTCTGGAAAATATCAACCATACAATTTTGAAAGTTGTATAAAAAATGGTGAAAGTATTTCTAATCAATATTTTACGTCCACTTTTTTAAAACTTTTAAACAGATTACCTTAAAATTGATCGGAGCAGAGTGCGTAGTACCCCACATATAAACAAATATTCATTATGCCATATCTAAGGAACTATCAAAAGGGAACTTTTATCCCATCGCATCACTTGATCCCATCATATTGACGGATAGGTCCAGGGGGGAGAGGTAGCTCCCATATAAAGAAGATAAAAATTTTCTCGTCTAAAGGACTATTACAGTGAAAGCTTTAAAAAATTTATACTTAATTTTCACATCAAATTTCTAATAGGCTGGATAGGTCCAGGGGGAGTAGTTACTTTCATATAAAGTAAATATTCGTTATTTCATATAAAGTAAATAAAATCTATCAAATAACAAATTTAATAATTTTGAATTTTTGAAATGTTTGCATATATAAATGTAAGACAACAATTAATTAAAAAACTGAAGTTCGAAAAAAATATTTGTGATAGATTTATGCAAGAATGAGGCCTATATAAGCTATATAGGAGCTTAAGAAAATCTAATAACGCCTTTTGGCCTATAACTCCGTAAATACTGGATCTACTTAGTTTATTTTTCAATATAAAATTTTCAATATAAAATTTCCGATTTTTCTGTGAAAGAACGAAGCTTTTAGCTTATATACGTGCTCCAAAAAGTTGAAAAAACCAAATACGCCTTAGATTATTGTTGTTGTTTTTTCAGTATCCATGAAAACAACAACTATAGTATAAGGGAAGCCGATATTAAATAAATAAAAAAATAAATATGCCAATAACTCGGTTCATTAAAAAAAGCTTATTTAGGACTTGGATATTGGTCAAAAATACTTTTTGGCCGTTATGTCTAAGTTTACGACTAGCTTTATTTCTTCAACAGAAAAATTCAGAAATAATTTTCCGATTTCGTTTTGCGCTAATAATAAACGGAAGATTTAAATCTTATTTTATATACATACAAATTGTTTCGTTCAAAAAACATTAGAAATTCTCAAATTATTACTGAAATAAATGATTTTTTTTCTACTAAGTGTTAATTTTGTCAGCATCTCCCCATAGTCCCACTCTAAATCTTTTATATGTTGTTGCCAACACTTTAAAATTATAGAAATGTAGGAGATAAAGAGGTAAACTATTGGCATTATAAATTGTAACATTTTACAAATTTTAGAAATTTTTTTACAAATAATATCAAAGCTGAATTAAGGAAATTTACAAGTACGTTAAAGAAATAACAAATTTTAAAAACAAATGTTCCAAAAAGGAACTTAATATTTAAAAAATCGCAATTAAAAAAAAACAAATCTAGTTTTCAAAAGAGGTACTAATTTTCAAATAAGAACAAATTTTTAAAAAGAAGTATCAATTATTTCTTTTAAAAAATGTGCGAGTTTTCTAAAATAAAAAATTAATCTTCTAAAACGTACTAACTTTTAAAAAAGTTACATTTTTAAGAAAATTACGAAATTTGTACCAATTTCCAAAAAAAAATTCTAGTTTTCAAAAGATATACTAATTTTACAATAATTACAAACTTCCAAGAGTTACTCAATTTTCAAAAAGTAAAAGTAAATTTTTCTTTATTTTTAGAATTTTCTAAAAATATAAAAATGTTCAAAAAAACACCAATTTCGAAAAAAAAACGAATTTTTAAATAAATCTTTCAAAAAAAAGTGCCTAATTCCAAAATAAAACATATTTTCTAAAAAGTTCCAATTTAAAAAAAAGTACAACCTCTGCACTTATATTTAATTGTAGCTTGTATACAGATTTAGTAACTTTTTCAGCCAGCATTCTATTTGTTTTTTAAAATTTTGAACTGTTTTAGGTCTCAACTCGTCCTTGCCTAGAATTTAGAGTCCAGTGTCTTTATATGTATAAGTAGGAAGTAGATATTATTCTTAATAATTTACATTATTCCAATTTTCTCACTACTAAAATGTAATACTTATTTTGGATAATCGATTTTATCAAAGAATTATAAAGCAACATTCAAAAAAGTTAGCAGGAGTCGAAGAAAAAGGAAAAAAGTAAAAGATATATGTATTAAAGTGCAGTGATTTGTATGGAGAAAAAAAAATGTTGCAAATGTACTCACATAAAATTAAGGACTGATATGCTTTAAACTATTCCCCAAAATATTTTATTTTGTCTATTATTTTTTTAGTTCACGTGAGCTGGACCATTTCTAAATTTTGCCAAAACACAAAAAAAAAATATGTGATAGACAAATGATGTTTAATACATAATGAGTATAAATTTTATTGAAATTAACTTTCATTCTTGCGAAATTAAAATTTGAGTAAAATTTATTATGACTTTATTTTTAATACTATTTTATTAAAGTATATATATATATATACATATAATATCTTGGGATTTTCGATCCATAATTATCTCAGTTAACTTTTATGTCAAGTAAATAATTACATAAGAAAATAAATATCAGCAAAAGCATACATTTATCATAAAAACCATAAATTCGTGTAAAATACTGACTAAATTCAAAAATCTCTTTATTTCGATTATTATCGCGGTTTTAAAAGAACTTATTATATTTTTCATAAATCCATCTATATTTCAGTATAATAAATACTTCCACGTAACTTATTTCCAAAATTGATAATTTATCTTTTTCGGGAACTAAGTATATAAATTTTACCCTATTGCTGTTAATGTAATCTTCAGTAGTATCAGGATAGACCATTCCAACGGTACATTAAAACCCAATATATGTTGAAAAACGTCCGAATTATATAAAATTATATGTTTGAATAAAGAAAATATGATTAAAAAACGTTATATACCTGAGAAATTTCCAAAGAAGACAATTAGTTGATTTCGTTTTAATCCTAACTTATTCCATTCTCCTTTTATTAAAAAAAAACGTATTATGTTTAATTTGAACTCACACCTTATTAATTTGTTTCCACAAGTTTGTCCTCTAATTTACAAAACGTTCTAAGTCACTCTTTTTACTATTAGCTGTTATTTCTGTAATATTTTCCACCCACCAAATGTAAAATCCTAATATTCTGCGACTAAAAAGAGGCATAATAATTACTCAGCCCTCTAATGGTCGAAGTAAAAATGTATAAAATCGATTTTATGTTATAAGTATAATTAGTGTAAATTTTTGATGAATTTAGGGTCCAGATATTTTGTTAATTATATCATCTAATTAATGAAATGAACAGAGTACGAAAGAAATTAAAATATAAATTATTTTCAAAGAAATAGAATCAAGAAAAGATGTCCTGAGGCAGTCTTGGCCGTTAGAGGGTTAAATTAATATTCCAGGCCTCAGTATGACTCTATTATAATTTGAAATTAATTTTATTTTGACAAAAATTTTAATAATGATATTGAAAGAAATTCGTATTTTTAGAGGTGTTTTGAAAATGGTCCAGCTTACGTAAATTTAAGTATTCAGGTGTAATATTTTGGGAGTCATATAAGAAGAGACCAATCCTTATTTCCAGATGAGTACATTTGCAATTTTTTTTTTTTCGTAAGCCTCTTTAATGTATATGTTCACAAATTGCAAATCCAATTAATATCGGAAATATTTTTATTGCAATTTTTTATTTCAAATAATATGAAAATTATAAGAAATAAAAAGCATGAAATCTTTGTCCGATCTCTTTTTTTTTAAGCTCCATCCTTAATGTAATACGTAATTTCCTCAAATATCCTTGGACTACGTTTTGAGAGGACCACACTATTCGCCAGGTGAATGAGTTGGATTGAGTCTGCAATGAGATAGAAGTGTAGGGAAGAAAAATGAGAACATAAATAGATTATTGTTGTTGTTTTTTCAGTATCCAGCTTGTAGCATTGAGATATTTAATAATGTCACTGAGTCTAGTGTCAGATATCTCACAGAGGTTGTCTAATTGGTGTCTTCCCAGAAATCTATGTCTGAATGTCTGTTCAACTCTTGGCATTCACATAGAAGATGATGTAGTGTCTCCTCCTTCTCGCGATTGCCACAACTACGACAGTATTTATTATAAGGGAGACCAAGTCTGCTTGCATGTTTTCTGATCGTCCAGTGATATGTAAACAATGCTATTAGTCTCAAGATGTCTTTGCGTTTGTAGCCAATGAGTTGCATTGAGCGTTTTTCGTTGTAGGTAGGCCACGTTTCCTTCGCGACTCTACATTTGATTAGATTTCGCCATCTATTTTTCGCCTTCTTTAGATAGTATTTTTGGATTCTGCTTTTGACTGATCCTAACGGGATTGCGACAGAAGCCGATAAGGAGGCATTCATAGCAGAGCCTGCCCGGGCTAATTCGTCTGCCTGTTCATTACCATAGTAGTCCCTATGCCCAGAAACCCAGACTATAGTAATGTCATACAGTCGACTTAGTCCTAGCAGTTCCTCTGTCTGACTAGAATAGAGGTAGTTTTGGGTGATTTGAGCGATAGAAACCAATATTCCCTTGAATATTAGTTTAGTCATTAGTGTAGGAAAAACAATTCTTATATGAGAAATTTCTAAATTTTTGAAACTCTTTAAAACCCACTTTCGGGTATATCTAAAGTTTGTTTTAAAACCCTAACAAAATAACTAAAGAAATCCAATATTTTAGATTATTTCCTAAAACCTCCAGAAAATATATAGCTAAAAAAAAAAAAAGATCTAAAAAAAATTTCGTTAAAACTATTCAAGATTTTTTGAATTACTTCAGTTTTGCACTGACAACTTACATCTCTTAGATTCAAACTATTAATCAGTCCAAAGTAGTGAATGGTATATAATAATTAATAATCGATTTTCGATTTTTCGCTTTTATGGTCGATTAATCGAACCCCATAATCGAATTTTTTAATAATTAAAAAATTACTTAGAATTAAACTATATTATGTTTTAAAGAACCATTACACGTTTAAATATGTATATCTGTCGTTGTTTGAAGACAAAACCAGAGAGTGTACTCTTTGAAATAAGCATTTTGGCGGTGAATACAATAGTCGTACGACTGTTCGATGAAGATCAAAAGATAAAGAGCATTCGTTTACCTAAAAATTTTTACTGTCCAGTGAAAACTTTTACTGGATTTAAAAATTTTGCTGGTTTTACTTTGACTTGAAAATCATATGGTTACAAAAAGTAAACAAGTGTAAACAATGAAAGTAAAATGTACGAAAAATTAAAAAGAAATATATTTTTGAATTCAAATTTTACTGAAAGTACATTAAAAACAATAAATATATTTATAACAAAATGAAAAATTAAGTTTTGTTCACTAAAGTACATATATTTCGATAAAAACTCTGTTGTTTTTTATTGGCGTTTTATGTTTATTTGTTTGTTGTGGTTATTTAACTGGATTTTGCAAAATTTCTGTTGGCGTATTTTTTTGTTTACAAGTTTTTTTTTTGAGAGTAAAATTGTTAGTTTACTCAGATTACTGGATTTTACTGGAAAAGTAAAAGAATTGATGCCAATTGATGTCAATAAATGTCCTAAATTTAGCACCATAGGATTCAAATACATGTTTTTTGTAAAAACATGGGAAGTTAATCAATCATTTCACCAAATATTCAATTACATAAAATATTACATATAAAACTGAAACTAGTATTGAGACCGAATATTTTCTGCTTAATGGACACTTGTTTCGGAAGATGGACTAACGATTTTTATCTGAACGGTCATGCCACAATGTAGTAGTGAAGTGGTAATATCTACTCAATACTTCTTAGACTTTTATGGGTAACAGAGTATTCGTAGGATCGAAATGGAGAATAAGTGCACAAGAAATTGGTGGCCTACGGTTATAACGGAAACATAGACGGATAATCATATTGCTCTGGTCGAACTATCAAATAGGGCCTTTAGAAGAGGATTATTGCCAAAGTTGTTTTATTGAGGATTTGCAACACTTTTTATGTGAACGCATTATCGAGTACCGTTCTCTTACGAATCTAGATTTTATATCTCATACTTAAAGTTTTTAAAAATAATTTCTTGAATTGTATTTTTACTATTTTTTAGCTAAATCTTTTAAAAACTTGCCCCAATATTTATTTTTTTGGAAAGTTTCAATCTTTTCTTTGAAACTTTTACAATTTATTAATAATAAAAAAATATTTCGCTGCGCAATATTGATTTTTCGAATAATCGAAAGCTAAAAGTCATTTTCAGTATTAAAATGGCTCGTATCAATCGACACACAAAATAATCGTTTTCTGACAAAGAGAATCGATTTTCGAGTATTAATCGAAATCGATTTACCAGTCATTAGTGCAGAGGTAACACTTAGGAAATTCATATATTTTATAACAAGTATTCCTTTTACTCACCTTTTTCATTATTCAATTAATCAAATAACTCGAAAATGAGAATAGATTAATCAAATAAAGTTTTTGAATTATTCGAGTCATTCGAATAAATTACACCTTAGTATTTCGCTCGTTTTTTTTAATTTTTATCAAAAAATAAATCAAGCATTCTGTATTCTCTTAGTATTTTCATAAAAAGAAAACAGAAATAATATTAACAATTAATTTTGCTAAAATACAAAACTTTTTGAAAAAATCAAAAATATGTCTACATTAATTGATATCACTTAATTTACAAAAAACGGTTAAATTAATTTTCTGAAGTAGTCTTACAAAAATGATATGCAATTAAAATTTGAATCTATTTTTCCGTTTTGCTTTTTAAAGAAATTGTTTCCCTATATTTACTTAATATTTCAATAAGCCTATGATTATTACCTAAACTTGTTAATATTCGGATACTGTTATCCGTAAACGAGTAAATAAAAATCTGATGGCATATTTATGAAATAAAAAAACATCGGATTGACTTTATATAAAGAAGTTCAGCAATTCTAAATTTAAAGTATGCCTAACACAATTTTAAGCCATCATCAATATATCCACTAAACCAGGCTGAGACTCCATTGGTACATCGATTCCATACTTATAACTATCGACTACATGTAAAATAACAATGTTTTTAAAAATAAAGTTCAAAATCTTTTAACACCTTTCTTATGAAAAATTTAACATATGTAAAAAAAATATATATTTTTTTTTTTTTTTGTATCTCCTTCAAACTCAAATCATTACTAACAAATGATTTAAACTTTTCATTAAAATCTTTTAAAATGACGTCTGTTTAATAGATTGATTTTTTTTCTGATTGAAGTACCATCTTATACTTCAATTATGCGTTGCATTACAAATACTTATTTGGTATTTTTCACTGAATAAAATTTGTTTGATACAATTTGAAATCGTAGTGTAAATTTAGATTTCAAACATTCTATACAACAACTGTATTGTAACAGTTGTTTTCAGGATAAATTTCTTAAAAAATAGATTAAAAAATATTTTTAAAATTAGATAAGAAAGTAATTTTTTTAAACGTTTTTTATTCCAATTATTCGATTAATCGGTATAATTTACTCGAATAAATTTTTACTTGAAATTACTGATTTTAATTTAATCGAACAATTATTTGATTTTAATTTGACGATTAATCGAACAAATATTACTCGGGTGAATACCCTAATAATAAGTAACCGTTTTACAATCTGATAAAAAGTTATGCGGTAATGAAAAAAATTAAACAAAAATTTGGCGATTTTTTTTTTTAATTTTCAGTTTTTTTAAGTGAAATTAAATTTAGAGAAAAGAATTTTAAAATACGAAGTGATTCTCTACAGTCTAAAATATATCTTTTTGATATCAGGAAACCAGACGTAGGATACAATTATTACCAACTTTCACATAATTGATATAAATTTTTGCTGTGACAAATACTATTTGGCATTATCCTTCAAACATATTTTACTAGCTGACAACTGCCCTAATGTAAAAATTACTTTAATAATGATGTCAAATGAAAGCATTTTATTTGCTTAATACTAAATTAAGGACTTATAATTGAATGGTCCAAAAAACGTTTTTAACCTTAAAAATCAGCCGCACATATTTCGCATCACAGTTCGAATTTTAAAGTAATAAAAACTATTTTCGATGCAAAACTTATCACGAAATAAAATACATTTTTAAAAATTTGTAAAAATTCACTTTAAAATCGCGCTTTTGTCATAATAAAAATTTGCCTAATGTAGACTGAATTTATCGCTATAATTGCAGGGTTAAAACAAAATTTTAAGCGCTCGAACACTAACAATTTTGTCTATATATATATATATATATATATATATATATATATATATATATATGTATGTATATATATAAACCTTTGCAACATTATACCGCATTGAAAAAACTTATTAATCACGATCGTGTCAAAAGAAAAAAAATTTTAAATATTTTTACTAAAATTTTTCATAATAATCTCTATTTTTTTAGAGCCTCTTTGTTGGTTCTATTTAGTTTTCCTTCACACACATTTTATTCATTTATTATCAGATTTCTTCTATGTATCTCTTAGTTCTCGTAAATATTCATGCCTGTGTTCAAATGTCAGTGTAAGTTGTCATCTGTCTATGTATTGTTTTAACTTGAACAGTTCGCTCTCCTTCAAGAATCCACCAACATCAAACTACAAAAACATCCACTTTAATGCACACAAAAACACACATTTCAAACGCACAATATACACATTTCAACAAAACACCCGCCTGACCTCTATTTCTTTATTCCCTGCCAACATTTTCTATTTTCTATGTAGTTAATAACAGTTGAATATGATATAATTTTCTTGTCGAAGAAGAGTCACCATTCGGGAAGACATGTGCCGCAATTCTAATACTATTTAGATGGTCCTTTTTATATGATACTATTTAGTGCATTCATTGAGTATCTAAAACTATCATTTAGGAGTGTAAGAAGGTATATCAAAAGAAAGTACCGAAATATAATCACTTTTATACAATAAGTATATTTTTAATAAAGTTGGAATATTTCTAGTAAATATTTGTAATTATAATAACTTGCTCTAACTTTAAACTAAATTAATAAATCACTATAAATTTAAATTAAATATAACACACTTAACAACAAAAATCACTAATTAAAAATTAAAAATTTTTTATATTAACACATTTTTCTAAACAATAACATTGATCGCTTTAAAAATTATACATACACTGAGCAAAATTGTGTCATGCTTGTTCTTTTTCTTTGCTCCGGAATGTAAACAGTCGCTCAAGTCAAGTTTTTTAGATCAAAATTCGGTACTAATTCGATCCAAAAGTGTTAAAAAAGACAATGCTATCAGAGTTAGCGAACGTTCGTTAAAAATTAAGAATTTTCGATAGTAAACATTCGAGGAATTAAAAAATATCTATACCGAATAATTGCTTCTAAATTTCTTGAGAAATTCTTAAGTAAATAAAAAAGCAACATGCTTCTTGTTTGTGTATTCTAAAAACTAAACAAAGAGAATTTAGCGTTACTCTTGAGGGATAGTTCATAATGATCGGTTGTAAAATATTTCACTTTTAAATTTAAGATGTTCGTTAAATTTTCATCAATTTTTAATATAAAAATTATATAATAAAATTAAAACCAAAAAATGATTAGTAATGTCGCTAATAAATAGATTTACTAAAGAGCATATTTATCTAAATATATAATATATTATCTTGGAATTTAATTAAAAAAATTCTTCACTAAAAGATGTGGATTTGAGCAACAGAAATATTAATAATATAGAAAGAAAACACACTGATAAATCAAAATTGAAGTTTGGACAAAATGCTTCAAATATTACCGTTCTTATGTAAATGTCTTTATTGATTTTATTATTCATTAGATGAATTATTATTTTTGAAAGGTAATTTATTATTACGTATATTTTATTAGTATTTGTATATTGTGTTGTGTGAAATAAAACATATGTAACTTTAAACATTAAATCAGCTTTTAATTTTAGATTGAGAACAAAATGAAAGTGAAACAAAATTCACAACTGTTGTTTTCAGAATATTGCCAATGTTAATAATCACAAGTCGTTAATAATATCAATATCGTATAATTTTCATAAGTTTTTGATAACGAAAGCGAGTTTCGCTATTGATATCGCTAAATGTTCACTATTAATTCGATAGACGAACCTTCGAGATAGAAAGATTTCCTGCCACAAAGTGAGGGGCGGGTGAGCTGAAGGAGCTCATATTGGGATCGCAAACGAGAGTCGTTCTCGCATTTTTTATCAGGGAAATATTCGCGAAATGTTTGAACGGGATATCATTATCGAAGTTTGTGATCAGCTGGGTACAAACATAAGAATATTAATGTGGAAAATATCCTATTTACCAAATGTCAACACATTTTCTATAGTGTTTGTGCACTCACTCACTCGTGCACACATACATTTATTCATTCATATATCATCATGGTTGTAGATGATGGAGTATTCGTTCATTCTTGCTTTTGCTCTGTGTTTATTTATGGCTTGACCATACCAACCAAATACAACGAACAAAGCAAGAAACCACTGTAGACCAGTCAGCCATCTAGCCAACCATTTGACTGGCCTCTTGTGTCGAGTATGTAAATATGTTAGTTGGGTTTGTTCGCTTTACTACAACAACAAATATGAATGTATTTGATTTTGTCTTCGTTTATTTTATTCCTCCATAACGTTATATTAACGAAAAGCTGTACAAGCATTTTTTTTTTATAATTTTTATCTTGGTTTTGTTTTACGCTTTCTACGGGTGTCTTTGAAATGTTTGCGTTTTTAATATTTTCCTTGTAAATTTATTATCACTCCAGATTACATGCTATTTTTAAGATATTCTTTGAATTTGTTTTATTTTAAGCTTAAGTATGATGATTTTATTTGTTTATCATGAGCTAAATTAGTGTTGTATGATTATATTTTAATGGGTTTATTAAAATAAAATAAAAAAAAGAAGTAAAATTGTTGGGTTTGAAAACTTGTGGAAAAAATTTGGCAATCTGTAGTGAAATAAATATTATAGAAAACATCATTGAAAAGATAATTTTCTCTAAATTTCAAATATGTATGTTTAAATATTATAACCCACTGAACAAAATTAATAAAAGCAACTATTACAGTATATACATACAGTTTTTTTTTTCTTAATTTTTTTTTTTTTTTTTTTTTTTTCTTTCGTGAGTATGAAAGTTTATAAATATTATCTAATTACTCAATATCACAAAAATCACTCCAAAATTGATTTCGAAAACTTCAAAACACCTTCCGAATTTTTAGATATTTCAAAAACTCCGTTTTGATGGTGGTTACTGCACTAAAGATCTCGTAGCTCCCCAAATGTATACTCCAAATAAGTAATGACTTATTAAAAATTTTTTAATTTATTTTCCTTTTCGTATTCAAAATTTTGACACTGACGTATTTTCATTTTTTTTTTTATTTCTTTCTTTATGACCATACATGTTTGATTATAAAGTCTTACCTGCTATTTTGTTTGGAATATAATGAAGTGTCCCTCTTTAAAATCGTTTAACAACTTAAAAACTTTTTAAATATTTTCTAGTATTCAATAAAAATGCTTCATATTGGTATTTTTACACAAAGTATTTTTCTCTATATTTTTTATTTGTTGCTTATTTTTCAGAAATTTTATTATTCTAGATAAAATCTAATAAATTCCACAGTTTTTTTTTCAATTTGAAAATACTAAATCTTGTTAATTACAACAAAAATGTCCTTAAAAATTATTTCATTGCACACTAGGTAAAAGTTCGTTCCCTGCTCCGATTTTAAGTTAACCGGTTAATCCGTTAGGAATTTTCAAAAAAGTGGGCACTAAATATGGGTATGGCATCCGATCAAGATCTAATATATCCTATAACATTCTATAATGCAAGCACTATCTGTTCGTCATGTTTCATGTAAATAGCTTCATTCATTAATAACGTGTAAAATTGAAAAACATTTTTAAAAGCAAGCGTAAAATGTGGGTATTATGTCCAATCGAGATCTAACAAAACCCATAAGCTCCTCTTTTACTGGTATCTATGTGTCAAATTCCTTGAAAATCACTTCAATAATTTAGTCGTAATTGACACATAAACAAACAAATAAACAAACGAAGTTACAACTCACTCTTTTAATATATATATAAGGTTATATAAAATCTTGATTCTTTTTTAACTTTATATGAAAATTCAAATTATATGAAGTTTTTAGTGTTTACACATAGATATAGTATATGTAAATATATTTGTAATTATATCCCATATTTGGATGATATCTTCCTAGAAGAAATTTACGCAATATCTTCTTTTTATTATTTGGACGAAAATCATCAAAGCAATATTGTATTTTTATTTTTATCAGTTTATTTTTATCAGTTTAAAGAAAATTAGGTAATAAACAACAAAAAATATATAAAATATTATTATTTTTTTATCTTTATCCTCAAAATGTCGCCCTTTTTCAGTAAGGTGATTATCGCCTCCGCATTGGTGATATTCCATTGAGATCATCTGAAAAAAATTAATGCAATACTTTTACTTTTCAGTCGCAATTTTTTCAGTTGTCGAAAAATTGTTAAAAAATTGAAAAATATTGAAGAAATTTGTTTGTCTTTTAGTAAAAGAATGGATATTTTATATGAGCGTTTTGGTTTTCGTGCTTTATGATATTAAGATTTGTGTAAAAGTTTTGCAAGATGAACAATTTTTCTTTATTATATTATTTCAAGATTTATTTCGTGATAATTTTTCCATATATTTATTATATCCTCTAGAATATTATCTGACGATATCTTCTTTTTTCCCTTAGATGATTATCTAGCAATATTTCTTCCAGGCGTATTAATTTCTTATTGCTAAGATGTATCGCCTGCACCTTCCGCAATACGAATATGATTACTGCGGCAATAAAGTTTTTTTTTCTAAGCAATACGAATTCGAATCATTTTCATATGATTTTGCTTGTAGGGTATAAAGTATTTCATTTTCATACAACACACTTCAACACGGGTGAAGTGTATAAAAGATTTGGCGCAGCTGAATATAGCACTCTAACTTATTGTTTTATATATTTTCGCAAAATATGAAAGGTATTCCTCTTAAGAATTTATTTATTAAAGATATTTATATCCACTATCCTAAAATACGGGTGGTATTGAGTTTGTTATTCTGTTTGTAACATATGGAAACATTCTTCTAAAACCCCACAAAGTATATCAATCAATATTTTATATATTTTATTTGGATAATGCTTTCTGGGCAAAATAAATATATAAATATAAAGTTTAAGTTAGTTATTTGAAATTAAATCGAATAATTTTTACAGATTTTGCCCAATATTAAAAAAATAGATCTTGTCAAATTTACCACAAGAAGTTTAAGAATTATTGATTGCATCGCTATATATTCTTTTATAGAAAAATATACAATAACTTTTAGTTAAATTTGAAAAATAAAAATTAACTTTTTCTCAAAATATATTTTTAATATTTTTTGAAAAGCCTAAGTCTTTTGATTCCAAAACAGTTAAAAAAATCAACAAAATAATAACAGAGTTAAGAATAGATTAAAATTGGAACCTACCCAAAAACAGTTTCTGAGCATAACTAGAAATTTTGAGAGATCACGAGAAATTTTTAACACTAATTTATTACATCCACATTTAGACCTATTGTATTTTTGGAATAATTTTTCGCTGTGTTATCACTTTTCAAAAACTTTATTATATTACTCACTACTTCATAAAGTAACTCTAGTGACATTTATATACACACGTTGTTAATTTAATGAAAAGTTTCTCCTCGTAACTTACTTAAGTTCTAATAAAAACAAATTACTATTTATTATAAAAATTTCCATTGAAATTCTACTCATATTCAACGATAGGTACTTTCATACCTAAAACTTTAACTAAAATTAATTTACATAATACTTACAGAGAGAAACTAACTTATACATTGATATACATTCTCTTTTATAAATTTAATATTGATCATCTTAAACTAAAAGGGAAAAAATAGCAAAATTAATAAATAAACACTAGAGGACACGTGTGATTTGTATGACAAAAAGATTTGCATAATTTAATCAGTGAGCCATATACTAAACAACAAATGAACAAAGAAACTTAACATATAATGTTTAGCATATACTATGTATGTAGTAACAGGGGCTGCCTGTTAAAATCTATTGTTAAAAGTAAAATTCTTTACACACACATATATGTACATAAAATATATTTAGTATGCTTATAGTTGTGGCCTTTGTTGATATTGTTGTAACAATAACAACAGATTAAAGAAAATACAAACTACTCACTCATAAACTTAAATATAAATACGATTAAAACTACACATATAATAAAATACCATATATAGTATACATTGTGAACATATACAATAATATAAATTCACCTACATGTATTACATATAAATTCACTTTTATTTATTGTAGAAACAAAACATGTACAAGTATAAGTGTTTTACTAACATGTATTTGATACAGAGATGAATACAATTGGAACAATTGCACTATTTTGTTTGTATAATTTTGGATTTTAAAATCTTTTGATATCGTCGTGAACTCGAGTTCGAAATTTTTGTTAACCTAAAATTGAAATATTTCATTTATGTGGTTATATAGTCCTTAAAGGAAGGAAACATAAATGTAGCAATCATAACGTAACTATTTTACTTGGACCATAATATTTATACAGATAGTTAACCACTATAATTTTATCAGGGCATATCTATCTACCTATATATATATATATATATATATATATGTAACCAATTTACGGAACACCCTATAGGGGCTGATTCTTGAGGTTAAAAACACACTTTTTTGATCCCCTGAATTTTAGTATTAAGTATTAAGCAAATAAGAAGCTTTCATTTAACATTAATATTAACGTATTTTATACTTCGTGGTGGTTGTCAGCAGGCGAGGTATGTTTGGAGAAGACAAATGTATAAATGATGTTTCTTAAATTTCTTTTCACATTATCATTTTTAACTAATAAGTTTATTCTCTGTAGATGCTTTTTGATGATCTTATATGATCTTAAAAAATGCAGAACAAAATTTGAAAATTTGATGAAAATTTTAAAAAGTACAAAAAAATTTTTGCATTTTAAAATTTTTTAACGCCATTTTGACTCGAAAGTGTCATTTATTAATGTATTCCGTTTACGCGATATTTCGAGAAATTTTTGTAGCTAAAAACATACATTTTACAAACATTTACACCAATTATGTAGAAGTTTGTGATGACAATTATCCAATGCCTGGTTTCCTGACATCAACGAGATATACATTAAACTGTAGAGAATCACTTCATGTTTTAAAATTCTTTTCTCTAAATTTAATCTCACAAATTTTCCATCAAAAAAAAAAAGATGCAAAACTTAAAAAGTTATAAATTTATGGTTTTATTTTATGTTACCGCATACCTTTTCACCAGGTAGTAAAATGGTTACTTGTTATACAACATATAAATTTTATAAGTATTGTTTCTAAAAAATCCTCAAAATTTCAACTCAATTTTTATATTCTTGTAGGCTCAAATTGCTCTATTTGCTTGACATTTAAAGGTGAATAATTTCAAATTCGTATTTCTTAGTTATTTTGTTATGTCTACTAAAATACGTTAATAGTTTTCCTGCTTTTAAAACAAACTTTAGAAATACAAGACACATAAAGTCGGTTTCAAAGAGTTTTGCAAATTTTTGAAATTCCTCATATATAGAAGAGATTGGGTTAAAGTGGAGCATACTTAAATGTAACTTCAATAAAATACCAACCAATAATTTTTGGTATCCTGCAAGGGATCTGTTATATAGAATGGATTATTTTCTAACTTTTTGCTTAAAAATAATAAAATTAATTTATCTTTTGGTATTATTTTTTGGTGTTTTTTTTCAAATCAACTAATTTTGAATAAAATTTGAACAATATTAAAAATAGCAATTTTAAAGATATTTAGTATTTACTAAATATTTTTGAATGATTTTTGCACTTATGAACTACTCAAACATCAAAATTCAAATATGTTATGAAATGTAATAGGTAATAAGCGATAAAACTATTAGAAAATAATAAAACAAAATTTATAAAAGTAAATAGTTACATCTCGTAGGTGTAATAAGTTGCTATAATTTTACTGCACATTTGGATGAGTTTGTATGTGTTTCTCCGCTATTTTTAAATCCATATTTTCCTACTGTAATGACACACGTTGATTCTACAAATTTTTAATTTAATCGCTATGCAGTTTGTTCAGTTCTTCAAAATTTTCACATGTTCTATTGATTTTTAAGATATCACATTTTAATATATTTTATTAAATTTTCTTAGGTATGTTCAAGTCATTGGAAATTAAATCAATAAGAACTACAATTTTTTACTATATCTCGAGCAAAATTGTAAAAAATATGTACAAAATTTCGTAAATTATACATGCCATTTTACCCCAATATATTTTGTATCGCATTACTCCAATTCCATAATTTTTATGTTAAGTAGAGATCTGAAAAAAACATTGGGTTTTTTGCGACAAGACCTATTTGCAATTGAAATATGAACAAAATAAAGTATTTAATTTTGTATTCGCTGACTTAAAAATACTATTGATTTGATTCTCATCCTCAGAAGCATCAGCAATTAAAAAAACCTTTTTCGATATATTTTGTTTGGTTACGCTGGAAAAGCAGTAAAATTAGAGTTTTTATGGATGAAATATAATTTAGAAATGCAGTAAAATAATGGCAAACATTTACTTAGAGTTTTTTTAAAAAAAATTTTAATTTTCTTCATTACCCCATATGCCATTATACCCCAGTTTCCCCTATTATAAAAATGAGGTGTATGTTTGTTTGAGTATCAGTCACTCACAGTTAGTACCACTGCCGGAGTCAGTTATAGGCTATATTAGATCTCGATCGAATGTCATGCCCACACTTTACGTGTACCTTTAAAAGTAGCTATTTTTTTAATTTTGCGCATTATTAATGAAGCTATAATGAAACTTGTATCTTTATCAGATACCATGCCCACATATTACACCCATTTTTTAAAAACTTTCAATGGGCTGAACCGATTTTCATAAAATTTTCACAACATCATCCTGTGTCTCTCCAAATTCAAATATGATATTTTATTTTTCGATAGACGCAGGGAGAGTGGTACCCCCCTCATACAAAGCAAATATCTAAGAAAAACTATTATAGTGAGAAATCTCAAATTTTGTGAGAACTGCTCTCTTTTCATATTGCATTGATGTAATGAAAATAGGATGGATAGGGCCGGCGTGAGTGGTAACACCCATATAAAGCAAATATTAATTTTCACATATCTAAGGGAGAAATTTAGTAAAAGTCTTAAAGAGTTGTAGAAATAATTTTCATATCAAATTTTCAATAGGACGGATAGGTCGAAGGAAAGTAGTAGCCCCATATAAAGTAAATATTAGTTATCGCATCAAAGGGGTAGCAAAGTGCATCGGAGAAAGCTAATTAAATTATAAAAAGTTGAAATTCTATAATCTCCTTTACTAGATCTTTTATATCTTTCAATATAATATGCTTAAAATACAAAATCGGTTTTTTAGTTCTACAAACTATTAGACTTCAAATTTTTAAATTATGGCATAATATAATTGGTACATTCAATAATTTCTTTACTTTTTGTTGCTCACGAATGATTTAAGATTTCTAAAAATTGTCCTAAGGTAATGAGAGCTTATCTATTACCTTTGTACAATTGAAGAAAATTGTTACACGCTTTCAAAAAAAAAAAAATAAATAAAAAATAGAAGCAAAACAAATAATAGAATAAATTAAGGTTATATTTTACAATCTCCGTACACGTTATCTAACACAAAATGCTAATTTATCCCAACAACACCAAAACAATAACAATAATAATAAAAAGAATCCTAGTCTTAACAGGATTTAAAACTAAACTAAAAATGTAACAAATGAACAAAATATTTATTATAGCAATTTTTTGGACATGTGATGCAAAACAATTTGCAACAAGTACGAGTAGAGTTAAGCACATAATTGAAAATTATAGGTAGAAAAAAAATCAACAAGTCTAAGAGCAATAAAAGTAAAAATTTAACTGAAATGGAAACAAACAGTAGTAGAATATTCATTTAATTAAATCCTTTAAATTTTATTTACTTTCTTAATGACCAAACAAATATTTTTTTAATATCTAACTCCTTGAAATCTCTTTGTAGCTTGAGAAACAAATAGAAACATGTTGCAATTTATTTTTAAAAGAAACTTTTTTTTTTTTGATGATGATTAAAATAACCTTTCCCAAAAATATGTCACTTTTCAAAAGCATAGAAGGGAAATATAAGGTACTTACTTAAACATTGGTAACATATGAGGCGTATACTTTTTACTTTAAATTAAAATACCTTACATTTGCATACCATAAACATAACAATTTTATATTTTCATTTTACTTTTCTTAAAGAGATTCACAATATTTTATGTATATGAGTACATCATCCTCAAGTACCTTATATTGCCTATCTCTTGGCCATTCCCTGCTGATTATTACCAAACATTAAACAATTTTTCGCAAAGATTACAACAAATAAACTTTTCCATTATATATACACTAGTATTAGTATGTGTTTCAAAATATCTAATGCAGCATTTGTGTAAAAAAAAAAACATATAAACTTTACATACTGCAACCATACATAATCTTAATGCTGTAAGTTGAAAACAGTTTTCAATTTTATTCATATGGAAATCATAACAAAAATACTTTATTTCTCATCCCCACCCAACACATGCATACTTATATACACATGTTCGTATACCAATACAAAAGAAGTCATGGCAACAAACTTTTGTTCATCGGTATTTTGGTCCATTTATACAAATAGTGACCATATGAAATGCTTAACATTCATTAGAAATTTTTAGGAACAAAAAGTATGTGAGAGAAACTTTTTCTATTTGTTCAAGACCATTTAAATGTTTTTTTTTTTTTTTTTATTGTCATTTTAGAAAACAGTCACAGTAATATTTGGGCCAAGAAGTAGAAGGACAGCAATAAAAAGAAAGTTTTATTTTAATTAAACAAAAGATGTCCATTAAGTGTATTTATTTGTTTTGTGAAAAGTAAAAAAAATATAAAAATTTTCTAGAATTGTCAAAATGTTTAAATATTTTTCTTCATGTTCACAATGATTTACATAAATATCGCATATATATATATATTCAACCATGCTTAAATTCGTAATTTGCTAATAACCTTGAAAAATTTATTGAATACTTAAATTAAACAGATGGTATTTTAAATTAACTGCATCATTTACTATTTTTTTTTAGAACAAAATATGGATTATTTAAAAAAATGTCTCGATTTGTGATCACTAAATTTTCCTACCAAAAATGGATTTTCGTACGAAAAATTCAGTAAATATAACATAATTATTAACTCATCAAATAGGCCTCAAATTAAAAAAGGGGCTTCGATTTCTGATCAATGATTATTGATACCAAAAATCTATTTATGTAAAAAAAAAATCAAAAAATCAAAAATCTTAATACGCTTCAAACTTAGAATAGGGCCTAAGAAAATTTATAAAAAATTTACCATATTTAATGCTGGAATCAGGTTTCCCTCTTTATATTTACTCATTTATATTTATAAAAATTGAGTTGAAACAAATACTTCAAGCACAGTGTACTTAATTTTAAAGTTAAATAGCAGCACATAGGGGTAAAAGAAGTAGAAAATGACTCTTAATTCAGGGGAAGGTGATATCAGTATTTTAATGTTTACACCTTGTCTTTGTATTGATTAATAAGTGAGAGAGTAATTTTAAGATTTTTTTTAAGGAAGAATACTAATCTCCCTCCTTCCGTCCGTCTATGTGTTAATTGTTTCAAATTCATAATCTTTTTTTTTTTTTTTTGATTCTAATATCGACCTGAAATTTCCTCTATTCACTAGATAATTTTTTTTTAACTAATTAAAAAATAATATAATAAACACAGTCGAAAATATTAGGCTACGTATGGAAAAAACTTGACCCAGATCTTGCAAAATTGAGATAGCTGAAATTTCAAATACATATAATATAGCTCGAAATGAATACTTTTCAAAGGTTATATTAAGGGCTTTATGGTGATATAAATATTTGATATTTGAAATTGAATAAGTTTTTAAAAAAAGTTCTATATATATATATATATATATATATATATATTTATATATATAAATAAGTAAATATATATATATATATATATATATATATATATATATATATAAATACAACCAGCCGATTAGAAGTTGCAAATTTATTTCCCAAAATGTTCGACTCTGCCCCACTGTGTAATGTTTGATAAAGCAATAAAGTTAAAGTCTGCATTTAAAGTGTTTTTTGTATGAGAGAAACTGTAGTTTTTTCACAAACATTTTAATTTCTCAAATACGCGCACGATTTTTTTTCGGAATATTACAAAAAACACTATGTGAAACAATTTACTTTTCATTTTAGAATGATTTTTTATTTTTTATATGAGTAATTTTTCTTTCGTATATATATTGATGAAACTTTTTGCACGAAAATACTATTGCTAAAAACTCTTTCTCAATTTTAGCATATTGTTTTTCTGTGTTTGAGAGTGACCTTGGAGCAAAAGAAATAATTTTGTTATTTTGAAATAAACAGCACAATATTCCATTTTTTGAAGCATCCGTTTGAATTACTATGTCTTCTTTCTCATTAAAAGGTGTCAGTATAACATGATTTGATACCATGTTCTTTATCCTGTTAAAACACTCCTCATGAACTGGCAGTACTTTATAATCAATACCCTTTTTAAGTAATTCTCTAAAAGTGGATGTTGTTTCCGCTAGATTTGGTATAAATTTCCTTAAATAATTCACGAAACCAAAAAATTATTGAAGACTTGTTTTATCTTTTGGAAAATTTAACGCTAAAATGGATTCTATACGTTTTCTATCCGGTTTTATTCCTTTATTTGAAACAATATGTCTTAAAAAACTTACTTCTTTCACTCTAAATTGAATTTTATTCTTATTTAATTTTATATTTCTTTCCCTTGAGGTTTATCTGTTTTTTCAATAATATTCATATTCACCAATTCATCTAATTTATTTTTTAATCTATCTTTAATTTTCATTGGAATCTTGTAGGTGGATGCGCTACTGGAACAGCACTTTGATCAATTTCTATGTTATATTCTTCTCTAAATTTGCCAACACCTTCAAAAACATCTTTATATTTAGTACAAAATTTTTTTAGTCAATCACTAGATTTCTCCATATTATAAATTCTTTTAATCAAACCTAATTTCACACACGTATCTCTGCTTAAAATTGGTCTATAACCATCTCTAACTATCAAAAATAATTCATTAGAAGTAATATCCTTCGAAACACAATGAAGTGTTATTTCACCCAAAGGTTGTATTTTATGTCTAATATATGTCTGCAATGTAACATTAGTTGGTTTTAAATTTGGATTTTTAAATATATTTTTTAAAATTGATATTGGTATTATATTTGCATCAGAACCCGTATCTAGTTTAAATTTAACCTTTTGGTTTTCTACTATTATATCATGATACCAAATATCTTTAAATTTGTATGATTTAATACTGTCAGTCAACGCAAAATCACAACTAGAATTTGAACAATCACTATCAGTTTAATTTAAAGTATTTACATGAATATTGGTTTTACAAGCTACAGAAAAACGATTTAATTTTTTACATTTGTTACAAATTTTACCAAATGCAGGACAGTTATTCAATTTATGAAATTTTAAACATCTTGTACATTTAAAATTTTCATTATTAAATTTCTTTTTACGAATTTTACTAAATTTAACTTTTTGTTTCTTATTTACAAAATCTAAATTTTCTGTCTCACCAAAATTTTCATAGTTTTCTTGGACCACATCTACACTTTTCTTTGATTCTTGAACTTCTCTTACTTGCTGTTTTTGTTTTTCATAAATTCTGCATTCTAATATTATTTTTTCAATTTCAATGTTTTCAATTGTTTCAATTGTTCTTGAAGTTTAAAGTCTGCTATACCAAGTACAATTTCTGAAATACTTGCAAATTCACAACTGCTAGATAACTCTTTCAAGTCTCTGACAAAATCATCAATTGGTTCATTTTCTTTTTGAGAGCGGTTATAAAATACAAATCTTTCGTATAATATATTTTTCTTCGGTGTAAAATAATCATTTAGAGCTTTTATTACTTTTGAATAATTATTTAAATCCTCCACTGGAATATCTAAATTTCGTATTATTTCTTTACCATCAATTCCAATTTGATTACGTAATATAGCGAGTTTGCGGTTGTCGTTTAGCTTTGTGTTCTTCGCTATTAAATAATCTTCAAAATTATGCACGAATATTTCCCAGTTCTTGGCTTTATTACCACACACTTTTAAATCGGGAATAGGTTTCAAATCCATTTTGTTTGTTCTTTTATTTAATTTATGTATTTTTAATTAAATATTTTTAAATAAATATTATTTTACACGTAGGTCACAAAACTATTTTAAATTATTATTATTTAACGACTGCGCCATGTGAAACAATTTACTTTTCATTTTAGAATGATTTTTTATTTTTTATATGAAAATTATTTTAATACAAAATTCAAAGAATGAATGATTATAAAAAATTATTTAAGTAAAAATATTATAAAGTATTTATAATACAATACACTATATGCTATTTTTCAAAAAAAAATATGAGAAAAAACAATTTGTATTATTTCAAGTTCCACTTCATCAATGTTAAAAATTCGTGTATTTCAGGGCAATTTAAAAAAATAATAAAAATATTTGGAAAAAACTAAATTTTCAAATATTTAAAGCAAACTACATTGAAAATTGATGATTCCATTTTAAAATTTTGCTTTAAAAAACCTTTTACTTAAAAAAGTACACCTAAAACTTATGAAATATTATTTTTTTCTAATACATTAAAATTTTTTTTAAAAACTTTGTACAAAAAATCAACGCATCCTAGACCAATAACTTTTATTGCTATTGATACATAATCTCGTCAATTTTTATTAGAAAAATTAATTTTCAAAATTTAATTAATCGTATGCAAAACAACTTAGTACAGCACTGAAAATCATTATTAGATAAATTCCTTAAAGTTTTATTTAAAAACTATGATTCGCTTAATTTATCTTTGGTAAACCATGGTACAGTGGTACCAAACGCTTTTTTTAACAATTTTGTAACTCGTGAACCATTGGAGATTTAAATAAAATTTCACAGGGTCAGAGTTGAACTGATGTGTTGGTTTGCTCCTTTAGTTTAAGATATATTTAGGTCGAAGCAAATTTTAATGTAATTTTTAAGATTTTCTACAAATTTCAAAATGATATTGATATTGAAGTTAAAAAAAATTGGGTAAATTTCCAAAAAGGTGGTAATATTCTTTTGCTTCCACACGCAGAGAAAGAACGTGAGCATGATCACTTAATGATCACTAGATACCTGTGCTCTTAAAAATCAACTCAGAAATACTTCAGCTCTCCATGTAAAATTTTATTTAGATATCTCCTACGGTTCGCAAATTACAGAATTATTTCCAAAGAAAAAAGTTTTGGGATCACTGCAAATTCTTAACTTTAAATATTTAAAAGAAGTTTCGACACTACTTAAAAGCTATTTTAGGATTATTTCTGTTACATTTTACACCAAAAAGTATATTTTTGGGTTTATTCATTATTTTGGACAAAAATACATATTTTTAAATATTGGGTTGTTAGGATTCGAATTTAATAACTTATTAAAGGACAGAATAATATTTTTACACATATGTTGCAACCAAGCTATTTTTTATTAAAAATATTATGGGTGGTTTTGCATTAAAATAAGAAAATTCTGGCTGCCCGCATATCAACTCAATGTTTGCTAGCCACAATCGCATTTTTGACTTTTTGGCTGTTAGCTATTTCCACGTAATTCAAAATTGTATTTTAACATGGAAACGTCTTAGTTTAAGGTCATTAAAAAATCATTAAAATCATAAAATTTTAACAAAATTTCAATAAAAAGAATATAAAAAAAAATATGAAATATTGACGTTGACTTTATCACAGACCATTCGTTACTCGGATAGTTGTAATTACAACTAACAAAAATTAAACAAATATACATAAATATATTTACATATAGTAAATAATGTCTTTTTCAAAAACGCGTTTATCATCAAAAACGTACTGTAACCTCAAAAATTATAATAGAATAAAACAGTTAACGAATAATTATTCTAACTCACAACACATAAAATAACAAGTTTTTAAAGTTTCACGCTATATGGGAGGTGGGCGGTAAAGTGGGAATGGTTTCCGAGTTTGTATTTGTCCTTGTACTGTGTGTATATAATTTTCTAAATGTGTATGACTTTTTGTAGAAGATATCGACCGAAAAGTATAAACTGGATTTACGACAGACACACTATTTTTCTAGTATTTGGTCCATAAATTTTTTTGTTTATGAACAGATTTTGCTCATTTTTAATTCCAAATAAACCTCACAAGAACTCAGAATACATATACTTTATGATGTTTTACGTGATTATTTCAACATGCTATACACGGAATGATGTAGGGTATAAAAATGAAAGAGGAATTGAAAATGCTTGCATATATAAACAGTTTTCTGAATATATATATATATATATATATATATATATATATATATATATATATATTTCCAGAGACTTTTTTTGAACACGAAAAAAATATTTAGCACATCATAAACAATGCCTTCTAAGTTATTACGAAAAATATGACGCAGAATAACACAAAAAAATTGTTATTTTTAAGAAAATTTTAAGCATGAATTTGTTCACTTTATTGGCTGTGATTTTCTTCAATAACTCAAAAACTATTGAGAGTGCCAGCATGATACTCACTGAAAATATAGACATGTATTTCATTTCATTAAATTAAAATGTTTTGTGGAAGCAATTGACGATTTTTCTCTTTGATTATAAAAGAAACAATATAAATTGAAATAAATATTTTGTACTTATTTTTTGCTATAACTCATAAACTATTGCGAGTTCAGCATGCTACCTGTTATGGGTATAGAAAACATTTTCACCATTAATATATATTTGTTTTTTTTTAATTTTTTTAAAAGACCATTTTTTAAGATATTTACTCGCGAACTATAAATTGCGAGATATAGACCATTTTAATGTTGGGAAGAAAGTCGTGTTGTTTGTCATATTAAAGACAATTTTGATACCTTTAATATGACACCCCAGTGAAACTTGTACCATAAACACTTTGAAAGATATTTGTACATCCTTTTAACTATTTTACTCTTTTAAATCGCTATATTTCACGAACCACTTGACAAAATGATAAAATGTCATCAAATTTGGAAAAGGTGAGGAAATCAGCTAGTTGGTTTCAAATGGAATGACTCACATGTTTACCAACAATCGAAATCATACGATTTGGATGCATTTATGCAAATAAAGTTATGTTATTAATTTTAATGAATACATTTGTACTCAAATTTATGCATTTTATATAAATTTAAATAAAATTATACTAACTTAATAGTAGTAACTTTACATTAATTTTTTGGAGTGTATATTTCCTACCAAAAAATCAATGTTTGTGTGAAAAATTAAAAAAATTTAAATCCTTATTAATTCATTAAATAGGCCTCAAATCGAGAAAAAGGCCTGGATTTTTGGTCACTAAAATTTCCTACCAAAAATCGATTGTCATGTCAAAAATTCAAAAATCTGAAATATTTAATAACTCGTTAAATAAGCCTCAAATCGAAAAAATGGCCTCGATTTTTGATTACTCGTATTTTCTACAAAAAATCGATTATTGTGTGAAAATTTTTGAAACGTTAAAATCATTATAAACTTTATGTTTCACATTGGAAAAAATTATAATTTTTTGTTGGATTAATAAGTGTATGTACGGTTTTTCCGACTGAACTTTATGTTCTACGAGGGGTGCCTTTTATGTTTTATGAAAAACATAAAAAAAAAAAAAAATTAAATTTATTTTTAAAGATTGCAGTATTGTTTTTTAGAGTAGTGTTCAAACGTACAGTAGCAAAGTGTCTGGATCTCTGAGGAAATACGGAACCGAGTGATTTCAAATGCTTCGGCCAGGTGCAACTTTTGTAACATTGGGTAAACTTTGAAAGAGTAATATTGTTGACTAAACTTTTGTTTCGGTCTTATACACATAGATCACAATTTCGTCATCCTTTACAAACTCATAATGACGATTTCAATAACATAGACCGCACTTGTTCATTGTTTTCTTACACGATCTTTAAATTGTATTAGGTTAAACAAGAAAAACTGCTGTGGACGTTCTAATATTTATATAATATCGATTGCGTGTTAGTGGAATTAATGTCCAGGAATTTTTCTATCTTAAAATATGTTGTATGTAGGAGTTTTTTAATCAGTACATGCACAGTGTCTTTGTTTTTTAGCACAACAACCGTTTTTAGAAAGTCTCCACAAAATTCGTTCTGGAGACAACTGCACCCACGATTAAATTCAGCATACTAGCGACATAAAATGGCCACATAAGGAGCTTCATTGCCAAAAGTTAATTAAAGTTTTTAAATTAATTCACATCGTAGTTTACAGAAAATAATTGCAAGAACATATTTTATTTCATAACTAAATTTGTTAACGAAGTCAGTTTTTTAATTAACTTTAGCAAACAAAAGTAGCCATCGTATAAAAAAACCTTCTAAAAAAATAACACCTCAATAAATTCATATTTTTTGATTCCGGTGACAGATTTAACGAAAGTTGCTTACTTTTGCCGTTTCTCAAAATATAAAAGGCATCCCTTTAAATAATTCATACTATTACTTATAGATACCTACATAAATATAAAGCCTAAGTTAAAAAAAAAAATACTTTATATTATACACTACGAAAATTAAAAATATTTTACCCCACAACCTACAATATAAAAAATATAAAATTCTATTTTCATAAGTTTTTTTTTATCATCACAATAATTGTACATCATTTTCCATTGTTCTATAAACCTAAAAATATACTCTGTAAGGAAGAAATAAAAATGTAAATTTTAGAACATGTGTAGGTGTTACCATTAAAACACGTATTCAATAGGAATCCTTGTTGAAGTACGTATTATGATGCTCGTTTCACTAAAAATGTACAAAAACAAATTCCTCAATTTTCAATGTTAGTAGTAGTAATAAAACACAATATACACAAAAAATATGAATATATGTTTATTTATACTTTGCAGGGAATTAGAAATATAAAAAAAGGCCTTCAAATTTAATTAGTATTAAAATATTCTGTAGATATTTTAAAATTTAGGCACTTACGCAAAAGATGTACTAGACAAATATTTGAATTTGTATACTGCATTTGTGAAAACGATTTTATCAGCAATTTTTATTACTAATATTATACATTCCATGCCAATATTCTTTAAATTATCATTCAAAAGAAATGAAATCTAACAGACCTTTCTTAAAACCGTATATCTAAAATGCAAGGAGAAGTCTGAGAGTGGGACCCTTAAGAAGGAAAACAGTTAAGAGTGAGGCTTCTACGTTATGCTGAAAGGGGCCTTTTAGAATAATATTTTACTCTGTCTACTTAATACTTCTTATGTTCGAAAATTTATTCTGTATCGTCATGTATGTGCACACAAAAATGGTATGCTAATTTCATAGCACAACTGTGCTGACTAAATTCATATTTATTCTTACGCTCTTTCATTTTTCCGTTGCTGAGAGTGCAAAGAAGACTACAAAATGCACTGGATAAAATTTATGGAAATAAGTTGTTTGGTAATTAGTAACCATCAATTTCTTTAATATTAATGTTTTAAAATTAAGTTGGAGGAATATGAATTATATATATTTTTTATGGCAATATTAATAAATTTAGGCGTAGGAAAGCCAAAATGCATTTAAAAAAATATGTTTTATATAATAATAAAACAGCATGTGTAACTGACGTTTTTCATTTACTAAAAACAACTTTTTTTTAATGTATTTTTTCACTTTCCCTAACACAGCTACATTTTAGTCATTGACATCCTTAAGATAAAATAATGAAAGCGTGTGCATGAGTGTGCTTATGAGTAAAATATTTTATTATTTATATTTCGATTAAAAAAAAATATGTATATATATGAGCAGGTAACACAAATATTTTTTTTTTTTTTTTTTTGCTTTAAAAATAAGGACTGAACTTGTAATCATTTTGGAAACTATGAGTTTTTGCGTTCAAAAATTATTCAAATTCTATAGATAGAGACGATAGCAATAGCCGTACAGTGGAGCCAATCGCAAAATTTTTGGTAACAAATCTGGATTTTCTAAACTACTGGTCGGATTAAATTGAAATGTATGCGAAAGTTGTAGAGGAGAACTTTAGCTTTCAGAAAAATTAGTTTTTAGTCACCCTGTAAAAACACGAGATATGCTACAGGGTATCAAATTTGATCACCTCGAGTATGTAAAAGTTTTAAAAAATGTAAGTTACACAAGTCCGATTTGAAAGATTTTTATATTTCTGTAAAGTTCGAGATAAAGAGAAAAAGTTTACTATTCCGTTTATATACTTACTTTTGAAGCTTTGGTAGATTTTATTTGACATTTGAATAATAATAATAATAATAATAATAATAATAATACAAAATTGACACAATTACTAAAACATTATATATGTCTTCAACGTTTAACGGAACTTTTTATTTTTTAATTTTTATTTTATTTATATACAATTTCGAATTAAAATTTAGTTTTAAGATGTTATGTTTTTGTTTTAAAAATATTTGTTCAATCAACATTGTTGCATTTTACTAATACACTTAAAGATAATCAGTGTTGAATAACGACATTTTCCAAAAAGTAATTAAATTTTATTAGATTTTGATAAAATCTCTTTACAAACTAGATTTTGATTTATATGGAAAATCGAATTAAAATCTAATAAAATTAAGTAGATTTTCTTTAAATTCTCATGCAAACTAGATTTTATGCAAATGTATATGGGCTATTAATTTTCAATTTTTGATTTATTACCTCGATTTTATTTTGTTTTTCAGGAATAAATCCTGAGGTATGTGAGGGATTTTTTTTTTTTTAAATATCCTATAATTACTAAAAAAAATATTTAAAGAAAAATTTTGATTATCTCAATTCATCCAGCCGTAAAAAAATTTCAAAGTCAGCACTCTGAAATCAGTATGAAACATTGCATTTTTTTTTACCAAAAATATAATAAAATTCTTTCATCTTTTTCTCAAAATTTTTTAATAAAAAAGTTTTTCCTTTACATATTTCAAAAGATAAAGCCTCACGAATGGCTAATAGGGAAATTTTAAATCGATTTAGATTTACACCCTACATCCAGCACTGGTCGAAAATGGTGAATTTTAGAAAAAAAGTTATGTTTATAGATTAATAAAAAAATTTTAAGCGAGCTTTTTTTTAAATTTGTTGTCGTTTTTTTATTTACAAAATATATTTGAATCAACATCGCATAAAACTGCTTTCAGCCCGGCTAAAAATGAAAACAGGAGTGCAGATTTTATGGAAAAACTCAACTTATTTATAGGCTTTTTTTAATTGCACAAAAAAATATTTTTATCGTTATTTCTTACATATTACATAAAACGAATACTAGTCTTTCCTCAAAAAAATCTTGTAATAACTTCAACAACCAATTTTTGTAAATTTTTAAAATATAAATAATATTAAAAAAATTAAAAACCAAAAAAATAATATCTATATTTTTTTAGCAAAACTCCATCTACTTTTAAAAGATTTTTTTAATTATTAAAATAATATAAAAATAGACTTATTTACCAATTTATCGACATATAATATATCTATACAGGTCGTTTTAAAAAGATAATATAAAGGCCTCAAAAATTACAACTCGTATCAAAATTCAGTAAATTCACTATTTTATTGTGTATTTCCGTATGTTCACATACGTAACATACAATTATACTGTTGTTTGTGTTACGAGATAATATTCGTATTAAATAAGGTTTATTTTTGAAAAATTGCCAAAATTTTATTGTTAAAGCTTTTTAAATGATTTTTGGAGAAATGAGATACTAATATTTACTTTATAAAACACATAAGAAATAGTAGTAATAATATAATACTAAATGCTTTTTTATGCAATATAAAAACAGTTTTTTGAAAGTTGACTTTTTTCATAAAATCTGTACTACTGCTTTCGTTTTTGGTCGGACGGGAAGCAGTTTAGTGCCAAAATGATTTAAATATATTTTTTAAACAAATAGAGTCAATAAATTAAAAAAAACTCGCTTGAATTTTTATTAATCGATAGATTTAAATTATTTTCTAAAATTAACCATTTTCAACCAATACTGGGTGTAGGGTGCAAATCTAAATCGATTTATAATTTCTTTATTAACTATTTATGAATCCTTGTCCTTTTAAATATGTAAAGAAAAAAATTTTTTATTAAAAAAAACTGGGCAAAAAAATTAAAAGATGTAAATTGAGAATTTGTTAAAAGCAATGCCAGTAAAGTTGAAATACTTAATGGTCATTTCTTGCAATCTGTTGATAACATAAAAAAGTAAATAGTACAATTACCATCGAATTCGCGAAATGTATTGGGAACTTTAATATCCCAATATAACAGTTTTCGTCTAAGTTATACGTTATATGAAGATGTTAAAGCAATCACTTCTGACCTTTTACCTGGGAAAACTTGTGGTTATGACAATATTTATCCCAAAGTGTTTTTACACTGCGCAAAGGTTATTCCTATTCCATAAGGTTATTCCTATTCTCAAGGAAAATAAAACAACTGATATTGAACAATTTCGTCTTATATTACTATTGCCGATTATCGATACAATTTTTGAACGTATATTATATAATCAGATTTTTACATATTTTATGGAAAATAACTTATTTAATGATTTTCGGATTGGATTTCAAAATGGCTGTGGTATTGAAAAGGCTCTTGTGAATATTTATAACAATATATATAAATGTTTTGATGATTTGACAAAAGGTTTCGATTTCATTGATCATAATATCTTAATGCAACAGCTCCAGTACTACGGCGTTCAGGGAAATGAACTTTCGCTTTTAAGAAGCTATTTAAAAAATAGAGAATAATTTGTTAAAATTAAGTTAAGTGAAAGTTAGATATGGAGTGCCGCAGGGAAGTGTTTTAGGTCTCTTGTTATTTTCAATATATACAAATAACTTGAAAAACCTTTGCTTATCAGGAAAAACGTTCATATACGCTGATAATATTAGCATATTTTATCCTTATAAGCATGAAACTGCTCTGAAGTCATATTTAATTAATTTCGAAATATGTACGTATTAACAAGCTTTTTTTAATAACTGTAAAATCAGAATTTATTAGTTTTAATAATGAATTCGGTTTTTTTTGTGGATGGAAAGGAAATTAAAGAAGTCACATCTGTTAAATATTTGTATATTTATTTACAAGGAAATCTCATGTGGGATCTACAGACTAAATATCTCAAATCTAAAATTTTTCCAGCTTTGGGTTTACTTTACTGTATAAATTTAATAACAAATTTGATAGAAAAACTAAAAATAAGTCACTTCAAAGACCAAAAAATAAAAGATTATAGCTAACTTGACTACTCGATTTTCAACTGAAGTTTTATACAAAAATATTTTTTCTAATATTTTGCCAGTTTACGGTATTTTTAAACTACAGTTATTAGTTTACGTTTATGAATGCCTCCACAATATTGGACATCATACCATAAATTTGGTACAGAATCAAAGTACATTTATTACACGAAATAGATATGATATGGGAGTCGCCTTTTATAAATCTGAAACAAAAAAGCAACGTATTGAACATTCTAGTAGTAAAAAGTATAATAACTTACCACCAAGTATAAAAAATGTTAAAAGATTTTCTCAGTTAAATCAAATTAAAAAAAAACTATTTATTACAATATGTTGATGAGCCTTTGGTATAATAATAGCAATAAAATACTCTAAAATACGAAATAGAATATATATTATATGAAATGTAAATTTTTTATATTTAAACTTATATTATATTTTTTGAAAATTTTTAAATATATTTTATTTGAATTATTTTGGCGTTGAATTAATTATTGTAAAGTAAATATTAAAAAATGTGTTATTTTTTAGTGACAACTAATTTCAGAGTGCCAACTTTGAACAGTCCTTACTGCTAGACGAATTGAGATAATCAAAAAAATATTTTGCATATTATTTTGAAATGTGTTAGAAATTATAGAATATTAAAAAAAATCGGACTTGATTTGTGGAACTTAAGATTCTTTTTAACTTTTATATGCTCGAGATGGTCAACTTTGACACTCCGCCGTTAATCTCATATTATTACAGTGGTTATAAAATGATTTTTCTAAAAGCTAAAGTCCTCCTCTCTAACTTTCCCATACATTTCAATCCTAGTCGGATCGGATTGAGTTTAGTGGACACAGATTTATTATCAAAAATTTTGCGAATGGCCCCACTGTGAGCCGGTACAAGTATGTAAATATGGAAAAAAAAGGTGTTATATATAATTTTTAAAGAAATACGCGGGATTTGCATAGATTTTAAAATCTTTGAAATGAGCTTGAATAAAATAATTTCATCATAAATGGAAATTTAATTATTCTTTAAGTTATTTTATTTTTAATATGAAAACCATTGAACTATTCACCAAAATGTATTTGCAAATTTATTTGTTTTATATTTTATTTTATTAATTTCAATATCTTATTTTATTACTTTACTTGCATTCTACTATTCTCTAATATATTTTTTTATTTTACAACAATTTCCGGTTCTTTTTGTTTCCCTTAGTAATGTACTCTTTTAAAATTGTTTAGTTTTTGTTTTGCATCCTTTAAAATCATCAACATTATCATCTCTCTGTGCAGGAGGCAGCACAAGCCAAAATAAACAAGAACTCATCATTTTGTTCTTATTTGCACCTCATGCGACTATAGCACACACATAACTACACATTATAGTTGAAAAACTAGAATGACAGAGAGGCAGAATAGAAAACACAGTTGTTATTATTTAATTTGTTTAACTGTAACTTGAGTAACATTTGCATCCTCAATTACAAATGACAGCCAAGTAAACAGTTATAATATCATTGCACTCAGAATAATCAAGCAAATAAAAAAAACAACAGAAACATGATATGAGTATGAGAATAAATACAGAAAAATGTTGAGATTTTGTTGGACAGTAAAATAGACATATTAACGGAAGTAGTCGGAAAAACATGTCGTCACTAATTTTCCAACCATTTGATGAGAGACTAAAAGGCAACGGATATAAACAAACAAAATAACTGAGCAGCTGAAAAATGAAAAATAAAATAAATTTTAGCTAAGTGAACAGAACTAGGGAGACTAAAGCATGAAAAAAGATGAAGCTTATTTACACAAGATATAAGAATATTAGACAGCATTGTAGCTTTTTTTTAAAAGTTAGAAGATATGTAAAAGATTATAAAAAATCGAATACAAAAATCGGTAAGACAATTTTCACTTTTGGTATATAGTTTTAATAAAGTAATATCAATTTACTCACTAAGGTTTACAAATTCCCGATAAGGAAAGAATTTGCGTTGTACAAAATATTGAAAATATCATGATAATTAAATAAAAATTATTTAAACCCATACACATATATGGAGGTGATACATGATATCATAAGATTTCTGGCAAAAATTAATGTCAAGAAAAAATATTAATGATTGATTCATTTTTTTTTTTTTTTTTTTTTTTTTTGTTTTTTGCATCTTTCTTATAGAAAAAAGTTTTTGTACACACAGAAAAAGGATTGGTTACAACAAATTTAAGAAAAATAACCAACATATAAGTCCAATGAGTTTTTAATAATCATTTAACTATTCTTGGACTAGAACAGGGATTATTACAAACATAAATTTAATCGATGTAACCCATTTGCATTTAGTTTAACTTATTTGATCACCCCAATTGAATTTTATATTATTATAAAGTAAAATAAATTTACGATTCAGAATGGAGAAAAACTAAATTCAAATTTTTTTATAAATGTTTCTGCAAAATATAATTAAAATGTATATTTATCATATTTAAAATTGCAGTTTTCGTTGTATATTATTACACGAATATAACATGCTTTGTAGTTAATTAGTCCTAAGATGTATAGCAACAGCCACATCACATCCCACGATTTCATTAACATAACAAATTATGGAAATACCATTCGTATTATTCAACAAATCAACCGAAATAACAACCTACTTAAAGAAGGTTCGTATGGATATACATCATTAATAACATTCATTCACAAGGACTTCCTTTTCAAGTTTTTAATTTATTCAATTATTAAGCTGAGTAATAATTTGTCTTATCCGGGATGTTATGCAAATTTTAAATCAATAGATTTATATTCTACACTGATTATCAGTGTTGCCAGTTTAGCCTTTTTAAGGCTAAATTTAGCCTTTTTATTTTATTTTTAGCGTCTAAATTTTCGTTTTAGTTTTAATCCGTTTTTCTAGCCTTTTTATTCTTAAAATTACTATTTCAACAACGAATAAAATAATTTCTTATTATCTGCTACTAGTTTCGTTTTTACAGAATCATTAATTTTTTGTATATTTATTCACACAAAAAATCTATATTTTTATATTTAACAAAAATTTTCTCCTGCGGTGCTCATTATACAAATCAAGAACAACTTTTATACTGAAATACTAGCAAAAAGCTTTATGGAATTAATAAATCGATTATTATAGTTATTATTTTTTTTCTCTTAACCATAGAAACTATTTATAAACATAATTCTAGTAAATTCTTGTAAAAGCGAAAAATCAACAAAAAACTTTAAAATGATTAATCAAAAAGGAACTATAGTTTAATAAAGTCGAAAAATCACTTGGAAACATTCGATAAGTTTTCGTATGAAATACAACCCAAATTTTTATGGGAATTTTTTGGACGATTTTTCATTTGGTTCATTTTACTGAAAACTGTTCTATATTTTATTTATAAATTTATTGCAATATCTCTAAAAAAAAAACATAAAAGACTAACGTGAACGAGAAAAAATGAGTTCTCAAATTAAAGAAAAAATTTTAACTTTTTTCTTTTTTCTTTTTTTTTTTTTTGACATTTAGTCCTTTTTGACTTTTTTTTAAAGTTGAATTTAGCCTCTTTTTTCCTCGGCTCGTGCGTTGAAAGCACGTGATCTTTTGGTGGCGTTATATGAAAAGAAACAAACATGTTAGAAAACTCTAATCAATTCGATTAAGTTTTTGTTCTAAGTTACATAAATATGTTATATATTACAAGTACTTATATTTGCTTTTATTGATCACATAAATAATGGATTTCAAAAATGTATTCTTCCGAGGAAAGCTATTAAATAGGGATAAAAGATGTGCAATCTATAATTTATTTAGATTGAACTAACGACCTTAATACAAATCAGCTCTAGGACCATTTCCGAAACACTATTTGAGATAAAATCTTCCTAATATTGGTTTGAATTTTTCTTATTAAAAATTTAGCTCACAATTTATTTCTGTTTTAATTTATTTTCAAGAAGTCAAAGAAAGGCAAACAATTTTCAGTTACGAATTCCGAATTTGATTTTATTTTCTTATAACCGAATTTTGGAGTGGACGCAATAATTTTAATTCACTTGCTTCTTAACTTTTTTTTTAATTAATTTTAAAAACGTTTCAATTGGTTTAGAAAACCAAATTTTCGTTTTTAATAGTAAAAATTCCATCACAACTATATTTTCAATGATAAAAATATTAGGGATTTCTTGGATTAAAATATATTCGTTTATTGAAAGCAAATATATGGTGTTGTAACTGAAATTTTATTATAATTACCATTTCCTCACAAACCTTTTTTTACATACCTAAGTACTTTTTTAAAATTTATTGTTTTCTTAGGGAAAATCTTTGAAATTTTTTTAGTAAAAGCCACACATTGGGAAAAATTTAAAAGAAATGATAATAAATATGTACGTATCTTCTAAACAATTTCTCCGATCGAAAAAAGTGTATACGACAGTTGTAGAATAGAACCTTATAACATGATGTGTTTTTATTAATTTAATTCATCTAGTCATTACAAATTATCACAATCGAGTATTTGAAAAGTTTATGAAAAATTAAGCCTGAGAATTTATGATTATGAACAAAGTAACATTTTTTGCATAAATCGATATAAAAGACTATATTTTTGTCAAAATTTAATTTTTATCGGTCTGAAAAAAAGTCACGAGAGATTTTTCAAATTTAAAAACGAATTTTAGTAAACAAATATACATAGATCGGTTTAGCATAAAATTGATTCCAGCCCAAACAAAGGAATGTAAATTGGAGAGTTATATAAAAATAGTTAAGTTTTCATGATCATGTCTTTTTAATTGCAAAAGGGATATATTAAAACTATTTTTTTTTTTATTTTAATTGTAATATAGTATATTAACAAGATAACATCATTTCTGAAATTCAAAAATTATTTTCAGATATAGGTGTTCTGTAGTTTAGGAAATACCACTGTTTTATTATTTAAAAAAATCGAAAATATACGTACGTAAAAAAATTGTAATATTTTAGAAATTACTAAGGGATTTTCAAAAAAAAGTGTCCGTAGCTTATATAAATGTGTTCAATTCATTTTTTCCCCTTAGAATAGCAAAAAAATATTTATACAAAAATTAAAAAAAAAAAATCTTAATTATTTCAAAATCTTTCAAATATATATTTTTCTTTTATTATTATTATTATTATTATTATTATTATTATATTTAACTTATTTTATAATATTATGTCTTTTTGAATATTCTAGAAACTGTAATCCAAATATTGGTCCATTAAGATTAGTAAGTATTTTAATTTATTATTACATTTTATTATTTTTTTTTTCTCTTACAAATTAAGTTTAATACATGTTTTCTGCTCTTTTTTGTTTTTATTCCTACCAAACTTGTTAAGTGTATTGGGATTTCTTCAATACTCACATTAACATTTCAATTCTACTTTGTAAAGTTGTATTTGAATTTTTTTCGTATTTAATTTCATTCCATTTGCAATTGTTTGCAATATAAATGAGTAGAAGTGTATATGTGTTTGCATATAAGTCTGCCTCCTTTGCCTGCTTTAGTCATTTAAACAATTTTTTGTTGGTGTATGAGTATTTAGTTTGTGTTTGCTGTTCAGCCTGCTTTCTGACACACTGACAGTTTAACGATTCAGTTTGGTTAAATTTTTTTTGTTATATTTGCACAAAAAGTTCATAAGTGTGAGTAAATGTGTTGCGTTTGCAAGTACATGCACTTGTGTATGTAAATATATTTGCCTTGTGTCCTCATTTCATTCCATTTTTTTCGTGGGTTTCATTTGCGTTTTTTTTTTTTTAATTTTTTATTTTTTTAGTTTTTTTGTTTAAGTATAGAAAATTAAAACATTTCTGCAGTAATGGGAACCAAGTGCAATGACTCTATTGGGATTGTTGTTTCACATTGTGTTGTTATTTTTCCCCTTTTCTTTTCTGTGCTCTGTCTTGAGCTTCGTTGTGTTTTCCATTTATTATTTTCCATTGCTTTGCTCAACTTTTCCTTGGTGGTTGTTATTGTTGGCATTGTGCTGTTGCTCTTTTTCATTGTTTAATTGTAAATTTTCACATTTTTGTATTTAGTTGTGTTTTTTTTGTGAAATTTTATATTTTTTCTAGTGCAAGCATCAGTACAATGCTTTTGTTCATTGAAACCTCAACCTCGGAGAACATATTACTTTAGAGTTTTGCTTATTTAATATTTGAAATGGAAAGTTTTCAAATCACGTTTGGTTTGTTTTTTTTTTTTTTTTTTTTTTTTTTTGATATAATTGTATATTGTATTTGTTACATAGTGTGAAGGAATTAATTCGTACAACAAAAAGCGAAATTCTTGAACTTATAAATATATTCATCGAAGCAGTTAATCGTATTTTTGATAACGATGATGAAAATTGTGGAAATTACGAACGGAATATCGTATCGTATCGTATACCTCTCCTCTTGTACTTATACTTTCTATTTGCTATATGAAAGGTTCTCATGAAATTTGAGGGCTCTCACTGTAATAGTACCTTTGATATGCCGTAATGAATATTTGACTTATATGGGGGGTACTACTCCCCCTGCTCCGATCGAAAAATAAATTATCATATTTGAATTAAGAGACACACAGGATGATACTGTGAAAATTTTAATAAATCGGTTCATCATTTAGAATTTCAAAAAAGAGGGTGTAAAATATAGATGTGGTATCCGATCAAGATTCAAAATAATCTATAACATTCTATAGTCCAAGCACTATCTGTACGTCAAATTTCATATAAATAGCTTCCTTAATAACATACAAAATTGAATAAATTTAATTTTTTTAAAGTAAGCGTAAAATAAGGGTGTGACGTCCAATAGGGATTTAACATAGCCTATAACTACCTCCGGCACTGGTACTATCCATATCCCAAATTTCGTTAAAATTGGTTCATCCGTCCAATGTAATGTATTTACATCCAATTTAATGTATTTCATTTTAATTTTCATATAACACATATTAACACGGTACAGCCGAATACTACACTCCAACTTGTTTTTTAATATTTTTAATTAAAATATTTTTTATTTAATATTTTAATTTTAATATTTCAGGCGATTTAAACCCGCAATAATTGTGCCGAAATATAAGGAGTTGTCATAAACTATAAATTAAATGCGGTCTAATTTCTTCAGATCACGAACCGAAAAAATTGAAATTTGCCTACTTACTTACTAATTTGTTTATTTTCAATCAAAATAACAAAAATCTCGATCCGGGAAAAACTTTTTTAATTTTTCCATTTAAAAGGTGACTCTCAAGTTATTTAAGGTGAGTCTTAAAACATATTAATATATGTTTAACAAACATATGGTAGTGTATAACCTATGATTTATATATATATATATATATATATATATATATATATATATATATATATATCATCAAATTGGATAATAATTTGATAAGATAGAATAATATCATAAAATGGAATAATAATATAATATAATGAAATCATAATATGAAAAAATATGATAATTACGTTGTAATATGGTATAATAATATGGAAAACTCGAACCATAACATGAAAAAAATAACCATATTATTAATAATAATATATACTTTTATCTGTAATCATATGTTTCAATCATAATAATGTTGCTCTTAGATTATGATCGCAACAACTATATTTTTTCTCTACGTGCTTATTTTTTTCAAAAAGGTGGTAATATTTTTTTACTTCTAAATTAACCCCATAAAATACGTCAAAAGATTGCGAATTGTTTTACAAAATAAGTGAGTAAATTTTTTGTTCTATTCTATAACATTTCCTTCTGTGTTTAAATTAATTCTTTAGTGCGGGATTCACTGTTAGCGAATGACTCTATCAGAACAAAATCTTATTGAATCTTCTTGCTTAGGTACACCTTGGAGTAATGCTGCTACGTACTGAATGGGAATGTTTTTTTTATATAATTTTATGTCTTATGAACCGATAAAATTATGTGAATATATTTGAAGCTTTTTCGAGTTGGTACTAAAAGATGGTTTTTAAAAATTTGCAAAATACCTAAAAATAATAATAAAAGACTGCAATAACGTAAAATTTCTTGACATTTTTAAAATGTTTCCATGCAAAAGATGCAAATGTATCTAAAAGATACTTCAGGAAAATTATTTTAAATTTTAGAAAAATGATTAAAATTTATAAAAGGTAAAAAAAAGGTTGCAAAAGATACAATTTTGTCTTAAAGAAAGTTTTTGAAACTTTAAAAAAACCGGCAATACTAATAAAAATTAAAATAAATATAATCAAATGCATTTTAAAGGCAAAGATACAATTGTATCTTAAAGATACATATTCAAAATCAACAGAAAAAAAAAATCAACAGAAAACAATATTAAAGAAAGAGCTACCTTAAATAAAATATACATGTCAATGGAAATATTTTTTTTTTTCTTGTAACACTTTTAGAATTCTTACAAACAATTTGAATATTATAGAATTATTTATTTTTTTTTTTTTATTAATATTTCTTCACCTAAAATGCAAAAGGCTATGACCAGTGAAAAATCAAATTTTGGGTTTTTACTGAACTATAATGTACTGACATCTACACAACAAAATTCACATTCATATCTTCAAAAATGACATCAATATTAACAAAAGTCAAAAGATTGTAACATTAACTTCATAAAAGAAACAGTTGTAAAATATGTTCCATTTAAGTAAAATTTTGGTTTGAAGATTGTATTATGCTTTATCTATTTTTGCTTTAAGTGACCGATTAAAAAATTTTACTTCATTGCTTAATTTTAAAGCAAAAAATTGTACTTACGCCCTTTTGAATTTTCATAACGTTCTTTACTTCTGCTGTAAAAAATGAAAAGGTATCGTTACAGCCTTTTGCAATTGAGGTGGCGATTTATAATGTTAGCTTACATCATTTTTTAAAGAAGTTGTATGTGAAAAAAACTGGGACACGCTTTCTCTATACTAAGCTATAATTTCCATATATCCATATCTACATATTTATATATCTATACATCTATATTTATATATGTATATATAACAATACCCACATACATTTATAATTTCCTAAGCATTGATGTAGAAAACAAGATGTAGAAAATTAAAATTCGTCTCACTTATTATACCATTCGTCATACAAATCCTAACGAAACTAGGTTTTTAAACTTCTATCAGGCAGTTAAGATACCCGGATTTATACATAATTTCCTAAGCATGTTTCTCTTTCCATAGATTTCTGAAACTCCCAAACGACGAAGAAAATAAAAATTCGGCTTACTTATAAAACTAGAATCCTGTCTGAGCAAGATTTTGACATTTCTATCAGGGAGCGGAGACACGTGCATTTATATATAATTTCCTGAGCATTTTTCTCATTTCAAAGCTTTCTAAAGCTCTCAAACGATGTAGGAAATTAAATTTCTGATTACTTATAAAACTATTTGTCCTACAAATTCCAACGGAATAAGATTTTAAAATTTCTGTCAGGGAACGGACATACGCATATTTATTTTTTATTTTATGTAATATTTTTTATAGTCGGTTTTGGTTTTAACAAGCTTAAATTTGCTATACTCATTGTTTGCTCTCTAATTCTGATTTTGTATCTCGATCAGGAAGCGTGTTTACCCCGATTACTTTTTTCCTCTTTTGGTTTTAAAATGTTTGCTAATTTAACACTTGAAACATTATTATCCCATTAAATCCTAAGGGCTCCAAATCTTTTAACTTTAATAAGGGAGAAGAAAATCGTCAAAATGTTGCTCATATATATATTTGCTTAAATATTTTCGGATTTGTTTGTGAATATTTTTAATATTATAATATTTTTCCTTTTTTTTAATATTATCCTATTTTTCCATTAAAAAATCAAGAGCGTGTGTGTGTTTGTTTGTTCATTTATTTATTTGTTTGTGACACAATCATGCCTAAACCATTGAGCCGATTTTAATGAAATTTGTATTACAATTCAATTTTAAGATGGAATCAACGATAGGAATTAAAACTAATTGCATATTGATGCAGTTTTTGGATTTAAAATTTTTCTTTATTTTTCAATAAAACTGGAAGCTTTAATAGAAGAAGCACTTCGAGAAACTTCGTCATATGAAAAGCTGTATTTTTTACGTCTCCTTAAATTTTTTTTATTAACTTTTAAGATTCAATGCAACAGAGGGGCATTCAGTTAGCATTATATAAAACTTAGTCTCAATTTTTATTATTATTTTTTTACCTTAATTAAATTTTGCTTCGTAAAATAATTTACTTAGTAGTTCTTAATTTTAATAATATCAGATTTGTTGAGTTTTTTAGAAAAATATTTACTTCTGCGAAAAAAACCGTTTAATCGAAATTTTGTTCCAAGATTCCAACTATTCGAAAACTGCTTTCTCCAAAAAGTCGAATCACCCTAATTGACATATTTGATATAGGTCTTACCCACGCAGTTATATATGCAACAAAAAACTTCTTTGGTCGTCAATGGGTTAAATTCGAGACGTAATAAATGAAATTGAAATTTGTCTAGTGCTTGGAATAAATACTCCTACGAAATCTACAACATATTTTCCACAATATTTTTGAAGTGTTCTCTTGTGTTATAGAAATATTTAGAAAATAATAAAAATTTATATTATTTTTAAAAGTATAGCGTTGAATCTTTACTGACATTTTTACATTATTTTACATTTCTGACTTAAACGTCTAGAGTACAAGTGATTTGACAGTATTAAAAAGTGCAAAAAATTGCAACTTTTTCTATGGAATTATTTTATATATAAATACGAATATTTTCCGTTTAATGAATTTTGTATGAGATACAAAATTAACATTTTTAAATTAGTCAAAGAACAAAGTTTCACTAAAACATTGTGGTTATTTACTAACTATCCAATGCAATTTTACCAAATGACCAAGTAATTTAGCCAGGAAAAGTTTCAGTTTTTATTTATATTATAGTTAAATAATATGGAGAATATATAAATGGTTAGTTACAATTTATACATTGTTCTTCAGAATAATAGAGTTTATGATTTTATATACTTTTACCAAGTAAGTAAGTGGTAAGGAAACTCAGTAAATGATTAATGACAAAAATATGCAGGACAAAATTGTGCCTAAAAAGTTATTATAAGCCAAATTACATTTTGCTATACAAAAAAGTAATATTCAAATAATTTATATCATGAACATTTCCATGCACAACACGAGCACTAAATATTTATATATATTATATGATATGTATGTATACATGTGTGTTTGTTTTATGAAATGAACAAAGCTTTTGTGCCAAACATACCAAAATTACAAACCTAAAAATATAACGAAAAAAATATATAAATAAATAAAACGCATGTAACAAATTACCACAAATATAATGCAAAAACCAACGCGACGATTCAACAAATTTAACCAAAATAATTTGTGGTAAGTGATGATCATGAGTCTATACACACATACAACAAACAGCATGACCATCTTCATTACCCCAAAAATAATAAACGTGCTACAAACACCAACAAAATATTAAACGTGAAAATTTTAATGGTCAAAATAGCTGGTAAGGCTGACGATAGTGATGATAATGGTAATATTGTTTAGTATTTTAAGTTTATGTAATTGATGCCAACACCACTGAATTTGAATCTGCTAAAAATGCGTAAATGTGTGTAAGATTAGTGAAGGTAGGCAGAAGAAGAATAAAAAATGCTCTGATTTATATTCACACAAAAAGGTAATTTTTCTTAGAACTATATTACCGAATTGTTTAGGCTAGTTAAAAAATTGCTTTCTTTTACTTTAAAGTGACTTTTCAGATGCCCCTTTTACATGTTAATAAAACACACTGTAAGTTTATTAAAACCCACAATAAATACAGATGACAAGGTATCACGTCAAGCAAAACGAATAGACAAAAGGAAACATAGTTAATTACGAAGTCAAAGTATGAATACAACTACAAGAAAATAAGCTGGTATGAGCAGGAAATGAATTTAATCGCAAAACAACACGTAATAAATTAATATTGAAGTTAACAAGAAAAAAACATTACCTACTTTAAGGATCTGTAAATACCGCGGTAAATGTGGAAGTTTTCTGACATTTTGCGAAAACGACTTTAGTTTTAATGGAAAAATTTAGTAATTGATTGTGAGATACAGTAGAGAAAAATGACAAAAGTAAGATTTTCATCTTATAAAGTGATCTTGAATAGACAATAAAGTTTTTACAATATTTTTGGAATTGTAAACATCATTAATTTATTTTAACATATCCAAGCTAAACTACTTTTAATATGAGTTGACATGGGATTATGACCAAATACTGGGCAAAGGTTGGGAACAACAGGGTCCATATGAGACAATTCGTTCTCTGAGTTAAGCAGCGAATGGCAGTCAAGTACAACTTTGTACCTTAAGACACCATTTCTCGAAAAATTCGTCCTGACGCACAGTAGTTCCAAAGCGCTTTTTTTTATTTGAAATAATACGAGGTGTTTTTGAGCTTATTTGGAGGATTACAGATTACTAGCAAGTCAATGGAGCAGTGGGTAGCCGTCCAAAGTTGATCACCTTGGGTAAGTCATTTTTTAAAAAAAATCGCCGAAAAATAATTTATGATATTACAGAAAAGAAAATTTATATATAAATAATTCTAGTAAGTCACTATAAAAAAATATGCTTTAATTTTATTTTAGTTTAAACTCGAAATACATTTTTGATTCATTTTTAAGCTTGTTTTTTTAATTTTTTTTTTAACTTTGTGGGCTTAATATTATCCCAAAAATTCTTTTAAGATATTCACCAGATTTCTTACAAAATTCTTAATAATATTGCCGTAAGAACTAAAATCTAAAAGTGGAACTTTAAACAAATTTCATATTTTCTGGTTTTTTCCAAAAAAGTGGCAATATTTATTCACTTGTAAAATTTGTTCTTTATTCTGGTTTATATCATTTTTTAATGCTTCCAAAAGAAATCTTAACTGAAATGTATGTAAAGTAAATCCGGAGGAACTTGGAGAAAAGGTCTCCCCACAAGCCCTATTCATACATTGTCAATTTTGAAATTTTTTTTAATTTCTCTTTTTTTGGTAAAATTTTCAAATCGCAAAGCTGGGATCAATAAAACATTATGTGAATCAAATTTTTCTATATAGCAAATCACACCAAAAGTATTTTCTGACGGATGACTTTTACAACGATAGAATGACGATTTCAATGAAAGAAGTAAATTTTTGAAATATTTTTTTCCCGGATTGAGATTTTAGTACAAAAAAGTGAGAGTATTTTAAATTGTGTAATTTTTTGACAAGTTTATCTACATTATGTCAAAATTTTAATAGGATATATGTTTTCTTTAAAATTTTATTTTAATTTAAATGTTAACATTATTTCTCAAAAATAAAATTACTTAAATCTTAATTTTAAGTTTTGCGGTTCATGGTTTGAAGAAATTTAACCGAATTTAATATTTTCACTAGTTGTGATTCTTCATATTCTAACGTTTCCAATAATGTGAAATACTTTTGTAAAATATTTATATTTTGGCTTGCCTTCTTATGTAATTTTTAGCACTATTCCCATGTACTACTTAACTACTTCTATTACCTTTACATTACATAGCTCCTTGTGACCAGTGTTGCCATTTTAGCCTTTTTTTAAATCTAGTCTTTTTTTATTTTAACCTCAAAATCTTCATTTTAGCTTCTAGTTTTTTTAGTCCTTTTTGATTCATAAAATAGCCTTAAAAGGGCTAAGATGTTAGTATTTCAACAACGAAGGTAATAATTTCATACTTGTCATTAGTAACTTTATTTTTACAGAATAATCCATCTATTTAAGCATTTTTGTATATTTATTTGCACAAAAAATCAAAATTGTTTATATCTAACAAAAAATTTCTTCTGAGGCGTTTCATTCTCCAAATCAAAAATTACAACTAATTTTATGGACATACTAAAACATTAGATCATTTTTAATATGAAATATAACCTAAACTTGTGTGAGAATTTTTTAAGGTATTTTTCATTGGATTATTTTACTGGCAATAGTTCTATGTTCCATTTACAAAATTTTTACAATATCTTTAAAAATATTAAAAACTAAAGAGAACGAGAAAAAATCAGCTTTTATATAACGAAAGAAAAAAAAAACGTTTTAACTTTGTTCTGGCTTTATATTTTGTGGTATAAGGTACCTCAAGTACAGGTAACCCTCGATTTACACGATACTTCATTTACGCGTTTTCTTTATAATACGATTCAATAAAAGTGAACATTTTTGAAAAAATCGATTTTATTTAAAAAATAATGACAAAAACTTGCATTGGGTAAAACTGTGTTTGAAAATGGTTCCAAAATAAAAGCGAAATGCTTTATAATTACTAGAAGGGATCAATCTTTTGGATTGACTGATGGATTGGATTGAAAAGGGGAAAAAAGCAACATAATTAACAAAATCCTAAAATTTTATTGACACCAAAACAAACCAAAATATATGTGATACTTATTCGCCAAAACATGTGTCTTTAATACGAGATATTTTAATAGAACAAAATTGTAAGTGCTCTTATAATTTAAAAATAAAATTATTATTAAATAATATGATGAAGACCAATCCGGCCAAATAAGCTATTGACTAGCAGGCACATTTTCACAAAATTTATTAATTCAAGAATAAAAATCAATTAATAAATGGTGGTGGCTATCATCCTCAAAAAGTATTTAAGGCTGACTGATACCAAAAGGGGATAAATATATAATCATTTTTCTCACACATAACCCCTTTAGCACCATATAACTAATTTTTTATTCAGCAAGAAATATTAAAAAAAAGTAGTTTTTTAATTTAACTCGATTCTTAGGTCCCAAACTAACATTTTTCATTTAATTAGTGTTTCAATTTAAGCGATACATAACAATTCTAGCACCGAACATAAAATATTCTACTTATTCTGATCGTTGTTATCCGCATTTTTAATTTACGCATAATTTCGCCGGTCCCAATGAACCTCGTAAATCGAGGTTTATCGGAATAGATAATATAATAATAGAACAAATGTAATTTTTGCTAATAAATAAAATTTCAAAATTTTGGAAATTTATTCTATACAAAATTACTTTGTAAAAACTTAAAATTTATTTTTATATAATATTTGGTAAAAGCAGCCTTATTTTTAACCAAGCCAACATATCTAGGACCCATAGAAATCTTAAATTTAAACCAAATTTCTGGGGTATGGAATATGATATCTCCTGGATCCTTTCCCACTATTACTGTCTATTTTGTAGGTCGGGAAGTACCGAGTAATATAGACCGTAAATATTTTATTAGATTCAGATCAAGTCGCTGTGCTGGCTACTCCATTATCTTCACTTTATTCCACGCGAAAGAGTTCTTCACAGGATGGAATGGATGCTATATAAATCATCTATGTCCTGTATTATTAGGTATTTTCGAAACCAAAAATATGTAGTAATAGTAGGAAATAATTCGGGAAAGATGATATCCCATACCCAGGAATTTGCCATAAATTTATAAATTATATATATCCCAGATGTGTTGGAGTAATACAAAATGAAGCTAGTCCTACCAAGTATTACATAAAAATTAATTTTATGTTATTAATTTTGTGCAGAATAAATTTCCAAATATTGGAAACTATTATTATAATTACATTTCTTAAGGTACTTTTATCTCTTAAGCTGGAATAACAGTGGATTGAGTCAAATAAGGTAAGAAATTCGAATAGGAATATCAAGAAACCCTATTTACTGTTAATTTACAACGTAAATAAGCTGGGAAATAAGAAGTTATATAAAAGATAAATTTCGTTTCCTTTATTTTTTCTATCACTATATAACCATTATACCTATGGTGAAGGATATTTGAAATTAATTAAATTAAAAAAGTGACCGATTTCCTGTTTTTTATTTGAATTTAATAGTGTTTCTAATGTTAACGTAATTTATTTTGTTAAATTGAAATACAAAATTATCAAAAATATTTCGAAATTTAAAAAGCAATTAAGAAAGAAAAAAATATAATTTTTGGACTCAATATAATACACATCTTTTTTAATTTTTATACAAAAATGACATGAGTTAAATATAGTAATAAAAATTATAAAAAATTCTACATTTTTTTTTTTTTTTTTTTTGCTTTATTCTTGCTCCTATTAAATCAAATATTGTCTAATCCATAAAAACCCTATTTCCAACAACTTACAAAAATTTTGGTACTGCTTTGGACAGTATATTAAAAGAAAATGCCTTTTTCTTATTTCTGAATATCCTGGCACCGATTTCTTCAATACTTTGTATGTATTCACTTCAGATCCTAAGTAATATAAACGCCAAGTTTAAATTTTCTACGTAACCTCAATTTTAGCTGAAAATGGTAATTTCAGAATGTATGGGAGGTAGGGAAGTTCTCCTTCCGATTAAAATAAGAAATTATAGACTCATAAATTATATATATTTAACTGCAGTCACAAATTTTGATAAAATTCTGACTAGTATTTTAGATAAAAAAAACTTTTTTTATTTCAGGATATATGGGCGGTAAACGTGTCCTTTCTCTGCTTAAAAATAAATTAGTAGACTGAAAATATATTACTAAAAGCTATTACAAATTTTGATAAAGTTCTTTTAGTCCTTGCACCGATTTTCTTTTAAACTTCGTATATATTGATCTAAAGTCTAAGGTAATATACGTACCAAGTTTCAATTTTTTACGACAACTCCTCCTACTTTTGTCCCAACGTTATATGAGATCAAAGCACTGTGCGCCTACTGTAGATATCTCTGCATACAGAATAAAGTCACCAATCACCAAAATAATTCATTCAATTAAAAATTGTTTAAATTTACACCACTCAGAAAAATGATTGTATCAATTACTAAAAACTGTAAAAAAAGAAAAACCAAAAAATTGTTCCAAATAACAAATTTATTAAATAAATCAAGTAGATTATTTAATGAATTCAAAATTTAAATGAGAAAAAAAAACTTAATTGAATGTCTTCAAAATATTAATTAAATTTTGTGTGTTAATTGAAAAATATAAGTTAATAATTTTTTTCTGTGCATATTGTCGTCATATATAGTCGAAAGCTTTTCCTGACGTGCCTCAAATACTTCTAGTTAAAAACTCAAAAATATATATTTTTTAAATAAAAAATTAGATATATTCTAACATGGTCAGAAATCTTTGTTATTTGTGTTCAACGTAGAAATCTAGAGAAAAAAATTAAAAAATAACTTAAAATTTTTTAAAATTTAAAAAAAGTACAGATCTCTTTAGCTAACAACTTTGAGATAACCGAATGATAACAAAACTTTATTACTATAGAGTTATTCCATTTAAAACGAACCAGCTGGTTTCCTCACCTCTTCCGAATTTGATAATATTCGTACAATCATTATACTCATCAAAACTAAGACTGATACAAAATTTTAGATAATTGTATCAAATGGATCGCGAAATATAGCAACTTGGAAGTGTAGAATAACTAAAAAAAATATGCAAAAAATTACAAATATTTTTCAAAGTATTTCTGGCACAAGATACATTGAAATTTCAATATTTTTAGACATTTTAGGCATGAATTTGTTCACTTTATTTGGTGTGACTTCTTTCAATAACTCAGAAATGATTGAGAGTCTCAGCACGATACTTTGTCTGAGTTCACACAAGACAATTTATCTTTTCTGATTTCGTGTGAGCAAGTGCTTCCCTTTCGCTCTCGCAGAGAAAGAGAGCAAATTTTCCTGTACTTCAAAATTTGTTTTGTTTTCCATTTTCGTACTTCAAAACAAAAATAAATCAAGGCAATTAAAGCAAAAATTGCTTAAGTAAAATTTTGTGTGTTAACGTAAATGCAAATTTAGAAGAAAAAATAGTAAAATATCAGAAAGAAAAATGGCTGTGTGTGAACTCAGACTTTCAGATAATATAAAGGCTTCATCATCTACATATATATTTTTCGCGAATTTAAAAATACCATTTTTTGTGAGACGGGACCGCGAAATTTAATTCGCGAATTAATGACTTTTCAAATTCAATATAAAAAATATGTTTCTGGTATCATTTTAAAGGTAATTTTATTACCTTTAACTTTATACCTCAATGAAGTTAGTAACATACATATATATTTTAGAAGATATTCGTATTTTTATACAGACAAATTATGTTATTTTAGGAGTATTGTAAATCGCGACAAATAAATAAATTGACGTTATTAGTATTAATATTAGTATTCTTGCCAAATTTCATTAAATTTGAATGATTTGCGGAAGAAACTGGTGATTTTTCTGTTTGACTAAAAGCGAAAAAATACAAATTAAAATAAATATTTTGCATTTATCATGATATTTTTTTTTTTAATAATTCATAAACTATTGCGAGTCCCAGAATGCCACTTAGTAAGGGTATAAAAAATATTTTGACATATGTTTATGCATAATTTTGAGTCGATTAGTGTACTTTAAAGTGAGTGTTGGATGATTTTTTCTGTGCGTTACAAACATTAGCAGAAGCGCAAAATATAAATATATATAAAAATGTGCTCTAGATGGTCTCAAGTTATTAAGTATATAAATAAAATAAAAAAATCGTGATATATTAAGGTAATTTTGTTTTTCTCCAAAACTTGAACTTTAAAAGCCTAGTGCCAAGGGATATTTTCATAGTAATGATCTCTGAGTTCTTTTCTACATATGTATATTTATGCGATCATTTATAAACTCGTAGACTATAACCCATGGCGAAATTAAACCGATGATAACATTTCTACGATAGCAACAATACAGTGCATTCACTAATTTTTTTATACATGTGGTTTAACACTTCAGCTGGTAAGCAAAGCAAAATTGTGCTTATATAGAGTTTGAAAAAATAATCAGCTGATTAGGTGAGGTCACCTGTTTGATTTCGCCTTGCTATAATCCTTTAAAAAAAAAAACCTCTTCAAACATAAAGTATTATATAAAATTTTAAACAAATATATAAGTTACCATAATAAATAATTGTAACAAAACTATAAACAAAAATATCAAATATCATTTAAAATATTCTTGCTGACACAGCATACGCGCTCACAACTCGTGGGAATTCGATTTATAATTTTTGGCTCCTAACTTGAATGAATGTTTACATCATTATGTTTTTTTGAAGAGAGTGTTTTAATATTATTATATATACATATATACTCGTATATAAAATGAATTTCATAAATTTACGAAATTATAAAACACCAATAAATCAAAATACTTTGCTATTACAATATTAAAAAATTAACTTCAATCATTTTTGGATAAGTATGAACATATGTATGAGTACATCTAACAAAATCAGACAATGTATTTATCACTAAAAGTCAAAAGTCTACTTAATATAAAAATGTAAAATACAAATATATATACATACGTACATACATACAAATGCTTTAAATTGTTTAACAAAAATATTAAAAGATCGTTGGTTTTCAACTTCATCAAATAAAAATGAGAGTAAATATTCTATTGAAAAATTTACTTTCATTTTTAAAACAATTTTCTAATATTTCAATTTCTTAATAAAGCGTGATCCATTTCCAGGTTCCCTACTTTTTTAAAGAAAAAAAAACACAAAAAATTCAAATTTAATGGGGAATGTTTATTATCATTTGAAAGAACATTCTTTGGCATTTATTTTTTGAAGATGATGTCTATCAAATGTTGGCCGTTGCTACGTCGCAGGTGGTCCATCCGTTGAGTCCAATTTTCGATGACTCGTTCGAGCATTTCAACTGGTAACTTGCGAATGAAGTGTCTGTTCTTGAATCTCTTCAGGTTGCTCTTCGTTCCAAATGTGGCAATTTTGTTTGTCTACATACCCATTGAGCCAGAAATGGGCCTCATCGCTGAACAAAATTTGCCTCGAAAACGTCGGATCTTCTTGGAACTTTTCAAGAGACCATAGAGCGGAGCGATGTCGCTTGGGAAGGTCGAGCGGCTTCTGTTGTTACACAAGCTGTATTTTGTACGCTTTCAATTTAAGATCTCGACTTAAAATGCGCGACAAGTCGTTCCATACGTCAGTACGAGTTGCTGCGAACGGCGCCGAATCGACTCTCCGCGGCCTTCGTGTACACTCTTAGCTACAGCCGCTATATTTTCTTCACAGCGTACTGAACGTGGTCTATTCGGTCGAATATTATCCAGTAATGAATGCTGTGTCTCAAAATGGGTGATGGTGTTGCGAATAGTACGCTCAGTAGGTCGATTATATTGACCATAAGTTGAGCGAAGTTCACGAAACACATTCCTCACAGAACGTGAATTTTCGTAATAAAGTTGAACGATTTGTAAAGGTTGTTCAGGCGTAAATCTTTCCATTATGAAATGCCAAACAATACTAAACAAAAATAACATGACAGCATGACACGACTCACACGTGATCTGTCACAAAAAGGCTATTGAAAAGTTTATCTCTGCTTAAATCATCCTGTATAACATTAAGAACAGATCATCCATAATAATACCTAACAAACTCAAACATATTTTTTCATTAAAGTCAAAAACCTTATACAAGGTTATTTTATGCATATGAAAATATAAGTAAATAAATAAATAAAAAACAATTCTCAAGTTTATTTTTCCACATTACAAAAACAAAAATAACCATACAAATATATATAGATGAATAACCCACAAATACTCAAACACTACATATCCAAGTCATCAAATTTTAATTTCATCACAATTAAAAAAAAATAAATAAATAAACAATAATTGTTCTCCCTATTCAATTGTTTGTATGTACTGTAACATAACTATATACATATTATTATACAAAAATAAACATATTGATTTTCAATTTCATAAAAGCAAATTCCTCTTCAAATTTCTATTCAAAATTCCTCTTACTTGAGAACAAAAACAATTTTTGGTCTCGTTGCTTCGGCTGGGGAAGTACGCGCACTAAAAAAAAATTTATTTAATTACAAACAATTCTATTAATTTCTTTTAATTTTTCATTTTTCCTCCAGCCCTATTGGACTTTTGATTTAGTTGCGATTAATATTGAAAATAAAATACCTGATATTATTTATATAAATATAGTTATATACATGTTGAAAGCAAGCGGTGGAATGTAGAGAAGTAACAATAAAAATTTAATCAATGTGGTGAAATATGATTTTTTAAGCATTTTTTTAAAAGAGCTTTACATTTTGGCCACACTAATGCCTCACTTTTAATACAAAACACCATAAAGTGTGCTATAGCTTTTATAAAGTTTAGCAAAGTTAAAAATTAATTTGATATTGTTAATTTTATAGTCTCTGTTTAGTTAACAGAAAAGTTGTCCATAACCGACCCAAACATACTACAAAATTACATAGTCTACAACTCCAACAAAACTGTAAACAAAAATATAAAACGTCATTTGAAAATTTTTATTTAACACAGCACACACTCTTACAACTCGTGGGAATGAGATTTAGCAATTTGGCTACTAAACTAACTTTTTCGCATGAATTGTTTACTTTACTACTTACCTGCAAACGGAAAAGCCAGCGTAGTATTCCTTTATATGGAAAAAGTGATTCCGAACATAAATAAACATACTACTATTGATAAAATTATCTGAAATTTTATATCAGGCTTAGTTTTAATGATTATAATGATTGAAGATTCGGATAAGTAAGAACCAAATATATTGCTCTACGCTTAAGAAAATTTATTTAAATGTATGTAAAGGTAAAAAAAGCAAAAAACTTATAACGCGTAAACAAAAATCTATTTTAAATAAATGCAATAAAAATCTTAACCCACTTGCACTTTCATTATTTTAACGATACTACTGGCAGGCGCCATTTATAACAATCTTTGCCAGGATATGCCCATTCGGTTCCAGGATAAAACAAAAAAAGGATTAATTTACAAACTTTATTTATTACTTCTTTTTTTTACAAAATTGTGATTCCAGAATGTTTCAGAATAAACTAGCCCAGCAATTAACTTTGATAACCGCGCAACGTCCTGCCTGTTAAAATCTTTAACACCGACTCCTCGACCAGTAAGAAGTGGTAGGCTTTTATTGAAAACTTTAATAGTTGTTAGTGTGTTAGTCACCACTACGCCTGGGATCTATGGCCATTAGAATCCCTGTGCACTACAACTAATGTGTCTGGGAACTATGGCTGTATAATACCAGTAGTAACCCTATACACTACTACTTGAGCTGCGCCTGACCGCGCTCGCATGTGGCTGTTAGTAAAGCTGTTACAAACTTATACTAGCTGTCCGCACACGAGCACAGCCAAAGCTCAACTGAACTGGTAGTGATAAACACTGCGATCACAAAGTGATCACCAGCTGCGTAGTAGTGAGAACCATAAAATACATAATACAAAAACGTTATTGAAATGTGTGTGTGAGTTAGTTAATTGCTGTAACGTTCTCTTATAGTAGTATCTCTTTAAATGTTAAACTAAAAGTGCTCTCATATAATTAACAGATTTCATTCTTCACAAAAAAATATAAGTTCCAAATAAAGAATTACTTCAATACAATTTAACAAACTAAATTCATTACATTTTAATAACTTAAATTATATAAATTCAATTGTAACACAAAAATTCAAATTGTAAATTCTTTATGTAACGAAAACTTCGTTACATATGTGGACTAGATGGAATTTGGCCTGCTAAATCTGCTTTCGATTTTTTTACCATCAGGTCATGATTTTTTTTATGGGCATGTATAATATTTCCCCTTAAATAAGGCGAATATACGAGTATACCATAACTAGAGAAGAGGTTGTCGGATTTAGACAATTTAAACATCAAAGCAAAACATCTTTAAGTTACCTTATCATTAATTTTTATATGTCTAACATTTTCGGAGTTATTCAGAAGTTAGTGTCGAAAAAAACTGTTTTTCACGCAAAATTAAAGAATTTTTTTAATAAAAATTCTTTCAAAGAAACACAAATATGCAGTTTATAATCCTTTTTGGTAAAGCTGGTAACACTATGAAGAAAATAAGGCATATATTATTAAAATTGATGAACCAAAATTGATGTTATTCACAATTGAGTGAAAGTACCACTGTACAGCTAAAGTTAAATGAAAACATACTGCTGTACCAAAAAAAAGTTATCTCAACATATTTTTTCTTAATATTTTTGGAGTTATTCGGAAATTAGTGGTGAATAAAATATAAACTTTTCATGAAAAATTGGAAGAATTTTGATTATTAATTCCGAAAATATTGAAAATAATGCTAAAATAATTTGGATATAAATTTTGTGTGTGTATCTTTTGTTGTTTCAATTGTCTAAATTGGACAATCCGTTCGCGAGGTTTAGTAAATTTTGCACATATAATCGCCTCACTAGGTGTTAGAATACCCATAAAAAATATAGACCTGATTAAAAAAAACTGAAAGCAGATTCGAGCTTAGCTCGTCAAATTTAATTTTTTATTTATTTAATGAATTTTTTTTTTTTTTTTGCCCTCAATATTTATGCATCAATTTTGATGATACATGACTTATTTTTTCGTAGCACTACAACTTTATGATTAGGCTAAAAAAGAAACATTTTTGTCGTTTTCGCTTTTTAAAAGAACTTATAAGAAAAAATCTTTAATTTTGTAATAAAAACTTTTTTCGGACATCATTTTTAAACATCTTTAGTCTGCATCTCTTGGTGTATCATTTATATAAATTGTACAAACCGTTCTTCAGTTATAATGAAATAAAGCTGCAAAAATTTGCTTTCCTGGTAAGCTAGCAGGAAACAAAAATAAACTACTTATTTTTTGCCTGAATAACTAGTTATTTTTGTTCGAGTTGTCCACAAATTCATGTAGTTATTTTTTGACTCTAGGGGTATTCAAAAATATGTACCTAAACGGAAATAAAAATAAAAATAAAAACAAAAAAATTACCGCCTGTGGGACTCGAACTTGGACACAAATTAACCATTCGTTTTTGATGACTAACGTCTTACTTGTTTTTTTTATGGCACATAGCTTCCTAAAAGACAAAAACTCTTTTTAGTTTAAAATATCTTTTTAGACATTTTTTATAAAAAACTAACAGCAGCAGAATGGGGTTCAACCAACAACCTTGTGGTTGCTAATTCAGCGCTCTAGGCAACTCATCCACGTTATTGCAGTATTACTATGCTATTATACTATTGAGTAATTATTTATGTAATACAGAGTAGGCAAATAATAATGACGCCTCATTACCAAGAAACTACTTTAATAAGTAGTTGTCATTACCGAAAACCAAAAATTTTTTGCTGGGATACTCATGTAGTGGTCTTATTATGGGCGAAATAGTAGACAGGCCCATAAACAATACAGATCTTACGCATTTTTTTCAATGCATTTAGATAAATATTGATAATGCTGTAGTAGGTTTGATATGTGCTGATAGCACATCGTTTTGTTTTGCTTCAACTTTAGACCTCGTAATTTTTGCGCGCACTGATAAAAATTATTAACGCGAACAGAAATTGCATTCGTTAATAATACTCCAAAAATATTTTTACTCAACATTTTTAAAATTCCTCATATTTGCTCCTGTCGTTAATTAAACCACAATATTTTTGTGTTATTTATTTTGCCAACAAAAACGCATGTTTAATTTACAAAAGTAGTAACTACACATATATACAATTTACAAATAATTTCCAAATTCTTTTCTATTTCTATATATATATATATATATATATATATATATATATATATATATATTATATATACATGTATTATAAATAAAATATATATTTTATTTGTAATTAATTCTAATAAAAAAACAAGTAAGAAAGATGTCTAAAAAATTCGTGGAAAGGTCTTACGAATATATTAGACAAGTGTAATATAAAATATACGAATACAGAATATTACGTAAATACTAACATTTATATCAATTTATGTACTTTAAGGTGATTCCCGAAAGTGGGCTTATATGGGAACTAGGGTAAATTATGGAGCGATCCTACTAAAATTAGTCACTACCATTTTTACTTATACAAAACTTATTTGTGTTGAATGTAAGCCTGATACTAAAATGTGTATGTGATTTATTCACGTTAAAGTGAGTTTCAGAAGAGAGTTTTATATGGGATCTTTATTAAAATTTGGCACAAAGATTGAAACTTATACAGAACTTTCTCACACCGAAATTCATTAAAATATTGCTATATTTAAGGCATTTATTATCGTTAAACCCCTACTCCGGGAGGACATTTGTATGGGGGCTAGGTGAAATTATGGACTGATCATAACCATTTTCAATAGGCTTTGTCCTTATGTCATGAAAGTCCTACGTGCTAAATTTCATTGAAGTATCTTCAAAATTGCGACCTGTACTTTGTGCACAAGGTTTACATGGACAGCCAACCAGCCGTCCAGCCAGCCAGGTGGACGGACGGACATCGTTGGATCGACTCAAAAATTGATTCTGATCGATTGGTATACTTTAAGATAGCTGTCAGATGATTTTTCTGTGCGTTACAAACATCAGCACAAACGCATAATACCCCAAACACCTAAGGTGGTGTGGGATATTATAATCCGAGAGTTAGTGCATGCAGACTTAAGAAAAAAATATGTCAAAATAAATTTGTATTTTTTTTTTTTTAATTTTGAAAAACTTAAGTAATTATTTTTAAATAATTTGTTCCCTCTAGATTGTAATTTGAAATCTCTATGCGCCTCTCACGATATCAAAATTTCATATTATTCCCTTGGAAGAAATATAAAAAAAGGTCCAAAAAACAATAAAAAGCTAATTTTATGCATCAATAAAGTTCGCAAAAGCTGATGTTGAAGTATGGATGACGCCTTCAATGACGTTGCTTTATGTAGATGGCGAGGTGGGATATTTTATAGGCAGCCAGTTCTTTAAACTGCGTTTTGGCAGCTTTAAATATTTCTCCACTGGATATTACTCAGCGAAGTGATCCACACTGGAGCAAAGTATATAACAATCAATCATTGTGTATGTAGTCAATAAAGTTGCTTTATTCATATATATAACACTGGACGTTATTTCTACTTTGCAATTTATGTAATCCTGTAGTGACATCTGCTAATGATCAATGTTGAAAATTTAGCCTTTTTAAGGCTAAATCTAGCCTTTTTATTTTGCCTCAAAATTTTCGCTTTAGCTTCCAGCTTTTCTTCTGGACTTTTTTCATTTTAAAATTTCCTTAAAAAGTCTAAAATATGACTATTTCAACAACGAAGAAAATAGTTTCTCAGTTGCTATTAATAATTTTATTTTTACAGAATTATCCATTTAAGAATTTTTGTGTATTAATACGCATAAGAAAAAAATTTACTCTGCGGCGCTTCATTCTCCAAACCAATAAAAGTTAACTAATTTAATAGACTTACTAAATCGATTATTTTAATTATTTTTTAATATTGTTCTATAAATATGGAACTATTTATGAATATAATTTTTAAAAAATCGTATAAAAGAGATAACTCACCTAAAAATTTGGACATGCTTAATCAAAAAGCCTCTTCTTTTCTGAAGAGATACAAAAGCTATCAAATGTGATTCCCAGAATCTTGGCAGGTTAATAGTTACCTCCTACGTGCAGGTGATAAAAGGTGTTACAGTCGATTTATCCGCTGTGAAGAAATTATGGATTTCGTTGTTGTAGATCGCCAAGTAAATTATATTTATATAAAGTAGGTATGAGCATGTGTGGTCATGAGTATTAACGTTGCAATACAGATTATTTTGACAAGGTCTAATCACAAAGCAATTTTCATAAAATATTTGTAGAAATTTTAAACTAGTGCTTTCTGTGGAACATGGAACATTGATAGGGGTAAACTTTCGCTTTTAGAATTTAAAGATGACATAGTTAACTAAAACTATGTTTTTCATGTTACAAAATTATTTTAAAAATTAAAAGTTTTTTTTAAAATACTGAGTGAATGAAAAACTATTGGCAGTAGTTTGTTTACATTTTTTTAGTTTTCTTTGACCTTTAGATTTATATTGGTTATTATTTCTTCTTAACTGTTTTTAATTTGAAATTGAACACCTTCTGATAATATTCTTTTTTATCACAAAAATATTTATTATACTAATTTCAACTTAGTCAAGTTATTTTACGGTGCATTTTATTAATTAGTATTACTTTATGCAAAATTTCTTTAATAAATACATTTTTACTTAGTCAATTTATTTTAAAATGCGTTTTATTAATATAATTGTTATTATATTATATAAAATTTCTTTAATCAAATTTTATTTTAACAATACTATTTGACATTTAATTTGCCAAATGTGCAAAACTAATTAGAATCGTCAGAAGTTTTTTACATACTCCTTTCGTACAACACTTGCCAAACAGCTAACTGAACCCATTCAAAATTTTGCAAGTATTAAGACAGCATCAAAAACTCTACTCTAAGGAATAGTGATGTATACACCAGTTACTAAATATAGTTAGTATTACAAAAATAATTTTCGTTTGTGTTCCTTTTATTTTAATTGTACAAATGCTACCGTAGTACTCCAGAAGTTTTTAGTTTAATTTTATAAATTTTCACAAATACACTCACTAAAGCAACGGTTCTCAAATGGATGTTCGTGACCCACAAGGGGTCCGTACAAACATTATAGGGGGGTTGCGAAGGATATTTACTTAAAAACAAATTTTTAGGTTTTTTTGCGTTTGACAAATTAGTTCAATTATGAATTGAACTTCACACTTTAGTAGAAACGTTCCATTTATGATAAGTTACTTAAAAAGTATGACCTATTCTTAGTTCGAAATAAAAACAGGGCACCAGATAATATAATATAATATTTGGAGTCAATCCGTATGACACTTATACACTACTTTATATATCATACAAAATTTCTCTGTGTGTTCTACGGTTGATGTAAACAATAGCTTAAAATCTGTTTACACTGTTAATGTCAACTCTTTGATAGATTGTAGCATTTGCTGAGAGAAGACATAGACGGGCAGTTGTGCTTTTGCTAGTGTGTTATTGTAAAAACATTGTGAAAATAATAGATCTATCAAGTCATGGTGAGTATTTACTATGAAACGATAATAAGTGTGACGCTGGAGGCAAAATAAATTTATCTATAGATTTATCAGATGAAACTATTCCGGAGACATGTAGAGGATGTAGAACTCAAGATACATACTCGAAAGAGGAAGGTAAAATCCGGACGGAACGACTTGGATTATTTATGATTACTGACATAAATTTACATTAACGGTTATATTAAATGTTATAGACGGAGACGCATGCTTGAATGCAAAATATTCGGAAGAAGAAAAGGCAGTCAGGAAAAGCTTACGTCACCAAAAGGGAGAAATTGATTGAGGAGCGACTACCAAATTCAGTGAATTGCAAGTGGTCCAAATGCATTGATCAGATTAACAAAGTTCCCAACTTTTGGGAACTTTCAGACTACGGAAAACAACAGTTGTACTTAAGGCAATGCATACAATTAAAGAAATGCTCCCATAGAGACAAGACTCTAACATTCACTCTGAGGTCTAAACAAGTATGCAAGCAATTCTTTTTGAAAACACTGAATGTAATATAATAAAACTGTATTAAAATTGTATTGCATTCATTGAAATACCAAAAAATGACTGTGAATTATGAATAAAATGGATTGTTAAGTACAAATACTTTGTTTTACTGCATGGACATTCGTCGGAAAATTTAAAAGTATTTCGTGATAAATGATGTAAAAGATTCAAATAAATTAGTGTATACCATACAAAATAAAATAGTGTATAATGATTTATATACATATTATAAAACAAATAAAATAGCCTAAGTGACATCATGGTACTTTTAATCCTATTTATTTGCAATTAAAGCACTTGTAAATTAATGAAATATCATCTACTAGTCGCCTGATTATTTCACCACATATTTAAATATTATTGTTTTCCCAGATGTTTTCTCTTGATAATGATTTTCTTTAGGTTTAAGAATGATTTGAAAATAACTTTTGATATCAAATTTAAGAAAAAAAACTCAATTTTTCGAATCTTTTACTTTGCATAAAATAGTAATTTACATTTATATTACAGAATGATTTAAACTTAATATTTAAATAAGAAAAAATTTGTATAATTGAATTTAAATACAAATTTAAAAACTTTGCTATGTTTCAACATTGGTTGTAACACAGGTTTATTATATCAAAACTTTGACTTGGTGTTAAAATCTCTAATTGTTATGTCTCAAGGGGTTCATGAATCTATTGCTGGTGAGAACCCCTGCACTAAAGAGTAGCGTTTAAAGAGTTGTATGTAAGTTTATTAACAAATACACGTGTCATCATCATTAACATAAACACACAAATGTACCCTACACTGAATAGGACAATACAGTGTTGAACTTCACTACAGCCCTAAATCATCAACAAACATCGTAAACTTTGAATATAATGTAGCAAATAAGCAGTTACATACTGAGATCATTTATATGTTTGCTTAATGCTGTTACACTTAAACTTATATTTATTGCATATGTATGTATGATATACACAATTGGAGTTATAGCAATAAGAAATCTGACATTTAATGTGACCGTAGCGGATGTTATAGTTTTCGCATGTGGAACAAACTTGAAGAGGAAGAAAAAAACATGTACATACATTTGAACAAATAATTAAACTTTTTAAAAGCAGGAATGCCCAAATATTTTCATACTTTTTATACATGTTTAATTAACTTAACAACTCTAGTTGGGAGAATGATTCACAAAAATTATTATTTCATATCATAAAAGATTTTTATTTTTCCTAATTCCAAGATTTAAAGATTTATTAAAGATTTCTATTGGTCAATTTCATAAAATAATCATAAAATGAATTTCATAAAATAATCATGAAAAAAATTTTGAATGTTAGCGTGTTATACATATGTCTGCTGAAATTATCGAGAAATGATAAATGAATTTTTTTTTTTTTTTTTTTTTTTTTTTTTGTTTTAAAATATTCCAAAACATTCTCGTTAAGTTAACTTAACAATATTTTACAATTTTTAGAATTCCTTATAAAGTATCAAAATTTAAATCACTCATTTTCGACATGAAATTCGAATGTTTTAAATCATTTAGTTTTTCTTTAGTGGGATTATTTTGTAATACGAAACAAAAATTAGTTTCGAAATTTTATACTCAAAATAATAAATAAATTTGAATAAATTCGAATTTACTTATTGTTTTCAATATAAATTATCGAAACGAATTTTTGTTTCGTTTTACAAAATCAGATCCTAAATAATTTTTATCCAAATTGAAAATTTCGTAAAATAACGAAACAAAAAACATGAAGTTGTTGTGTAAATACATACTTCGATTCAAAAAGAAAATTTTTAAAAATTGTTTTCTGTCGAATCAGGCTCGATAAAGATTACCGTCCATATGTCTATCTGGCTGGCTATCTGTCTATATTGTCCTAGCTACCTCTGTTTTGCGGAACCAAAACAGAGGTTATGATATATAATTAAATGCCAGCAGAATGAAATACATATTTTTCTCTGCCGCATCATATTTTATCAGCTTTCTTAGTGTGTTATCCATTTATGTTTCTTTGAAATATAAGTGCTGTTCTTGTCAACACCGTGTGCTAATGCAATTAATTTTAAAATAAATAAATATTTTATTATTTTAAAACTTCAATCATAATTCTAATTTAGTTGATTAAAAAAATGTTATTGAAATTTAAACCAATTTTCTTTTTACTTTTAGTTAATTAATATTATCAATTTGATGATTGAAGCACACCAAAACAAAAACTTAATTGATATAAATAATTTCGTAATTAAAATTCATTTTTATACCCTACACATACATATGTAGGGACGGTATTATGCGTTTTTGCTGATGTTCCTAATACCCATTTCGGCCGGATTTCGTTTCTGTCGGTTAACCGTTTTTTTATGAAATGCTCTTTCTTTTATTTTTGATTAATAAAATAATCTACACTTTCCATTTTTATATTTGCTAACTGAACCTTATTTATGACATTATGTATTAAAAGTATCAAATTATTTAAAAATAAAATTTGTACGAAAGTTTAAAATTTTTTTAATTGTTTACATACAAATTTCATTTTTAGACAATTTGCTTGTTGTACTGAATCAGGCCCTTAATTATTTGAAAGCATTTTTCATTTTCATTATGAACTAATAAAGCTTTAAGGCTAGTCTTTTTCTTAATTCTCAATTTGAGATTTAAGTAGCACCAGACATACTAAGAACTGAGATTTATATATTTTTTAATAGATTTAAACTAATTTTTATTAACAGATTCTAAGAAGTAAATTTTAGTTTTATCGATTGTTACAAGAATAAGGTGAATTTCAATAAACAGATATATAGGTAGAGTTGGATCAGAAATTTACATTTTTTGAATTCAATTCAAAAAATATAATTTTGAGCATTATCCTTTAGCTACAGAAGAACGATATGACTTTTTATTTTTCCATTACATGTCATTACAAATGATATGTATATTACTTTCTTTAGTAAAAATAATTTTTTAAATATTTGTATTTTTTAATAAAAACCGGTTAACCGATTTTTCTACGTAAAAGCGTATTCGAAACCGGTTTTTCAAAAAAAAGATATTTATCGAATAACTCAAAAACCGTTTTTCTGAAAATTTCGGTTTTTTGAATACACTAATGGATGTCTGTCGATCTGTCTGTCCATGTAAATTTTGTAATCAAACTACAGGTCATAATTCTGAAAATAATTCAATAATATTTATTACACAGGTCCCTTATGGTTCAAGGACAAAGGCTGTTGTAATTGGTTATGATCGGTTCATTATTTTTTCATCTAATGTAAGAATTATATAATAAATTTTAGTACATAAAAGTTTTGTCTTGGTATAAATTTACTTGTCAAATTTCATGAACATCGGTTCATAATGATCATAGCTCCCATATACAAGGCAATTCATAATTGACCATAGCTACCATATATGGCCCACTTCAGGTAATCACTCTAAAGTGCTTAAAAACACTATACTACAAACTTTGGGTCATTGAATGTTGCCTCTTTAATTTCAATGCGAAATGAAAGTATACCATTAGATTAATAAAATTTCCAAAATGTTTTGAAAAGTTAGTTCGAATTTCGATTTTATGAACTCTTAAACTTCGGATAAATTGGAGCACTTTTTTCAGTATCTGTGAAAATGGAAAATATATAAATTTGAAATTTTCAATCTATTTATGGGTAATTATTGTTTTATGTAAAGTATGTAAAGTAAAGCTTCTGTTAAGTATCCCACCTCTTTACACCAATTTTTTGTATCGTAATTCTTTTGAAAGTAATATAGGATATAATATTAATAAAAATGCCACGCCCACTTTTTATAAACGATTCTTTTTTTGAAAGTTCAAGTAAAATTTTGCACATATATCAAGTACTCCTTGGAACAAACTTTGAACTAAAATATAAGTTGGATTCCACGCCCATTTTTTAGCCCACTTTCAGTAAAAATCCATTTTAAAACTTTATTTATACACTAAGACAACCCACATTATATTTGATATACGGAAGAAACCAAAAATACTTTATATTATCAAATTTAATCTAAAGGGTGTCACGCCTCTTTTTCGCCCACTTTTATTATATTGTGACATTTTTTTATCGCTGTCATCAAAATGTTTATGAAATTTGAAATTTGCTTACTAAGAAGCAAAGCAACCCCTTCATAAAAAAGTGAGCGTGGCATCTAGTCAGTACTTCCTTTAAGGATATACATACGTGTCATGTTTCTTTTTAATCGGTTCAGTGGATTAGACATAACATCAAGTTAAATAAAGTAAACAATATTATGACAAAAATGATCGTATAAAGGGTATGACATCCAACGAAAATCTAGTGTAATAATGCTGGCACTGTATAAAATAGCAAGGATACATAATTACATTTGGATAAAATAATTTCAATTTCTTTATTTTCGATTATATTGAAGAAAGAGATCCAAAAAAAATCGAACATCAAGAGGCCATAAAACCGAATTTCGAACTAACTTTAAAAAGCCCTTTTAGGGGTTTTGTTAGACTACACTTACACTTTCATTATGCGTTGAATTTATTGAGGCAATTTTTTCTTATTGAACTGTGAAATATAAAATACACTACGCTTAATAAAAGTATCAGTCCATACATGGCTATAGGTCCCATATACAATAACTCCCTGAATTTTGATGCACATACACAATGAAGTAAGGTAACTCATTATAAAAGCAATTTTAAATTTGGCTTTAAACAAGAGAGTTAAAAAATAATCATTTTCAGAAAGTTCTATAAATTGAAAGGAATCACCATTTCAAAGATTATAAATTTATACATTGTTAAAATAACGTGCCATAGGTTGTATATCCTTGCTTAACCAGTATACGTTTTTAATGTGTAGCTATTCCAACAAATGAAAAAAAATATTTTGTCTATTTGTACCAAACTTACTATTTACTTGTTGTAAGTTCTTTATGTATACGCAGTTGCAAGTTTTTAAATAAATGTTTAAAATACCCTTAATTAAAGCAGAGAGTATATTAAGTTTGTCAAGGTAAATGTATGAAAAAAACTCCAAACTTACTAAAATTAAACTAAACTGTTCATTTTTGAATAATTTTGTATAGAAAATTATATAAAAAAATGTTTGCTAAGAGTTGTTACATTCTATACATATATGATGTAGGGTGTTCCAAACTTTACTCAGCTCATATTAATTAAATCCCGTATCATTTTCTCTTTCAGCTTTACAAAACAAAACATAGAAGAAGAAAAACAGGAATGAATATATAAAATGTGTGCTAAATTGTTAAAATCATTAAATATTAATTAAAAATGCAAGACAAGTTAAATACATAAATGTTTTTTTACTATATCCTCTTCCTTCTATCCAATGCCATAGGAGCAGAGTTGTTGCTACTGACGGTACTATGACGATGATGACGATAACGAGCACTATAGCGATAATAATTTTTGATGGCATTCAAAAGTCATGTTGTTGAAAACTAAAACGCATGAAAATTTTACGGAAAAAAGACAGATGCCAACAGAAAAAGAGAATAATAAAAACAACTGCAATATAAACTTGTTAAGTAAAGTTTTGAATAGAATATTTAAGAAAAAACACTCATACACTTTTTAAGTTAAAGTAGAAAGAAACAAACAAAAATAAATAAATTGAATGAAAGAAAATGTTATCGGCATAAAAATTCCAAAAAAAAAAAAAAACGAAATGTACTTGTAATGTTTGAAAGAAGTTTTGTAAAGGAAAAATCATTTATTGTTTTGAAAGATTAAATGAAAGTTTTTTAATGCTTCAGTCTATTCATTTTTGTAATAGACTGAAGCTCTTTAATTAAATGTGCAGATAACTTTATATTAATATATGCTCGTAATTTTTTTGCCATTTTTTATTTATAAATCATATTACAGAGAATATTTTTCTCGAAAATCAAAAAAAAAGATATTGTTACTTGAGGATATGACAGATCAGACTTAAAAATTTCCAATACATCACCAAACTGTCGTTTAAAAAGAGCTGTTTTTGGGTAGGTTTCCTTATTAATATATATCTGACCCTGTTATTATCTTATTGGATTTTCAACTGTATAAATTTAATTATATCTCGATCTAATATAAATATCACATTTTTAAAAAATATATAAAAAATAAAATTGTTATATACTTTTTCGAATTTAAATGCAATTTATTATAAGTTTTTGTATAAAAGCATATTGGCGCTGCTCCGACATGATCCGTTATGTGATAATTTTAGATTTTTCTTTTTATAGCATCATTTTAAATCTTTATTGGTCTTACATGTGCCCACCAAACTATTTTAATATATTTTGATTGGTTTAGAAGTTAGCAAAATCAGCAATGTGTTAGTTATGAAACGAGTTATGTGTATAACTTCACATAACTGTTTTTGGGGTTTTTTTTTGCAAGTTTTCTTTCAATTTTATTAGAATATAATACCCTTCATAAAAAATATTCTCGTACTAGTCCATAACTACTTTAAACTAAACAAAAAGTATTTACAGATTTTATTAAAATGGACAGAAAACATTCATTTTCAGATTTGACATCTCTGATTTCAATGAAATTCACTACAGATATTGCTTATTGAAAGTGTTTCTTAAATATAAACTTTTAGACTTACGGCCCTTTCTGGTCAAAAAATTTGGCATTTTCTAAATTGAAAATATGCTTAGAAAATTTTACTTGTTTAATTATTAATAACTTCTAATTTATAGATAGCAGATCTCTGGTTTTAGTTCAATATTATAGGCAAAGACATTATATTTTCAACGATATTTATAAAATTTATTTTTATCAAACGTTCAAAGGTTAAAGTTGGATATATAAAAATTAAAAAAAAAATTATAATTTTAAATTCTTAAAAAAATTATATAATGTTGGCATACATAGCTCTCCAATCTACTCTCGGTAAAATTTCAAGGTGGACACTCATTTAGTTTAGAAGTTATGGACCAAAATATAATCTAATTATAATAAAAAAGATGAACCACAATAAGTATGACAATACTATTCAAATTTCAATTCAATAAAACCTGGTAAAAGTTCTGGAAAATTAATAAATTATTTAATTTTTATATTATAATTTTTTTAATTTATGTTTAGAATTTTTAATATATAAAAAACAACAAAATCGTTTTATCTTTTTATACAACAATTTACACTTTAGCTTATTATATTATCCTCTTAATTTATTTCTGCTGTTTTACAATTATTAATATTAAGGACATCATTAGAGAAAGCATAACAGTTGGAAGAAAAAAAATTAATTATTTGCTAAGAATCCATATAAACATTTTTTAAGTTATTTCTTGGAAACTTTATCAAATTTTCAAAGTAAAGTTTTACGAACCAAAACAGTTATGTGTAAAAATTTTCCAGCAAAATGAGTTATGTTTAGTTTTTTTAAAGATTTTTTTATTGCTCTCGTGTATGTAATCATCCAGATTTTTGTTTACGTAATGTCTGTAGTAAATATACTAAGGTTCCAACTAATCGTATGAGTTTCAAAGAAATTTGCCAAATTATAAACCAAAACAGTTTTAACGCTTTCCTGAAAACCTAATATAAATACATAACAGTTTTTGTTGGAGCATCAGCGATACACAACAATATAAAAACATTTAAAGACATTTTTGTTATTAATACAAACAAGATTTATTTTTCAAATTGAATATAAACTGTGTAACTTATTCGATTTTATCTCCAATAGCTCTTTAAACTCTCCGTACATATTTCATCTTTGCCCCAGAAAGTATGCTCCAAATAATACATAAACACTTCGCATTAAATTTTTATGAACAATTTATTGATAAACTTTAGAAAATGTTTAAGAACTTTTTGTGATTTTAACCGATTTAAAAGGGGAATATCTCATTTTGTTTTAAACCAAATATCATTAAAAAATTTACATCAAAGTCGAACTTTTTAAAAGAAAAATGAGCTTAAAAATTTTTAATAATTCGCTTATTTCAAATATAATATACATATCGTTCATTCCTGAAAGGACGCAAAAAATTTTCCTTAGCTCATCGAATTTTGTTAATATTCGGCATACGCATACCTTACGGAGTCATTCTGATGTATCCGTTTTTATTTTTTTAGTAAAATAAAAAAAAATTGCGAATTTTTTCATGATTTAAATTTTTTTAAAAGTAAAAAAATCGAAAAAGTGTGTAACTTTAAATACCAATATCTCTATAATCCCCTTACAAATGTTCCCCCTTAGTAGAGATTAAACACTCAAAAATGCCTTAAAAATAATATTTTAATGATATTCTGTGCATAGAAGTCCTGTAAAAGTACCAATCTTTATGCCAAATTTTATGAAGATCGGTCTACAATTGACCATAGCTCCCATATTAAACCCTCTTCCGAAAATCACTTTGACGTGCATAAATCCCATACGAATATTAGTATCAAGTTATTATTCGACACAAAAAAGTATTATGTAAGTAGAAACAACATTACCTAATTTTATCAGAATCGGTCCACAATTTATCATAGCTTCCATATAAACCCACTTCCAGGAATCGCCCTAAAATGCATAAAATCATCTAGATGTTAATATCAATGCAGTATTCTGTATTTGTATATTTTATTCTACATTTAGTAAAATTGGCGAGAGGTGCAATATAAATCCTCTCCCGAATTTTTAAGCTCGTACGTAATGGTGTAGTGTATCAACAGTCGGTCTTGACCGACTTGACCGATTAACCATATACATAAGCAATACGAGTCAACTGATTCGTTACATTTTTTTATTAGATTTCGAGAAAAAAAATAAAACAATTAAACTACTTCTTTTATTAAAAATCTGAAATTTTTCATACTCATTGCAAAAAATTTTAAATTCAAGCTTGAATATATTTTTAACTGTAAGAGATAACTTAGCCTTAGATTACTTTATCTCATCAATTTTTTTTTTTTTTTTTTTAATTTAAAAATCATCGAAATCGGTCATAATTTTTAGAAGTTAAATGCTCTTAAAGCTTTTAAATGATTAAAGTGGTCAACTTTGATATTCTTGTAGATCATCCCATATTACAGTAGAGGGATTTGGACTAGGTTCTTCTCTATAACTTTCTTACGCATCACAATTCGGTCCAATGGGTAGATTAGAAGATTCAGATTTAGTACCAATTTTTTTTATGATAGCCTTCATTTTGGTGCATTATCCTTTTTAAATAAACTTTTTGTAGGGATCCGTATATCGAATATGCTTCTTAGAATTTTGCTATGGAAAAGAAACGAAAATTGATTAATAAAAACTGAATGAATTTTTAATTCAAATAAATTTTAAAATATATATTTTTGATCACATAATAAAATACTAACACTTTTTCTACTGTTTGCCAAACGCTTTACTCAAACGAAAACCAAAATTTAAAAAAAAATTATATGATATTTCCCTTTGAGGTATATCTTACTAAATGACTAAATGGTACCTTCTTTCCACCACATGGTTCTCATTCAATTAACAATTTTCCAATCAGTCCATCAAATTAACATCATTTAAATTAAAAAAGAAAATAATCCCACACAATATATAAAATACACAACTTAAAAAAAAAGAAATTAATTGAAAATACAATAAATTGTTAGTCAACTGTAGAGTTTTAAATCAAGCCACTGCTGCTAACGTTCCTTCTGATGTTCATTCATTATTATATTTTGTTGACAAGTAGTCGGAGTGCCCAACATGTATCTGTATTCATCATGAATAGTTTTGGGCTACAAAATCATGCTCATCAGCATCAGCAGCACATCAATATGGTAGTCGTCACACAGTGGGTCCAAACGCAAAATTTTTTGTTATAAATCTGTATCGCCTGTATCACCTATACTACTGGTCGGATCGAATTGAAATGCACGGAAGAGTTGTAGAAGAGGACCTATGTTTTCAGAAAAAACATCTTGTAATCACCCTGTAATAATACGAGATAAGCTACAGGGCGTTCAATTTGACTACCTCGAATGTGTAACAGTTTCAAAAAATCATCTCTTACAGTTAGAAACATATTTATGCTTGAATTTTGAATTTTTGATTTTTGTCTCGACTTTTTCCGGAAATAAGTTCTGAGGTAAATAAGCAAAGAAGTTTTTAAAAACATTCTGTAATTTGCTATATATTCTGAAACAATATGCTGAAAAAACTTTTTGATTGTCTCAATTCGTCTAGCCGTGAAAATTAATCAAAATCAAAATCAGCATTCTGAAATTAATATGAAAAATGGCTATTTTTGTACAAAAATATAGTACTATTCTAATATTTTTTGTAATAATATTTTTGTTTAAAAAAGACAAACCTTCAAAAATGGTTAATAAATAAACTTTTAAATTGATTTAGGTTTGCACCCTACACCCAGCATTGGTAGAAAAATATAAATTTTAGAAAAAAGTTACATTTTTGTCGATTAATGAAGAATGCCACGCGATTTTTTTTTAATTTATTAACGATATTTCATCATAAAATAAATGTAGATCGATTTGATCCTAAACTTTGTAAAGAAAAAAAGTTTTATTAAAAAAACTTTGAGAAAAAACTGAAAGAATAGTACCTACTGTATTAGAAAAAATAGTCATTTTTCATACTAATTTCAGAGTGCTATCTTTCAACACTATTCACGTCTAGACTTGAGATAATCAAAATTTTTTTCTGGAAATATATTGCAAATTACAGAATATCTTTAAAAAAAAGTTTCCCTCATATACCTCAGAACTTAGTCCCGAAAAATTAAATAAAGTCGAGACAAAAAGAAATCGAAAATTCAAAGTTCAAGCGTAAATATCTTTTTAAATGTAAGAGATAACTTATGTGAATAAACTTATGGCTCTACTGTGCGTCATCAGATGTTAGCAACCAAAGAAAGAAAAATAATGAAACTTTTGATGGTTTAAAGCATTCAATTACTTTCTATTTGTTGTTACGTGGTCTAAATGACACAACAGTATCATTCTGAACTTGAACCACTAATCAACAACAACTGCAACTACATTCATCCAACCATCCATCTACAGCAACAAGACCTGAAGTGTATAATATATTAACAACAACTAAAACACTTTGTTAAAGAGAAACGAGAAAAATTTTATAAAAATACATATTTCTGTACTGAACGAATAAATGAAAGAATGTATGAATGAATGTTATGTCAAATATGGAAGGAAATTTATTTCGAGGAATTCAGACTGCCAACTCAACCAAAAGAATTAATTTATTTGCTTTAGCTTAGCTAACAGGGTGACGGATAATGGTGAATGCAAAGTAATTGTCTTAATATATTTGTACAAGAAGCAAATTAATACCCTACAGATTTTCTGGAATAGATTCAAATTTTTTAAATTTAAACTAAGTATTGGGACATTGTTTCAAATTTATCTAAAAAGTTAATTTTAAACTTGATAATATTTTGTTTAAATTTTTCGTAAATTTGAGGTAAAAATAAAATATTGCAAATTTTTGTAATAAAATTTATCTTTAGAATTTTAGTTTGAGGTAGGTTAAGCTTTTAGAAATTAATGTTTTAAATTCATGTTTCTTCGATTTCTGAAATTAAGTTAGAATTTTCGCAAATAAATTCGAATTTTCGTAATTGAATTCGAAGTTAAAATTATAAAAATTAAAACAGAGTTTGACAAATCTATATCTATATTTCAAATTTTAAAACTTAGTTAGAATTTTTAAAATAAATTTTGAATTCTTATTAAATTATACAATTGTTCAATTCAGAATGTTCGAAATTACTGTAAAATATTTCCAAAACGTTTAGTTGTATTTACTCTTATATACTATTTTATCAATTTTTTTTTTTCCAAAATTTGTTATTTTATAGTTTCTCAAATGAAGTTCGAAATTTCTTCAGAATTAAGTTGAAATTTTGAAAACAAAGATTGATGTATATATATATATATATATATATATATTATAATGCTTCAATTAATTTATAAAATTAAAAAGAAAATTTAAAAAAAATTAAAATTAGAGAATATAAAATAATTTTTGTACGTGATTGATTTCCTGGCTAGTTTAAAAAATGAAAATAATTTTCATAACTTTTTTAGGAAAATTTTCGAACGGGAAGCAAATAAATCCTTAAGGTTGTAGAAGCAATTAAGAGGATTTTGTAAACATAAATCTTTTAATTGACGTTTCTTGAAAATAGGTGTAATTACTGTCATAAAACTAATTTTTGAAAAATAGCAACAGACTCAATGAAATTATGTAAAACACAACATTCGGATTACATATTAACAAATAGCATAAGTTTGTAAACATATGTTTCTGTCACTAATTCAATATTTACACACTCTTTTATTTTTGGAAATCGTTAGAAATTTTATTTCTATTGATTTCCATTTAATTTTTTTTAATTTATTTTTGAAAAGAGAGTTTTACTATTATGATATTCATTCGGTCGTGAATACTGAATTACATTTTTGTTGCCTTAACTGATTTTTTTTTAATGCAACTAAAAATATCATAAGCGAAATAAGTTTTTGATTGCCACTAACAATATTTAGCTCTGAAATATGAAATTAACTTGGTTATGTATACCGAATTTAAAATATTTATTTCACAAATTTTTAAATTGATTAAATTGACTAACATAACAATTATAGTTACAATTATTCAATTATAACTACAACTTGGAGGTTTCTTTATAAAACATTCTCTTTGAATTATAAATTATCTATAGGTAGGTTGGCTCTAAGCCAACGACCCCCTCTTAGCTAGCCTATTCCCATGACGAATCCATGACGATATACTGTCCAATTCGTCAAGGAATCGACTGCCTAACCATTTCTGCCTACTTAGTTGTAGACATGGACAGTGCCATATGATATGTTCCACCGTCTCTAGCTCCTTATTACCTTCGCACATTCTGCAAAGACCGGAGGAACCTCTATCCCAATTCTCTATCATTCCCCCTATGGGACAATGACCTGTCAGAATACCTATCATAGTCTTCAGGTTTTCCCTTTTCATGCCCAAAAGTAGATTTGTATCTGCTCTATCAAGTTTGGGCCATAGGACCCTTGATAATCTGCAGTCCGTTCTACGTTTCCATGCATGATTGGTTCTATCCCGAATCCACTCACTAATTAACCTGAAGTAAAAGTCTAGAGGTGGTCTCACACCGCTTTCACTTGCAGTCCTATCCAAAGCTGAGCCGTTCCTAGCTAATTCGTCAGCTACCTCATTGCCATTTATCTCGCAATGACCCGGTACCCAGCAGTCTGATATGATAGTCTCCCATCAATCTTCTAAGAGCCTTCTTACAGTCGCTAACTAGCCTAGACTTGACAAAATTTCCTTTCAAGGCTTTCAGCGCCGCCTGGCTGTCCACATACAGAGTTACCTCTGTATTCACTTCAATGTTCCCTGCAATCATTTCTGTGGCCCTAAGAATACCTAGAATTTCCGCCTAGAACACACTACAACTATCCGGGAGTCTATACGTCTTTCTGATGTTTTCCTCAACTAGATACACACCTGCACCAGTGCCTGTATCCATTTTGGATCCATCAGTGTATACCGATACTCCACTGAATAGTTTCTCCCTATCTGACCATTGGTTCCTACTCGGAATAATCAGTATAGGATTTTCCCCGAAATCGAACTCCGTGCACATATAGTCCGTGGATCCAGAGGGAACCAGGGCATGTCCACCGAGATTAACCTCGTTTAAAAGTTTGAAATGTCCTATTCTGATTGATCCTGTAAGTCCTAGTTCACTAAGTCTAAGCAGGCTCCTTGCAGCCATTCCAATCACGAACTCCTCAATGGGTAGGAGATGCAGAATGACGTCAAGTGCCGCCTGAGGTGTGCTTCTTACTGCACCTGTTATGCCAAACGAAGCACATCTCTGGGCTTTAGACAAAAGATTCCTACAACTTCCTATTCTCATTGCTTCCCAACAGACCAGACATCCATACGTCAGAATTGGCCTCACCACCGAAGTGTAAATCCAATTTACTACCATCGGTTTGAGTCCCCAACTCTTACCTATGGAGTTCCTGCATGTGTAGTAGGCGTTGAGACCTCTCTTAAGCCTCTCCTGAGTGTTCCTCTTCCAAGATAATTTACTATCAAGGAACACACCAAGATATTTTGCCTCTTTTGCCAGTCTCAGTTCAGTCCCCCCTAGTACCGGTAGCTTAAACTGCTCAATCCTGTACCTTCTGGTGAAAAGAACTAGCTCTGTTTTCCCCGGGTTGACCCCTAAACCCTTACTAGTGGCCCATGAGGACAGTTCGTTAAGTTCATACTGCATGACGTCGCTGATGGTGGAAATAAATTTACCTGTGATCAGTATAACCACGTCATCAGCATAGGCAACGATTTTCCGCCGTCTTGCGTCAAATTGTCATAGAATGACATATGGCTAAGAGCCATAGCAAGGGCGAGAGAACTCCTCCTTGCGGAGTTCCTCTAGTCACTATCTTCCTTATGCAAGCATCTCCCAAGTTCGAATTAATTATTCGGCTATTCAGCATCAAAATAATCCATTCGATTAGGAAGTTTTGAATGCATAATGATTCTAGTGATTCTCTAATAGCCTCAATCTTAATGTTATTGAAAGCTCCTTCTATATCAAGGAACGCTACCAATGTATACTCCCTATACTGCAGGCCGCGTTCAATGTAACTCACCACATCATGTAGCGCACTCTCAACAGATTTACCCTTTAGATAAGCGTGTTGAGCCCCACTGATGATATGGTTGTCAATTGTCGTGCTCAGATAAAGATCGATCAATCTCTCTAATGTCTTCAAAAGAAAAGACGATAGGCTGATCGGTCTAAAATCTTTAGATTTCGAGTGGCTAGCCTTACCCGCCTTATGCTTGAAAATTACCTTAAGCTCTCTCCACCTCCTTGGAATATATCACCTAAAAAGACACATTCTAAAAAGCTCAGTGAGAAGTGATAGTGCCGTGTCACTGATATTCTGCAGCATGGCTGGAAAAACACCGTCTGGACCAGGTGACTTGTAAGGTTCAAAGGTGTTCACCGCCCATGCTACCTTATCCATCGAGACTATGTCACCGACTACTTCACTAAGTTCCTTATCAGATACACATTCTGAGAGTCCCAAGATTCGTCCTGCCTGTGCAACTGCCTTTAAGTTCCTACAGCCTGGAAAATGAGTTTCCATAAGTAAACTCAGACACTCAGACCAAGACTCCGTCCACGAGTTATCCGCACGCTGAATATATCCAGGAGCACTAGGATCCCTGGATAAAATTCGCTTGAATCCGGATAACTCATTAACAGAGTCGATGGACTCACAGTAGTTCCTCCATTAGTCCCTTTTTGCCCTCTTAATGTCTGCCTTATACCTATTAAAACTTTCCCTGTAGGTGTTCCAATCTTCACACTTGCGTGTCAGTTTCGCTCTATTGAACAGCTTCCTGACGGTTGACCTTTGGTTCCTAAGTTCCTTGGTCCATCATTTAGGCTATTCCCTCTTTCCCGGAAATATTACCGGACAAGTTAGTTCATAACTTTTCCTAACTTTCCCCGTGAAGTCCTCCACTAAACTCTCAACTCCCTCTGATGACAATTGCCATCCTGGAGCGGCGTTTAGTTATCCATAATGGCCCTAAAGGAGTTCCAGTCGGTTCTCCTGGAGTTCCTATATGGTTCTCCCTTTGGCCTCGTGAAATTTAAACTAAAGGATATCCTATTATGATCCGAAAAGGAACATTCACTATCTACCCTCCAGTTCGTAATGTATTCGCCCCTAAAGTTCGTCGGTATTATAACTATAACTACCTCTCTATCTTTAGTTCTGAATGTGGGCACATTACCCAAGTTACAGATAAAAAGATTGTTAGCAGTTATAAAATTGAAAACTGACTCACCTCTCTCGTTGATATCAGCGCTGCCCCACTGGCAGTGATGTGCGTTAGCATCGCAACAGAGTACCAAATATACGCCTCTTCTCTTTGCATACTCCGTTAGTTTGCACACCATATCACCCGGTGGGTTGGCCACATCGTAGGGCATATAAACGGAGGCAAGTGCGAGTTTCCTCCCGTCTCTATCCTCTCTTTTCACTACCGTTAGGTCTCCATTGCTGAAAGAATAAAAGTTTATAAAATTTATCTCATTCCTAGCTAGTATACACATTCTTACCTTATCCTCAGTGGATGATACAAAAAGTGTATACTCTTTGACACTTAATCCACATACTCTGGTGTTGTTGATCCAGGGCTCTTGTATTAAGACCACATCCACTTTGGAGTCAATAAGGTTCATCGCTAATTCGATAGAGGCTGCTTCATAGTGATGCAAATTAATTTGCACCACTTGCAGCCTTGTTGGTACTGTCAGATTTCGGATACCGGAACCTGATAGTGCCCAGACCGAAATTAGCGATTCCCCCATAGACTCCAATTTCCTGAGAGACTCCTGGGCTATAGCAAACCTGAAGTCCCTTCCGAGGTTCTCTTTACAAGTCAGAGAAGCTAACAACTTCCACTGACTTGTATCCAGACCCTCGTTCTGGTTGACCAGTACTGTCAGTATAGTTTCCACCGGTTTTATTTGTGGTGGAATTCACACTGTCACTACTGGTCTCAGGGGCAACCCCACTTCCAGCATTCTTTATCATCTTCTTTTGAAGACCTTTAAGAGAGCTGGGAGTGTTGTTTGCCGCACCTTTCTTTCTGGTAGAGGGTTGGTCATCTCCAGACCTTGCTCCTTTTTTGATTGATTCACCAGAGTTGCCGGATGGTTTACGATCACCCCCCTTTTTGGCAATGATAGCCAGCTTCCCAGTTTTAACCGATAGTTCCGAAAATGTGATAGGTTTATTTGGTCGGCTGCTATCATTGTCTTTATCCTGGGACTTCAGTGCGACCCCTGACACGTTTCCGAGCATTTTCCGGAACGGTGTCAAATATCGCATTTAGTCCCTCGCGATAAGACATTCCAAAAATAGCGGAGGTCGAGCCATAGATTTTTTTTCAAATCTAATCAAACTCTTCCTATGCCTCTTGATAAGGTATTTATCCCTACCACTGACTGACAACAGATCCCTCTTGGCCATCTTATTAAGAAAGATCAAGGAGGCTCTGACGCCATTCTTCGCTTTTTTTTCTTTTGTTCGGCTGTCGACGACGGCAGTTACACCTGGTTTTACCGCGTCTTGCCGGACTAATTTTGAACCCACCTGTCCAACATCCCGTGGGGATGACACCTCGGATGCTGGAGAACTCCGTTCCTGAGCGTGAACTGAAATCATTGTGATTTCATGTTCCTCATCAGAATCAAGAGAGAGATCCTCCAACTTCTCCGTAGAGCCCGTCCCCCCGAGAGAGTCTCCAGTTGAGCCGAAGAGGTCGTCTGTTTCGGCCAGTTCACTTAATAATTGTACCTCCTGAGCAATTATGTCCTCGTGAATTCTTAAAAGGTCAGAGTCAGTGTCCGAAACTCCTACTGAAACTACCTTATTCTTCTCCACATCCTTTGTTCTAATATTTTTTTTTTATCAATAACTATAATAAAATATTGGTTTCTTTTATTAAATACTCACCATTGTAACATTGCAACTTCAGAGATGATATTAGTGATTTATTCGATTTCAGTTTTCATTTGCAAAAAAAAATAATAATAATAATAAAAATAAAAATAATAATAATACGTCTCCTTTTCACTTTCATGCCACATCTTCCATAGAACTTCAGAGCATTTAATCGCAAAAGAAAAAAAATTTCACTAGCTCTATTTGTCAAATCTAATATTGGGAAAGTAATGACCGACGAAATCTTAAAAAAATGTTTAACGTTCAATAAACCGCCATAGGAGAGATATTGAGAAAATCGCGTTAGTAACATTATCGGTAATTACAATGCCCCTGCTTTGCAGCAAATAATGGACAGTTTGTTGCCAAAATATCACAATATTTGATCTTGTATATGTTTAAACGTTAATTTACATCTTTTGATACTCGTATTTCGATTTTTCACTTAAAAGTTTCATGGTGCAAGTTACAGGAAAAAACAGCAAATATTATAAAATTTGGCGAAAATCGAGAAATAATACCAAGGATTTAGAGGTAAGGGCATGGTGAGTTGCTACTGTTTAACTCTAACACGTTAAAAAGATCTCTAATTCTGATTTATCACATTTTTCGAGTATAAAACCATCAGATCTTAACAAAAAATATTTTTTTCATAACTCGAAAACTGAAATAAATTTAAAAAAACGACTGAAGATTGCCTTAGGAACCATTATCAGTTGCTCAGGTCCAAAAATTTGTATACATGTGTAATTGGCATAATTAGGTGTTGTTTGTAATGCTTAACCGAAATGTAGAAATCTTGAAATATAAAAATTTTATTGACCAATAAAAATTTACCTGGGTTAAAAAAAAAGATTACTATATTAAATAAAATTTCCTTATAAAAACTCTTATAAAATATATTCTCGTATAATATATGAAAAAATAACATAAATTCGAACCCAATTTTTTGCAAAATTATTAAAAATTTCGATTATTATAAAGAAAATTTTTTAATTTTTGCTAGAAAACCCTGATAATAATACCACCTAACATTGAAAATATAAGTTTTTTTTTTTAATAACTCAGTAGATTTTGATATTGCGTGTAATTTTTACCAGAACATAAACTTCTACCCGCTTATACAAAATGAAAAAATGTATGCTTGCTAAGATTTTTTCTAATTAAAATTTATAGACAAAAAATTTTTCATTTTGAATACGGCTGCAAGTTGGTAAAAATGTCTATTTGTTTAACTTAAAACTGCTATAATATTCGCGCCCATTTCTACAAATGAGTTTTAATGTGCCATCGAAAAAAATTTTTTAAGGCCTAAAACCAAAAATTTTTGTAATGACCCATATAATTTGAAATAAGTAATAATTTTTTTTTTTTTTTTTTTTTTGGTAAACTCAAAAAGTTATTAAACATTTATTAATACGGTTTTGTAAATATTTTATTTTATGTTTTATTTAGTGAATACTTTTTAGGGCAAGAATGAAAAATGTATGGAAAGTTTAAATTAATATTACAAACAAAATCGATTAAGTTTTACAGTTTATATCAAATTTAAAAAAAATATATAAAAAATGTTAACGAAAAAAATGAGTATAATAAATCACAGTTAAATTTTCAGAAACTTTTTAGTTAAAAAAAAAATTATATATATATATATATATATATATATATATATATATATAATAAAATTATTTATTAAAAATTATTAATAAATTATTAATAAATTATTAAAATTAATAATAAGTTTGGTAATTATATTAATGTAAGATGCCAGAATAAATAGAACCAAACCTTAAAAATAACACCAAAATTTGACCACTAACATCGTTAGCACTTTAAATTTTTTAATTTACAAATTTAATTTTGTTCACAGTTTTGCAAGAATTATTTTGTATTACATTTTATACTAACATTTCGTGTTCTACCATTTAACCTTAGACTCAATATAATGTCAATACTGACATTGTTGCAAAACGAATTGGCTAATAGGAAAGAGCCAGGTAAATGGAACAATAAGTTGATAGTGGTAGCAGTGCATCAAACAGAAATGAAGACTTCTAGCCAAAAAAGAGAAAATGTACATATATAACAAATGTTCGTTGTGACGGTTGAGTATATTATTTTTAAATTTAAAACGACCATTAGATTCTTATTACTCTAAACACTTTTCTATTTTCTTTTTCTTATCCTCTTTTTCTCTAGTAATTTTTGGCTATTTTATAACTTGGTAATTTCAAAAATATATATAGATATGGGTGCATAGAAACATACTATTTGTGGTTAAAAAGGTGAACCAGCAAAAAGAGAAACATCAGCAGGAGTAACAAAAATACAAATAAAACAAAAGACACAACAAAGGACATCATCATGACCATCATCATATATTTGAAAACCGCACCTTAACTTACACGTACTAAATACATGAACATGTATGTAACTAAATACAATATATCCAGTCATGTCCATTCTCTAACCAGTAGCCAACATAACCACATCATTATTTTATTTTAATAAGAAAAAGAAAAAAATGAAAAAAAAACATTTATCTATTCCATATACATATGGGTATATTGTGTAAATACGTCAGTACATGTATTTATATAAAAGAGGAGTAATATAAATGTCTTTGCTCTATATTTATCCTAACACATTACTTTGGTTAACCACTGTAAGAATGCGTATGTAAGTTTATGCATGACACAAAATATACGTTTAAAGAACAAAAGCTGTGAATAGACTTTACCAAACTATAAAATCAAAACATTTGTAAAAGTTTGTTTTTGACACAAGCCAAATTAAACTCGATTCTTAGTATAATCCTTGGCCTTGGCCAAAAGAATACTTTTGCTGATATTAAGCACATGGACATACATATTTATATATGGTAAAAGAATGTATGTGATGTTGGTTTATAAAAAAGACTTAATAAGTTTTAATATGTGTAAGTTAGCAAATTGTAAAAGACAGTAACGTCTTGACTAGGGAATGTATCCCGGGATTCCTGGGAAATTTACAATGTTTCATGTCCCACTTTCCCGAGAATTTTGTCCGGAAGCAAGTGATTGTAATGGATTGAAATAATCTTATAAAAATTTTAAATATGCATAAAAAATGTATCAGTAGTATAGATATTATGAGGAATTTGTCTCATAGATATTTGACAAAACTTTAAGAAAGTTGAAAGAAAATGGTTAGCAGTAAGTCCGAGAAATCATTATTTATTCATAAAATTTTTCAAGTAGAAAGCTACTGAAAAACATATTTTTTTATATTTATATATATAGACATATATATGTATATATATATATATATATATATATATATATATATATATATATATATATATATATATATATATAAATATTGTCTGTAAATAAATATATACAACATGACACAATTTATGTTACTTTAAATGTGACTCGCAAAAAATTTCAAATCAGACGTTGTTCTACATAACAGACAATATTTTTCTGTATATAATACTTAAGATAAAAACTCCATTTTAATAAGAAAAGCATATAAAAATTTATGTTGAAATGAAACAGCATTTTTACCGTATAACATTTATTTTTTAAATTTAACAAAGATATTAAATATGATATTTACTTTCATAATTTTAGGTAAGTTTAAATGAAGCTAAAGACTATTTAATAACGTTTGAACTCATATTTAAATCACGTCTTTAGAATTATCAAATTCTACATTTTTAAAAAAATTTTTAATAAATTAAAAGAGATTTAAGAAACTTGCTTAAAAATGTTTGAATAATGTCTGAATAAAAATTTTGTTAAATAATTTCTCTATTTTTCTGTCTTAAATACTACATTATTTTTTATGGACTTATCTTTATTCTATACCATCTTTGCTTTTTAATTAAATATCTGAAATAGAGTTATAAACTATTTATTAAGTCCAAAAAGAAATGTTTTTTAAGGTTAACGCAGGGCCTTTCTCTGTTGAATGCGTTAAAATTCTTCAGATTCAGATATTATAACAAAATCGATTTTTAACCAGAAATATGAATAACCGCAAAAGCGGTAAATTTTACAATTGGAGGCCACCCTTAGAGAAGAGTGTAAGTAACCACAGTTAATATTTTTGTAAGTCTCAAATTTAGTTTTTTCGGCAAAATCATCGAGACCGTTTAGAAAAATTAGTAATAAATATGTAGTGTAACTTTTAGTTCGATCAACCTAAATTTTAAAAGAAAATATCTTATAATCACCCTATTATAATACCACATGTGTCAAATTTGATAAACTCTTGCTTGGAAAAGATTAAGGAGTTCATAACTTCTACAAATAAATAACGATTTTTAAATTTGTATTGAGACTTCGATAAGATAAAGAAAAGGATTTTACATCTCTAAGTAATCTCATATGGTTCTAAAAATATGCGTTTTTTATTTCTATTTTATTTTTTATGTCTTAATTTTAATTTGTTTTTTACAAATAATTTCCACAATGGAGGAGCAAAAAAGTTCTAGCAATTTCCTGCGATTTCCAATATATTACAAAATAGTATGCGTATAGATGTTTATTCTCCCTCTATTTAGAGGAAAAAAATTAAAAAAAGTAAAAATATAAAAAACTAGTGTTTCCATTAGGAATCTTAATGTGGATGAGTATAAAGTAAACCCGAAGTAACTTGGAGCAAAATTCTCCCCACAAGCCGTGTCCAAACTTTGTTAATTTTTCAAAATTCTTTCAAATTTATTTGTGAAATTCTGAAATCGCAAACATGGGATCATACAAAAATTATGTTAGTTAAATTTCTCCATATGTTAGATAAACACAAAAAAAATATTTTCCGCCGGACTTTCTGATAACGAGAGCGTGACCACTTGAATGGAAAAAGTTAATTTTTGAAACACGTTTTTCAGAGGTTGGGATTTTGGGTATTTTGGTACAAAGTAGTGGGTGTGCTTTTAATTCTCTGATTGTAAGTTAAATCTATTTATACCGTGCCAAAATTTTTTTTGAATATCTCTACTCGCTTAAATTTTATTTAGGTCCAAATGTTAACATTATTTATGAAAAATACACTTAAAATTTAGAATTAAAGTTTTTTAGGTCACGGTGTGAAGAAATTTCACCATATGGGGAGACCGTTGCCCCAAACGCCTTCGGGTTTACTTTATACAATAAGATTCCTTTTGAAAACATTAAAAAAAATTATGTGGGCCAGACAAAAAACAAATTTTATAAGTAAAAATATTTTTTGAAAAAAACAAACAAAATCAAAAAAATGACATTTTGTTAAAGTTCCAACTTGAGATTAATATAACTTTTTATCCAATCTATATATTTATACGATTCCTACAGCAGTGTTACTTAGAATGTTGTAAGGAATTCGATGAATATTAAAAAAAACATTCGTCTTACTTAGTAACATATAATGAAAAATAAGTTACAGATTCCATTTCTCAAAAAGTTGCAAGTTAAATAGATGATGTTTACCGAGAACACCACGGTGGGACGCTGAAGAATGCTGATGAAGGTCGTGGCGGACCAGAAAATGCATTCCATTCTGCCGAGTGTCTAACAAAACTTTTACACTGTTATTCTTCTACAATTATACAATGAATTTAAGCCGAACATGCAAAAAATAGGACGAATATTGAGCCGCTAAGTTAAAATCTGTGCATAATTTTTGTAGGGATTTACAAGGACAATTTATATGTAAAAACTTTTTTCTGTCAAATCATAAATTAATTTTTGGCAATTTTTTTTAAATAATTGCATACCCGAGATGACCAAATTTGTAGGTCTACCCACTCCCCTTCTTGACCAGCTAGGAATCTGTGCTCATTCAAATCAATTCGAAAAAACATCGTCTTTGGCCGGATGAAATTTTTCTTTTTCAAACGGTTCACAAGTTACAGAATTATTTCCATAAAAAAACGCTTTGGAATAACTGTACTTTAAATTAGTGTGTTAATAGTTCTATTATCCTGGCTGTGTTCTCCCTCGAAAAAAATTGTATTTCTGTTTGAAGAAACTTTTTTTAATTAGTTATTTATACCCTAAACCACCATACATAGGGAGAGAAAAAGCAGAATATATTTACATATACCCTAAAACACCCCCCCCCCCCCAGGAAGGTATATCACTCAACAATTTATCAATTTCTATAAAACATGTGCGCAAAGTACAGGTCGCCAATTTAAATATAATTTACTAAATTAAAGTAAATAAATAAATAAATTGATGGCTGTAAGCATATATAAAGCTTTGAAATATATAATAAGCATGAAATTGTCAAGCATTTGCATTTGCATGAAAGAGGAGACATCCATAGTTCCGGGATCATAAGTTAAACTTCATTTCCACTATGACAGTTAGAAATTAAAGATGTATTTTCAAAATATTTCTTTCTGCCATATTCGGCGTTATCTTTCCTACATAATTTTTAATTTTTTTTATTAATGTTAAAAAATATGTTAGATATTTCCAATGTGCATCTATAATTTAGCATAAGTCATTAAATTAAATCACATCAATTTTACTTCATGCAAACAGAAACTATGCCAAAACTGAAACATTGTGAAAGTGTTTTATTATGCTTTTTACTGATCAGCACACTAAACTGAAAATATAATTTTATTATTTTAATCTACACCATATTGCTCAAGTTTACTCTAGCCACTGCAAAATAATTTATAGATTTCCACTTAAATAATTACTTTAAATTTAAAACAAAATTGTGTTTATATAAAATTTTGTTATTAGTATTATTTCTATCTAGCATTTTAAAACTATATATGAAAATAAAGTTTTATTAAACATTTTCACTATAAATATTTTGATAAATTTAAAGAAATATATATATATATATATATATATATATATATATATATATACATATAATTGAAAATAAATATGGCTAATATTTTGCGGCAAATATGCAAATGATTTTATTTTTCTGTAATAATACTTTAGAAATAATTACTAGATGGAAATTATGTTCATTATTTTTTTTTTTTTTTAATAGAGGAAATAAATTAAAGACAATAGTTTCAAATAATTTATTTGAAACTATTTTCTTGAAATTTCTTTCAAATATGTTTTCACTTTCCTTTACCTTTAGTGTTTACTGTAACTTAAATGTTTATTTTTTTATATACTTGGTAGATATTTATATATATGTATGCACCGTCTGCAGTTCTTGTAAATGATACTGTTTATTTATAACACTGGCAATCATTCAACAATTCATTTGAAATCTTTTGTTCAGTACCTTTTCTTCATTTCTTAGTTTGTCATTCAGACCGACTTTTCATTTAAACTGTCTTTTGTGCAGTGAAATTTCATTGGCATTGTATACTTGTGCATTTGACTGACTGAAAGTCTTTTTGCGGATACGAATGTCTTTTTGTAAATTATAAATTTCTCTTTCATCTAGTTTATTTGTGTGGCATTTAAGAATTGAATGTAAAGCAGGAGTGTTATACTTTTGTATTTTAAAAGGACAGAAATAAAAATGCCAAAGGGACCATAATACATCATCAATTAATACCGCTTATTAAACTTTAAAAATAAAAATTCCTTTAGGTAAAATAAAATTAGAATTTTAAAGTGACCTTAATACATCATTAATTAATACAGGTTGTTAAACTTTTAGAATACAGAAAATAAAAATTTCTTTAAGTATTGGATATATTTTACAACATCAAATTATTAATATGAGAAATAATTAACCATTTATAAAATAAAAATAAAAGTATATTAGTGATTTTACATGATGAAAACAGATCTTAAATATCACAAAAAGTAGAAATACAAATTTACTTGCTTTAGTGTAACTTTAAAGAAAACGAGATATTTTTAATAATTTTAAATGTTTATATGATGTAAAAATTAGTGAATAATGTAAAAAATTTCCCAATAATAAAATTGAATTTTTTGCACTATATAAGCAATAATATAAATTCAAACAAAAAACTATTTTACCACAGCTTATTTTTTAGTTAAAGGTGCCAATTTCAAACAATTTAAAAGCTAGTAAAAGCTCTTTAGTTTCTTAATTATATGCAAATCCATTAAAAATTATAATATGAAAGCAAATGTATACAAAATGTAAATGTTGTTTTACATATGTAAATAAATAAAACTTTACATAATATTCATTATTTTCTTCTAGAAATTTGCTTATAATTCTCACTTTTTACATAACGCAAACAATTTTTAAATATAACAGAAAAATTACAAAGTGTTTATATCTCATATGTTTACATTTTTAATAATTTCAGTTATTTATGTACATAGTATTAACTTGTTTACACAATGTAAAATTTTCAACAGTTTAAAATTGTAATACTTTACTTGATGTAGAATATGTAATCTATTCAATTATTTACATAATGTAAACAAATGTATAAAATGTGTAACTGTTAAATTTTTTTATGTATAAATAATTAAATCTTAATTATTTATTATTTTATCTCAGAAATTTTTAATAATTTTAATTTTCTTACATAAAGTAAACAATATGTAAATATTGCTAAAAGTCTAGGACTATTTTACTTTACCGGATTTCTATTTTATTAACTACAAATTTTTAATTTCAATTATTTACCTAATGTAATATTCGTTGTTTAGACAATAAAATAAGAAAAATTTTTATCTCTCAAGTAGCATTAAGAATTTTCTTTTTTTTGTCCCAGAAATAATTTAAACTTTTTACATATGGTAAACATTTCAAAAAATCTACGACAATTTCGCATTATAGATTTTATTTTATAAGCACAGATACCAATTCTTTATCTAATATAATTTTTCAAAATTCTAATGTAAAAAATGCAAAAGATTATAATCTAATATTTCTTTTTATAGATCGACAAATAATTCCCATAATTAATCACCCCCTCTCTCAATTATTGTCAACTATAGAGGAGGTATCATTTTTACCCTTTCAATTTTTGCCACATTTACATAAAGTAAATTCACCGACTATATCTTTTTTTCTAATTTTTATTAAAAATGTTTGTTTATATAAAAAATAAAACTAATTTCCTTGCGCCGATAAAAAGGAATTCAGATGTTTATAGCAATTTGCATGAAGTCGTAAACATGACTTCCTTCTCACTGAATAGGTATCACAAAGAGAACATCTTCCAATGACAAGCCCATATTAAATTCAGTGAAAATTATTCGAATTTGCACTACTCTTGGATTACAAGTTCAGGATCTTATTGACTTCTTTGGATATTTTTTCTTTTGTTTTAGATAGAATGTTTAATAAAATGCGACATGAAAAGATTATAATATTATAACTTTATAAATACTTAAGCTTGTGAGAATAACAATTATAAAAACATAGTTTTGAATAAAGTAAATTCAAACTTATGTATATAAGTAATATAAATTTTAATTTTATTAACAAAATGTACGTAAGGATACCAAAATTAATTTCTACATTTATGACATAAAAAAAATATTATTATACAGAAAAAATTAAAAAAACATTAAATTAGGAGAATATTTGATAGTATAAGTTCAAAAAATGCAATTTGATGAACCCTTTATGAAAGAATTTGATCTACATTATGTTTCTAAATATCTATTTAAATATATTAAAACTAAATTTAGTGTATTACTAAGACTATTCGGTTAATCAAATAATATGCCATTAATCAGATATTAACCGATCAACTTTTAACTTCGAATAATTATTTATCGAATTAACCAATTAATATGAAAACCAAACCTAAATAATTGGATGCTCTAGTATATTATGAGTAGGCAATTTTCCCTTAGTTCTAATTCAATGTAAAACAGCTCTGTATTTGTATAAAATTCAGTCTATTTGTATGTATTTTATCGATTAATTTCCATAATATAATATCTTAAAAACAATTGCTAAAACCAACAATTTCATTTAATAAGTCTTAAAGTAAAGTTGTAAATTTAAATTTGATTTACAAAGTAGAAAATATTGAATAAAAAAATTCCTTAATATTGCAGCTACTGAAGCACTAACAATGTTGTAAATCATAATAAGTGCAACTTAGTAACCAACCAAGATATGAAAAAACACAAACACCAGCAAACATTTTAACATACTGACACCAACACACAATCAAGAAACCGGAAAATAATAAAGTGAGTTTACAAATATGTATGGGTTGGTGTGTTAGTATGAATGTGTATGTGCGTGTTTGCATATGAATATAAAAACATTTCTTGGTAAAATCTTGTGGCAAACAAATTAGAAATGTTACAGTAGCAAGGAAAACATAAATTTTCTTATGGTAATGAAGAATAAACAAGAAACGCAATGAAATCACAATTACTCTTAAACAAACACACATGCACACAAACTTAAATGTTCACAATTATACGGCGATACTATGTATGCAAGGCAGCATTGCAACCTCTTTTATGAGAAATATTTTCAGTTTCAAAACCCTGAACTTTAAGGACATCGAGTGCATTATACTACTACAACTAGTATAATAACAGGGTGATCAATTATTCGACTTTTTGGAGAAACCGGTTTTCGAATATTTCGAATAGTTGAAATTTTGAAAAAAACCGGTTGATATTTTTGAATTTCCGAAAAAATCGCTTAACCGGTTTTTGCAGAAGTAAACATGGCTATCAAAAGACTATATTTCTCTGAAAAACTAAACAAATCTCATACCATTAAAGTTAAAATTTATTAAATATAATTAATTTACCAGTGTTGCCAAGAGGTGAGAAAAAAATAGACAAAAATAAACTGGAAAAATAAGGCCAGAAAAAAGTTTACATTTCTCTTTTAAATGTAAAACTTATTTTTTAGCAGTCTTTTTGTTGACAATTTCGATTCTGCTAAACTTTCTTCTGCGAAAGTTAAAAACATAAACATACATACGAAAACACATACCAACATACACACTAACTAACATACATTTCAACTCTTATGCGTTTTTTTCTTATACAAAACAATTCTAGCAGAATCGAAATTGCAAAAAAAGGACTGCTAAATTATCTACTATAGCAGTAAAATCAAAGCGCAAATTTTTAAATAGAGAAGAACATCAAGCACAACAAAGAAAATAAATACTGTTGCATTGTTGCCAGATGAATTTGGTGGAAAATCGTAAAATTTTGAGAAAAACAATCATCAAATCGACTATTTGAACATCAAAATCGTCAAAATCAAAAGTTTAGCTTTTTACATAAATATTTTCTGTGCTTTATATATATACATTCTGCAAAAATATGTTCCAAACTGGCCAAGATATTTTCAAGAAACGAGTTTCGATTTCCGGAAGTATATAGTGGCAAGATTTGCAAAGAAAATTTAAAAATTATGAACTCAATCGGTCCACTAGTAACCGACCAAAATACATTTTTGGACTTTTCGACGCTTTTATATAAGCTATGGACTTCGTTTTTATATATAAGGGTCACAAATATTTTTTAAGTCCTAAACAACAATAAAAGTTATTGGAAAATATTTTTTTAATTTATTTAATGTCTGATTTTCTTATAGTTTTTGTTTTCATGGGTTCAAAAAAAAAACAACAACAACAAAACTAGAGCATATTTGGTTTTTTTTAACTTTTTGAAGCTCATATGTAAGTTAAAGATTTCGTTCTTTTACAGAAAATTCGAATTTTTCTTTACTCGTCCACTGGAAGAAAATTTAAGAAAATAAATTGTTTGGTAATTTTTGACAGTCAATTTCTTTAATATTAATGTTTAAAGATAAAGTTTGAGAAATATGAATTATATTTTTTATGACAATATCAATAAATTTGATGTAAGGAATGCATAACATAATGCATTGGAAATATCCCTGCCAACATTTTCTATCGAAATTTTAACTAAACTCAAATTGTTTTTAACATTCCAATATGATATCATTTTCTTATCCAAGAAGAGCCACCGTGTGGGAAGAAGTGAGCAGCAGTTCTAATACTTTTTTAATGACACTATTTAGTGCATTCCTTGGGTGTCGAAATACTATTATTTAGAAGTATAAAAAATACATCAAGAAAATAGCGAAATATAATCGCTTTTGTTAATAAATATGTTTTTAATGCAGTTGGAATATTTCTCTTGAATATTTTTAATTATAATTGAGCTAAATGCTGACCTTGTATTCAAACATACTATAATGACTCACTATAGTTTTAAACTAAATTAATAATTCACTATAACTTTAAATTAAATATGAAATATTTAAAGGCACAAATCACTAATTAAAATTTAATAATTATTTTTATTTGAATACATTTTTTATTTAAGACTTAAACAAAATTGGTCACTTTATACGTTATATATTACTAAGCGAAATTATGTCGTGTTTGTTATTTTTCTTTGCTCTGAAATGTAAACAAACTCCCAAGTCAAGTTCTGAGATCAAAATTCGATACTAACTTGTTTTGTTATTGAAAATTTGTGTATTTTCTACTTTTGAACATCCAGGAGTGTCAAATAAAGACACTTTTTAGTGGATGATGGCACAGCCGAATATAGCCCTCTAACTTGGTTTGATGAAGAATTTGTTTTATTTTTGGTTAAATTTCAAATTAAAAAAAATAACAATAATAATAAAAGTTATATTAATTTCACATTATAGGCCTATTATGAAAGTCATGTAATATCTATTAAGTCTGATAATGATCGACGCGTCGACACAGTGGGGCAGAATCGAAATTTTTTGGAAATAAATCTGTAACTTCTGATCGGCCGGTTGCATTTTGATGAAATTTGGTATAGGCGTAGCAGAGAAGTGTAAAATGTTATGTTTGGAAGGAGATACAACAATCCCCCCAGGGGCGGAGCTAAGGGGGCTCAAAGTTAGGTGCCTCTGACATAAAAAATTTTTAATCGCTTACAAAATTTTTGTTTCTCGTCCGATTTCAAATATTTTTATATATTATTGTAGGCCCCGATAAGACCTATAAAAAACATGCTTACATGTCCTATTTATCTCTTATAGTTTTCGAGTTATTTGCATTTGAATTTTTAAGCACCATAATTTTGCATGTTCTTGGTCCAGTTTTTTTAATATATATCCTAGTATTTCCGACCGATTTTATTAGTTTTTTCTTAACTAGTTAAAGAAAAAAATTATCTGTTGAATAAAAAAATTTTAAGTCGATATCTTTACCTAGTCCAAAACTAAACGATTTTGAATTTGAAAATTGCAAAAAAGACGACTTTTTGTGTTTTTATAGCCGAAAAAGTATCTACACTCTTTTTTATCTAAAATAAAATTTTCTTTATCAACATATAATAATTTTGCACTTTTCTAAAAGATAACTTCACAGAGATGACTTTAAGATAAAAAACGAGCCCAATAAATCAATTGGTCTTGGTACATACACACCCTAATTCAACCCATTTTATATGAAAGTTTTGATTTTAGACCATATTTTCTCAAATCCCAAAGCACGAATCGACAAGCGGAATATATTTTAAGAATCTTCAATATGTTGTTAAAAGTTTTAAATCAAAATCTACGGGACTTCGGAAAAATGTGGATTCTATAGCCAAAAATGTAAAAAATCCCATTTTTGGGAATTTTCATTAGTTTATTTGGGAATTCAGGAAAACCCTACCCCTGATTGAAATTTGGTTAACGCGCTTTTATTTATATTAGTAATTCACATTTTCTGCAAATTTCATTAGGATATCTTTATAAACAAATATGTTATTACAATTAAAAAATTTGTATTTTCTCCAAAAAACCCAAATTGGACCATTTGTTTGGTTTATTTCTAAATAGCGAAAGAAATTTTAAAAATATGTATTCCAAATTAAGCTTATCTTTTAGCAAAAAGATTCAAGTCAATGTCATGCCTCATTTCAGAAATATGTGCCTTTAAACTTTTATATTTCCAATTTATTGTATATATGACTATATTTTTACAAACTTCCAACTTTTGTGAATAGTTACTTAGAAAATTATGAACATTTCCGTATATTTTTACTAATATCTATACACAAAATATTTTTATAAAAATAATTAATAAATATTTTTTATTTTTTTATTTTTTATTTATTTCCCAAATTTAAGTAAACCTTTTTCCATTTCTAGGAATTCATATATTTCTATTAAGGAATTTAAAATAACAAAACAAACAAAAAATATATTCCGCTTGTCGATTCGTGCTTTGGGATTTGAGAAAATATCGTCTAAAATCAAAAGTTTCATATAAAATGGGTCGAATTAGGGTAGGTATGTACCATGACCAATTGAGTTATTGGGCTTGTTTTTTATCTTAAAGTCATCTCTGTGAAGTTACCTTTCAGAAAAGTGCAAAATTATTATATGTTGCTAAAGAAAATTTTATTTTAGATAAAAAAGAGTGTAGATACTTTTTCGGCTAAAAAAACACAAAAAGTCGTCTTTTTGCAATTTTCAAATTCAAAATCATTTATTTTTGGACTCGGTAAAGATATCGACTTCAAATTTTTTTATTCAATAGATAATTTTGTTCTTTAACTAGTTAAGAAAAGACTAATAAAATCGGTCGGAAATATTAGGATATATATGAAAAAAACTGGACCAAGAACATGCAAAATTATGGTGCTTAAAAATTCAAACGCAAATAACTCGAAAACTATAAGAGATAAATAGGACATGTAAGCATGTGTTTTATAGGTCTTATTAGGGCCTACGACAATATATAAAAAAAGTTGGTAAGTGATTAAAAATTTTTTATGTCAGAGGTACCTAACTTTAAGCCCCCTTAGCTCCGCTCCTGGGTGGATTGTTATGCCTCCCTTCCAAACGTGTACACTCCTCTGCTACGCCTATACCAAATTTCATGAAAATCCAACCGGCCGATCAGAAGTTACAGATTTATTTCCAAAAAATTTCGATTCTGTTCCAATGTGCGATATCGAATTTTAATTTGAATGAATTTATCAAAAATTTCTTTGGATACTTACTTTTAAAGAAAAGTGTATAGAAAAGACTAAAAAGGTTCTTTTAGAAAAAAAAGATCGTCAAATTTGGGACAAAAGTCGTCAGAATGACGATAAATCGTCAAATCTGGCAACAGTATACTGGTGTGAAATATGTTTTCGACAAAATTGTACGAGCACAACTACATCGTAAGGTGCTGGTTTTAATATTTGACAAACATGTTGAATACTGTTTAAGTATATTGCTATAAACTGCAAACAGACGTTGTTTTTAGTAAACCGCATGAAAATATTGCTGTAGTTTATATTAGTATGGAACACAAAATGTATAACAGTAAATATATTTTTTAGTATGACGTTTGTTAGTAGTTGATATTCATAATAAATGAGAGCTACTATAGTAAAAAAAAATTAAACTTTGGTTTCTAACATTTTTTTCGAGATATTGTAAAAAATTTATAAATAAAATACAGAAAGGATGCTGCAAATTTGCCAATGAAAAATCGACCAAAAAGATTTACATACAAATTTGGGTTACAGTTCATATGAAAAATTATCAAATGTCTTAAAGTGATTTTTCATAATTTTTGAATTTCTTTTTTGATTAATTATTTTGCAAATTTCTGGCCGATTTTTCGGTTTTATAAGATTTTTATTCACAAATAGTTTCTATGGTTAATGAAGTTTATTGAAAAAAATATATAATATTTAATTTTTTGCTTAGGTAAGTTCATAAATTTTATTTTTATTTATATTTTCGATTTTTTGTGCAAGTAAGTATACAAGAAACTATTTTCTTTTTTTGTAAAATACTAAAATTTTAGCCTTTTTAAGTTAATATTAACAATGAAAAAAGGATAGAAAAAAGTTAGAAGCTACGAGTAAAACGAAAATTTTGAGTCTAAATTTATTATTAAAATGGATGAAGGGCAATACAGTATTTTACGAAACAACTTTCAATTAAGGTAAGAAATTAATTATCAAACATTATACCAAGTTTTATAAATTATGTACAGAAACTATTGCTTAATATGGAAACAGTGTATCTTAATTTTTTCGAAATCAATTTTGCAGATAGATCTCTTTCAAATACAACTCGTTAAAAAAATTAATAAACTGATATCACAAATATTGATTAAAAAAAATTAAATACCAAAAATATTTAAATTGTTTGCAAGAATGTTATAGATATTACAAGAGAAAAAATTAAATCCAATGATATGCATATTTCATTCAAGATTATTAATTATTAAAGATTAAGTATTTTGTAAATATGTTTTTTTGAAATAAAATATTATTTTTAAAACCGGTTTTTTGTGTTTAAAATAAACCGATTTATTCAACATTCGAAACATGAACATTTTTAAAAAACCGGCAGTACTTAAAACGATAAAAGCCAGTTTCACAACCGACTCGATCACCCTACATAATAAACCTTGAAATCTAAAATATGCTTCAAGGCAAGAGTTTAATTTAAAATAAGTTTTTCTTTTACACATGATATATTCAATATATTAAATAATAGTCTGAAATTGCTTTTCTTAATTTTAACTAATTAAAATTTCTTTACCCACACACCCTTAGTGCAAATAATTTAAGCACATATTTATTTATATTCATATTCATTTATGCTTTTATCCAAATGCACGTAAAGATAAATAATCACGTATAGATAATTTACTTAGGAAAACACTCAAACATTTCCAAAATACATATTGATTTTATCTATTTGCAAAATTTTAGTGTAGCAAATACTTAGAAAACGTGAAACAAACAAAAATGGCCTAAAAACACACACAGAATCACATACATACATTTTGCGTTTTTCTTTAGGAGTTTATTCAGTGTATTCAGGCTGTTCTTTTCCGCTTTCTTATACAAACACACGCATAGACATGCATGTATACATATACTTATACGTAAAACGTTTTTTAAAGAATATAACACAGATGGAAGTTAAATGCCATAGAAAAAGCTGTTAATATATAAAGTCCGTTGTTTTGAAGCAAACAATAGAGAAAACATGCAAAATAAATATGCAGAAAGGTGTGTAAGGAAGAAACCAAAAAAAAAAAGGTCATTTAGGTATAAACCTAAGAACGCAGTTGATAATTTTCAAGTGTTTGAATATCACTAACGTTGCTTTTGTGTTGTAAATATTAAAGCCACAAAAGAAGTGGAAGTTTAAACTGTAACTAATCTTCTATATTGATTTAAGTCGAATTTCAAGTAGACTACAAAACTATAATTTTATTTGTATATGTGGGCGTTAAAATGATACTGTATAGAGGTCCTTATATTTGAATCGATCCATCAGAAATTTCACTGTGAAATATATACTTAAATAAAACATAGTTATACCAAAACAAAACGTAACAAATGGGCAATAAAAAGCAGACAAACGGTGTCGTTTAAACTGTTTGGAATATTTCACGCATTATAATCCAATAGTAGTAACTCATCATGTGTTACTACTACTTTTCAATTTTCAACAAATTTTTGCGAATTTTCTATCATTTCTCTTTACTGTTACCGACAAAGTTTTGAAAAGAAAAAATCAAGACGGGAATAAAGTAAATTAAGCTTGAAAGTTATCCGAATTCCAGCCTTGTGGTAGTTTAAAAAAAACTACTTTAAAGTTACCGAGAATTTTTCTAAAAAAATATTCAAATAATCTCCCTTCTACCTTTTTATTAAGTTTCCATCGAACAATAGGGACCAATCGCAAAGAATTGGCAATAAATATGTATCTCCTATACTACTGGTCGAACCAAATTGAAATGTATAGGAAAGATAATGTGGAGCAACTAAGATTTCATAACAATTATCCTGAAGTAACCCTGTTATAGCTCAAAATGAGCTACCAGTAGAAAAAATCTACCAACTTAAATATGAAAGAGCTTTAAGCGCTATCCTGTAATCCCAAAATAATGTGTTCGAAATTTTTTTTTTTTTTTTTTGATTATCTCTATTTAAAAAATGGCTATTTTTCACTTTTTTTCTTAAAATTTATTGATAAAAAATATTTTCTTACAATCCAAAATGGTTAAGAAAAAAATTTAGATTTGCAAATGTTGAAATTTTTATCAAAATTTCAAGTGCATCGAGATAATAATGGTTTTAAAGGATGTTATGAGGTTAGTTTTTAATTTTACTACTTTATAATTAATGTTACATATTTATATGGATATCAAATGAATGAAAAAAATTTTGGCATTATACATATAACTTTTTTAAAAATATTCCAAATAAAAGTTGCAAAAAATTCCTTCAAATATTTCATCCTTTAATCTCCTTGAAAGTTTCTAACAAATAATTTCCAAAATAATATATTTTAAAGATGCTAATGACCAAGAATATATGTACAAATTTAGTTTTCAGTTTAGTGAAATGTCGAGCATGCAAAACCAATATAGCCATATTTAAAACCATTGCATTTAAATTTTAAGTAATTGTTACTTTATGTGTAACATGAAAATTGAAACGATGATAAGTTCAGTATTCGATCCATAAGCAGTCATTTTAGTACATAATGGAAAAAAAATGTTAGATCCTATTGAAAATTTGTTTTATAGTACTTATGGTATATTTTAAAATAGTTTCAAAATTTTGTTCCCTTTTTGCCCTCTGGAGTACCAAAATCCCATGGGAAAAATTTTAGAAATATCTTTTCCGTAACAAGATCAAAATTACGAATTTTTTTAAACCTACAAGAAAATCTTATCGCATTAAAAAAATTAACATATTGTATTAACGAATATCTTTTGGAATTTTGCAAATTAGTCTCGAGGAATCTGTGTAGTTCTAAAATTGTACAAGTCTCGCTTTTAGGGTGTAATAAACTAGAAGACATTGTATTTTATATACTATATAAATAAGCAAACATCCTTCATCACAGATAATGATTTAATTATGCTTTTTATATAACTTTTTTTTGTATACATTAAAGTGTACAGAGGTCCTTATATTTGAATCGGTCCATCAGAAATTTCACTGTGAGATATATACTTAAATAAAACATAGTTATACAAAAATCGGCAATAAAAAGCAGGCAAACGGTGTCGTTTCAACTGTTTGGTATCTGTTTCACGCATTATAGTCCAAGAGTAGTAACTCATTACGTGCTCAACTTCTAAAATTTCTTTACAATCAAGCTCCTTTAAGGCTATCTGGTAACCCTAGTCGTAACTCCAGTCATACTTTTCCTCCAATATCTCTTAAACAGAAATATGTACGACAAAAAATTTTTTTTACGAGTAAATTCGGAAACCAAAAAGTCGCCTACCTACCGTATAACATAAAATTTTAAATTACGTTGGCACAAAAAGTTGCAGGTATATAGATTCGTCCAAGCCTAATATAACATTCTTAGTGTAAAAACATAACAATGCCGGCAACGGGACTGTTTGCCTCCTATTGAGAAAAAATAAACATAATAAAAACTTCAGCGAGACGGCAAAACGATTGCCAAAGTTTTGCGTAAAACAAAATTATTATTCTTATTTTTTATTATTTGTTACAGTTATCACTTTTAGTCAATAAATATTATTACATTTCAATTGTTTAATTTAATTTCTTTAAAGAAGTTCCACTTTCTCTCCATGTTCAGTTTTACAAAATATATTTTTTCATAAATGATGTTGGCAAAAAAAATTAAAATAAAATAAATTTTATTTGGACGGCTTGCTGTTCAACGGCAATGAAAAGTCAAATTTGTATGGAACAGCTGTTGCCGTCTTTGGTTGTATTTCATCACTTAATTGTAATTTTCATGTAATTTTCGTATAAAAATAAAAATAGCGCCATCTTGTGGAACTTGATCATACTATATTGAATTGAAATTTCTATTTTTACCTTTCTGATTTTTTTTTTTAATGTCGAATTAATTTTAATTAATTTTTTATTACAATTAAACAGAATAAATTACTTTAATAAATAAGAACTCTTTGAACTCTTTGCTTTTTTTTAAGTGTGGCAAAAAATATGGTCTAATTATTTTTCTAATCTATTAAATAATTGTAAAAAGTGAAACACAAATTGTTTAAATTACAAAAGCATACAATTTCATTTATAGATACTTTATCAAATTTAAGAAAATTTTTTATTTTCAATAAAAACAATATGTGTAACTCTGAGCAAAAGATTATATATGTACAGTGTACACAGAGAAAACAGATTCGCTGGACTACCGAATTTTTCAACAATCGAATTATGTCGGTTCCATAAACTATCATAAAATTCGTTTGCAATTTTCGAATGATATGGTAGTTAGTACAGTTTTTAGAAATAATTCGGTTGAAGTAATTATATTTTACTAGATATGCTCAAATTAAAAATACATATTTTTTAAGAGATATATTTTTTTATCATCCTTTCAATGAAATAATTACAAATTTACAGATTTATTGCCGAATTCATGCATTACTTTGTTATTTTTATTAGTTTAGGAAGGAGATTTTAATTTCACTTCATGCCTATTTTAATAAAAGATAATGGATCAACATCATTCCGTTTGAAAGCAAATTCTTTTGGTTATAGCTGCTCATTTATAAAACGAAAATGCTTCAATTAGTTTAGCAATTGATTTGAAGAATTATTAGACCACTACTGGCCAAATGTGCAGAGTTCAGCAAATATTTCAAAAATATTAATTCTAAATTTAACGTATAAAACTAACTAGTTCTGAAAGTGATATCATGCTAAGTAAAATCATTTTCTTATCTTTTTTCGTGTTTGAACGGGTGTCCAACCTTTAACTAGGTAGGACACCAAATTCTTGTTGGTGTCATTAATATCCTTGGAGTTAGCTTTTCATGAAAATACATGTATGTAATTGATTTTCACAATAGTTCTAAAATAGCCATCGACTCAGTAAAAATCTGTGAATCACAGCATTCCAGCAATGCAACATAGCTGAATATCTATATTCATTTGGGATTCAGCCAATTTCAAAACTACATATTAGAAAACAATATATGTAAGTAGGAATATTTATATATATTGATCAACTCACTTACCTTTTTAATTATGATATCATGGCTTTAGTCAGCTGGTATTCATTATTAAATTTTATTTGTAAAATAACATAAAATAATCAAGTTTGATAAAATTTCCTTTCGAAATGAAAAAATAACTACGTTGTATTTACCGAATTATAAAATATTATTTTAGAAAGTTACAATTGATTGAAACTACTAGCAATACAATTTTAGGTCCGACGATTTAATTTTTCTTACTATTTTACGGTTTTGAATAAAGAAAGTCTGTTTAGCTTTTAAATTGTTAATTATAATAAAATGTTGGTTTAATTAATCTTTATCATTATAACCGTTTTCTAACCAATATTTTTTCTGTGTGTATGTATATTTATTTGAAATATTACATTATAGATTACAACTAGAAGTTTATGTGAGAACACTTTGAACTAAATTAAAAAAAAATAGACATTTTATTCAAAACACAAAAACAAAATATATGTGACTACATGCATTTTGTTGTTGCAAGAATTAGGTTTTTGACAATTGAATCAGGTTTTTTTCCTTCACATATATGGCTATTTATTAATCTACGAGTATTTATTACATTTGAAAAAAAAAATAATAATAATTTCTGTAAATGCGAACGAATGTTTCATTCCACTAAATGTCTTGAAAATAGAGAGGTTGTTGTGTTTTTTTTTTTTTTTTTCTATTCGAAATTATATTTAAAATATCGCTAGGAGCACAACTATGTTGTATGTTTTATTAACGTACGTTGCAGGAGCGTATAAGTCCTATACATACATTCTTTTTTATCATAATTAAACCGTAGACTTATAAAAAATTTAAAAACTGTTGTCAAATATAGTTATTTATTAAATTTAGTAAAATTGAAATAAAAAATTAAAACTGTTGTCAAATATAGTTATTTATTAAATTTAGTAAAATTGAAAAGCAAATGAACTTAAAAATATTTCAAATTGTGATATAATTTCCATCATGTACACAATGTTATGTTTATGTTACAAAGCAGTTGAGAAGAAGATGGTGAGTATGGCTTGTGAATCTTGCAAGAAATAAATATGGGGTTTTTGCAAACATGCTTTTCGCAAATTAAGAATATAAACGAAGAACATTTCTTTTAAGCAACTAGAATGACTCTTGAAAAATTCAATACTCTTTTATGTCTATTAAATAAAAAAAAACTGCAGCGTCATTCAAGAAGAGCTCCAATTTCTCCAGAAATTAATATTGATGTAAATATTAACATAATTATTATAAAACGTAAATATATATAACTAATTTACAATAAGGTACCTATCACAAGGATGTTGTCTTTAGTTTCTAGCTTGGTCCCATAAAATGGGAATTTCAATCATTATGAGACCTGTAAATCTACATGGAATGAACTACATGAAATTTATTTTTCCAAACCGAAATCGGAAAAATTAAGAAAAATTGCAGATGTGTTTGCTACTTTTTTATATTTTTATATTTTAAAATATGCTTACAGAACACCTTTATCACAGATTTTATATAAAAACTGAAATGCTACATTATCTGGAAGCCATCGATGGTAAACATGTTACCATAGTTCGTCCAAAAAATATTGGCTCCTTATTCTACAACTACGAGAACTCTTTTAGTATCATACTTCTTGGAGCTTGTGATTGCAATTACACCTTCGTTTGCATAGATGTGGGAACTTTAAGGATCCAAAGTGACGGTGCACGGTGGCTCAGAAAATAATTTCATTAGCCAAGATTTTTAAAATTTTAATTCCATTCAATAGTAAATATATTTTAACTAAAGTGGCCAAAAACTTAGATCAAAATATTAGTAATTGTGTGTAATTGACATGCTGCTAAAGACTAATATTTTATGTTATTTTATTAAAAAAATGTGATCTTTGTAAATTTGATCAGAAGTAAATTATCATTATTCGTAAACTATTATCGATAATTGGCTACATTTTTCTGTTATGTTGGTAGGATAAGGTCTTTATGAAATGCTACTATGTATCACTGTACCGTTTCCACCTGTTTAAATGTTTTCTCAGGTACTATATTTTTGTCAAATTATAATTTTAGTGGAATAGAACTTTTGAAGGTCAAAAGTGGTCAAACAAATTTCACTACCAGAAGAAAGGCGAAAGTGGCCTCTTTAGCCTCATATATACTTTTTTACCTGTCTTGTTCCGTCTGTATAACACTTTTTCCATTTGAATGAAATTACTCCTAAAACTTTTTCATGAAACACATACTAAAAATCGGTTATGATTTGGTTTTTAAACCTACAGGATCAATAAGAAACAATGACAGGAATAAGGAGTTAAGAAGTTTAGAAAAGAAACATGTTTAGGATGAGTAGACTTAGATGAAGAAGCAAAAGATCTTCTAGAGAACAGAAATAATATAGAACTAAATATTTAATATTTTCCAACCAAATGAATAATAATTATAATTTAATGTTATTGCTATTTAAGTAAAAAAATAATTTAAACATTAAAAAACTTTTAGTTGTTATAAAAAATAAAAATTTTTGTCCTTAATATTATTTGAATAAAACACGAAATAAACATTAAAAAATTCGTAGTTTTTTGTCCAAAAACATCCGAATCTAGTGGAACCGGTTCTTTAAGAACAGGTTCGAATGGAACCTCTTCTAGAATTGATAAACTGGGAACCTGGGTATTATTAAAATCTTTTTTTTATCTGCTTACAACTTTTTTTTTATAAGTAAAGCTGATTTTTCATACTAAATGCTATAAAAAACTGAAAGGTCAACTTTAGCCTTAAATTTCTCAATAACTGCTGAATCGATTTTAATGAAATCAAAACTAGAGAAAAATTCATGAAAATTTCTAAAATATCTCTATTGTTTCAAAAGTAGAGTTTTTGACCGATGAAAAACGATTCTGCGCCACTGTGCGGTGGTTTTTTATCTAAAAATACATTTGGTAAGGCTATTTTAAGAGGAGAGCTGAAATACCAACTCAAGATAATCTTCCAGGTATTTTAGGATTATGTATTAGACAATTTTATTATATTGAAATCCTGTAATATTGTACTATAGATTCAAATACAGTTGCACCGTATTTTTTTTTTTTTTTTTTTTTTTTGTGATAGCGCGTTCCCATCACAGGAAAATCTTATGAAACCATATCCAACAAGAAATTTCATATGAACCTAAATTTAATTGTAAATTGTCTGCTGCTCACATAAAAATTGATTGGAGAGTGCTGCGCAAATCTATTCATGCGTCCCCAAAAAATGTTGACAAAATTATCCTTGCAACTATTGTTTTTTACAATTATTTAATGTTGAATAATGATTCGGTTTTAATAATAATTTAGTTGACCATCAGAAAAATGGTGTATTTGTTCCAGGTGCTTGGAGGAAAAAAAATTTTACCATGAGTTCATGCAAAATTAGCCAATCAAATCGTTCGTCTGCATACGCTTTTGCGGTTAGAGAATTACTAGCTGACTATATATCTTGACGTAATTACTATTATTTATAAATATTTAAATCAAATATAAACGCCTTATTATGTTTATTTTTTACACAAGATAACAGAATACATCATATAAAATAGTACAATTAAAAAAGATAAAGGGTATGTTCACATTTGGCAAAAATTTGATCAAAATTTCGTGACCACTACTTTTATAAAAATATTGTTTGCCGATGTTTGATGTTACAAATGTTTTGTAAGAGAAAACAGAGTCAAACAAAATTCGAAAAAATATCAGCTATGATTAATGATAAGTAAAACATCATTTCCCATTAAAGAAGATAAATTATGAAATATTTTATATATCGTTTACGTCATTTGGTCAAATATTTGACTAGTCTGAACGTGCCTTTAAACTAGTAAAATTTGACGTAGAATTAGTGTGGGAAATTTGTTGTAGGGAAGAGAATTTTGGCACATAAATATATACGCCTTGTAGTCTTATACACGCTTTTAAAAGCATATAATTATACATAAATATATGTCAAAATCTTGCTACCTCCATTATTTTTAACTCAATTTAGTTTACTAAAGCTAATTAAACCTTCCTTTGACGGCGTTTAAAAGTTTCTTTATGAATAACTCCAACTAACTTAGTTTCATAGTATCTAAGTCATCTGCAGATATTATTTTGTTTGCTAAACTCTCAAAGAGCATTAAAGTTGAGTTTTTTTTCCAATGGTGTAGAAGCAATTTCATTTATTTTTCTACAGCATACGCACTTTTAATTTCATCATCATGAGCTTTTTTGCTAGGCTTTGTTTTTAATGGTGTTGAGTAACTTGACGAATTTGGTATGCTGAAACTGGGAGATTCGTTGACAATTGTTGGAGAATTATCTGATTCATAAAAAGAATCTTCTACCAGCTCTGTTAAAGTATCTTCATCAATACGATATATTTCTGTTCCAGTAGTTCTAAAGAAAATGCTTTTAAAACGTATTATCTGTGCAATGCAGAAACACAAGTTTTTACTGTTTGTAAATTTGTAATGAGTGTGTACATTAATTGCTATTTAATTAGCTGAGACAAAAACCAATAGCTCCATAATAGAGTTAGTAGTTCGATAGTTAGTACACACTTGCATATTATGCATAGCAATATATATATTACTAAAAACATGCGGTCATTCACGTTATTGGGAAATAACAATTAACAATCTTATATGTTATTCTATGTCTAAATCCCGGAAAGGGCATTGGAACGACTTTCTAAAATCATTTTTTGGTATAGAATATTTACAAAAAAAGCAGAGTTTCATGTTATAAAGTGAATAATTTCATCAAATTAAAGTGAAATATTTATTTTTTTAATTAATTGTTTTCCCGGCCTAATCGTAAAATTTTATTTATATTATGTTATTGGGCAGCATCACTTTCTTCGTTTGATCATTGTAGCCTTTATTAAGCATAACATTTTCAATCGAAGCAAAGCTCAGGTTCTTGAATTAGTTTTTCTTGCAACTAGTGCTAATTGATTCTTAAAAGAATTCATTTCAGAAAAAAAAGAAAAATATATATATCTTTACTTTTGTCTTTAATTTGGGGATGTCTTTTCATTTTTAAATAGTTTTATGCTTTTACTGGAATTTTTATTTAAACTTCTTAATAATATTTACATTAAAAAATTGTGTATTCAAGAATCTCTTCGCAACCCGCGACGAATATCCTTAAGGAGACCTTGTGGGTCGCGGACCCCCATTTAAGAAACGTTGTATTATAGAGTATATTATATAAGCATTCTTGCTTCCTTACCTCTTCCATAAGCCTCTCATTAAAATTAGTTTACATTATTTATTTGTTTAACAAAAAAAAATATTATCTTTTTAAAAATTTCTGTATTTTAAATAGCAAATAATGAATTTTTAATTTTAAAATGACATATACGATCATAGTTTCCATACATATACGATCATAGTTTTCATAGATCTATTAGAGCGTAGTACATTCATACGCTTCAACGTATGCGCTGGTTGTTGTGTGTTTTTCAATAAAAATGTATAAGTTCTAATTTAACAACTTATCTACGTAGTACGCTTCTACGTTCATACGACTCAAATGTGTTCCTAACATATATTGATTTTGGAAAGAGCTTTCATTTGAATCGAATTACACAATAATCTCCCAGCAAATTAATTCGAGAATAGTTTTACATAGTACGAGTCGGTCAAAGCTTTCATACGCGTTTAGAGAAATAAATAGTTAATTTACAAAAAAAAAAAACTGAAAAATTAAAAAACAAAACCTACATATTTTATTAAAAAATGTATTTTAATAATTATTTTCCTGAAATGGTTTAAAACATTTTTTTTTTTTTTTAATTACGTAGGATCTATACGAGAGATTTTTCTATCATCACAAACGTCAAATTCTTATCATGATAAGAATTTATCACGTGTAGACCAAATTTTTTTATATTATTGCAGCGTTATGATATAATTGTTAGAGCTGAAGCGAAGATAAATTTGTTTTGCTATCAAACGCCATTTTAATTGTCACTTATTTGTTGCTGTTTTTTTTTTTAAGAAGAAACACATAGAATCATGGAAATCTCAATTAATTAAATATTTGGATCAAAAATAAAACAAAAGACCATTAAATTGAAAAAAAAGAAAGATTACTTTCCTTTATTTTGACAACATACCTCGACAAAAAAAAGTGATTTATTATAACAAATTTTATCTACGTGTTCCCATATATGCCGATATAAACTAAAAACTTGCAGTAGCTCTGCCGACGTTTTGTTACTTGTTATAATAGAAAAATCTCTACACGTTAATATCTCATAACAACAAAATAGTTATTCCTAAAAAATTCTATTAATGTTATGTGAGTTGTATTGTAACTTTTTCAATAATATATGTTTATTTCACAATTGTTCATTTGAAACAATATTTTATTTTGATTTTTGTCTATGTGCAAAGTTCGTATCAGAAGAAAACTTTTAAAATTTTTGAAATTCCTCTTATATCGTTTATAAACAGTGAAACACAAATAATTTCTCTATGCCAACCTGAATCTTCACGATGATATAATTACTTCCGTCCGTACGTCCGACACAGATTACTACTGTCGACAAAATTTAAAAAAAAAATACAAAATTAATCAAACATTTATTTCATATTAATTTAACCATAGATGTAAAGGGAGCAAAAAATTTTTATTCCATTAAAATTTAATTTTTCATCCAAAATGTCTTGAATGTAATCAGTAGAAAAATTTTAATGCAGGTTGTATTATTTTTAAGTTTATGACAGAAAACATAATAGTTATAGATGCGAAAATTATGTTAAAACAAATTTAATTTCAAATGTATTACATTTCTTTTACATTTTAGAATAGTAGTACTGATTGGAATTTGGCAATATTTACCCACAATATTCTATCGCCAGGGACAGGAAGTTCATGCATTTAAAAAGTGTGTTTTAGGAGCTTAAAAATACATGAAAAATTTTAAAATATGTCATAAAAACACATAAAATATACACTCATTTCCAAACTTTTATTAAAAGAAAAAAACATTTAAGGGCGTGTGTGAAACGGTAGAAAAGTTCTACGATAAAAATATTTTTCTATTGTGAGAATAATTTTCATTTCTGCTGTTTGAAATGGAAACTGAAAAATATTGACAAATTTAAATTTTATTATTAAAAACTCAAAAATAAATGTTTGAAGATTGAATATGAAAAATTTTAACGAAAGTTATGTGTTTGAAATGTTAAAAGATTTTAAAATATATGTTATTTTTCAAATATTTTGTTCAATTGAAATTTTTCTATAAATTTTAAAACTTAAAAAATTTATATTCATTTTTCAAAATTTTTACTAGCCCTATGAGCTAGTAAAATTTTATTCACCTCATAACTATTAAAAATTTACTAACGAGCATACTTTTCTACTATTTCACACAGGAACTAAATTAAAAATAAATATGCAGCAAATACTTTAGACAGCTTTTGTACATAGAAATTTAGCCTTCGATATCAACAGATATGATGGTTGAATTTTTAGATGATGTGGAAAGAGTTTATTGTTTTTTCGTTTGAACCTAAAATTGCAACTTAATGATAGATCGATTTTTCTAAAGTGATATTAGGGGTAGCTCTATACAGCTTATTGTGCTCTTAGATAAATAAATAATCTTATGATGACGTACCTTTTACAATTGTAAAGGTCCTTCTGTGATGGTTAGTTTTGGATAAATAGCTTACCATATATTAATGGTATCCATGATATTTTTAATATTTTAAAACATTTTCTAAAAATTTTGAAATGTAGACTTAATTTGTTTTATCAAAAGTCTACAGAATTATTTTTTTCTGCACAAAAAATAATTTTAAATTGGAATATTGTACTAAATATGATACAAAAATATGCAAAAACATGCGTTTTCAATAAAATATGCATAAATATGTATTAACAAATCGATGCCATTTTAAAACAAATTCTCTAATTAGCAAAGATATTTAGTTTACTCTGTTCTAGGAGTAAAGGCAAAAAACATGCATTTGCATGAACTTCCTGTCTTTGATTATCACAATACATTATTCACAAAAATTGAAAAAAGATCAGCTCATATTCTAGAATTTCTTACAGTGCTATAATCCGATTCATCTAGTGTGATTTACACGATAATGAAATTTAATTAAGCCAAATTATATCTGACTACCAATACTAATTTAAGATTTAATGGTTTTAAGTTGATATTCCGGAAAAATCAAGAGGTGTGATCAAGTATGTACCGATCTAAACAAGTTTGCAATCGTAAATTTCCTTGTTGTTTTGTTTGGCAGTACCAAAGCAGAGTTTGTTGACCATAATTAGACGCCAGAAGAATGGAATACATATTTTCTGTGCCGCTACACGGGGTATCATATCCATTTAGGTTTTGTTGAAACCTAAACACGATCCTTTCGAAATCTGATAATTATTTATACATAAAATAAACTTATTTGCGCAAATTTGTATCTGCATATTTTAAATTACTATTTTAAATGCAATTTATTATCAAGTATGGATCCACCACTGTGCAATTTGTTTTTTTGAAAAATATTCAATCGTTAAAAATCATTTTTATTTAGTTTTCAAATAATTTTCAGGCAAAAAAGGAATTAAAATTAAAAATTATTTTTAAGTAAAATAAACCTAAAGCCAATTAATGATGTTGTGATAATTCGTGATCACTTCTGTTTCGCACAAAATATCGAAAAATATTTTTGAAATTTTTTAAACAATAATCGATTTTAATGGATTTTATATGAATATAAACCAAATTTCGTCTTACAAAAATAAAAAAATAAAAAAAAAAATTCCTATAATAATAAGAATTTTTTATATCTTGTTAAACACACGTAGTTTTTGATAAAATAAACTAAATATGCAAAAACTTATCCTAACAAAAATAGATTTTATTGTAGAAATTTTAATAATTTTATATTTTTATAAAAAAAAAAATGTGTATAGAAATTTCCATAAAAAACTGAAATAGTCATAATTGATAAACTCAAAATTTCCTCCCTAAAGCACAATTTTCATGTGAAATATCATTAAACATAATCAAGAAAGTTAACTCCTTGAGTCATCATTAACAATTCCATATTCGTCACAAACATTATGACCAAATCATTATTCCTACAACTTTTGGCTGCTGGCTACCAAGCTGGGAAAAACTGAAGACCATTAAACAGTTATGTTGTTGTAACAATTGCATATATCATTTTGTATGTACCTATAAGTATGAGTAACTAAATACAACATGAAGCACGTAAACCTCTAGTTGAATTGCAACTAAAACAATTTCCGTGATTCACTTTTGGTTGTCGCTTCTTTCCTGCCAACTAAGCTTGAGGTTCTCTATTTTCGTCTTCCTTGCTGTTGCTTTTCTCATACACATGCTCACAACCTTCCATATACGTACATAAATACACCAAACATTCACATAAATTTGTATATTTTATTTTCATTCGCACTAAAAACCATTTATAAGCCGTGGCATTGCCATGCTATATAATAACATCTACAGCAGGTGTCATTGAGTGCCACATTTTACGTTTAGTTGTTAGAATTTGTTCCTATCGTCTGTTTTTTGGTGTTGCTAGTTTTTTTTTTTTTTTTTTTTTTTTTTTTTTGTTTTATTTTCTAATGTTCGCAAGTATTGCAAGTACATGGCTGTCGTTAGTTTCATTATGTGCATTTAGTTGGTTTATTTTTCTAGTATAATTTTTATATTTTTTTTCGGATTTTCTTCTTTGTTTGGGTGTGTATTTTTATATTATTCACATACATTTTCAACAAATATTTTAAACTCTTTCATTTTATTATTCACGCATAACATGTATTTAAAGCAGAATTGTAAAAGACTGTTAAATACATAGAAAATTTTATCAATATTTATTGGCTTTTATTGCCTTCATTAAAATGTGTTTCTTCGAAATATAGACCAACGATCTAAAAATGGACATTAAAAGAAATTACAGGAGCCGAAGAAAATACTCTAAGATGAAAAATATATGTAAATTAAACATTAAAAATATTGTTACGCATTTGTTGTTTTCAAAAACGATGGTTTGTATGTAAATAATAAATAATAAAACGTCTGTACAATTTGCTTTTAAATCCAAATACAGCTATTTATTTACGTTTTAAAAACACGCACGTTATATTACACAACTGAACTGCGCACAACTTACAGCACTATAGCAACTTTACGACTCAAAGCTAAATTTACTATTGACTGACTTAACCAACAATTACTCTCTACAATTTTCTAGTAATATCAAAAACCATTTAACAGCTTATTTAGTACAAGCTTTTTACTAATCCATAAGCAAGCTAACAAAAAGCTTTTTTATCATTATATTAAGTAGAAATTTCTTAGATAATTAAGATAAATCAAAATTAAAATACTTAAATAAACAGACGTTACAAACTGGAAACTTCTAATACGTTGCAAACTACAAAATTCTAAACTCGTTATTTTTAATTTATAAAACTAACTAACTTTTCCGTGTGCTCTTCGCTATCCCATTTGATTCGATAGTTATATTTTCCTTATATGGGACTACTACTCCTCCTGCACCTATCCGCCCTATTCAAAATTTGATATGAAAATTACTCCTACAACTTTTTAAGACTTTTACTGTAATGCTCCTTTAGATATGTGAAAATTAATATTTTCTATGTATGGGGACTACCTCTCCCCCTGGATCTACCCATCCTATTTTAATTTTATCAATGCGATATGATAAGCTAGAGGCTCGCACGAAGTTTGAGGGCTCCCACTATAATAATTCCTCAGATATATCATAATGAATATTTTCTTTATATGGGGGTACCACTCCCCTTGCTCCGATCGAAAAATAAAATATCATATTTCAATTTAGGGACGCACAGGATGATGCTGTGAAAATTTAAAGCAAATCTGTTCAGCAAATCGTTTGAGAATTTTAAAAAAGTGGGCGTAAAGTGTGAGCGTAGCATCCGTTCAAGATCCAGCATAACCTATAACATTCTACATTATAAGCAGCATCTGTGTGTCAAATTTCAAAGTTCATTGATAACGCGAATAACTAACTTACACTTCATTTTTATAACATATTTAAGGATTTTCGTAACAATATATAAATTTCACAAATAGATTGTATACTTTTAAATTACTTGCCCCGTCTCAAAATCTCACTATTATTCAACACATGTCTTTAACATGTATGTTGTTGTAGATTTGTACGTTCCTTCATTCATTTGCTACTACCAGAATATTGTTCGACAAAATTAAAGAAAAAAAAAAGCTAAAACATTCCCACACACATACATATACTATTAAATATACTTGTATGTATGAATAAGTGTGTAAGAATGAAATGTTGGCACAGGACATTGTTGCATAAAACTCCAATACGGAAATTGTGGTTTACACAAAGTTACAATTGCAAATGGCATACTAACCTTTTATTCTCTGCACAACTTACACACGCTTACTTTTGCATATTTAATAATATGCTTGTATGTATTTGTATAAAAGAGTGATAATAAATATGAGTGTGTTAGTGGTAGTGGTAGGGCTGCGAACAAATGTTATGGTTAAAGAATAGTTTTACATATTTCTTGTGCAACAAAATCCACACTCAAAATTAAAACAACAAAAGTAAATTCATTAAAAAAGTTTTGTTTTCTTTTGCTTTCATTTTCTTAACATAAAATAAATTTTATATTCTAATGAATGAACATTAATTTAGAAAAATACCAGTTTTTTACCCATACATACACATATATAAGGCTTAAATGTCATAACTCTTATAAAGTAAAATTTTCTATAACTTTATAACTTTTACAAGTAAAAGAGCATAGTAAACTTTTATAAGTATTCCATTATTAGTTCATATTGACATACATAACTAAACAATGCAAATAATAATTTTATTGTCAATATATTGAACAAATAATGCATGTAATGAGCATGTAATGAAAAATTATTATTTTACTTTTTAATGTGTGTGATAAGGTGTAAAAGAGCAAAAACAAAATGTAATTATATGTTCTTGGTTATATTCAAATACACATACTGCATGTATATTTACATATCCCTATAAATATATAATGACAAAGAACAAAAGGGATTCTTTGAAAAAGACATGCTATTGAAAAAAAATTGCATAGACAATTGCATACTTTTAAGGCTTTATTATACCCTTTACCACCACTAGTGGTGAAAAAGTGTATACAAAGTTTGTTGTTCCATGTGTAAAATAAAAAAGATAATTATTTAAGACCCCATAATATAAATATATTCTTGGACCATATGAAATTCTGAGTCAATTAAACCATGTCCGTTTGTCCACCTATCTTTCCATCTGTGGAAATCATTCTCACGTCCAAACTACAAGCTCGAATTAAATGAAATTGATACAGATTGTTTGTTGTTTTCCTAAGCAGTTTATTATTTAAAATCAACAAAATTGGTTTAGCACAAAAAAGTTATAGAACTATATGTGGAAAAAACTCTACGACTCACGATTTTTCATTAAAATTTTAAAATTTAATTAATAAATTTTAAATTGATCATTTTAAAGAGTGACTATTTACTTCACATAACTACAAAAAATACCTAAATCGGACTAATATGAGAATAGTTATAGGCCAAAATATGAAAATTTTTATGATTTTACCACAAAAACATTATGTAACAACATTTGTTTATTAGAGTGCCTGCGTGTGTACGTTCGTTTCAATAACCAACAGGAAAATATGTTAATGCTTCGTCCCTACAGGCCTTTGTGAATACCTCCACACTTCTCCGACAAAATTTTAAATACATTCCACTTTGCCTTTGCTACTACACTAGCAAAGCTCAAAGTCACTTAGTTTTATTTTAAGTGCATTATTTTAATTGTAGTCCGCATGTCTTTTTTAAATTCAGACTATTTTGTAATAGCATTGCAAATAGAGAGCTTCTTTCTGGAAGGGAGTAGGGAAGGCCTTGCTTCTAATGACATGCCGTCTAAAAAAGTAATAGTGTTGGAATGCGAGTAGCATGTCTCTTTAGCCCTTACTTTCTCGGCTGTGTATGAATGTTAACACACACAGAGGCATATAATTATCCCAGCAGGAAAATATGTTAATGCTTCATCCCATACCTGCACGCCTTTGTGAATGACACCACACCTCTCCTCCTTAGATGCGATATAGATTTTATTCATTTTCTCATTACCGACAGAAATATTTTTAATTGCGAAACTAGCAAAGCTCAAAATCACTTATTCTTATTTTAAGTGTCGTTAATGAAGGTAGTCCGTAGTCCTTTTTTAAATTCAGACACTTTTGTACTAGCATTGCAAATAAGAGAGCATATTTATTTATTTATGAGTCCTTACCTTCTCGCTTCTATTTGAAAGGGAGAAGAGAAGGCCTTGCCTCCAATGACACGCCATGTAAAAAAAATTATGTTGGAATGTGAATCCTAAATGTAGCAATTTAGAATGTCTCTTTAGCTCTTCTTTTTCCGGCTGGGTATGTTGTGTTTGATCGCGGTGTGTTCAATTTAAATGCAATTATAGCAACATTTGTAACTAAACTTAATGTTTATGGATTGATGTGTTTCATACTTTAAACATGTATAGAAGAGAATGGAGATATTTGCTAAAGTCTATTTAATTACTAGAAATTGTTTCTGGGGTAAATTTTATAAATATCAATTAAATTTTAATTTTATTTTTTTTAGCAGGTTTATATATATATATATATATATATATATGTCTTTCATTTACTTTGTTGTAGTCTTCTCCGCTTTTAGAGGTTATAAATTTCACATATGGTGATATGAAGATTTGTTATAGTAATTTTTTGTAGTTCTTAATTAATTTAGATAAATATTTTTAAATTGCATATAAAAAATATTACTTAAAATTTTTTTTCAATTTTAACAAAATATTTACAAAAGTCGTAATATCAACTTCATAAACGAAGAAAAATTTGGTTTGAAGAACATTTTATCCTTTATATATTTTTGCTTTAAGTAAACGATTAAACATTTTTACTTAATGGCTTTATTTTAAAGCAAAAAATGAAAAATTGTCATGTAATAGTTTTTGCTTCTGATTAAAAAAATTAAATAAAATAACAAGTATGGCTACTGCCTTTTGCATTTTAGGTAACGATACATACCTTTTATGTAATATTTATCCATATTTTTCCATAGTACAATCTGTGAGAATAGGCTTGAATTTCCTTTTCTTTCAAATTTAAAACTATACTTTTTTCCAGCAAAGAGGTTATAATATAACAATTGTATTTTTTAAATGCGTTAATAATTTAAAACTTAGCTGGATGTTATTTTAACAAACAAATGTTTCTAAAATATTTCAAATTAAACATGAAAAATATTTCTTTCTAAACTATTTTTAAAACTGAAATTTTGCATACATAAATGATAGATTGATATATTTTTTACATCAGCTTAAAAGAAAATTTGGCATTCATCATTTATTGTTCATCATATTTCGTGGAACATAATAGCTGTTCTTATTCCATTTTATTGCGGCACAATTGCGTACAAATATTTTCTTTAATATAGTGTGTATTTAATATTTTACTTTTTTGAACAAACACGTCTAAGTTTTAAGCTATTTTATGAAAATTGACATTTTTTAAATGAATACTATCTTAATAACAATGGAAGAAATACAAGACAAAATGAATATGAAAAATTTAACTTTGTACTTTATAATCCCTTGAAAATTTTTAAATTTTTAAAATTTAATTTTTTTGCATAGAATACAACTAGAAGTTTATGTGAGAGGCACTTCGAACTAAATTAAAAAAAATACTAATTTTTTTCAAAACATAAAAACAAAATACATGTGACTACATGTATTTCATTGTTGCATGAATTAGGTTTTTGACAATTGAATCCGGTTTTTTTCTTTCACATAAATATCTACTTACTAATCTAATAATATTTCATAACAATTATTTGAGAAATATGCTATTTATTGAAGGAAATTTTTCAAAAATTTTCTTAGGTTTGAATCGATGTTTATTGGGTACTAAGAGTATTTAATTTAGAGAGTACAAAAATGTTAAAGTAGCTAAAATATTAAAAGATTTTTTTATAAAAATACATCAGTTCGCAGATGAAGGTAAAAGATATAAATATGTTTTACAAATTTTATGCTTTGTAAATTGTTTGATTGATATATAACCAGTCAGACGTAGGAACGGACATCAATAAATCGAATCAAAAAATTACTCTGAGGATAAGATTATTTTCATTTATCAAAAATTTTCTATCAAAAGAAAACTTATCGAAAAATTTCTATAGAAAATTTTAATTTCAAACTTATATAATACTAGATTTTCATCCAAAAAATCGGTTATTGGTGAAAAATATAAGTGAGTACAGGTTTTTGTTCTTCATTTAGTTTTCATCTAAAAAACCAATTTTTATTGAGAAATCTTTACTATATAGTTTCCTTATGACCTGAAATTTAAGTTGTTTACTTAATACAAATATATTTTTGATGATCACAGATTTGTTTTCTATTTTATCTGAAAACTTTGTCTTTTTATAAAAAGAAATAAAATATAAAAAAAATCAAAAATGTTCATTATTTAAATAGATTATTGCATATTATTGTTCGAAATAATATAAGGTCACCGAAAATTTCGTTATAATATCCCAACTAACAAATTTGTTACTTCAGTAGTGCGATTCAGTAACTAGTTTTAACGATAAACGAATCGTTAAAAACAATAAACAACAAAATTACCGAATTCGTTATTCTCTATCATTTTTAACGATATTTGTTTGCGTCAACTTAACCTAGTGTTTACATTAGGCAGTTTTTTATCAAAACAAACGTCAAAATCAGTGCGAATATATACAAGGTAACTTTAGTTAAATAGCTGATTATTATTTTGGTTGTTACAGTTGTTAAACTGCATATATAAAAAACAATAATTAATACGCTATATTGTTGTTTTTGTGCAACTGTTGCCACCTTCCACAAATTCGCGTTAAGTTTGACCTTTGTCTTGATAAAAAATTCTCTAATGTAGACACTATGTAAAGACAAAAATTTTTGTGTTGTTAATATATTGACAAAAATTAGAAAAAAGTCAACCCAATGATTCAGTCGTGGTTTTGTGGTTATAGTCTGTGCTTCCATGGTTATAGACCGTACTTCTATGTTTGCGAATCTTCTTTTAGGAGTAGTGGTCATTTTGAAGAAATATCAAAGAGATAATTTAATCAGTCACCGTCTTAAAACTGTTAAAAAAATTTCAATTTGTCTTAAATTTGTTTGTTTTTTCTTTTTTATTTGGTTTTCAACCTTACTTTTATTTCGGCATTTCCTTGTGAAGAGCTGCCACACGAAATAATAGTTATATGCAATCGTTTAAAAGTACTTAGTTAATTACACAATCGTTACTGCAAACAACAAATGCTATTGACAAGTTTTACGATTGTCGAATCTTTAAAAGTTACTGAATCACACTACAGGTATATTGGCAAAAGTTTTTTAAAAAATCCAAATTTTTACAATTATGTTTTATAAATTTCAAAAAACGAGGGATATTTTTCTATAAAATTAAGAGAGATACAACTCAAAACCTTTATTCGAACCAAGAATGTACTAGTACTATACTCCTGTGGATGTTAAAAAAAATTTATAGAATTAGTAAAGCATTATATTTTATAGAGCCCTTTCTAAATAAAAAAAAAAAATAAAAAATACAGTGGATTAGTGGAGGATGTTTAATATTCGGCATAGCCGAATATAGCATTCTCACTTGCTTAAATAAAAATTTAGCATTTAAATTTCAGAAATGGAGACATTAATTTATTCATTTATTCCTATATCATAGGTGAAACTAAATTTCGTCCACTTTTCGCATACTTTCAATCACCAAACAATTTGTAATATAATCTAAAGAAATATTAATTATAATCATAATAAACATTTGCATTATAATGAGGCAAATAATAAATAAACTTTGCACAGAATACTCAAAATATTCAGAACTTCTAATCACCTCTAAACTCTTTCAAACACACCAATTAATATGCAGTAATTTACCAGTAATGTAAAACAAAATAAGACATTTTGTGGTTTTTGCAAAAACGGTAAGTGTTAAACTGAAAATCTTATAAGCGTACAAGTACTTTACACTCTATTCCATTGTTAGTAGTAATAAGATTTAGTTAAGTTTATATTTTTGTAGTATTAGTGTTGCTACTACTGATGATACTGCTACAATTTGTTATTGTGCAACATTTAATACTCGATATAAACTAATGTTTGTTGTAAGTTGTTTTAAGAATGTAAATATAATACTTAAATGCACACACACTTACAGAGACACAGTTTGGAACATTCTACCGATATTACTATATTCCCAAAACATACAGTAAAGAGCAGCAACAAAAATGCAGAACAAACTTTAAATCTATAAAACAAGATGACAGCCAGCCATACACAAAACTAATTAAGTTTTGTAATCTTTTTTTTTTTTTTTTGGTTGTATATTTAGTATAATTTTGTTGTTTTTACTGTTGCTTATGTATCCAGTGTTGCAGAATCGAAATTTTCTGGAAATAAATCTGAATCAATTTTGAAAAATCTTAGTCCAGTTTCTTAAATATGTAGCCAAATATTTTCATCCGATTTTGTAAATTTCTTTCTATTAGTTATAGAAAAGTCTAATTTGAAGTCGATATTTCCTCCGAGTCCAAAAATAGATGATATTGAAATTGATATTTGTTTGTGTTTTTTTTTTTTCAAAAAGTGTCTACACTCTTCTTTCTCTAAAATAAAATTTTCTGTTAGAACATATAAAATTTTAAGCCTTTTCTTCACGGAATAGGGCTCATTACAGATCCTCCCAAATTTAACCTATTTTCTAACGAAATTTTAATTTTAACCTCAATGTTCTAAAATCCAAATTCTGATTCTACAAAAAGAATGCAGTTTCGGAATCACCGATATATTATAAAAAGTTCGCAAGCGTGATTCACCGGACTTAGCACAAATGTGCTCTTTATAGGCTAAATTCAAAACAATATTTTTGCTATTTTCGCCAATTTTTTTGGGAATTATGTGATTCCTTTTACAAAACTCTTAAATGATAAAGTCTACAATCACCGAAAATTTCGTTAAAATATCTTAACTAACAAATATTTATAGTTTTGTGAAAAACTAGTATTTTACAAACACTTCACTTTAATTCCGAAAAACTAAAAAAATAAAAATCTAAAAAAATCGTTTTTTTTTAACTAAATTCTTAATTATATCCAAAAAGATAGAAGTCAATATCGGTTATAGAACCACAACCACGCCTCTTTAAATTTTAATAAGTCACGAAAATGTCCAAAAATATTGTACTATTAAAATGCTAAAAAGTCAAAACTAAATAAATAATTTGTTCCCGTAATTAATGTTCGAAGGGGTGTTTGTGTTGAAATACTCAAAAAGTGTAATTTTTCGTGAGATATTAAATTTTGAAGTAGCCTAGTTTTGGTTCTATAAAAGATATTTACTTCTATCTTTTTGTATTTAATTAAGAAATATGTCAGCTATACAACATAATTTATTTAAAAAAATCGAGTTGATGGCTTTTCTGATTTTTGGAATTAAAGTAAAATTTTGTACAAAATAGGTTTTTCGAGAAACTATAACTATTTTATCCGTAATAAAATTTTTGTTAATTTAGATATCTTAACGAAATTTTCGAAATTTGTAGACTTTATCATTTAATGTCATAAAGTGTAAAAATAAATTTAAGATTTTTATAAAAACAGTCTCACAATTCTCAAAAAACCACCGAAAATCCCAAAAATGAGTTTTTTTGAATTTTGCCAATAAAGTCCACATTTGTTGTGAGTCCGGTAAATTACGTTTGTGAACTTTTAAGAATACATTGAGTATTTTGGAAACGCATTTTGTTTGCAGATTCAAGCATTGGGACTTTAGAACTTATAAGCTAGAGTCAAAATAAACCGAATTCGGGAGGGTCTATACTAAGCACTATTGAGAGATTGGGCTCTTTTTAAATTTTTAAATCATCTACGTGATGACACTTTTCGGAAAAGTTAAAAAAAAAATATAATATCTTAAAGAAAATTTTATTTTAGAGAAAAAGTAATGTAGACACTTTTCCGGTCAAAAAAAAACTCATAATATCATAATTTTAGCAATTTTCAAATTCAAAATATTTATTTTTGGACTTGGAAATTATATCGACTAAGAATTTCTGCTCAGTTTCAAATGATAATAACTTGAAAACTATAGGGGATAAATAGCACATGCAATTATGTTTTTTATAGGCTTTAAGAAGATGTAAAAATATTTGAGGTCGAATAAGATGCAAAAATTTGACAAGTGGTTAATTAATTTTCTATGTCGGAGGTTTCCTATATCCTCCTGAGCAGTCTGTGGGGCCCTCCTTCCAAACTTTAAATTACACACTCCTTAGCTGCGCCTATGTAAATTACGCAAATCCAACCAGACGATAAGAAGTCACAGATTTGTTAAAAAAAAATCGATTCTGTCCCACTGTGCAAATGTAATAAGGAGTGATATTTTGGTAGATTAAATAAGAGCATAATTTTTGTTTTCTTATTATTACATTTTTTTTTCTTCATCTGTAAGTTTTCTTTCATCGATTTTATGATACAAATTTTTCTATTTATGAAAAAAGCTTTTATTAATTTTTTTCATTTTTTGGCCACAAATAGAAAAGGACTGTTTAAGCAATTCGTTATTAAAATTTAACATTTTTTTCTCTTTTCAAGCAACGACATTTAATGTTACTTTTTATAGGCAGCAGCTGGTTTCTATTCAAACAAATTATTTAAAATTCGTAAAAAAAAATTCGAAACTTAAACTCACAAATTCATGATTTTTTTAATTTACATTAATCCATTATATACAAAAATTGGTGTTTTATGAATAAATGAAATATGATAAAAATATTGAAAATATATATATATATATATATATATATATATATATATATATATATATATATATATATATATATATATATATATCTATATATATAAAAGAAAGTGATGTTAGTTACTATTGTTATAACTCAAGAACGACTAGACCGATTTTGATGATTCTCACCAATTCGGACCGGTCACCGGCCAGAAAAGGATAATACGAAAAAAAATTCGCGAAAAATCCGCGATAAAAAAAAACTCTTTTTTGTCATAATTTCTTTGCCTTAATAATCATTAAAAATATTTTTTTTAATACAAATTACTGTTTCTGTTTCTATCGAAACGCTTACTTTTTTGTGCAATTTGTTTTCTGGTGGTGGTGTAGAATTCTATTTCCAAACGGTAAGTTCCAAGTAAAGCTCATCATTTAGTGAGGTTGTGATATTTAAAACCATTTGTTGTATTTTTGGCATTCGTTATTAAGTGTTATTCACAATGCCGCGACCCCGGAGATCTAATATTTCGCGTCGAACACGTAATGCAAGTACTTATCGTAATATCGTCAATCAATTGAATATATATGAACGAGAAATCGCACGAGAACAACCCCGTATTAGTTTGGCCCGACTTCGTACATCACAAACGCAGGAAGAAAGGCAGGCGAGAAATGAAACGGCTCGGTTAGCAATGAGAAATCGTCGAGCAAATGTAGCAATTCAACAACTTTAAAATTTTTAATCAACGCATAAGAAGAATTGCTTCAAGTTCTGATTTGAATCAAGCAGCGTTCCATTACAACTGCAATTTCGACTACAGCTCTCATCATTCCGTTCAAAAAAAAGACATTGTCTATCCGCTAACCTTAAGATGAAGTAATAAATGAATATAAATTCAAATTTGCCTTAAATACATGCGTATATTTTTTGATTGAGCCCACATCTACATCATATTTAAATTCTTCTGTAAAAAACACTTTATAATAGGTATTCCTTAGATTTTTATTTAAAGGTCGTAAATTTCGTTAAAATATCAATTTAAATCGTTCAGTAATACAACACTAATGTTTGCTTAGGGCCAGCAACGCGGCTCGGGTCAGCTTCTACATCATATTTAAATTCTTCTGTAAAAAACACTTTATAATAGGTATTCCTTAGATTTTTATTTAAAGGTCGTAAATTTCGTTAAAATATCAATTTAAATCGTTCAGTAATACAACACTAATGTTTGCTTAGGGCCAGCAACGCGGCTCGGGTCAGCTTCTACATCATATTTAAATTCTTCTGTAAAAAACACTTTATAATAGGTATTCCTTAGATTTTTATTTAAAGGTCGTAAATTTCGTTAAAATATCAATTTAAATCGTTCAGTAATACAACACTAATGTTTGCTTAGGGCCAGCAACGCGGCTCGGGTCAGCTAGTATATATATATATTTAGTGCTTAATATTTATTTACTTTCCTTTTTCAATACTTTTATCATATTTAATTTATTCATAAAACACCAATTTTTGAAAAACCACAAATAAATGTAAATACTCAAAGGGTTTCATCCAAGGCAAATTCAAACAGGTGACCTCACTTAATCAGATGATTATTTTATTATTATTATTATTATTATTATTATTATTATTATTATTATTATTATTATTGTTATTATTATTATAATAACCTCAAATTATAACCTCAAATTATAACTGTTTCATTTCTGTTGCTTTTTACCAAGACAATCCTTTTGTGTGTCCACGAATATTTGGATCTTTAGTTTACTTCTGTATATGAGAAAATAGTTTTGTTCTAAAAAACATTCATTTTTATTTAATTTAAGTTTTCTTTATATAATTTGTAAATATACGAGTAGAAACAAAATTGTTTATAAAGTAAATAGATGCGAAAGAAATGTTTATAAAATAGTAGTGGTAAACTCGTACGAAAAGGATTCAAATAAATAATAAAATATGTTTTCTTTTTCAGTAGATTTTTTCTCTTTTGAAAATTTATCTTTAATTAACATTATGAATATTATTTATGAGAGTAGGTACATTCAGCGTTATCACTGAGAATTTTTAAAAAATGTCTAAAATAGGAGGTTTCCCAAAAAAGTTACCAAAAAGAGGATTTGTTTTTGTTTTTTTTTTTTTTTTAAAGGGTCAATTGCTTCATTACCTAAAAGACTGCTTAAAATTTGTTTATTTGTTAAAAACAAAAATACTGTATTTAGAAAAAATAAATTTTATTATTGCAAAAATAAGGGTTTATTCATAAAAATAGTTAACATAAAATTCTTTATCTGTGAATTAAACTTCTGTACTTTTGTACGAGGCTTTCGTGGGACTCAAGTTTTACTAATCCCCGCAAAGTGACTCAGAATTATTTTTCATCGGCCAAAACTCCGTAACTTTTGAATCAGTAGAGATATAATAACATTTTTCTCTTTTGATGGAGAGATATTTTTTTGATTCTTTCTCCAGTTTTAATTTAATTAAAGTCGGTTCAGCAATTATTGCGAAATTTAAGGCTCAATTTGAATTTTTTAGTTTTTTTTTTATAGCATTTAGTATGAAAATTGTAAAAAGTTATAAGCAGATAAAAAAACATATTAATACGAGTAATACCCGGGATAATTTTGTGAACAGGTTCCCAATTTATCAATTCTAGAACAGGTTCCACTAGAATCGGTAGTTTTTGTATATAGATAATATTAAGGACAAAAACTTTTATTTTTTATAATAATTAAAAATTTTTTAATGTTTATTTTATTTTTAATTAAATAACAATAAAAGAAAATTATAATTATTATTCATTCGGTTGGAAAATAGCCCGAAAATATTTCATATTTAGTTCTATATTATTTCTTTCTTCTAGCAGCCCTTTTGTTTTTCATCTAAGTCCCGTTATTTTACTTTCCTTTGACTTCGAACACTAGATATGAGCGGATATGACGTTGCCAGTAATATATTAAATAGATCTTCATTTTCAGAATTTCGTGATATTTTTCTGTTATTGTGATCTCTATAAGATCTGTAATCTTTATTTCTTTTTTCCTGGGCTTCCTCCAAGTGGTACTAAATGATGCTTAGTGATATCTTCTCCATGATAAAGAATTTTATGAACTGTTCCAAACATATTATGTAAATTCGTGCAGTTTCCTTTGCATAATATCCTAATTTTCTAGCATCAATTTGTTCATTGCACACAAGTATATCGATAATTGTTTTAAATCTTGAAATAAGATTTATATCAACACCTGTTATTTCAGATACTCATTCGGGATCTGAAAAGGACCTTCTTGCTGCGTTCCCATTATTCGTATTGGCTTATCCTTGTTTTGGTTGATCTATAATCAAGCGATATTTGAGAAATGGGTCCTGAGCATGTTTCTTTTTTTTAAACTCCTTAACTCGTTATTAGTGTCGTTGTTTCTTATTTATCCTGTAGATTTAAAATCCAAATCATAACTGACTTTTAATATGTGTTCCATGAATCGTATTCTTGTATGTAGTGGTGATAATCTAAATTTATATGCATCAGTATGATTTTTCCTTGACTTGGTTTAAGTGGCTTGATGTGGTTTCACATATAATGCAGCTGGATGAAGCCTTGTTTCAGTCAAAGCCTGGCCTACTTATCCATCTATCATCGTCAGCACTAATTCGTAGTTTTCTTCAATTGTCTAGCCGTTAATTTCTAATTCGAATGGCTGTAGTGTTGCAATTTGAACTCTACTATTACTGACTTCTTTTTTAATGGCATCATGAGTTTCATTTTTAAATTCAAAATTATTTGGTCTGCAGTATTTCGTTCAAAATGCTGTTTGATTTTTCCAAAAATTCTTTGTTTGCATCCACCGAGTCTTCAAAATTCTTTATCAATCGCAATGGTACAAATGACACCTTGAATATATCTGTGTCTGAGGTATTTTCACATATATATTGTTTGTATTGTTTTTATCCAGAAGAACCATCACATTCCCATTTGCAAAGAGAGTTAACTTGCAGTTTCCATATTTCTTCAAATCATTTCCTTTAAATGATAGTAGCAAGCATTAAGCTGTATTATTAAGTAGATCTTAAAGTTGTACCTCTGCCGAAAGCGGTATGACTGTAATAGTGTCCCTTGGTGGCAAACAGTCTTTCTTATCAGCAGTTATATGATGATATGACAGTTAGAGATTTGAGCCGTTTTCAATCGCATATGCAATCTAAGCTTAATATACATATTGCTTTTTTTTAACTTTAAATCCAAAAATAATGCTAATGCCTCTTCATATGAGAACTATTTTTCATCGCTTGGCGTTAAAACACTTTTAAAAGTCTGTTTTGTTCTCACGTTAAAAACTTTTTGAATGATATCGACTCTTGCGAGTTGTTTCTGTGATTGAAATTAATATAGCAAAGTTTCCTGAATATTTTCACATTCGATTTCTTCATTGATATCCATAAGTTGTCGAGTGATTTTGGTGGTCTCCCAAGATTGTTTTGGTTTTTACTTTCTAAAGATATCTTGACGGTAACTTTAACCAGTTTTCAAAGCTTATAAAACCTTTGTTTGCTCTATCCAACTTTTTTTGTAGCGCTTTGTTAAGTTTTTGACGAAATCAATTATTTCACTTTTTAAGTCCAATTATATTTGGGTGCTGCCTGAATATAAGTTTACCTTTCTTTGCACATAACTTAGAACGTTTTCCCGCTTTTTGTTTTTAAAGCACTCTTCGGAACAATATTTATAGCTGCAGCTCTCCATGTTTTATAAAGATATTAAAATTTGATTGTTATTGCTTAGATACATTATATCAACTGAGTTTATACTCATACTACTCGCTTTTATCCTTTTGTTACATTACATTATACTATGTTCCTATATTGCATAAATAATTACAATAAAAAGTAATAAAAAAAACTAAAAAGGGCTAAAAGTAGGTAAAATACGCCAAAAAACTTACTAAAAAACTAATTATTATATAATATAATTAAGGTATCTCACACAACTTATAGGGCTTGATGTATTTATATTTTTGTCATATGAACAGGTAAAATAAAAATAGAAAACAAAATGGGAGTAGTTTCATTCAAATGCAAGAAATGTTCTACAGACGGGTCCAGACAGGTACAAAAGTAAATATGGGGTTAAAGAGGACACTTTCGCTTTTCTTTTCTTTGAATAAAATATAGTACCCGAGAAAACATACAATAACACAGCAAGTAGAAACGGTACAGTGACATATCATACCATTTCTTAAACACTATTATCCTACCAACATAAAAAATGTAGGCAATTATTGGTAATAGTTTGCGAGTAATGATAATTTACTTCTGATCAAATTTACAAAAATCATAAATTATTTGTGTTTAACAGCATGCCACGCCCACAATTACCAATATTTTGATTTAATTTTTTTATACATCTTAGTTTAAATATGTATGCTATTAAAAAATTGAAACTTTTGGCCAATGAAATTAAATTCTGACCCACCATGCGTTGTTAACTTACTAAATTCTAACCCAAAGTAAAAACCTAACTGTAGACAAAATCATTAGTTTGTGTGAAGGGAATGTCATTTTATAAATGCTTTAACACTTGCTTAAGATTTGATAAATTAACAGCCCTATGATGTTTTATTTTAGATTGTGAAATATATTGTTACATTTTTAAAACATTTTTTGAAGATAAAATTTTTAGATATGGAAAATGTTTTTTTACTTATCGTAAAAAACATTTTCCATATCGTTATATTGAATTTTGTTTGATGCTGTTTTCTCTTACGAAACATTTGCAAGATTTATGTAAAACTAGTGATCACACAATTTTGATCAAATATTTGCCAAATGTGAACATTAGCTTTAGTTAAAATTATTTTTTAATATTACTTGAATATCATTTGCTTAGTTAAAAATTCGAATTTTAACAAAAATTTTACTTGGATCATTTAAAGAACACTCGATAATACGAATTATGCGGTAATCCGAACGGTACTCGTATAACCCAAATTTCCATTCCATAACTCTAAAATCCGAATTAAGTAATAAAAACTGTCTTCTTATTAAATTGTTAATATAACTTTGAAAATACAAGAAGAAATAATATAATTATTATGCTAGAGGTTATTCTAGTTGAATTCCTTCATTTTTAATTAACGTTTCTTCCAAAAAATTTTCGATAAAAAGAGTTTGTACTCTTTTTTTAGAAAAAAAACTTAAAATATGAAATGTTAAAATTTTAACTTTATACTCTAACTTTTTTTAACTTTATACTCTAAGTGTTTTACATATTAAAAAAGAATATATTTTAATAGCTTTTTTTTTATCAAAATTCGATCCGGATTGGGATCTGCAATAAATATCCAGATGAGTTTAGTTTTTAATAATAAATGATATTTTATAAATCAAATTTTCGGTTAAAAAAAGATTTTAGTTCGTCAAAATGTTAACCTATATAATAGTATAATTCAAATAACACATACTTTGATACCTTATGATAAAATTAGAATTTTGAAAAATCCACTCATAAATTTTGTTTAATTTCTAAAGAATCAAGTTCAGAATTTGTTTTTATTATTTTCTTTACTGTTGTTTGTGCTTTGGCCTTGAAAATAAATAATATATCTCTTTTTTTACAAATACCAATATATATATATATATATATATATATATATATATATATATATTTATATCTTGTTATATATATTGTACTTATCGTTTGTTGCACATATTGCCGGCAAATCTCTTCTATATGCCGAAATTTGCTTCCCTCCATCAAACTCCTAGGTGGAACCGTGGAACGGATTAAAAAGATTATATGTAAGAATAAAAAAATTCCTAATTTGAATAAAAGAAGGAAAGTTTTCATAAAAATCATTAAAATTTTCAAGAAAATTTACAATTTTCAAAAAAGATATAAATAAAAAGAAAATGGACAGAAGAGGGATTATTCGCCATTGTATGTGTTGGCTCTTATTTAAGTACTTTCTAGTCCAACTCTACTTTTATAAATTTCTTAAATGATCAAAAACTCATGGCGTCAAAGTTCTATATTTAAAGGATCATCAATAAAAGTATATCAATAACAGATTTGCCTCTATAGCGAATGATCCTTCATCTACCCTACTTAATGAAAAAAAGTACCAAATTACAAAAAGTTCCAATTCTCAAAAATAGAACAATTCTTAAAAAATTTTAAAAATAATAATGAAGAATAAAAAAGTGCCACAGTTAAAAATAATTAGTAAAATTATAGTCATTTTTCAATTAACACAGTTAGTTGTTTCATTTTACTCAGAATTAATTAACATTTTCAAGCAAAAATAAAATAAATAGTAAAAATTAAATTCAAGTAGGATTTTTTCTCATTTAAATTTTTAACTCAATCCATCATCTATTTTATTTAATACATTTTTTAATTGGAATATTTATTCCGCTTTTAATTTTTTTACATTTTGGTGAGAGGTGCAAGTTTAAACAAATTCTAATTGAATGAATTACTTTGGTGATTGGTGAACTTTTTCTGTGTATATGAGACATTTACTTATGTAGGTTTTTATATTAATACTGATTTTAGATACTGAGCCTAATATGGAGGCTATGGTCAACTATGAAACAAAACTTATAACTTTGTGTCTTTATACTTTATAATTGTGTCAAAAATTATCTTGATACTAAAATTTATATGGGCGCTATGGAATGATCTTCGTGAAATTTGGCATTTGTCAGCTTTGTGTTTATATAAAAGTAATATGTATCAAAATTTTATTAAAATATTAACATATATAAGATATATTCGAGCGTTAAAGCCTTATCCTACAAGAATATTTATATGGAGGCTAGGTGAAATTTTGGACCGTTTATAGCCTATTTCAATAGGCCCAAATAAAAACTTATATCAAATTTTATTTACAAAACTTATATAGGCAGAAAATCGATCGACCAAACAAATGGACGAACACTGCTAAATCGACTCGGTAAATAATTCTGAGTCAATTTATATAGTTGAAAGTACAAGCATTTTTTCTGAACATTACAAACATTACAGCCAGGATAAACTTCCCAACCGAATACGATGGTATGGGTACAAAATTTGGTTTTTGTTATTTATTAATTATTCACTAATTCCAATAATTGTAATTTTAACCGAGCGGAGTAACAAAGACCATATGCTCATTGTAGAGAAAAGGGACCAGCCGCACTATCGAGAATTGAACCCGCAACCACTACCTTACTCACTACCATCCAATACTTCAAGTTCTTAACCATATACCCCTACAATCAGATTATACTAAACATTTTTCTTAAATCTTTTACCACAAACAAAACTCAAATTATTTTTATACATATACTAAAGCAAAATTACTCATTAAGCTTAATACACACCAAAAAGTCATACAACAAAATTAACTTAATAAGATACTAAACTTCAAAGAAAAAACATGAAAATCATAATCGCTAAATATGCACGAGTTTTACAGAAAAAACTCAACAAAAGTTTGTTGTCTTTGTGATGACAAACTACAACTCAATAATAACAATAATATGATGATGCTGATAAACTAAAAAGCAGCCAATTTCTAAGAAAATCTGATGAAAAAGAAGCAAAGAAGTTAGAAAAGAAATCTTTTTTTTTTTCCACCCAACAACATAAAGTAATCATGTCATATCAACATAACTCTACAAACACTCACGTTCTAAATGAATTATAAGAAAAAATTTGCAGCTGTTCATACAAAACGAGACATAAGGTTTTGTGTCTACCACAAATCCTAATGTTTCCCCTACCTTTCTAGGGAAAAAAGAAAAATACAAGCTGTAATTTATCATGAAAAGTTGGTAAAATAAAAGTTTGTCAAATTTCAGCATATTTATACATACATCTTTATACCTTTTACATATAACACGCACCTACGCACACTTACATAAACATTTATACAACTTGGTTGTTTCCAACAAACACACACGGGGTGAAAATTTCATATGCAGTATAAATAAACATGGCTGCATTTCCGTTTTGCTTTGATGTTATTATTATACATATTATACATACACACTCACACTTTCACCTACATATGTGTGTTTATACCTGTTATTGATGTGGCTATATGTGGATGTATACGTACATATATGTGCGTGTGTTTCTTTCATTCGTTTAGTAATGTTTAATGTTTTTAGTTGAATATGAAAAACTTCATCTTCCTCTGCTTTGAACCATAAAAACCAACAAAATATTATGATGAAAAATATTATATATGAGTGAATGTTTTATCTCCGCTGTAGCATAAATAATCTTACACCTTGTTTTTGAAAGTTTAAAGACAAAGTATGACATAAAAACTAACTTTGTGACAAATTTACTAATTTCCGGTTTAACATGTTGCAATAGCTTTATTAGCAATAATAATATTAGTAATGTAGAAAACAAAAACATTTTTGCAGTTTTAGTTTGTTTTTTAGGGGTCTATAAAATGAGGAAAAATAAATATCTAAATTATAAGTTTTTTGCTAGATACGGATATAGACAAAAACACAAAATTTTTTTAATTAAACTAAAATTTTTTCAGACTTTTTTTCTTTTTGACACATTGACATCGCTTTCTCAAAATTTCAAAAATTTACTTATTCTCATTATAATTGATCACATTCATAATTCTTGTGAATAACTATCACCACATGTAAAAAGACTGACAATATTATCATTACTAGCTGAGTTACACAGAAAAATTATTACTATTATTATTAATTAATAATTTTTCGCAATTCTTAAATAATATAAAAGATATCAGGTGCATATTTTTTAACATGATACAATCAAATAGAGGTAGAGTTATTCCCTCTTTTCGTCACCATACTAGCCTTCTGACATTTGAGCGATTTATTATTATTATTATTATTATTATTATCATTATTATTATTATTATTATTTGTACTACCATATCTTCTTTAAAAAATCCGAGTTTTTTTTAATTTAATTTTAAACGAATTATATTTTTAAGCAATTGATACATTAATTGAAACAAAAGAAAAAAAATATTTCAATTTTAGGTTAATGATTATAATAATAAAGTAATAAGTTTCTCAAAAAGCCTCTATATGTGAACATAGCATAAGGTAACAAAAAGATCAAAATCCCATTAATAATACTTTAAATAAAAGTTTTAAGATATATTTGCTATAATTTAATAGGTTAGCGAAAGAAATATATATCAGACAAAATTTTTTGTTAAAACAAATTGCACAATTTTGATAAAAATTTCCTAAATATATTTTCCTTTGTTGTAATGTGGCAACAATTTATTCGTTTGTTTATAAAAAAGAATATTTCAAAAAATCTTTTATACTACAAAAAAATTTCAATTCCCTGAAAGAGAACTAGTTTCCTTATTTCATAGTTCTACATATAGTTTTATTTAATATTATAGTTTTGAACTATTCTCGGAATAAACTATGAAAAAAGTATTCAGAAACTTCTTGGTTCACTTAATAATATTTTAAAGAAGATTTTATAATGTTATCATGTTTGAGATTACGAAAATACATTTTTGTCTATAAATTCTACAAACTTCGTAATTTTTTAGGGCGCCCTTGATTTTAGTACAAATCTTAACAAAACCTCGCTATTGAGAAAATTTTGATAATTTTTACGCCGGTTTGGATGTAGCCAAGCAAAATGCGTTTAGATAAAAGCTGAGACCAAAAGTAATTATTATTTGTGTAACTATGGATCAAAAAATTAATATGAAGGTTATTAGTTAAAAATATACTGAGTACTCTATACACGCAGAGAAAAAATATGGTTATGGTGACTATAATCTAAGAGCAACATATTATAAGAGCAGCATATTATAATTATAATTATTATGATTTTATTTTATCAAATATTTGTCCGGTTTTATAATTTTATGATTTGACTTAATATTATTATGAACATATGTTATCATATTATGTCCGATTTTATAATATAAAAGTGTGTTTTTATCGTTTTATGCTTCGAATTTATCTTATTATAATTACATTTTATCAAATTATAGCACATTTTTTTCTAGTTTGATCCCATTTTATCATACTATAATCTCCTTAAAATATAATGTTTTCATTTTATAATATTATTATCTCATTTTTTCATATTACAATTTGATTGTATTTTATTATACCCCCATTTTATTATAACATGATTAAATATCATATGCTTCATATACTAATTTTTTTTTAAATAAAACAAATTAATTTGAAATTATTTTTTTATTAAGTGTATTACATATTTTCCAAAATAATAGAAAAAGTTCTTTATTAGATATATTAGAATTAATTTATATTTTTATAATTTACACATTAATGAGAATTAGTAGTAATTTATATTATTTACATAAAAATATTTACATATAAAATTATTTCAGTAATTTTGCATTTTCTTTTGAAATACAATAAATTTAGATTTAATGACAACCGAAAAATAAACATACTCGGAAGCATGTTATATATTATTTTAATTTTTAATGTAGTATATAATGCCACTTTCAGGTTTTATATTTTACCATTTTTATTTGCATTTAAATAGTCTTATTTAATTTTTTCTTAAATATTCACTATTTTATCACGAATTTTTAATAAATACATAAACACAAAAAAAAATGATTGCTTATATACTATACAAAAATTTGTATCCAATAGTTGTAGAGAAAAAATATTTTTTAGAAGCAAACATTCAATAGTTGTGGAAAAAAATAGTCTAAAGCAAACATTCTGACTTTGAGGAAAACATAATATTTATAAAAACAAACACTTAAGAGTTGTACAAAACAAAATATAAAAAAAATATTGGCTACAATTAATGATTGTAGAAATAACTAAACTTTCGCATGTTTATAAATTGTTGTTTCCATAAATATATTATTTTTGCTGTCAACCATATTAAAATTTTGATTGAGGGTAATAAAGATTTATTTATTAAATATAAAGAGAAATAGTTTTATCATGAACACAGTAATAAAACATAACTACATGAACATTATATTATTATGGTAACCATGCCACAACCATGTTTTTTCTCTGCGGTAGCATTTCTGATTTTTATTTTATGAATTTCAAATATCAATTATTGATAATTTTTTAAATAAAACTCAAGTTGTGATTTTTATTTTCTCTCACAAAAAAATAAAAATCAGTCTATGAGTTTTATTCTTTCAAACAAGAAATAAAAATTATAAAATGCTTTTTAATTTTTTGTGGCATAAAATAAAAGTGTTTTGCATTTATCCACATTATTGTAATTGATAAGTAATATATAATGTGTGTATGTGCTAATTAATCCATATGGATCACTTATTTGTTAAAAGGTCTAAACTTTGGAATGAAAAGTAGCGCATAAATGATCCGTAGTCAAATGGATCATGTGTTAACTCAGAATTAAATCTGTCACTTCAAATTAACTTCCATGTCGTTTATGCAAAAATATTTTAAAATATTCATTAGACTTTTCTAAATCATTGCATGCCAAATCTTATCAAGATATCACAGAAATCGTATATTGGTAAAAGTTGATTAAAAAAAACCTCGCCTTCATATTAATAAAAAATTATTGTGGAAGTCTCCCCCATCGGGAGAGATTGTGCATCACAGGCGATACATCTAAGCAATAAGAAATCAATACGCCTGGAAGAATAATAGGCAATATTGCTAGATAATCACCTAGGTGAAAAAAAAAGATATTGCCAGATAATCTTCTGGAGGAAGTAATAAATATATAGAAAAATGATCACTAAATAAATCTTTAAATAAACTTTTACATCTTGTAAAGCATGCATATATTTTTATTTTATTTTTTTTAATAAACAACTGAAAAATTGTGTCTGATAAATAAAAGTATTGTATTAATTTCTTCCAGATGATATCAATGGAATATCATCAATTTATTACGGGTGTGATAACCACTAAAGTATTCAATTATTTCGGTATTCATATTAATCGCTTAATTCGACAAATAATTATTCGAGATTAAAAGTTGATCGGTTAATAACCGATTAACAGAAAATTGTTCGATTAATCGAGTATTCAAAATAATTCACTAATTATAGTATTTAATCAGTTAAAAAAGTTATTAGAATCATAATATAAACCAAACTCGTTCAAATCGGACTATTTCATTTAACACTCTTTAAAGCCTGCTGGTGATTTTTTTGTCATAAATATCAAAATTAATACCGGTATTATCACTTTCATTTTGTTGATAAAATTAATTTAGAAACACATGAGCCTCTTTTATATTTTTGTAATTATGATATGATAATTTACAGTAAACCATAATGACGTACTCAAATTTAAAGTTACTTTATTCTAAAGTATGTTTCTTGAATAATAACAAAGGTCAACACTGATTCTGCGGCATGTGATTTCTCAGTCAATTCGAATGCACGTTATTATAAAGTACTAAGCCTAAAAACCACATGTTTTGAATTAACTATGGCTTTCACCATAAATCGCTATTTGCAAAATTATAGAATTTGCACAGTATATTGAAGTATATTTCGAGAACGACTTGTCCGATTTGGTTGAGTAAAATATAAAAAATTCAAATTAAAATTGCCTTCAAGATATACTGACATTATTTTCAAAACAAAACAAAAATCATAAAAATTCTAAAATGCCAAAAATATAAATTTGTATTCTTTGATCATAAAGATTGAACATAAAGATTTGATCATTAAGATTATTGCAAATAAAACAAGATATATTTCGTTCAAATCGATGCATAAATTTTGATTTTATTCACAAATTAGTGAAGATATGTCATTTACAAATTACACAAAAATATAAAAACAAAAGAATTAAGAATCACAAAACAAGTTTTATTTATTTATTTTGTTTTTTATTAATACTTTTGTGTAATTTATAAATGAGATAGATATCTTTACTAATTTGTGAATAAAATCAAAATGTATGCATTGATTTAAATGAATGAATGATTTATAGGTTTAGTACTTTATAATAACATATATCCGAATTGGCTGAGATATTCCGTGCCGCAGTAAAAATTTTTAATTTTGCCAACCTGTGTAAGTAATTTCTATTGTCAGAAATCTAAGTAATTATATTTTATTAAACGTTCTGCATAGCATATATTTTTAAAAGAGGTAGTTCACATGATGTTGCTAAAATACGCTTTTTTCTAAATATAACTCCAAAAAAAAACTAAATATCGGTTAATTAGTTATTCCACACAAATTAATCGGTTTATTCGTTATTCGAAAGTTGACAATTTTTAATTATTTAAACAGGTATTGGATCAAAATTAATCGGATAACCGAATGACGATTCATCGATTGGATATCCTAATAATCACCTTACCGAAAAAGGCAATATTTTGAGGATATAAATATTAAAAAGAAAATAAAATTTCATATATTTTTTATTTATTGCCTAATTTTCTTTAAACTGATAAAAATACAATAAGTATTAGAAAAATATTGCTTTGATGATTTTCGTCCAAATAATATATTTTTTCTAGGAAGATGTTTTCCAAATGTTTGTTAATGGTTTAACATACATATATATAGGAAGGAATATTGTATGTTTATAGCACTTAAAACTTCCTCCAAAATGGACAGTGCTAACGAAACCCATATTGCAGTCAAAGAGATTGTCTTGAGACAGACGAACAGAGGGGTGAAATTGCGAAAAATGGCGATTAATTGAAAATTAATATTTTGAAAAAATAACTGATTCTAGATAAAAATAGAAAAAATGGTACATCATTACCTCCGTGTATTGAGTCGTGAAAGTCATAGATTTTTTGCAATTTTTAATCACAGTGTTAAAAACTGAATATTTAGGTTTATCAATTTTATATTTTAGCTTTTTTTTTCATAAAAAGTACTTTTTTTACAGTGGAGTTGTCAAGCATAGATATTTTGAAAAATATTTACGTACTTTTAGTTAAAGTTAATGTTATAGAAATATTTTTAATATTTTGTTTAAAAATCTGTCAAGAAAACGATTATTTTTTACTTTTATATAGAATTTCAAAAAGTTTTTAGATGAATTTGCTTGAAAAAAATAATTTCGTATTTTAATGTAATATATGTGTAGAATAAAATGCGTCTTGAAAGAAAAAAAATATTTTCAAAAAATTCCAAAGAAAATATGTTTGTTTTCTGAATAAAAACAAAATAGAATGGAATGTATACTTAAAATTAAAGTAGATTTAACTTATTTATTTGCTTTATTAGAATTGGAGAAAAATATTGAAATGAATAAGAAAGTTTCAGTCAGCCAAGTCTTGCTTATTAAACTACTTTAATACGTTAAAAAAAATTGACTTAGAGTTGACGTGACAGGTCCTTATATGGAAGTTATAGTTAATTGTGGACCAATTCTTGTGAAATTTGATTGTAAGATTTGTGCCTTAATAAAATTTATTTGTACTAAATTTCATATTTATGCTCACATTAATATAGGAAATATGCCCATAAAAGTAATTTTCGGGAGAGAGGAAGCTCTCGTCATTTATGCAACGAACATTATGAAATTTAGTGGTATATTTTTGTGTAGAAAAAACTTTGCTGTTATGAATTTTATAATAAGGACTTTTATAAACGTTTGACCTATTTCCGTAGAAATTTTTATATGGGGGCTCAGTGAAATAACGGTTTGATTATGACCAATTTTAATATACTATATTTTTGGCCAAAGACAAAATCATTTAGAAATTTTATTAAGTTATCCTAAAAACGGTGATCTACATATTAAGAGAAATGTTGGTTTATTGATGCACGGATACTCGAACAGACAGATATGATTAGTTTAACATGGGTACCTGCCTTGACGGACCAACCCCACAGTGGTCTTAGCACCGCGTGAAGAATGATGCGCCAGCTAACGCCCCCATATGCTGTTACAGATACAGGTTGCAATTCTAATAATTCGCTTTCTGGACAAACCATTTCCCCTTACTTAGGGGATTGGAGATACCCTTTCCTGATCAACCTTGTGATTGCATTACTGTGCTTGCAGACAACACATGAAATCATAAGCCACCCCATAAAGGGCCTCACCAATAACCAGCCAAATATATTGAGGTTGGGGTGGCCTCACCGTCCTTGGTACTGCTTGTCACCTACTTTTAAGTCCTAGGTAAGACCTCGAACTTTCGTTCTTTCAGCTTTAGAACCCAGAAAATTCTAGGGTACTGACTCCAAACCTATTTCCTGTCAATCGTCACAAAAGACAAAGGTGCAATCTTAGGCTTAGAAAGACAGGAATTTTGCTCTACCAGGTATTAGCTGTACATCAAAGATGAGGTCTTATCCCAGAAGAGATTTTATAATTTCATTGGCAGAAAAGAATATAAAAAATAATGAGTTTACTTTTTAATCTATAAAAAATCATCTCTGATTATAAAATATTTAAATATACTAAGAAAAAATACTAACAAAAACCCATACAAGTTTATATGGTAACACTAATTACCTTTAAGACAAATCAGTCTAAAGATTTATTTCTTAATTTAAAACTCAAATTTTATTTATATAATAAAGAGTTTAACGTAACGCATTTAAATGCAATACAAACTATAAAATTAGTCCTTCATATTATAACAAAAAGTTTAAAAAATCTATATTCCAATTAATGTGTAAAATAATGAAGTAATATGGCAATATTCACACAGATTTTACACAAAAATTTTAACCTTATAAAAACACAACACAAGTAAAAGCGAATGTTTTTAAATCTTATTACAACAACAATATATTGTGCTCACTTTTGTTTATATATGTTTTCTCGTGGTTCTATGTTTATTGCTGCTTCAAATACAAATTTTTCTGCTACCTATTAGCTATCTCCTCTGCTAGTTTATTGCTACCTATTCTACTAGTATTAACTACCCAGTGAACGTATTAGAATAAATAAAAAATATTGTAAGGGAATTAGTTTTAAAAATTTAATTAATGGGTGATTCAAGTAGATACTTTTTTTAGTAGCCTTTTTTTGACAGATCACGAATGAGTCGTGTCATGTTGTCATGTTATATTTGTTTAGTATTGTTTGGAATTTCTTAATGGAAAAACTTACGTCTGAACAACGTTTACAAATCGTTCAACTTTATTACGAAAATTCACGTTCTGTGAGGAATGCGTTTCGTGCACTTCGCTCAACTTATGGTCAACATAATCGGGCTACTGAGCATACTATTCACAACACCATCGCCCATTTTGAGACCCAGCATTCATTATTGGATAATATTCGACAGAATAGACCACGTTCAGCACGCTGTGAAGAAAATATAGCGGCCGTAGCTGAGAGTGTACTCGAAGACCGTGGAGAGCAGAAACTCTGACTGACGTATGGAACGACTTGGCGCATTTTACGAAGAGATCTTAAATTGAAAGCATACAAAATACAGCTTGTGTAACAACTAAAGCCGCTCGACCTTCCCTAGCGACATCACTTCGCTCTATGGTCTCTTGAAAAGTTCCAAGAAGAGGCAAATGAAGAGATTCAAGAACTGCCACTTCATCCAGAAAAAACAACGGTTTGGTGTGGTTTGTGGGCCGGTGGAATCATCGGTCCATATTTCTTTAAAAATGATGCAGTTGCGAACGAAACCATCAATGGCGACCGTTATCGTGCCATGATAACCGACTATTTGATGCCTGAAATTGAAGCTCGTGATCTCGCCGACATTTGTTTTCAGCAAGACGGCGCCACTTCCTACACATCGCATCAATCAATGGATTTATTGAGATAACACTTCGGTGAGCACATAATTTCACGTTTTGGGCCGGTCGATTGGCCACCAAGATCATGTGATATCACGCCGTTAGATTTTTTCCTGCGGGGATATGTAAAGTCTAAAGTTAATGCGGACAAACTCGCTTCGATTCAGGCCTTGGAGGAAAACATCACGCGTGTCGAAATGCTCGAACGAATCATCGAAAATTGGACTCAACGAATGGACCATCTGCGACGTAGCAACGGCCAACATTTGATAGACATAATCTTCAAAAAATAAATGCCAACGAATGTTCTTTCAAATGATAATAAACATTCCTCATTAAATTTGAATTTTCTGTGTTTTTTTTTCTTTAAAAAAGTAGGGAACCTCGAAATGGATCACGCGTTACAAATATAGTAGTAGCGAAATTTTTATATTTAAAACTACTGCTGCTTTTCAACTACATGTTTTATAACTTCAGCTCTATTACAAGTTTTATTATTTTGCGAGTAGTAGTAGTTATGAAAGTGTTAGACTACAAAAAATAATAAATGTTTTTCCTTCCGCTACTGACTATTTTGAATAGTTGTAGTTTTAGCCAATCCAAAAAACTTGTTAGCAGTTGGAAATTTTTAAACGCTGAACAAGACCATACCTTATGTTACATATTGCTTAATTGAAGAATTAAAAATTATTTAAAATTTATGAAAATCCACTTTTTGTGCCACTTTTTCAAAATCTTCAACTATAATGCTAATCATATTAAGAACACGCGAACTCATTACACATAATGCGAATATCTTATTAATACAAATAAATTTGAATAATTAATTAATTTGTAAATATATTGCAGAAAAATTTGTGTAGATAATTTGTCTAATATTTAAAACTTAAAAAATTTAACACTTTATTCAAAGCTAATCTGATACTAATAAATATTAATTAAATTTGGAAACATGTTATAATAGAACATTTTAATTTTTTTAACTGAGAAATAAAAAACGATATGCGATATATTGTTCATTACTTTACATTTGCTACTATGAAGAAATAATATAATTTCTAGTGTTTATTACTTCTACTGCTGCCGTTATTGCTACCAACTATTGCTATCATAGTTATTACCTCTTCTGTTATATTTATTACTACTTCCAAAACTACAAAACAATGGTAGCAGTAAAATGGAAAACGATCGTCTACTACTACTTAAATTTGAAGGTGGCAGTAGTAAAGAAATCATAAAAACTTTAAACTTTATTTTTTGGCTACAACTAAAACTGCTACCACTTAAAACTACATTTTTTTAACTACAATTCTTGGTATTTTTTTTATTGCTACTTGAAGTTCAGTTTTTCAAACGCTTATGTTAACATTATTACTATTATTTTTTTTTTTTTTTTCATCAGCTCAATTATTTTGTACATAACAGGAACAGTTCTAAACCAGTGACTAATGCGCTAAAACATTATTTGGCCAACAAAGTTTTGTTTTCTAGCATTTGTAATTAAAATACCTGTGTTCAAATATTTGAAAAATTAATTAAAAACTTAAAAAATATTTCAAACATACGATTGTCGTCCAACCAAACCAACCAAAAGGAAAAAACTAAAACAAATTTTTCACACATTTCAAAAAATAAAGAAAACGAACTGAAAAGAAATTTATAACAAAACACTAAACTGCTTGATTTCCGTTTTCCACTCACGTTTTAGAAAAATAACTTCAATGCATACAACCAAAAAGAAGCATTAGGAAAAAATTAAAGAAAGACAAAAACGAAAGAAATTCTAGGAAAAAATTGAAATGATGCAATTTTCTTAAACAACTTTTTTAGATCTCCTACGACAATTTGCTTCCAAAAAAATGTGTGTGTATGTATGTATGTATGTATGTATGTATGTGTGTAGTATATGTATATATACTAAGGGATTTCCATTTATTTGCTGCACACATTAAAATAAAACTAAAAAAAACTTTAACGAAAACTTGAAAGTTAGTTTGATTTGTTTTCTTTGACCCTTATTCAACAAGCCACTTCCGGTTTAAGAGGATATGCTTTCCTCCTTTTCTCTTTCCTTTCTTCTCATGATTATTATATTTAAAATACATTTTAATTTATTACTTTTTTATTTTTTTATTTTTTTTTTTTTTGTCAATTTTGCCTGTCTAGTTTAACATCATCTTCAATTACTCAAACATTAAGTCTCCGTTGTTACTTTAGTCTCATTCCTTGGGAACGTTATGGAAGTTTTTCTTTTTATGCTTATTTTAGAGGAACAAATTTTTTCAAGGCAAAAAATATCTTAATACATACATAACTACTACATGTATTTTGTTTATACTTATATTTTTTAGCGCTTGTCCTGTGTTTGGAAAAATGCTCTTGTTAAGTTTATTTTTCTTCTTATTTCAGTTTACTTTTGTTTAAGTTTTTTGTTAAGCACAAGAATGCAAGCATAAGCACAAGTATTTATTTCTTTCCTTTATAGCTACAGGCTTCAAACTTTGTCTCGTTTAGAGAAGGAAATAAGTAGGGCGATAAAGTCGGCAAAAGGCGATTGTAGGAAAACCTACAGTAATTTTTACCAAGGTATCCTAGTAAAATCATTACTTATTTACACTGATATATAATCCCAAATCAAAGAAATGGCTCAAGTTATTACAAATAAAAAATTTTTTGTCACATTTTGTTGATCAACTTAGAAATTCAATGAGTATTTTAAAACATTATTGGTTAATTATTATTATTATTATTATTATTATTATTATTATTGTTATTATTATTATTATTATTATTATTATTATTATTATTATTATTATTATTATTATTTTTATTATTATTATTGTTATTATTATTATTATTATTATTATTATATTTAATGTTACAAATACCATTATAAATATATAATACCCATTCTGGTGTAGCTTTTTAAAAAATTGGAAATACATTCCCTAAATTTCTATTGCTTAAGTATTCATAGTTCGTAATAATGCCTCTGTGCTAAAATAATAAAATATCTTCGATTAGTATAGGAAAACATCAACAATAACAGCAAATACACAATTCATTTTTAGAACTCAATATATAAACAATTTTTTACAGTCAGTGATGAAAAATGTATTTGAAAAATAATAAAATACTAAACAAATGTGGGTGAAAAAATAATAATACTAAGTTTTAAATATCCATACTGAAAATTTTAATCAATTGGAATAATGCCAAATATTTTAATATTCTTCAACATAAGTATAAATTTTTTACCTAAGACCCCATAAATTTTATATAATATATTCTCGAGCCCTGCAGAAATTTAATTTATATTTTATCCAAATAACTAAACCAAATTAATAAATTATAAATTTAAGACATCTTTATGACGACAGAATATTTAATATTTCAATTAAAAAAAAAATATATATCATTGAAAAGTTATTTTTCTTGCAAAATATATATTTTATTAAAATCCCTTCAGTATTTTAGTAGTTATAACAGGTGAAAGTTACTACTAACTCATACACAAAACTTTCAAATACATATGTAGGGCGTAAACAAAAAGCGACTCAAAATATTAAACTCTTTTTTATTTTATATCTAACATACAACTCTCTCAATTCAAAGCAGTGTCATTTATGTTATTTCTTTACAAAAACGAAATAGATAAATTGTAATGAAATAAGTATAGAAAGTTAGAGTTTTTAGCACTGTTGTTTGAGAGAGTTGTAAGAGAGGGGTGATAAACAAAATACAAAAGATTTTAATTCTTAGAATAGTCTTGCACGAAGTAATGCTCAGTGAAATAACGCCCAATTAAGAAAATGAAATCCAAAAAGAAATGAAATAACAAGAGAAAAAATTGATAAAACAAATAATTTTAAGGAAATAAAGACCAATAAGGAAAGAAATAATTTCATTAATTTGGGTTTTATTTCATAATGAAATAGTTCCCAAAAAAATGAAAAAAGACCAAATATTTTAAATTCATAAAAAAAACGGATGTTTAAAAAACTGCTTCATTTTGTCATTTGGCTTACGATAAACTTTTCAACTGAGATTTTCTTCTTTGTTTCAATTTGTCTTAGACTGTAGCTTTAGTCACATTCATTTTTGATTTTTGTATTTCTACAAGTCAAAAAAAAAGTGAATTAAATTTTATGTTTCGTCGTATTGCATGTTTTGCTACCATAAAGTACTCTTATTATAGACTTTCGAATACCTTGCTCGTAAATAATCCAATATACATATGGGAAGTTTAAAGTTTATTACAGTACATCTGTACTGTAATAAACTTTAATATGAATAATAGACCTTTTTCATATATTTTTTGTTTATTGGAACATAAGCAAACGGACTTATTTAAACGTAATTATTTTAACTGAAAAAAAATGTTGTAATAGAGAAGTGGAAAAGTACCGCAGGCAAAAATTTGTTTATGTAAAAAAAATTGCGGCGATTTTTTTTTTTTTACAAATGCAAATTCTCGCCTGCGGCGCTTTTCCACTACTCCATTACGACATTTTTTTTTCTGTTAAAAAATTCCCAATATATCACTAAATGCCTTTGTCTAAACTTTGTCTAAACTTTGTCTAAATATATATTGCATTCATACGTACCTCTTACTCGCAATTAAAAATATTGCGATATGAAAATTTTATATATAAATGGTGAGTTAATATTTTATTTGCAAGTTAGTAACTCACGAAAACTAATCGTGATTAGTAAAATTAATTGCGTTGCCACTTTCTTTTACGTTCATAGAATTTTCTATGACAATAGTTGTAGTTTTCCCATCCGGCACAACAAAAAGGAAAATTTATATAAATGGTGGGTTAATTATTTGCAAGTTATTTTTATTTTTATGCTTATGAACGTAATAATATATTCTGAAAACTAAAAATATATATTTTAAATTTGATTGGAGACTACTTACAATTTCTTATTACATTTAATTTTTAATGCAACTTGTAAATTGTTAGTTACCAAAGTTTTAAAACATTTAAAAATATATAAACAAATATTTTGTACAAAAATGAAATAAAGCCCGAAAATACTGATTATGAACTAAAGCTCAATTTTTATTCCATTATCATAGAAAAAAAGCCATCAATCACCAAAATAATTCATTCAATTAAAAATGTTTTTAATTTGCTCCCTTGACCACAATGTATGTATCAATTACTAATAACTGTAAAAAATGAAAAACCAAAAAATGTATCCAGTTAAAAAATTTATTAAATTAATCAAGTATGATTGAATAAATTAAAAATTTAAGTGAGAAAAAAAACTTACTTGAATTGCTTGAATATATAAATTAAATTCTGATTTAAAATTAAACAACTGTGTTAATTGAAAAATGTAAGGTAGTAATTTTTTCTGTGAATGTATTTTCTTAATTTGGGAGTTTTTTTCATAATGAAATAATTCCCAATTTAAATATGAAATTAAACGCAAGTAATTAAACAAATTAAAATTTTGAAATTTAGCAATTTTATTGGTACTTATTTGATTTTCTAAATGTGCGTCATTTCGTATCACCCGTAGAATTGGTTTGCTTACTTTTTTTGTAGAAAAAATACACAATTTGAGTTACTTTTGGAAAAGTGTTTTATTTTTACTTTTATTCCGTTCCTTTTACTTTTAGCAAATGCTGTAAGGAAAGTCCGGTTACCCGGGTTTGCAGCTGGAGTAAACTCAGTCGTGTCCAAGGTTCTTACTTAAAATAACAACACTTTTATTTAAATTTTTACTTTTGTTTCTTTATTAATAATTCTTCACTATATCTACTTTTTCAACCAATTTCTTTCTACATTGCTGCTTCGTGAAGCCTCCGTGTTGCCTTGCCGGTTCTACCCCTCCTATTTACTACCTCTTTTTAAAAAATTAATCTTGGATGTAATCCGTGATTTTCTTTAGTCCCTATATTTTCCGAGTAAAAACTTCCAAGAAAGTAGACTATCACTTATCCCTGAGCAGTGCTTATCTCCTACCACTCCAACCAGATCGTAAACCTTGTTGAAGCTTTTAATCTTACTGATTGGAAATCAGTATACCCTACGTTGAATTGATGTAATCAATTCAACCAACTTTATTTATTTTTTCCCCTAACACTGCTCTGTTTGTTCTTTTATTTTTTTATTAACCGGCTACTCACCACTTCTGCCTTGTTCACTGTCCAGCACAGAAGAGAAAAAAGCGCCATTCTAACTTTCTGCTGATTTTTTCCTGCACTTTGTTCGAACCGATAGCGGTTGTTGCATCGAACCTTCTTTTCTTTTGTCTCCTTTATGTTCGCTGCTGTAACAGTTTCGTTGATCTGTGTGTGAGTGCCTGTGTATGTGGCTTCTTGTTTGTTTATTTTGTCTCCTTCTTGCTTGCTGTATTTAAATCTTTCCTCTGCTTCTCTTCTCGCTGTGATCTTACACTCCTGTGTATTTCCCCTGCTGCTTTTCCTCTCTACTGTTGTGTTCTCGCTTCTACCTCCGTGATTCGTCAGTTCTGCTACTCGCCTGCTCAGCTGTAACGATGTAGGCATTGACGTCTTCACTCGGCTTTTCTCCCTGCTGCTTTCTAATGCTACTTTTGCCTGCTGCGTTTTCTCATAATTAACTCTTAAATGGCTAGCATGGCCATTTAAGGTCAAACCGTCCTCCTGCCCCTGACCTGAATGCTTTGCCTCCTGTATACCCCATTGACCTCCGGAACACTTTGTTCCCTTCTTTACCCCATCGACCTCCGGAACATCTGAAATTAAAAGAGTTTCATAGGCGAATGTAATTCGCCCCCAAATGTAGATGGATGTAATCCATCTCCCGACCAGTAATACGCCAATGTATAATTTCTTTTATTCTTGTGTTTACATTTCAAAAAAATTTCTTTATAATTATGTGGCTCAAAATTCCAAAAATTTTGGTCCACACAATGCACATTTTTATGTATTGGGTGTATACATTAATTCGCATCGTTTTATATTGTATTGGGATAAGAGTATTTTTACCAAGCGATCCATTTTAAAAGCTATGATACGTGAAAGTAATGTTATTATGTTTTCTTTTCAGTATGTGTTATTCTGTTGAAACGTTAACAACAAATTTTTTTAAGCTTTGAATTTGGAGAGTTTGGTATCAAAAACCGAACATTTGAGGGAAGTTTTACTTCTTTATTTTCTTTCAGCAAACGTTTGCGGAAAGCCATCATATTTTGGTGGAGTTTTATGGGGATTATGCTTTAGCTGAGGCAACTTGTTGTAAGTGGTTTGAAAGATTTAAAACTGCCGATTTCGAATGAGCCAGCCGAAAATGTTTGAACATGAAGAACTGAAGGCTTTACTCGATCGAGACTCGTGCCAAACCAATGAAATACTTCCAGAATAATTGGAGTGCATCAAGCAACAATTTTCAGATATTTAAAATAACTTAGATTCATTAAAAATCAATAAATTGGGTGCCACACGAACTGAAGCCAAGTGTCGTCAAGTGGCGATTTTACATGTCTGAAATCCTGCTTTAACGCCACAAAAATATGTCATATTTGCATCGAATGGAAACGGGCAAAGTAAAATGGATCCGTCACGATAATACAAAGTGAAAAAGATCTTAAGTGAAGCCCGGATAACCAGGAAAATCCACACCAAAGCCGAATATCTCTGTCGCCATAGTTATACTTTGGATTTGTAGGATCAGAGGGCTTCCAATTATAATTATACCGAATAAAATTCATCCATTTTAAGAAAACATTGAACGAAAAACTTCTAGAATATGCCACCAAACACGAGTCCAAAACTTTTCATTGTGATAGTGATCGGCCTTATATTGTGCAGCCGTTTGAAAATTATGACCTTGAGAAGTTTTATCCCACCCGCTGTATAGTCCGGACATTGTCCATTCTGACCACTTTTTATCTCATCCGACTCGGAAAACTCTAGGTGAAATACGATTCATTTCAAAAATTTATTTGGTTCGTTTTTGGGCTCAAAAAATGAGAAGTGGTTTTGGGATGGAATCAATAAATTGATGGAAAATTTTAAAATGTCGTAAATTTTGATGAACAATACCTTGAATCAAACATATTGAAACCTTTTTTATTTTATTTTTTTTTTCAGCGTTTTATGCAGATAGGTAAATCGTTAATGATAATAAGAAATGGTACTGGTCTTAAATACCTACCTTGAGGGACCCCGGATGGAATTGGAATAGATCTAGATTTATGATTCCTAGACAGAACACATTGTTGTCTACTTATAAGGTAAGTTGTAATCTACTTTAGAAATAATGGAGTATGCATTTTATATCGAAAGCCTTACTGAAGTCAGTAAGTAAAATAATCAACTACTATTTTCTCAAAAAGTTTGCGCTTAATTTCACTATACCCCATTAGTTAGAGGTATTGTATTTACTTCCGGATTTAAACAGAGGAATGACAAATGAATTTTTCCACGTTAAATAGGTATATTAAAGTTGAACTTAATGGATTTACACACTTCATTAACACACAGCTTAGAAGGACCATATTTTTTGGAAAATTTTAATTTAATTTTTTGGGAATTTACTAAATTTTTTATTTGAATATGAGGGGGAGAAAAATTAAACAAACATGTCAAATTTTAGAATCCTGTAATGACTCTATAACTTCTTATTTCATCATGGATAGATAACATGAGATTCTGCATTTTGAGTTAACGAAATTGTAGAATGACTTCGGATTAAGTCTAAAATTTCACTTTATTCTGGACAGATAATTATTATAGCAGTTGTTTGCAGAGTTATAGATCGATCTTAAAATAGAGTATCTAGAATAGTGAGTAGTTAGTCCGGTTCTTCTATATTTCTTAAAATATTTGTTTTTAAAGTTTATGAGTTTGGATAGATATTTGATATTCCATGGAGGACCTTTCGGAACAGTTTTCTTACCATTGGAATTTACTCTCTAAAGCAATTAAATGAACCATCATCAATGGTTGTAAATTATTTTTTCTTCAAAATAACATTAACTTTTCATAAAAAAAACCGTAAATTAATACATACACCCACTAAAATATATATTTTTTAATTGCGTTATCAAAATAAATAATATTGTTTTTATATGTTAGTTATTTAAAAACAGGGACCCTAACTGTTGTGACATTAATTATAATAATCAGAGGATAACAGTTATTTTTTCACTTTTATATTTTTGAGCAAAAACTATTTTGTGATTTTTTTTTAAGTAATATAAAAGCTATTTTCTGAATTTTTTTTTCGTATATAGAAAAATGGTATTGAAAAGCACAAAACAAGATCGCCAAAACAGGGAAAATTGCCGAACAGAAAAAAGCACCAGAATAAAAAATTACCTAAATGAAAAGAAAAACGCCAAAATGGGAAAAAAATTGCAAAAATAAGCTGCAAAACTCCAATATGAATAAAAATGCTAAAACGACAAAAACAACTGCCAAAACGTAAAAAAGCCAAAAAAAAATTATAAAACGAAAAATAGCCAACACGGAAAAAACGAAAAAATCAAAAAAATTGCCAAAACGGAAAAATAACAGAAAGAAAACAATCTTCAAGATAAAAAATATCCTGATTTCAACAAAAAAATATAACTTTGGAATAAGTATATTTTTATGTTCTATAATATTATATAATATTATTTTTTTTTTGCGCAATTTAAAAAAAGGTCTTTTGAAAAGTTGACTTCTTTTCATAAAATCTGCTTTCCAGCATTCGTTTTTGGCCGGGCTGGACATATATATATATATATATATATATATATATATATATATATATATATATATTGCAATTTAACATATATATATATTTAAATTTAAAAAAACGCGGGACATTTCTTTATTAATCGATAAATACGAAATATTCTAAAATTCACAATTTTCAATCAACGCAGGATGTAGAGTGAAAATCAAAATCTTGAAGTCTTGTCTTTTGAAATATATGAAGAAAACATTTTTTTTAATAAAACTGAGAATAAGTGAAATAATTGTAATTATAATTTCAGAGTGCGGACTTTGAATATTTTTTTACGACTAGACGAATTTAATTCATACATTTTTCGACATATTATTTCGGAATATATTAAAAATTATAGAATATTAAAAAAAAATATCCTCATATACCTTATTCAAAATTCAAATTCAAAATTCAAGCGTAAACATCTTTTTAACTGTAATAGATAATTTAGTTGAATAAGCACTTTCTACAAATCAAGTCCGATTGAATTGTAAAACTTACGATCTTTTTCAACTTTTACTTACTCGAGGTGGTCAACTTTGACACCCCGTAGCTGGTCTATTACAGGGTGACCACAAAATGATTTTTCTGAAAGCTTAGGTCCACCTCTTCCCATACATTTGAAATCGATCTGAACAGCAGTTTAGGATATACATATTTATTACTACAAATTTTGCAATTGGCCCCATTGTGCAATAGTACTTATTTCATTTAATATACTTAATATTAAGTATACGTAATATTTTGACTAAAATAAAGAATTTTTCATCAATTTTCATCAATTTTGGTTCATGGTGCATGGTTTATTTTTTCGTAGCATTGCCAACATTACGATAATGGATAAATTATATATATATATATATATATATATATATATATATTTGCCCTAAAATATAAAAGATAATGGCCCATTTGAACATTAAAATTTTTTTAAATCTAAAAATTTTCTTATAAAAATTTATAGAAAATTACAAAAGCATATATAAATAAATAATGTACTAAAAAACTTAAGATTTGGCTGCAATATTCAAATTCATAAATTTTATGCCACGAAGTGTATTAATAATAATACCACCCGCATCTATTTATAAAGATGAAGTATGTCAGACCCGAAAAAATCAACTTTATTTATGTAGTGTTAGCTAGTTTTTTTTACTTTGGTTTCAACTTAAATTTACTTGCACAATACCAACTTATTGTAAGAGTATGTTTGTATGCATTTATTCACTTTTTCTCACTCTCATTGACAAGCTGACACAGGCACAAATACAATTTACAAAATACATATATTCACACGCACACACTTTTTATAACTGTTATTTGTAGTTCAAGTCAAAGTTTATTACCATCATCAGTACTGGCATTAACACCAGGTGAATTCTTTCATTTACTATTTACTACATGCCGCTGCCACTTTCCTTTATTTTTCTCAAATTTTATGTTTTTTGTTTTTGCTTCCTAGATTCGCATTTCCTTGAAACTATACTACTACTGACACACTCAAGACGAGGTGAAACAACACAAGAAAATAGGAGAGGAAAAACTTTGGTGAAATAAGAAAACTAAAGTAAAGATAAAGAAAAAATGTGTTATAAAGACTTAAAGGCGTCTTAGTCGTCATCATTACCATCGTCTTCGTAGTCATCATTATTATCAACATGCCTTTTGCCACATAGACTATTTTTTTTATTATTGTTGTCTTTCAGTCAGTCAAACACCCCACCAGCCAGCTGGGGCGCTGGTAACATTACAATAGCAAACGAGTAAGTAGCATAATGCCTTTCGTGTAATTAGCACAAAAACACATACGAAGTAAACCTAGTCAGTGAGTTAGTCAGTTAGTAATGTGTGGCGATTATGTGTGTATTTATGAGTAAATTTTATAATATGAATTTTTTAAAGGAAGTAAAATAATAGAGAAGTACAGGATGATTTTATTGTTATTATACTTTTTATTCTATAAGAAATAATTCGCTAAGAATAATTTTTAAAACTGCAAATTTTTCAAAAATTTGTTTCTTAATAGAAAAATCTTTGGATAAACTTTAAAACTGCAAATTTTACAGAAATTTGTTTCTTAATAGAAAACCCTTTCGATAAATTTTAAAATGAAATTTAAAACTAACCTCGTTATTTTTGTTTTTCTTATTGTTTCAAGTACAAATATGTTTCCATGTTGGCAATATGCGAAGTGTGAAAACTGTCAGTTATTTCTGCCAACACTTCCGCTTTTACTTTAATTAGTTTCTTCTGTTTATAAATTTGTTTTTTTTTTTTTTTATTTCTTATAAACCCATGTAAAGTTCAATAAAAATATGTCAAAACATTTTTACAAGTAAATAGATAACATAAAACATTCACAATGAAAAATTAAATATATATACTAGTATATATAATTTTCATTAGCTTTAGAATGTAGCGTATACATAACATTATTATAAATTGTATCAAATGAATTGATCAATCGAATCAAATTAAATTAAAAATGTTTAGAAATAAAGCTGTAACTTCTAATCGATCGCCTGTCGTGATTTACATTAAATTTCACATAAATGTAGAAGAGGAGCTCCGAATATATTAATTTTGGAATGGAGACCGCACGGTACACTCAAGAGTGGAGCTAAGGGAGCTCAATCTCTTATATAAACAATTTTTAACCACTTTTCACATTTTTGTTTCTTACCTTATTTCAGAAATCTTCATATCTTCTTAAAGCTCCTGATAAGATTATCTTGCTTGTTCTATTTATCTCTTATGGTTTGCAAGTTATTTGCATTTTTAATTTAAACTATTTCAATTTTGTATGATATTTTTCCAGTTTTTTTTTTTCATATTTCAGACCGATTCACCCAGACTTTTCTGTACTTATTTAAAGAATAAAATTATCTATCGAATAAAAAATTTTCAGCCAATATATTTTCTAAGAAAAATTTACAAAATGGGATGAAGATATTGGGCTATATATTTTAAAAACTGGATCAAATTTTTGCAAAATTGAGATAGTTGAAATTTCAAACGCAAATAACTCGAAAACTATAAGAGATGCAAGCATGTTTTTCTTGGTCTTTGCCAATAACTTTAAGAAGATACAAAAATATTTGAAAGCACATAAGAAACAAAAATTAGGCAAACGGTTCAACTTTCTATGTCTGACGTACCCTATCTTGAATCCCAATAACTCCTTAGGCGTCCTTTCAAACTTAAACCTATATACTGCTCTGCTATTGTTGTGTGAAATTTTATGTAGATTACAAATTTATTTCCAAAAATTGGGTGCCCTGATGGCATAGTTAGTAGTGAGCTAGTCTGTCAGTCTGGGGGTTGTGGTTTCGATTCCCACCAGAGACTCTGGTCTGTTTCACTACAACGAGCTATGGTCTTCGTTACTCCGCTCGGTTAGAATTAGAATATAATTTGTAATTTTATTGTAATTATAAAATAAATAAAAAAAATAAAATTTCCAAAAAATTTAAAATCTGCCCCATTGTGGAAGGAAGCGTATACATATTATTATATATAAATACAATATACAGAAATTTCCAAACGACAAGAAAAATTAAAAATTCTACAGAAATACAGTCTGACGTATATTTAATATTTATTAAATAATATTACGTATACGCCTGCACAAGGTAGAATAAAAATATTATGGTTATTCATCGACAATTTCTACCAGATATTCCGATCAGTATGAAATGTTGCGGAATTGTAGCAGAATGGTAATCGAGCTTTAGTTCTGCTTATGCTTTTTAGGTAGTGTTAAATGGTGAATTTATTTAGTTATAACATAACTTTAATTCATCACCACAAAAACAAACAAAAATCTAATAACAATATAAAAGTCATTATCAACTATTTACATTAAAAACTATTTTAATAATGTTTTTGAAATTCCAACTTCAAAGCTATCAACTTTAGTAAATTAATTAGTCCATTAATTTTATTAATTTATTTATTTTATTAATTAATTTAATCATCTTTAAATATTCTTTAAATATTTTTTTTACTATGACCCAATATATTTAAAATGGACAGTTTGGATTGGCCCCTCTGGTACAGCACTTTTATTTTTTGTTGTAAGACCAAGCAAATTAAATTCTTTATGTTTTCTAATGATAAGAAAGAATTAAAAGGAAAGATCTTCGCTCATAGCACTCTGGAGCCAAGTGTTTTCGGTATTTTCACATACACAACAGGAAGGTTAACGAAGCTGAACAATTGAGAGCAAATAAAAATAAAAAAAAATATTTACTTTTGTTCTAGCCTTCAACTAGACAGGTTCATGTCGCACAGTAGTATCAAAAAAAAAATTTTTTTTTTTTTTTGGAAACAATTCTGTAATTTTAGAACTACTAGATATATTTAAATGAAATTTCACACGGCCAATCCTGAGGTGTATTCCAATTGATTTGGAGATGCACAGGCCTAATAAACCACGCCTCTGATAATGACAGCGTGACCATTTTACTAAGAAAAAGTCAATTTTTAAAACAATAATGCTGCAGCACACTTTTACCATAGAAATGAAGGAAAATGTGCAAATTGTGCTGAAGGGGCTCAAGTTTCAGTTATTTTCTAAACAAATGTGTAAACTATTTATGCAAGTATTTGATATCATTGGCAAGGTTATAACTTGAAAAATAATACATAAATAGTAAAGCATTAGAACTAAATTACTTCATTAAATTTATCAAAAAAAAGAAACGTACAAATTTTATATTTAGTGTTATTTTGTAAAAAAATAGTATTCGAATTTAAATAAAATCTATATAAATAAAGTTATCATTATGAAATTTTAGTATAGTATAAGAAAAGTTGTTCTTAAAACAAGAACATAAATAAATTCCCACTTTTTTATTCCAAAATACCCAAAATCCCCGATTGGGGAAAACTTGTTTTTGAAATTGACTTTTTTTTAGTAAAATGGTCACCTTGTCGTTATCAGAGCCGTGACATTAAATATTTTTTATGTGTTTAGCGAAATATGTAGGTATATAATTCAGATGATTTTTTTCAATTTCAGGTTTGACATTATTTAGCTCTACAAAATAAATAAAAATAAAAAAAATTACAATTAAGAAATTCTGATAGGGTTAGCGGAGAGACTGTTACCACAAATGCCCACGGATTTGCTTTATATGCATTTACGTTGAGCATGCTTTTAGAAACATAAAAAATGTATGGTCCGGAGGAAAATAATGTATTTTAATGTGAAAAATGTCATCATTTTAAAGTGAAAAATTTCTACTTTAAAATAATATAACTTTTTATGCGAACCACATAGGTATATGATTCTTGTACGAAAATTATTTATAATTTTGTACATAATCCAGAGAATATTTTAGAAAAATTTTTGGGACTCAAGTTGTTAAAAAAAAAACTAAAAAGATATCCAAAAATGGGTCAGCATTTTACTTCGGTCTAAATATCTCCCACACATGTAAGCATACGTTTTGTAAAGAAATTTTTTCAATCAAATCATAACTTAACTTTTGGAGATGTTTTAAAAATTTTCATACCCGAGGTGACCAACTTTGGAAGTTCATATCAATTGGAATACACCTCATTCAAATACATCCAGTAGTTCTGAAGTTACAGAATTATTTCCAAAAAAAATCATTTTGGGTCCACTGTGCGCCTTTGTAAAAGATGTGGCTCAAAAAATAGTTTTTGTGTGTTTAACAAATAATGGGGGTATATAGCCAATATATCTTTTTGTTGGTCTCAGCTTTGGCATTTGAGAATTTTACAAAAAAAAAAAAAATAATAATAAAAAACTTTTTCAAAATTGACAAAGTTTGGGCAGGCCTTGGAGGACCCTTGTCCAAAGCTTCTCCGATTTTGCTTTACACGCATTTATATTAAGATTTCTTTGGAAATAATTACAAAAATTCTGCAGTCCGGAACAAAAAGAACTATTTTAAAAGTAAAATAATATTACCAGTTTTTTGGAAAATAACTCTAAAAATGTGAAATTTTTATTAAAGTTTCAATTTCTGAGTGATATAACTTTTTATCGGATAGATATATTTATGATTCTCGCAGCAATATTATTGCAAGTGAACAAATCTAGGAAACTTGTTGAAGGTTTTCTTATAAATGATGGCAGAGACGGGGGATGAAATTAATAAAAGGGCCAATTTATAAGAAAAGATTTAATTGTAATTACTCATATAGGAGTAATCATAATTATAGGGATGAGAAAAAAAATAATAACAAGATTAGAGTTAGAATCCATAGGGTAGCTTTTGCTGCATAAAAAAACTCACTTTTCTTTGATTTACCTTCAGGGAATAAAGTGTAGGTATTCTGTTGGTTTCAATTAAATTTCAGGTTTTATTATACTTATTAAACAATTTTAAAATTGATTTCAGAAAGTAAGTATAAATAGCTCGGAGATAAGATAAGTTTACAATCTTTCAGATTGCGGCAAGTATAGCTTTTAGGATAAGGTAAGTATAAGTTTTAATTTAAATTAATTATAAATTTAATTATAAATTTAGAATATGCCGTTTTTCTTCCTGACAGCAATAATAGTAAGTAATTTATTCCAATAAATTTCGGTTTTTTTCAATAATATTTTCCTTTACAGTGTGTACTAAAAGTGCTGCCAATTTATACAAAGTGTACTTAAAAGAAATAACTGTCTTACATTAATTAGAGTAATAATTAATATAGAAATTATAATGATTATAATTTAAGTGTCCAACTAGTTTGAACATTAAGAAATCTAGCGGATGTTTTCAAAAAATTTTAAGGCCTAAATTAAGGCCTAAATTAAGGCCCCCAAGTTTAAAGAATTTAAAAAAATAGGCCAAAACTGAGGGTGAAATATGCTTCGACGTAAATAGCTCATAATCTAAAAGATATAACATACACGTATAACCATGTTCTTTGTAGAGATTTACAACGACTAACTATATATGAAATTTGTTTTACATTCAAGTCATAAATGAATTTTTTTGGCGATTTTTTTTTTTAAATTGCCTACCCAAGGTTACCAAATTTGAAGGTTTACCTTCTACCCCCGAGACTCACTAGAGAGCTGTGTTCTACCAAATTAACTGGAAAACACCTCATTTCTAACCTTGTGAAATTTTGTTTAGATATCGCCAATGGTTTACAAGTTACGGAATTATTTCCATAACAATATTATAATATTTGAAGCATTTATGAACGTTAAACCCCTATTACCGGAAAACATTTGTTGTTTGGGATGGGTGAAATAATGGACCAATCATAACAAATATTAAAATACTTTGTTTTTATACAAAAATAATAATTCGTGCTAAATTTTCACAAGGTTTACATGGACAAGAAGATGGACGGAATGCAAATGATCGTTAAATCGACGTGGAAGATGATTCTGACTGGAACGGTATACTTTAAAGTGGGATTCAACGATTTTTTTCATCAACATAAACTCACAATACCCCAATCACCTATGATGGTGTAGGCTACAACAACAAGTAGGGAGCAATAACAAGTACTATTAAGAGTTTCGAAACTTTGAAAAATATCAAATTTTATAAAACTTTTTTATATTTAATACAAACGAAACACGAAAGTATCTTTAAACCTTATAAATTAAATTTTAAACAAAACGAAAAAATAAATAAATAAATATACATATAAACATTTCTTTCTTAAAAAAAAAAAAAATAACTTGGTCTTTAAAGCTTTTAATTACCTTTATGGTAATTATTTGGTCTCATTATAAAGTCAAATACATTTAAATATATATTTTTTCATTTAATTTTATTTCTCCACATCAGGACACACAAAGAGGGTATTTGATATTGAAACCCCCAACATGTGTTGGTTTCATTTACTTGATTTTACTTTCAATCAATATCAATGGTATTTGAGGGTTTGGTTAATTAAGCCATTTTATTTAATTATTCACAAGTTCTTTTTTGCTCTAAAAGTGTGTTTCATTTTTTTTTTTTTTTTTTGTTTTTTGTTTTTCTTATATATAGCAGCAAATATTTTTTTCTTTAAACGTAAAGGCCATATAATTGATGAAATTTTTTTGAATTTTAATCAGTGTTTGGTTTTCTTCATTTCATTTCATTTGGAAAACATGAAACATTTTATGATAGGACTGTATACTCAATTTTTCATTTCGTATTGGAAATATCAAAATTAATAATATGGGTAACAAATGATAAGATATAATTTAAACATTTCTGCAAAATTATTTGTTTTAACCATTTAAAAATGTTCTTCAGATATTTTGTTCTTAAATATCCTTGTGGTTTTCCAAGAAATTATTCCGAAATTATATTTATTTTGAAAACATCATATTGGAATTTCTGAACCCAACATTTTGTCCCTTTAGCTTCCACAGTTAAAATTTTATAAAACTTTAAAAATGTCCTTTCAATGTTTATGTAAATTTTGTTTTCCAACATATATGCTATAATTTTAAATACTATTTAATGATTTTTTAGACTTAAAGATGAAACTGATGGTTGGTTGTTTAAGTGAAATTCGATGTGGAAAGGATTTTTATCGGCATTCGACATACTATAAATTTTCAGGAGTTTGGTTGCATAATTGGCCATAGTTTCCATAGGAGGCCCTTTCAATAAAATTATTTGAACGTGTGTAAATAACACACACATGATAGTATCAAAATAAAATTATTTTTTTGTATTAATCATGTTGTCAAATTTCGAAAAGATCGGTCTTTGCTTGGTCATATCTTCCATACAACACCAATTCCAGAATGTCACTGTAACACGCATAAATTGAACATAAATAATTTAGTTTGTGATTTTACTTCCAACAATTTAAATTTATATATTGCACTACCAAATTTCAAGAGAATCGATCCATAATTGAACATAGTTCCCATATATGATCTACTCCAGAAAATCACTTTAAGCGCTAAAACTTCATATTAAACTAAACTCGGGATGAAATCTAACAAGAATAATAGCCTAGAATATTAAATAATCGCTCTTGACTGTCTACATCTTTTTTTTCATGTTAATTATTCATAAAAAAAATTAAATATAATATAAAAATCATAGCCTACTGTTTTTGTGAGGATTAAAAATAGAAAAATTTAATAAATAGAGGTACACAAATTCTCCTCGTTTAAGCTTTCAAATATATTTTAAAGTCTTCCAAATAATGTTGTCATACTACACTTAAAGTAAGAATTACTTTAAATTTAAATACAGTGGCTTCAAAACTTTCTATATTGGTTTTGCATACTCGAAATCTCAAAAAACTGAAAATTAAATGTTTACTTTTGTTTTTAGGAATAATTTTCAAGACGTTGTATATGTTAAAGTAATAAAGTTAAGACCATAAAACTTTGGCACTCGAAAGTGGATATTAGTATGTTTAACATATATTATTGTGGAAAATATTTGTTGAAAACTTTAAAGGATATTAAAGTATTAAATATTCGAAGGAAATTTTTTTGTAACTTTTATTTGGATTATTTTAACAATCCATTTTTTAACAAAGAGTAATCCAATATAATGCCAAAATGCTCCTCTTTCATTTGATACCCATATTGCCCTATAATAGCAATTATTTCCTTCCAAACTTTAAAGTCCTTTAAAAAGGAAAACCGAACACGTAATGAAAAACTGAAAACACAGTTATACTACCTTAAGTCCACATTTTCACATGTATATGAAATTTATCATGTGTGAGAAAATTTTTCGTTTTTTGTTATACAGTGAAATATATTTAAAACATACATCTAATCAAAGAACAATTTTTTTTTTTTTTTAATTTTGGTTTTTCTAGCTAAATTCGAGGAAGTTTTGTGACAAGAGTTTGGTAGTAATTTTTCTCATAATTTCTATGCTTCTGGTGTGGTATATAATTCCTTAAATATTATTTTTTTTAGAAATAACAAAAATATATGCAACTAAAAATAAAATAAAAATATTTAAATCTCATTGCCGCTATTTTAGTTGATTCTCTATAAACTGCACGTTCGAATTGGGTAAAATTTCAATTTTCATTTTCTTAAATTGTTGCAAGTCGCTCAATTTATTTATGTGGTGTTGCATGATGTGGTTGCTGTATTTTGTTGTTTGTTTTACATTTTTACTCACTGTTGGTTGTTGATTTTGATGCTGCTGCTGTTCCATCTTGCTATTGCAACCAACACCACTTGCATACTGCAGTTGTGGGTATATTTTTTATGCTGCTACCGTTTCTACTGTTGTTATTATTATTATTATTTTTTTTTTGTTCTCTAATACTGTAGGAATACAAGCACAAATTGAGTGAAAGTTGTGTACATTTTTTCTTCTTTATTTTTCCATAAAATAAACTTTGCCGAAAATTTCAACAGCAACCAAATATCCCAACCAAGTAACAAACGAACGAATGAATGAACGAAATAAAAAAATTGTAATTTCAAGTTTTATGTCATGTTTTGCATACACAACACAAAATTGAAGGATAAAAGTATTCATGCAACACTGCAATAATATTCAACCAAAAACCAAGGAAAATAACAGCAAAAACATTCAACAATAAAGCCAAAAATATAAAATGCCTTTTACCATTTTTTTTACTACAGATTTTTTTTTAATTTAGTTCTTTAAAAAGGATAGATGGTTATGTTGCCGGCGCTGTTGTTGTTATTATTTCAATTTAAAATTGCAATTGTTTTTTGGTATTTTAGTTAATTCTGCTGTTGTTTTTTATTTATTATTAATATTCTTTATTTTTGCTGCAGTTCTAATGATGTGCTGTTCATCTTACTGATGAGTATGATTTTATGTATGTCTGTCAGTCTGTATGACTGTGTAATACACATGACTATGACTGTAGATTAGTTTTTAAATGTTAACACAGTAAAGAATACATATACTTTTTTTATCATTACACAGTGGGGCCAATCGCAAAATTTTGGTAATAAATCTGTATTTCCTAAACTACTGATCGGATTGAAATTTATAGTAAAGTTGTAGAGGAGGACTTAGGCTTTCAGAAAAATCATTTTGTAGCCAGCCCGTAATAATACGAGATTAACTGCAGGGCGTCAAAGTTGACTACCTCGAGTATGTAAAAGTTTTAAAAAATAAAAGTTCCAAAAGTTCAGTCCGCTTTCAAAGATTTTTATATTTCTGTAAAATACTTGGAGAGGTAAAGAAAAAACAAACATATTCATCCAAGTTATTTCTTACAGTTAAAGAGATATTTTCACTTGAATTTTCAATTTTTGTAATTTTTCCACGACTTTATTTTATTTTTCGAGAATAAGTTCTGAGGTATTTGAGGGAAAATTTTTTTAAATACTTTATTATTTCTAATACATTTCAATATGCAAAAACAAGTTTTGTTTATCTCAATTCGTCTAGCTGCGAAAAATATTCAAAGTCAGTACTTTGAAATTAGTATGAAAAATTACATTTATTTAACAAAAGTAGAGTACAATTCTTTCACTTTTTCTCAAAGTTAAAAAAATTCTTTACATATTTCAAAAGAAAAGGCTTCATAAATTGTTAATAAATAAATTTAAAATCGATTCAAATTTGCATCCTACATCTAGCATTGATTGAAAATGGTGAATTTTAGAAAAAAAATATGTTTATCGATTAATAAAAAAAAATGTCACTCGAGTTTTTTTTTATAATTTGTTGACACTGTTTATTTAAAAAATACCTTTAGATAAATAAGCACTAAACTGCTTCCCGGCTGGCCAAAAACGAAAGCAAGAGTACAAATTTTATGAAAAAAGTCTACTTTTCGAAAGACTTTTTTTTAATTGAAAAAAAATATATATTAGTACAACATTTTTACTGTTATTGCTTACATATTATATAAAGCAAATATTAATCTTTCATTACTCAAAGAAAAATAGCTTCAACAACCTATTTTTGTAAATTTTTAAATAAATAAATAATATTAGAAAAATTAAAGATCAAAAAATATTTTTTTTTTAAGCAAAACTCCATCTACTTATGAATTATTAAAAAAAATACAAAAATAAACTTATTTACTAACTCACTGATATATAATATATCTACATATGCCATTTTAAAAAGATAATTTATAGCCTCAAAACTTACAACTCGTATCAAAACTCACTAACTGCCTGTTTTTATAACACGCACACAAAAACGACTCGTCTAACTTACATTTAAAACAAAAACAAATTTTGAAATTTTGTTTTTGTTTCAAATTAAACAGGCAATAAATTCACTATTTTATTATACCCTTCACCACATGTGTAGAGGGAATATATAAGTTTGTCATTCCATTTGTAATTTCAATATTATTTAAGACCCCAAAAAGTATATATTTTTTGGACTTATATTGATATAACGATATCCGTCTGTCTATTTTAGTAAGTGTATGTGCCAAATTTTATCAAAATCGGGGATGGTGAGGTCAAGAATTGCATTTAATAATTGCTCGAAAATTATTTATTTTCCGGCATCTATAGTTTTTTTTTTTTTTTTTTTTTTTTTTTTGAAAGAAGAAAAAACTACTGAAATTAGTTATTATTGGTCCATTATTTCACCTAGCTCCCATAAAAAGAATCAAAAAACATCGGTCCATTAATGACCGAGATATCACCAAAAAAAAAAACAAAAAGACCTTTAAAAACGCATTTATTTTCGACTTTTCTAAGCCGCTTTATAAGCTAACGACTTCAATTTTGCAGACAAATCGGAATCTTTTTTTGGAATGTTTTTGTGAAATAATTGTATAAAATCGGTTCATTAGTAAGTGAGATATCGGCCAAAATGCATTTTTGAACTTGAAGCTTCTATATAAGCTACAGAATTCGTTTTTGTACAAATCTGTTGAAATAATTTTTTAAAATTTCGGTTTTTTGTATTAACCATATCGGACCATATACAACCGAGTTATAAGCAAAAATTAGAACAAATTATTAAAAATATACATATACAAAAATACATAAAATGCATCGCAATGACTTGCCGCGTTGTTTTTTACTGGCAGGCAGTAGTCGTACATAATAAATAATGTATGTTGTGACGTTTTTTTATATTAATACAATTTAAAACCATAATATGGTTTAAGAACAAGGAAAAAGACTGCAAATATTTAATGGTTATAGAAGTTATGATATTTTTCATATTAAAAAAAAATGTTGTTTCTGGTAAAAATATTTAAAAACATATGATTTTTGCAGTCAACCTTATTCAAATTTTTATTGAGTGTAAATATTATGATGAAAACAGAGTTATTAAAATTCAAGAAAATTAACAATGGGAACATAATATTGTTGTAGTATATAAGCAATCAACAGCTGATTTATAAATGGACTATTAAACAGCGCATATTTTCAAAGCTAAATAGTCGCACAAACTTATAAGTGTTGTACAAATGATTTTTCATATAATTTTTGACAGTATATTTGCGAGTTTGCAAATTTACACACATTGTACAGTTGCTAGGGTTTAATATATTTGAATGGTGATGAAAAATAAATTATCAAGCATTTATTAAAAAAGTATTGCAAATTATATTTTTTGGTTGTAAGATTTTTTAAATCAACTTGAAACTATTTATAAATTAAGGCTTTTCATTTTGTTAGATAGGCAAATACTAAAAATTGTCGATTGCTAGTATTTGAAAGAATGTAATAGTTTTTCTCCACAAATGCCTATTTAATAAATTTTTAAAAAATAGCTAAGTAAATCGCCACCATGTTTTTAAATCGCCAAAAACAATTAAATCGGGGCAACGTGAAGTTACATATTTTTGAGTACTCCTGAATTTGTGGACAACTCGAACCAAAATAAATAGTTGTTCAGGAAATATAACCAGTTTATATTTATGTTCAATTCTCATAATACCCCCACTTTCCCCTACAATATTTTATATTCCTTGTGTATGTCAAATTTTAAGTTAATTTGTCTTAAACTATGTTCACATTTGTCAAATATTTGATCAAATTTGCGTGACCACCAGTTTTATAGAAATATAGTTTGCCGCTGTTTGACCTTGCAAATATTTTGTAAGAGAATACAGAGTCAAACAAAATTCGATAAAATTCCAGCTATGATTTATGGTAAATAAAAAATCGTTTCCCATTATAAAAGATTATTATTATTTTATATAGTAATTTTTTATATTTTTTATATTATTATTATTATTATTATTATTATTATTATTATTATTATTATATTTTATATTTTTATATAGTGATTATGTCATTTTGTTCAAATATTAGACCAGTCTTTTAGTTGTGTTCCATAGTAATCAAGCTTCGTTTTGGGGTTATGAGTCATCAGGAATAAATTATTTCAAAATGAATATAACTAATGAATACCAGTCACTCTCCCAAAGATCAAAATCTACTATTAATTATATCTCCTCTGTTGGTATTTTTCAAGAATAAATAGCCTTATCTAAAAAAAATGGAATGATTTGTAAGATATAAAAACAATCCAATTTTAAATTTCTGAAAAAAGCCCTAACTTTACATTTATTTACAATAATTTCAGTAATGAAAAGCCCTATCTAAGATAACTTCCTAAGGATTAGAGAAATAATAGTATTAATTTCGCAATTTCTTTTAAATTAAAACTGCATGTAAATTTCCACAGGTCGAGATACGCCTATTCTATATTAAAATATCGATATGTATGTTAACTGAGGGCTCCCATAAGACATTTTTTTCGAAAATAACTCAGAAAAAGTTCGTAACGTCAGTTTACATTTTCCCGCCAATATCTCATGAAACGATAATTTTAGAATTTTAGATTTTTTATTGCTCGAAAATAAAATCTTCCAATAATACAAAAAGTCCTGAGCAATTATAAAGTACTATAAGCCATAAAATTGAAACAAAAGCATGTATGAAAACGAAATTTCGCAAGAATATTTCAAGGAAAAAAATGAATCCGTAGTCATGATATGCGAATTTTGCCGCCACCTCCCATATAAGATGAAATTTCAAACACAAACTTAAAAAACGACCTAAATTCTTTATAATTCGGTAAAAAACATTTTTACTAATTCCAGTGTTTAAAACTGAAACACCTTTAATTCTTAAATCATCCCTCGTTTCTAAATCCCGTCTACTTTTCTAATTTTTCCTCAAATGTTTGCTATGCTATTAATATTGTTTACATATGCACAGAATGCTTTCTATTCAAATTTGTAAAAAAAAAAAAATCAAAATCACAATATTTTAAATACTCACACCAAGAATAAAAAACCCTATTCATAAACTTTCAAATCATTTAATTTAAATATTTGTTGTATCTCTATTTAAAGTATGTCCAGGCGTTTGCTTAACTTTGGTAATGGACATCAGCAGTAGCAATAACATCAGCAGCAATAACTGTTGTTGCAGCAAATGAAAACTTTAACATTTATTTAAATTGTTGTCGAAATTGTTTGAGCTTCATTTTCTTCAAGCAGAAAATATAGAAATAACAACAATAACAAAATGAAAAATAAAAGTTAGTTTCTTAGTTCGTTCGTTAGTTTTTTTTTTTTTTTTTTTTTTTTTTTTTGAAAATCTTGTTTTTCCTGCTGTTTCTGTAGATGATGATAAGCGATGCTTTTGTTTTTTATTTATTTTATTGCTGTTGGTTATAAATAGTATATATTTCTTTTTGTTATTGTTATGGTTACTATTTTAATTGTTTTTATTTTCATTTTCTAGTATTTTTCCAAAAATATTTTTTTCCCTTAAAAAAAAAAATATATATATATAAACGTGATAGTTTTTGAAAAGTAGTAAAAGACTAAATTGCCATAAACAACATAAAATTTCTACAACAGCAGTTACAAGAAATGGAGCAACCTTCACGGTAAAGTTATTCTGTTTTGTTGTCTTTTTATTCTAATGCTTTGGAGAAGAAGGAAGAAGTTTCTTCGTTAGAATGAGAATTAAAATTTAAAACAAGAAAACAATAATTGCATTAGTTTCTTTTTAAAAGTTATTAGAACGAAACTAAATAACATTTTTAAAATTTATTATTTAAAGTTAAGGAAAAAGAAGTTGAATTACATTTGTGTAAGTTTTAGAATTAGGTTTTTGGTGGACATTTTTAATTATAGGAAAATTTTGAATTTAGGAAGTAAGAAATGATTGGATTAAGGGTGATTATAGAAGATATGGTAATATACATAAAATGTATAAACTATTTGTATAACGATTTGAAACCATTTCTGCCAAAGACATTGACTTTAAAGAAATCATTTTCCCACCTCAACGAACGACTTCGTAGATGAGTTTCGTATTAGAGAAATGAAATAATACTTACTTCATATTTGTCAGGATGTAAAATATGGAATATACCGAATGTTTTTAGATGCTATTTAATACCAAATTACGATTATGGAATTTCAAAGTACTACAAGCTATAAAAACGGAACTAAAACATGTACGTTAACGAAAATTTTCACTAGGTATTCAGGGATAAGTGTAAGTTCGGAAACTAAAGTGAAATTTGAAATTCATATGATGTTTCTATAATTTGACAAATTTTATTAATATGAACCTACATGTTCTAAATATGTATTTAATTTAATAATCCATCCTGATACCCACCTTCCATACAAAGAGAAATTTATAATTTACAACGAATATAAACAGTGGCCAAAATAAGTATTCGACATACCATTTTATTTCTTATAATTTCATTATAATTTATATACTTATTGAATTATTTTAAATAAAATGACAAATATTTATTTGAAATATATGTTTCCTTCTAGTTTTAGTAATATTTATTCCCAAATGCACACGGGACAAAAATCTACTTTTTTGGAATAAATTAAAAAAAAAAACATTGTTAATTCCTTTTTGAGGTTGTATTCAAGTCATTTTATCTAAAATTATCAATAATATTTATTAAAACCATTTTTAAGTATTTTTTGCTTAAATCTCTATAACACATAATTTTACTTCAGTAGACATACATTTTAAATATGATATTTTCTTGTTTTCCTTTGGTTTTATTTTAATTATTTTGTAAGTCTGCAGTTTTTTATTGATTAGTGAATCTACGCAATAGGTTAGAACATAACATTTTCCTCAACTTGTTTGTGAAAACCAAGATATTTTCCCTTAGGTTTATCAAAATTTAATTGAAATAAAATTGACGACAGTAAGAGTTTGCCGAAAAATGATGGCGCTATCTTAATTCTTACATAAAATAAACACTTTGGCGAACATTGTCACATTTTTATATTCGTGCAAGTTCATGCTTAAACATAACTTATGATCTTTTAAAGTTATAGGTTACCTAGATAAACAACTCATATGACCACAAAACTCAAAAATAACGTCAAATAATAACTTATATAAAATTTAAAATAAAGGTCTTAAAATACATCTCCTAGACTGCATTTTACATTATACAGTATTGTTATTTATTTTTCTGCCATTTCGATACAGCTTTTATAAGCCTACCTCCATTTTAACAAAAATGTTAAAAATAATAATAAACTTGCAACTTTAATGCCTTGTCAGACTTTCAACGTTGTCACATTATATTTTTAATACATGTTCTTGATTACTTGGTATGTTATCATTTATAAAATACATTCACTTTTTACAATTTCTTCAATTATTATTTTGGAATTTCTGCCCAAAAAATTAGATTTTTGATCAGTGTAAATTCGACATGTATTTTATTTGTCCATTCCCGATAACTATACTAATTTTCTTGTTTTTTTTTCTATACCCCACACCGCCATTATGAGTTTGTGCTGATGTTTGTAACGCACAGAAGATATCATCCAACATCCACCTTGAAGTATACCAATCGACTCAGAATCACTTTTTGAGTCGATCTAACGATGTCCGTCCTTCCGTCTGGCTGGCTGGACGGCTTGCTGGCTGTCCATTTAAACCTTATGCAAAAAGTACACGTAGGACTTTCATGACATGCCTATTGAAATTGGTTATGATCGGTCCATTATTTCACCTAGCCTCCATACAAATATTCTCCCGGAATAGGGGTTTAACGATCATAACTGCCTTAAATATAGCAACATTTTAATGAATATATAAGTATCAATCATGAAGGTCGATCCATAATTGACCATAGCTCCCATATAAAACCCTCTTCCAAAAATCCCTTTAATCTCAATAAATCACATACATGTTACTATCAGGTTTATATTTGACACAAATAAATTTTATATAAGTAGAAATCACAGCGACAAATTTTATGAGGATCGCTCCATAATTTACCATAGCTCCCTTATAGGCCCACTTTCGGGAGTCACCCTAAAGTGCATAAATGCTTATAAATGTTAGTATTAACGTAATATTCTGTATTCGTATATTTTATTTTACGCTTAGTAGAAATATCAGTCCACAATTGTCCACTTGTCTAATATAAGACCTCTCCACGAATTTTGATGGACATGCACAATGGTGTGTGGTATTATATGGTCGGGATTGACCGGCTGTATCTTTCATACTTGTTTTTTTTTTGCTGGTTCTACAACTATGATAATACTCGTAATTACATGTGTTTTAAATAATTTTCCATAATTTTATTGTGATTTTGTATAAATAAAGGAAACTTCAGTTGAAGCCAAAAACTTTAAGGAAAATCGGAAAATTAAATTGTAGAGAAGGCGTAAAAGCTAATAAAAACGGCCCTCTATATTACATGAAAATTCACTAGAAAATAAATCTGAATCAGCAGGCCATTAAGGTTTACAAAAATTGGTTGAACGTAAAATTTTAAGTAAAGTGAAACAAAATCACAAACAAAACACTTCAATCATGACTAAAGGTAGAGAAAAGTACTTGAGAATACGTGTTAAATTCTAGAAATTTAGAGACTTAAAAAAAATCTAATTTTAGAGCCAGATCAGATATATAGAAGAATCCACATCTCAAAGAGGATATAAAATTGAGTTTAGAATTTGTAAAAAGATATGCCAAGAAGTCGGAAAAGTTCTGGAAGGATAAACTGTTTGTAGTTGGGATTAAGCTGAATCATTTTGTATGAAATATGAATGTCCTAGTCTATCAAAAGCCACATACCAAGCTAGAAGAGACATATTAGGTAGCTACCATAAAGTACCGGTGGTTTAAGTTTTATGTTTAGGGGCATGTGATAGAGTCTGGTGTAGGTATTTTAGTATTTATAGGTGGAATAATGGATCATCGATATTATATAGACATTTGAAAACAAAATTGGGAATTTCCGACAGATTTGTGTTTACTAGGGTAATAATCCAAAACATTCTACCACAATATAAAGCTTATCTTTCTCTACAACTGCACGAAAATAATAAAAAAAACTTTAATTCCACATAAGATGAAATTAAAATTTACATAATTTGACAAACCCAATAAGCTAAACGATATTATAACGACATCGAAACGAAATAGTCCAGGCGATAATACGACAATTTTTATGAAATAAAGTGTTAAATTTTCCCATGAAATTATATTGTATTTCCAATTATCACAATGTTCTAGCTTTTAATCGAATGAAATTTAATTGTATGTGCGTGCGGAAATTTGAACCAAATTTGTTTAGTATGACCCTGAATCAGTGAATGGCATTTTACTATTGTAAGAAAGTCTTAAGATTTTGTACAACTAATTTTCAAAAATTGGTATGAAAACACGCCGGACAGGTCTAGAGGGAATGGCAGTCATCATATAAACTAAATATCTGTTATTGCATACCTGAAGAACTGTAGAAATATAAGTCTTCTTCTTATCAAGATTCATAATTGAAATTAATATAGGGCAAATATTAATTATTTAAAAATCTATTACAGAGAAAGTTTTAAAATTTTGTGGGAATAATGTTTTTACATTTCGCACAAAGTTAATATTAGTTATTGCATCAATAGAGATAGCGAATCCCAACTGGTTAAGCTATTACTTCTGTAAAACTTACGTATCCATAAAATTATCTTTTTACTTAGATTTATATGGGATTTATGCAATTCAAAGATATTATCGGAAAATGGCCTAACATAGGAGTATGGTCAATTATGAACCGATATTAATAAAATTTTGCATTTAAATTAAGCTTACATAAGACTAATTTTTGCTGAATTTTATTAACGGACATCATGGAATCAGTATACCTTAATATTTTTATATTTTTTACAGTTATTCAAGCAAACATTTTTATTTGAAAGATTTCACTTTTTAATTAACCTTAACATATTTTATAAATCTATAAGCTGTCTTGTACGGGTTATAGGGTCAATATTGAACCAATCCTTTTTCTTATTTTGCAATAATAATATTGTGCGTATAAAACATTTGGACAATTTATTTTATCTCAATATCCATATCTGTCTACATGAAAAAGCATATAAGCTAATATTTCGGTATAATTTTTGTAGGGGAGCTATATAAAATAATGAATCGATTTGAATCAAATTCACCGTAATGTAGTTAGCTTAAAAACTACCATTTGTATTTTAACCAAAAACGGACGGACGCTGGCGTAAGGACAATATATCCTAAAATTTCTAAATTTAATTTTTTTATTTTTCTGTGGCTAAATTAATGAAACAAAATATAAAATAGGTTATTTTTATCATTTCCTGTATTAAGCGCCATTTTTCATGCCATTAAAATAATGTGCTATGTTGGTGTATAATTTACAAATTTCAAAAAAGAGTTATTTTTTTTAAAAAGTATCAATTAAAAAAGTAGGTATTACTTTTTAGAAAAGAACTAATTAAAAAAAATAGTTATAATAATAAATAATAAAACACGAAAATCTTTTAGAAAAGTTCAAAAAAAAATCTTTAAAAAAATATTGTTTTTTAAAAAAGTACAAATTATTAAATTTGAGAAAAGTATAATTTTCCAAAAAAAAAAAAAACTTTATAGAAAGTACTACAAAGGTATTATTAGAAAAAGAGTACTTTTCATAAATTTCTAAAAAGGGTCATTTTTGAGAAAAAATACAAATTTTGCACTCAAATATAATTTTTAAGAGAAGTAAGGTTTAAAAGAAATAATTACCAATATTCACAAACTAAAAACATTTTCTAAAAACAGATGTGTTCAAGATTTACGTGGGTATCTGAATGACGGCTCAACCTCAAGGAGGTCTTAACACCGGGTGAGTACAATGCGCCCACCAACGCCCCCAGATGCAATAAACTGCTAGTAAACTTTAAACCATTTTTTTACTTAAAAATTCAGAGAAAATTTTATTATTTTTTTAAAGTAAATTAGCGTCGATTATGTCGAATAGTTTTTCGGCCACTGTATATATAATAAGACAATATATTATGGGCCAAATTTGATTAGATACCCCGAATGTAAATTTGGAAACCAAAACAGGGCGCAGTCAGTCCACTTTAATTTGACAAACCCAATAAACTAAACGATATTATAACAACATCGAAACGAAATAGTCCAGGCGATAATACAATTTTTATGAAATAGTGTTAACTTCTCCCATAAAATTATATTGTATTTCCAATTATCGCAATGTTCTAGCTTTTAATCGAATGAAATTTAATTGTATGTGCGTGGACATGCCTTCCCCCTTGGTCAGGAGCGGAGCCCATCTAAAATTTCTTCCGATCTATGGCTCACGCTCTACCCGCAATTTGGATTTAAACCACAGCCACCATGAAAGGTTCCCCAAGTGGCCACACCATCTGTCAGGATGGAACCAAAGTTCCAGGTGCTTCTGGCACCCGCGGTATCAGTATTAAGTCCTACTTCGCTAAAGTCCTACTGTTCTCTAAGACCCTACTATAATCCCACCCCGCCCCGGTGTGAGTAATATCCATACCACCTAGGTCCCCAATGTCATCATAGTAAGGGCACGTAAGGATTACATGCCACGGATCTCCCTGTCCCCTTCCACACCCACAATTCGGAGTATCGGACAGACCTCTCTTGTGTTAAAATGCATTGAGTGAGCAAGACAGTAAGATTTTTTTTTTTTAATACCAATTTAAAAAAAATACCAATTTTCAAAAATATAAATTTCAAAAAAAGTCGCCACTAATTTTTCGATAAAATACAACTTTTCAAAAAAAAATACCTCCTTTGAAAAAACTGATTGTCATATTTACAAAGGCTAAAATTTTTAAAAATAATTAAAATACTATTTTTAAAAAAGAAATCTTTTGTTTATATAAATATACATATTTTTCCAAAAATACCTTTTCCAGAGAAAATTTACCTTCCTCAAAAAAAAGGACTTTTATTCTAAAAAGTCCTTTTTAAACAAAATAACAACAGTCCTAGTTTTGTTAAATGAGAGAAATTTAGATGAAAAAATGTCTACTTTAAAAAGGTCTACAAAATTTTCTTATATGTTAAAACATTTTGTTTTATAAAATGAACGCCTTAGGTGAATCATTAATAACATTTAATACTGTCAAATATAATACTCTAACTTGTTTGTCTTATAGCCAGAGCAACCAAAAATATGCAAAATCATATTTTTTTCTTGAGATTCAAATGAAGCAAATTGTTAGTAATTTATCCGTTTCAGAGAATTCGAAGAATTTTTGCATGTTTTTTTAATAACAGCATATTTTTGACTTAGCAACATTTTGTCATATTTTCATAGAAAATTATTTTTTAGAGCATATTTTTGATTGCTCTGCTTATAGCATGCATTTCTAAAACATTTAAGATTCATTAGCACTTCAGTAGCACTCGAACTTACTTTTTTAATTTAAAACACACATTTTTAAAATTTTTACTTACATAATCTACTTTTTTATATTAAGTTTTTTTTATTCAGTTTTATTGTAAAATTCTTTGCAAAAGTATTTTTTATTCTTTGGTTCTCTGGAAAACTAGAATGCATATTCTGTTTTTACTTAATTACTTTCACTTTGTACCATTTTGATTTTAAGTTTCATTGCAGTCCTGTTTTATTTTATTTTTTTTTTATTTTTTATTTTTTTTTTTTTTTTTTTTTTGTACATATATAAAGTTTTATAGAACTTAACGAAAGTTTCTTCTTTTTCTAAAGTTTAATTAAATACACAACATATAAAGAAAGGAGTAAGAAAAATATTGTCGGTCAGGCCCAACTATATGATACGCTATACCATTCTGTTTGTACATCAAAATTCGGCGAGGGGTATTATATGGGACCTGGGGGTCAATTATTGGCCGATACTTGTATTAAGAGTATTGCACATTTCGATCAAATATATATATATGCTTTATATTCTGTTATTTATACATTTTAGGGTGATTCTCGGAAGTGGGCTTTATATGGGATAAAATTTGGCACTATGTTTTTACTCATATAAAACTTAATTGTTAAATTACTAACTAGAAATATTAACTTGCACGTTAAAGTATTTTTCGGGTTTATATGGAAGCTATGATCAATTATAGACCGATCTTCATGAAATTTGGCATATATATTTTTAACTATATAAGGCTTATATATACTAAATTCCATTTAAATTTTGCTATATTTAATGCATTTATGATCGTTAAACCCTTTTTCGGGGACATTTGTATGGGGCTGCACTGAAAAAAAGTAATTTCAATGAATGAAGTAAGTTTAAATAATAATTCGCTGCTTCAAGGAAAATATAGATTGAAATTTAACGAAAAATTCAACGCACTTATGAATGGTATGTTGAAACCATTCCTTAAATTTATTACTTAATAAAATAAGTAAACGCAGAGAAAGAACATGGTTACAGCATTATCACTACAATAATATTATGTTTTCATTGTTAATTTTATTAAAGTTTAATAACTCTGTGTTCATGATAACAATGATTTTGATTCAATTTTGTCATTTAATGTTTACACTCAATAAGAATTTTAATATGATTGACTGCAAAAATTATACGTTTTTAAATACTTTTACAAGAAACAAAATTTTGTTAATATGGAACGTATCATTACTTCTACAATCATTAAATATTTGCAGACTTTTTCCTTGTTCTTAAACCATATTCTGTTTTTAAATTATATTAATATTATTATTCCTATAACAACAAAATGTTACAAATAAGTATACACACAAACTTTTCACAAACTTAGTCGAAAACCTCAATACTTGTTTGTTTTAAATATATACTATTTTTTTTAATATTTGTTTTCCAACTCCAACGTAATTCTCATTTAGTTTATATATAAATAAATATAAATAGACAAGGTTTGGTTATACAATATAAGAGTATTACATTTGAACCACATATGGTGGTGCAAATGAATGTAACTAATAATATGTAAATATATATATATATATATATATATATATATAAAATTTCTCAATAAATATTTTATGAAAATAATAATTTTTATTAATATATGATAAGATGGAATAATAAGGTGTCAAAATTAAATAATAATATGATAAGATTGGATAACTATATGATAACATGAAGTAATACTATGATAAAATGCAATCATAATATAAAGATATGTTATAATAATATAATAAGGTTGTTCAATTATATGTAAAACTATAATCATAACATGTAAAAACAAACCATATAATCAATTACAATATGACAAAGTGGAACTTATAATCATTTCTATTTTCTGATGTGATCATATGTTTCAATCATAATATGTTGCTCTTAGATTATGGTCACTACAACTATATTTTTTCTCCACTTGTAAATCAGTTCATTGAATCAACGTAATAATATTTGATTAAAAAAAAAACATTTTCATAATAACAGAACACGTTTAGTGATTCAACGTACAATTCGTTGATTCAACGTACTTTGATTTAAGAAGAACTTATGTTAATTTATTATTTTTTAACGGAGAGTATAGTAAAACAAAAACGTAAAAGAAAAGAGGAAAAGTTTGCATTTGTCGTTTAACAAGGAATTTCGTATTTATATTAAAAAAAAGTTGCATAAAAATTAAGAACAATGGCAATAGATCTATAATTTAAACGAAACAATTCAGAATTATTAAGAACATATACAGTAATAAATACGATGGATTAAAATAATTTCTCTGTTGCTGAAATTTGTAGAATTTGATGGATTTTTTAACAAGTAAGTTTAATAATGTTTATTTTTTTTAACACATTAACTATTAAAATATTATATTCGAGCGGTTTTCCATTCTTAAGTGTTCACATCTTAAATACTTTAATTTAATACTTATTAAGTAATGCGTTACAGATTTCAGCGTTGTATCCGGTGATCGTTAAGGTATTCTTCATAACTATCTGGAAAGATAAATATTTTAAGGAAATGATAAGTAATTTTGAGGGAATCTAAAAAAAGATTTTTTCTTTTGTTTTCTTTCAAGTTAACGTTGCTCCCAAATGAATATGTTATTTTGTACCATCATTGAGTGTTATAAAAGAAAACAAGAAGCATTTGATTAAATATACAGCGTGGAATTCCCAGGAAGTTTTTATATTTTTTACAAACAGCGCACAGGATGTGTGTACAGACGTGTCGAATGTCTGTATGCATATAAAAAAATAGTTGAATATTTTCAAATTCATTTAAAAGACGATATGGACAAGCGAATTTAATTTAATACAAAAAGCTCTTATTGATGGTTGCTGTGATAGAATGGTTTTAATAATAGGTTTGTTTCCATACTTTTTGGGTAGAATGCGGTAAAATGAGAAAAAGATATTTTTTTTCCTACAAAAGTATAACAACGTACGGTAACACAAAAAAATCAAACTGTTTAAAAAATTCGTATGTGAATGTAATTTTATTTTTCAGCATATTGGAATGTTTTTAATTTTTTTTTAAATGTTAATAACAAAAACAAATAATTTTTATTCATTGTCGTTCAAATTTTTTATTGTGTATTTTTATTTTTTTGATTATTTGACAATTCACATAATCTACCCGAAGAAAAATTCTGGGTTGTTTCGTGCAAGAAGAGGAAAAAGAATATTATTCTCTGAAAATAGCTCTAATTAGTCCAATTTTCGAGTATGGGAACACTTTCGGTAATATTGGGATCCCGAGTGCTCCCAATTTAGAGTACTGGAAGAAAGCTAATATTATACCTTTGGTTAAAAAAGGAAAATCAAATGCTGTAGTCTCAATTGCAAATTTAAAATTCTTTTTTTGACGTTGAAAAAATATTAGAATTAAAATATATTTATGTACATATTGTGCACAACTTTGTTTAAATTACACATCCTATTAAATGAAAAATATTAGGTGTTTTAATGTGAAGTGAAAAACCTGGAATAGCTCCTTGGTTTTGTTGGAAAAGGACTTTGCAGACAATTGTTTAACGCACCGTCTGCGGTATTATTGCATCGTTGTATGCTGCTGCTTACGTAAAAAACTGATTTGCTTTTCCAGATCTCAGCTGCAATGAAGAATTTTTGATTGACTTCTTCGAAGAACCATCATAAGCATTATTTACTTTGAGGAGACGTCTCTCGATGAAGATCGTTATCAATTAACAAGATTATAATTCAAAGAAAAAAATATTTAAATTTATTTTATGTATATTTATTTAAATTATTGTATTTGTTTTGCTTTTCTTTTTTATTTTAATAAATATAATAATGTCAAATTATAGTTTTAATAATAATTCACAATAGGTAACATAAACTTTTGACAGAATTGTTTTAAAAACATTTGTACACACAACATAAATTCAGTTATTGTAACTGAATTAACATATAATGCTTAGAACCAACAGATCTATTTTCTCTGTGTAAGTTATCCTCTGAAACAGTTTTTGCTTATTGGTACCAAGAACATGAAATTATTTATTTTTTTGTTTATTAAGTTTATTAAAATGAATTATAAATATGGTATTATATTTATATCATCTATATTAATTATATATATCATATATATATTACATAAAGCTTAAAAAAATTTTATTTAATTTGGAATGTAACATAATTTTTATAATTTAATAATTGCAAATAAAATGATTATAAAAATAATAGACAAAAATAATTTCAACGTATAGTTTCATTAGGTTAAAGTATAAGTTTATTAAAACTGAACGAACATGTTCATTAAAACAATATACGAATAAGTTCAATCAAAGTACTAAAGTATACTACATTGAATTTTAAAACGGTATAAATGTTAACGTATGCCAATACATTGTTTCAACGTACCTGTACAGTGGGTCAAAATTAGGAAACAAATTCGTTAAATCAACGATCTTTTCCGTTGTATTTATGTACCTTTTTGGTTCGGTGTAGATGAAATAATATGTCGATCATAACCAATTGTAGTAAGCTTCGTTCTTGGACTATAAAATAAGATATGTGCCAAATTGCATTAAATAATTTTAAAAATTGCGACCTGTAGTTTGATTGCAAGTTTTACATGATGGACGGACGGAAAATTATTCTAAGCCGATTGGTATACATTAAGGTAGGTATTTTTAGTGTTATAAACATCAGCACAAACGCATAATACCCCAACCATCTATGATGATGTAGGGTATACAAAGTTTATTCAAATAGCTTTAACTCAATCTTTGCTGCATTGCACTTTTTTTCAAAATTTAGCTTATACAAGTTTTTTTAAATAATTTTACAAGCATACTTTCTGTACTTAAATTGTTCTTTTGTCAAACTAATATTTTATGGATGTTTTAAGAATTTATGAGAATGTATTTTCATATGTAATAGATGAAAGTAAATAGCTCATTCCATTTATTTTAGTATTATTTCAAATTAAGAAAGAATAGAATATTTATTAAATATAAATATTAACTTATTATTATTATTTTTTTTTTTTACCATATTTATAGCTAAACTAAAATTAAAATTAGATAGCTAAGCTCACGCTATACAAAAAATAAGTTTCAATTCTTCTTTATACATAATATATTTCATACTTGCTTATAATAAATTTACAATATTATTTAAAAAAATTTTATAAAATATAAAATATATAAATAAGTGAGTTTTGTTGTTTATACTTATTCGAAAAGACATTTTCTAACTATCATAACCACATTTAATCATTTTAATGCAATTTGTTTTTCTCTCCCTTTATCACATTAAAATTACTACATTCATAAACTATAAGTGCATATCTAAAATATTTTTATTATTATCATTATTTTATGCATATTAGAATTGTACAATAAACTATTTTGTTCTCATTTCATTTTTTAAAACAACTAAATCTTAATTTCCCACTTAAAGCATAAAATTACTGTACATCATAGTCCTCATCGTCATCATCATCCAATTGCATGCGAGATCCAATTATAGGATAAAAGCCACCAGCAAATGAAAGAAAAAAATAAAAAAAAAATTGCCACTTTGAGAAAAAATATTTACTCGTATATAAAAATGTAGCAACTACTCGTACATATATTTAGTCTTTTTGCATACGTATCTTTTAACTTACAAACATTTATTCTGGTTTCTTTTCTTTTATGAAAATAAAATTTGCATTTTTGTTTAAAAAATGGAAAATACATATCACAACACCATTAAAATAAGAAATAAATATATTTTTATTCGTTTAAAAATGGCGAAGAGTGCAATGTGAAAGAATGTATATAAGTACCGCATAAATAAATTACTAACCAGAGGCATTGCGTTAAATTTTTATAGTAATTTAAGATGCAAGTGTTGAATAAATAGATAACATATAAGAAATAAGAGTTGAGTACGCCCAACCATAATAACTCTAATGATTCTAGTAAAATTTGGTAGTATAATTGCATGATACATATTTAAGATGAATTCTATTTTAATTCTGTATCTATAAAATTGTGATCTGTTATTTCACGAAACTCTACAAGAAGTTTTCTCAAATAAGTCATCTTTGCATGAAATAACTATAACATTAATTCAATCGTGCAAAATATCCATTATAGCATCAGCTCATTATGGTTTCAGATGGCTCAAAAGCGACGATTAATTAAAATTTAAAATTTAAGTTTAATAATAATGTTTGACGTCTGGTGAAACTACATAAAATTGTGCATCGCAAGTTATTAAATTCGGTCATCTGTGTTGCTTCGTTTATCTGTAGTAAGATGTAAAAGTTCGAAAAATATTTTTGTCCAAACTAGTTAGACACTTAAATTATAATTTTGAATTATAATTTTTATATCAATTATTGTATCAAGTAATATAATACATTAACTTTTTTCTAAGTGTAATTTTTATAAATTGGCAGCACTTTGTACCCTCTGTAAAAGAAAATGTTGTGGATTAAAATCGGGTTTCGTTAAAAAAAAACAGAAACTTATTGGAATCCATTACTTAATAACTAATATTGCTGTCAAGAAAAAAGAAGTCACTTGCTAACCATCCTTCAAGAAGATCGCATCATCTAAAATACCTCTAAATCTATAATTACCTTAACTTAAACCTTGTACTTAACCTAAAACTTATACTTAAGTTAACTTACATAGAAGTTATACTTACTGCAACCTGAAGATTGTAATAAAACCCGAACTTGAATTGAAATCAACCGAATCCTAATCTTCATTTCATACAAGTAACCAAGCAGAGGTGAGTTTTTTTTTTGCCGCTACAGCTAGCGACCCTATGAATTTAACTCTAATCTTATTACTCTTCTTTCATCATCCCTAAAATTATAATTACTCCTACAGGAGTAATTATAATTAAACATTTTCTTATAGATTAGCCCTTTTATTAATTACATCCCCCCATCTCTGCCATCATCTATAAAAAAACCTTACACAAGATCCCCTAAACTTGTTCAATTTTTGTTATCATATACATTGGAAAAAAATAGAAATTTTGTTGAAATCGTCCGCCTATATTTTCATTTAAGCATTCTAAAAATGAAAATTTTATGATGAAACCGTCAATTTAGGTATTTTGATATCAAAAAAATAGGTTCCTATTTCCAAATATTGTATGTACATATTTTTAAATAGTTTTAAAAAAATCCAAATTTGGGGTATTTTTATATTTGATGGACCAGATCTTTTATATTGGGCAGTATTGGGCTTATGTGGCGCCCCTTTTAGATATTTTAATTTATTTGTAAAAAATATAAAATTTTTATTTTAATTCCTTATAGAATTGTTCTTTGGATATATTTTGCAAACTACCAGAGTAATTGGATATCGTGAAACCATTACGAATCAGATCTGAAATTTGGAAATGTATTCACATCTTTTTCAAAATTTTATTTATTAAATACAAATTTTTGCACTTTATTATAGAAAAATTATAATTAACCTATAATTATTTTATCAGTAAACCAAAAAATGTGTTAATAATGGTGAAATATTTTACTATCATTAATGTGTCTTAGACCACATGTGTAGGAAATGTACAAAAGATCGTTCAAAATATTTAAATAAAATAATATGTCGTTTATACCAAACAAAAACTAGTAGTTCTTAGCCTTAATCGGTTTTTGGTTGGAAAATTACATAAATTTCTTTAGTTTTTCCATACAAATTTTTATAATTTAATAATTGCAAATAAAATGATTACAAAAATAATAGACAAAAATAATTTCAACGTATAGTTTCATTAGGTTAAAGTATAAGTTTATTAAAAGTGAACGAACATGTTCATTAAAACAATATACGAATAAGTTCAATCAAAGTACTAAAGTATACTACATTGAATTTTAAAACGGTATAAATGTTAGCGTATGCCAATACATTGTTTCAACGTACCTGTACAGTGGGTCAAAATTAGGAAACAAATTCGTTAAATCAACTATCTTTTCCGTTGTATTTTTACCTTTTTGGTTCGGTGTACATGAAATAATATGTCGATTATAACCAATTGTAATAAGCTTCGTTCTTGGACTATAAAATAAGATATGTGCCAAATTGCATTAAATAATTTTAAAAATTGCAACCTGTAGTTTGATTGCAAGTTTTACATGACGGATATAAATTTTTGCACTTTATTATAGAAAAACTATAATTAACCTATAATTATTTTATCAGTAAACCAAAAAATGTGTTAAGAATGGTGAAATATTTTACTATCATTAATGTGTCTTAGACCACATGTGTAGGAAATGTACAAAAGATCGTTCAAAATATTTAAATAAAATAATATGTCGTTTATACCAAACAAAAACTAGTAGTTCTTAGCCTTAATCGGTTTTTGGTTGGAAAATTACATAAATTTCTTTAGTTTTTCCATACAAATCAAAAACCATTTTTATCTAGTTTTTATTAAAATCCAAATAAAAACTACTAAAAGAACTATTTACGATACAGCCTGTTCTGTTGATTTCAGAACATTGAGCTTTTATATGTAATGTCAAAAATTAAATTGTGAAATTTCGTGAATTATTTTTATTATTATTTGTTTTTTTTTTTTTTTTTTAATTATAAATTATTTTCAACATCATAAATAAATTAAATTCTGTTTAAATACAAATTTACACAAAAACATTAACGTATGTAAACGAATTGGTTTTCGAAATTAAGTTTTTCAAAAACAATCTAGTTTTTATTTTGGTATAAACGACATATAATATTTTTATTTAATATGCCATTTACACCAAACAAAAACTAGTAGTTTTTGGCTTTATTTGGTTTTTGAATAAAAAACTACGTAAATTTGTTTAGTTTTTCCATACAATTCAAAAACCATTTTCAACTAGTTTTTATTGAAAAGCAAATAAAAACCACTAAAATAACTATTTATGATATATCATGTTTAGTAAATTTTAGAACCGTAGCTTTTATATATAAAGAGAAAAATAAAATTTCAAATTTATAAAAATTATTTGTTTTGCTTATGAAATTATTACAAAAAATAATATATTAAAAATAGTTAAAATATGTTGAAACCATATATATTCTCTGATCGAAGAAATAGCAAATAGAGCGGAAATAAAAAATATCCAAGAAATGTGAATGTCAACAAAAACTACATTGGGAAGAAGTAAGGTATGTAAACGATGTAGTTTTTCAAATTTTGTTTTTCAAAAACCAATTAGTTTTTGTTTTGGTATAAACGGCATATAAATCTCATTTATAGCTTTTCAAATAAACATTTCGTATTTAAGATTTCACTTTTTAATTTACATTCACATATTTAAGCAAACTATAAGCAAAATTTACCTTCTTTACATTCTTTCCATACAAACCATTGTGCAGCTAAGCGGTGTGTAGCGCCGTCCTCATTAACCCCGTTTGGTAGAGAAAAATCTTCGACGATTCAAAAGGTTTACTCTCAACTGCTCCAGCATTTAGTCAACAAACAAAGATTGTGAAGCACTTTTATAGGCATAATATTTTCACTACTTCAAAAGTAGTGTAAAAATACATTAGTTTTACACTTTAAAAAAATATTTTCAATAATTTAAAAAAAAGTAAAAATAAACATCTTTTTAACAAAAACGAATATCCTTTTTATCACTACAAAAATAGTTTTAATAACAGTCATTGAGAAATGACCTAGTTTAGGTTATATACCTTTTTGACATCATAAATCAATTTCAAAAATTTCCAATACACTCAAAAACCTATTTTTGGATAGGTTCCTTTATAAATATTTCCCTATTATTCTATTATTCTATTATTCTTTTATTGATTTTTTTTCTTTTTAAAAATTTTTAGGTTTTTCAATTATATACATTTGTGTATGTTTTGGTCAAATATTAAATGCAAATTTAGAGTTTCTAAAAATTTTCAAGTTTAACTGCAATTTATTGTAAATTTTTGTATTAAAGCCTCTACAACGAAATATTAATTTTTATAAACATAACAAGATTTAGTGATTTCAAATTGGATAAAAACTGTAGAACTGTAGATTTTTTCTAGAGTAATTTACTTAAACTTTCCATGCATTTTTCAGTTTTTTCCCCAAAAGGTATGCACCAAATAAAACATAAGATGGAGTAATTTGTCTTAAAATATATATGAATAATTTATTAATGAGCTTTGGAACATTTTTAACAATCTTTTAGGTTATTAAAAACAAAAAGAGCAAGATACTATTATAAACGTTTTTTCGGAATATCACAAAATTTTAAGTGTTTCGAAATTTTTTTAAATTGTTTTATTATTAAAAATTGATTTTAATATTATTAATTGACTATAAAATTGCAATAAAATTTTCAAAAAATGGTCTAAAGATAAAGCAAGATAAAGATAAAGAACCACAACAGCATACGTCTTAAGATTTTACGAAAATGATTTCAAGTACAACCAATGAAACGAATATAGAACGGGTAGGACTAGGGTAAGTCGTAGCACCCATAAAAAATAAAGATTGAAAATCGCGTATCCAACAAACTATTACAGCAAAACTCTTGAGATTTTCGTGGAAATAATTTTCATAACAAGTTCCATAATTAATATGAACTACTTCAGTGAATTAAGTATTAAGATTTTGAGGGAATCATTTCCTTATCAAGATTCACAATTTAGATGAAAATAGAACGCATATCTAATAAACTATAACTAATAGTGAAAATTTTATCATTTTGTGGGAAGAATTTCCTTAATAATTTATATAACAGAGTGACAAATAGGGTTACAGGTCTTTGGGAATTTGCAGGCAAATTTAATGCCATATTTATTTAAAAACTTATTGAAAACATGAATCTATTACTAGATTCACCAATATGTATTATTTATATTACATTGAAAAAATTAATATCTCCTAGTAACTACAGTATTTAATTACTTATTTGCGATCAGATTTTTAAAAATGATTATTGATTCATAATATATGAAAATGCAGAATTTTTGGTCATTGTTAAGTTTTTGAAATCTATAATTAAAATTTGTAAAAATTCTTTTATGTTTCAAATAAACAAAAACTGTCTTTTATATTTCACATTTCATTAGTTATTTGTATCATAAAATGTAACTAATTCCAATTTGCATAACGTAGATATGAGAGTTATTTCTTAACTTCATATTTTTCCTCAATAATCCCATTTATAATTCTGGTACAACTTTTCTTTTTGTATTTGTTGATCAACCTGAAGAAATCAATAATCTTCGCATTAATCCTTTATTAACATTTGAAAATGCTACAAATAAGCATATACTTCGAAACAAAACTATCATTAAAATTCAATGTAAATAAAGGGATGGTTTTTGATTTTAGCAAAGCTTACTATTCCAAATTACACCACTTGCTTTGTTTTGAAAATAGATATGAATATACTCCTTACAATGAAGTATGCTAATGACGAGAAAAGGAATTACACATAGAACGACTCACAGTGGCTCAGAATCGTTTTTTTATCAGATAATAACTTTGTAACTTTTGAATCGGTAGAGATATTTTAGATTTGTTGTTGAATTTTGTCCAGTTTTAATTTCATTAAAATCGATTCAGCAGTTGTTGAGAAATTTAAGGCTAAAGTTAATTTTTTTATAGCATTTAGTATAAAAATGCCGATTTTTTTGTTTTTTGAATCAGCTTTACTTATAAAATAAAGTTATAAACAAATGAAAAAAAACAATTTAATAATAACCAGGATAATTTTGTGAACAGTTTACCAAATTATCAAGAAGAGATTCCACTAGAACTGGTTCTTAAAGAACTGATTCTACTATAATCAGTTATTTTTGGACAATAAATGACGATTTTTTAAAGGTTTATTTTGTTTTTTTATTTAAATAATATTAAGGACAAAAATTTGTAATTTTTATAATAACTAAATTTTTAATGTTTATTTTATTTTTACTTAAATAGATTTCCAAGTGGTACTAAATGATGCTTAATGACATCTTCTCCATGATAAAGGATTTTGTGAACTATTGCAGACATATTTCTCCATGAATATTTATATCCCACGCCACCATAGGTGGTTGGGATATTATGCGTTTGTGCTGATGTTTGTAACGCACAGAAAAAATTCAACACCTTAGAGTATACCAATCGACTCAGAATCACTTTTCGATGTCCGTCCGTCTGGCTGTCTGGACGGCTGGCTGGCCGTCCATGTAAAACTTCTGCACAAAGTACAGGTCGCAATTTTGAAGATAATTCAATGAAATTAGGCACGTAGGAGTTTCATGACACAAACTTATTGAAATTTGTTATGATCGATCCATTATTTCACCTAGTCCCCATACACATATACTTCCGGAATAGGGGAGTAACAACCATAAATGCCTTAAATATAACAATATTTTAATGAAATTCGGTGTGAAAAAGTTTTGTGCAAGTATCAGGTTTATATTTGACACAAATAAGTTTTATAGAAGTAGAAATCATAGTGATAAATTTTATGAGGTTCGCTCCATAATTTACCATAGCTCCCATACAAGCCCACTTTTGGAAATCACCCTGATGGACATGCACAATGGTATGGGGTATCATATGGTCGGGCTTAAACGACTATATCTTTCTTACTTGTTCTATTTTCATTCGTTGATCAACCTGAAGAATTTAATAATCTTTCATAGCATAAAATCTTTATTAACACCTGAAGATGCATGTCACTCCACACTTGAAATAAGTATATACTTCGAAACAAACCTATCATTAAAATCCAATGTAAATAATGAGATGGTTTTTGATTTTCTTAAAGCTGATTATTCTAAATTAAACCACCTGCTTTGTTTTGAAAATTAGTTTGAATATACTCCTTATAATAAGTATGCCCTCGTATATACATCATTTTGAATAAATTCTATGATGGCTTAATTAAATTTTTTAAGAATTCAATTCAAATGACGGGAAGAAGAATTGCACGTAAACCGCCTCACAATGTTAGTTTTTTATCGGATAAAAACTCTGTAACTTTTGAATCGATATAGATATTTTAAACTTTAGATTTTTTTTCTTTTGATTTTTGAAAAAATGTAATAAACAAATAAAAAAACATTTTAATAATACCCAGGATAATTTTGTGAACAGATTCCTAGTTTATTAATAATAGAACAATTTCCCTTAGAACTGGTTCCTACTAGAATCGGTTCCTGGACTTCCTCTGATAGATATCTAAGTGGTACTAAATAATGCCTCATGCAACTTCTCCATTATAAAGGATTTCGTAAACTGTTCCAGACATATTTCTCCATGGATATTTGGTTGTATATATTCGTGCAGTTTCCTTCCCATAATCACCAAATTTTCCATCATCAAATTGTTTATTACACACAAGTACATCGATAATTGTTTTAAATCTTGAAATAAGATAGATATCAACACCTGCTCTCAAATACTCTTTCGGGATCTGAGAAGGACCTGATCCTTGTTGTTGTTGATCTATAATCAATCAATATTTGAAATTGATTCTGTAGGTTTAAAAAAAAATCAATTAAAATCAAAAAATCATAACTGATTTTTAGTATGTTTTCCATTAAAAATGTTTGGTGTAATTTCATTCAAATGGAAAAAGTGTCCTACAGACAGGTTAGATAGGCACAAAAGTATATATGAGGTTAAAGAGCATACTTTCACCTTACCTCTGATGTTGAAATTTGTTTAACCCCTTTTGATCCTCAAAAATTATATTCCACTAAAATTCAAAAAATATATTAACTAAGAAAACATTTAATAAGACAGTATGTATATACGGAACAGTGACACATTATACCATTTATTAAAGACTATTATCCTATTAACACAACAAAAAAATGTGTTAATAGGATAATTATCGATAATAGTTTGCGAGCAATGATAATTTACTTCTGATCAAAATTACAAAAATCACATTTTTTATAAAATAGCATAAAATATTTGTCTTTAATAGCATGTCACGCACACAATTACCAATATTTTGATCTAATTTTTTGGCTACCTTAGTTTCAATATGCTTACTATTGAATGGCATTAAAATTTTGGAAATCGGTGTTAATAAAAATTGGCATTTTGCCCAATGAAATTAATTTGTGAGCTACCGTACGCCTTATAACACAAAGCTGCTCAATAGCTTGAAAACATTATAGAAAATACAAAATGTCCAGTTTATATGTTAATTATTTGAGATATTACATATCAAGAATAGTTTACAATTCAGAAAATATCCAATGTTACAATACAATAATCTACTTATTCAACATATCAATATTTAGTATTTATTTTACTGAAGTTTGGAGAAAATCTTATATTATGCCTTTGTTTTAATCCGGAAGCAGATCCATCATTTCCAACTATAGAGGTAAGTGTTTCCCAAAACTTTTCGATAAGATAGTTATTTAATTATTTTCTCATTAATTTGTTTGTTATTTTTCCCCATTCCAGCATGGATTTAAAAGGGATATTCCACTACTACTAAACTTTTGTAGTTCACAACCTCAGTTATAGCTGCATTTGATTTCGGTTTACTAGGGTGATCGACTCAGTTTTCCAATCGTTTTTCTTCGGCTTAATTACTGTTGGTTTTTTCAAAATGTTCACTATTACAAAAAACCAGTTTTAAGAATAACATTTTATTTTAAAAACAAATTCTATTATTTGAATGGAAATTTAAGAAAAAATTTTTAACTGATTAATATTCACAAAATAAATTTCTTGTTATGTTAACCGGTTAACCGGTTTTTTCTGCATTTCAAAAACAGCAACCGACCACCTTCTTCAAAAAGCTGAATAATCGATCACCCTACGGTTTACAGACGGACACAATATATACAGTTTTCAGCAAAGCTTTCGATAAAATAAATCGTGATCTCCTATTATTTTCTTCTGTTTTCTTCAAGTGGATTTCTACATATCTTAAAAATAGATAACAATGCGTATTATTTAGAGAAAGTTATCCGGTATTCTGCAAGCAAGTCATCTTGTTCCATTATTATTTCTAATATTTATAAATGATGTACCAGCTTGCATTAATAATTCCAGAACATTAATGTATGCTGATGATGTAAAGCTGATCCACAGCTTTAACTATTCCTATCAATGTTCCTTACTCCAATCAGATCTTGGCAATCTTTACGATTGGTGCATTAAGAGCCTAATGGATATGAATTTGAGAAAGTGTAAACACATGATGTTCTACAGAAGAAGTCTACTACTCCGCACGCAGAGAAAAAACATGGTGACAATATTATCACTATAACAATATTATGTCTCGTTGTTAATTTTCTTGAATTTTAATAACTCCTTGTTCATGAGAACAATGTTTTTGTTTAAATTTTGTAATTTAATGTTTGCACTCAATTGGTTGACTGCAAAAATTATTTTTAAGTATTTTTACCAGAAACAAAATTGTTTTAATGTGAAAAATATCATTACTTCTACAACCATTAAATATTTGCAGCCTTTTTACTTGTTCTTAAACCATATTCTGTTTTTTAACTATATTAATATTATTATTCCCATGACAACAAAATGTTTCAAACGAATGTAATACTTATAATTTTCACAAACTTAGTGGAAAAATTCAATATATTTGTTTGTTTTTAAATATATTTTGTTTTTAATATTTGTTTTTCAACTTCATTGTAATTCTCATTTAGTTTACATATGAATAAATATAAATAGACAAGGTTTGATTAAACTCGGTGTGATTCAAGCAATATAAGATATTGATTAACTAGCATTAATGGGTTTAGTTAAAAAACATATCTTGTATTTGAATCACATATGGTGGTAAAAATGAATATAATTATTGAACAAATAGTATGTAAAAAATTGTTTTTTTTCGCTAATGAACTCTTTTCTCTATTATTTTCAATAAAAAAATAAAAATATTAAGTTTTTATTAACACGTTTTAATTTAATATATGATAAGATAATTTAATATATGGTATATGATAACATGGGATAATAATATTATAAAATGGAATCATAGTATGACTATGTGGTATAATAATATAATAAGACAATAGTAATATAATAACATCAAATCATAATCTGAAAGAATGGGTTAATGATGTAGTTATTGATGCAGTAAGATACAATATGACAAAATGTAATCATAATAATTATTATTTACAATAATTTCTATTTTCGCTGTGATCATATGTTCCAATTATAATATATTTCTCTTACATTATGGTCAGTACAGCTATATTTTTTCTCTGCGTGTGTAGTATACAATAAATGAATATCAACTTGATCTAGTCGAAGAATTTCTTAATCTGGGCACTTGATTGTAAACTATCCTTTAATTCCCACGTTTTACAAATCATTAATAAGGCAAAAGGAGTACTAGATTTCCTCAAGCCCTAGGGAATGATCCTTATGTTTTCAAGCAATTATTCACATCTCTTATAAGACCAATCCTAGAATATTCTTCCATGGTCTGGGATCCTCAATACGAAGTTCACATATAGAAAATTAAATCGGTCTATTATTTTGTCTTCGTAATCTTTCATGGAATCCTAAAACTAATTTACTATCGTATGAAAGTCGATAACAGCTTATTGATCTCCCTACTCTTGAATTTTATTTGTAATTAATTAAGTAAGCGGTTCAATTAATTCCAACTTCCCGCTTTGTAAGATCGAATTTGTAGTCCCAAATCATCCAACTAGAAATTATACTCCTTTAAAAATCATATATTTTTGAACCAATTATTAATTATGCCAACTTTGATCTCGTGAAACGTATATGCAATCAATTTAACGATATTTATCCCTTTATTGACTTCTCAGTAAATTCAATCCTTATGTTTATCTTAGTTAAATAATAAGGCCTTATTATTGAATGACTATGAAAAACATTTTATCGTAAATAGCATTAAGAATAATATGTATCTGTAAGAAATTGTAATTTCATTGTATATTAAATAAATAAATAAAAAGAATTTTTTCCAATAGATTTGAATTCTGCAGGATTATCATGAATCTTGTAGAATTAATGAAAACAATTATAAACATTTATATTTACCTTTGAGCTTTATTTTCTTTTCACGGCAATATCTTTTTTTTAGGAATCAATTCAACGAATTACGAACAAAATCTCGGAAAATATAATAAATTACATTTCACATACTTTTCGCTTAAAATTCCTACCAATTTTCTTAAGTTTATAACTTTTTTCCACTTTCTTCGCTCTTTTCTCAAATGCTGGCAAGGGGATAAATTTTGTTTTGAAGAATAAAATAATATAGTGAATTATTAATGCAATTGGAGTATTTTAAAAAGAAAATAAAAAACACATATAAAAATAAGTTCTCTTATAAAACGTATTTTACGTAGAAAATTGAGTCTGTACGAATAAAAACAAAAAGACTACGAAGAAATTAATATGCTTCTGTTGTTTTGCTGAATAATATCCTGGTGCAACAATATTTTCTCATAGACTACTTGCATCGTTGGGACGTATGAAAAACAACTAATGATATAAATCAAGATGCCAACAAAAACGGAAATGCTCTAACGTTTCAATGGAAAGTAAAACTGCAGAATAATAAAAAAACAAAAAATAAAACGAGAAAGAAAAATATAGCCGGTCAAGACCGACTATATGATGCTCTACACCATTGTGTACAAACATAAAAATTCGGGGATGAGACTTATATTACACCTGTGGCCAGTTTTACTAAATGTAAAATAAAATATACAAACACAGAATAATGCGTTGATACTAAAATCTAGATGATTTTATGCATTTTAGGGCAATTCAGGGAAGTGGGTTTATATGAGAGCTATGGTAAATTATGGACCGATTATCATAAAATTTGGCAGTGTTGTTTCTGCTTACATAACACTTATTTGTGTCGAATATTAACTTGATACAGTCATGTGGGCTTGTGCACGCTAAAATGATTTTCGTATGGGAGCTGTGGTCAATTGTGGACCGATCATCATAAAATTTGGTACAAAGATTGATAATTATACAGATCTTCTTTTCACCGGATTTCTTTAAAACATTCTTATTTTTAAGGAATTTTTGAGGGCAGACATTTGTATGAGGGCTAGGTGAAATAATGGACCGATCACAAGAAATTTCAATAGGCTTCGTCCTTGTATCATAAAAGTCCCACGTGCCAAATTTCATTGAATTATTTTAAAATTGCGACCCGTACTTTGTGCACAAGGTTTACAAAAGTAGCCATTCAGATAGACGGACATCGTTAGATCGTTTTTAAAAGTGATTCTGAGTCGATTGGTACACTTTAAAGTGGGTGTTGTATAACTTTTTCTATGCGCTACAAACATCAGCACAAACGCATAATACCCCAGCCACATATAGTGATGTAGGGTATAAAAAAAAGATGAAATAAGCAAAACGTAAAGAAAATAAAGCAGAAAAATATGATAAATGCATTTATCATCACGTTTTAAAATGCGAATATCATTAAATTTGTTTTTCTTTTTTGTAAATATTTGCATGTTTTAAAAAGGTATAATAAAATGAATTTTATTAAAACAAATTTATTTATTTAAAGTAACAAAGTCAGGGTTCTATTTCTTTAAATGTCAAGTAATCCGATTACATGCATGAAGATTTGCAAATATTTGTATGTGTATATTAGACTGCACAAAAATTTACCGACTTTAGAATTTTTACTGTAACACCTCTTAGAGTTGTTCTTTGAGTTGTCAGAAGATATTGTGTGAAATATTAGTGAAATCGATTATCGTCAACCAGTGCCGTATCGGACCTGAAGTTTGTAGAGAGAGCTTTACCTTTTTACAGTTTTTGGATAAATTTAGCTATTAAATACTTTGCTTTGTAAGAAAGTGTTAAAAAATCGTACACAGGAAAAAATCACCAATCACCAAATATATTAGTAAATAATTCATTCAATTAAAAACTTTTTTAAATTTACACCTCTCACCAAAGTGGTTATATCAATTACTAAAAACTGTAAAAAATTAAAAAGAGAAAAATTTTTCCAAATAAAAAATTTATCAAATCAATTGAATGTATTACAATTTTAAGTGAGAAATAAAATTTTACTTAAATTTTATTTTTATTTTATATTTACTTGTATATATTTATTAAATTTAGATGCAAAATGAAACAACAACTATTAATTGAAAAACATACGATAATATTTTTTTCTGTTTAATCTACACATAATTGTCTATCAAATAAGATATAAAAAGGAAAAATCAGTTGAAACGTTTTAAAGTTATTACGAATTCCCTAGACCATTAATACGTTTTAGACCATGCGTGTATGAAGTATACAAAACACTTTTAATTTTTCTTTAAATGTTTCAATAGAATGCAATTTTTAATGAAATTTGAACCATAATTACTGAAAAAAGTTTGTTTTTCTGCAGTATAAATAAAACACTTTTTCCATTCTTGATTAAAAAAATGTTGATTTTTTGAAAACTGTTTCAAAACTCCAATATCAAACTTTTAAAAATTTTGTTAAACAAATTTCAAAAATGTTCGATTAAAACTATATAAGTTTATAGATAACACCACTTGAAATAAAATTAAATAAGTGGGAATATTATATTCGACTTGGCCGAATTTATATACCCACCATCTGTAACTTTTTAAATTTTCATCTCATATGAAAGGTGAGTGGTAAAGTGGGCGGACCATGCCCCATTTGTTCCGAGTTTACATTAATTCTTGAACTATTTGTACAAAATTTTGTTGATGTTTTATATTATACGGGAAGTGAGCGGTAAAGTGGGTAGATCATGCCCATTTTTTATTTCCGAATTTATATCGATCCTCGAACTATCTGTACAAAATTTCGTTGTCGTACATGCTTTTTTTTAAGTGATATCAGCCGAAAAGTATGAACTGAAGTTACAACGGACACCCTGCGTTTCTAGTATTTGGCACATAACTTTTTTGTTTATTAACCGATTTTTAAAATTTCACCTTATATGGAAGGTGGGCGGACCACGTCCATCTTTTGTTTACGAGTTTACATTGGTGCTTGAATTATTTGTACAAAATTTTGTTGATATTTCACCTTATAAAGGAGGTGGGCGGTAAATTAGGCGCATCACGCCCATTTTTGGTTTCCAAGTTTATATCGATCCTCAAACTATCTGCACAAAATTTGCTTTTGTTTAAGAGATATCAGCCGAAAAGTATGAACTGAAGTTACAACGAACACCCTGTGTTTATTAACCGATTTTTCCCACTTTCATTATTAAACAAACCTTATATAAAATATATATTTGAGACAAATTTCATCACTCTAAGTAGTCCCCCTCGACCCCTATCCTGCTTTCAACAGACAGACGGACAAACATAGCTAGATTGACTCAGAATCTTACCAGGACCCAGAATATTTATACTTTATGGGGACTTAAATGATTTTACCGACATGTTACACACGGAATGACAAACCCAATATAGCCCCCCATCTTTTTTATGAATTTTTTGAACTGAATATCAGTTCTAAGAAATGTTTGCCGAAATACGCAGAATTCAAATTTCAGCTTAGCAAAATACTTGATCTTGTATTTGTTGATCAACCTGAAGAAATTAATATTCTTCGCATTAATCCATTATTAACACCCGAAGATGCGTATCACCCCACTCTTGAAATAAGCGTAAACGTTGAAACAAAAATATCATTACAATCCAATGTAAATAATGAGATGGTTTTTGATTTTAGTAAAGCTGATTATTCCAAATTAAATCACCTACTTTATTCTGAAAACTGGTTTGAATATATTCCTTACAATAAAGTATGCCCTCGTAATATTGACATCATTTTGAATAAATTCTATGATGGCTTATTTAAATGTTTTAAGAAATCAATACCAATGACGAGAAAAAAAATTGCACATGGACCGCCTTGGACTACAAAACAGCTCAATGGCTTAAAAAATTTGAAAAACAAACATTATAGAAAATACAAAAAATCCGGTTTACCTATTGATTACATGAGGTACTCCATATCAAGATCAGTTTACAATTCGGAAAATATCAAATGTTACAATAATTATCTTTTTAGGGTGAAAAGAAACTTTAAAACTAATCCAAAATATTTTTACCAGTTCGTAAATTCTAAGCGTCGAGTTTCTGAATATCCGTCCATGATGAAATTTGGAGATAAAGAATCCTCAAACGATGCAGATATTTGCGATATGTTTGCTGCTTTCTTCTCATCCGCCTATTCTGATAAAGATTCACATGAACTTTCCAATTATCCATATCCAATTCCAGCTGCAACCCTTATAAATTGTCCAACATTAGATAAATCGATGGTACTGAGAGCTGTACAGAATCTAAAATATTCTGATAAATGTGGACCTGATGGTGTTCCAAGCTGTGTTCTTATAAAATGTTTACATTCTCTTATATCTCCAATAACATACTTATTCAACATATCAATATTTAGTGGTTACTTTCCTGAAGTTTGGAGGAAATCTTATATTATACCTTTGTTTAAATCCGGTAGCAGATCCAACATTTCCAATTATAGAGGTATTGCTAAATTAAGTGTTATTCCAAAACTTTTCGAAAAGATAGATACTGAAATCCTTTCGCATCAAGTTGTATGTTATCTTTCGCCATTTCAGCATGGATTTAAAAAAGGATGTTCCATTACTACTAACCTTTTGGAGTTCACAACCTCAGTTATAACCGCATTTGATTCCGGTTTACAGACAGACATAATATACACAGATTTCAGTAAAGCCTTCGATAAAGTAAATCACGATCTCCTACTGTACAGGATTTTCTCCTGTTTTCCTTAAATGGATCTCCACATATCTTAAAAATAGATGCCAATGTGTATTATCCAGAGAATGTACATCAAAAACCATTCCTGTTTTATCTGGTGTTCCACAAGGTAGTCATCTCGGCCCCTTACTATTCCTAATATTTATAAATGATCTACCAGCTTGCATTAGGAATTCTAAAATATTAATGTATGCTGATGATGTAAAGCTGTTCCATAGCTTTAACTATTCCTATCAATGTTCCTTACTCCAATCAGATCTTGACAATCTTTATGATTGGTGTATGATGAATCTAATGGATCTGAATTTAAAAAAGTGTAAACACATGATGTTCTATAGAAGAAGTCCAGTACTCTGCAGATACACAATAAATGAATATCAACTTGATCTAGTCGAAGAATTTCTTGATCTGGGTGTGTTGCTTGATTGTAAACTATCCTTTAACTCCCACGTTTCACAAATCGTTAATAAGGCAAAAGGAGTTCTAGGTTTCCTCAAGCGCTGGGGAAGAGAGTTTAATGATCCTTATGTTTCCAAGCAATTATTCATATCTCTTGTAAGACCAATCCTGGAATATGCTTCCGTGGTCTGGGATCCTCAATACGAAGTTCATATAAAGAAAATTGAATCGGTCCAGAAACAATTTCTCTTATTTTGTCTTCGTAATCTTCCATGGAATCCTAATATTATTTTACCATCATATGAAAGTCAATTACAGCTTATTGATCTCCCTACTCTTGAAAGTAGGAGAAAATATATGAATAGTTCATTTGTAATTAATTTAGTAAACGGTTCAATTAATTCTGAGTTCCTGCTTCGTAAGATCGAATTTGTAATCCCAAATCGTCCAACTAGAAATTATACTCCTTTAAAAATAAAATATTTTCGAACCAATTATGCCAACTTTGATCCCATGAGACGTATATGCAATCAATTCAACAGTTTCTATCCATATATTGATTTCTCATTAAATCCAATCCGCATTAAGAGGAGTATTTTTAACTTAGTTAAATAATAAGTCTTTGTTATTGAATGATTATGAAAATATTTTATTGTAAATAGCTTTAAGAATAATATATATGCCAGCCTGTAAGAAATTATAATTTCATTGGCTATTAAATAAATAAATAAATAAAAGGTTTATAAATATAAATGTAATTAAAGACTTGTTAATATTATTTCGGTTCATAAAAAAAACATCAGCAAGACAATTATAATTTCATATAATTTTTTTATTTGCTTTTGCAAAATAAATATTTTATAGAATTAAAATTAAGGACACGAAATGAAATGAAAAATAATTATTTGAACAATCCAAAAGAAATAAAACCAACTGATTAAACAGTAGAAAAAAATAAATATACATAATAATATTATTTAAACTAAATTATTTATCTTCATAAATTTGTATTATTATCAGCATAAAAATTGAGGTTTGTATATAAAAAAGATAATGACGCACACCGGCATCTGAATAGAGACAAGTTTATTAAAGAAAAAAGTTAAAATTTAAAATAAATCAAATAGTTTGGTACTTTTAGTATAACAAGCTGCATATCTAGTTGTATTTACACTTTATTATATTTATTACAAATTATTTAGTTTTGAAAATATTTCAAATTTCCCTGAATCCTTTTACAATAATATTTTAATAATAAAATCTGCCAGTTACATTTCACATAAGAAAAAAAATTTAGTCTTATATATTTTTCTATATACCTTATATTGTTTTTTTTTTTCACTGTTCGTCTTCTTTTATCTCTCACTGTATTTTTCTCACAAGTGTATCCATTATTGTAACTATTATTATGTATTTATTTATAAGTACTCGTCGTATGTATAAAATTTATTTGTCTTAAGACAACCAAGAGTAGCATTAGTCATAGTATTAAACACAAAAAACCATCTCTATATAAAACAGAAATGTGCTAAAAAGAAAAACAAAAAAATTATTTATATTTTTTTTTTCACATATATATATGGGCTATTACCAAAATTTTGAACCTGGCTGAAACTGACTTTAATCCTTAATAAGTTTTATGGTAATACCACTTTAAACAAACGAGTTACAGATCTGAACCTACAAGGCTTGAAACTAACAGAGCAAAATTTTAGCGACATAGGTTTCATTTTATAATCATGATTGTTGTTCAAAGTTCAACAACTTATAGAAAGGGCTAAAAATTACTTAACTTTTTCCTATTCTTCTACACTTTTTCTTTGTAAGTTTATGCTTTTTGATCTTTTTCGATTTTATACAAACTAATCGGACTTTGTGCATAAATTATGCATCATCTTTGTTACTGTGCAGACTTTCAACAGTTAAATGCAGTATCGTCTAGCTTTGACAACAATATTTTTTTAATTTTTAAAATTTTTTTGGTTTTTTAGGCAGGATTTGTACGCCACTCCATGGAATACAAAATTTGAAATAGGGATTGATTGTAATTATGCGTATTTTGCTTTATATCTAGTTGATGTGCCCTAAATAGTCAACGCGATAAATAGTCTCAAAATTTAGAAAACAAAAGCGAAAATTTAAAAAAAAATCTGTTTTTTGCGAGCACATTCACAGATTACTGCGTGAACTTAGTTTTTTGTTATTTTACACAATAAAATCGAAAGAACGGTGATAAATATAATTCATCAGGACCACAAATTTAGGTCAAATTTCCTTGAAATTTTAAAACGGGATACTTTTTTAAAAACAGATTTTGCTAAGGCAAATCGCATGGACAGCACGAAATGTGGAAGCACATCAAAAAATTTCAAAAAATAAAAATTTTATGGATCAAAAAAATTCACTTCGGCTAGAAAAGGATCACAATATTAAATAGTGTTTCCTTGTAATAAATTGTAATAAAATATATTTTCGTATTATATATGGAAAAGTAACTGAAATTCGATTCCAATTTTTCACACAATTTTTAAAAATCGCGAATTTTATTATAAAGAATTTTTTTTAAATTTTACTAGGAAAGCATGAAATATGCTACACTAATGCCATCAAATTTGAATGACTCATTATGTTTTGTTATATCGAGTAATTTTTACCAGAACTATACATAAGTTTATAGTTTGTAAACATTTTTATATGTCCAACTTAAAACCGCTATAACCGCCACCCGCTCGAAATGATAAAAAATGTTACATAGTGGCCCATATATCTCATAAATTGAAGTTTTGGAACAGAGTTAAAAAAATAAAATTTTTAACCAAGCATGGAAAGAGGTTTAAATTATCCTGCAAAACAAAAACTTAATTTTCAGTAAATATGGATAAAATTTAATTCAAAGCAGCATTTTATTTAAACATCCCAGCAAAATCTTTGGTTGCCATGTAATGTATTAATAAACTAATATAATGGCACTTCACTACTTACATATTAGCTGAATAACTCATTATTTTAATACGGTGATGACATTAGAGGCAACCACTTACCCTACATTATCATTACCCTGATATCATTACAAGAACTAATTACTTACAAGCTGTTCAATAACTTATTAATTTTACAGCATTACTGAAATCACCATTAGTAAAAACAATATCAGCTAGTTACATTTTAGGTTACAAATAACTAATAAAATTTCAGAATATAAAAAGGGAGTTTTCTTATTTTCCTTTTTATTTAAACGTAAAAAGGTTTTATAAATTTTAATTTCAAAATTGCTAAACTGACTTAAAAAGTCAATAAAAAGTTTTATTCTCAAATATCTGATAATAAAAAAGTAATTACTAAGGACCGGAATTTCATGCAAATACATGTTTTTTTTGCCTTTACTCCTAAAATAGTATAAACTAAATAACTTTGCGATTTAGGTAATTTTCTTTAAAATGGCATATTTTGTTGAAAATGATTGGTATTGCATGTTTTGAGCAAAATTCAAATTTAAATTCATTTTTTGTATAGAAAAAATATTTACTTTTGATAAAATATTTTAAGTCTATTTTTCAAAAAAAAATATTAAAAAATACTATGGATAACTTAATTTTTGTAAGTTATATCTCCAAAACTAACAATAACAGAAGGACGCAGATTACATTGGCTACAAATTTATTTCCTTCTTTAAATAAAAATACATGGCCGTACATGATGTGCTAAACAAAAAAGTCACGTGCTGATTTTTTATGGGCTTGTTTAATATGATATATATTAGGCGGTCACTCTTGTATAACCCGAGAACGGTTTATCCAATTTACATAAATAAAATTCCAATAGATACCAAATAAAGTCAAGTTATCTTAAAATTATTATTTTTATATGCTCAATAGTCTGGGAGTTATTCAGAAATTAGTGGCAAAAATATTAATTCTTAATCAAAAATTGAAAAAAATTATTAATATTAATCCTATCATTGAGGCAATAACAATTGGACGAAATTTGTTGCCATTATAATTAGTGAAATTTTAGATTCAGATGAAAAAACATTAAACAATTTCCACAAAATGAATCAAAATCATTTAAAAATACATCTAACGCAGTAATTTTCTGTAGTATGTAGAATAACTTTCTAAGGTGAAATAGATTTATTCTATATTTCTGAATAAATTTAAACTCTGTTTATCTATGTAAATAAAAATTTTAATTAATTTTCATATGCACTACACATTTATTTTAATTTGATATAATTTAAGTTTTATGTTTGTCTTTTAAGAAAATAAAAAAAAAACAAGTATGAAAGATACAGCCGGTCAATCGCGACCATGCATAATAATGCATAATAAACCAACCACCTATGGCGGAGTATGGTATAATAAGTGCATATTTTAAGCGCCTAAAACACACTTTTTAAGTACATGAACTTCCTGTCCATGATAATTACATGCCGGATTATAAATAAGTAGTTACTAAGCAAATTCTGTGTAATGCAGAGAGTATGTTGTTGCCATTGAAAAGTAACTACATCAGTAACTATATGCCATTACCAACTTTTTGCTGAAATTTATAAAAAAATAAAAACTTTTTTCGAACACTTTGGAATTCGTAATAACTTTAACATTTTTTAACTAATTTTTACTTTTTATATGTTGTTTGATATATAATTATATGTTGATTGCGACTTTAACATTCAGTTATAAAACAAATTAATAGCAACATTTTTCCAAAAACTGTAAAAAAGTAAAAAAAAGTCAAAAAAAAACCATATAAATGCACCCTACAAACTTCAGGTCCAATGCGGCATGGGTTAACGATATTCGATTTCACAAATATTTTACACAATATCGCTTTACAACCCAATGAACGATTCTAAAGAATGCACAGTGGGGCAGAATCGACATTTTTTGGAAATAAATCTGTAACTTCTGATCGGCTGGTTGGATTTTCATGAAATTTGGTATAGGCGAAGCGAATGAGTGTACAATGTTAAGTTTGGAAGGGGGGTGCAACAAACCCCTTAGGGGCGGAGCTAAGGGGGCTCAAAGTTAGGTACCTCTGACATAAAAAATTTTGCCAACTTTTTTTTATATATTGTTGTAGGCCCTGATAAGACCTATAAAACACATGCTTACATGTCCTATTTATCTCTTATAGTTTTCGAGTTATTTGCATTTGAATTTTACATGTTCTTGGTCCAGTTTTTTCATATATATCCTAGTATTTCCGACCGATTTCATTAGTTTTTTTCTTAACTAGTTAAAGAACAAAATTATCTATTGAATAAAAAAAATTTGAAGTCGATATCTTTACCGACTCAAAAAAATAAACGATTTTGAATTTTAAAATTGCAAAAAAGACGACTTTTTGTGTTTTTTTAACCGAAAAAGTATCTACACTCTTTTTTATCTAAAATAAAATTTTCTTTAGCAATATATAAGCATTTAGCACTTTTTTTGAAAGGTAACTTCACTGAGATGACCTTAAGATAAAAACAAGCCCAACAACTCAATTGCTCATGGTACACAACATCCCGAATTCGACCCATTTTATATGAAAGTTTTGATTTTAGACCATATTTTTTCAAATCCCAAGGCACGAATCGACAAGCGGAATATATTTTAAGAATCTTCAATATGTTGTTAAAAGTTTTAAATTAAAGTCTACGGGACTTCGGAAAAATGTGGATTCTATAGCCAAAAATGTAAAAAATCCCATTTTGGGAATTTTCATTAGTTTTTTTGGGAATTCAAGAAAACCCTACCCCTGGTTGAAATTTGTTTAACGCGCTTTTATTTATATTAATAAGATCCACATTTTTTGCAAACTTCATTAATATATCTTTTTTTAACAAATATGTTATTACAATTAAAAAATTTGTATTTTCTCCAAAAACCCCAAATTGGGCCTTTTGTTTGGTTTATTTCTAAATAGCGAAAGAAATTTTAAAAATATGTATTCCAAATTAAGCTTATCCTTTGCATATATAATTTCCGATCTTTTGCAAAAAGATTCAAGTCAATATCATGCCTCATTTCAGAAATATGCGCCTTTAAACTTTTCCAATTTATTGTATATATGACTATATTTTTACAAACTTGCAACTTTTGCCTTTATCTTTGCATAAATAATTACTTAGCCCCTGAGGGGTTTATTGTGCCACCCTTCCAAACTTAATATTATACACTCCTCTGCTACGTCTATACCAAATTTTATGAAAATCCTACCAGCCGATCAGAAGTTACAGATTTATTTCCAAAAATTTTAGATTCTGCCCCACTGTGGAGTGTTACGGTAAAAATTAAAATATCGATAAGTTTTGGTGCTATCTAATGTATATGAATGTCAGAGGTTATATATAAAGATGTCAGTCAGTAGGATATATATATATATATATATATATGACAAATGACCTTCAGATTTATATCCATAACCAGCTCGAAAATCAAAAGATTGGAAAATATGTTTTATAACATTTTTTTCCGCACGAGTACAGTTTTTCTTTAAAAAAACATAACTATTGTATCTATTTAAATTGTCTGAACATATAACGATTTTCTTACATCCATAAAAAATTATCTAGCGTATATAATAAAAACTGTAGCGGTAAACCATTCTCTAAATTTGGTGCCAAATATGCCAATATATATATATATATATATATATATATATATATATATATATATACTTTAAAAGTATTACACATATATGTATATATATATATTTATATATATATATATAAGTAATTCCATACAGAAATATTGGAACGTTTCTTTTAAACGCGAAATGGCAAACTAAAGCTTCAACAGTATGTATTTCAAAAATAATAGCAATAACATACTTTTCCTTATAAAATAAAACGTTAAACCAGTATAATACTGCTTCATAGCATAAATATAAAAGTAAAGTAAACGAACTGCATATACAAAGTCAGATGCTTATATGCTGCAACAAAAATAACAACAGGACTTAACAAAAAAATAATAATAATATTGTATTCAAAGGTAAGAATTAAACTGAAAATACATAGGTATGTTTCTTTAAAACATACACACACAAGTAAATATATTGAATTGCACCTTTTATATTACTCACACTGTTATAAAAATGTTTCTCACACGTCGGCACACACACTCACTTATAACATTTATTTTGAAATACTACATACGGATTATCTAGCTCCTGATTCTCTGTGCAACTTAAGAGTACGTCGCATATATCAATGCGTTTACCGTGTAGCTTTAACCATCTTTATTTCACACGAGCAAAATAATAAAAATAAAATTGTAAAGTTAGCGTATATTCTCAAGAGTGCATCTTTGAGATATGCTAAGTAAATCGTATTTATACAAACAGAACTACACACATACTACATATTACTTACATATTTAGATATTTTAATACATATTTATAAATGAGATTTTAAGTAGAGGTGTTATTTGATTTAAAAAAAAGTATTAACAATTATAATTTTATTAAATATGTTTTTTTTTATTTATAATACACTCTACTACAGTGAAAAATCACTCCAGAAAACGTAGCTTACTTACGAGTATTACGATTTTTTTAAGAAATCGTAAATTAAAAATTTCTAATACATCCCTATAAATATTTGGAAGATATTTTCCTGGAAGAAATTTACGCAACATCTTCTTTTTATTATTTAAACAAAAATCATCAAAGCAATATTTTTTCCAATATTGCATTTTTAACAGTTTAAAGAAAATTAGGCAATAAACAACAAAAAGTATATAAAACAAATTTTTTTTTTTTTTTTTTTTGTTATTTTTATCCTCAAAATAGCAAGGTGATTATCACCTCCGCAATAAATTATTGATATCCCACTGAGATCAATAATACTTTTATTTTTCAGTCAAAAGTTATCAGTTGTCGAAAAATTGTTCAAAAATGAAAAAAAATATTAAAGAAATTTCTTTGTCTTTTAGCAAAAAATTGATATTTTATGTGCGTTTCAGTTTTCGTGCTTTATGATGTTAAGATTTATGTGCGAGCACGCATTACAAGATGTAAAAGATTTCTTTATTATATTATTTCAAGATATAGTGATAATTTTTCTAATTTATTTATTACATCTTCCAGAATATTATCTGGCGGTATCTTCTTTTTTTCACCGAGATGGTTATCTAGCAATATTGCCTATTTTTCTTCCAGGCGTATTGATTTCTTATTGCTTAGATGTATCGCCTGTGACGCACAATCTCTCCTGATGAGGGAAACTTCCGCAATAAGAATCTGATTATTGCGGCAATAAAATTTTTCTTCTGAGCAATACGAATTCGAATCAATTTCGTATTATTTTGCTTGTAGGGATGCTCCAAAAACAATCTTTGGGTAGATTCCTGTATAAATGTATTCTTAGTTTTTATTTTTCTTTTTTGAAAAATAGAAAAGTAAGGGAGTTTAACCGCGTACACTCAAATATCCAGCTGGTCATAAACTTCGAAAATATAACGTTCGAATATTTCGCGAACAAAACATTCGAGAATGACTATCGTTGGCGATCTGAATATAAACTCCTTCAGCTCACCCGTCGCTTACTTTGTGGCAGCTAATCTTTCGATCTCGAAGGTTCGTTTATTATATTAATTGTGGACCTTTAGCGATGTCAATAGCGAAACGTAAAAATATTCGTTACTTTTTATTTTATGATATCAAAAAATTATGAATATTATTCGATATTGATATTACTATCGACTCGTGATTATTATAATTAGCAATAGTTCGAAAAAGATAGTATTCTATTTTGTTTCATTTCCATTTTGTTTTCAATCTAAAATTAAAAGCTGATTAAACTTTTGAAGTTACATTTTATTTTAAACTTATCGCTATACATCAAATATTTAAAAAAATATATGCTGAAAATTTAATTAACATCATAAATTTTATAGCGCAATATTTTACAGACGATTGATATGAACTATGATTAAAGAATGAAACTACATTCTCTCTGTTTTATTCTTTTGCCTGCAGAAACATGAAAATACGTTGCTTTTTTATTTACATTAGAAATTCTCAAGAAATTTAGTAGATTAGACAATTTCTGGAAACATTTATTTTCGATATTTTATTTAGAAAGTAAAATATTTATTGGGTTTTTTGTCGGGAATCACGTGAATTAAAAACTAAAAAAAATGTAAATTTTTACCATTTTTTAAAATCAAAAATTCTATTTAAAACGTTGATTTGTATGATTGACCACAATCATACAAATATATAATTAGATGATTTCATTGATTTGCATCTAGTTCGATGTAATTAACTCTAGTGTTTATTAAAATATGTACTAGCAAAAAAATTACGAAGTAAGACCCAGCAAAAACTTTTTATTTCTCAGTAATGGCAACTACTTATTAAAGATATTTTATACTACAAAACGTTTTTGTCACTCAAAAACTTAAGTGCGAGATGGCGTTAGCCACTAAAAACGAATGGTTAATTTGTGCCCAAGTTCATATCTTAGGTTAGGTTATTTGGGCAGCTGTCCAGTCAACGAGAGACAGCACACATGTTCCAATTTGTCTCGTTGTGAAACGCTGAGGGATCATGTATTTCTAACTCACATGCACATATCAAGGTTCGAAACGAACAAATCCGAAGCATATATGAAAGAACTGATCCATCTGACATCAATATCAGAGAGATCTGACAACAAATGCATAAACGGACTTCCAAAATTGGAAGTCCTGATCCCGGCAAGAGTAGGACAGTGACATAAAAGATGCTCTACCGTTTCCTCCTCTTCCTCATCCCGACAACTTCTACAAAAGTCGTTAAAAGGGAACCCTAGTCTCCTAGCATGCGCATCACCAATCCATTGTCCTGTGACCACGGCTACCAGAATTCTCAGCCGATGCCTCGATAGTCCCATGATGAAGTTAGATCTACATTCATCATAATGGGGCCATATTTGCCTCGAGGTTGAACGTGTAGATTTATTTGACGCCTAATCCAGACCAGCTCCAGGTTAGAATGTCTCGCCATCTTGTTCAGAGATGTCCGTTACATGAGAAGAATAAAAAACATTACAGTAAAAAACATATCTTTGTGAAGTTGCCTTTGTATAATGAAAAGTGCCATGTTGTTTCCAATTCTTAAATTTAAACACTCTACATTAATTTGCGGTATGTTACAATTAAATGGATATGTTACTTACTGACTTTTATTTCAATTTATCCTGCTCAAGAAATATGCAAATTTTATCAGTAAACAAACGTTTAAGGTAAAAGATTTCGTTAACTTCTTAGGAACTTGTTTTTATTAATATTGTTATAATACATTATATTACTATAATACACTATATTATATAGAATGGAAATTAGAATTATAAATATTTCTAATAAATAGATTTATAGAATATAGTTTCTTAATAATACTTATAGTTAATATTAAATCTTTAACAAATATTATTACATTTTTATTGTATGGCATCATAACAGTTCGTATAGAATCAAAGGTAAATAATTTTTTTACTTGTTTATAGAATATATGTGATAGTATTTGTTTTGCATTAACCTGAATGAATGAATTTAGTACAATTTTATACATTTAAAATGTGCAAACGAATGGATGCATTTAACTCGAACAAATTTTGTGAAAACCACAAAAAAGGCGAAAAGAAACTAACTCTATATTATCGCTAAATCGTGATTGAGTGTGTGTGCTTTGTGTATGTATTTTGTATCTGTGTTGATGGTGCATGAAATACTCTTTATAAATGGTTGTTTTTTTTTTCAGATTTCATATATGCAAAATGTTTTTTATTTAAATGTTTACGTGCAAGTAGGGTTTTTAATTTCCCGATATTTTTCAACTTCCGAGGTTTTATTTAAGGCATTCCTGGGAATTGTCGGGTATTTGGGAAAGATACAATATTTTTTAAAAGGCATGAAAACTAAACAAAAAAGCTATGTTTTATATATAATTTGCATGCAAATATATCTACTTTGAAATAAAAATAAAAATAAAAATAAAAAATGTTTGAAGGTGACTTTTTTAATATAGTTAAGTAAATTTGTTTTTTTATAAATGTATCTATTTGGTAATAAATAAAATATGGTATCTGTCCTAACTGAATTACCTATTTAATTTTCAATAATTTTTCCGAAAAGCTAAAAATTTCGTTTAATTTCCTAATTTTTTCATTACTTCGCAAAATTTTTACAACATTGTTAAGTTGGTTAATAGGCTTAGTAACGCAATTTTGGAGAAAATTAACGAAAACTTTACTTTACTTTTGTAGAACAATTTTTATCAAGATATGTTTGTGACTTTCTCTTTGTAAGTTCTTAAGATTAATTAAATATAAGTTTGAGCTATGGAAGGAGATATTATTTGTAATATATCTTGATAAAATTTCAACCTTCTAAAATGATTGAAATATGCTACTAAATGGTAATTTTTTAGTGATCCTAGAAGAAATCTTAAAAACAAAAATAGAAAAATTTCCATAATATTAGTATATCAAACGATAGCTAAAGAAAAGTTAATTAGCCAGTAATTTACGATTTTTAATAAAAAGATTATCAAGAAGAAAAAATTAACGCTTTTCTAAAAATTCGTTAACTCAATAAAGTGCATCAATTTGTGTGAAGACAAAAAGTGTTGCAAATATATCCCCCTAAAATTAAAGATTGATATGTCATAAACTATTCACAAAAATATTTATGATCAATTATTTCGCTTACGTGAGCTGGACCAATTTTAAAATACCTCTAAAAATATAATTTTTGATCAACACTGTAACAACTTTCAATTTTTGATCTAAACAATTGCAACACTTAAAAATTAACTCTCGGATGTTATTGATAGTATGGTCTCCCGACTTTTTGCTTCGTCTGATTTAATTTATGGATCTACATATATAAGAATATCTTGGCTATTGAAATGTTTTTTTTTTTTTTCATCATTATCAATCAATTTCAATTATTTTTGTTAGGATGCGAATCAATTTTGTAGAAAATTATAAATAAACAAATTAATGAGTATTTCATCTTTTTGCAAGCGTTTAAATCCTAGTAAATTTAAACCATTATACAAAGTTCGTCTTTAAGAATAAAAAAACATATATTAATAAATAAATATTTAACAATATTTTAAAACTGAAAGGCAAACGAATGGACAGACATCATTAAAGTTTTATATGACGTAAAATTGTGCCAGTTAACTTCTGGTTAGTCTTGGAATATCCAATTTTAGGAGTCGTATCATGAACATAAATGAGGAGAAAACTGCTTTTTTCATTTATATGTATATATATATCTTCAACAAACTTTAGTTGAAACTAATGCTTAATAAATTTAGTTTTTATTATTTGTGTACAAATGTCATTTTTGAATAGAAAAGCATAATGACATCAATATTCGTCCTTATATCAAAGATATTTTAAAATCATATCATCCATTTTTATAACGACCATGTCGGGAAAATAAACACTTAGTAAAAATATTCATTTATTTTACAGTAATAATTTTCTAATGTTTATTGAATGAAACAATTTGTATATTTATATAAAAACGTTTAAAAGTCCGGCTGTTATTAGCGATTTTATTATTTTTATTAATTTGAAAATTGCATAAAATAATTATATCTTGGTGGAATAATACAAATCACTTTAAAAAAAATCTTTGAAACCAGGATTGCCGTTAAATGGAAATATTTTGATCGATGGCGAATATTTGAACTGATCCAAGGAAACTTTTTATGAATTTCTATTTTAGTTTTGAGAAATTGTAAAATTGCGGGATTTTTCTTTGCCTACTGATACTGATAAAAACTTAAAAAATCATAAAAGTATTTTAATGCAATTGCATTTTTTAGATACAATTTTCGTTAAATATTTAGGTTTTTTTTTTGTTTGATTTATGTTTTTAGGCATTTTTAAAAAATACAATGGAAATCCAAACTTTTTGGGGCACACTCGTTTATTATGTACAATATGGATTTCAGAAAAATTTATTCACATATTTTCATACACAAAACAAAAATACATTAAAAAAAATATCAAATTATTATTGAAATAAATAAGTTCTTTCACTGAAAGTTAATTTTCTCAGCATCCCTTCATAGTCCCACTCTACATTTTTTTATTTATATTTTAGCATCACTTTAAGAAAAATTTTAAAGAAAAATTATAAAAATGGAAGATATGATTTTATAAATATCCTCGATACAAGAATAAATATTGATTTCAATACCGTTTTATTTTCGGATATTATATGACTTTATAAAAATAATTAAAAACTATTTTATTAGGCATTAATTTAAGTCAACGTTTGTTTAAATCGGATAATTAGATCCTAAGATATACGCATTTAAATTTCCTGTCATTTAAGAAAAAATTCTGAAAAAAATGAACTTTGAACGGGAATAAAAACGAAACTATAACGAATTTGAAAATTTTGAATACATTTTAAAGAAAATATTTGTATGGAAAATTTATTTATTCTTTTTGTTATCATTTTTTGTTTGTTTTATTTAAATTTAAAAGTTGTTTGTGAAAAAAGGTGTTAATATTTTTAAAATGCTTATTTAGAAATTAATTGTTATATTAAACACATTAATACCTACATCTGTTAAAGAAATAAATAAATATGTTTTACTATTTAAGTATCTAGTTATTTATCATCGATAATAAAAACTTTAAGAAAGAATCCTGGATATCGTTCGTCACAGCCACAGAATATTCAATATTTCTTTTTTTTTAAATCTCACTTGGAACCGGTTAGATTTCTCCAACTCTTAAAAATAATAATTTTTTTAGTCATAGGTATAGAAAATTAATGTGTAAAAATTGTTGAAGGTCAAAATAAAAAATCTTACAATGGGTTTAAACATAGAATAGAATTTTCGAATATTTAATTAATTTTATAAATTCAGTATTTCTTAGTTCGGAAATATTTTTTTCTAGTATTTTAATAAACTCTTTAGATTTCATTACTTCGAATTGGGTGCAAAGCAGCGTAAATATCTATAGATTTTCTTATGTTTAAAAATTGTAAAAATGCATATTTTTGGTAGTTCTCATTTCCCGGGAATCGGAAAGTGAAATATTGGCGAAATTCTGGAGTAATTCTCTTAATAAAAACCCTACGTACAACTGTAAATTAAATTGCTTTTGGTTTAATCTTCACTTCAGCGAAAAAAAAAAAAAATATATATATATATATATATATATATATACAAAGCGAAATACACATATCCCCTCTCCAGCAAATATAGAGTGCAACATCATACAGATACAATTAATAAATATACCTGAAAATATATAGTTACTGAAGGTAAATTATCAAATTCAATGTTAAAATCTTCACAGGAAGACTGTAAAAGGTAAGAAAACATATCTAAAGATGATCAGCAAAAAGATAACTTATATTAAAACGTATATTAAAAAAAATAATAAAAATGTATATATAATATATAAATTGCTTGCCTTACACTAATAAAAGTTCATTTAAATTTAATCCATTTATAGTAGTACTTGGCTCTTAATAATAAGGGTAAACATATGAGCTGAAGTGTTAAATCATATTGTGTGTAAAAAAATATACACAAAGTGTGTACAGTTACCTTTTTTGTGTTTAAAAAATGTGTATAAAATTTTTTGTGTCGATAAATATAATGTGTATAAATACATATTGTTTTGTATTAAACAAATCATAAGATTTCACTTTCCGATTAAAATATTTGAAATCAATGAAATTTGTTTATAAGAGATATTTTATTAAAATTATAAAAGAAAAAAATTAAAACACAATACAAAAAAAACATAATTGTTTCGTTCCAAAGCCTACAAATTCTTCTTTCTTGATTACTAGTGTTGAAAAAGATTTTTTAAAGCTGTTAGCATTTAATCAAAAATTGTGGTTTGCTTACTAAATTGATTAAACCAGCATTTTGTTTAACAAAGGCTATTTTGTTTCTGGGAATTTCAAATTCGCGCATTCCAATTTGTGAACTTTGTTCTGTAAATTTTTATACAACTAATTCTTCATGCATTCACTTGCATTATTATTCGGAATATTTAAATTTAATGTTTATTCTTTATTTATTTATCTATTTTCTTTTTTGTAAATATTTTTTTACATTTTTTATAAAATACTTCAATTTTTCCTTTTAATTTCGAAAACAAATTTTTGACAATTTCTATAATATACTTAAAACCATGATACAATTACTCAAGGTAAATTCGTTCGAGAGTTTGTTCTCATTTTTACTTACCTTGAAAAGTTAATCACATATAAAGCAAAAGAAAATGTAAGAAATTTAAAACAAAACTAAATAAGCATTTTTAAAATATTAACACCTGTTTTCACAAACAACATTTAAATTTAAATAAAAAAAAATAAAAATACAAATATTTTCTCTAAAATGTATTTAAAGATGTCCATTTGATCAGTTATACTTATGGAATGTTCATAAAATATCCACAAAAATGGAGTACTGCATTTTAAATCACAAATATAATTTTTTTTAAATTTTATATTTTTACATACGTATTTTTATTTTTCTTTAGTTTTCATATTTCAGTTTTTTGAGTTAACAAGAATTTAACAAGAAATTGTAAACTCTCTCTAGTAATTCTACCTTCTGTTATTATATTATGTTTAAAACTTTAAGCCTATAGCATATATTGTGTGTAATAATAATATTGAAATGTTTATTATATTCTAAACATGTATACCAACATTTAATATACTATAATTTGTATGTAATTTGTATGTTTGATACACATATTGTACTTAAATATGTGCAAATTTGTAAATTTAAATGAAAACTTACTAAAAATTTAGTAGTAATTGTACATGCATTTGTAAGAGTGTACAAATAACTCTACCATCTTGTGGCAGTTATTTGTAGTGCCACCTTGCCACTTTTTATTTTCTTTCGAAAAGACAACATAATAGCTATGTTCGCGTACTTTCCACCAAGATTCATCCAGCACCTTTTTTGAGAGTGTAAAAAACGCTAATTTGTCTATAAAAACAATTAACATAGAAAATTGTTTTTTATTAATAAAATAAAAGCAAAATATTATTAATATAATATATATATATTTGTTAATAAAATTAAATTAAGTCGTTTCATTAAAATTTAATTTTTAACCAAATCACTAAAAAAAAGATCAACATCTTTAACTTAAAACGCTAACATGGCATCTCTTAAAATTATTTTCAGCAGCAAATAAAAACTTCTATAAATGAATTTTTATTTAATTTCTTAACATAAATCTAAAAAAGAATATGAATTTTGAATTTTTATGCATTATTACTTTTATTTTCCTAAATTGTCGCAGATTTTGAGTTTTTATACCCCACACCACCATAGGTGGTTGGGGTATAATGCGTTTGTGATGTTGTTTGTAACGCACAGAAAAAATAATCCAACACCTAGCTGTCCATGTACACCTTGTGCACAAAGTACAAGTCGCAATTTTGAAGATAATTTAACGAAATTTGGCACGTAGGAGTTTCATGACACAAGGACGAAGCCTATTGAAATTGGTTATGATCAGTCCATTATTTCATCTAGCCCCCATACAAATGTCTTCCCGGAATAGAGGTTTAACGATCACAAATGTCTTAAATATAGCAATATTGTAATGAAATTCGGTGTAAAGAAGTTTTGTATAAGTATCAATCTTTATGCCAAATTTCAAGAAGATCGGTCCATAATTGATCATAGCTCCCATATAAAACCCTCTTCAGAAAATCACTTTAGCGTGCATAAATTTCATACACATGTTAATATCAGGTTTATATTCGACACAAATAAGTTTTATTAAAATAGAAATCATAGTGACAAATTTTATGAGGATCGCTCCATAATTTATCATAGCTCCCATATAAGCCCACTTTCGGGAATCATCCTAAAGTGCATAAATTCATCCAAATATTAGTATTAAAGTAATATTCCGTATTCGTATATTTTATTTTACACTTAGTAAAAGTATCGGTACCACATGTCTAATATAAGACCCATCCACGAATTATGATGGACATGCACAATGGTGTGGGGTATCATATGGTCGGGTTTGACCGACTATATCTTTCTTTCTCGTTATTTTTTGATTTTCTTTGTTTACATTTTTTAAACAAATAATCATATGCTTTTTAAACATACATATATTTTACTGAGGGAATTTGATGGAAGAAATCCAATTTCCTATCAGTGTTGCCACATTTTTCCCGCCAAAATTTTCTCTAAAACTACCAAAACCTACCCAAATGCACCAATATTTAAAATAAACTTTTTTGCGCATTAGTGTAGGCAAAATTAGTGTAAGCAAAACGTCCAATAATAAAAATTAAATTTTGTGGTCAAATAACTTCCTGAAAAATATGAATATGTATGTGCTTTTCATAAAATAAAATTTTCACTTCTTCAAAGATACCTTTTTAAAAAGTAAAAACAGATAACATCAGTTTTTAACACTTTCAGGAAACTACTTTTATTTAAATATATATGCGCCAAAAAATTAAATGAAGTATCAAAAGTTTGAAAAATATTTGTATAGAGCTTTAGCTCTTTTTTAAGTATTCCTAGTAGTAATTTTTTTCTACTCTTAATAATAATGATAAATAAGGCCCCAGCAAAAAATAACTGAAAATACTGGGAGGAGTACTTAACGCTGAAAAAGAGCTGCAGAATTAGTGGTTCAAAAATAAAAAATTTTATGTATACGAGGGCGGATCAATAATTCCGTGGCTTTTCGAACTTCCCTCGTAGTTATATGAAATGCAACACTATTCCTATTAGTACCACCTGTTAATAGACTACTGTCAAATTTTGAGCAAGTGTCGTCATTTACTTTGCATAAAAATAGGATTTTTCGAGGTCCTTAAAATAGGCATTTGTTTGGTCAATAATTTCATCGTTGGAGCTGAATCTCTTTCCACCGAGCCGTTTCTTTAGGTTTGGAAATAGGAAGTAGTCACTAAGGGCTAAATCCGGAGAATATGGCGGATGAGGTACCAAATCGTAGCCCAATTCATAGAGTTTTGCCATTGAGCCTGCACACGTGCATTATCTTGGTGAAAAAGAACCATATGGGTCGTTTTTTTTTTAAATTCTCATTAAATCGGTCTAATAAGTTGGCATAATATTCACCGTTTATTGTTTTCCCCTTTTGAAGGTAATCGATGTGGATTATTTTATTGGCCGACAAACTTACCTTGGCCTTCTTCGGAGCAGGTTCACCCGGAGAAACCCATTGTTTAGACTGCTGCTTTGTGTCCGGAGTACATTAATGGATCCATGTTTCATCCACAGTTACAAAACGCCGCAAAAACTCATTCGGATTGCGGTTAAACAACTCCAAACCATTCTTTGAAGTTGTCACACGTTTACGTGTATGGTCAATTGAGAGCAAACGTGGCACCCATCTTGCAGACAACTTTCTTAAACCCAGCTGATCATTTAAAATCGAAACCACACTGCCATATGAAATGCCTATGGCATCAACAATCTCACGCATTTTTACTCTTCGGTCGGCCAACATCATATCGTGGATTTTTGCGACATGGGAATAGTGTTGCATTTCATATAATTACGAGGGAAGTTCGAAAAGTCACAGACTTATTTTTTACAAATATATTTTTCAATTGCGTTAAAAGTCATTGAATATAGTTTCAAATTGTTGAAATTGCAATTTTCTTAGAAATTATTAACCTTATTCCCTGATAAAAAAAAAACAATTATTTTCACTTTTTTGGAAGTAGTTGTTAATACCTTGCACAAAGTTATTATTATTCCTATTTTCTTTGAATATTTTTGTTTACTTTTTCTGAAAAAAAAAATGTCTATCTAACATTTTTTCAAAGTTATAAAACATTCTACCCAAAAATCGGAATATTTGGAACGAACCAACCAAACTACCATACCTCCAAAGTTTAAAATAAATCTACCAATTTTGATCCAATGGGACCAAAACGGCAACGCTGTTTTAAATCAATTTATTGTTTTCGAATCGATTTAAAAAGCAAAAGAACGTAGCTTTTTAATTATGTCAAATTTTTTATATACACTCCAAATATGTAATGATTTACTCAATATTTTTAAATTTGTTTTCCTTTTCTTTTTCAAAATTTCAAGCTTGATGTACATTTTTTGATTTTTTTTTTTTTTTTTGTTTAAACTAAACATATTTGCACACAAGGTTTAAATGTTATTTTTTATATAACGAGATATAATTTTTAAAATCGCTTAAAAACTCTAAAAGTTATTAAACATTTTCTAAACTTTATCAAAGGTAAAATATTTTATTTGACGTTGATTTACTTAGTTTAAAAATTACAACATTTTTAAGAACTTAACCTTGTTATGTTTACAACAAAAATGCCTTTAACAATTATAGCACCGTTGCAAAGGTTTTTATAGACAAATTTATAATAAATTGCAGTTAAACTAGAAAAATTATGGAAAAAAATTATTTTTTTTTTTTTTTTGATGTTTAAAAATTGCTTTTAATATTTGACCAAGATATAAACAAATGTATATAGTTGAAAAGCCTGATTCTTTTACATCCCAAAATATGTAACTGTAATAACTCTCTTCCGTTTTGATGATTTTTTAATACTGATTATTTTTTACAGTTTTACGATTTTTTTTTTATTTGAAATAAATATAAAAGTGAAAATTATAAAAGTCACCAATTATAACGCAAGTAAAATACTTTTACACAGAAATGTAAAAATGAAAACAAAACACCTTTCAGAAAGCAACACAAACTCTTTAATTTTTCTACTTTGTTTCTCATAATGCATAAGACCCCCAAAAAAATATACAAAGTAGTTCGTTTTTCTATTTTGTTTATCACTCCTCTCTTACAATTCCCTCAATTCTCTTAATAACGCAAGTAAAGTAATTAATTTTACATAAAAATGTGTGTTTGCTAAAAATACAAAATATCGGTATAAAAAAACACCTTTAAAAAATCAACTTAAATTGTTTAATTCTTTTTTACTTTGTTTCTTACTATGCATAAGACTCAAAAAATAAACGAAGCAATTTAAAATATTAAGCTCTTTCCTATTTTGTTTAAAAACTCTAACTTATTGTAATAACAATACTGTTGTTACAACTTGTTTAGTTTGTTTCTGTAAAAAAAAAAACAATAACAACAACGGGACTGCTTTGAATGAGGGACTTGCACAGTGGGGCCAATCGTAAATTTTTTTTAAATAAATCTGTATCTCCTAAACTACTGGTCGGATCGGATTGAACTTAGGCTTTCAGAAACATAATTTTGTAAACACCCTATAATAACACGAGATTAGTTGCAGGATGTCAAAAATTGACCACCTCCAGTATGTAAAAGTTCAAAAAAATCGTAAGTCCCACAAATCAAGTCCGATTTCAATATTTTTGTTAAAATGTTAAAAAGATATTTGGGCCCAAATTTTCAATTTTTGATTTTTTGCCTCGACTTTAATATGTTTTTCGGGAGAAAGTCCTGAGGTATATGAGCGAATTTTTTCAGAAATATCCTATAATTTCTAATAATACATTTCAAAATAATATGCAAAAAATTTATTTAATTATCTCAATTCGTCTAGCCATGAAAAATGTACAAAGTCAGCACTCTGAAATTAGCATGAAAAAGTCTTTTGAAAATTTGACTTTTTTCATAAAATCTATGCTCAAGCTTTCATTTTCAGCCGGACACGAAGTAGTTTAGTACCAAATTAATCTAAATATATTTTTTTAATAAACAGAGTCAATAATTAAAAAAAACTCGAGTGCTGTTTTTTTATTAATCGATAAACATACATTTTTTTTAAATTCACCATCTTCGACTAATGCTGGAAGTTGGGTGTAAACCTAAATAAATTGTCTTTTGAAATATGTAAAGGAAAAAAAAATTATTAAAAAAAACTTTGGGAAGAAAGTGAAAGAATTATACTGTATTTTTGATTAAAAAAATGTAATTTTTCATACAAATTTCAGAGTGCTGATTTTGAGCATATTATGATAATCAAAAAATTTTTTTGTATATTATTTGAAAATATATTAGAAATTATAGAGTATTTTTAAAAAAAAATTTCTTCATATAGCTCAGGACTTATTCCCGAAAATCCAAATATAGTTTAGGCAAAAAATCAAAAATTAAAAATTCGGGCCTAAATATCTTTTTAACTATAAGAGATAACTTAGATGAATAAGCATGTTTTTTTTTATTTCGCCAAGCACTTTACAGAAATGTAAGTCTTTGAAATTGGACTTGATTTACTTTTACATACTCGAGTTGGTCAACTTTGACATTCTGTAGCTTATCTCGTGTTATTACAGGGTGACTAAAAATGATATTTGTTTAAAGCCCAAGTCCAAGTAGAAAATACAGTTTTATTATCAAAAATTTTGCGATTGGCCCCACTATGTGTTGTATGATATACATGAAACGTGTTTAATAATTTGAGACGCTCTTTTCTTTGATTGTTATACTTATTTGTGAGTTTTGTATATATGTATTAGTAGCAATTTTTACGGCTTTCAGAACTTCTAAAATACTGAACGGATTTTAATACCTTTCTTATAATATATGTATATTTTATTAAAATTAGATGTATAGTGTGGGTGTAAAAGGGATAGAAAATTTGTTCACCTATTAATTATATAGATAATTCCTTTTCATAAATATTATCAATATTTTTTTAATATTTCCCTCTAATATTTAATAAATAGGGTAGAAAGAGGAGCATTTGCCATAGGGGCACATCTGCCATTGACTACTATCTTGAAAACCATTTATTTTAATTAATTTTTAGGGCACTAAATTATTTTCTTTTCCTTTATCAAAGATCTATCGTCTATCAAATCTTGATATTTTCAATTTACATTTAATCAGAAGTATTAATTGTTTTTCCAATACTCTTTCATATTTTGTGGGCATTTTCTGTGATAACTTTTTTAGTTTTTAGAATTTAATATAGATTTTGTTTAGCGTTATAAATTTGATAGTAGTGAACAAGAATTGTTAACAGATGTTTTAATAAATTAATTTAAAGTGTGAAAAAGTTATCTGTGATCTATAAGACTCCGACCCAACTTATCCTCCAGAAACGTTGCAATCACTTACAATGTACTTACTAGCTATAGATTTTTTTCTGTACATAATATTTACAGAATTTGAACAAAAAGTTATTTAGTGATGTCCGCAATACACTGATTTTGAATCTATATTATTAATTGAATTTTTCTTTATTTTACATAAAATTCAATTAAATATAGTAATTTTTACTTTTTTTTTCAATTGCAGTATAAAAATTTAATAAAAACAAATAAAAAAGATATAGTCGGTCAAGCCCGACCATATGATACCCCACACCATTGTGTATGTCCTTCAAAATTCGTGGAGGGGTCTTATACTAGACGTGTGAGCAATTATGGACCGATACTTTTACTAAGTGTAAAATAAAATATACGAATACAGAATATTACGTTAATACTAAAATTTATTTGAATTTATGCACTTTACGGAGATTCCCGAAAATGGGCTTATATGGGAGCTATGGTAAATTATGGAGCAATCCTCATAAAATTTGTCACTATGATTTCTACTTATATAAAACTTATTTGTGTCAAATATAAACCTGATAGTAACAATGTGATTTATGCACGTTGAAGAGATTTTCGCAAAGGGTTTTATATGGGAGCTATGGTCAATTATGGATCGATCTTCTTGATATACAACTTTCTTGCACCGAATTTCATTGAAATATTCTTATATTTAAGGCACTTATGATCGTTAAACCCCTATTCCGGGAGGATATTTGTATGGGGGCTAGATGAAATAATGGACCGATCATAACCAAATTCAATAAGCTTCATCCATGAAAGTCCTACATAGTAAATTTGATTGAATTATGTTCAAAATTACGACCTGTACTTTGTGCACAAGTTTTACATGTACAGCCAGCCAGACGGACATCGTTAGATCACTCTGGGCCACAAGCTCGATTTTTGGCGAAAAGTCCAATTCAGATAGAGGGAAAAAAATTCATAGAGATGACAAATTTTATGTTATTGCGGGTTACCGTTTTATAATAGTAAGAAGTCAAAGTTAAAATATCATATTTTTTCTGAAATTTTTTATTTATTATAAATAGTGTATATAATTCATAATTATTCAAAAAGGTAAAAGAGGTGAAAATAAGTACTTACATAAAATTAAAAATTGTGACATCATAAAGCAATTTCATATGAAATAGTGATCTCCAAAAATAGAAAATTTTCAAAACCTATGTTCAAGCAGTTCCAAGGGATACTTTCATTCCCTGAGTTGTTTTCTATCTAAGTTTATGCGACCGTTTATAAATTTGAAAGCTGTAGCCCCTTAACTAAAAAAAGGCCCTACAAACCTAAGTAATTTTACGGAAAAACATTGTGCAAACATTTCTTTGGTAAAAATTGAGAAAAATAAAAAATTTATTGCCATGTTAATTTTCTATAATTTCAGAAAAAAAATAAGGAAATGACAAAATGGTGAATCCAAAATGGCAACAATATTTTTATATACCCTACACCACCATAGATGGTTGGAGTATTATGCGTTTGTGCTGTAACGCATAGAAAAAGTTATCCAACACCCACCTTAAATTATACCAATCGAGTCAGAATCACTTTTTAAACCGATCTAATGATGTCAGTCCGCCTGACTAGACGGGTTGCTTGCTGTCCATGTAAACCTTGTGCACAAAGTACAGGTCGCAATTTTAAAGATAATTTATTGAAATTTGTCGCGTGGGACTTATGAAACAAGGAAGAAGCCTATTGAAATCAGTTGTGATCGGTCCATTATTTCACCTAGCCTCTATACAAATGTCCCCCCGGAATAGAGTTTAAACACTCAAAAATAACTTAAAAATAAGAATATTTTAATGAAATTCGGTGCAAAGAAGTTATGTACAAGTATCAATGTTTGTACCAAATTTTATGAAGATTGGTCCACAACTGATCATAGCTCCCATGTAAACCCCACTTCCGAAAATCACTTTAACGTGCATAAATCCCATACGAATGTTAGTATCAAGTTAATATTCGACACATAGCTCCTATATAAATCCATTTCCAGAAATCTCCCTAAAGTGTATAAAATCATCTAGATGTTAGTATCAACGCATTATTCTGTATTTGTTAATTTTACTTTAAATTTAGTAAAATTAACCACAGGTGTAATATAAGTCCCCTTCCCGAATTTTTATGCTCCTACGCAATGGTGTAGGGTATCATATAGTCGTTCTTGACTGACTATATCTTTCTTTCTCTTTATATTTATATATTAAATTTTGTAGAATGTTTACATTAAATGTTAAAAATAAAAAATGACGGATCCAATATGGCTTTAATCTTTCTTTTTTTTCTTAAAGTAAAAACACCTTTAAATTGTATAAAACGTTTCATACGTTTGAATTTTGAAAACATTAAATAAAATCTTAATAGCTAAATTTTATAAATTACATTTATTGGCCGACACATTCAATCCGCCATTTTGATTTTTTGTTTTTAAATTTACCTTAAATTCTATATTAAAAATTTTACAGATATATAAATCATATATAAATTTATTTTTGGCATTTAAATCCTATATTATGTTATGGGGCAAAAAATTGAGGGATAGTGGACCACTTTGGTTCGATATATTACCTCCACCTTTCGAAATTTGGAAAATTAAAAAATTAAAATAATAAAATAAAAGTTTGGGCCGCCATGTTGGTTCCGCCATTTTGAATTTGTAGTTTTTTATTACAGAATCGTAATCATCGTCCACAAAAATTTTGTATGTGATATATATTTTTTACGTTCATCAATTATTCTAATTGTAGTCAAAATTCAGAAATCGTGGCCGACTTTGGTCCACCATATAGCTGCCGACTTTCCGAATTCAGAAAATCTAAAACTATTTACCACCATATTGGATCCGCCATTTTGATTTTTTTATTACAGAATCGGAATCATCGTCCCCTAAAAACCATACATATGATATTTATTTTTGACATAATCCAAGTATTTTAATTACAGCCATAATTCAAGGATTGTGACCCAGTATGCATGGGTTGAAGTAGTTTATCCGTTTTTTAGTCATTTCAGAAAATCATAAAAAATATTAATGTAACGGAGAGATAGTCAGGATCAAAAGGACTTAAATTAAAGCCAACATATCTAAATCTTTAGTGCTAGAGAAAGTTTATAGATATCATTTGCGGTTATGAAAATAAAAAAGTGGCGAATTATCCCCCTTCTACACCACTTTTCTACAAAAAAAAATCTGCAAAGTAATTTATATCTTGGACCAACTAGTTTATGCGTTATAATTTGCCTTAACTGAATATATGAATTCTAAATATAATCATATGTATAAACATCTACTTGTAGTCGTTATCTCTCTTAAGTTCATTTCTCATGCAGGATATGTAGACACTTTAACAAATCTTTATAAATGTATCACAATAATCGTACCACCAACAGCAACAGCAAACAAACAGCTCTTACAACAATTTGCAACTAACGAGCTAAGTTTTAAAATAAGAACGATAACAAACATTATTTGAATGTGCAACAGTAAAAAAACCACAACAAAAGATAGAAACCTTAACTACAGCAGTAGAATAAAATGCAAAAATAAAAATTCATGTAAAATGGCATAAAAATTTTTAAAGTAGTCCCTAGTAGAAGGATTAAGGAATATATATAACTTATACATATATATATACATATATATTAGGGCGACTCACTCAAAAAAGTGTTTTTGTTACCCCTCTGCAAATAAACTTTGGTATGTTCTATAATGTTTCGATTCTACTGATGGCCGTATCAGTATTTTTACAACTTTCGTAAATATATTAATTCAAACGGATAATTTTTATCAAAAGAAGAAATCTGATATTCATATTGACTATGTTTATGTAAAATTTTATATCAGACTGACTGTGTGATAAACTGCGAAATTGCAAGAATATTGGAATAAAAATTAATCAGTCACCAGACGCACAGTGGGGTCAAACGCAAATTTTTTGGTAATAAATCTGAATCTCCTAAACTACTGGTCGGATCAAATTGAAATGTATGGAAGAGTTGTAGAGGAGGACCTAAGCTTTCAGAAAAATCATCTTGTAGTCATCCTGTGATAACACGAGATAAGCTACAGGGTGTCAAAGTTGACTACCTCGAGCATGTAAAAGTTAAAAAAAATCGTAACTTGTACAAATGAAGTCCGATTTTAAAGATTTTTATATATCTGGAAAGTGCTTGGCAAGATAAAGAAAAAATAAGCTTACTCATCTAAGTTATCTCTTACAGTTAAAAAGATATTTACGCTTGAATTTTGAATTTTTGATTTTTTGGCTCGACTTTCTTTCGTTTTTCGGGAATAAGTCCGGAGATATATGAGGTAAAAATTTTTTAGAAATATTCTGTAATTTTCTACATATTTCAAAATAATACGCTGAAAGAAATTTTGGATTATCTCAATTTGTCTAGACGTGAAAAATATTCAAAGTCAGCACTCTGAAATTGGCATGAAAAATGGCTATTTTTTTACAAAAATATAGTGCAATTCATTCACTTTTTTCTCAAAGTTCCGTTAATAAAAAAATTTTTTTCTTATTAATTTCAAAAGATAAGGCTTCATAAATGGTTAATAAAGAAATTTTGAATTGATTTAAGTTTGCACCCTACATCCAGCATTGGACGAAAATTGTCAATTTTAAAAAATAGATTCATTTTTATCGATTAATAAAAAAAAATGTCACGCGAGCTTTTTTAAATTTGGTACCCATATTTTTTATAGAAATAGATTTAGAATGATTTAACACTAAACTGCTTCCCGCCCGGCCAAAAACGAATGCAGGAGTGGAGATTTTATGTTAAAAGTCAGTTTTTTTAACGACTATTTTTAAAAGCATATTAAAAGCATATTAGTATAATATTTTTAATATTATTTCTTATGTAATGTATAAAACACAAATCAAGCTTTCATTCTTAAAAAAATCAATAAAATAGCTCCAATAACCTATTGTTGGTAATTTTTCAAAAATAATTTTTTTTTTTTTTTAAATAGCTGAAAATCCAAAAAAATTTAATTTTTTTAATACAACTCCACTAATTTTGCAAATACTTTAAAAATGTTAAAAGAATATAAAAATAGACTTATTTACCAATTCAACGATATATAAAATGTTGATATAGGTCATTTAATAATAGTAATATAATGGCCTCAAAACTACCAAGTCACGTCAAAAGTTGCAAAATTCACTATTTTGTTCCGTATTTCCATATGTGTGTATACGTAACATTTTAGTTTTCTAATGTGTTATGTAGGTATATATTTGTTATTATAAAGTAGTAAATTCTTTATTTGAGTAATGTTTATTTAATTTGTTCTACATATTTACATACTTATTATACATATATACCGTATTTTTATTTTATTAAGAATATATTATCGAAGATACTATTAGAGAATTTCTTGAAAATAATCAGAAACATCAAACGTTAGCAAATTTTTAACTTCCTTAGCTTCGGAATCCTCTTTTTCTATTTCAAGAGTGATTTTAGGTAGCCATGTTGTTCTTATAGAATATATAACTGGATCTGATGATATTACTAAATATTCCATTAAGTCCATATTTTGCGCTATTTTCGAACATTTTCGAGTATTGAAGAGTCGGAAATGTTTAACATCTTTATTTCGGGCTTCCTGTGCTTCCTCTGTTATCTCCCCCAATGGAAAAATACTATTTTCTATTATTTCTTTACCATGAGCCAATACTTTGTGAATTGTTGGAGTCATTGATTTCCAGGGGTATGTAATGTTAAGTAGTTCTTTAGTTTCGTAAGCAAAAATTTTAAATTTGTCCGCATTAATTTGTTTTTTGCTATTAATGGCTGCCAATATAATCTTAAAACGCTTCAAAATATTTAAGTCAATGCCTGTGATTGAAGATGTGAGTTCCGGATTTTCAAAGAAACGTCTTGCTGTATTTCCTTCATTTGAGCTTCCATAGCCATGTAGAGGTTTATCAATTATTAATCCGAGTTGTTCTTTGAATTCTAATTGAATTCTTTTCTTCTCCTCTTTTCGTAATTCGTGAAGTTCCAAATTGTTTTTTACTGTAGCATTTTCCTGCCTGGGAATATTTCTGTACTTCATATCATATGCAAGATGTAAGCAGAACTCCAAAAATCTTATCCTTGCGTTGAGTGGTGATATTCCAAATTTTAAAGAATTTTTCTTAACAAGGACTTCAGAATTATCCTGAAATTGTGAACTTATTTTTCCACATATATTACATTTCCATGTAGATGTTGTATCTGTTATAGCGTTTGCAACTTTTCCATCAATCATCGTTAATTGTTGTTGAAATGTAACTTTAATAGTTCTGTTTGATACTTTTACATACATTGGGGGCAATGCTTTAATTTCTTCTTCCAATTGGTTGACAATGCTGTTTATTGTAACCGTGGTTTCTTTTGTGTAATCAAAAAGGATTGGACGGCACAAAAATTTGGAACCTGGAGTTAAATTTATCCATATATCATCAAAAAGCGAGTCATTTCTTGTCGATGAGGAAGGCTTATTTAAGCGCATTCGAAGTGGTACCAGAGACGTTATAAACAGCGAGGAATAATTATTTCCAGAATTACTTCCATCCAGTTGTTTGTATTCCGAAAATCCTGATATTCCATCGCAGCCCCATTTGAATATTAAAATAAGTTTAGAGTCTTTGCATTTTTCAATGTTATCATTGCTGAAGGTAGATATAATTCTAGAGGCAGTATTTTCAAGTAATTGCAATATATTAACTTTAGCACTTTTAACAGAAGCATTAACCGGGTGTTCCATAGGCTGTAAAATATTACTTTTCGCTTCTCTCACTGATTTGCTACTGGGAAAGATATCATAACCTTTTTCGCTAACAGATTTCCTCAAAATCTCGTATTGGTTTCTTGATAATCCTAAATTTAATATTAGAGCTAAAGCATCTTCAGAGGTAAAGGACGATGTTGATTTCGGTGTCATTATGCTTTGGATTATCCGATGTAATCGATTGGGAGAAGCTGTTGATAACACATCTATAACTTTTTCTACTTCCTTTGGTTGCGTACGTGTTACTAAAGCTTTAAATGTATCTTATATTTCGGCATTCGTATGTGAATTTAGAATAGATTCCTGTTTGGTCCTCTTTGTTCTTAGCTGAACTTCATCGTAACTTTTTTTTGGTCGACCCTTTTTCTGCTTTCCGATGAAAATTGGTGTTTCTCCCTCCAACCACTCTTCATTTTTTTTTTCTTGAACTTTGGTATTGACCAATCTGAAGCTTGCATCCTTTTTTCGTATGATTTATAAAAATTTTCGAGCTTTAAACTGTCTTCTGCAGTAAGAGTTAAACCAAAAGATACTACTGTATCAATGAGTTTTCTTATTTTTTCTGGACGATTTATAATATCAGATAGATTATCCCAGATTACTTTGCAAATAGAAAAGTGTTTTAATGTAATCTCCATAATGGCAAATTCACTAATAAATCTGCATATTTATAAGGATACTTATATATAGAAAAATAATATTTATATCAGGTAAATGGTGACAGGCAAAAATGAATTCAAAAATTAAAATTTTTGCTCAAAGCCCCCAATTTCATTCAGTTTATTTTTATGATCTGTAGTGTTAAACAGGTACGTCAAAAAATAGTATCTTCGATAATATATTCTTAATAAAATAAAAATACGGTATATATGTATAATAAGTATGTAAATATGTAGAACAAATTAAATAAACATTACTCAAATAAAGAATTTACTACTTTATAATAACAAATATATACCTACATAACACATTAGAAAACTAAAATGTTACGTATACACACATATGGAAATACGGAACAAAATAGTGAATTTTGCAACTTTTGACGTGACTTGGTAGTTTTGAGGCCATTATATTACTATTATTAAATGACCTATATCAACATTTTATATATCGTTGAATTGGTAAATAAGTCTACTTTTATATTCTTTTAACATTTTTAAAGTATTTGCAAAATTAGTGGAGTTGTATTAAAAAAATTAAATTTTTTTTGATTTTCAGCTATTAAAAAAAAAAAAGTGCAAACTTAAATCAATTCAAAATTTCTTTATTAACCATTTATGAAGCCTTATCTTTTGAAATTAATAAGGAAAAAATTTTTTTATTAACGGAACTTTGAGAAAAAAGTGAATGAATTGCACTATATTTTTGTAAAAAAATAGCCATTTTTCATGCCAATTTCAGAGTGCTGACTTTGAATATTTTTCACGTCTAGACAAATTGAGATAATCCAAAATTTCTTTCAGCGTATTATTTTGAAATATGTAGAAAATTACAGAATATTTTTAAAAAATTTTTACCTCATATATCTCTGGACTTATTCCCGAAAAACGAAAGAAAGTCGAGCCAAAAAATCAAAAATTCAAAATTCAAGCGTAAATATCTTTTTAACTGTAAGAGATAACTTAGATGAGTAAGCTTATTTTTTCTTTATCTTGCCAAGCACTTTCCAGATATATAAAAATCTTTAAAATCGGACTTCATTTGTACAAGTTACGATTTTTTTTAACTTTTACATACTCGAGGTAGTCAACTTTGACACCCTGTAGCTTATCTCGTGTTATCACAGGATGACTACAAGATGATTTTTCTGAAAGCTTAGGTCCTCCTCTACAACTCTTCCATACATTTCAATTTGATCCGACCAGTAGTTTAGGAGATTCAGATTTATTACCAAAAAATTTGCGTTTGACCCCACTGTGTGATGCTAAGAATTGACTGGATGGACTTTGTGATATATATATATATATGTAGTCCTAAGTGTGTGAGAATCCACCAACCCTATTAGTCACATTCTTCTCTACTAAATAATAATAGAAATAATTTGGTAGTTTTTCAACCTTTGAACTTTTAGGATGTAAAAAACTGGTACTTTATTGTAACCTACAAAACTTTTAAACCAAAAAACAAGAATGAGATTTAAATAGTATTCCTTCTTTGTCACAAATGTATGAAACATGTCATTGGTATTTTTTGAAAAACCTATTATTAATTTATTATTTATTTAAATATTTATTTAAAAAATTTATTGTTGTTAATACCGACACAATGTAATAGAAATTGTACTGTAGATATCTTCCCCTAAACATTTTTAGAAATTTTGGAGTTTTGGGGGTAAACGCCTCTAGAAAAGGTACTTTATACATCTACTATATTGTGAAATGTAAGAACAAAATTTAAATAGTTTTGTTTTTCAACCCTAAAACATAAATTCAAATTTTATGAAATCTATTTCTTTTTTTAATTGGGTAACATACATACTTTATTAGTATTTTGGTACACTGTGTGATTTAATGATTAGCTCATAAAGGGTTATGAAGTGATACGATATCCCACTTCTTGGATGTTTGTTATTTAAATATAAACCTGGAGGCATGAAATTGGAATCATTAGAAGGTGCGATTGAGATTTATATATGTTATTATATTATGTTATTATATGTTATTATATTTTCTGAAGACATCATATCATATTGTTACTGTTCCCATGGGAGTTAGCCATAGTTTAATTTTTCTGGCTTTTTCACTTTTGTTATTACATTTCGTTTTTTTTTTTCTAAATAAAAAAACTACCAAATTTAAATCTGGTCTTCAAATTTTTTATATGAGTAGACTTTATTTAAAGGGAATTTCCATAAAGACAACTTTCTTTATACACTCAAAAAAATATATACACACACATACATACACATAAACAGAAAAGAAAGCTCTCATTCAAAGTCATAAGAAATAGTTGGTCATTAGTATTATGACTTGCACTTGACATGTGGTAAATGCATATTTTATGTTCCACATCCACATGGATTCTGTCGTCAGTCGTTATAACGACAAAAAATGAGTAAAAATGGCATAAAAACTGGGAAAATAAGAAAGGAATAAAAAAACATTGTGATGACCAAGGCAATTCTTTTGGTTTGTTTTCTCTGCAAGTGTGTGTATGTGGTTTTGAATTTGCATATAAAGAAGATTGGATAGGATTTTTTGTTTGTTTTGTGTGTGTGTGTTTTTTTTTTTTTTTATTAAGTATGTGATATCAACATTATAATGACATCAAATGAGGAATTTAAATGATGAGGAGTACGTGTGTCCGCAAAAATATTGCTACAAGTTTATTGTAAATGTAAAAAAAAAAACAAATGCAAAACACGGATTTGTATAAAAACAAGAAGAAACTTTGAAAAAAATGTAGATTTTAATTAAATAATTTCATAAATGCATAAAAATTGTATATAGAATTTTTCCTGAAAAAAATAATTTTTGTTTTTGAATATTTTAAATATTTCGAATTTCACTTGTTATAATTTTTAATTTTCTTATATTTAGTTCTCTGATATTTAAAACTTTTTTAAGTTATAATAATTATAACTCCTTTTTTAATTCCCTAAAATATTAAAACAAAATTCTCAAAAAATGTATTCCTCTATTGTAATAACGGTACTAATCTCTTACGACATCTACTGCATAAAATTGACAACCATATACTTGAAACAATTATTAATTCCAAACACTTCCCAGATACATATGTTACACAGCTGTTTACGTCAAATTTTTTCCTCACACATTTCACATCTTGATTTTCGGCCTGTTAAACGTATTTTTAACTTTTTTCTTGATTTTTATATGACTGAAAAGATTTAACAAAAAACAAACAGAATGCCGTTCATGAAAGGTAGAGCACCAATACGTCGTACCATCCAGTACTTAAGTTCCGGCAAATTGGTATTAAAAGATAAAGTGAAGATATTCAGTGTCAATTACAATACATACGGTGATCATCATGATGGTGCCAGGTGAGTTAAAGAATACGTAATAGTAATATTATACAAATTCTTTTTGTTTAGAGACTTTGTATTTTGGAATATACCTCAAGTGCAGTATAAGAATCCTGAAGTCCAGGTTATAACCTTTAAAAATATGACACCTTCACCATTTGTAAGATGTTATTTTGAAGATGGTCGCGATATGCTAATTGATATTGACAGCAAGAACAGACATGAAATCATGGAGCATTTAATGAAAGTTGTGGGCAAGACAAAGTAAGTGGAAAATAAGTTGTTAATGGCAATTGAGGATTTTGCTCAATTAATATATTTGCTTGAGAACGACATATATATATATAGGTTATTGTCTAATACGATTAGAAAGAAAACATTGGCATTACTTTGATTTAGAATCGAAGAACATAATAGCACCACAAAATTTCAACTATTTTGGTTTACGCTACATTGTTTTCGCCCTAAATCATTTCTGTTAATTACTCTTGTATAGTGGAATAGCAAACTAATTATAAAAATTAGAAATAGTGCAATAACCTCTTAAAAAGGAGATTTCGCTCATTAATCATGCATATTCAAAGACCGTAACTCATTTTGTACGTGTGAGGGCTACTTAAATGTAACTATTGAACTAGACGAACTCTGACCTTAATGGCCCTTAACATTAGTACTTAATTTTATTTATTTTTTATATAAATTGTTTAGAAAGGCTTCAAAAAAGTTTAAAAGCTGTTAACAAGTGTTCTTCAAAAAATTTCAGCTGTTTTACCATTCACTATTATATATTATTATATTTCATCTATTAATGCTTATTTTCTTTTTTTCTTCAGAGAACAATTGGATGCCGAGGCCAGATTAGCCGAGAGTAAAGACAATCCGGCCAACTTTGGTTATGGCTGTAATCGTCATTGTATTTGTGAAATACCCGGTCAAGTACCCTGTCCCGGCACTGTGCCTCTACCCAATCATATGCGTGGCAAATATATATTTGCACCAAAATAAAATACCAATATAATTACTTAAAAATCTAAGTTTATATTTTAATTAGAAATTAAAATGAAATTGTTGCAAACAAATTGTTAATGTGATGAAAATAATAAAAAAAAAAAAAATAAACTATAGTCAAGATTGTTGCTAATGAAAAGTAGAAATAAACAAAATAAAATTAATATAATTTTATCTTCTTTTAGGCCTTTGGTGTCGACTATAGGGCCCAGAATTAGTCTTATGATATGTTCTTCTTTGTGACGTCGATGTTGCACCATTTGCATCACGATCTTTGTTGAATTGATATTTTTGTATGAGAGGTACTTCGCAGGCTAATGATTGATTGAATTCTAAATCGTCTGTTTGTGATTCTAAAAGTTTAAGTTTTTGTTCAATGGCTTTGATAGCTTCTTCTTTGCTAATTTTACCCTCCTTTTTGCCAGTACCCAAAGCGGGTATTTCAATTTTTGGTTTGGGGCGTTCCAGTTCGTCCTGTTATATTTTGTTTTTTATTATAGTATATGTATGTATATAAATTGTAGAACTTACATAGTTAACATTTTTTGCCAATCTCACGGCTATGGGACGATTTAAGACTATATGACCATTAAGTTTATCCAAAGCTGTAATAGCGCCTTCAGCCTAAAATATAAAAATTTTTTTAGAAAAATTTAAAATTTTCAACTATGAAAAATTTTAAGATTTTTCACTTTCTTTTTAATAAAGATGATATTGATTTTGTACGTTAATTGTATCAGGAACAAATCATTTAATCACAATTCTCCTTTTACAGGTAATTTTTACAATTGAGTAAATAAAAAATGCTCAAAGAGGAAAATATTTCCAATGATTCTATAACAGCTAGTTTAGAATCACTACTTCACAGTCCAATTAACGAAGATTGTTGCAGTTTTTCTTTAGAAAGTTTATTTAGAAAGTCTATTCTTGAAGTAACCTATCTTGCAATTCCATCAATAACTTAATTCTAACATTTCCTCCTTACTCACCTTAGCAAATGTGACAAAAGCATAGCCTCTCGATTGACCCTGTAGCGGGCCACCTTTATGGAACAGCATATCAAATTTTTCAATGGCACCGCATTTTTGCACAATTTTCAAAAGTTGATACCCATAGTTTTAAAGTGAAAGAAAGAACATGTTTACAAATTAGCTTTTATTTTATATGGAACACACCAAAAACCCAACTCAATCAACTTACTCGTTTAGCCTGGGATCTAAATTTCCTACCCAAATGCGGCGCTCTTCCAAAACGTTTGAGGAGCTAGTGCAAGCCTTTTAATAATAAAATACAATGTAATAAACAAAAGCAAATAATAATTTTTAATATAAGGTTTAACTTTACCATATATTTTTTGGTTTTTAATGTAAAATTAATCAAAATTTTCTTAACAATGCTACTGAAGAGAAATTTCAAGATAATAAATCAATACACACAGCAGCTGTCTATATGAATGTTGCCAGATGATTTCTTAACAAAAAATTCTTCATGATATATGGTATATATGTATATTAGACAGCACCCAAAATTGACCCACTTGAATTTTGAACGTTACTAACCCTAGAATCGCTCATTGGATTAAAAAAAAAAAATATTGAGTAAAATATTTGTTTATTATTTATTTAAATGGGGACAATATGCTTTTTTACAGTTTTTAGAAAAATTTATTAAATACTTTGCTTTGTAAAAATATATATATATATATATATATATATATATATATATATATATATATTATTATTATTATTATTATTATTTTATATATTTATGAATTTTAGCTTATGAATTATTTTCAGATTTTTATTTTGTATTATTTGCAATTTTCTTGTGTAAGTTTTATCAACTTATAAAAGCAGACTTTAGGTCTAAATTGGCCGATTACCCACTTGTAAATAATGATTTTGTTTTTTAAATTAAGTGTAGATCTTCTATTGAGTAAGGGGCATTTAATTGCTTTATCAAAAATATACTGTATGTGTTCTTTAAGTTATAGTTTTTTTATAACACCTAGATACTTGATACTATCTTGCAGTGGGATAATAACTCCTTTAGAATATAAGTGTTTTGTGGGAATACTTTCTGCGACCTATTATATGAAAATATAATAACTTGTGTTTTGCTAATGTCAACATTAATCTTCCATTTATCGTGGGTAAACCTTAAACTATCTTCCATTTTTTTTTTTTTTTTATTATTATTGAGTTAGACACTTTACCTAGTGTCTACATTAGGCAAATTTTTATCAAAACAAACGTCAAAATCAGTGCGGATGTATACAAGGTAACCTTAGTTAAACAGCTGATTATTATTTTGGTTGTTATAGTTGTCAAACTGTATATATAAAAAAATAATGAATTCGCCATATTGTTGGTTTTGTGCAACTGTTGCCAACTTCCATAAATTCGCGTTAAGTTTGACGTTTGTCTTGATTTTTCTAATGTAGACATTATGTTACCGCATCAAATGAAAGCACTAGTGTCTGCGTAGAAGGCTACTCCGTGGTTCCTGCGAACATTAATATCAGAAATATATATAGAATAAATAGTAGCTGATAACCCGCAGGTATTTATTACCTACATTTACATATACATTAATTTTGAAATACATTTTAATTGATTTTTATAATATAAATCCGTACATCTCTGAAATTTACGTTTGAATTTATTTCTCTGACTACTTAACATTTTACTAAAATGAATAATTTCTCGATGACAAGAATTACAACAGACAGATATTTTCTTAAAAGCTTATTTAACTATAGATATTAATTTATTAAAATAAAAATCTAGATTATCTGAATTAGAAACAGGTTGGCATAATTTTATTTTCCACCAAGTTTCTGATTGTTGACCAGTCTGCACAATAATACAAGGGACTGAATACGTCTTATTTTGAATATGACCAGAAATAACACAAGTTATTGGTATATGCTCCGACTGCAAATTATTTGGATGTGTCTCAAGGTTTGAAAAAAGGAGACATGAGTTTGTTAAAAGAATGTCTACTGTAAATGGATACACATGGTTGATATTTTGTCCAAAGCGTGTATAATCTTTTGTGTAATATATATAGTAGCTGGATTGAAGGCAGTTGCTGTAGAGTTGCTTACTGGCCGAATTACTTTACACACAATTCCAAAATGTATGTTGGGCATCCAAGTAACCGAAATAAAAAAATTATTGGAAAATTAAGTTAGTTTATCCAAATCAGCCTTGAAATTGGGAGGGTGAACTGGATTATAAGCTAAAGTAAATATAACTATTAATCATAACATGTATTGAAATGCTATATGCAGAACTCATTTTAATCTTCGGTAGCAACATATGCTTAATATTACCTTTTATTGCAATTAGAACTCCTCCGCCATGGGTAGATCGACCTCTCTACAAATTTTTTAGCCACTAAGTTGAAATTTATGGTACGGTTTCAAAAAAGTCTCATTTAAAAGGAGAATACCGATTTTCCTTTTGTGCAAAATATGTTCAAGATGAGCACCTGCTGACTCAGTTGTTATGCCATGCGCATTAAAATGCATAACATGAGCATTGTGAATACAATTTGAATTACATGGCATGTTGAAGCATCATACACAAAACTCGTAGTTTATCGTACTTATTCTGTCATCTTTATAAAGCATCGAAAGCATCAAAAAATATTTACATAAGTCGCTCATTTTAAATGTCAACGTTATAATTTCTTTCGTAGCTTTTGTTTTTGCTACCTCAAAATACAAATTACCATGAGCACATGAATTAGGAGAATACCGATTTCCCTTTTATACAAAACATGTTCCAACTGAGCAGCTGCTGACGCAGTTCCAACGCATAACATGAGCATTGTGAATACAATTTGAATTATATGGCATGATGAAGCATCATACCCAGAACTCGTAGTTTATCATACTTATTCTGTCATCTTTATAAAGCATCGACAGCATCAAAAAATAATTCCATAAGTCTTTCATTTGAAATGTCAACGTTATAATTTCTTTCGTAGCTTTTGTTTTTGCTAGCTTAGAATACAAATTGCCATGAACGAGGAAGATCATGATCTTCTTGGTTTAAAATATGAAACATTAGCTTTTCTGCTCATCGCTCTAGATCTAGATGTTACTTGATGTTGAATTACTAAATATTCTTGACAACTTGGGCACTTTGGGCCATAACCTCTATGGTTAACGTTCTTTATTATACAATTGTAACACTTGTTAATTATACTATTATCTTTGTTAAGAGAACAGATTACATTTCTAGCAATATGTCCATAAGTAGCACTTGTGTGGGACCTTTGATTCCTTTTGGAGGTTTTCTCCAATACACAGAGATATTTCAACTTCTCTTTTTGAAACATGTTGACATGAGCGCGCCATTTACACTAGATGTTTTTGTTTTTATTTCCTTAACATAGTGTCTACATTAGAGATTGTTTTTATCAAGGCAAACGTCAAACTTAACGCGAATTTGTGGAAGGTGGCAACAGTTGCACAAAAACAACAATATGACGTATTCATTATTGTTTTTTATATATGCAGTTTGGCAACTGTAACAACCAAAATAATAATCAACTGTTTAACTAAGGTTACCTTCTATATATTCGCACTGATTTTGACGTTTGTTTTGATATAAATTTGCCTAATGTAACACTAGGTAATGCGAGCTTACTGGTTTTATATTATGCGAGATAACAAACTCTTCGCCGATTATCTTTATATCCAGTTTAGGTATGCCAAATAAAACCAATTTAAAAGCGATAGCGAGCTGGATAAAATTTTCATTCCAATAGTCATTCGCTTATATGTCGAGAAACTGTGGGTACAGTTCACAATTATAGGAAGAATTTTTTCTTTAAAATAGATTGCTTATTTATTATTTTCAGATAGTAGCAGAAATACTTTGGCACTTGTGCTGGGCACGTTTAAAGTTTTTGCCGCCTTGATTTAGGGTTATTGCCCAAATGCTTTCTTCTCTTTTGAGTAAATATTGCCCAACACAGACAGACAAAAATAAGTATGTTTTTTATACTTATTATTTAAATAAATTTGATAAACTCTTTCTAGCAAAAATTAACACGATGTTTTTATCTTTTTTTCGATGCAAAAACAAGGAAATAAAAAGTTTACTTTCCCGCCGGTTAACAGCCGATTTTGAGCCACCGCCGACAATTTTTACCGCCGACGTTAAAATTATTCGACACAGGGCTCTGGGGCAGCGCATAGTTTTATTTTGGAACAACGACGATTTCTTTGTTGAAAAATATACGCATTAAAATACAACAATAATAAATAATAGAAAACAAGTTAGAAAAAGATTTCAGAAAAAAACAGTAATTTTTCTTTTAATTTAAATAATAATAAAACGATAAATAAAACAAAAGAATATGTCATGGTTTAATGTGTGGGATGGTTTGAAAAACAAAACATGTCGCTATTTGTTGCAACGTTATTTAGGACAATTTTTAGACGAAAAATTAAATCTCGAACAGCTCAATATTGAGTTGTACAATGGAAAGGCAACAATTAAAAATGTTTCACTTCGTGTAGAGGCCCTCAATGAATTGTTGGATGCTCAAGGCTGGCCCTTTGAATTTACAGATGGCCAAATTGGTTTACTGACTGTGTCAGTACCGTGGAATGCTTTAATGACCAATGACAGTTCTATTGAAGCGTCTGATGTAGTGTTATGTCTGAGGCCTGTTAAACGTGCCCATGAATGCCAGGAATCTATGATAGAGTCTATGTGGTCGTCGGTAAGCAGTTCTCTACAATTGGCTGAAGAATGTATGAGACAGGAAGAAGAGGATGAGTCAGCATGTACGGGCAGTAGCGCGGGAGGGCAGGCAGGTGGCATAGTAGGTTTGGAAAAATTTGCCGAAACTATAGACAATGTATTAAATCGAATACAAGCAAAGTTTTCCAATATTACCTTCAAAATAGAATATCCGTGCCATTATAGTCTAAGAGGAGTGGCTTTAAATATTCACTTAAATGAACTATTTTATAAAAATGAGACAGGCAATGAAAAAATGCCACAAATGTCTAGTGCAGAAAGTGCTGCACAAAGTGAACAACTAAATCGTTTGCCTACTTATGCCAAACACAGTGTTAATTTGACGGGAGTGTCCATGTTTACCCAAGAGAATTGGGTATCGGAAGAGGAAATAGGTGTACAACATGAAGATATACCCATCTTACGGTTCCTGGGTCAGCAGAATCTGCAAATCAAAGTTAAACAGTCCGAAGAGATAACGGGTCCAAAAATTGGCTTCGACATAGAGTTGGGTGCCATTTGTGCCATTTTTTCACCCAGGCAATTGCAATTACTAACACATTTTTTGGAGGCCTTTAGTGAGGTAGAATCTCACAGAGGACCAAAACCACTTGGTAAAGATGCAGCTCTCTGTCCGGAAGATTTTGACAGCCAACAGCAGCAGCATCATGAACGATTTGGTGGTAATTTAACTCAAGGTAATTTTAATATGTGGAATTGTCCTTCCCCCAATGTCATGAACGCTATCAAGCCTACTCCCACTAACTTTTATGGTCATCGTGAAAATTACTGCGATTCTTTGGCCTCCTCTTCGTTGAGTTCCAGTACGATAACCAGCGTTTCCAGGTACCAGCGTAAACCTACAAATATAGATTCCTGTGCAGAAATTTCCAATTTTGTAATAAAAATTTCAGCTTTAGTGGCAGTAATTTTGCATGAGGACATTTTAGTAGAATCATATTCCAAATCTAATCAACATTTTTGGAATGAACGTAGCCTCAAGGAACTGCTACAGGTTTCACAGAATTACTTTGAATACGTGGCAAACACTCCCGTAGAACGCGAATTGGGAACACAAAGTTCATATTGCAGTAAAAATCATGTATTTGTAAGACTAAATCCTATAGTGGCCGAGGGTAAACAAAATCGCAATAAAAATGTACTTCAAATTACCACCACCATATCGGCCACTAAAGTGGAGTTGTGCGAAGTGCTGGAAGAACAGGTAACACATTTGCTGAAATTTAATCGCAACAAAAATTGTTTCAATGGTTATCAAATAAGGCCTGAATTCACCATGAATTTTAGTACCAGCAATATTATTCAAATGAAAAAGAATAGCCGCACTAGTGTAGAAATAAAGCTGGAAGAGAACATTTTAGAATTTGATATAACTATAATCGATCGCCTGGGCTCCTTCTTTGCACCCTCGCCATATAGAAATTTATCATCTAGTGCCCACACTGCTGTAAAAGAAGATATATCGGGTGGCAAAACAGAATTTTCGTTGAATTGCTCATTGGTCGATGTAAAGTTACGTTTTCCCATTGTGGACTTAAGGCCTTTACATGATCCTAATCGTGTACCCTGGTGGAAACAAAATATACGTTCGGATTATCTACTTTTACGATTTTCCGAATTCAAATTGATATTTTGCGAATGTCATTTAAAATTGTACGCTTCACAAATCGAAATATTTTATGCAGAATCAGATGATTTGCAAAATCATTTATTAACAGCCACGTACCATAAACAACCGCAATCAAAGTTAGATGAACGTCCCCAAATACTTGTGGACTTTGCTGAGCGAAATTATGCTTCATTGGAAGCAGGTTGTGAACTAAAATTACCCTTTAGCTCTAAACGTCATTGCCGACAAAGTAGCACCTCTGCATATACGAACAAGATGGATAATGATTTAACCGAACACATTTTACTGCCTGGAGAAAAACATGAAATAGATGAATTTTGTAAAAGCACCATGGGAAATTCCGAAATTCAGGTTAAATTAAATTTTCCCCTGGTTGATTTCTTTATTGAATCGAAGCAATTGTATGAGCTAATATACAATAGGCTTAATACTGATTTATTTATGTGGGAACCTTCCTGTCCTTACATCACAAAGTCCTCGAATATAGAAGCGCCAACACAAATGGAACAAAGTCTGCTAAATATGAGTTTAATGGATTCTGTTTATATATCGGCTATAGCACAAAGTGATGACTTCTCCCAGCCCTATGAACAACAAACACAAAATCTTAGTAGTAATCAACCTCCAGTGGTTTTAGAGCAAAGTGATCAAAGTGATGATAATCATGAAAACGATGAGGAAATAGATGACGACGATAATGGTTTAACAAGTAGACAACAACCCCCTAAAACATTTGCTGCCAATATATCCCACCACAACTGTTCGGTGGAAATTAAGTTGGGAAAAGTTTCTGGTTCTTGTTTTGTGCCCGTACGTGATAATGATAAACACATACTGCCACAGGTGTGTGGAAAATTTTTACTCAACCTGGAGCAGGTAAACATTTTTCTAGTGACTGGTTTTAAAAACGATATGAATTTGTCTTATTTGTGCACACAAATCAAAACTGGTGAAGTCTATCACAGTGGAATTGTACCTATGAACACACCTTTGAGATTTGATCATCAGGCCCAAGTGGAGGATTTCATGCACTCCACCTTATACAAAATACCTCAGGGTCTTACCAAAGGCATACAGGTGAATAGTGAAGAAAATGGAGGTGACGGAGACATGTTTTCGGTGGTCATAGAAATGAAAAAGAATCCCATACAAAAAATCAAAAGGCTTAAGATAACGGCTGGAATACGTTACACTACATTGCGCTATAATCCTTCAAGTCCTTCACTGTACTGGATAAATCAACTAATAGATTTCCTAGATGTTCTAGACTATCCCATAGAGGGCTATAAACCATTTAGTGTTTTGTCCGAAATGCAGTTACATATGTGGGATTGTGCCATAGATTTTCGTCCCGAAAATTTCTGTTACCGAGCGGTTTTAGAGTTGTTTTATTTCTCGGTATGCAGCAATATTATACCCTCAATGCCCTGCTGTAACCTACGTTTTGTGTTGGAAGAATGCGTTTTATCGTTAGCTCCTTATGAAGAATCTACACACAATAAATATCCCTGTTGTGTGGTTTCCTTTATAGATTCGCAAAACCTGGTACCCGTTTTAGATGTGGGTTTATTAGATATTTCCCTGCGTCTTAGTGATGATGAATCGGATAAATGTCCCACATTTGATTTAAGATGTTCCATACACGATGTACACTTCCGCTCTTGCTATGACTCGGGCAGTGCTTTTGCCAAACTCATTGGCTACGTGGCCAGCAGTTCAAAAACCTCTAATGATCAACAATACACCAAAGAGCAATCTTTGCAGTCCTCATTATCATCGGAATCTGATTTTTTTTTATCACAAACTGATCAGCAGCTAACAAAAGAGATTACCCAAAGGCAACAAGAACGTGTTAACATACTAATGGCAGAAGCGGTGCAAGAATTGCTTGAAGAAAGCCATACATTGGACACCATAGAAGAAGAGCCTGTACGAGGAAAAGATGAGCTTAAACTGTTTTATTTTCCTGATGAAAATAATAAGAATTTAGGCAAAAAGGAACTAAAAAATGATACGAGAACAACATCAATGAACAAATCAGTCGTAATAACTAGTGATGATATAGGTGAACCTCTGCCCATAATAAAAGCAGAATTTGGTGAAGTAACCGAGGAAGAAACAGCTGTTTTTGAAGACCTACACAACGGCTCATCTAACGAAGAAGATTATTGTATAATAGCAGATGAAGAAAATTCTTTTGTAAATCCACAATTTGCTAGCGGTTCAATAGAAGTTTCCGATGATCCCCTGATGATAGTTGACAATCATTTTTGTCTACCCTCGTATTCCAGTAATGATCTACTACGAACACCCAATAATTTTCCCATGCCCGAACAACGTTATACTCTATGCGAAATGACCATCACATGGCATTTGTATGGCGGTCATGATTTTTCCTCTACACCTACCACGTCAACAAACGCAACAAAAGCGACATCTTCAGCATCTGGAGAGACAAGTTTAAATAAAACTGCCATGTCAGAGACCTATCGCCAGGGTGTGTTCTATGCTAATGAATCGTGTCGTCTACAACAAATCAAGAAACCAAAAGAAAAACTCACTTGGAAATCTGTGGGTGGCAGTAATCGTAATCATGAAGTTTTGGTAGAAATGCAATTTACAAAGGTGCGCTTTTCCTATGAAATATATCCCCGCCACACATCATATGCCTCGCGTCAAGTGCTGTTGGTGAACGAAATCGAAATACGTGATCGCTTGCAAAGTTCCGAAATCAACAAGTTTCTGTACAATGCCAACACAAAAAGCTTTAGCAATCGTAGATCACAGCACATGGTGGTAGTTAAAGCCATCCACGTTAGGCCGAATCCTCAACAAAGTAATAATCAAGAGTGTTCGTTACGTATATCGCTCTGTCCGTTAAGAGTTCACATTGATCAAGATACTTTGGAATTTTTGACCGACTTTTTCACCAATTTTGGAAAATCCTGTGACAAAGATAACTTCTCTGATGCTAAGGCAGATGAAGACAAAACTACTAAACTTTCGGTGGCTAAAACCGAAGTTCCGTTTATGACAATCAGTGAAGATCAAAAAGAATTACCAGACGCTGTCCAGGATCTGAGAGCTCGTCGCATTGTCAATGAAAATATTTCGCTACTAATTGATGAACAGGAGTATTCAGACAGCAAATCTGTTAAGTCGGACAACAGCACAATGATGGCATCGCAAGAAATTAATTCAACACCTGTATATTTCAGAGAAATTATTTTTACCCCTGATGTGTCTATACGTTTCGATTACCATGGCAGGCGAGTAGAGCTGTCAAAAGGACCCATAGCTGGTTTGCTGATGGGTTTGGGTCAACTACAATGTTCTGAGATTATTCTACGTAAAATTATCTATAGACGGGGCCTATTAGGCTTTGAAAAAGTGTGCAATTATTTGTGCAAAGAATGGTTGAGGGATATAAAACGAAATCAACTGCCCAAAATATTGAGTGGGGTAGGTCCTACTTATGCTTTCGTACAATTATTCCAAGGCATCTATGATCTATTTTGGCTACCCATTGAACACTACCAGAAAGATGGCCGTCTTATTAGGGGTCTACAATTAGGTGCACAAAGTTTTAGTGCCAGAACCATTTTGGCCGCCCTTGAAATCACCTCTAGGCTAATACAAATTTTACAATTTACCGCGGAAACTGCTTTTGATATGGTTTCATCAGGACCTTCGGTACGTCAATCCAAGAAAAGTAAGCGAGGTCGCAAAAAGCGTCACAATCGTCCCAAAGACATACGTGAGGGAGTGGCCAACGCCTATCAAATCCTCAAAGAAGGTATTAATGATTCGGCTAACAATCTTATAGAAACGGCGGCGGCTGAACATGACCAGAAAGGTTTGACTGGAGCTGTGGGTGCTGTTATGCGTCAAGTTCCCCAACTTGTGGTATGTCCCGCTGTACTGGCCACCCAAGCTACTACAAATATATTGGGTGGTGTTAAGAGCTCTTTGGTACCTGAAGCAAAACTCGAAGCAAAAGAAAAATGGAAAGATGATAACTGTTGAACACCATTTAACACAGAACTTACGACGAATAGAAAACAAATGAGAAATTCTTCTTCAAAATATATTGAAGTTTTTATTATTATTACTTTATTATTAATTATTTTCAATACAAAAAAAAGGTGCACATCATATTATAATTCAGATGTATTTTACTTATTGTTATTTTTTAATTCTGCCTTATACATAAATACATATAAAAATACATATACATTATTAAAAAATAATTATAAAAATGATCAATTAAAATAGTAGTGATTAGCAGGTCAACCAAAAATATACAAAAATCATATTTTTTTCTGGGCTTCAAATGAACCGAAGTGTTAGTTTCTAAGATTGTTTGGGGTGCTGAATTCGAATGAATGAAGATTCCATTATTTTAAATTGGTTCTAATGACCAATTTATTCAATAAAAACTTATAAATTTACCGAAGAGCGGTAGAATTGAGTTGTTTTAGATATCTTTAACTCAATAGACACCAAGAGTAACTCATCATGACCTTGTCCCAAAATTCTTGGAATTATTTTTTTGATTTTATGCAAATCTTGGTGTATCTGCTTCTCTTTCTCGATATACGCACCGCAAAAATTTTAAGTGAAAAAAAAAATCAGAACGGGAATAAAGAAATTCGAGCCCCTATCTTGTCGTAATTTTGCAACATACTGTCCATATTCGCCATTTCCGAAAATGCTTTGAACAAAATTGTCCATTTGCTGAATTATTGCAAGTTAAATATTTTTAAGGATTCCGTAGGTCATTGGTTTTTTAATATCAGGTTTGACAAATATTTCTTCTTTGATGTCCTTCTCGTTAAGAGCTTGGAAGAAGCTCTTCCAAAACCATCGTTTTCCATCACATATATGCACATGTACTTGAGTGCCTCATTTTTTTTGTTCCGTTTACATCGTCGTTTGTTAGAATGTCAAACATATTTTCTCACATTTTTCGTGATACAATTAACTCAAATCATTTAATTCAGTTAGTAAAAATTCCAATCCCTGAGCATTTACTTCAATTTTCCCATTTATTCGCAAACGTAATAAAAACGCTTGAAATAGACTTGCAATGATGTTTCTGTATTTTTATATGATTTGGAACATAATTTAAACTTTACAATATGATTGAAATAAACCTTTTATGCACGAAAACATCTAAATGACAGCATATTGCTCCAAAAGAGAGAACACGACAACTAGAACCAATCTTTAGAAACGAAAACCATATTTGTATTCAGGGCCCCAAATTACATTAAAATTAGTTCTCGTCTGCTCAGGTCCAAAAGGACCTGAATTTGTAAACTTGTGTTATTTATCCGTTTCAGACAATTTTAAGAATTTTAACATAGATTTGTTGTAGCATTTTTTATGCTTAGCAGCGTATTTTATCATATTTTCATAGAAAATCCCTATTTAAGAGCCTATTTTAGCAATTTAAATGGCAGATTTTTGCATACTTTGTTCTTAAGAATATAATTTTGTATATTTTACATTTAAGATACAAATTTTGCACTCTATATAATTTTTTACATAATTTTCCATTAGAAAATTTTTTAAATCCTTTCGAGAATTTTGCTTATTGAAATTGAGCAAGATCGATTCATAAATGGCGAAGATATATCTGATTTTTTATGCTGAAGAAATGAACTAAAATATATCGGGCAAAACGCATTTTTGACTTTATGAAGCCCTTGTTTAAGCTACGGATTTCGTTTTTACAAAGATCGGTCATAAATATTTTTATAAAATTTCGGTTCAACCAAATAGGTTCATAAACAACCTAGTTATGGGCCAAAAACTGAAAAAATCTGTTAATAGTATACACACACAAACATTTATAAAAAGCATTGCAATGACTATTAGCGTTGTTTTTTGTACAACAGCAGTATTATTATGATTATTGGTGTTGTTGTTTTTTGTATATGCAGTCTGTTTGTATATACATACAAAAATATATAAATATATGTATGCTTATAAGTTGTGTTCTTTTAAAGCAAGCGTTGCTTGGGGAACTAATGTATGTAAAGTGGGGAAGGATATAAGATTCGGTCACAGCCGATTATATCGCTATAACATATTCTTTAATTAAAATTGTTTTTGTTTTAGAAAACTACGTTTTATTCAAAAATGTGTTTCAAGTATTTTATAAAAAATTACTTTTATTTTGTCTAACAATTTTCTTTTTATTTTAAAAGGTATTTTGTATTTAAAAAGGAACATTTTATTTAAATTTTTCTTTTTGTTTAAAAAGTGTTATCATTTGAAAAAGTACTTTTTAATTAAAAAGTACGTGTATTCTAAAAAGGTTTTTTTCTTATTTTTATCGCTATCAGTCCCACAGTTAACCGTTGCTAAATCCCAGTTTGCAAACAAACTTAGTTAAGCGTTTTTTCTCCACAAAATGGCCACAATATCAAAACAGCCGACTAGGAAATCAAGTACCCATATGTTTATTTAGCCCATCAGCTATTCACTGATGTTATCAGATCATCTTTATTAAAATTTGGGAACAATATTGATATTTCCCTTAAAGCAGATTCTACACTATCCGAACCATGACAGGCATTGCGCGTATCTGAAAGACCATAAATAGCTCTTATACACTCTGGATTCGAGTAAACAGCTTTATAAACTTTTGTAGGGCCCATAACAGATCTCCATTTTGAAATGCAATTTGGTGATTGTAAAATTAAAGCATAACTGGGACCACTGTAATATAATTGAAAACAGCACTTTTGGTTTTAAAACAAAATTAATCGGCAATAATTCATTTTCCACCTACCTTCCCATAAATGTTGTTAGACGGTTGTAAAAGAATTTTCCTTTGTGCTCGGCATAGAATTTTTCCGATAACTGTTTCGTAATGTGTATCTCTTTGGAGTCTATAATTTTAAAGTGATCTTTTATTAAACGTTTTAAAGCCTGGAAAGCTACTACATTGCGTACTACATGGGGTTTAATAATGGCCAATGTAATTTCCATCATAATTTTGTCGTTTATTTTGTTATTTTACTAATTTACTTTGTAGCGGGTGTATTGCGGAATTTATAGTTTCTTTGGTTTTCTGCTTTCGTTTACAACAGAAGTGACCAGGGATGAAAAATTTGATACAATCGTACTTTTTTGATACAATTTAACATTCAAAAGTACCAATGTATTTCTTTGAGCAATTTGATATTATCATATGATGATGTAGTTGGTTATTATACAAATCGATTCGAAAGTAAACTTAAATAAAAATATATTTTGGAAATACATACATATTATATATAAAATATAATTTTCGAATAAGAACCTATAAATAGGCAGGTATGTCACAGAAATTTTTCTTAAGTGAAAATGTTCGCAACGCTTTTGTAATGTTTCTTCAGCTCTAATACGTTTTCACAAATCCGAACAACAAAAACGCACTTCTTTTAGGAAAAAATATGGTATTTCTACATTGAAACCAATTGATTAATGAAGGAAAAGTATTTAAAAGAAGAATAAAAAATAATATATATATATATATATATATATATATATTAAATTAAACAATTTTTAGAGTTCACTTAACAAAAATATGGTTTTTGCCCACATATTATTAATTAAAAAAATTAATTTCTTACAAAATTGGTTAATGTGGAATTTTTTTTAATAAAATTAATAAAAGTAATATTCACTGTTTGTATATATTAATAAATATCATTAATAAATATCAATTCCAATTTACTTTTTTATGTGGATTGAAAACAAAAAAAATTTTCGTTTTACGTTTTTGGTAGAAGCTAAATACGATTTCATTTTCACTTTCGTACAAATTAGTTTACTGTGACATACCTGAGTATTTTATGTAATTTTTATAAAGACCTTTGATTCAGATTTACACTTGGTTTTCAGAAGTAATTATGAAATTGTAATCCCTTAATTAATGCTGAAGTTTAACTTCCCTTAAAATTACACATCTAATTAAGAAAATTCATATAAACTTATTTATGGAAACATTTGTAATTTATGTCGATTGTTTAATTTATAAAATATATAAATAATGATTTTATTTATAAATGTCTTTATATTTTACTATAATATTTAACCTGAATAGAACCATTTAGTGATTTAGATTCGTATTTAATCCTTTATTTTATATATATAAATTACATATTTTAAGTTTTTATTAAATAAAAAATTAACAATTTGCGGAAATTAAACTTTAGTGTTCTAAGAGTGAAAATAGTACTATTTGAAAATTTTGATACCGAAAAGTATTTTAATTTTCCATCCCAGGTAGTGACATTTAGGCAAGTAATGCCAACTGTTTAATAATTGTTTAGAAAAATAACGATTTGTGGATGAACAAAATTAACAAAACATATCAAAATGAATAGAAAACAACCAATTTCACTTGAAATTATAACATAGTGTCTACATTAGAGAATTTTTTTATCAAGACAAACATTAAAATTAACCCGAATTTGTGGAAGGTGGCAACAGTTGCACAAAAACAACAATATGGCATTTTTATTATTGTTTTTTTATATATGCAGTTTGGCAACTGTAACAACCAAAATAATAATCAGCTGTTTAACTAAGGTTGTATATCTACGCACTGATTTTGAAGTTTGTTTTGATAAAAATTTGCCTAATGTAGACACTAGGTAAGAAGTAGGTAATAGTAATAGTAATAGTAATAGGTAATAGTAATAGTAATAGTCTGATTTCTATTTTGACCTTTGAATTTTGATGAAAATAAGCTTTATAAAGGTTATATCTTTGTCTTGAATATGAATTTAATTCAGAAGTTATTAGCAATGGAATTAGTAAAGTTTTTAGTTTTTTTTTTCGTTTATAAAAACGTCTTATCTTTGGATCGGCAAGGGCCATGATTCCCAAAGTTTATAATTTGAAAAACACTTCCAATAACCAATGTCTGTAGTGAATTTCATTGAAATCGGAAATGTATAATCTGATTGCTGTCCGTTTTTACATGGAATCACTCAAATAGTACACAAAGTGAAAAACCAAGTTGTGTTATTAATTAAAAGATGTGACATAAACGGTAATATTAATACAATTAATACATTTTCAAAATCAATATAATTTTTACCTTTGAACTGCATTCATTTGATTTTGTGTAAATAAAATGCAATTTTCAATTCGCCTTGATCCATATTTTTTTTATTTGTTCAAAATATATAGAACGTCGGCGAAATTAAATGTATTTATAATAAGTTGTTTATCTCAAAAACTTATGTATGGTCATGCTCGGTAAATCGAAAATTTTAATAATGCTACATATTTTTAAGTTATTAAAAAATGTTAATTTATTATTCATTACAAGTATTAAAAATATAAGAACTTCAAAAATTTTTGGAGGATTTTTCGAAATTGATTTTTAAAAATTTCGTTCCATTTCACTGGATTTTGAATTTGGAACATGAGCAATATTTTTTTTCCAAAATGTACTGAGAAGTTTCTTCTTTGTTTATTATTTTTTGAAAACTAGTACGCTTTTTTTATGTTTATTTTTTGTTTGGAAAATTTGAAAATTGCTACATTATATATATATATATATATATATATATATATATATATATATTAATATAGATTTCGAGAATTTTGAAAAATTTCATAATTTCTAAAAAATTTTTTTGGAATCCCCGGATTTTGAATCCTTTTTTCGGATTTTTTGTATTTTGATACCAAATTGTAACTGCTAGAGGATTATATTGTATTATTTTGGTCATAGCTCTTGAAATATTTATGTATCAAAAATTCAAATATCTAATTTTTTTGTGAAAAATTCCAAAATTTCGAACAAATATAGAAATGCGCGTTCCAAAGATCTTTCTTGCGATACCAAATTTTCATAATGTTGGTATGGCAGAAATATGAAAAAAATCCAAAAAACCCGAAAAAAGGGCCTTTTTCATTTTGATCCATCTCACGAAATGATAATGCCAGGACAAAAATTTTAAGAAACGGTATCTTACAATGAACAAAAATTTAATTTGAGCCGGGAAAAGATATACTTTTCATTATGGGCCAGCATAATGAACATATTTAAGTCAATCAAACCACAGTCTATTTTGTTGTTTTTGTAAAACTTTATTTAAGAAAAATTTTGTTGTTTCCATTAATACATTTTAAAATAAAAACTATAATTAAATTTTATTTTATTAATAATAAAAAAATATTTCAATAATAAAATACTTAACAAAGATATAATTTTTTAGTACTTTATTATAAAAAAAATAATTACAAATAAAAAAAAAATAAAAAAAAAATCGTTGAAAACAAAAAATGCAGAGCCGAAAACTTGAAAGTTTAACTTTTATTTATTATTTTGTCTTTTAGTTACTAATATTTAAATTTAAACTTATAAATAAAGTTTTTGTTAAAAACATATTGCTTAAAAAGCTCAAAAAACATAGATATTTAAAAGCAAATTGTTTAACTAATAGTTTTCTACTATTTTTCAAAACATAAAAAATTGTATAATAGTAAAAAATATTAGCTAAACACATAAGTTTGCTAAATATTTTAACAACACAGTATTTTGATAGTGAAATTTATGTTTATATTAAAGCAATGAACGATAAGCTACAGAAATTCGATTAAATTCTAATAAAATATTGAAATTTCTTAAATTCCTTAGGAAAATTTCAATATATTTGCTTTTGAAAAAAATTACGTTTTACAGCGTTTTAATATAAACATTGTTTTTCTTATTGTGTTTTGCAATTATACTTTTTTTGTTTGGTTTAATATTTGTTTTAATTAATAAAATTCTATTAAAGTCTATTAACAGTCCTACGAAACAATTTTTGTTTACAACAGAAATTTAAACAATTTATTATTGTTTATTTTTTGTAACCAATATCTTTGCTAATTCTTTCAATTTTTATTTTATTTTTGTTTTGTTTTTTTTTTTTTAGCAAAGAATATGTAAATTTTTCAAACTATTTTTATTTATAAAATTTCTAAAATAAAATTTATAAAAAATAAACAAAGCCTTAAAGTTATATAAGTTTTATAATAATTCTTTATATATATATATATATATATATATATATATATATATTTTTTTTTTTTTTGGTAACAACTACTTTTTTTCAATTCAAGTAACAAGTTGCTTTTTAATTTTAATTTTTTCACATTTTTTTTTTTTTTTTTGTAATATTTTTTTTTTTTTTAAGTTTTTTCTTAAAAACTACAAAATATATAGTGTTTTTTATTGTATAGTATATATTTTTTAATAATTTATATCTTTGTAATTCTTTTAATATGAATGTTTGGTTTTCAATAGTTATTGTTTTTTTTTTTTAATTTTTGGTTTTCTTTAGAATATTTGTGTCAAAAACTATTTTATAGCTTTACGATATATAAAGTCAATTCAGTGCATATACCTTTTGATAAAATTCCAATGCCTTTCAAATTTTGCAAATGTCTCTTTTGGTGTTGATGTAGTTGTTGAGCATATTTCTGGTCTAAGTTGTTAATTGATGAAATTGTGATTTTTAATCGAACATAGCCATTGAAGAGGTGGGCACAACTTCCAATAATAATTGGAAAAATAATGTAACTTTGTCTAATAAGGAAAAGAGAATTTAAAATGTTATAAAAATTATAATTTACTTGAAATATTATATTAGGTACTTACTCATAAATCTTGGGGTCATTCCCAATTTAACAAATGGCACATAAAATATCAAGCCGGCAAATATGAATAGTAATGCATACAAATATTCAATGCGAGGTGTATCAATAATGGGAGCTACCACCAGATACACTGAGATCACCAGAACCACAACGGGAATGATAATAGGCACTTTATATGGCCTTGGATAGTTGGGTTTGGTGTAACGCATCACAATGAGGGCCAACATAGAGCCACCATAGAAAATCCAAGCGGTAAAACTAAAGAAGTCAATTAATGAATCTATGGTACCATACAAAACCATAGCAGCAGCAATTAAAGACTAAAATTATGAAAATAAAGAAAGAAAAAATTAATAAAATAATAGAAAAATTAAAGGAAAAAACAAATTAAAATAACCTACATGGAATATTAAACCAGGTGCGGGTGTTAGACGGCGTACATGTACATAAGATAAAATATCTAGCAAATGACCCTCTCGTGAAGCAGCAAAGCATAATCTGTAATATTGGAAATTCATAATTTACTATTCGAAATATAAAATTTTTATTTCATCTCATCCTACCTTCCAGCTGCAAACAATGTACCATTTGCACTGCCAAATGTACTGATTGTCACACTCAGTGGCATCAACCAGGCCAAAGCGCCCAAGATACGATTACCAAATGTTACCGCCACGGCCTCTGATTCAATCATTTCGGTGGGTGACATAGCCGCTAAATAGGAAATATTAATCAAAGCATAACACAAAGTAACCAATGGTATGCCAATTACAATGGAGCGTGGTAAATTCTTGCTCGGATTTTTAATCTCCTCCGTAACATAGTTTAAGTTATTCCAGCCATCATAAGCCCACAGACCAGTATAGAAAGCTGTGGCTATTGCTCCTATGGTGGGTGTAGGTCCACTAAATGCATTTGATAGATGTTGTGTATTGCCCTGAAATAATTTCCAGGCTCCACCACATATAACAATAAGAACCGCTACCAGTTTGGCGGCAGTAAATATATTTTGAACTGCCATGCCCAAATTAACACTATAACAGTTAACAGACAATATCATCACTAGGAAAAGAAAATTAAAGAAATTATTAGTTTAGTTTGTTGCAAATTTAAATTCGAATATTTCTTAATTTTTACCTATTGCTACTAATGCAACCATTTTAACAACCGATATTGGTGGATCACATTCAGAGACAAATGCTTCCACTGCATACTGTGCAAATGAAAGACAAATTATTGCCATTTGCGATGGCTTTAAAACTAATGTCGATACCCATGAGAATAAAAACGCCGGGGCTGGTCCATATGCGTCCATAAAATATGCCCATTCAGCACCCGACGATGTATTCATTGTACCTAATTCAGCATATGCCAGAGCGCCTGTAATTGGAAAAAATAAATAAAAGAAATATTTGTTAATAAATATTATAAGTATTTTTTATTGGTTTTCTAATACATATCTAAGATTGATATCGAAAACTTTTTTAGAAATAAATTTTAACAAAATTTGTATTACATATTTTTTTGAAATAAGCCGAAATCTCGTTTTAATGAGATTTCGAGCATTTGGAAATAAATCTATGCCGTTTACACTTTAACTTCCCAGCAAAAACTTTGCTTTCCTGGTAAGCTAGCAGGTATAATTGGAAACAAAAATAAACTACTTATTTTTTGCCTGAATAACTAGTTTTTTTTGTTCGACTTGTCCACAAATTCATGTAGTTATTTTTTGACTCTAGGAGCACTCAAAAATATGTACCTAAACGAAAACAAAAAAAAAAAAACAAAAAAATTTTGCCGTCAGTGAGACTCGAACTTGGACACACACTTACCATTCGTTTTTAATGACTAACGTCTTACTCATTACACCATCTCGCACATGGTTTCCAAAGCAGCAAAAACTCTTTTTAGTTTAAAATATCTTTTTAAACATTTTGTTATAAAAAACTAACAGCTTCAGAATGGACTTGGTTGTTAATCCAGCGCTCTAGCCAACTCATCCACGTGATTGCAGTATTACTGTGCTATTATACTTTTGAGTACTTATTAATGTAATACAGAGTAGGCAAATAATAATGACGCCTCATTACCAAGAAACTGATTTAATAAGTAGTTATTATTACCGAAAACCAAAAAGTTTTTGCTGGGTTTGTACACATTTATTGATTTTGTATGACTGTATGATTTTGTATGATTATAATGATTTGCAAAAAGTTTTGTTGTCTAATTAAAAAAAAAAAAAAAAATCTTAAATTTATGGTTAAATTGTAAAATCTAATATAATTTAATGAAAAATTCACAAAATCTTATTGTGTGCGTTCAAATAAAATGTAAAATACATACATATCTTTAAATAAAAGATGAACGAAATAAGCTGGAAATAAATAAATCAATTTATTGTAGCATTTATTTTTTCTGCAAATTTTTTTTCTTGGCAACATCTGTTTATAAAAATTCACCGGCATTGATTATTTCTAGGGTCTTCTTAAACTCACTTTTGACTTCGTTCTAATTCCTTTCTAATTGCCACTATTCTGGGCTGTTAAAGAACTAATACTTGTAAGATAGAAATAGAGTACCATTTCCGATTGCTTCTACTTAAATGACAATATTCAAAATTAGGTCAGAAAATGCTAAATATACTGTTTTATGGAAGAATTAGTATTAATGTCTTTTTATGACACTCCCCAACATAATTACACTGTTCGGCAAAAAATCCTCTATGCTTTCAGTTTTTTTTTACATCAGGTCTGAATTTTTTATGGGCGTGTCTAAATTTTCACCCATAATAAGGCTATTATACGAGTATATTTCAGCATAGCTCAAGACCTGTGTGTGTAATACTCCAAAAGATGCGGACTAAAAATGTCTTCAATCCTCTCTGAAATAATTATTTCATTATAATTAGAAAATAATGTCCGTGCAAAATTGAAAATTTTTTTATTTTATTTTATTTTTTAAGTTCTTTTAAAAAGTTAAAACGGCTAAATGTTTCTGTTTTTATTGTTTCAGTCTGAATAAACTCAAATAATACTAGTGGCAAAAAGGTTTTTATTTTTTTGTCCTCCTTCAAAAAAAAAAAAAAAAAAAAATATCTGGGCTAGATGGAATTTGACCTGCTAAACATGAATCTGTTTACAATTTTTTACCATCAGGTCGTGTTTTTTTATGAGCATGTCTAATATCACCCTCTTTAATAAGGCGAATACACGAGAACGGGTTGTCCGATTTAGACAATTGAAACACCAAAAGATGCAAACGAAAACTAACTTTAAGTCACCTTAATATTATTTTTGTATCTGCACAACAGTTTTGGAGTTATTCAAATATTAGTGTCAAAAAAAAAACTATTTTTCATGCAAAATTAAAGAATTTCTTTTTTCCTGAAAATTTATTTTAAGAAATGAAAGCGGTAAAAACATACTGTTTTTAATCCTTTATCAATAAGCTGGTAATACTATGAATATAATAAGTCATATATTATTAAAATTAAATGGAATTTGACATGCGAAACAAGAATCTGTTTTTACTTTTTTTTACATGACTAATATGACCCCCTATTTATGCAGTCACACTTGTATAACTCCAGAACGATTTATCCAATTTCCATAAATATCCAATGGATGCCGATTATAATTATCTTAACATTATTTTCTTATCCTCTTAATATTTTCGGAGTTATTCGGATATTAGTGACAAAAAATATAAACTTCATGAAAAATTGGAAGAATTTTGATTAACTGAAAATATTGATCAGATAAAACAAGAATGTTAAGATAATATGAAGATAAATTTTTTAAAATCTTTTTGTGTTCTTTTGGTGTTCTAATTGTCTAAATCGAAAAATCCGTTCTCGAGTTATAGTAAAATATACAACTGTTATTAATGGGGAAAGAATCTAAAGCAGATTCGAGTTTAGCTCGCAAAATACCAACTAATCCGCATATGTAATTTTACTTAACAGTGAATAAAATCAAGATCTGTGCATAAATTATGATTATTTTGGATTATTTTTTTCTTAGCACTATCAGCTATATGTTAAAGATAAAAAACAGAAACAATCATACATATTATCTGTGTTTTGTTGCTCCCGCTAAGCGTTAACGTTGACTATTAGCAAAAACAAAAAAAAAAAAAAAAAAAAAAAAAAAAAACGACATTAACCGGATTCAGGAGCACTTTATATTTATTTGTAATAGCACTACGAAATTCACACGTTATTCTTAACAAAATTAAAAATTCACACATTTTTTTTTTCTTTAATTTAATTTTAATTTTTCATTTCTTGTCATTTTTATATTCATAATTGTATTTTTGTTCACAAATTGGTAGCATTATCTCCCATATAGTACGAACATTTAATCTAAAAGAATTTTTTTGATCTCAATGTAATCAGACGATCCTTTGAAAATTATTTCTACTTTTTGTATTCTATGCAGTATTGACATTTTTGTAAAGTAGACCAATAGATTTAGAATCAAAACCCATGTCGACTTAACAATCTCCATCTGTCCGTCCATGTAAAACTTTTGGTAGTAATTTTAAAGATAATTTATTTTATTTTAAAACTAATTGAAATTCGTCCATTATACAAGATATGATTTCAATCTACAATAAAATTTGGTTCAACTTTGTCTCCGAAATAGTCCAAAAATTAAATCTATAAGATGTTTTAAGGGCTAAGGCATAAAGGATTTTTTTGGATTTTCTTTCATTTTCTATGTTAGTTTAATATTTACAACATTCGGTCTGAAATTCTAAAGGACTTTTTTTAACAACTTTTACCACCTTTTAAGTGGATTTTTTTTCTTTGCAAAATATTTCACTGTTCGAAAAATCAATCTGTTTTGACATTGTCATCGATTAAACTTTTTAATTGAATCATTACAACAGTCCCAAATATAAATTGGTTTAATTAGAAATTAATGGTGAGGGGCTACGGTATCGACAGCCTCCAATTTTGATTATCTGACATTTACTCATTTTACGAAAAAAATTAAAAGAAAACAAACATACAGTGGGCAATTCGCCAATTTTAGTGATTGAAATGGTGTTGTCAGAGGTGACACAAGCTCATGTATATTCAACGTCATATTTTTATTTAATTTTATTTATCGTAAAATAAAATTTAATAATAGGTAAATTAATAAAACTACTTTTTTAAACAATTCTTGATATAGTTACTATAATAACTCGAAGGAGAAAAGCGAACAAAAACATCCAAGGAACCGAAACGGAAGTAGAGTTGGCCAAATAATTTTTGTAATGTTATGTGTTTAAAACAAATTATTCATATTTACAAGGTTTAACAATTTGTATCTTGTTTTAAAACAATTTTTAATTACTCCTAACGATATATGTGTGTATATCTATGTGAATTTGTGTCCTATTGGGGGCACCAGTTCTTAATTTTATCAACTACAAAAAACACATCATTTTTTATTACATTGATTATAGATAGTTAGCTACATAAATATATATATTGAAATAAAACTTATTTGCCATTGCCATTTCTCTTAAAGAAAGCCCCCTTAAAAAAAAATTCTCTTATCTTCACAGTTCTACGTGCAAGAATTTCGTTGAAATGCTACAAAAATACTTTCTAAAATTATTATCTATTAGGGTATCCAATCGATTAACCGTCATTCGGTTATCCGATTAATTTTTGTTGATTAACTGTTTGAATAATTTAAAATTGTATGTTTTCACATAAAAAATATTCGGTTTATTTTTTATGTGAATATTTTTTATTTTTATGTGAAATTGGTATTACGGACATCTTTTTTTAAAATTTTGTTATATTCAATTAAAAATTAATAAAATTAATTTTTAGGAAAGTACTTGTTCATTACTTCAAAAGTATCAATAAGTGTACGTTTTCTTGTGCTTAAGAATAGTGCTGGCAAATTCTACTACTTTTGAATACTCGGTACTACTTAATACTATTCATTTGGGTACACGATACTAATCGATACTACTCGATACTTAACGTAACTTTTAATTTTAAATATAACTTCTAATTAAGATTCTTTTATTAAAAAATAAAACATATATATTTAATCGATTAGCATGAAATTTTATAAATTTATTTATATAAAACATAAAATAAATAAAAACTTTAACTTCAAATTCAACGTTAACAAAAATCAATAAAATTATTTTCATATATTTAAAAATTAATTTGTTTCTTTATGCAGAGTTATATTATAGTCGTTATATTTTGAATACGACATCATTAAAAAATTAAACTCTGAAAGTATTAACTGAATACTTTACAGTATTGAGTAACCAAAAAAGAAGTACACTACTTAAGAAGTAATAGAAACAGCATCCAAAAGTTTAAATGAATTGTTCTGCTATAAAACGTTGAGATTCGGTTGTTATTTTTGTTACTAAAAAAAACTGTTTAAACAAATGAAAAATAATACTTATTATGCAATTTTTCTTATTTTTTTTTTAATGAGCTGGTTCTTTACGTCATTAAAAAAGAATTTGGTAGTTTATTGCATTTTTTTTGATAGAATATTTAATAAAATGCGACATTAAATATTGTACATACATACTTAACTTTGTGAAAAAAGAATTTTTCTTATACAAAAAAAAGTTACATGACTGGTTTATTAAATAAAGCTGAATTTGGAGAATATCTTGTAGAAATTTTTCATATAAATGGGCGAAAGAACTGATAAAATGAACCCTTAGTGAAAGCATTTGATTTGATTATGTTCTTAAATAACTACTTCAATAGATTAAATACAATAATGAGCGTTATTTATATGTTTTACATGTATTATTCGATTAATCGAATAATTTGCCAATACCAACTTTTAGCCTCAAATAATTGTTTTTCGAACTAACCGATTAATATGAAACCCCGAATAATTGGACAGCCTAGTATTTATCATAAATTGCTATAAAAACTAAATACAACTACTAAAATGATTGTTTATATTCTTTCAAATAGAAATCCTTCAACAACACTTGAACTTGGCAACAACTAAAAAAAAAAAAATAATCGAAAATAAAATAAATTTAAATAGAAAATATTTTATTTACAAATCGTCACCAAAAATACAAAAGGCCGTAACCACACTTTAATTTTTTATAGCAGAAGCAAACTATATATATAAACACACTTTTTAATTTTTTGTAGCAGAAGCAAAATGCAAAAGGCCGTAACCACAATTTTTCACTTTTTGCTTTGAAATTAAAAAATTAGTAAAATTTTTTAGACGCCCACTTAAACCAAAAATAAATGAAGCATAAAATATTCTTCGAACCAAATTTTTCTTAACTAGAACAAATTTTACGACCGTTTCGTTTGTGAAGTTGATGCCACGGCCTTTTTATTTATTGATCTCATTTTAGAATATATGAATATGAAATATTTTCTGTAGATGTAGTTTGGGTCAGTATATTATAATCCAGTAAAGAAACAATATTTAATTTTTCAGTGGTTATGGCCTTTTGCATTTTAGGTGGCAATATAGTAGCTGTAAAATGAACATTTCATTACTACATGATTAAATTGTTTTTGTATGAAAATCTAAAAAATTAAACAAATCAAAATTTTAGAAAAACCACATGAAAATAAAATAAAGAATAAAAACAAACCAAGCAGAGAAAGAGAAAAGTAAAAATTTTCCTAAATCGGAACTCTCTCAAGCAAATGGCCTTAACATGATTTTTTTTAATTTATCTTGTATTTCTTTTTTTTTTTATAATGTTGACCAAACTTTCAATTTCTCTTTTCAACTACAATTGCAATTTGTTGTATACAATCATAACCATACTCAGATATATACATTTTTGTATATAATGAAAATCGTATATAAAAACTTTTAAATGCATTTAAGATTTTCGGTGAAATACTGTCGTTTAAATAACTTATAAAACAATAGGATGATTCTTTTGGGCAGTCTATAAATATTTCATTTAAAATAAATATTTATTAAAGCAAATAACCATAGAAAACAAAAAGAAGTCTAACTCTTAAAAAAAAAATACTCTCTTCACACGTATAAATTAGTTTTATTCACTCATACAAAGAGTTCGATTTTTAACAGCTAAATTACATTTTTTTAGAGAAAGTTGGACTTCTAGTTGTTTTCTGTGCAAATAACTAACTATGCGGAATGAAATCACAAAAAATAAAAAATAAAAATGTTCCAATTTTTCCAAAAAATATCATGAGAACTTTTGATGCAGTACTAAACGAATTTTTTACCATTCGTCAGATCTTTCTTTCCGTTATTATTATATCATAATATCCTTTGGAATTTTGTTAAAATGTAAACAAATTTTAATAAGAAAATTGTTAAATTTATTTTATTATTTAAAATTTTTAAGAGATTTTGTTCACTGAAATTTTTAAACTAAAGAACGAAGTATATTTATATTCGCAAAACTTAACAGAATCAGAATATTGTTAGCTTTTTTCAATAGTATTTACAGACACTCTCAATGGTGTTGAATGGAGTCACTTAATAAATATTTATTCGTTTCACAATCACACTCTGCTACAAAATTAAACGTTTTATTTGAAAAACCATGTAGATGTTTTTGAGCAGGAACATCATCAATTTTCAAAAATTCAACCTCTGAAAAAAATGTTCAAGGGTAATGACTGGATTTAAGTTCATGTAAACATATTCTAAACTTTATAAAAAACTGCTTCATAAAACAAAATATTTTATTTGATGTTTGATTTGGTGCATACTTTTTGGGGTGAAAATGAGAAATGTATGGGAAGTTTAAGTAAGTTATTCCAAATAAAATCGGATAAATTATTATGATTACAACAAAAATTTCTTTAAAAATTATTACATCGTTGAGCAAAGCTCAAGAAATTAATACTGGTTATGATGTTCTCAAGAAGGAATACAACTAGCTAATGTCTAAGCTATGTCATTTCTCTAGTGATTTTTCAAGATAGCTGAGTGTAACTAAAGCATTTTTTTTCGGATATTTTACTCTTAAGAATATATTAATTATATATTTTGACCTTTTTAGAGCATTTTTTTTTAATTTAAGATATTCTTTATTTTTCTTGTAACATTTCTTTTAAATTTAATTCTAAATAAAAAGTGTAAGTCAAATGTCTCTTACATCTTTCGTAGAAATAAAAGCTCTAATTATATTTAGTACTTTAAATTAAATGTGTCCGGAATTTCAGACATTACCTGAGAAGGTTAAAAATCCTTGGGGAACTTGTAATAATTTCCTATTGAGCCAAATATTATGAATAAATTTTGGATATTCTTAGAATTTTAAAGAGCCAACTTTAATAATGTTAAATTTCGATTTTTTATGATCACATTTAAAAAAGATTTAATTTACAATTAGATTGCAATAAATATCGAGAGATTTAATTTTTAATTTCGTTAAATATTTTCTCAATGTTTCCAATAAAAAATTTGCTTGTTACTACAAATAAAATTGAGACACTATAAAAAAAATAATAATAAAGTAGGCCATATATTCAATGCAGTTATTATAATTTTTATACTGATGACCAGGGCAGCAAAAAATATGCTCTAAAATATGCTATAAAATATGGAAAAATACGCTATTTATATTACTAAAATATACTTTAAACTAAGGATTTTCTAAGAAAATATGATAAGCCCAAAATATGCGAAAATATGGTGTTAAGACCAAAATATGCAAATATATGTTGTAAAAAAATCGTTGCCATAATTCTGAAAATTGTCTGAAACGGATAAATAACTAATAGTTTGGTTCATTTGAAGCCTAGAAAAAATTTGACTTTACATATTTTTGGTTGCACTGGTGATGACTGATATTTTATTCGTTTTTTTTTTTTAAGTAAATTATTCATAGCAAGCAACAATGTTTGCTTTAGAAGATTTTTTATTACGTTTTTATCTTAAAAGTAATCCTCTTTCTTTGCTACATTTATTTTCAGAATATATGTGTTTGTACATATCGTATAGTGTGTATTATAAAAATATACGAAATTTAATTGGCATTTTGTCAAAAATGTTTCAAACGTACATATAGATAAAACAAAAAAAAAAAAAAAAAAAAAAAACAAAAAAAAAAAAAAATTGGCGTTTATCAACCTCATCGTCATATGCAACAGGTTACAATTTTGCTTACAAGGCGCCAGTCTAGGAGTTTTTTTTTAATATTTTTCTTTTCTTTGTATACAATATATTTTTTTAGCAAGTAGTTTTTGTCCATTTTTTTCTCAAATATTTAATTAGAGCATTTTTACAAATTGTTTTTGTTAGAACAAATTTCTATACATTACAAGCACACATACTTGTGTATGTAAATAATGTATTTCTGACCTCCATTGAGTTTATTTTTTGCTCGATTCCAAATATATTTTTTTAAAAACCTGTTGATGTTGTTATTTTTTAATGTATTTTTTTTTTCTGTTTATTTCATGGATTTATTTTTGTTCCTCTTTTCGGAAATATTTTGTTTATTTTTTCTTGATTTGATTTTGTTACTTACCCAACAATGAGAGCAAACCACAGGCCAGCCATATTATAAAGCTAACACCAACGGAACCAGTTCTAACCAGTAGACCAGAAGGTGACACAAATATTCCAGACCCTTTTGAAAGAGATTATAAAGAAATTTATTAAAATAAGTTTTAAGTTTTATAAAGATAATGTTTTTTTATAATATAATGATTGGAAACAGTTTTAAAAATAGTTTTTTATTTCTGAAGTGTTCAAATTTACGATTGAACGAAATGTACAGAAGTAATTGAAGCGTTTTAATAACTATAAAATTTCAAAAGTTATATTCTGTTACAGTAAACAATCACTCGAGAAATACATAGCGTACGTTATAGATCTTCTTGAGGATATTATAAAACAGTTTCTAAATTTTCCAATATATGCTCAATATTTTGAGTTATGATCAAAAAACTATTTAGCGTAAGTTCCTGTATAAATATTATTTTTTATTATTTTTCTTCTTCTTTTTCTACTTTTTTGGAAAGTAGAAAAATCAGGTTTTTTATTCGTATACTTTTCTTTTCATATATTAAAATCTAATTTTTAGACAGTACTAAAAAATAAAACAAATTTTTATACAATTTTTAATGTTTAACTGAAATTTATGACATTTTTTTTTCTAAAAATACTATACAACGATGCAATAATTTCCAATGACATTTTTATTGTTAGTATAACGATATTTATTTTTTTTTTTCTTAATCGGACAAAGATTATAAAACCCCAAAAAGTAAGCATCCAATAAAATATAAAATAAATATTTCGTCCCTAAAATTAATGAACAATTTTATAAACTATAAAAATTTTTTTTAAATTTTAAGGCGGTATTAAAGATGTTTACTTTTTTCGATTTTTTTAATTGTTGATATCCTCAAGAAGCTCTGCAGCCCACATTAAATCATTTTTTGAGTGAAAGTATTAGTAAGTGTAACGAAAAAAAAAAAAAAAATAATAATTTAAATTTTTTTATAAACAATTTTAATATAAATTGTTATATTGTCCCATTTATCCCACTTCCTAATAAACAGTTATAAATTTTATTAACACTTATTAAATTTTCAACTTTTGTATTAAAATAATAATAAAATAAATATTTACGGTCTTTCCCACGAAAAATTCGTTTAGGACAGTTTATATGGAAACCAGTATAATTTGTTGAACGAAATTTTCGTTCGACATTGTGAGACAGGCCATTAGATTTCGAATTTATAAAACCGTTTAAAACGCATATGGGCCATTAATAAAAATTTTTGATATTTTAGGCGTTTTAAATATATATATATATATATATATATATATATATATATATATATATAGTGTATCGTTTTCACTATCAACTACCATCAACTATCAACGACATTTGATGACATTTATGGTATATATATTTTTCGCCGTTCCTACATGCAAGATTTCTATTAATTGCAATTCGCTATATAAAAATACAAAAACAAAAAGTGCAGTTTTTGCGTAAGTTTTAAAAAGTCCATTAAATTTGTTTATTAAATTTATTTTTAATACTCTCTCGATTTTATTGTGTAAAGTAACAAAAAACTAAGTTCACGCAGTAATCCACGCTATTTAATTTGAAACAGCGAATTTGCCTTGCGAATAACTGTATAGATTAATAACTAGATTTTTATGTGAGAGAAAAAACCTGATTCAATTGTCAAAAACCTAATTCATGCAACAACAAAATACATGTAGTCATATATATTTTCTTTTTGTGTTTTAAAAGAAAAAAAAAAAATGAGTAATTTTTTTGAAAATTTAGTTTGAAGTGCCTCTCACATAAACTTCTAGTTGTATTCTATGAATAACTTTTTTAAAAATGTTGGCTCTTGTTTTCCAAATTTTAAGACTAAAAACTCAACACAATAGACTTTTACGGACACATCAACGAGATATAGCGCAAAGTACGTATAATTACAACAAATATCAATACCTATTTTTATTTTGTCATCAAAATTTGACTAAGTGTTGATAGTTTGCACATCATCAAAGAAGGTGTAGAATTTATCCACGAACTCCGATTAGCAAACAAAAAGTGTAGAAGAATGGGAAAAAGTAATGTAATTTTCAGACCTTTTTCTAAGTTTTTGAAATTTAAACAAAAATCATGATTAAAAAATGAAACTTATAGTGTTAAAATTTTGCACTCTGTTAGTTTCAAGTCTTGGGAGTTCAAAATTTTGAATAGTTTTACCACAAAACTTTTTAAAGTTTAAAATCAGTTTCAGCCAAGTTACAAATGTTTGTAATGATAATGTCCCATACAAATATTCAAATATTCAAAAAGCAGCAAAATAAATAAACAATAATCCTATTAATAAAAAATGCTTCAAACACACAAAAATCGTTATAAAGATTTTTTTTCGCATAAATATGCTAAAAACAACAATATGTACACAAATATATATGTACACAAATATATATGTATAAAAATATAAAAACGTATAAAAAAAGTAATAAAATCTTAACAATATTTTGGTATTTGTAATAAAAAGAAATTATAAATAATAAAATAGAACAAATAAAGCGAAAGAGAGAATATGTAAATAATGAAATAAAAAAGAACAAAATAACATCATAAATCGCAGACAAAAAATATGATTTAAATATCTAAAATATATTTAACGTCGCCATTTTTGAAAAAAATGTATTGCTGTTGAAAAAAATAGTTTTCACATAAGAGAATTTAAAACTTAATAAAGAGATAAACGCATAAATAAAATAAGAAAGAAGAAAAAATTGGGCCAATTCAAAAATAAAATAAAAAAAAGAAATATTTAAAAATAATGAGATAAATTTGTTTTACATTAAAACAGTTTTGAATAAAAGAAATATGTGAATGGAAGTATTTTTAATAATTAATTACAAAAATATTAGAATGAAAAACAAAAATACTGATCTTCCTTAATAAATTCTATAAGTGTTAATAAAAAATAACACGGTGCTACAGAATGAAAAAAAAATTAATACACTTTGAATGTAATATAGTGTAGTTTGTAGGTATGAGCGACTATATGATTACACCATTTTTAGAATTTTCAATATACCTCGAAATCGGAAGTTAGATTAAAAAAAAGATTTTTCGAAATTCTTGGCTTAATTTTCTTTTTTATCTCGAATACTTGTTATCCAATTTAAACGGCATTAGAAAGAAAATAAATTATTATTTTTCAAAATTATATAAAAATTTTTATTCATAACAAAACTATGTGTGATATTAAGGACAAACTCAATTTTTTACTTTTTTTTATTATTTATTGAATTCTTCAGACATTTTTGACCCACACTTTATTAGAAAACATATTTTTTCCCAATACTGTATTTTATGACGAGTAAAATGAGCTATCATTTGATAAAATCGGAATAGAATTGTAAAAACATATGATCTTTTCGAAGTTGTAAAACTCATATTTATGATGCAAAATAATGACAACAACAAAATTTATTTTATGAGTTTTACAACTTTGAAAAAAATTCTATGTTCTACAATTCTCATCTGTTTTTATCAAATGGCTGCTCATTTTATTCCTAATGAAATATAGTATTTGGAAAAAATACGAAAAAAGTATGTTTTCTAATAAAGTGTGGGTAAAAACTGGCTGTAAAAACAATCCTTTTCGCTACACTGTTTTAGCTGCATGGAGCTCAGAGAGGAGGATTCAATTTTTTATACGAAAACCCAAAATTTTGTTTATGTATTTTTTTTTAAGTTAAAAGGGATAAAAAAGATACAAATTAATAAAAATTAAATATAACTAAATGTTTTTTTTCGGAAATACTGATAGAATTTGAATTATAAATTTTTCCTGTCAAATGAATATTAAAAGGATACTTTTAAGACTAAATCACTTAAGATCTTGTATAGTTCCTTTAAGAAGCTTAGGGCCATAACAAATTTATTCCATCTGATTTCTCCGATGCAACTATTTTTATCTCGTTCCAGCTCTTGTCTTGGTTGGCTGCTTCAATGTCGATTTGGCGGCGCCGCCATGTTTGTGATGGTCTTCCTTTTCTACGGCTTCCTTTCAGATTCCACTCGATAGCTTGTCTTGTGACATCGTAGGGTATGCCCTAGCCAGCGTCATTTTCTTTACCGTATCTCGACATGTATGAGGATTTAAGAGGTTTGGTCCCATAGCCTTTCACTGGATATCATAATTTTTAAAATTTTACGAAGGCAGCGTTTCATGAAAACCTGAAGCGAGTTAACATGCTTTTGCGCTGCATTCCATGATTCACATCCATAGAGAAGAAAAAGATGATTTTATGTAGGAGTTAAATATGTTTAGTTTGGTTCTTTTCGAGATATGTACTGATCGCCATCTGGGGTTTAAAATGCCAAATTAATGTTTACCAGCTTTTGTTCGGTTTCTTATATCGTCTGCAGAACCACCTGTTATAGTCAGAAGACTTCAGAGATATCAGAACGTTGATACATCATCAAGATTCTTCTTGTCTATTGCGTATTCGAAAAGCATAAGAACGTAGATTTTTCTTTTTTCTTATTGTTTTATACATATTCAAAATAATAAATAGATTTGTTCCTTTCCATTATATTTTTACTAGTTTTACTATCTTTGCAAGTATTCTACTCTAAAAGCGTTTCTGTGCACATAAAAATAGTAAAAGTAGTAAATATTTTAAAAGAAAATAATTTTCTCTTTTGATATATTTTACTTGAATATTATGTATGAGCAAAACTAGTAAAAAAATTTTATTTTTAATTTAATAATTAGAAAATATGTAATTTTTTCAACGTTTTCTGGTGGAAACTGTGGTAAATTTTGAATGAAGTCTTGCAAATTTCGGAATTATGATTTATACTTTTATAAAACTTATGTGTCAAAATTGTATTGTGATACTAATTTATATATCGTTAAGTGATTTTCGGATAGGGTCTTTTTATGTGAGCCGTGGTCAATTATGGACTGATACTTTTGAAATCTACATTTAACTATATACCAAAATTTTGGCTGATTAATGCACGTTTAAATAATTTAGGGAGGGTCTTTATATGAGATTTATTGTAAAAAAATTATTGGTGTTGAATTATGCAAGATAAAAGAGATTTATAGGAGCTATACCTATTCTGGAAATACATTCGTATAGAAGCTAGGTGAAATAATGGGTAGGCTTCATCGCTAGATTATACAAGTTCCGTGTATCAAATTACATCAAATTATCTTCCAAATATAGCTTTAGTTTACATGAACGGACATACGTACGAACGAACATAGTTATATCGATTCAGTTGCTGACTTAAGCCGTTTGGTATATTTTAAGTTAGTTTCTATTAGCATCAGTGGGGTAAAAAAATGAACAGTGCAATAATGTATTTAATTCAAGTAAAGCATCCAGTTGTTATGATTTTAAAGAAATAATACTTATATTATTTCTTTAAAATCATCACAACAGTGTGCTTTACAAGCAGATCAAGAAACCAAACTGTAAATGATATTCATCAAGGCTAAAAACCGTTAATATTTATTTTTTCACTATTAGTAATTATACATATTCTTAGGTAAAAGAAATTTTATGTGAAAAATTATCTACAAAGGAATATATTTTTCAGATGTTTCTAAGTTTTCATTTAATATAAATGTAAAATTGAATAAAAATTTATTATTTTTTTTATTGACACTAAAATTTATTTTACTACTTTGAGATTTTTTTTAATTTCTATTTTTTGCCACTAATTTCTGAATAACTCCGAGTCTATTGAGCGTGTAAAAAAAACTCAAGTTATACTAGAGTAACCGCCTAATATATATCATATTAGACAAGCCCATAAAAAAATCAGCAGCTGATTGTAAAAAAAAAAACTGAAAGCACTTTATTGTTTAGCACATCAAATTTCATCTAGTCCACGTATTTCTGTTTAAAGAAGAAAAAAAAAAAAAAAAATTGGTGGCCAATGTAATCTCTGTCCTTCTGTTATTGTTAGTTTTGGACATATAACTTACCAAAAGTTTAATTATCCGTAGTATTTTTAATATTTAAAAGAACCTTTTTTTTAGTCCTTCTCAAAATGTTGAAAAATTGACTTATATGCCATTTACACCAAACAAAAACTAGTAGTTTTTGGCTTCAATCGGTTTTTGATTGAAAAACTACATAAATTTCTTTAGTTTTTCCATACAAATCAAAAACCATTTACATCTAGTTTTTATTGAAAACCAAATAAAAAGTACTAAAATAAATATTTATAAAATATATCAATAAAATTGTCATATTTCTTGAATTCTTTTGTTTGTATTTTAAAATTTCCGTTTTTTTAATTATTGTTTAAAATATTTTTAACAACAAGAATAAACTAAATTTGATTTAAATTAAAATGTATAAAAAATAAAAGTGTCAGTAAAAATCACATTGTGAGAAAACAAGGTATGTAAACGATTTGATTTTGTAAATTTAGTATTCCAAAAAGCAACATGTTTCGGTATAAACGGCATATTAAGGTATTTTATTAATAGTACAAAAAAATATTTTTTTTCTATATAAAAAAAAAGAAATTAAATTGAATTTTGCGCAATATATGAACAAAAATATGCACTTATGATAAAATATTCAAAAACATTAATGTTCAACATAATATGTAAAAATATGGCATCGATATGTTAGATGCCATATACTGCTTTAGGAATAAAGACAAAAAACATGCATTTGCATGAACTTCCGGTCCTTGATCATTACACACTATTCAATATATTTGTGGTTTTAAACTTTTAATTAGTTTTTAGAAAGTTTTTTATTTTCTGCTTTATATTCATTTGTGGTTTTATATTTTTAACAAATTATCTTTTATCTTAACTTTGGCTATTGAGTCTCAACTAAGCAACAGAAAAAGAAATTAAAACAGAAAATAAAACTAAACAAGTAAGAAGGATATAGTCGGTCAAGCCCGACCATATGATACCCCACACCATTTGGTACGTCCATCAGAATTCGTAAAGAGGTCTTATATTAGAAATGTAGACAATTGTGGACCGATACTTTACTAAGTGTAAAATAAAATATACGAATACAGAATATTACGTTAATACTAAGATTTATATGAATTTATGCATTTTAGGGTGATTCCCGAAAGTGGGCTTATATGGAAGCTATGGTAAATTATGGAGCGATCCTCACAAAATTTGTCACTGTGATTTATACTTATATAAAACTTGATACTAACATGTGTGATTTATGCACATTAAAGTGATTTTCGGAAAAGGGTTTTATATGGTAAGTATGGTCAATCAATGGACCTATCTTCATGAAATTTGTCAAACGGATTGATACTTATAGAAAACTTCCTTACACCGAATTTCATCAAAATATTGCTATATTTAAGACATTTATGATCGTTAAACCCCTATTCCGGGAGGACATTTGTATGTGGGCTAGGTGAAATAATGAACCGATCATAACCAATTTCAATAGGCCTAGAAAGTCCTCAAAATTCCGACCTGTACTTTGTATACAAGCCAGCCAGCCCTCCAACCAGCCAGACGGACGGATATCGTTACATCGACTCAAAAAGTGATTCTGAGTCGATTAGTATACTTTAAGGTGGGTGTTGGATAATTTTTTCTGTGAGTTACAAACAACAGCACAAACGCATAATACCCCAACCACCTATGGTAGGGTATAAAAATATGTAAGTTGTTTGAAAAAGAAAAGTTGTTGTGAAATTGTCAATAAACATTTAATTTCAATTACATTTACTATAGTGTAAAGTGGAAGAAAATGTATGTCACTTATAATTAATGATGGTTATAAATAGGTTATATAGGTTTTAATTCTGAATGGGGATAAATTTTTAAAGTCAAAGATTTTAGAAGACTAATGTATTAAACAAAATTGTTATTGAGATAATTTTGTAACAATATGGTTACATTTACAAAGTGATTTTAAGTATTTATTTATCAAATTTTTAGACAAATCTTTGCTTTTCATATGTTTCACATGATTATATGAATAATTGATGTGCCACAGTTTTTCCTTTAGCACGTGATGCAGACAAAATTGATTTTTTTTGCTTCTCTTTTGTTTTTATTTAAGAACAAAAAAATTTTGTCACATATAATTTATGATTCATATTTATAATTTATTATGGTTTTAATAAGAAAATGTAGGTTGCATGACTAAAAATATATTTACAAATATGTAAAAATTTCTTTAGTAAATCATAATTTTAAATTCAAAATTTTTCAAGTTAAGCATCATGACGGAACTAATATGGCAAAAAAAAAAAAAAAAATTAAAAGTGACACAATGATATTTGTGTTAGTGTTTATAATATAAAAGCAAAATAATTGGTATTAATATTTAAAAAAATATTGATAATTAAATTAGTATATAATTTGTTAAATAATTTACAATTTAAACTAATTTGTTGCTAAAACCAATTTAATTTTAAGCATTTAATAATAATAATTAATATTGAAATGTAAATATTAAATAATAAAAGTTGTTAGCCCTAAATAAGATAGGAAGGTATTAGAATACGTTAGTAAAATTTTAGCTTATATTGTAAATATAGATAGTTGCACATAAACGTGAAAAAGGAAAGAAAGCCACTTTCCTATCTTATTCATCTTTAATCAACATTTTTAATTTTTGTTATTATTAATAATAAGCAGGGTAACCAAAAATATGCAAAATCATGTTTATTCCTGAGCTTCAAATGAGCCAAACTTTTAGCTATTTATCCATTTCAGATAATTTTAAGAATTTTGGCATATTTTTGCATATTTTTGCATATTTTGGTCATAACAGCATATTTTTGCATATTTTAGACTTAGCAGCAGTCAAGTGAGAAAAAAGAAGCTAAAATGAACTTTAAAAAAGGCCAAAAAGCTAAATTCTCCAAAAGATAAGGCCAGAAAGAAGTTAGCGTTAGTTTTTCATATTTTTTTTAAGATATTGTTGTAACAAATTTATAAATAAACCATAAAACGACTGTCAGCAAAACAACCCAATAAAAAATCACCCATAAAATTTTAATACAAACTTGGGTTATATTTCATATGAAAAATTATTCAATATTTTAAATTGTTTTTCGTCATTTTTGGACTATAATTCCATTTTGATTAAGCATTTCCAAATTTTTCTGTCTTTCACATTTATAACAATTTTTTTTAATTATATTCGTAAAAATCTTCTATGGTTAATGAAGTATATTAGAAAATAATTGTAATAATCCATATAGTAAGTTCATAAAATTAATTGTTATTTTTGATTTGGAATGTAAATATGTAAATAATTCAAAATTTTTCCATTATAATGGATGATTATGTAACAATAAAATTAGTATTAACAGATGAGAAATTATTTTCTTCGTTGATAAAACATTTTATAAACATTTAAGCCATTTTAAGGCAATTTTAAGAATCAAAAAAAGGCTAGAAAAAACTAGAAGACAAAACGAAAATAAAAGGCGAAATAAAAAGGCTAGATTTAGCATTAAAAAGGCAAAACTGGCAACACTGCTTGCAGTATATTTTGTTATATTTTCATAGAAAATACTTATTTTAGAACATATTTTAACAAATTAGATAGCATATTTTTGCATATTTTATACATAAGAGCATAATTTCTCATAAATTACACGTAATTTTGAATATCTTATACTCAAGAAAAAAATTTTCCTTATCTTGCAACCAAAATAATTTTCTACATATTTTGCCATTAGCAAAATTTTCTTTTTACTGTCATCTTATAAAATGATAGAAATTTTGTAATTTCCATAAAAAAAGTATTAGATCAAGTGTTTTTAAGTGCAAAAGGAAAATAATAAATATTAAATTATTTTTAGCATGAGTGGTAAATAATTTAAAATTTAGCCAGAAAAAAGAATATTTCAAGAGTATATTTTTTAATTTTAGGGGTATATTTCCGATTTTAAGAGCATTTTTTATGCTCTTTTTAAGAACATTTTTTAAAGCATATTTTTGGTTGCCCTGATAATAAGAATTTTGGATAATATGTATTAATTTTTATTAGTAGTCTATTTTCTGTAGGTTTTCAATTATTATATTATTTTTATATTTATAACTTACCTATCATAGTTCCGACAATTAAAGCCACCCCACTGAAGAGTCCCACCCGTCTCTGGAGGTGAACAGCGTCGTTCGGCGCTGAGCCCTTCCTCTCCAACGACTTCCGCATCCTCCCGGTCCCTGATGAGTCGGTCTCTGTCGTTTCGGGCCCTTCTGGCCCAATAGAACCGTTGGAACACGTTGACCCATTGAGCGTTGCTTTATTTGGCACATGTTGTCCTATTTAATGTTTATGTTTTTTTTTAAGAGAGATTAGCACATACATTTTTGTATAAAAAGAGAATAAAGAGAGAGGAAGAAAAACACTACATTAGTAAATATTATCACTTTTTTAAATGTTTTAATATTATACGACAAAATTAATATTTTAAAGATTTCTTTTAACACTTTCACAATGAAAAAAATAAATTTCATTAAGATTATAGCATATTTTTATTTTTAGTATTTCATATATTAATACTTTATCACACAAAATACGTTATGTTAATGTTTGTTTTTTTTTTTTTTTGATTTAGTCCTATTTATAATCAGAACCTAGATTTTAAGGTTTTTTTCGAGGAATTATGTATTTTCCAAATTTCAATTGTTATACGATATCTACATCGATTTAACAGTTAAAAAGGAGATATGCACACATATGTATATCTATTTAATAATGTCAGCTGGAATTGTACTTGTCAAGCATTGAAATTAATTCAGTGAAAGGGTAATTTAAAGATAAATTTATTTTACTTAAAAATTTTACATTTTTTTTCAATCATATTTCAATCTAAAATAAAAATATTCAGCCTAACCACTAAAGAAATTGAAAATTTTATTTTTGTTAAAATCAATTTTATTTTAAATAGAAGTTTTGTTTTTTTCTTATCATAAGAAATATTTAAAGACACTCGTTTAAAAGCTTTTTAAAAATCATACATTAAAGATTTTGAAAATATTTTTCAGAGAATAGAAACAACAATTATAAAAACAAATTATTCATATGTTTTCAAAACAATAAAAAACAAAAAAGTTTTTTTTTAGTTTAAAACGAAATTTTAAAATTTAGTTTCAAAACATATTTTATGGTAACAAATTATAAGTAATAGTCGACTTTATAGGTTAAGCTGATTAATTCAATTCGCATAAATTAAAATTTCTGTTGCAACAAGGAAGAACTACATAAGTAGCTTTTTTTAAAACTTTTCAGGAGAGCAATATATATTTTTTAGTTTCCATGCAACACTACAGAAAATTGTAAAAAAATTAACTGATTTTAATTTGCTGAATAACAATCTGTTCTCAGTTTTTTCTATCTCTGCCTTAATAAGGTGGTCACACTAGTATAACTACAGAACGATTTGTCCCATTTAGATAAACATAATAAGATGCTGACTAAAATTACCTTCAAAATATATTAACAGCATTTTCTTTCGCTCAATAGTTTCATAGTTTTTCAGATATTAATGGCGAAAAAAACTAATTTGCATGAGAAATTGAAAAATCTTACTCATTAAAGCTTCTTAAAAAAATTAAAACAGCTAAAATTTTCAAGTTTTAATCTTTTTTCATAAAGTTATAGGTATAATTCGAATAAAACAAGTCATATATCATGAAATTGATAGGGAAATTTTTAATTTTATTTACAATCAAATGAGGAATACCTATAATAAAAACTACATACAAATTTTGTTACATGCACGATTAGTTTATTGTGAATAAAATCAATATTTATGTAAAAATTTCAACGAAACCTAAAGGGTTAAGACACCACGAATTCTGATGAAGTGTGAAGTGGTACAGAAAATACGTATTCCATTCTACTAGTGCCTAATTATAGTCCATAAACTTTGCTTTGTGACTGCCAAACAGAGGCAACAGGACAATTTACGATTGCAAACTTGTTTATAGTCCTTCGAGCCGAATGTCGGTTTACGACACTACTGTAACCAGTCTCTCTTTTACTTGCCCCAAAAGCCTGGCGTTGTTAATTGAGTCCCTTAAAAGTGCAACAAGTGCAATTCGGGCGCCATGTTTAATTTTCAACGAAATCTAAATCAATAGGACACCACGAATGCCGATGAAGTATGTAGCGGCACAGAAAATACGTATTCCACAGACTCTGCTTTGGTACTGTCAAACAAAGACAACAAGGCAATTTGTTTTATATTTTAAGAAGCAAAATATTTATAATTTTTAATTAAAAATTGTTTTTTTTTCGTTATAAATATCTGAATACTTTCGAAACTATTGAGCTGATAAAAAAATAACGTTAAGATAAGTTGAAGATCATTTTAGACAGCGTATTTTTGGTATATTAATCGGACAAACCGTTCTCGAGTTATACTAATGTGACCGAATTATTAAGTGAGTCATATTCATACTCCAACTATTTTTGTTAAAATGGGTATTTCTTTGTAGACCAGTGTAATTTTACATTTCTTAAATAGTTCTAAAAATATTGAAAAATTATATCTGTTGTAAGATTGATTATAAATTATAAATACACTACTTCTTTTTGCAGAATTTTAGAATCAAATCACATAGAGTTCAAAAAACAAAAAAATAAAAATTATGAATGAAATTTATATTTTTTCATAAATTTTATTTGTTTAAATATTTTATTTTTTGAATTAGAAAGTGTTTGTGTGTAAAATTTTTATTTAAATCAAAAAATGTGTGAAAATGTTTTAGCAAACGAAAAACTGGCCAAAAGAAAAAATACAATAAAATGATGTGTGAACATTTCTGTGTTTTTCAAAAAACAAGTAAAAAATTAATGTGTGTGAACATAATATTAAATTTTATACCAAAATATGACTGCTCTATACATACACAGAAAAAATTATTGCACATAATGATTCAATTAATTTGTTAATTTATTTTAATTTGAAATTTAATAAAAATTATTTATTAATGCAATTAACTTTCTCATTGGTTTTAATTTTATTTGACAAAAGTCGAATGCTGTTTAAAGAAATAAAAAACGGAAAAGTATTTTGAAACCAAACAAATATAATTTTATATAAATTATAGTCGATTTCAAACAGCTTGGGCTTTTTGTGATCTATTTAAAAAAAAAAAAAAAAAAAAAACAAGTACGAAGTATTGATCTCTCTACATGCTAAGGATGACGTGAATTAAGAATTGTTAGGTATGTGCAAGATTTTAAACAACAAGATTACTAATCTTTCGTGTTATTTTACTAAAATGTTGCCAGGTTTACATCAACATGTTGGTTTTTGGAAGAAGATTTATGTGTAAAGATTTATATATAAAGGTTTATATATAAAGAGAAAGTTCATATGGCAGGCAGTCACATGTACTTTAATGTTTTTATTTGTACCGCTAATATGATGACCGCTGTTATTATATATTTTTCCGAAAATAAAGCACAAGTATAAAGTAAATATATTAAGAAAGCAATTACGTCGCTGCTCCGATAAAAACTGATATGTGTTTTTTAACAAGCTTCGCAGAGAGCAAAAATAGAATTTATTTTTTATATGAAAGGCATACTAAATTATACATAAATTTGTTTAATGACTAGCAGAGGTATTTGAAAATGGTATGGTAGGCCAGTGAGCGACCAAAAAGTCTTTCCGATAGTCCAATAATAATTTTTGACAGATTATACATAACAGTTTTTGTCAGAGTAGCGACGACATATTCATTATACTACATACATTACACATGTTAAATTCGTTACATAAAATACATTACATTATGTAGATTTTCACATATTTCGCCTTACTTACAGTATAATTGTAAAACATTCTTTATTTTAATATTTGTAATAAAGCGATAACCAATTTATACAAAATTCTTGTTATAATCAAGAGTAGTATTTCTGTGTAATAGTACAGATTTAATAAATTTTAGGATCAGATCAATAAATATTCTAGTTAGTTTTAAACGAAATTTCAATTATAGTTCTTATTGGATTAATTTAAAAAATTAATTGAAATTTTAGCTAAAAGCAATTTCAGTTAATTAATAGTATCAATCAAAAATTTAACTAGTGTAAACAATTTCGTAGTTGAAGATCATTTTTATTTTTTTCTGTGTAAGTATATTATATTGCTTGACACAACGCTAAGAAAGTCCTACATTATAATGTGAATACTTTTTTAAAGGTCATTAATTCGGTGTCTTTAATTGCTACGGAAAGAGCAGCAATTCGTCTGTGACATTGGGTTCTATAAACACAAGCATTTTTATTAAAGAGTACCTTCATTTCTAGACCAACTTCCAACTTTGTTAAAATAACTGTATATGTGAAATAATTGGGAATTTCTTGGAACTAATACTAGAGAAAGGTGCTAATAAATATTTAATATTAGCAGGCGTTGAAATATCTTGTCTAAAAAATTAAGGGAATCTACTATAAATATCTTAGTGGATAGGAAAGGTTTTGAACAAAATTTAGTACAAATTAAAAAAAAAATAAATTTTTTTGCATATTTTTTATTTGAAGATTTGATTTTTCTTCAATACTATGTACAAATGTTAAAACTATTTAAATTTCACTGAAGTAATTTAAAAATTATTTTTAGTGATATTTGAAACTTGCTGCCATAGATTAATAACTAGATATTTATATGAGAGAAAAAAAACTTGATTCAAATGTCAAAAACTTAATTCATGCAACAACAAAATATATATAGTCTTATATATTTTGTTTTGAAGAAAAAATGAGTATTTTTTTTTTTTTTAATTTAGTTCGAACTGCTTCTCACATAAACTTCTAGTTGTATTCTATGCTTGCTGCACTGCAATGAAAATATGTTCCCGCATTAAAAAGTATAATTATTACTTCTCTCATTATCTGAATAACTGAGACCCAAATAAGATATGAATCTTTGCACTAGCAGATTTAAACGGGATTTGTAAATGTACTGAGAGAATGAAATTTCATCAATTGCTTAATCTATTGATTAATCAACTTTGATGAATACTGATTCCAATTCAACGGTATTAAATTGTTTGTATCTTCAACAGGCTGGTCCAACATTGTACGAAAACAACCAAATGATCACTCATTTAAACATAACTAAAATTATGAAGGGAGATATCATATTTAATATTTTAGTCAAATGTTAATTTCCTACGATGATTGAAACAGGATATTATACGATAACTTATATTGTTGATATTTTTATAAAATATTTTGTCTTCAATTTTAATATAAAACGATAGCGAAATAAAAAATGCTATCTTTATTTCAATATAATTTTTCATATGTTTTTCATATTAAAATAATGTTTTTATCCCAACTATTTTCAAAAAAATTTTAAAATATGAATAGTTATGTTAATAGTTCTTTAAATATATCTTGCAAAAAAGATCAAATAAAACGTTGTTCAACATAACAGAGAAAATTTTTCTGTAGCTTTCTAGTTGAAAAATTATATGAATAAATAATGATTTGTCGAACTTACTACTAACTTTTTCTCTTAACTTTCTTAATGTTTTGTCAAGTGTCTATGAGAGAAATTCCTCATATTTTTTATACTACTGACAAATTTATAATATATATTTAAAATGTCTACAAGATTCTTTCAATCAGTTACACTTTTTCACTTGATGGTGCTGATATTTTATTGAGATGTTTAATTCAATTCGTGCCATAGTGTCATCCCATATAAATCATTTAAAGTATTGTACATAAAAACTTACTACATAATGAAATTGTCGTTAAAATATAATTTTCAGCTTAATTAAAAAAAAAATCATTAAAAAAAAATTACTAAAATATAGAAGTTTTTTGTTAAAATTTCATGCAGTTTTCTTACGTTTAAGCGCTTTTAAAATTCCCGGGAATCCCAGACAAAATTCCCGGGAAAGCGATACATAAAAAATTGAATATTTCCCGTGAGTTCCGGGTTGCGTTCCCTAATTTTAATATATTTTATTTTATATCACTTGTTTAACAAATTGACTTTGAAGCTATTTTTGGATTCTTGATATTTGAAGATATTTTTTAACACATATTTTGAAAACACAAGCAACTTAATAGAATTTTTTAAAATATATTTTCTTTTTATTTAGAGAAAATTATATTTTCAATACTATTTTAAGAAATGAAAATATTTTTAAAATAAACAACTTTTTAACTAGTCCATTTTAATGATTAAACAATGACGGTTTATTGCACTAAGTATTAGTTTATTTTGAAACGAAAACATTAATTTTTTTATTATGAAATTATTTATATTAATATATATTTATATTTGTATTTATAATAAATTATAATATATACCCATATTCTGAACTTTGTGACAATGACAAAATTATTACAAAAATATATATATATATTTTTTTTTTTGAAATTTTTTGATGAAAATTGTTTTTTAATTGTTATTTGTTATAGTTTTGTTCAGAATACTAGAGATTGATGAAAATTGTTTTTTAATTGTTATTTGTTATAGTTTTGTTCAGAATACTAGAGATAATAGCAATTTTATTTAGACTAGATTTTTTATTTTATTTTTTAAATAAAAAAAATTCATTTTTAACTAAACAAATTTTAATATTTTGAGAAATATATTTTTTTTTTTTTTTGTGCTCCAAATTTTATTTTAAACCAAAAAGTAAAAAAACAAAAAACAATTTTTTAGTTAGATTTTAAATTAAAAGGAAATGTGGAATTTTTCTTGAACCAAACAAAACTAGCTTTATTATTTGAAACGTAGGATCTTATATTTAAATATGGCAAAGCGATAAAATTATTATTATTATTATTTTGTTTTTTTTTTAACTAAATTAGCACGAAACTAAACATATTTCTTTATAATTTATATTTTATAAAAAATTTCATATAATTCAATTATTTTTGGTAATACCACAAGTTTTTAATTCCGTTCGAAGAGCCATATCATAAAAGGTTAATTTGTAACGGTTTTTTCTAATGTCACTGTTGTTAACAAAATTATTAATTATTTTTAAATAATTTATTTTTTATTAATTAATTATTAAGTAATTATTTCCTTAGCTTATTTTGTGTGATAAAATATTAATTTATTACAAATTTAGTTAAACCTTGAAAATATGTATATCTTTATTATTACATATAATTTTCTATAATTTAATTAATAATCATTTATAATTTTAAATTATTTGTGTGTTTTAGTATAAAATTTATTTTTAGTTAGTTTTCGTAATTAAAATATTAATTTTGTAAATGATTCTCTGTTTCGAAATTTAATTATTTTTGTTTGTATTTTCTTTTAAAAATCATGTTGTTTATAATTATTTTTTTAAATCTTTTTTTTTTTTTTTTTGCTTTCTACACACACCTCCTCTATTATCTGTTGAATTATTTTTGCATGCGTTTTTTTGCAAGCAACATAATTGGGAAATTTTATCGCGCATGGCATGGACGGATTAAAAATTGTACAAATTATTTCGCCGCAAATATTCAATATCAGGCGAAAAAAACGAAACGATGTCTATGACTGATTTTAATAAACTGTTCTATGAATTTTCACACAAAACACTTTTAAACCGAAAAATACGAAATTCAAAAGAATAAAAAAAGAACACACACACTCAATTATACCAACAAAGTTTTTATTTCTTTTAACAAATCTTTACGTACGAGTATTTTAGGATATAGAATGGATTGAGCAAGGTGTTTTTAACCCACAAGAAAAAATTAGAAAGTGAGAGCAGAAATGTTTTCGTTCTATATATATATATATTTTTTAATTACTTTCTTTAAGTTTTCTTTTACTGGGAGCATAAAACAAAAATAGTCTCTTTTAACAATCACTAGAAAAACACAATTTTTTATTTTGAATCTTATTGTTTTTGCTGTCTTTCTGTTTTCTATAACACTTTTTTTCTCCTCTTTTCTAAACGTTTGGTCTAAAAGAGAAGTAGAGGAAAATTTTTGTTGGCCTATTCATAAGAACGTGAATATTTTCACAAATGAAAATAGTCAATAGTTCGGTGAAGAGTAGAATATAAAAAAAGTACTTGAGTCCGATGACGACAATGACGTGTGATGATGAAGATGCTTTCTAGACAATGATTAAAGTTGTTTTTCTTTTGTAGGCGTCTCCATACGTTTAAAAGGGGGTTGGTGGCATAAAACGATTTGATTTAAATATCTAAAAATTTTTTTTTCTTATTTTCTTTATCACAATAGAAAAAGTTTTTGTTTCATTTTTATAGTCAATTTAAAAAAAAAAAAAAAATTTTTGTCAATTTAAAAATCTTTTATATAAAATTGTATATTTAATGGTATTTTTAAATTTTTTTCTTCATTTTGCTTATAGAAAATAATTTGCATTCCATAATGTTTTTTTTTTATTTTTTTATTTTTCAATAAATTAAATAAAGTCTCTAATTAAATTTCTTTTAAAAATTTATATAAGCATAGTTTTTTTTATTATTTAATTTTTATTAAAATTTTCTTTAATTGTATTTTTTCATTTAACACAAGTGTTTTTATCTTTTTTTAATTTCACTATATTTTTTCAATATATATTTAAATTTTTAAAAATGTATTTTTTTTTTAATTTTTATTTCAAAATTTTCTTCAAAAATCTTATAAAAAAATTTCTTTTGTTCACTTTGATTTGAATTTCTTTTCAGCTCAGTTACTTTTCAACTGAATGTGTTAATTTAAAATAATTGCTAGAAATACTGAAAATTTATTTCTGTATTTCATTCAATTTTTAGTTTATCTGAGTACATCTGACTGAATTTTTTTTATACCCTTCACTTTAGTTGTGCACAAAAAGCGTCTTTTATAACGAATTATTCATTTCGTTTGTAACATTCGAATATTATTGATTTTAATTAAAAAAGTTGTTTTAATTATTTATTAAAAACAGGGATGATAAATTATATTTTCAATATTGTACTAAATTTAATATGAAATTGTACTTTTTGAATCGTAATTGTACCAAATTGACAATAATTCTTCTATCTAAAATTTTAAATTTTACTGTATCAAAATACCTTTGGGAAATGACCCTTAAATGTTCCAAATTAGCTGAATTTTTACTTTACGGAGTCAAAACCAAGTGATTTTTTTTCAAATCGGATTTGAAAAATTATAGAAGAGTTATCAAATTTTTATAAAAGAACCTAAAAACTGAAAAAGAATTAGCATGTGAAAGAATTAAAAGCAAAAACATGTTTAGTGTATTTACTTACGCTTTTTATTGCTTCAGATAAGTTTACAAGTAAAAAAGGAAAGCTTGTAAAAAAAATAAAACTCCATGTTGAGTAATCCGCCTTCGAAGGCTTTTCGCAGTTTCCGGAATAGAAGTGAAATGTTCGATTAAGTATTTTATGATGAGCTTAATAAATGCATATCTAATAACATGTTGAAATATCATTGCATTTACCACTAAGACTATGGATGTTTGTAAATTTTTATGCTAGACGTATAAGCTGTATCTCAAGCAAAATTTAATTACTATTCTTAAACGATTTTTAAAAACTATAACTTTTCTTTCAAATTCATTTATATATAATTTTATGAGGAGTACAAAATTTAATAATTGTACTAAATCAATTACTGGAGTACTGATGTATTTTTGAAAAGCGGATCGTACTGAAAAAATTACAATTCTACTGAATTTATTATCCCTGATTGCAAATATTTTTCGTCAATTGAAATATTAGTTATTTTATATTAACTTAATGAAAAATAAATATACGATTTATGTTAAAGCTTATGAAAGAAATGTAATTAAAAAATTTAAATTTTTGAAAACTTCAAGAAAACCAAGTGTAACATAAGTGTGTTTGTTTTAACTAAACCCAAGTGTCTAATTAGAGTCCACAAGCTGTGTTTTGGTAAACGATGATTATCAAAGATAATTACCGAATGCAACTTTTTTATGGTCCTTCGTACCAGATGTTAGTTACTGTAGTGGTTGAGGATGCTATGTGAAAATGATATATTTATTTTTAAAAGTTATACAAGTTTATTATGATTTTTTTTTTGTCTTTTTCACTTCATATAATTTAAAGTATAACTCCAAAAGCGATATTTTAATTATAATAAAAAATGTATTTCCTACTATCATCTCTTGTCCATATATACCTCTATAAATTGTGAATAATGCCGATTTTAATAAAATAGATCTCCTTTTAATTGTAACATATAATACAGCTTTATGATAAAACAGAAACCTAAGATTTTAGGTAGTTTCAGATTTCTTACTATATTTTGAAAAATAAAATTTTCTTAAATTTTGCAAAAATTAGATTCTTTTCACATATTTTTTTTCTAATATCCCCATAGCTATTAAGCAATAGGATTATTTAGACATAACTTGCAGATACCCAAATCAGACAAATCATTCCCGAGATATGCTGCATCTCATAAATTTTCTATATAAAGGTTTATCTTGAAAACTTGAGTCGAGAAAAAAGTTTTTGTGTAACCTTAGAACTCGATTATCATGTGTATTCAAAGTGGCTGAGAAATTCCCGTGCCTTAGAAAAAAATATTAATTTTAGCGCCATGTGCAATTTTTGGTTTGATTCAAATTTATTTCAAACTAAATTTTCCAATATTTGATTTTAAGAAGAAAAAAAAAATATTTTTCACACGAATTTAAATTATCTTTATATTTTAAATAAAAAAACAAAGTACAAACTTCAATTGCATTTTTTGTATTTTTACATGAATTTGGACAATGTTTTCATAATATAAAATTTAACAGAATGCTATTTAGTATTATTTACAACTAAAAATTAGCTTAAGAAATAAAAGGAAATGTTAAATTAAATTCCTATAATCGAAATATTTTATTTAGAAATGTGTAAATCGCTTTTCAAGAGTTTTAAATAGAAAATAAAATTTGTATTAAAATATTCTTAATTAATACAATGCGCAGAGGGGTCTCTCGAAAAGTTTTTCGGTCGAAAGTTGAATTTAAAAACTTCGAATTTTTGCAAAACTAAATATCGCATTTAATAGCTAACAATATGCTTAAATTTAACGCAAAATTATTTATTTTGCTATGAAATTTGTTGAACTACTGGAATATAGCATCAACTTCAAATACAGAAATTGTATATATGCTAACATTTTTACTTATATTTTTCCTTATATTATAAATTATTGATATTTTAAAATACTGAATCATATATTTTTAATGTCCATTTATTACTTAGACAATGACAAATGTTAATTTTAAACTGAATAATTTTTTAACTAAAAAAATTTAAATTTTAAGTTTCAAAATGTATAAGTTCTATACGGCATAGGTTAGAGAAAATAAATTCATATGCATGTTATAGCCTACATTCCACGATTTATATTTTTTAATGATTATATTTCATTAAAATATATTTCTGTACAAAATTTTTTCTAAAGTTAATTGTTCGACATTGGATTTTAATTTTGAACTATTTAATAATGTTAAAAACAACTAAAACACTAATATGGTGTAAATGATTATTTAATTTTAGAATTAGCACTCTTAAAAGTTGCAATATAAATTTTTAATATTTTTCTACAGTGCAATGAGTTGATATATAATATATAAAAACATTTTATATGGATTTTCCATAAACGATTTTCAATGGACAGTCTTATGTGGACGCTAACTTGGGCCGATAGTTACAAAATTAGGTATCATAATTTTCACTTTAATAGAAACAGTAAAAACGTATTTCGCGAAAACATTTTTTTTTTACAATTTCCACAAAATTCACTTGAGTCCTCCTAAGAAAGGAAGTTATTTGTCAAATTTCATTAAGATATCTTGCAAATTGTAAACTATAGTTTGATCAGAACGTTTATATTAATAACGGTTGGACAGACTGACTGACGGGTACCGGTCAATCGGTTTAGTAAATTATTTAGTGCCAAATTAAACACTTGAAGGTGGCTAAATAACATAAGTAAGTATAAGTATTATTGAAAATGCCATAAAACTGCGTATCTTACAATTATGCAAGTTATAATTAAAAATATGTTAGTATATTTGTACTTTTTTTTAGGTTTTTCAAATGTAACATATAACTTTTTTAACATTTTTAAAATGTTGAAATCCTCTCTTTTCAACGATACCAATATCTTGTTATAAAAGCTTACGGTTTAATTAATGCCGCAAAACCCCGTTTTTTTGCCCCAATGTGTAATGTTTTAATTAATTAAGAATGACATATGGCGAAAACTATACTAATAGCATTAGTTTTTGAACATTAATTATAAAGGACGTTTTCGTAAAAAAACTTTAATTGTCATCTTCTCATGTAATTTAAAAAAAACTTCAGTTGTTAGTCTGTTTCTGTAAATGCCAACGAAAATTTCATTCGACAAAATGCAATAAATAATAAATAATAAATTTGAAATTAATTTGTTGTTTTTCATATAATCATTGGAACGAAAATTTCGATCGCATTTACAAAAAAAGGCATTTAATTTTGAAACTGAATTCTAAAAAAAATCTTTCAAATTTATGTGCTTTATATGTATATTAAAATTCAATTTTTTTCTTTTGAATCAAAATACACAATAACTTCACCGAAATTTGGTTGGAGATATTGCGAACTCTCTAGAGGGGTCTTGTGATAAGAGGTCGCCTAAAGATCTTTTAAGAACATTTATTTTTACTCTAAAAGCTATTCCTTCAAAACTCAATATCGTCTCCTATGCCTCGATGGCTGCATCCTAAGTTAAGAGACCTGCTTCAAGTTTAGAATCGTATGATCAGTTTTCGAGATAAATATATTTAATTGTAGATTTTCACTGAATAACAAAATATTTTTAGGAGATTTAAACATTACTAAAAGAAGGATTTTGTAAATATTATTTTACTTACGCAGGGTATTTAACATTTCGTTCTAAACCTTAACTAGCTATTTATTTATTCATATATTTTATATTTATTGCTTAGATTCTTTTTGCTTTTCCTTCCTTTTTTGTTAATTGAATTGTTCAACAATGTTCACTCAATGCATATATATTTGTTATTGCTTTTTCATTTGAGTATATATCTTGTAAATATTTTTGTATAAATTGAGTTAATTGTTTAAGTGATTGTATAGTGATCATATTTGTGGTTGCTGATCAATTAAAATAAAAAAAAAAAAATTCATTGATTTTGTTCACATTCCATTAATTTAATGCAAAAAAGTTTGTGTATTTATGGTTTTTAGTAAAATTTGATGGTATTTATTGAATTGGTTTGAGTTTTGGGTTAATGATCGTATTGGTAAAAGTAAAAGAAATTATAAAATGCTTTTTTGTTAATTAGGGATCCACCTATTCCTAAAGCTTGAAATATTATTTTTAATAGTAAATTTTTAAAGTACATTAAAAATAAATTAAGGGAATTTTGTTTGTTAAAGAAAAATATATTTATTAAAAAATTGAAATAGCCCTACAAGCAAAATAATACGAAAGTGATTCTTAGAAGAAAATTTTTATTGCCGCAATAATCATATTCGTATTGCGGAAGTATCCCCCATCGGGATAGATTGTGCGTCACAGCCGATACATCTAAGCAATAAGAAATCAAAACGCCTGGAAGAAAAATAGGCAATATTGCTGGATAATCATAAAGGTGAAAAAAAGACGATATCGTCAGATAATCTTCTGGAAGTTGTAATAAATATATACAAACATTATCACTAAATAAATCTCGAAATAATATAATAAAGAAAACTTTTAAATCTTGTAAAGCATGCATGCACATAAATCTTAACATCATAAAGCACGAAAACTGAAACCCTCACATAAAATATTATGTGAGGATTTTTTGCTAAAAGATAAACAAATTTCTTTAATATTTTTTAAAATTTTTGAACAATTTTTCGACAACTGAAAAAATTATGACTGAAAAATAAAAGTATTGCATTAAATTCTCCCAGATGATCTCAATCGGATATCATCAATTTATTGCGGAGGTGATAATCACCTTTACTGAAAAAAGATCGATATTTTTAGAATAAAAATAATAAAAAAAATTAAGTTTTATATATTTTTTTTTTTTTTTTTGTTTATTGCCTAATTTTCTTTAAACTGATAAAAATGCAATATTAGAAAAATATTGCTTTGATGATTTTCGTCCAAATAATAAAAAGAAAATATTGCGTAAATTTCTTCCAGGAAGATATCTTCCAAATGTTTATAGGGAATGTTTATATGCACGAATGAACACCAGTGCACGATAAAACCTAAAAATTTACATATTTTCTTATCTATAAATATGAATTATCTTTTCAAATGATATCTTCTAAGGTAAGGGATTTAAGGAAAATAATATATTTTATATAATATTTATGGAAAATATAAAAATCTTTAAAAACTTCGAACGTAATAACCTAATCATATAAAATAAAAATTTAATGATAATTATGATGCTTTAGTTAGCATTTAATTAAAATAATATTTTTTGACATTTATATTTCCTTAGTAATTAAACCTAAGATTTAAAATGTTTCATTGTATTAACGTAACAGTAATTAACGAAATGTCCCGTTGAACATATTGAATTAAAAAACAGTCCTCCAGGTTCAAATATTTGAAAACTAAGCCGAAATATAAATTATGTTATTTATGTGTCCAAAAAATTACGAAAACTATCAAAAGAATAGCCTTGAGAAAATAAATATAAAATGATATTGTTTTTTTTTTAATTGTTTTTGTTTAATGTATATTTCTAAAATGAAATTTACCGTTTTTAAAAGAGAGAGAAACGCATTAAAATTCTCACGTTTATTTAGTCCTTTTTAAAAATGTATGGTAAACAAAAACAATTTTTGAAACTTTGTTTTTGTTTTAATAGAAATTTTCACTTCTTCGACGCGTTTTCAAGAAGAGCCACCATTATCTTTGAGTGGTATGCATACATTTAAAAATCATATCCCAACATAAAGTATGCAAAATGGGATACTAAAATTGAAACCTTTGCCCTCTAACAAAGCTTCAAGGCTGTTGTTTGCCGAAAATCAAAAGTTTTGGGCTCAAAATTGGAGGAAGTTGTTCTTAGTGTCAAGAAAATATTTAATTCGTATTACTAGATTAGATTAGGGTGAAATAATCAGATACTTAACAAATTTCTGAAACAATTTCTAATAGAACAATTTGCGACTGGCTATAATAAAATACTACTAAAGGGTTTCATAAGTACGGAAAATTATGAAAAACGTTCCTTTTCTTATACAAAGTATTATTGGAGGATTATTAAAATGTATGGACCTAACATTTAGTGAGATGTCGCCTCATCAAACATAAAAAGTTAACAAAAAGAATTTGATAGGACATAGTCCAGTTTTATCATACCCCTAAATTATTCTGAGAGTATGCGAGGAGTCAAATGCATAAATGCAACATAATAAAAAAAAACCTAAAAAATGTATGGACAATAATGATGCAATATTGACGCATATTTTGTCTACCGATTTCTTTATCAATGCCGCTGTGATTGAAAGATTACAATGAATGCAATTAGGCATTAAAGCTAATATTGTATATATTTCATGCTAATATAATTTGTATGCTTAGGTTATTTCGTTCTAATTTTTACAATTACATCATATTTCTTAACAATAATATTAAGTTTTGTAATATAAATAAAAATAGTTTAAAAAAGAATATGGAACATACTTTTTGGATATAAAATAAATAAAGTGATTTTTCTTTTATTTTTATCGTGTATGCCTAGGTTTTTTTTCGCGCATTGGTGCACGAAACAGTCCAAGCATACAGTATGAATTATTATATATATGAATTATCTTCTAAGTGCCTTTTAAGTGCATTAACAGGTTTATAGAAAATGTTATGTTTTTATATAGTTGTATATCCTTTTTAAGGTAAATTTAAAATTAATTATATTATAATTTCTTTACATCCTGCTTATAATATTTTGCTACATGAAAGTATCACATGCATTATTCTGTAATAAAAAAAATTATAATCATAATTTAGATACTCACAGTTTTATATATGACTTATATTTATGTTGACATTTTTATTATATTCTTTATACTTCATGTGTTCTCAGTAAACGCAAGAAAAAAAAAACGTCATAAAATATCACATGTGTCATAAAAATATATGTTGACAATGAAATATGCAAACATACATACACACATACATACAGATGGGGTAAAAATAATAGTAACCCATAGTTAGGTTAGGTTAGGTTAGGTTCTTAGGGCAGCTGTCTAGTCAATAAGAGACAGCTCACTTGGGTACAATTTGTTCCCGTTGTGAAACCTTGAGTGATCATTTGTTGCTAACTCACAATTTCATAACAGCGTTCGAAACGAACCAACTCCACGCATGTATGAAGGAATTGACCCATCTGATATCAATATCAGAGAGATCTGATAATACATGCACCGACGGACTTCCGAAATTAACAGGCCTGATCTCGGCAAGAGTGTGACAGTGGCATAAAGATGCTCCACCGTTTCCTCCTCTTCTTCATCCCGACAACTTCTATAAAAGTCGTTAAAATGGAGCCCTAGTCTCCTAGCATGTGCACCAGCAATCCTTAGCCGATGCCTCAAGTCCCAAGTCCCATGATGAAGTTAGATCGAGCTTCATCATATTGGAGCCATATTTGCCTCGAGGTTGAACATGTGGATTAATTTGTCCATCTATCTTGTGCAATCCTCGATAAGCTCCGCAGAATTATTGATATGCAGGCCGAAAGCGGTACTCCAACCAGTTGGTACGTATCTTCACCGCGAAGAAGGGAACCATCTCTGGCTAGTGCATCCGCTATAAAATTACCCGGGGTTCTTGAATGACCTCTAACCCATTTATTTCAGAGATGTCCGGCATCCATGTACCAATCTGGATGTCGAAAAGACACCCAAGAGCGATTTGATAGCGGCTTGACTGTACATATAGATTTGTATATCACTCCGAATACCCTATAGAACATTAACCAGTTCACCGCCCTCTTTATGGCCGAGATCTTTGCTTGAAAAATGCTGCAGTGATCTGGCAATTTAAAGGAAATGTTTTTCCTATAAACGGTAATATAGACACCACCCCCCAACCCCTTCAGCAGATTTGGACCCGTCAGTATAAACCTCAACTGAACCAGCTCTTAATTCTGGAGTAATTGAAATTTATACTGAGAAGTCTCTGCCAAGAAAGGGTATGGGGATGAAATAATCGATATTGCTAGGAATGCTATTAAGAAATCAGAGAATGGTCGCATGGCCGAATCCACTCTCATTCCATGCGCCAAGTCTTTTCGCTATCATAATGGCGATCTTTTTAGCCATAAGATCCACCGTTAACCAGTTCATTAGAACAAATAGGGCTTTCGAAGAAGCTGTGCGAAGTACTCCTGTTATGAGTAGCGCTGAACTATGCAGAATCCTATCAAAGATTCTAATATAAGTGGATTTCTCCATAACCTTCCACCATAAAATCGTTTCGTACAAAAGTATGAACTTAACCACCGTGTCGAAGAACCATTTCATATTTCTGGGATTTATTGCCCAGGATTTATAGTAACCCGTGACACTGCCTAGGAATATTTTGTGATTGTTCTGTTTGGATCAAAAGGTTTCAGACAATAAGTCGCACGCCCTAAATGTATCAAAACACACCATTAATACTGTAAAACCCAGACATTCCAGCATTATAGCTTTTTATATCACAGTTTTGGTCTCACTTAGTATATCAATGAAACTTTATCAACGTTTATATATAAAAATATTGAATAAAATTACATTACTGTACGATGGGGAAAAAATGCCATTAATTTTTGGGTTTTCAGACATATAACGATCCTAAGAACACGAATAAATTTGCCAGAAAATATTTTTAACAATGGATTGGTACTGTATATATCTGTACTGTATATAAAATTTATGGTAATAGCAAAACAAATCCAAGAAATAAAAATGAAAATGAACAGTTGTGAAACGAGCGCAGTTATTTGTACCCACAATTAGATGTGAAAACGATGTTACTACAAAATATTAATATTGTAATAAATTGAAATGATCACTGAGTTACCCAAACTTACTTGTTAATTATTTTTGATTGATAGTATTTTTTGACCGCCCTATATTGAAATAGAATGATTTAAAATTATGTTGTAGGAGAATTGAACTATATACATTAGGGTGGCCCCAAAATGAAAAATATCAATATTTCCAGCTCAAGTGAAATTTTACTTCATTTTCAGATACCGTTTCTTAAAATATTTGTCCTGACATTATCCCTTCGTGAACTGGATCAAAATGAAAAAAATTCCTTTTTCGGTTTCCTCGGGTTTTTTTCATATTTCTGCCAAAGAAACAATATGAAAATTTTGTATAGCAAGGAAATATTTTTTGTGTTTTTAACCAACATATATAGTCAATATATCTCTTGAGAATTAAAAAAAAATTAAAAAACTTTTTCAAAATGAACAAAGTTTAGATAGGTCTTGAAGGGGAAGCACTTGCTCAAAGCACCTCTCATTTTACTTTACACACATTTACATTGAGTTTTACTTTGAAACCATAAAAAATATTTTAAAATCCAGAAAAAAAAATATTTTAAAAGTGAAAGAATATTACCACCTATTTGGAAAATAACTTCGAATCCCGAATTAAGGTCTCTAAGTTTAAAAAACCTCAAAAAAAAAACGAAGCCAAAAATGGTGGTAAAATTTTCTTTGACCTAAATATCTCTTTACAAAGATTAATTATATGAAAAATTATTTTATATTCAAACCAGAATTAAAAAAATACCAAACAAAGGCCTACCTACTACCCGCTAGGGATCTGTGCTCATCTAAATTAATTTGAAAACATCTCAGCTCTGACCATATCAAATTTTATTTAAATATCTCCAAGCTACAGAATTATTTCCAAAAAAAAGCGTTTTGGGACCACAGTGTGGTGTAGGACATTCTCTTATATACAATTTAAAGTTTTTGATTCTTATGGGAAGTTCGAAGTTATGAACTTGTTAAAAGAGAAAAAAGTGGAATTTGGTAACTAACACGAATTTTTTATTCAACATTATTATTATATTCCACCATAAGCAGCTATATTATTAAAGAGGGTTCAATGGGAACATAAAAATTGTATATTTTAGTGTGAATGGACCACTAAGTGTTATACATGGCAATCACGAAAGGTGTGTGAACGTAAAATATTTATGAAATATGTACATAAATATGAATGTTCGTAAATTATTAAAAATTAATTTACAAAATCAAATTAACTCAAGAACCGAAGTTTCTTGGTTATTTCTGCTAAAGATTGAAAAAAATCTTGAACTTCATTCCGAGAAATGGACCAGACGAATAGCTTTTATTTCTTTTTATGAAGTTGAAGTGATTTAAACCTACAAACTAACAAGGTTAGAAGAGCTCAGGCCCAATATCGAAAGCAAAATTGCCGTCTTAAAATGTTTCTGATCTAACGCTTTTTAAAGACTGCACACATTCAAAACTCTGTAAACCAGCAGATGAATAATGAATGTTTATTTGTTTATTTAAATACAACAATACACATGTAAGCAAAAAGTTTATTTTAATAAATGTTGTCGAATAATTGAAAAAAAAAAAAAAAAAATAACACAAAAACATTAATACTCTTATGAATTGGACTAGATGGTATTTATTAGCAAAATAAAATAAATAATTGACAAAAAGTTGTAAATATACTGGGAGTTATTTAAAGCTTTTTTAAATTCTTTTAATTTTTCTGTTTACCGGCAATAATAAATGAAATTTGATACGAAGATTTAGAGGTCATTTAAACAAAATTTTACAAATTATGATTAATATTAATAAAATTATTTAAAAATTCTAAAAGCAAAGTATACTATATTAGAGGCTTTTTAAATAGTTACAGATACAAAATTATTTTAAATTTTGTTTATTTTTCTTTTTCAAAATTCCTGATGTTTATGACTCTTTACCTTTAAAAATATTTACTTATAAATCGTAAAAAACCTTCGATTTCATTAAAATTTCTTAAAGTATCTTTTTAACATTGAACTATAGAGAAACGATATTTAAAAATATAAAGGGAATTAATTTTAATATAAAATAGTTTGTTGCTATTATTTGACTGTGTCTAAACCTGAAATATTAAAAAGAATTTATTTAATTTTTCTATCTCACAGTAAGAAGTTGATTAATTAAAAAATAATTTATTAATAAAATGCGTGGGTAAAGAACATTTTCTTGTGTACATGGATATTTTTTTTTTATATTTAAAATACGCCCAAAATTTATCAATTATAGAAGTTCTTATATTTATAACAAAAAAAAAAAAAAAAAAAAAAGAAATAATAAAATATGTATAAGTAAAAGTAAAAAATAATAAAAAAAATAATAATATGTACAATTTCCCAGGAAGTCTTCGGAAAATCAATAAACTTTGAACTTTGTATTGGTTTTCTAGCTTAATGAAAATTTAATTGATATAAAGTTATTACAAATCTTTTATAACAATATAATAAATTGCAAATAAGTGCGTATGATATATTGTACGTATGTATTCGGTTGTAACGAATCTTAAATACTTTAGACCAATTGCATAGCATTTATAAAACCTTTTATTTTGAAAGTAATTTTGTAAAATATTAAAATATTTAATTCTCTTCAATTGATGTTTCAAATTGCTAACAAGTAACATTTACTTTGTGATCAGTCTTGATGAAACATTTTAAACAATTTAGCTGATCTTTAATATCAAACTGTTTAGGAAAACAACAAAAAAACTAGATGAATTCCATTTAATTCTGGTTAGTAATTTCGAGGTAAAAATGTTTCCCACAGACAGATGGATAGACTGACTTACATAGCTAAAACAACTCATAATTGGACCAAAAATATAAGTATAATTTATAGGGTGATACTATAAGCTATTTTTCCATTTTTTTTTTTCTTTTTATATTATGAATACAATTTTATTAAATTTCAAGTGTTTTTTTTTTTCTCTAGCATCAAACAATAATCTAAAAAAGAGAAAAAACCTGTAAAAATTCACAAGTATAACAAAAATGTATATAAAATTCATTTATTATTCAGAAAATAAATAAAAAGACTAATGAAGAATAAATTGAATCAAAAAAAATTTTTTTCAATAGAAAAATTTTGGTACATATGTATTATTAATTGAAATGTTTATATATAATAGGCGTTAAATTTTAAATGGTGGTTGTGCTTTTTTTAGATATAAATGACGTTGATAAAGATCACCAGCGGTAATTTAATTCTAATTCATTTCAATTATTTTTCATTTGAGAACACAGCAAAAAAAAAAAAAATCTTAATTTAAATCTTTTTAAACAAAAATATTTACGTCATAGTTATTAATCAAAATATATCGAAATACAGGGTTCCATAAAAACAAATATTATTTTAAGACATGTTTAAGAAAATACACACAATACTGAACTACATATAATTGTTTTGCCTTAGTAAAATAGACATAAATCTTATAACCTTTTTACATCTTCAAAGCATTGAAGTTACCACCAAAGACTAATACAACTGCCAAGCTTTGAAGTTAATCTATTTCCAAAAATAGTATTTAAAGATGTTAAATATTTTTTTATAAATCTACTAAGATTTGTTACAATAATGTACTTATCTTTCTATTTGAAAACATTTATAGTTTTCTAAAATACACCCTTTAAATTACACTGTGCGACAAATGGTAGGGGTCAGTGATCGGGAAGGGTTCAAACTACCGGGGAAAGTTATATCTGTAAAAAAGAAGTTATACGTGTCCCGGCGTTTCGCTGGGTCACGTCTAGCCAACAGAAAAAACCCAAATAATTAAAAAAGTGGACAATTAAAAGGAAAAAAGGAATTTTTTCCTTTTAATTGTCCACGCACAAACTGAAAAACGGTCATAGTTTTTTAGTTTGTTACCGCTACCATAAAAATCAAATAACCTTTTGTTTATTACTTTTTTTTTTTTTAATTCTGACAATCATAAAAAAAGTCATCAATGTTTTTTCCAAGGAATTTTGAGCATATCTCGAGCAAATTTTTGAAATTCATACCTTCACTTAATTGTGAATAAAAGCGAAACGCGTCCATCGATTTTCATGATCTATGTCACATTTTGTTTAAAGGTTATGTGACTTTACGTGAAAGTAATAGGACTTGACACTTTTTTTTACCGTTTTGGATTTTTTATGAATTAAAAATAAAAAAATTAAATTTTTTAGGCAAAAAATAGTTATTTTTTTCATACATTTATTTATAACTGCGAAACTGTTGCTTATGTAGCGAAACGTTGTATGAACAGATTAAAGGAATTGTAATTCCTAATTTTTTTAAATTTGTTTCAGCAAAATCGGACTGGTGGTTCTCGAGTTATGCCAAAAAAAAAAGACCACCAAAGGTCACAATTTCCAATATATGATAGTTACTAACTTCAAATCGATATATCTCGATTCCTAGACGTGACCCAGCGAAACGCCGGAACACGTATAACTTCTTTTTTACTGATATAACTTTTCCCGTTGGTTTCATCCCATCCCGATTTTGACTGTCGCATAGTGTTACTCTCGCTTAAGATTACACGACGTAGTTTTTTTTCCATCTTCCATTACATTGTCAATGTCAAGTATGTAAATTGTTTATGCGACTCATTGTACACACGATTCAGTGCAATAGTAAAGTTGTAAAATAAAAAAAATAATTATTTATATTTTGCATTTTATTATTATAGTTATTTTTATATTTTTGTATTATTATTTTTTTTTTTATTTCACCCAAGTTACTTAAGAGATTCATAAATTTTCATTTAAGCCTTTCATGTAGGTATGTATTTTATTTTTCTGTTGTGTTTTTTGTTTTATATTTGTCTTGAGAAATAAATTGCGCACTTTTATTCAAGTGATATTGTATTGTTTTGAAAATAAATGCATATTGTTTTGCGGTCTTAATAAAAAAATAATAATAACGTTTAAAGGAAATGCACGAGAGAGCAGATAAACGGTTTAAATAACAAAAAATATATATAAATATGTAAATCACTGATATCATGGTAATTTGAAAAAAAGTGCCTAAATTTGAAATCACTTATACTTTATACCAAAAATCGATCAAAAACTCCAATAATATAAAATCGTTAATATAATATATATATATATATATATATATATATATATATATATATATATATATATGATATCAGTGATTTAAACATTTTCCAGTTTTTATTTAAAAATCAATTTTTGGTATAAAATATGAGTGATTACTAATCGGGGCCCGTTCCTCAATTTGTGGCCTATTTACCAAGATATTTATGATTTAAAAATGTTTAAAGTTTTTAATATGAAAATCAATTTGTATTATTAAATATGAGTATGGTTTGGGGTCCGGGAATTCCTGGGATTTCCCATCAAAATACTCTCGAAAATTTCCGGAGAATTTTTTTCACGTAGTTTTAAAATTCTGTAGCAAACATTTATATCAATGAAAGATTGACGTTCCTCTAAATATGATACTTGCAAGAGCATATAATACAACTAGAACATTATTTGAGTGGAACGGTAATGTTACATGGATTAGGTTTTCTACTATTGAATTAGGGTTTCTTCTATCAGATACCTATGTATTTGTTTATCTGTAGTTTAACGAATTTACTTATAAGTTATTTCACATGAAATTTTAAATCAACATTTTTTTTAAATTTTAGATACTTTACTTTTTTTTATAGATTTGTTGAAATTAATATTAAATAAGTTAAGTTTTTTATACAATATTTTCTTTTGAAACAGCATCTCTTATCCATGCAATGAATATGTATGTGATAGATATAAATGTTATAACTTCAAAATATTTATAACAAAAACTAATCTCATGCTATGTTTATACGCATGTGAGATTATTTTCATCAGATTCTTGAACACTATGATTAATGCGGAAAGCATTGTTGCGAACCAAGTTTTAGTATTTTTCAGATTTATGTTTAATTTAGTAAGAATTAATGAAAAAAATAATGTAAGTTAGATAAATAAATTGGAAATAAACGGCAAGCTATTTATAATGAAATTTATACAATAGATTACCGAATATTTTTCAAAAAGTTTTAGCTTCAAAAGCACAATAACATAAAAATCTGACACCAAACTTTTAACATAAATTATGAAAGGTACTAACCTTAGAAATGGCGTTATACTTTTATATTATTTCATTTTTCGCTAATTCAATATGAGTTATAATGTTTCGATTTGTTTTATTTAATAAAAAAAAAAAATAATAATTTTCTTTATAAGAAATCATGAACTTTTTTCTAATAACTAAAGTTTTAAAAAATTCCTGGGAATCCCGGGTTTTCCGCGAAATTGATTTTTTCGCTCCCATTTCCCGCGAAAAGTAATATTACGCGAAACCTCAAATCCTAAATATGAGTGATCACAAATTAAGGCCTTTTTCTCAATTTAAGGCCAATTTACCGTACTATTAACGAATTTATATATTTGGAGTTTTTCAAACTCCATTTTTTACTACCGCATGAGTGAAAACAAATCGAGACTTTTTCTCGATTTAATTCCTATTTACCGAGATAGGGACGATTTTTTAGTTCTGAAATTTTTTATACAAAACTCCATTATTTATGTACAATATGAGTGACGACAAACCAAGGCCCTTTTCTCAATTTATAGCCCATTTACCAAGATATTAAATTTTTGGAGTTTTTCAAATAAAAATTGATTTTTGGTATGAAATATGAGTGTTAAGAAATCGAGGCTCTTTTCTCAATTTTAGTCCTATTTACCGAGATATTAATGATTTTATATTTTTGGAGTTTTTCATACAAAAATCTTTTTTTTTTTTTTGGTTTAGATATGAGTGATCAGAAATCATGGCCCTTTTCTCAATTTGTGGTCTATTTACCAAGATATTAACAATTATATTCGAGATTTGGTATAAGATATGAGAAGTCACAAATCGAGGTACTTTTTTTAATTTAAAGTATATTTGGCGAGACATTTGCGTTTTAAATTTTTTGAAGTTTTTCATATAAAAATTAATTTTTGATATGAAATATGAGTGATCACAAAATCAGACCCTTTCCTAGATTTGAGATCTATTTACTGATATTTTAATGATTTTATATTTTTGGAATCGATTTTGGTATTACATATGAGTGATTACAAATCGAAGTTCTTTTTTCAATTTAAGGCCTATTTAACGGACATTAACGATTTATTTATTTATTTTCTTAGATTTTTTCACAGAAAATTCTGTGTTTGATATGAAATATAAGAAATATTTATTTATTTATTATTATTTATTAATTTTTTTAATTTTCCTTGTAAAATTTGATTTTTTCATGAAATATGAGTGATCACAAATCGAGGCCCTTTTCTCAAGTTTAGACCTATTTATTGAATTTTTCATATAAAAATCTACTTTGGTACTAAAATGGGTAATAACAAAGGTCTTTTTATGAACAGCAATAAAATTAATAAAAAAAATCAGTACAATTTTTTAGTATTTTCGTTAACAAATTCTGAAAAATATAAATTAATATACTATATGACACAATTGTAAAACAAACGGCGCCAAGAAAGAATTTCACTAAAAATTCTGTCATAATTCTCGTCTGGTGAGAGGGTGCGAAGCGTTTATGTACGAGTATTTAAACGATTTTCAAGTTCATATTTATGTACGAGAATGTATGTAAATTTACATAGAGTTTATAAACTCTTAAAAAACCATACCATATATATGGCCTTGACATTGCTGTTAACATGCTAAAAAGAACAACAAAATGCAGGAAATTTTACAAAGTGGGAAAAAGCCTTACTTGTCTTTTTTTTTTTGCAATTTATGTGATGCTTTCGTTGATGTTGATAAAAAGTTAAAAGGGCAATTTATTTGGTATTGTTTGTATAATTCTTTAGGGACTAAAAAATATATATATATATATATTTGTCAAAAACTTTGTGATTTAATTGTTTAACAAAAGACCTTCACTCAATACAAAAAAAAAATTTGGAAAACTATGTCATTATTAATTGCTCTAAATTGGTTTATTTCACTTGTCTCAATTAAGATCTTTTATATTACAAATTTTTTATTCCAAATATTTAAACTGTAAATCAATTAAAAGTCTATAAAGTTTAATATTAGCATGTTAAAACATTATTAAAGTCTTTGGAAAAATAATTAAAGTATATTAGCCGATGGCAATCTTACCTACTAAAAGATTGTAAATGAGAACATTAAGCCTAGCAAGATCGCCTATTTTATGCTCTACACCGTATGCGAGCACATTAAAGGTAATAATTAAATACTTGAAATCGTAATTAAATTCATTAGCTCATAATATAAATTTTTGTATGTAAAGTATGTATATGAAATAACTTGTATGTTTCTTCTAGTATTAATACTTTGCTTAAAAAATGTTAAAAAGTCTACGATTTAGTCAAGTAAATTTTGCTCCAAAATGGAAAATTGTTTCAATAAATACTTCTAGGAAAGGCGTTTATAACTAGGGTTTGGAGTACGGGAAATTGCAGGATTTCAAGGCAAAATGTCTACAGAAATCCCTCGAATTTTTTTTAATTTTCCCGGAAAGGTGGAAAAATTAATATTACTTTAATATGTAGATTTAAAATTCTATAGCATAAATATTATTGTTTTTAACGCCTCAATGAAAAATGTACGTTATTCTACTTACTATACTACTTACTAAATGCATTCTTAGATGGTTATACCGAATATTAAGATTTGTCAAAAATTTGATACAAAAGTGATATTTTAAATTATTCAAAAATATTTGATTTCCATATGTATCAATAGGGTATTTTTTTCTACATTATTAAAAATGATATTATACAAAAGTTTTTTAAAAAAATAAAAAGTAAAAATATTTAAAGAAAAGCAAAACCAAAATTAAATATAAAATCATTATATTACCTTCTGAAGTATTCTTTATCGAATCTTTTGACATACTGATAAAATACGAATATTTTTTTTTCCAAAAGTATTAATACTTCTTGTCATATAATGCCTTAAGAATTTAATGAAATTTCAAAACAATTTTACTTTTGGCAAGTTAAATTTTTGATTTTTTAATTGTATTATTGGTTTTTAAAAATTTATATTAAATAACTTGAGCTTCATATTCACTGTTATAAAAAAATTATTTAGTTGAGAGTTTTTGCACTGAAAACACAACATGCATAGATTAATAACTAGATATTTATGTGAGAGAATAAAACCTGATTCAGTTGTCAAAAACCTAAATCATGCAACAACAATATACATGTAGTCACTTATATTTTGTTTTTGTGTTTTGAAAAAAAATGAGTAATTTTTTTGAAAATTTAGTTCGAAGTGCCTCTTCTAGTTGTAATCTATGCTAACATGTTTTAGTTATTTTGAGACACATGTCTTATACAATCAATGGATCTGTAAAGAAAACTTAACTGAGGATTTTAAAACGATTAACTGTACCAATTTTAAATATTTTTCAGAATTGTATTTTAGAAAGAATTATTTAATAACGTAAGATAAAAATCAAATGTAAATAAAACGATAAGAAAAACTATTTGTATTGAAACTTATATATAGTACAATAGATTATGTTTAATTTTCTATAATTTTTGGCATGAAAAACTAATTAAGCTAAAAATCTGGGATATACAGTTTTAAATATAACTAATAATAAGTATTTATTTGATTTTTATGAAATATTTAAAATTTTTTAAGTCTTGAAAGATGCATCAGACTTTAATATTATTTAATTTTATTTTAAATAATTCTGTTTTAAAATGCTGTTTAATATTCTTTATAAGGAATCAGTGCTTTTTTTTATAATTAAAGTTTTTATATAAGAAAAATTCAATTTCCCGAGAAATTTAATTTTTTACTCCCGTTTCCCGGGAAAAGAAATATCACGGGAAACCCCAAACTCTATTTATAATACAAAGAACAAATAAAATCAGTTGGTTTATATATATATATTTCTAGTGAATGTTTTGGTTTTTAAAAAGTAACGAATGTATTTTAATTTTGTGAGAATGGGTGTGCGTGCTTTTACCCTTTTTGCTATATTTTACGCCCCAAAACGTTCAAATATGTAGCCTTTATTTCCTTCAAGACTTGAAACTATAATTAATTAAGAAGACTTGGATAGGGGGAACTTTTACTCATTTTTCCCTATTTTACGACCTAAATGTTGGAATTTCCAAAAAATGTATTTCTTTAAGTTCCTTTCAGATGTTACAGGGTCTGCAAGAAGATATGCCCTATTTCACGCCCTAAATAATAATAATTATAGGCTATAGATCCTTCCAGATGTTACACTATTTGCCTGCGAAATTGGAAGAAAATCGGTTGAGTAGTTAAGGAGATATATTATTATTTTACGCCCTAAACGTTCAAATTTGTAGCCTTTATTTCCTTCAAGACTTGAAACTATAATTAATTAAGAAGACTTGGATAGGGAGAGCTTTTACCCCTTTTTCCCTATTTTACGCTCTAAATAAAAAAATTTTTAGGCTATAGTTCCTTCTAGATGGTCAACAAAATGAGTTGATTAGTTAAGAAGATATTGGGAGGGGAGCTTTTACCCATTTTGGCATATTTTACGCACACGAGCGATATGAAATATACTTTAAAACCTATTCTCATACTTAGCAAATACACATAGAAAATTTCATAAAAATCGGTCAAGCCATTTTAGAGGAGTTCAATTACAAACACTGTGACACGAGTTATATATATATATATATATATAAAATCAACCGATTTTCTTGAAATTTGGCAGTAATATATATATATATATATATATATATATATATATATATATATATTTAGAATTTAGAAATTAGAAATTATTTGGTTTACACACATTTTCATTCCAAAATACACTTTAATCAACATACAAACAATAAAACAATAATAATTTCTCAATATACAAGTTCATTGACATTACAATTAATTGATTTTATTTTCTCATTCTTTAGCTTGAAAATATTAAGTGTTACCACAACCTCTCAAATTATAAACTCAAAACTAAATCGTTTCATGTGTATGTATGAAATAATTATATATGTATAAATATAGAAAAGGTATTTATTGAACAAAAATAAAGACAAAAAAACCATTCACAAATGTGAAAAATGTATTTTCTTCCCACCATTTTGTAGTACTATTTATTAAATCAAAAAGATGCTTATGTGATTAGTTGTTGTCGAAAAAAACTAAGAAATCAGTAAAATTAATCCGTATAAAATAAACATAAATTTGAATTTTCCTACAACATTTTAACTAACCGCGTGACTCAAAAAGATTCAATAAGTCAAAAAGATTCAAAAAGTACAGTCAAAGCTCGATATAACTAATACCAATATAATAAAAATCCGATATAACGAATGAGCAAATATTTGCATTAGACACGAATTTTACTCCCGATATAAAGAATTTGAAGAAAAAATGTTCCTAAGTTGCTAAAATATTAAAAATATCTGCTTCAAGCAGCTTTCTTTGTATTATTTAAAGTCTAAATGATAAATAGATGGTATTAATTAAATTAGCTGGATATTTGAATTAACGAAAAATAAATTAGAACCTAATAAAATTTAATATGAAAACAGATAAATTTGTTGATTTTTTTAATTTAATAAAAATGTAACAAAAAGTTAATATCCGATATAACAAATATCCCTGTTTAGCGAAATGACTTAAACTTCGACTGTAATTCCATTCAAACGTACACTCGCATACATATAGACGCATGCATATATCACATACATAACTTTAAAGATAAATTTTTATATATCGTTACGAAAAATGCAACCGAACCTAACTAATAATTTGAAAATTCAACACACGATAAAAAAAATATTACTAAATTAAAAAAAAATGTGTGTAAAAAAATATATATTTTGATTAGGGATGTCAATTTCCCGGCACAGCGGGAAAAATTTTTTGACAGTTGCCATCTACATTTCGCAACTGGTAGCACAACTTAAGTTCAGTTGCCATACATAACCGACCTATAAGATATTAATATTATTCAAACATTTTTTTAAGCAAGTTTCGTACATTTCTTTAAAAATATAATTTATTAAAAATTCACCAAAAAATGTGGACTTTTTAAACGTATTCATAATTATGAAACTTCCTACAATAATTTGTACTAGATGTTACAAGGTCATTTATGTTTTTGATATTTTTATGAAATTTCAGTTAATACTAATGATATATACACAAAACTATAGCCAAATAAAAATAAATAAACCCATATTTTGTAAATATTCCTATAGCCAAATAAAAATAAAAAAATACGGGTTGTATTTTGTAAATATTCCAAAAAAATACATTTTATTAAATTTTGTTTGTTTAATTTTTTATACGACTTTTCTTTTTATTAAAATTACGTTTTTATCCCTAATTTTTTTTAAATTTAAAAATATGTGTATTAGAGCGGGTCAAATTTGTTCGACTAAGAAATAAGCGAAAAATTAAAAATTTGAATTTTTAGTAAACATTTGAATTTTAGGTAAAAATTTGATTTTTGTAAAAAAAAAAATTGATTTTAAGTACAATTTTTATTTTTAGTACAAATTTTCTGTCTGACTCACGATGTCGAACGAAAAATTCGTTTCGACAAAAAAATAAATTTCAAACTTTGTTTTTGTTTCCAATACCATTTATCGAACGAAATTTTCGTTCCATATCGTGGGACTGGCCGTTTGATTTTTATTAAAAATTTTGATTTTTAGTAAAAATTTAGATTTTTACTACAAATTTTGATTTTTAGTAAAAATTTTGAATAAGATTTTTGTTTAAAAAAAAATCTAAATTTTGGTGTTAAATCGAGTTATAGCAAAGGAAACCTAATTTTTCACTAAGAATTGGGAATAAGTTTCATTCTTTGTGAAAAAAAAAATAAAAATAAAAATGAAAAATAGTCATTATTTGTTGAGTTTTAATTCATAATCATTACGGCCATTGGTTTTGGGGGTTATTAACAGAAATGACCGTGTATCAAGTTCCAATTGTCGTAGGAAATTTAAATTTAGACGAGATGTTATAAATCATTACCACTTTCATAACTTTGGGTACTTTTGAATGTAGCTCAAAAAAAAAAAAAAAGAATTTTGGATTACCGTAAGCTTCCGTAAGTTTGTTGTCTATTAAATACAATATTCCTTACAAAACTCTCGCTTTCATGCTATAGATGCGATTATATATAACACGGAATATTTTCTGTATCTGTCCAATTAAAAATTTTATGAATAATTAATGATTTATTGGACTCACTAATTATTATTATTATTATTATTATTTAAACTTTCTTAATATTTTGTAAAATTTCTATGAGATAAATTCCGAATGTTGACTATACTACTGGCAAATTTATAATGTATATCTAAAATGTATATAATATATTGAAAGAATGTTCTATACATTTTAGATATACGTTATAAATTTGCCAGTAGTATAGACAACATTCGGAATTTATCTCTCTTTTTTAACTTACTGGTTTTTAATACTAACATTTTATTAAGATATTTAATTGAGTTTATGCAATTGAATCATCAAATATAAATCATCTAACGAATTGTACATAAAAACTTATTAATGAAATTATAGTAAAATTCACTCATTTTTCTTCCATTTAAGTTATATTAAAATTCCCGGGAAGGCGGGACATGGAAAATAGCAAATTTCCCGGGAATACCAGGGCAGGAATTCTGGGATGCATTTTCTAATTTTAATTAATGATATTTAAAGTGCACTTAAATATATTTTAATATTACTAAGAAAATTTGCACTTTACGAACATAAATTATACATTTTAATAAGTTTTATCCGACTCCTGCCGACCTTTTTTGAATGTTATTTAGGACCGATTGTATTTAAGGTGACGATATGTATGTATGTTTAAATTTCATACATATTTAGGTGTTAGTATATTACTAGTTTAATATAATTTATTAATATAAAATTTCTTTTGGTTTTTGCTACATTTTCAAAAATGTTCTCTCTATTCATTAGAGACTTTTTGGCAAAACTTTTGTTTATAGTTGTGCATATTTTGCTACTTTTTTCGCTAAAATAAAAGAGTATAAATATTGTTGTATATAAGAAATATTTTGATGGATTTTTTTTCGTTTTTTTTTTTTTGAAAACATTACCAAGGAGTAACGAGAGATGAAACTAATTATCAAAAACCTAAGTCGGTTGACAAAAACCGACTCATGCTACAACAAAGTACATGTAATCAAATGTATTTTGTTGCTAAAAAAAAAACAAAATTTACTTTTTTTTTTCAAAAAAACTAATTTTTTTCAATTGTCAACCTGATATTTCGTCTCTATGTATGTATTCTATGAACAACACCAACAAATAGATTTTGTGTTTTTTTACACCTACACTTTTTTGTGTATTTATAAATACATTGTATTTTTTATTTATTTATTTTTTTTTTTAATTTTACTTTATTTTAGCTTTGACAAAATGTCTATAGCAAAAGGTGAGTATCACAAATTTAACCCCTAGTCTACACGTAGACATTTTTATGTTGGCAATTGTCAAATTTTATCTCTCTCTTTGAAATGTTGCGTGTGGACGAATAAGAAATCTATATATATATTTAACATATGCTGTCAAATTTATTTTCTCTTTAAAAATTTTGCTCTTTTTAACAAAAAGAAAAGTGCAAAATAATTAATTTAGTTTTGAAAAGACAAAATATAAAAATGCGAAATAAATTAAATAAAGACAATTTAACATATAAATTTCTCATGTATGTTTTCTTCATATCTTAACACAAAGTTGGAAATAAAATTATTTTCCCGTTATTCTGCCGACGTTATTTCTAATGTTAAGAAATAAAAATGTCTTCGTGTAGACGTAGAGTAAGAAGCAATGTAAGGACAAAATAAAGTATCATACAAGTTTTAGGCGAATTTCAAATACTCTACTTACATCTAGCTCGATAGAAATCCAAACATCAGTTGTGGATCTGCAATTTGATCCGAAAAGAAAATAATTTGACTTTGTATAAAAATTGTATAAAAAAAAAAATCAATTTTGGAAGTAAATAAGATTGAACACAAATGTATTGATTTGAAAATCTCTTTACGAATATATTGGCGATTTAAAAATAGTTGTTCATACACAGAAAAAAGTTTGTACATAAATATAAAAATTTACTTTCATTGATTTCAGTTCATAATATTTAAGCATAATTTCTTAAGCAGTAATTTTTTTTTTTTTTCAAATGAATCAAAAGTCAAGAAGACTGAAAAAATTGTTTTCATTTATTTTTCAATTTGTAAAAAAAAATGTTTTAAATTTTCTTTGAAAAATTTTAAGTTTTTAATGATTTTTAGCTACATTTTTGGGAACAGAACAGAAGCGCTTTTTATCAAAATGATTTGCTGCAGGATGTGAGCAAAATTATGCAAATTTCTAAACATTTTTTTACAGATTTTCCTTGGAATTGTGCCATTTTAAGGCATTTGTTGTTATTATTTTCATTTTAATTTACCAAATCTAATAAAACTAAATCAAAGATTTAACAAAATTATTGCAAAATTCCTAAAATTTTCATTATGAACAATTTAATAATATCTATGGAGAATTTTTTTTTTATGAAAAAAATTTTAAATATATAAATTTTTTTTCTCTGTGCAATAAAATTTAAAAAAAAAAATATTTTCCTTAGAATCAAAATATATAATAATAGCCCAGAAATTTTATTCTACGTTTCAAAATTGTTACAGGCTATTCGAAAGAATTTGAATACAGATTTAATATGTACATATTGAAAATTGATTTGATTAATAATGGTACAAAATCACACACGTCGATATTTTGTATCTTTCTTTTTCTTTCTCAAAATTACAATTTACAATAATTTGTTTTGGTTAATAAAGACGTGGCAGAGGTTGTTACTTATGGCTTAATATAGAAAAGGCGTATCTCGAATTCTCAAATTAATAAGAATTTCTCTAAAATATGTCTGAAAGTGATGTAACACTCTTTTGAAATTTTCCCCTTAAGTATTTTAGGGAAAGTGTATTTAAAGAAAAACCTTGTAACTCAATTTAAAATTTCAAAATAATATGAATGTACGTATATGTATGTATGTGTATGTACGTATATGTGTGTATGTATGTGTATGTATGTTTTCAGAAAAGCAAAACAGTAAAATTAAATTTAATGAGATATTAAAGATATCATATTTTTGGTATGAAATATGAACGCTCACAAGTCCAGGCTCTTTTTTCAATTTTAAGCCTATCTAACGAGATATTATCATTTTAAATATCAGTGATCACCAGAGCAACAAAAATATGACTGTATTGCATCAGGAAATTACAAAATTCTAACAATTCATAAGATAATAATTATTAGAGAATCGGATTTGAAAAACATAATTGACAGTAAAAATAAAATTTCAATAATGGTAAATTATGTTTGTAAAAATTCTATTAAATGCAAACTTTTTCTTTTAAGTGTAAAAAATATATGCTTAATTATACTCATAATAATATATGAGAAATTAAATGGCGGAAATATGCTCTCCAATAAGTCTTTTCTATGAAAATATGACAAAATATCCTATAACAAATCGAAATTATCTTGAACTAAGAAATACGAAATTGTATGGTTCATCTGAAGCCAATTTCGGTCCTGTTTACCGAGATTTCAGCGTTTTAGCATTTTCTTTATAAAAATCTATTTTTTTGTAACTATCAAGAGTTACAATTGTATTCTCCACTTATATTTGATGTTTTTGGTAAGTTTGTTTTCAATAATAATATACGTAATATGTATGTACATTAGACTCCCCATGAATGCAGAATTTTTGATTTTGCTTGCTCCACCGACAGTTTCTATTGGATGGGGCTAAAAAAAATATGTGTGCAAAAATTGAATCAATGGGTCGTAAATCGGGCAGTCGACTTTGACTTTTGTCTTAAAAAATGTCTTCGAAGTAGATAAAATATTTATTGTGCTATAATGTAATATTTTACGAAAAAAAAGCTCTTTTATGCAGAATAAAAAGGAGCAATTTTTGACATATAATTTTTTAGCCTACTATGACTTGTGAATCACATCTTGTGATGTTATAAGCAATCAAAGTAAAAACTTATGTACTTTTTTAAAAAGGCCCTCATTTTAATATGGACCTAGCCAGTTAGCAACGGTTGCCACATATGCTTTCTATTCTTAATTTTGGGTATCGATTTTTTACCTATTATACAAATATTGGCATAAAATGCTTGGTGTATGACATTTTGGATCATTACAGTGAGATTTTTATATTTTTATTGGATTAAACAGTCATCGAAATTTAAGTTTTGCCGATTATTTTAAAAATTGACGTTGATATTTTTGCACATAAATATCAGTTTTATTTCTTCTATCTTTAAACTCCGCGTGATATATTGAAAACAGGTAACATTTTTTCCAACAGCTCGAAAATAAATAAATAATTGTATATTATATTAATAAAAATTTTCTGTAATACTCGCAAAAAATTAAAACTAAAATAGCAAGTGTATGTTGAAGTAGCACAAAGTGTATAATAGAAATAATTTTGTTGATATTTCCGGTATTTAATTAAATATTATAATACCATGTACTTCCTCTTAAAGATATTGAAGCTGGGATAAAAAAATTACATTTCAAGTGTTCAAATCAAGGTGTTACGGAAGTAAAATGGTTTACGTTTAATTAACATTTACAATGTCATATGCTCTTAATAGAGGTACATTATCAAATAAATTGCATACATATTTTTTGTTGAAAAAATACTAAAACAACAAACACAAAATATTTCAGATCAAATCGAAACAAAACTAAATTCTGATATTCTATGAATTTTACTCATATAAATGAAATTTTTTTGAAAATATATTTTTATTTATTTACAAGCTATTGTGAATAATGTTATCTGTTCTTAATATATATCACCAATTTTTAAGATGCAAGAAATACAAAAGGTTAATCGGCAACACCTAAATTTCGAGTTTATTTCAATAAGAATATAAATATACTCGCTGTAATGGTCCAAAATTTAATGGTACACCCTACATTTAATGTCAATATTTGTATAATAAGTAAAAAATCTGTACCCCGAATTCAGATTTTGGAGGACCTTTATAAAAAAGTTCATGTATAAATTTTTGTTTTTATTGCTTATAACATGACAACAAGTCATAGTAGGTTAAAAAAAAAATTATAAGCCAAAAATTACTGCTTTTTATTTTTATTAAAAAAGCTGATATATAGTTTTTTAGTCAAAAGTTAAATTACAGAGTTATAGCGCAAAAAGGGCAAAATTAGGTTAGTAAAGCTTCTTTTGGATATACATACTACAGTTATGCTAGGAACAAAAAATTCTAAGCACAAGTCGAATGTGACCAAAGTAAGTTTATCGACTAACAAGCCCTAATCTTCATTGATTATAAAATTAAAATTAGAAATCCTTTTACTTGGTAACGAAAACTGTCCTATATAGTACTTTTGGTAAGTTATTATTTTTATAAAAAATTTTGTGTCTATTATTTCACTTTTTGACAGTATTTTTTTAGGGAATGAAAACAATATCATTATGATATATAATTGTAAATTAGATCACAATATTTTAAAGTAATACTCTTAAGATATTGTGAAAAGGTCACCAAATTAGTTGAAGAGAAATGTCAATATGAATACGGAAATAATAATAATAATAATAATAATAATAATAATAATATTAATAATAATAATAAAAATTTCTTCAGTTGCCTACGAGCGATTGAAAATCTGAATTTTAATACATTTCGGGCAGAAAAAAAATAGTAATTTTCAGCTTGTTGTTGAAAAACTATTTTAAAATTTTTCCTCATGGGATTTTTTTTACTCGATAGGACTTTTTTATTGTATTCTGGGGAAAAATAGGTGGTTGGGGTATTATGCGTTTGTGCTGATGTTTGTGACGCATAGAAAAAAGTATACCAATCGAATCAGAATCACTTTTTGAGTCGGTCCGTTTGGCTGGCTGGCTGTCCATGTAAACCTTGTGCACAAAATCCAGGTTGCAATTTTAAAGATAATTCAATGAAATTTGGCACGTAAGACTTTCATGACACAAGGACAAAGCCCATTGAAATTGGTTATGATTGGTTTATTATTTCACCTAGCCCCCATACAAATGTTCTCCTGGAATAGGAGTTTAACGATCACAAATGCCTTAAATATAGCAATATTTTAACGCCAAACTTCATTAAGATCGGTCCATAATTGACCATAGCTCCCATATAAAACCCTCTTCCGAAAATCACTTTAACGTGAATAAATTATATACACATGTTAGTATCAAGTATATATTTTAAGTTTTATATAAGTAGAAATCACAGTGACAAATTTTATGAGGATCGCTCCATAATTTACCATAGCTCCCATATAAGCCCACTTTCGGGAATCACCCTAAAGTGCATAAATTCATATAAATGTTAGTATTAACGTAATATTCTGTATTCGTATATTTTATTTTACACTTAGTTAAAGTATCGGTCCACAATTGTCCACATGTCTAATATAATACCCCTTCATGAATTTTGATGGACATACACAATGGTGTGGGGTATAATATGGTCGGGCTTGACCGACTATATCTTTCTTACTTGTTTTTGTATTGTATTTATGGGAAGGTAGAAGGGGGAGCATATGCCATTAAAAATAATTTGGAAAATGAAACAATAGTTTTTATGGCACTAATTGATTTTCTTTTCCTTTATCACAGATTTTTCATCCATCATAATTTAAATTTCTTTTTTGTGACAACTTTCTTAGTTTTTTGAATTTAATAAAGATTTTTTCCCATGTTATAAACTCGATACTAATGATCAAGAATTGACAACAACAACAATTATTATTCGTGGATAAGACTTTCGTCACACTGCTGGTAGGTTGAACCTAACTTAATCTCCTGAAACGTCGCAATTAGCTATGAGGTATTTACTAGCTGTAGATTTTTCGCCGTACCTATAGATCCTCTAGTGCTTACAGAATATAAACAATTCTCATCACTTTATCCCCTGGGTTGGGGTAGAGTCGCCGATATCTGGTAACTTTAAAATTCATAAAAAACGAACGTAGCGGAGATATAGTCAGGATCAAAATGATTTAAGTAAAAGCCAAAATATTTAAGTCTTTAATAAAAAAAAACAGATATTACGCTTATGAGAAGAAAACACTTTAAACAAAAAAAAAATGGCAATTGCTTCCCCTTCTACCCTACTTATTCTTTTGCAGAATCTGAAGCTTTGTTTTAATACTAAGCAATATTTTATTAAATGCACCTACCATTTTACGCCACACACTTTCCATATTTTTAGTACTGTTAAAGCCATTTACAGTGATCTTCCGAATTTCTCGATAGATTTCTTTAATTTAAAGGCATTAAATAAAGTTTTTGGTTTCTCATCGAAAAAGATAATTAAATAAATTCAATGGAATGAATATAAAGGCTGCTTAAATAAATTCCTTTGGAAATAAATTTCTTGTGCAACTTTGTCTATACTATGAGGAACCTAATCTGATGTGGACTTAGAAATAATAAAAAATAAACACAGCTTTGTGCTAAATTTGAGATCAACAAAATATTTTGAAAAACTTTTCTTATAAATGAAAACAAAACAGTTAATAGTTTTGTTTAATAATGATACCGAAGACAATAACCACATGTAGGCAGATAATATAAATTGTTTTCAAAATTTTAAACAGTGTTTAAGATAAATTGTCATTAGATTTCTACTACAAAATATATTTCTTAATCCTCCTAATATATAAAGTAAATAAATTTGTTATTTTTTATCCTTCACGGTTGTTAATATTTCTATATTTAAATTAGATTAGATTTAAATTATATATTTTTTTTTTTTTTGCTTTTTACTTTCTTGCTTTTGATTCGAGTTGGTTTTTGCATTGTTTTCTTAATAATTTAACTTCAATGGAAAATGCTACTAGGAATCCTTAGAAAAAAAAGGACAAACAGGCGCCATTGTGAAAATAAAAATCAATTTAAAGATGGCAAGGTTCAATGATTTATGAAATTGTTTTTATATATTGTATCTTACAATTCTTAAGTAAATGATTTGTTTTTGTATAGCAAACACATCATAATTACACGCAGAGAAAAAACATGGTTACAACATTATCACTACAACAATATTATGTTCTCATTGTTAATTTTATTAAAATTTAATAACTCTGTGTTCATGATAACAATGATTTTGTTTCATTATTGTCATTTAATGTTTACACTCAATAAGAATTTTAATATGATTGACCGCAAAAATTATATGTCTTTAAATATTTTTACCAGAAACAAAATTTTGTTAATATGAAATATATTATTACTTCTACAAACATTACATATTTGGATTTTTTTCCTTGTTCTTAAACCATACTCTGTTTTTAAACCATACTAATATTATTATTCCTATAACAATAAAATGTTACAAACAGATATATCCTTTTCACAAACTTAGTTGAAAACTTCAATACTTGTTTGTTTTTATTATATATATTTTTTTTAAGATTTGTTTTCTAACTTCAATGTAATCCTCATTTAATTTATATATTAATAAATATAAAATAAATAAATATAATATAAAATAAATATAAATAGAAAACGTTTAGTTATACTCGGTGTGACTCAAGCAATATAAGATATCTTGCATTTGAACCACATATGGTGGTACAAATTAATATAACTAATAATACGTAAATATTATATATATATTTATTTTTTTAATAAAAATTTTATAAAAATAATAATAATAATTTTTATTAATATATGCTAATATAGAATAATAATATGATAATGTTTTATAATAATATAATAAGATTGTGCAATTATATGTAAAACTATCATCATAACATGAAATATTAGTAGAAATTTGTGACCGATTATGGCCAAAAGGCTAGGTTATGAAATATTATTGAAAATAAAAAAAAAAAAAAAAAAAAAAATTATGATCAATACAACTATATTTTTTCTCTGCGTATGCCCATATAAGGAATGGTATACTTAATATTATGTATTTTTTGTTTACATGTGTTTAAAGAAAATGGTCCTTGAAACGATATCATTAATTTGGGTTAATCAAATAACAAATGATTTGGTATATTTCAAATAATATTACAGAGGAAAAAAGAGGAAGGTGATCGGGATTTTTATAAAATAATAAGGATTTTCTAATGTTGTTGAAGAAATTTAAAAGAATTGATTTTTGTTTTAATAATTGAAATTTATTTGATATAAAATAAAAAGCTTAAAATGTGTTTATTTTTATATATACAAAGGAATCAATTTTTAAAATTTTATAAACATTTTAATATAACAATATTGCACATAAACTGTAAGTTTTTACAACAAGATTCTTGAGGGGAGAATAATTTCAAAATCTTAAAAATATAAAAAAAATATATGTCCGTCCAACCATTATTAATGTAAACATTCTGATCAAACTATAGTTTACAATTTGCAAAATATCTTAGTAAAATTTCTTTCCAAAGACTCAAGTAAATTTTGTGAAAATCATGATAAAAATATTTACTCGAAATACGTTTTTAATGATATGAAATTATGATGCCTAATTTTGTGACTATCGGCCTAAATTAGCAATCACATAATTCTACCCACTGAAAATCGTTTAAGGAAAATCATACGTGCATACATTTTATACAGATGCTAGTATTGAGATCAAATTTGGCTACAAATTATATCAACTCGTTTCACTATAGAAAAATCTTATAAAAATCTTGTTTTGCGAATTTCAAGGGTGCTAATTATAAAAATTTAAATAACAGCTTACTCGATATTAGTATTTTAGTTATTTTTAATATTATTAGATAGTTTAAAATAATTAAAATAATTTGATATAATACCATGAACTAGCTTTTGCTAGAATTTTTTTTCGTCATTTATAGAGTACATTTACTATTTAAATTTATTCATATTAATTATTAATTTTTATTTCTTAATTCTATTAAACACCTAATTATACATCTTTTTTTTTTTTTGCTTTCATATAAAGTTAAACAAGAAACATATATATCTACATGTAAATTTAACTATTAATATTTTTCTACGTGTAAACTGTTTAATTAAACATTTCCAACTCTGTCATACTTATTAATAATCTCTGTGTATACCTTGTTGTTGTTACAACCTATTTCGTTCATTAATGTTGTAAAGTATTGATCAACGAAACATTGCCGAATTCCAATTATTTCATATAATCTCTTCGTTTATCAATGCTATTTATTATTATTTTTTTTTTTTATATGATATTTATAATCTTGTCATTTAAGCCTAGTTTACCTAGTGGTAACCCAACAAACATTTTGCGGAGGCCTTCGTACAAATGAGTAAGTGTAAGAATATTACTATATACATAATTTATAAGATTTATACTTTAAAATTTATAAGACATAGACATTTTTATAACAAACATAAAATTAGATTTGATTTTATTATTTTTGATTGAATAACTATTTGAATCAAAATGATGTAATTGTTTAGAGAAAGTTAGGAAAACTAGAATACAGGTAGTGTATGATAAGGGATTCTTCAAAAATATGTTAGTGGATTTTAATGAAGAATCTTGGATGGTGAGGGCTTTAGATCTAGGAAACCAAAAGATCTCTTGTAGCGTCAAAGAATTGAGAAGGTTTTGTTTAACAATTAGTTTCTGCTAACAAAAAAAAGAAAAACATAAAATAAAAAAAATAACCCGGTTTTCGTCCGTTCGCTTTATTTGCAATAATTCAAACTATAATATAAACACGTTCTATAATTTTGTATTGGTAGGTTAAAAAGGCTAACTTTGACCAAGAACCACACCCCATCCGGCGAGTCCTTGGTTCATATGGATTCTTTTAGCTCCCATATTTTCTAACACATTTTAGTGAACTTATTGGAAAAACTAGATCAATTGTGATATGAAACAATATTGGCTAGTCCGTAAGCAAAACTAATTTGTATATATCATATAATTGTTGTGTATTTTATTTACAATAACTACTTGGGAAAACATTAATATTCTAATCTTTTTATGTGCAGCTAATTCTATTGAACCATAACTTGTTTAATTGTTTTAAAACAAATAAGTTATCCAGTCTTCACTCTATATTTATGGATTAGAACTAGTTTTCTAATTTAAATTATCTATAGCTCACTCATTGATTTCACGCTGCATCTACGTACACTGCCTTGTTCTATTTTCTTAACTTCAAATGTTATTATCGTTAAGTAATATAAAGATTTAAAATGTTTCAAACACTTAATACCATATGTTCTCTTTGCTCGAATTCTTTTGAAAATTCTCAAAATTTAATTTCAACGAAATGTCACCACACTTTTCATCAACACTGTTTGATGACATTTTTGGAAAAGTCTCTATACTGTCCAATAGGTAAAAGCTCGGTTAGTAGTACAACCTTAATCCAATTTAGGCTATCTAATATTCTACCAACCTTTCAAGGTGCAATCCCAAAAACAAAGTCCTCTCAGCCAAAAGGCACAACGATGAAAACTCGTTCTGTAAGTAGATTACAGGAAATTGACAGTAACAGGAACTTGTCTTTACATTCAGACAATATAATACCAGACTTATCAGAGGCAAATAATTCAACCCTTATCAATCCAAATGTATCACCAGAAGATCCTGCATCCAGAAATACTGATCTAAGAAATGATATTAACTAAATTCTCAGAAACTTGACCATATAAATTGAAATAGAGTACCACCATATTTTCCACAAGATTTGTTTTCATCACATTCTCGTCATACTTCCTATCCTAATATTCGAAATTCAAATGAGAATTTCTCAAATATTAATGAAAATATTAATGTTCCCAATTCAAATAATAGTAATCTGAACCATTCAGATCCTAATGAGCTAGTTAGCGTCAGAAATAACAACTCTATTTCTTTAATGGCCCTCGCCAATAGTAGCAAAATAGCTAGTGTAATAAATAGCTGGAACATACGATTTGATGGTGGTGTTCTTCCAACTTTCTTGTTGGATAGTTTTTGTATGTAATTACCGTATTGACAACCGATAATTTGTAAGGAGATTCTCAACTTTTATGTGATCACTTCCACATTTTATTGAGTGGACGAGCAAAAGAATGGTACTGGAGGTACCGAAGTTCGACCAGAAAAATTACTTGGGAATCACTTTCCAATTCACTTAGAAAAAGTTTTGCTGACCACTTGTCAGATAATGATATTAGGGAAATGATAAGAGACCGTAAACAGTTGGTTACAGAAAGTTTTGATGAATACTATTCTGCTATTTTGAAATTATGCGATAGAATGAGGTATCAGTTATCAGAAATGGATTTAGTAGAAACACTACGACGTAATTTACGACCACAGATTAGAAAAGAATTATTTTATATTGAGATACATACAGTCTCACAGCTTCAACATTTATTAATAAAAAGGGAAGTCTTAAACAGTGAATTAGAAAAATATGATAATAGGCCTCTACAATCGAAAAGAATAAGTGAAATAGAATACAAAAATGAAGATTAAAAGTATTTAGAAGATATTTCAGAGCTCAAAAACTCCAAAGAAATGATATGTTGGAACTGTAGGAAACAAGGTCATAGGTTCACTGAATGTTTGGAAAATAGAGCCATTTTCTGCTACGGTTGTGAGGCAGAGAATATTTTTAAGCCAAATTGTCTTCATTGCCAGAACAAGGGAAACTTGAAAGCGAGCGGTTTTCGCTTCAAAAAGTAGTGTCAATTGCTATCCAAACCGAAGATACCACTCCAAATGAATATGATAACGAAAGTTTGAGGAAACAAATTCTACCATATCATTAGAGGGTTTGTAGATATTATAATATTCGAAGAAAAATATTTTGTGAGCAATATGCTCTCTCCCCAATTAACATTAAACCACCAAAACGTAATACTATAAGAATTCGAAATTTTTGGAAAAATGTATTAAAAGATAGAAAATCTCTAAATTACTCCTTGAATGCAATTGAAAATATAAATAATGATGTTAGACCATACGTACAAATTAACATCCTAGATATGAATCTGATAGGCCTCATATATACAGGTGCCACCATATCTTGTATTGCTGGTTCTGCAGCAAAATCATTTTTACAAAGAAACAATTCTTATAAAAAGTTAAACGATTTTTTAACAACAGATGGTGGATCTCAATATAAAGTGTATGACTATATAGATGAAACAATTAAATTTCGTGGTGTAGAAAAAAAGTTTAAAAATCTATATTATTCCCGATTTAAAAAACGAATTGTATTTAGGAATAGAAATTTCTATGAGATAAATTTAATATACAATATTTAAAGTGTCTGTAAGATTCTTTCAATCAGTTATATTTTTTCATTTGCAGGTTTTTAGTGCTGACATTATATTAAAGTGTTTAATTTAAGTCATGCCATAGAGTCATCCCATATAAATCACCTAATACTGAATTGCACTTAAAAATTTACTAAAGAAATTTTCGTTAAAACATACTGGAGTTTTAGCTTAATTTTCCTTAAAAAAAATCTTAAACTGTTAAAATTGACACAATTTTCTGACATTTAAGTGCTTTTAAAATTCCCGAGAATCCCGGACGAAATTCCTGGGAAAGCGGAACATGAACATTTTCAAATTTTCTGGGAATCAGCGGATGGGAAATCCCATTTCGAAAGTAGAATTAAGTGTAGAAATACTTTACTATTTTATTTGTAATTTATTAATAATTACTCCAAAAAAGTCAATGCATTAAAAAATTACAATGCATTTGATTTACTTTTACCAAAGTAAAAATAATATTTTTATAAAAAAATTATGTAAACATCACTTTTTAAAATTTACATTTTGTAAGTAAAGAACACGAACCAATATTTGTTATATTTTTGATTTATACACGTTAGTTTTTTTTTTTTTTTTTTTTTTTTTGACAATAAAGTTTTATTACTTTTACAACACAAATTTGCGCTTTTCAAATTTAAAATTAAAATTATAATAGCAGTATTACCAATGTATTAAACTTTACTTTTTACCTATGGTGGTGTGGGGTATTATGCGTTTATGCTGATGTTTGTAACGCACAGAAAAAATCATTCAACAAAATCAGCATACAAATCTACTCAGAATCACTTTTTGAGTTGATCTCACGATGTCCGTCCGTCTGGCTGGACGGCTGGCTTTCTGTCCATGTAAAAATTGTGCGCAAGTACAGGTCGCAATTTTGAAATAATTCAATGAAATTTGGCATGTAGGATGAAGCCTATTGAAATTGGTTATTATCTGTCCATTATTTCACCTAGCCCCCATACAAATGTCCTCCCGGAATAGGGGCTTAATGCCTTAAATATAGCAATCTTTTAGTGAAATTCGGTATATGGAAGTTTTGTATAATTTTCAATCTTTGTGCCAAATTTCATGATGATCGGTCTATAATTGACCATAGCTCCCATATAAAACCCTCTTCTCAAAATCACTTTAACGTACATAAACCACATACACATGTTAGTATCGGGTTTATATTCGACACAAATAAGTTTTATATAAGTATAAATTATAGTGACAAATTTTATGAGGAACGCTCCATAATTTACCATAGCTCCCATATAAGCCCAATTTCGGGAATCACCTTAAAGTGCATAAATTCATATAAATGTTAGTATTTACGTAATATTCTGTATTCATATATTTTATTTCACACTTAGTAAAAGTATCGGTCCACAATTATCAACATGTCTAATATAAGACCCCTCCATGAATTTTGATGGGCATGGATATGGTCAGGCTTGATCGACTTATCTTTCTTACTTGTTTAAAGTTGCCATATTGTTGATTGATTTATAATTATTGAAACATTTTAATTTAGAATTTTTATTACGTAAAACCTCATACATGAATTTTTAAAAAATAAAAATTACTGTTTATTTCAAAAAGAATGCTCTGCTGCTACCTCTGCTTGAAGGTAAAAGTTTTCTTTTATAAATATATCTAAAACTACAATTACTTATATGTAAAGGTAGCATCAGTAATAAAATTATAAAAACTACGCTATTTTAAAAATTGTAGTTTTTGACCACAACTAAAAATACTGCTACCAAAAGTGAAAGTAGCAGTAGTTTAGGCAAATTAACGTCTACAAGTTTTAAATATTTTTTAAACTACAATTTTAGTTATTTTTTGCTTCTGCAATTACTTGAAGTTTAGTTTTTTAAATGCTGGTTTTCACTTAGAAAGTTTTCTTAATTATTTATTTGACACACAATAATGGAAACTCTTAGAATATTCTTATCTACATTTAACAATATGTTTTCTTCACCTAAAAGCATCAAACAAATTTATTTTAAGTAAAATTTCCTTTTTGTTAATTGAGTTGAAATTTTCATTGTAAAAGAAAAAATAATAAGTAACCAAATGTAAGTAAAAAGTTACAAAATTTTAATCTAAAACAAGTTTATTTCCAAAATTTTTCACAAAACAAAAAAATCATCTTATACAATTTAACAAGTTCTTAAGAAATTCTTCAAATTACTTAAAAAAAACAACTTATTGTTTCTTAAAATGTTAAAAGATAAAGTCATTTCATGTATGATTGTTGAGAACAATATAATAAAAAATCCTCTGAATTTTCATTCACTAAAATTAAAGCTTTTTTTCTTCTTCCAGGGGAAATTTCATTTGCATATGTTTTCTTGTTTAGTTTTTCATTTAGCGTATAAAATTTAATTAAATATTCATATGATAAACTCGTATATAATATTAACGGTTTACAACATTCATTATACATACAGACATATGCATGTATGTGTTCATATTTATAAAAGATGTATTATAAACATATTTTTTTTATTCCTTGTTGATTCGAAACAAACACGTACAAACATTAAATTTACGTAGGAGCTCAGAAATGCATAGAAAGTAGATGACATAAACAATGATTTTAGCGCAGGTACATAAGTTTATGCAGATGTTGTTATATACCCAAATATTGCTTTATATACTTTCAAACTAGCTTCAAAGAACAGAACTATATAAATGAAAACATATTCTTATGTGTTGTATATTAGGAGAGTCCTACGGAATCTTAAAATAAAAAATTAAAATTGTACAACTACATTCAATCCTTTAAAAAGTGTTTTATGCACATTAAATGTGCAGCAAAAAATTAAAAATATGCTATAAAAATTAAAAAATATGCTTTTAAGCAACGAACATTTTTTGTAATTTTTAAACAAAAATTATTTTTTTTTTTGTAAATAAAACAAAGTCCTTCATTTATACTTTAACAATATAAAATAAGATAAAACTAAAAGTTTTCTGTATACTTTGTTAAAAGGACTTATTTTTAATTCCAATTTATCATATGAAAACTTATTTGATCTTCTATTTGTTTACCCATCTAATTAGTTCATATGTAAATTTACATCATGGCTCTCATTAAGAAAAAAATAATAATAAATTGTTTTTAAAATATTAACTAATGCTGTTCGGGCAAGTTGAAAAGCTAATACGTTCTCTATGTATATCATATTTCAAAAATGGTTTTAATAAAGATAAATTAATCGGTTTCTAAAACTTCACGATTTGTTCCTACAATTCAACATCCTAAGAATTTTTTAACGAACTTTAGTAGTGTACATTAAAATTAATTTTAAGACTAAATACTTTATATATATAAAAAGACAATTCTTTTTCTATACATCCCAAATCAAATTTTAAAAACTGAGAGATAAGAAACAAAGCAGATAAAAAAAATATCATCAAAATGTCGAAATAGGCTCCAAAATGGGTGACTATGATCTGAAAATAACAAAATATATTATATATATGCTTCAAAAATCACCATGTCCAAAAATATGTCCTTAAGGGCGATATATGCAAAAATATGCAATTACAAATCGATGCCAAAATGCTTTATTTGTTCTGAAACTGATAAATATTTTGTCAGTGGCTTTATTCAACTTACAGAAAAAACATGCAATTGCATATTTGTGGTTTTCCTGATTACAACTTTAGAAAAGTTTAAATTAAATAGATTGGATCAAAGAACAAAAAGGATTTTAAAACTAATAAAGTTGTCTTCTTCCTTATAAGATATTATCTTCTTACTTATAGCATTGGTGCGTGTAAGTAATATATAATAACATTAATAATTTAATATTAAGTATACGCCCGAAATAATTAGAAATTAATTAACTCTCCTTCCGCACACTATGCCACGATCCCTGAGTTTTACACATAATTAGAATACTTAATTACGATTCTGTAATAAAAAATTCAAAATGGTGGATCCAATATGGCGGTCAAGACTTTTGTTTTTATTATTTGACGAAATTTTAAATAATCGCATTTGACATATTTGTGGTCCCTGAATACGAATTTCTTTTTTGATTTTCCCAATTCGGAAAGGCAGATCAAAGTGGGACACGACTCCAGAATTTTGGCCATAATTGGAATATTTAGTGTACATAAAACACATACATCAAATATATAGTTCTTGGGAGCGCTGATCACGATTTTGCAATAAAAAATAAGAATTCAAAAAGGTGAATCCCAAATGCGGCCAAAAAAATTATTTTAACACTTTTTTTTTTTTTTTGATAAAATAAAGGCAACAAAAAAACCATAGAGAATTTAAAATAAAATTTATTTTTTTATCCGAGCCGCACTGCGCATATTTCACACAAATTTGTATGGAAATTTCCGTACCGGTCTTGTTGTGTTTATACATTTAATATAAAAATTTATGAGCATAAAAGCTAAAGCCTCCAGATTACAAATAAATTTTTTCCCTCTACTTGAATTGGACTTTTTGCCAAAAAATCGAACTTGTAGCCCAGAGTGTTTCCTATTGCTCACTGTTCTTCTGATTACATACATATGTATATTAAAACCTTAATCTGCTTGACTGAACTGCTTAAGGAACAAAAATCATGTTTTTATCGTTATTTTTGCCAAGATTATCTATATTAAAAATTTTATCTCAAATGTGAATACGATCTAACTGTTTAAAAAATTGGATAGAAAAGATCATTGGAAAAATTTTGATTTTAATCTCTGTATTTTATTTTATTTGGATGCCAGAACATAGTGACATAGAGTTTAATAGTTTAACAAATGAACTCGCCAGAAAAGGTACTACTACACAGATCCTTCCGGATAAAAAGGTTACATCAATTGCTATGAACAAGCTGCATGTTAGTGAATTGATTCTTTGAAAGGCAAACGAGCGTTGAAGAATTTTGAAAAGTTTCTGACCAGAGCTCAATTCAAACTAATATAGAATCGTATCGTAACTCTCAGGAAATAAACTCTCTCTCTCTATTGGTGGGCATTCCTTCGGTCATGCTCTCAGACTTAGAGACATGTATAATGGTTTTTGTAAGAATTGCTACAATGTGTTTGTGTCTGTCACTCACTTTTTTTGAGAAAAGGAGACGTATCCTACGTGAAACTTCCTTGATGGTCTTGACGATTTGCGTAGTTTAGATATTAAATGAATCTGGGAATTTATTAAGAGTTTGAGATAGTTTGTAGAACACAAAAAAAGCAAATTCATATATTTGAAAATTTTTTTCATAAATATTATGATTCGAACAAGACTTTTTTTCCCAAACTTTTTTCATAAAAAATAAAATTTTGTTCGCAAATATTATTAAATTGTTCACAATAAAAGTTTTAGTAATTTTGCAAAAATTTTGTTAAATCTTTAGTTTAGTTTTATTAAATTTGATTGAAAATGGTAAATGAAAATAGTTATACATGAAAATAATAACAACAAACGCTTTAAAATGGCAAAATTCCAAGGAAAATCTGTAAGAAATAATGTTTAGAAATTTGCATAATTTCGCTCCCATTCTGCAGTACATCTTTTTGATAAAAAGCGCTTCTCTTCAGTTTCCATAATGTAGCTAAAAATTATTAAAAATCCAAAATTTTCCGAAGAAAATTTCAAACATTTTTTTACAAATTTAAAATATAAATGAAAATTTAAACAATTTATTTTAAGTTTTCTTGACTTTTGATGCATTTCAAAAAATGTAGATAAGCTTTAATATTTAAGACATTATTCTTAAATATTATGAAATAAAATCAATGAAAGTAAATTCTTATATTTGTGCACAAACTTTTTTCTGTATAGATTTGGGGTTTTTTAGCTCTGTACTTGCGGCAATACCAAGTGTCCAATTGTTTTCCAAAGTGAATTTGGACGTTGATCCAGGTCCCTTCCGTTATAAAAATTCTAATTTTAAATGAAAATGACTTCAAATGCAAAACTTATTAATATTTTCACCACTTCAAAGGTAATAAATTATTTTCAAAAAAGCTAAAATTAATCTATTTTTAGCAGAAAAAATGTATTATTTCTAAGAAGATCTCATTTCATAAATTTTAAGTTGTGACAGCATATCTCACACATACAACATGTATATTTTTATCATCTGTATTCAGAAATCGTAGTTGTTACTTTTATAATATCGATCTGCTTTCTTTAATTTTTAAAATCACCTTTTTTAAAGGCGCAAAAATTCCAAGCACTCTCCAATACACAGTGGGATAGAATGGAGCATTTTTTGAAAATAAATCGTAACATCAATTTGGCTGGTTGGATTTACATCATTGAGTGTACAATTTTATGTTTGGAAGGCTTAAAATAGGGTACAGCTGTTTTTTTTTTTATCCGATTTCAAAAACTTTTATATTTGTTCTAATTATATCTTATCGTTTTCCAGTTATTTTCATGTGAAATTTCATCTCAATTTTGCAAGATTTTTTTTTTTTTAATTTAAAAACTGCAAAAATTACTATTTTTTTCTTTTTAAGTGTCTACACTTTTTTCTATAAAATAAAATTTTTCTCAATAACATATAATAATTTAATACTTTTCTGAAAATCATAATAACCCAATAAAGCTAAGTGCATATCATACCAATTTTTTATTAATTTTTTATGTTTCGCAAACTGAGATGTGTTCTAAAAAGTTTGCCAACGCCTTTTTCCAGACTTACAACAAATGTGGACTGTAAAATTTTTAAAAATTAAATTTTTAGGATTTTCGCCAATTATTTTGGAAATTGTGGAATTTTTTTACAAAAATCCTATTTTTTACATTTAAAATGATAGTCAACAATTTCTGAAAATTTTGTTATAAAGATTTTCTAAAAAAACCAAATTTTCATCTAAATTTTACCTTGATTCCAAAAATCAGAAAAACTCCAATTTTTGGAAAAATTATAACTACAATAATTTTTTATATAATTAAGAATTACTTCAGCTATATAAGAGAATTTTGTTTTTTTTTTTTTTTTTTTTTTTTTCTTTAATTGGAGATTTATTGATTTTTGGAATTAAACTAAAATTTTAATTTTGTTAAAAATTTTGTTTTTGCAGGAACTCTACTACACCTATGTGAAATCGAACTCGCTGATTAGATGTTACAGATTTTTTTTCCAAAAATTTTCGATTCTCTCCCAATGTGCAATGCTACAGGAGATGGATACAAATGAAAGATACAATATTTTTAACGTTAAGAAAAATTTCTACAAATTCCAAGTGCCCATCAAAACTTGGGGGTGATTAGATCTTCGGACGAGAGATATAAATAATCACGAATGGCTTTGAGAGGTTGCAATGCCAATTCGACAATATGGTTACCAATATGACTACTGTTTAAATATAAAATTTTCAAAAGAGGCAATCAACTTAAGATATCACTCATTAAAATGACATGAAAATTATGCGAGCATTCAACTTTGGTATATATATATATACCTTATATGTAAATGGCATAGGTAAATTTTGAATATCTGTAACATTCTCTGTGGTTAGGTTACACAACACCGCAGATAATATTATAAAACCTAACTCAACCTCCATAGGCAATTCCAGTTTAAAATATCTCAAACCTATATTTATTCTGTGTTTGTTACCATTTTTTCATTACACGTGGTTCACAAAAATGTAATAATAAAAACAATAAAAACCTACAAATGGTGGAGTTAGGAAAAATAGAACAATTCTATTTCTAAAATATTTATAATAGACCTGGCGCTAAACTATACCTCTAAACCTACACCACCACAAAATTAACCATGCCTTACTACCCCATAGAGATATATCCAAAACAAATTTTTATGTGTCACATCAAGGACATTGGATAAAGCGCAGAATCCTAATATACCAGTCACTATGCATACATATAGAAAATACAAAAAAGGACTTTAACTTCATTATGTTTAAAATATTCTGGGAGAAAAAGGAGTAAAAACTATCAGTTGCTACGTCATTTCAATAGAAAAAAAATGTGTATGTATGAATAAAATATAATGGCCGGCATTTTGGCCCCAGAAAAAATATATAAAAAAGAAAAGAGAACAAAAACAAAAGAATAAAATAAAAACACAAAATCAGCGAAATATTTTTATTTACATGTTAAAAGATATTTTAACCAATATACACACGTAAATAAATAATTATATACGTATGTTTATTTGTATGTATAATGTTCAGAATCAAAATTAATCCTACAATCTATACATACACAAACACATACAAACATTCATTGTCAAAATAACAGGCAATCAGCAATTTTAGCAAAATACCAAACATATAAATATAAGTATTTATAAATAAATATACGCAACTTTTTTGACAGTGTATATATGTGAGTATGTTTTCGCGTGAGTGAGTGTTTAGGTATGAATGTGTGTAAATTTGAGATAAGATGTGTATAACAGTATACATTTCAAAATGTAGCCACAACAAAATTTAAAACGTCACACAGTAGCGTCGAAAATATAATTTTAATATTTCAATTGATAAAAATATTTTTACATCAAAATAGCAGGAGTCAATTTTTTGTATTTTTTTTTTTTTTTTTTTTATTATGTTCACGCACATTTGTTTTTGGCTTGATTTTTCAAAAATACAATGAGCTTAAACATCAGTTTTTCCTTTTGGCCTGTTTTTACCGTTTGCCAAAATTTTTTTACAATTTTAAACACAAACACTTTTTAATTCAAAAAATACGATTTTTAAACATATAAAGCTTATGAACAAATAGAAATTTCATTCATAATTTTTAATTTTTTATTTTTAAACTGTTTGGCAATTTTTACAAATTATTTTTCCGACAAATTTCTATGTACTAAAAATACTAAAAATTTTTCCTTGTATGTTTTAATATGTTCTTTATGTGTTAAATAATTAAACAATTCGAATCGAGATGTTTTTTTGGTTTTTAAATATATGAAAAAACAATTTATTTATGTTTTTTGAAAAAAGGACTCGTTTAAAAAAAAAAAACTCTATATGTAAACATAGCATAAATACACATGTCTTGAAATAACAAAATAAATGTTACAAATTGTTTGGTTTTATACAATTTCCTAGCCATTTTCCCCCTATAAATCCCACTGTTCATGTTTGGATACACAATATTTTGTTATTTTTTATGGCACAAGTTGTTTATTGTTGTTGCTTAGAACTTTTGCGTCAAGTATCTATACTGCCGCTTGCTGTATGCTACATTATTATAAACGAATTTAATTTAGACTACACGTGGAACCATTTTTTTTTTTATTTTATTAACATTAGTTTTTTTTCTTATGTTTCATTTTTTTCGTTTTTAGCCTCCATATTTTTTTTATGTTTTACGTTCACATTTTGTTTTGTTGCATTTATATACATAACTTGGACAAGCCTTTTTTGCACCTCTGTATACGTAGTATCCATTCACTTTTAAATATACAACAAAAATTTATATATTTTGCTTTTAATGTCTTTTAAGATTATAACTAAAACAGTTCACTTTGTTATTGTATGGGTAAATTTGAAGATAAGAAAAATGATTATCATAAAAAACCCAATTTGTATTCATTAGTCAAACAAGAACTTTTGATTTAATATTCTCACCTTATTTTTACAGGAGAAGAGAGTGAGTGATAAAGGAATCGCAGAGAACACGGTCATAAACCTTCGTCTGTAGAAAATAACATTTGTGACTATGTTATTTTCTGATGCCCCGATTATGTACGTCGATTTTTGTCATTTTCCGACTGAAATTCTGTTGAGTTTTTAATTTCATATTCTCTATGTCCCTTACGACTGTTTCGGTTTTTGTCTTTGATAATGTTATTTTATTTTAGTTATTTTATTTAAAATTGTATATTCTGCATACTGATAGTAGTCTATTGAAATGCCAAAATAATCACATGTGATTTTTTTATCGTTTGAATTGTGGAAAAGCAATAAAACGTGTATTTTTAATGATTTTTGTATTATGCCCGTATTTTCTATCTCGATTTCACATTGCGTCTGTAGACGGAAAGCAGTCACAAAACGGATTCTCTATGTCGATATAATTTTTTTCTTTTAAATTACTTGTTTTAAGTCTGTGATATACGTAGCTTTCAAAAATAATATATAATTTTATTTAGTATTTTAGCATGTTCGGCTTAAGTTCATTGAAAAATTGTAGAAGAATACAGTGTAAAAGTTTTTATTGGACACTCGGCAGAATGGAATGCATTCGTCTTACTTAATAGCAAATAAGGAAAATAAGTTACAGATTCCATTTCCCAAAAGTTGCAAGTTAAATAGATGATGTTTACACAGAATACCACGGTGGGACGCTGAAGAGTGCTGATGACGGTCGTGGCGGACTAGAAAATGCATTCCATTCTGCCGAGTGTCCAATAAAAACTTTTACACTGTATTCTTCCACAATTATTCAATGATCTTAAGGCGAACATGAAAAAATTCTAAAAAAATATATATGAAAAAGTTCAACAATAAACTATAAACTAATTAAAAAACTATAAATTGAAAAAATAAAAATATAAAAAATATAAATTGAAAATACTATATAGAAAGTATTTAGTTTTTACTTTTTTAGTTTTTACTTTTTTGAATATGAAAACTGATTACAAAAAATGGCAATTCAAAAAAAAAAACAAAATAATAAAATGTATATCTAATATTATTATTTATTCTTGGCGTAATAAATAAGGCCCTGCTTGTACGGATAATCGTTTTTGTAAAAAAAAACATCATAGAGGACATATCGAAAACAGATGGCGCATTTTTTTACACGCATTTTTTTTTTTTTTTTTTTTATCAGAAGGTTTTGTGGAAAAAATTTTTGTCTGGATGAAAAGAATCTCTACTTTAAATGCCAGTTTTATGAAATACAGTAGTGTAAGTTTTTGAAACCGCTACTCAATATACCTGAAAGGAAACCCCATTGCTTAAAATGCTAATACAAATGATATTTGATTTTATTACAAGATGCTTTTCATTTTATTTAAAAAAGTTTGCTCAACTGACCATTTCACCAATTTTGTATTCATTTCAAGATTATTTCATAAAACATGTTTAAAGAACTAACCATATTGAAATAGCAAGGAAAACGCTTTAAGAGTTTAACAAGCTTCGTTGGGTATGTGCCCAACTCATGATTTTATCTGAATTTTTAAATATTTTATTTAAGAACTGCATACATTCGACTTAGTGCAATTTAGATCATTCTTAAAAATTACTTTAATTCACATATATAATGGTTATGTTAAAATTATTTTAGCAAAATCTGAAACAAGAAGTTTTTAAATTTGGCTCTCATACAGTGTCACTCTGGAACTGAACATCTCTATATAATAGTTTTAATTAATTAATATATTCGTTATATATAACATATTTTTACATAAATCATAAATTTTTTTTACCATGACTAAAATGGTAGGAAAATAATCAGTGACTGATTTGACATTTCAATCCACTAATATCGATCTACAAAATAACAAATTTTGAGCCAAATGACGTAACAAATTCTTATTATCACAGACAAAAACCCAAATAGTCGCAAGAGAGATAGAGAATGTGAAAATAAAAACTCAATAGCATTTTAGTCGGAAAACGACAAAAATTTACATACATAATTGGGACATTAATATGCTAAATTATTCTTTAATAAAAAATAAATTCTTAACTATTGTAGAGATGTTCTTGGGACTATGTCATTTTGCCCTAGAAGGATACTGTGTAAGAGCCAAATTTCAAATAAGTGCTTTTATAATACTGTAAAAGTTACAAAAATAATTTATAGTTCGTCAGGCCAAATTCTTGTACATATGTATGAACCTAAGTAATTTTTGGGGAGGATCTTATATGGAAGCTGTGAACACTTATATGGAATTTATGCACTTTGATGTTCAAAAGCAGGTCTTATATGGAAAGCAGGTAAATTTTGGACTGATCGTAATAACATTTGATACTTTGCTCCCTACTTATGTATCTATGATATATGGGAAAACTTTATTAATACAACAAATGCAATTCTATGAAAAATCGTTCCGAGTTTGCATAAGAAATGTGCTTGCAAATACCAGTTGTAAGCAGTTTATGTGATGACACCAAAACTTCATTAGATGTCAAAGTGGTAAAGTTTCCTCGGAATAGCGATCGTAGAGTTAACCAGTCTTCAGTAGATTCCGCTAAAGACGTAGAACAAAGAAGTAGAATAAAATTTCATCTTATTATTTAATTGGCCAGAAGACACAGTAATTTGAATAATAATCCCACTCTTTATATATATTTTAAAAACAAAATTGCGAAACATATTGAATCATTCAAAAATTTTATTAGCATTATTTTTAATTTTATTTATTTTTGAATTGTCACTTTTATTGTAACCAGTATTAACATATTAATAAAAAGTAAAATTGCAGAAAAAAATCAATTAATTTTTTTTAAGTTTATAACATTTTTAATATTGGCAACATCTCATTTAGAAGCAACGTACATCATAGACCTAAACCACGTAACTCAGACGAAAAAATTATTTCGACTTAGGAAATACTATTTGTGACTGTTTTCCGTCTACAGACGGAACGTAAAATCAATATAAAGAATAGGGGCATGAGTCGATATAATTTCAAATATGACATTGCCGTCATTAAAAACAATATAAATTGGTAAAATGTTCAATATATATATATATATATATATATATATATAATTTTACACTTTTAGAATATGTCAATCATGATTAAAATAAAGATGACAATTCAAAAATAAACAAAATAAAATTGAAAACAATTCTATTGAAAAATTGTCTAACATTATTAAGAATTTTCGTACTTCTTCTATTTCCGATATAACCAGAGTACGAGCTCATTACCGGAGCCAATTTATATTCTTTATAGAAATCATCTGAAGGCTGGTTAACACTTCGATCATTAAAATGTGGAGATTCATTACGAGTATTGTAAAGATTGCGGAATACCACTTTGCTTTAAAGATTTGTTCTGACGAAAATTTGGATTAATAACCAAAACTGCTAGCCTTCAATATAATTTTCACACAGAAAAAATGAAAGTGAACTTCAATTAAGAAATTGCTTATATTAATATTTTTTTTTATTTTGCCCCAATCACCAAAATGATAATATTAATAAACCATAATAATTGATTTCGGCTTAAATTTCAATTAATTTTTTGAATCAAATTAATTACAATTATGATTGGATGTTTGCCTAAAATCAACTAAAAATTTTATTGATTCAATTCTACAACTAATTAAATCCCTCCTTCAATAAAAAAAGGATGGATTTAAATATAATTATTTATTGAATTATTACAAATATTTAAATACAATACAAATAAAATTAAACGAGAAAAATATTAAAACTCCAAATTCGATTGAGGGAAAGGAAACTTGGTCAGATATTTGTAACCCTTGACCTTGAGTATCTCATGAACCTCACATGTGGTTATAGATAACTTTTGAAAGGATTTATAAGACACCAAGACGTAACTATAAGTCAAGTTTCGTTTCCGTTCAATATATTTTGGTGTTATACATTTATTTAACTAGATTTTACAATAATCCTTGTATGTTAGTATGAATATATGTATGTATATATGTATGTTAGTATGTATGTATGTAATGTATGTATAATTTAAAACTCTATGTAATGTAAATCACTATAATGATTGTCAAATGTGTACATTTTAAAGTATGTAATTTTTATATTTAATTCCCAAAAAATTAACATAAAAGTGTTAATCTCTGTGCTACGTTCCAATAAAGATCATATTATCCTATGTGAGTGCCTTTGCGACCTAGGACGAGATAACAATATAAGAGATGTCTGAACAAATCGGCAAAAATAATCAATAGAAGCTGACCTTATATACACATATAAATAGTCTTGCATGAAACAGCTTTGAAACAAACTGGGATCTTGATATTGAATATTAAATATAGATTAAACCCAAACAGTTAAAAATGGTTGAAAATTGAATTAAAGTAATTTTATTTTTATATTTTTTATTGATACCTTTTTCTTTTTTCTCTATATTTTGTAAGAGCTGTCGAATATGTCAAAAAATTTTAAACCAATTATAAATTTAATTACATTAATTAATAATATAATTAAATTTCAATTATTTAATAATTTTATTAAAATTATTTAATCATTTTATTAAAAAATTATTTAAATAACTAGATCAATTTTTCTAGGTAAACCCGAACGCTTACTTATTTGTTGAAATGTAGGTTGGTGTAAAGGATTTCGAATTTGTTGTATGGATGTATTTTCATAAATGCATACGATAGTAACAAAATAATGTTGGACATAGGTAATTTTTATACAAATATGAAACACAATACAAAATTTTATTAAGATCGGTTCAAAAGCTGACCTAGTTCCAGTAAACCTACTTTATATAATCAATACACAACACACAGTGCCTTTTAGGATAGAAAAAAACAAGAACATCTCCTCAAAAGTTTAGAAATTATTTTTATTCAAAAATAACAGCGACATACATAATCGGGGCATTAATTAAGTTTGTAATGTCCTCAGGCGTATACTTGATATTCAATTTTTATTAACGCTATTATTTATTACTTATACGTACTGATGCAACAACAAGAGAAAAATCAATTAAAAAAAAATTATGAATTGAAAATAAATTTGAAATATTAATGTTATATTAAAAAGCACTTAAATTTATATTTTATGTAAAGAGATGGAGTAGTTAAATGTGACTAGTAAAGTTTAAAAAATTTTAATGATCACTTTACAAAATAGTTTTTGTAAGTTATAAGAAAAGGTATAAATTTATTGTTATACTAGTATATTAAAATATGTACGTTTTTCTCAATTCAATGTCACATTAATAGATTATGAGCTTTAATGTAAACTTTCTAACACCTCCTTCTTCTTCATTTCTTATAATCACTAAAATTTTTTAGATAAAAGATTATTATAGCACAAGATCAGAAAATTTTTGAAATATTAAATGAATCGGCAATTGTCTGACAAGAATTTTGAAAAAATATTCACCAAAAAGCGTGATTTTCCACGATAAAGTACAAAATACATTCGTTTGGTACATAAAAGTTAATAGAATTTTGTATCGATTACTACGTCTCAATTGTCCGTGAAATCTCAAAATTAATACAAAAATCATTGGAATATTTACTTAGTAAATCATTTTAAACTTCCCAGAAATAAAATTAATTCTTAGGAGACTTGTATATCAGATATAAGAAATTGGGTGAAAAGATCGAATATATATATTTTTAATGTTAGATTAGCAAATCTTTTAGAGTCACAAGTTATTCATAGCCGTTGAATTGAATAATCTAATAGTTCGGAGTTTTCAGATTAGAACCATATAATATTTAAATTTCAGTGCCTAGAATTATGCGAAGGCAAATGTAATCCTAGCAATGTAAATTAGACTTAAGTTATTTTGTTAAAAGTACACAAATAACTTCAACTGTATGTTTAAAACATTTCTAAAACTAAGGTGTTTCTTAAAATAGAATTTGAAATAAATGCCGTAAATTATTTTTAGACACACTGTTTTTTTAGATATTCACTAAACTTTTGGAGATCTCCAGAGAATTTTTGGGAATCTTCAGTAAATGGACTTGCTAACATTCTTCCTAAATATCAGTTTGTTAAAAATTTATTGGTATTAATATCTATTTTAAAAATGAGTAAATTTTAAAAAAAAAAATTAGTTTGAACTGCCTTTTACATAAACTACTAGTTGTATTCTATTCTCTTAACCTTAGAATACGACTAGAAGTTTATGTGAGAGGCACTTCGAACTAAATTTTCAAAAAGAATACTAATTTTTTTCAAAACATAAAAACAAAATATAAGTGACAATATGTATTTTGTTGTTACATGATTTAGGTTTTTGATAATTGAATCAGGTTTTCTCTCTCATATAAATATCTGCTAATTAATCTATGGTCTTAACATTACTATAATCAGTTTTTATTATTAATTATTAGTAATGACATATTTATATTATATTTTCTACATTATTGTCAAATGTACAAGAAAAATTAAAAATTTTTTGGTTTGTTTCTGTAACTGAATGAATTAGCTATTGTTTTTTTTTTTTTTTTTTTTTTTTTTGATTTTGTATTTTTTATAAATAAATTAAAATTAATTTTTTATACTGACAAGAACGTTGTGTTTTAACTTAAAAGGAAAAATACCGAATTCCGAGATTTGAAATTTGGAAATTCCTAATCCCGGGATTTATAAAATCCAGTGACGTTTGGCATTTCTAATGTTTACTAACCATATGCATGATGTATACTTAATATTAAATGTAAGAAAACACACCTATATTAAATTACTCATTCGCCTTGGGTGTCTTAAAAAAACATACGTAATGATATGCATGAATTATATTTCTAACTTATCTTCCTAATTGCCTAGATAAATATGTACTAGTATTATTTAAAATTAAACTTACTATGTTGTTAATATGTTTTAAATTTTGATAAAATTTTTTTTATAGTAATTAAGCCTAATAAAATTAATATTAAATATTTTCAATTCAATTTATTAATTTATTTATTCATAACATGTAAAACAAAAAGGCTAAATTAGTTACATAGTAGTTTATAATAGCACTACTAACTTATTATATTCAATAATAGCATTTAAATTACAAAACATAATTCAATCGCTTTAATCTTAAAACATCGATATGGCTAGTCTCAACAAAAACATGATAGCACAGAAAATATAATATTATTTAATTACAATTACCAGATATAAATATGATTACATATGTATAACATTTCCAATAATATTTCGCAAATATTTATGTGTTCCTACTATGTGCGATTTAAGTGGTTTGTGCAGGAATGCCCATAATAAAATACATTTACTAATACAATATCAACTCAATTACTTTTGACAATTGAGTGACGTACTTACGAAAGAAATTATTCCTAATAATCTTTTGAGACAATTATCAAGAAATATATTAAGAAAGTGCCATTATTTTAATTTTAAATTCCCCAATAGAACAAGCAAATTGTCTATCGGTATATTGCAAAAAAAAATTCCAAATCCTACAAAGTCTTATAACAAACGATCTTTGCATTATTAATAAATGATGATGAGAGTATAATAGGGTATGTGATCTGGAATATGTTAAAAAATCAAATCTAGATATTAAATAATTTGGTGAGCCATTTTAAAAAACTTTGTAAAACAACATCATTATTCTTACTTTCAAAAACTCTTCAAATGGATAACCTAAAAAGTCCATGACAACCTAAAAAGTCCCTGAATTGTCCATGGTTTAAATTTATATACATATCTTATAATTCTATTGAAATATTTCTTTAGTTGATTGAAATATTTCTTTAGTTGATTAGTTTTAGATTATCGTAGGTTGAGTTTAATAAAATTTATACTACACCATTTTTCAATTTTGAGCAGATTTCCATTAATATTTGACATTAATGATTTAGCATTACAGCTCTCTGATGAAAAAAACAACAGCGGATTATCAGCATATAAGTGGTCACATACATCGAATATATTATCGAAAATGTCATTAATGTATTGTACTGTGGACGGGAAAAAAACTTAAACAACAGCTGGTTGTTTACCAGCATATAAAGTGGCCAGAGTGACGGCTGCGCTAGTATGCTAGCTTGTGCCGGGCTGGAGCTCGCCGGATAGGGTGTTTCTTGCCGCCAAAGCTGAGTAAATATAGAAAAAAATATAGAATATATGTTGAGGCCCGAAGCAGTTCGAAAACAAACTCCTGTTATACACAAAAGAAAAATATTTATTTGACTGATGATTTGCCAAATGTTGCCCTCCCTATGAGATAATCATCTCACCTTGATATCCTATAAAAATTGTGAAATATCCCCAAAATCGACCTTCACCTTGCAATTTTAATTCAACTCCTTTTTACTCACCGCTCTTTCGAATTTTAGTCACTCATTCTAAATAAGAAAAACTTTTAAAGTTTTTCATTCCAACGTTACAAACATTTTTTTATTTTAATTTTTAGGTAAAATATTTAATACATATATATATCTATATATATATATATATATATATATATTAAATATATTATATATTTATGTATACATTCAGAAATTATTTTTGTTTTTATTTTAGTATTTTTTTTTTTTTTTTATTTTACTCTATTTTCCTTTTCTTATTTTATATGAACCTGTATTGTCATCCGGGTATCGCACTTAATGGTCGAAAACCTTTACCTAGCATCCCTGTCGTGAGTGTGCTATGGCGCTTCTCCAGCGTTGGATAAGTGGCTGATTATTGATGGTGGTAGGATTTTGATTTTCCGATGTTTTTTTTTTGTTTTTTGTTTTATTTTTTATTTTTGGTTTTTAATGCGTTTTAAGTAGTTTAAGATTTTTTTTAATACGTTTTAAGCAGCTTAAATTTTAACTAATTTTAAGGTTTAATTAGTTTTAAGTTTTAGGAAAATTTAAATTTAACTTTAATAAAATTTTAGCCACTTCCAATTATTGTTTGCTATTTTTTATTTTTTTTTTTTTTGGTCTCCGCAGCCACTTGACTCACCTTCATCACCAATCCAAAGGAAAAAGGAAGTTTCTCTTTTTAAAATCTACCTTGATACCTCGTATCAACCAATTTGTCTTAAATAGCCATTTTCCTACCTAAACTTTTCAGCAATTATTTTGTTTATATTTTTATTATCCTTTTTTATTTTGTCATTGTCTATAGTTTTTCTCTTTTCTACTCGTTCACGTTGCCAATTCTTCTCGCACAGGGTGCACACGACAGTATATAATAAAAAATAAAGATCCAAAAATCAATCCCTGAGGGACACCCCGAACTATTGTTTTCATTAAGGAAAATCTAGACCCATATTGAACATGTTTACTACGGTTAAATAAAAATGGCTTAACCAACGAACAGGCAGTTCGTGAAAATCAGAACAACGAAAATAATTTATTCAATTTATAATTTATTCGTGGCAGATTGACTCAAAGGCTCTACTTAAATCTAAGCTCACTAAAACCGATATATTTTTATTATCAACTTTTGATCAACCAAATTTGCCATTAGAGTAGTTGTATTGTGTAAATGTGTAATAAATGTTTTGACATTAAAGGAAAAATTATTTTTAAAAATTTCAGAGACAATCCATCTGGACCAATAGCTCCAGATTTATCCTCTGCATAGCATTCCATACATCTATTTCATCGACAGTCTGAAAAAAGAATCCATCGCGATTAATGCTACAAGTCTGATTTTAACAAAATAGCGATAGCCTATGGTCAGTTTCAAGCATTATAAAAAAATCATTAAATTCCTTAACCTCTATCTCCTTTACAAATCTCCTCTCATTTTCAATTATAGCTGATTGCCTGATATGCTCTCACATTTAAAAAATAACACCTTCTTTGCTTTCTTATTACAACTTTTGCTTTATTTCTATACATTCAGTATATTCGCCACTTCTTATCAATTCTATTTAGTTTTGTAATAATTTTTCTGTAACATTTATTATATTAATTACATGAAAAGTAAGCAAAAGTTTTTTTATTCTAGTTCTTATACTTTAATTACTATTTTATGGGCAATAATTAAAAAAGTTTTTGCAATAAAAAGTTACTATGAAGTTATTGCACGTCAAAACGGACAGCATTCGGAGTTGATATCTCCAATGTCAATGAAATTTACTACAAACATTTGCAATTAGAAGTGTTTCTCAAATCATAAAATTTTTAACTCATGTCCCTTTCTGGTCCATAAATATGACGGTTTAAAAAACGAATAACGCTAAAATGGCAAAATTCGAAGGAAAGTCTGTTAAAAAAAATAATTTCTAGAAATTTCTAGAAATTTGCATAATTTTGCTCGCATTCTGCAGCACATCATTTTGATAACAAGCGCTTCTGTTATGTTCCTAAAATGTAGCAAAAATCATTAAAAACTTAAAATTTTCCGAAAAAATGTCAACAATTTTTTTACAAATTGAAAATATACATAAATGAAAATTTAAACAATTTTTCAGTCTTCTTGAGTTTTGATTCATTTCAAAATATATAAAAAAAAGTTTTAATGCTTAAGAAATTATGCTTAAATATTATGAACTGAAATCAATGAAAATAAATCTTTATATTTATGTACGAACTTTTTTCTGTGTAGAGACAAAATTTGTTTTAAAAGGCAATTTTAATTTAATAGTTGTTTGTGAATACCGGGATTTATATTTTACATTCATACAATTTACTTTTTACAATACCAAGCTACATAACTCATAAACCAAAAGAGTGTAAAAATTAAATTTTGGCATGACTATAGAATAGAGTTAAATTATCAATATATAATTTTTTAGGAATTTTAAAATACAGCCTTTTGAGATATTTAGCTTTTATCTTTATATTATCGATTTTGAACCTTTGAACTTTCAATATAAATAAATTTTATACATATCATTTTAAATTTAATATCTTTTTCTAATAAATGAAATAAAAATTTGAATTCTACAATGTATAGTTTAGAAGTTATAGGCAATAAAGTATGTACAATTTTGGAGAAAAAAATCTAAAGCTTTTTCATTTTTAAAACATCATAATTTTGAACCGTGTCTTCAGTCTGAAAGAATGTGAATTTCTTTGAAATCGGTGATATCAAATCTGAAAATGTCCGTTTTGATATGGAATCATTCTATGACTTAATAGTTTAAAATTATGTTTAATGTAAAATTGGTAGTGAGGGAAGATTTAAACTTAAACTACTTATAACAAAACTTTTCAAAGTTAACTTGTTAATGTTAATGTTGGAAAAATTTACTTGTTAGTATTGGAAAAATTTACTATTTTTATTTTTAGAGATGTTGTAAACCAACAAAATGTTCCTTCTGTTTCTTAACATTAACATTTACAACAAATATATTTATATTTGTAATTATTATTTATTCTATGTTAACAAATATTATCATTAACACATACAATAATACATTAACATATTCTATTCTTTTTCCCTACGTAGTGTCTATACTAGACAAATTTTTATCAAGACAAACGAATTAGTTAATCAGCTGGTTATTAATTTTGGTTGTTACAGCTGTCAAACTGCATATATAAAAAACATTCATGATTTCGCTTTATTGCTGTTTCTGTGCAACTGTTGCCACCTTCCATAAATTAGGGTTAATTCTGACGTTTGTCTTGATAAAAAATTGTCTAATTTACCTAGTGTCTACATTAGACAAATTTATATCAAAACAAACGTCAAAATCAGTGCGAATATATACAAGGTAATCTTAGTTAAACAGTTGATTATTATTTTGTTTGTTACAATTGTCAAACTGCATATATAAAAAACAATAATGAATACGCCATATTGTTGTTTTTGTGCAACTATTGCCACCTTCCACAAATTCGCGTTAAGTTTGACGTTTGTCTTGATAAAAAAAATCTCTAATGTAGACACTATGATAGGCACTATATTATAAACAAACAAAAATGTTAAGTGACAGATGATAAAAAAAAAACAAAAAAAATCTATGCACACTAATGCTAGATTTGACGGTTTATCGTCATTTTTGGCGATTTTTGGTTCTAAAAATTAACAATTTGACGATTTTTGTCCCAAATTTGACGATTTTTTCTATAAAAAAAATCAGAACAATTTTAAGAATTTTTTTATATATTTTTCTTTAAAATTAAATTACTTGGTTCATAAATATCAAGAACTAAAATAAAAATCTTCTTAAATTTGTCAATTTAAATTGTTCATTTATAGAAGAAATATTAAGGGAATCAATATAATATTTATTATATTCGATTCAATTATTTACATTTTTATTATAAAATACGAAAAAAGACCTCAAAAGACGAAACATTTTTGCAATTTTTATAAAAGCTTTTAATTAGTTTACAGTTTTTCTGTTGAAATTTTTTTATAATTTTTTAGAATTTTTGTATTTCGGCTTAAGTTTATTGAATAATTATAGAAGAATACATTGTAAAAGTTTTATTGGATACTTGGTAGAATGGAATTGAAAAAAAAACTTTAAACCAATTAACTCAACACAAGACACGTTGCAAAAAGTGTTACTTGACTCCACTGTTAAGTATTTTTAAAAATAGAAAACAAACAGAAGGAACAAATCAAATAACAACAACATTGTTCATTGCTACTTAATAAGTGTAAACAACTTTATCGTAAACCATTCATCTTACTTAGCATATAGGGAAAATAAGTTACAGATTCCATTTCCTGAAAAGTTGATGTTTACAGAAAACACCTGAACGCTGAAGAGTGCTGATGACGGTCATGGCGGACTAGAAAATTCATTCCATTCTTTTACAATGCATTCTTCTACAATTATTCAATGTACTTAAGCCGAAAAACAAAAATTCTAAAAAACTTTTAATTTCATTATCAAGGCATTAGAAATCCTAAGTATCCTATAATTATAATACATTTTTTAGAATCGCACTAAGACTTACTCATTTTTTCTTTGAAAGTCATACAAAATTGCATATTCATAATTTTTATGCACATATCATCAGACTTAATATATAATACTTGACTTTCATAATAGGCCGACAATAATAATGTAATTTTTATTAATTTATTTTTAATTTAAAATTTTATCATAAATAAAATAAATTTTTCACCAAAAAAAAAAGGATAGAAAATATTAATTAACATATAAAAAATCTAAATTTTATGCGATTTCTTTACGATTTCAAATAGTCGATTTAATTATTTTGACGATTTTTTTTTTTTTTTTTTTTTTTTTCTCAAAATTTTACGATTTTGTGGCAACTATTTCTATGCATCATTTTATCTCGATCTTTTTACTTTTACCTTTCGTCAACTGCCAACTGAATAAAACCATTTAATAACCTTGATATCACCAACAAAAGTCACAATTATTTATTACCATATTTTTCTAATGGTTGAACAAATATACATATAGAAAATTAAAAAAAAAAAAACTATTTGTTCCTCTTTTGTAATCATACATCATGATTGTCATTAAAACAAACAGCTCGCCATAGAGAATAATTGTTGTGCTAATAATTCCCCATTGTAAAGGCTTACGGGACAATTAGAGGAAGTGTAATACTTTCTATATATACTATTTTGTTTTATTCATACTCGTATGACTGCAGTCATATGTTTTTCCATTAAATATTCTATTTCATTAATTTAAAAATATCAGCAACGCCAACAATTTACTTACACATTGACAATTGTTGTCAGCTAATTTACAATACATAGGCCAAGAGCATGGAGGCGTTGAAGGCAATTCGATACAAAAACAAATCGAAAGTAATAACAACAGAAAAAATAGGTGTTTGTTGGTGGTTCAATATTTTTCTAGTTGAGCTGTAAAGACTGTCAAATAACCACAACAAAGAGTATTATGATTGCAATAAAAAATAATAATAATTATTATAAAAAGAGCAACAACGATTGGTTAATAGAGCACATTGGGTATGAATGCGAAAAAAAGTAAATGTACATACAAAAGTTAACAAAGTGGAAGATATTTTTAGAAAATTATATCCATAGACAAAAACAGCTTGACTGACCTAATATTCAAATTATTTTTATACGTTGTGTAAATTAATTTTTGGTATGAAATCAGAGAATTTTTTATAGAATTGTAGACTTATTTTCAGGATAAGTAAAAGAAAAGAATTCATGCTTTTGTTATCCTCAAACAGTTTGTTATATATTTTTAACATTTTATTCTGCCCTGACTTATTGATTTTTATACGCTATTTTACTGTGCGGCGTCTAAAATGTAATTTGACCCAGAAAATACAACGTCAATTGTATAATATTAAAAAATAAAAAAAAAAATACTATTGAAATCAGATATTGTAAACATTTTACATTCTCAGACAATATTGACAATATTGCATAATTGGCAACAATTATGATAACGTTAATAATAATGATGTCTGGAGGTCTTACATTAAAGAATGCGGTAGTAAAATAAACAATTACTTACATGAAATAAATGAAAAACGAACTATAAAATGTGCAAAAAACAATTTAATACTATTAAATATTGAAATTTAGGAGGATGTTTTGAAAAATATTTGAAATAGGTCATAAATAACAAAAATGCATTTATGCAATAGGAAAAAATTGCGATGAAATTCAGGAAAATTTCATTTAGCAAATTTATTCTCAGTTCTTCTATATCGAAGGAAAAGTGGGTCACTGAAAATATTATTAAAACAGTATTTTTCCTACGAAATAAAAGATTTTTTTGAATATTTTTGAAATTTTTATTTTTTAAAGAACCTTGGTAATTATTTTATTATTCAGTACATCATAGTAGGGTGATCGACTCGATTTTTTAACCGGTTTCTTTTCTAGTTTAACTACTGACGGTTTTCTTAAAATATACATTTTTCGAATGCCATTTTTTAACATACAAAACCGGTTTTAAAAGTAAAATTTTATTTCAAAAAACATATGTACAAAATAATGATATTTGAATGGAAATTTAGAAAAAATATGTTAACTGATTAATATTCATAAATATATACAAAATTCACAACTTCGATATTGGTTTATTTGTTAAATTATTATATGAAGAAAAATAACATTTTTGAAAACGTACTACACTTTGTGAATAAAAGTGTTATTTTCATACAAATTAAAATATTATAATTTTCAAAAAAATGTCAACATTTTTTATTATTTTATTTTTTGCTTTTTTTAAATGAAAATGTTATTTTTTGAAAAATCAGACTTTTATATCTTACAAACCAATAAACTCAGAACCAATTTCTGAGTCGATTTAAAGATGTCCGTCTATCTGGCAGTCCGGCTGGTTGTCTGTCCATGTAAAACTTGTGCACAAAGTACAAGTCGTAATTTTGAAGATAATTTGTATAAATTTGGAACATATGACTATTTTGGTATAACGAGGCAGCCTATTGAAAGTGGCTATGATCAGTCCATTACTTCACTTAGCCCCGAATGCAAATTTTCCTCATTTATATAACTATTTAAATAAAATTTGGAACAAATAAGTTTTATATAAGATTCAATCAGAATACCAAATTTCATGAATCATAGGTCTCATATAAGACCCGAAAATCACTTTAACGCGTATTAGTGTTACATAAATGACAATATCAAGATAATATTTGACACAAATAAGTTTTACATAAGAAAAAATCATAGTACCAAGAATTCATAAGGATCGGCCCATAATTTTCCATACATACCATATAAGGCCACTTCCAAAAATCATAAAATCATTTTGAGGCTCAAACGCTATGGTGTAGGATATTTTGATTTTTGATAAAAATTTAATTTTTAATGAAAAATTTGGATTTTTGGTGAAAATTCAATTTTTGATGTAAAATTGGATCTTTGGTGTAAATTTGAGTTTTCGGTGAAAAATTGTGTAAAAAAATTTGAATGAAAAATTAAATTTTTGTAAGAAATCAAAAAATTTGTAAACAAAATAATTCAAACATGGGTTTCACAATGTTGTAATATTATTTTAAATTTCCATATAAATCTTTAAAAAATGTAATGAGGTATTTACAATTTGTTTTTCCATAGAAAACTACTGATAAATATTTACCATTATTGCACTACATTTCTAAATTATATTTCATCCTATGAAACCTCTGATGTTATTGCTCTTCGAGAGCATGCAAATAAAATATATTAAAAAAGATTTTTTAAGTGACGCATTTTTAAATCGATGAATACAAAATTAAATTTTTTATTTTAACAATATACAAATAGGTTTCATCCCAAAAACATAATTTTCAAATCTCTAGTTAAAATAAAATTAAAATAAAATAAAAATTTACTGAAATTATAATAAGTAATTATATTTCTTATTGTTTTTAATCCAATGATTAGAACATATATAAGAAAATCCAATAAAACAGATCAAAAGTGTAATATCTTATTAAAAGCAATAAAATATATGGAATTTGGAAATAACTCAGTAAACTTTATAGCGGTAATTCTAAAAATTCCTAGAACCAACATGTACCATTACATTAGCTTATGAAAAGAAAAAAATCAGGATGTAAAAATCGCGGAAATAGTGGATGCTATAAAAATACACACTTGATATGATGAAATTCATGCAAATGGTCTTTAGTGTCCGAAAATTAAAGCAATTAAAGCTTTGTCTGTTTTCAACACTTATTGAAATTTTGATATTCGTGTGGCCTCGTAAGTATAATAATCATTTAAACACTAAATTTCTTAAAATTTGTAATTTTTAATACTTTTCACTTTACCTCAATATTTATTTTCCTTTTTGCCCAAAAAATAGTTGATTTGAAAAAACGCCGAAAAACATAACAAAAGACAAATGAATGTTATTATTTTTGTGCAAATCGTTAGACAATAATCCATTGTATATAACAGATCCTTTGCAAGGTTTAAAAGATAATTGTTTGGTATTTTATTGAAGTTAAATTAAAGTATGTTGCACTTTACCTAAACTTCCCTATGTTATTTCAATAATAACTTAAATAATATACTTTTTAAATTGGGTAATAGTTTCGGGTTAAATTAAAATTAATTAATAATAAACAAATATTAAAGTAATAGTTATCTTGAATAAAATATGGATATCAATTAAATTATTTTTTTTTTCTCTTATTACACCTATAACACTCTTACAAACAATTTAAATATTTAAGGTTTTTTAATTCAATATTTGTATTAATAGCTTATTTCCTTTTTTTAAGGGAGTTTTATTTTAAAGAGGTCTACCTGCAAAGTCGGTTTCGAAAAAATTGAGACACGATTTTTCCATATTAATATAAAACTTAGTGCCATTTTTGATGAATATTTTCTATTCTTTATTAAAACTTGTTTTTTAAAATAATTATACATATGTATTTATTCAATTTTAACTTACAGTCATAGTCATATATATTACCACTTTTCAAAATTTTTTGAAAATTTTGAAAAGTAGTCAAATATTTGTGTTGTTATAAAATACTTTGAAATAATTGTTTTGTTTTTCTAAAGCTTGAAATATGTAGAGTAGATTGTGGTAATTACTGAAAATGTCGCGGTATTTGTTTCTGATATTAAAAGAAAAAATCGTATGTATATGTATGTTGCATTTCAAAAGTATTTACAATATATATATATATATATATATATATATATATATATATATATATATATATGACTGTATAGTCTTTTGATGAAAATATTTACTTCTGCAAGGAAAAACCGGTTAACTATTAAATTTAAGTTAAAATTTTCATAATTTAAAAAGTGTAATCAGAATAAAATTTTTCTATTTGGTTAAAATTTCTATCTGGAAATAGTATTTTTGACTTCATATGATTTCATTTATAAATTTGCTTTAATTTTGCGTGCTGAAAATTCTGAATATTGGGCCTATTGGTCCCATTTTATATACATACATATATACTTATGTACACACGAAATTAGATGTCCTTCCCAGACTTCTATTCAAATTCTAGTCGATTGATTTATTATATAATACCTCAACATACGTTTGTCCCTATACGTGAGAATATGGAGGAGAATTCGAGGAACTCGGCTAATTTGGCATTTATGCAAAACAAACTCACCCAGGAGTTGAAATGATCACAATGGAATAATAGGATACGAATCCAAAAAAAAAAAACAAATGTTCTTCAGCGACAGGAAAACTTGTCAGATTTGCGACGATGACGCGTCTTGCCAAATGGTAGAGGGTCTCAGTTTGGCGCTTGGGTATTGTGCAAATGAGACACTGAAGATTTTTTGAAATGTTCGATAAGACCTCATAAAATGTTCTTTGCGCTTGAACCTTCTTAGGACCTTATCGGCCGATGTATCTAAGAGTTTCCTTAATAAGAGAATAATTAGCTTCATTCCTGGACCTTCTGTGGTATTCTATCTATTTATCTATCTGTCTGTCTGACTGTTAATCTATCTTTCCATCTATCTATTTATCTATCTATCAATCTACTTATTTATTTTTAGAAAATAAATGACTTACCTTAAATTTAATTATATCTTTCACTTTTAAATTTCTTATACTATTAATGTCCCCCTTAATAAAGCTAATTTTAGCTTTACTTGTCTATAGATAGCAGCAAAGAAAACCTAAATTATTGATTTATTATAACTCGCACCAGATTGGTAAAATATTATTTAGCTGATTAACATTCCCAAAAAAATTTAGAAAATTTTGACTTCCATAGCATTCCATTTTATCATTCTTTTGCTAGAAGATTGATTTTGTTTCTCAAGAAAAAAAAAAAAGTTTATTTATGTTAGGTTATGTACATAAGTCTACAGAAATTAGTGTGTATATGAGCTTCAATTGACAAGTAAACTTTTAACATAATTTAAATTCGTTACTGTCGTCACGTACACACAAAATAAAACTTTCATTTTATTAACTCTTGCTACATACATGAGTCCACGTTCAAACATATAAACTCACTGTCATATTCATTGACAAACAAGTGATGGGAATGGAGAAACAAAAAATTAAGAACGAAACCAGATAAAGTCAGTTATTGTTTTCTTTTATATATAGAGATGTCAATATGACCTTTAATTGTCATTTGTACTAGAGACAAAATGTATAGGAAAGAGTAATTTAAAAACTGAATTATTATAAACAAGTTAACAAGCAAAAATTTTTAAATACCTAAATACTCGTATGTACAGATATTTATACATTTGAAGAGATATTTATCCATCTAAAGAAAGAAGTGATTGTTGTCATATAATATTTAACATGAGATTTTTAAGACTTCTTAACTATTTCTAAATCATATATTTTTAGTAGTTTTAATAACATACAGAAGTATGTTTGAAATGTAAGTTTCATATGTTAAACGAAAATAGCCAATTTTTCTAATAATATTTAGCTAAATAGATTGTATACATTATTTATTCTTTAGTTATTTTCTTTTAATATTATTTAATATTATAGAAATTATATAAATTCAAATGTTTATAAATAAGCATATATTTACACTAAATTCATATAACATCTTTATCATAATAATCCCTCAAACATTTGTGTATTTCTTAACGATTTTCTTAACTTAAAATTATAGTTAAAAAGAATCCTTTTAAATACTAATACTTTGTATACGAGAGTGCTTTAAAAGTTATTTTCATACAATTCTTACATAAGGGTAAAATTTATGCTATTTTTGAAGTTAAATTTTTAAATTTAATCTTTGCGAAATATTACCTGAGCTAAAATCAATATAAATCAAATTTTACCAGATATTAATGGGTTAAAAAAATTGAGGTTTTCAGCTTCAGAAAAATCATAAAGGACATAATAGGTAAAAACGCTCTTGAAAGTAAAATTTGCAAAAATATGCTGTTTCAATTTTATGATTTAAAATTAGAATTTTCCTTGAAATTTCTTAAAATATGCTATTAAATAAATAAACTATTCAAAAGTATCATATGAAACTTAAAATATGTAAAATAAGCTCTAATAAAATCTAGGTTTTAAGAATGACTTCAAATTGATGACGTCGCACACTGTCCTAGGTAAACAAAAATTGGTATATATAGCTTTCGTATTTAAGGAAGGAAAAAACGAAGTTTTGTGAAAATAAGTCTAAGGACACGCCCACCTCCCATACATTCTGAGTTATAAAAATCGTCTATTTTATAAATTTATAATTTGAATTGAACAAAATTGTATATATTTTATTGACTTTTCATTTAAAAAAGCAAAAATAAGTTTTATGGAAATCGGATCAAGGACACTCCGAACACCAACCCACCCTGAATTTTATAAGCCGTATATTTTCTAAAATTGAAATTCGAATTGTTATAATTTTATGATTCGTCATATAGGAAAGAAAATATTAAGTGTTGTAAAAATGGCATCAAGGACACGCCGAACTAGCACCCAATCTGAATTTTAAAAATCGTCTATTTTCTTAAATACAATTCAATGCTTTGTCATTTGGGAATGAACAAATTAAGTTTTATGAAAATCGGATCAAGGACACACCCAACTCCCAACCACCCTGAATTTTCAAAATCATCTTTTTTCTAACATTGCAAATCGAATTAAACAGAATTTGGTAAAATTTATTTTTGTTAACTAATTCTTAAAATATTATATTTTTTCCAAGGACACGCCCACAATTTATCGACATATCTTGAAATTTTTAAATTTGTGGAAGAAAGGAAAATGAATTATTTAATATGGTAAAATAGAGGTATTTACCATTATGATTTTATATTTAATATTAACGAAAGGATATAAAATAACCCATAAGTCCTTACCAAAACATGTCTTGATATATAATTAAGCTTTAGCAAATAATACTTTTACATTTTAAATATTTCGAAAGTTACAAATCATACGCGAATATTTTCTCCAATTTTGCTTTAATTTTAAAAGTATAAAATTTAATTTGTACACTTCTACAACTAGTAACATTCTTTGTAAACGATTTTCATCAAATTGTTTAACATTTTGTGTTACAGTATAAATTGTACTCTGTTTAAAAATATCAGGAATCTGCAGCGATGTTGACACTAAAAAATTTTGACTAATCAAAATTGTGTAGCTTAAATTTAATATATATTAAAATACATACTTGTAGCAATTATACACCAAAAAACTGTAGAGATATTTTTTTGGTATATTTATTGTATTCACAACTAAAGTTTTAGTTTCTTAAAAAAATTTCAACTTTACATTAGAACAGAATTTTTGCTAATGGTACTTCACAATTTTTAGACGGTCGTTACAAAAAAAATTAATTTTAAATATTAAAAGCCCACATGCAATTTTAGCAGTTTTCTTTGAATTTATCATGTTACCTGCAATCTTCAACTTTGAACAATAATAACTAAAAACTAATTGAGATTTTGAACTAATATTTTACATGTGATCTAATATAAAAAAATATTAAAATTCTGACATCGACTTTAATCATTCGCCACAAGTGGTAAAAATTAATTGAAATTACTGAAAAATAAAATATAAAAAATACCGTATTACATTGCTGAGCTATTCAGTATAAAAATGATATTTTCATGTTAGGGATTACGATTAATTAAGTTATTATATTAATTAAGTCAAAATATATTAAAATACACTTTTAGGAGTAACATATGCTAAAATAGACCGTTAAGCTTAAAATATTCTAAAAATATGCCCTAAAATATCCGGCATTTAAGAATCTGTCGTCAATCGCACACTAATAATGAAAATTATTTAAAGGAAAATATGAAAAAATACTCCGTTAAGTCTAAGATTTTAAAATACAAAATCCCACAATATTTGACATTTAAGACTGTATACAAATGGGCGAATGTACTGAAAATTATTTAAAATAATGAATTAAGTATTATGTTATGTTCTTAAGAGTAAAATTTTAAAAAATTAAAGCTTAAATATACTTTAAAAAATCCAAATCACATTGACGGTTTCAAAAGGTATTAAAAAGCACATTTCAAATACTTTCTTCTCTTCTTTTAAAAGTAGAGGTATAAAGTTACTCAGTTTTTAACTGTCTAAAACTCTCATAATATAAACCAATAATTAAAAATTTAAATCTTTAAAATATTAAAATAATTTTTGAAACTTTCTACTTTATTAATTAAAAATATATCCGCAGTTATCTGAATAGCATTAGACATAAAAGCGGTCGAAATCACGACCACTGTGCGTCTGGGTGCTTTTCTTCCATTTAATACAAATTTTGGAAGCTTTAAATTGAAGAGTATTTTATTGTGTAAAAATTACCAATACTTTATTGAGTAAATTGACATTTTTACTTTTATTTTGCTTTAAATATTTGCAATACTGTGAGCGGCCAAAAATAGCATATGTTGCAGCAATTGTATCGAAGGAATGTGGCGCCTATTTACTCAGCGTGTACTTTTATAATTTTATCGAAAATAACTATTAATTTTAAAAACTAAAGTATTTTTACAAAAAATTTAATGTATATATTAATTAATGAATGAATGCTAATTGCCTATGTTTATCTAGTTTTATTAAAATTTGTTGCAAAATATAATATAATTAAACTATAGTTTCGTGCACTGCAACTTTTTTGATTCGATCAGATTCGGTTCAATTCTGGTTTCGTTTATTAACTTGGTTTATTGTTGTTGTAAAATATTCAAAACTTTCTGCCTGTTCTTGCCCATTTATTTATTAATGTACTTTCTATATATAGTAAATGTTCCCAAATGTGCCCTAGTTTTATTAAAGTAGAAGTCGCTTTTTTTACAGATATCTTTATGAAATTTGCCAGGAATAATTACTTTGATAAGTTAACGAAGCATACTGAAATTGGTTCTGATTGGCTTATCATTTCACCTAGCCCCCATATAAATTTCTTCCCGAAATATAGGTTTAACGTTCATAAATGCTTGTAATATACAAATATTTGAATGAAATTCCATAAATATGTGTGCCAAATTTAATGAAGATTTGTCCATAATTGATCATAGTTCTCATATGAACCCCTCAGCCGAAAATCACTTTAACGTGTATAAATCCCTTATAAACGTTAGTATTATGATTATATTTCACACAAACAACTTTTATATAAGTAGAAACCAAAGTGATAAATTTTATGAATATCGATTCATAATTAGCTATAGCTCCCACATAAGACACACTTTCGAAAATCACTCTAAAGTGCATATAGTATCAATATTATATTAAGACTCAAATATATTAAACGGGGCGTGGAATATGGACGGGTATCCAAAGGGTCTTTTATATCTTACTATTTATCCAATAATGTGTACTACATACGGCCCAAATGCTATATTTATAGGTTCTAAAGTTACAAGGTAACATTGTCACAAATATAGCAACATAATTGTATCAAAGTGGGAATAAGGGGGCTTAGTTCTCAGTAAAGAAACCGTTTTAATCACAAAGCATATTTTGCGTTATACGTGAGTCGTATTTGATGTAATTCGCTTCATCAGTAGCGTAAATAATAACTGTTTTTAAAAAATGAGCATAAAATGTGGGGGTGGCATTATATTAAGATCTAGCAAAGCACAAGTTGTGAACAAATTAGTTATTTAATCAATTCAGTACAAAAATTAACACTAGACTTTGTTTTATCCAGTTACGAATTTAATGCCGCTAGAATGGGTATTTCAACCACTGTGGGCCGTAATGAAAACTAATTCACATTTTATTGTACACGAAGTGACGTTGTAGGCAAAGATTTGCTTACTCCCTTCATGACATTTTAGAAGCCTGAAATAAATAATTTTGAATAATGCTGGCTATCCATGTTCTTGAAAAAATAAGTAATTCAGGAAAGCCTCTATATTGCATCTAATTCCTATTTTCAAATCCCACTAATGGCAGATATTTTTTCTTAAGTGAAGCAGTTCAAAATAAGATAGAAAGAATTACTGCCGAAAATAATAATGGTAATAGAAATGTTAATCTTTTTAAAGTATTAAAATAAGAATATAAAATTTTAACCAAAATAGGTAATCAGATTCAAAGCAGGTTTTTATAAAAAAAAAACAACTTATTAGTTTTACCCAATTCTTTTGATGCTACAAAATAAACAGCAACAATCTAATATTTCTAATATTAAGTAAATATGCATGAAAGTATATGGTTATATTTATAATTTTCCAACAACACTCTTATAATAATTATACATTAGAAAATAGTCTAGGATATTTTCAGATCACACATAAACACTTCCACCCATCCTATTGAAACACACATACACACGCAACATATAACAACCTCCTAGTAGCAATGTCAAGGAAAGAGTTATTAATACATATTAACATTTTGGATGTAAGAAATAAATAAATGAATGAATGAATGAGTATAGATATGAGCTTTTAGTATAAATACATACATATTAAAAGGACATGATATTTATCTATGTATATTACTGTGTTATAGAGTTGTTTTACTCTCATATATATGCATGTTTTTCCATATAAAACTACATCATATACATTTATCATTCTTATCTAGTATATAGTAGTTTATTTACAGTGAGTGGCTGTTAAAAAAGAAAACCTAAACAATTTTCAAAATAAATTTAAAAAAACTTTATAGTTTTTTAGGTGTTAGAATTATTTTGTCACTCACTGTATAAACTTATATTAAATATTTACTCTTAATACCAGTCCGTTTGTAGGATTATGCTTATGTATAGCTTGTACTTATTAATAAGTATGAATGTTTTATTATTATTTAACTAAAGAAGGTTTTTATTAAAATTAATACCATATATTCACACACATACTTAAACTACCAGGGTACAAGAGATTCTTTAAGTATTATAAGTTTCCCTTAAATACCAACATACATTATAAATAAGTTAAGGGACATATTGTCTGTTATTCCAAGAATTGAAAATATTTTGGTGTAATGAACATGAAAATTAAATTAAATTAAATTAAATTAGCATGTAATGTATTGTATTAATAGATTGTAAAATGATGAGGGTACAATTTTGTATTTTGTTATGTGATTTCTAAAAGTAAATGTAATAATTTTTTGTTAAATCTCAGTAAAATTTATCGGGTAAAGAAGCCATTATAATGCAGAACAACAATTGAAGGAAAAAACTAAATTCTTTGGAAATCTAATCGATAACATTCTGCTACAGTGAGCAATTACTCGAGAGATTATAGGCTTTTTTGAGACATCATAAATCAGTTTTAAAAATGTTGCATACACCTTCAAAAATATGCGTTATGCTCAAAAATTTGTTCTTGGCTTTCTGTATAAATGTATCTCTAGTTCTATTATTATTTTCTTCATTTTTTCTTGGGAAGCAGATGAATTAGGCTTTTCATTCATAATTATGTTTTGATCAAATATTAAAATCAAATTTTTAAACAACATTTAGAATATAAAAAAAATTAAACATTTTTCGAGTTTAACTGCAATTTATTATAAATTTTTCTATAAATAATTTCTATATAACAATGTGTTTTAGTATTTTTTCAATTTCAATAAAAACTGTCATTTTATACGGTTGAGTTTATGTAAAAAAAGTATGCACCAAATAAGTTTTTTGATAAACTTTAGAATGCACAGCGGGACAGAATCGAAAATTCTTGGAAATAAATCCGTATCTTCTAATCGGCTGGATGGATCTATATAAAATTTGACAGGTTTATAAGGAGGGCCCCTAATAAAAAGCGGACCCAACAGTTTTTTCGGTGTAAATTGAACCTCTTTTAGACAGTAAAGTTCATTCGTGTCTACACACCATACATGATCCTATAGTAAGCGGGAAGAAGTCGAAAAGTAGATAACAAAAAATTGTTCCTAACTCATTGTAAGCAATAAAATGATTGTGTGTGTACAAAAGTGCCACTTTGTAGCCGTGGAGATGGCAATAGATTTCCTCCTAGGACATGTCCACGTAGTTAATAAAGTAACTAGTGGTGCCGTAATGTCAGTTAAATAACTAGATCGGGACAGCCACCTGAAACTACTAGGGAGCTATTGGGGCTCAAAATAGGGTACCTCCGGCATAGAATAATTTTAACCGCTTGCCATATGTTTGCTTTTAAATATTTTTACATATTCTCAAAGTTATCAATAGAGCCTATGCTTGCTTGTGCTACTTATCTCTTATAGCTTCCAAGTTTTTTTAAATATATAACCCAATATTTTCGTCCGATTTTGTAAATTTTTTTCAGTTAGTTAAAGCACAAGATTATCTATCAAATAAAGGAAATGTGAAGCTTTTCTGAGTCAAAAATATAAGATTTTGAATTTAAAAATTACAAGTATTCAGATTTCTTTTTCCAAAAAAGTGTTTACATTCTCTTTTTCTAAAATAAAACATTCTTTACGAACATATAATATTTTTACACTTTTCTGAAAGGTATCTTCACGGAAACGAATTTAAAATTAAAAACTAGTCCAATTCGACCTATTCTGCATCGAAATGTTGACTTTAGCCTATACGTTCTAAAATCTCAAAGCCTGAGTCTACAAACAGAATGCAGTTTCTGAACCTCCAATGAATTTTAAAAAGTTTACAATCGTGATTCATGATACATACAACATATGTGGATTTTATGGGCAAAAGTCCGCTTTTTTATGTATTGTGAGATACCTTTTACAAAAATCTTTATCATTTTAAATGACAAGGTCTACAATCTCCTAAAAATTTTGTTAAAATATCTTAACCAAAAAATATTTTATTACAGATAAAATATTTATAGTATATCCAAAAATCAATTTTTTACAAAAATTTTACTTTAATTAAAAAATGCTAGACATTGGGTATAACTCTCAATTAAATAAAATCTTCTTTATTATTCGTTCTTGAAGATTCGTCTTTTGAAATATGTGAAGAAATAATTATTATTAAATAAATTTTAAGAAAAAAGTGAAAAAGATCAGATCACTTCTTTTAAAAAAACCAATTCTTCGTACTCAATTTAAAGTCTTGAATATGATAATTTTTCACGGCTAGTCGAATTAAGATAATTCAAAAAAAATGTCAGCATATTATATCGGAATGTATTGGAAATCTTAGGATATTTTTAAAAAATGTTCACTCCTATATTATGGAAATTATTTAAGAAAAACTAAAAAAAAAGTCAAGGCAAAACATCGAAATTTTCAAATTCAAGCTAAAATATCTTTTTAATAAGAGGTACCATAAATAACTTTTTTTCTTCAACTAATCAAGTTATTTAAAAAGATTTTTAAATCTTTGAAATAAGACCTGATTTATAGAAGTTACGATTTTGTTAAACTTTTTTCAAACTCTGTACCTTATCTCGTATTGTTGCAGGGAGGCTACAAGATGATTTTTTGAAAGCTTAGGTCCTCCTTCCATACATTTCAATTCGATCCATGCAGTAGTTTAGGAGATACAGATTTATTCCCAAGATTTTTTTTGATCGACACCACTATGCCATATTAGGTCCTTTTACGCGTAAAAATAGAAAGTATTATTTTATAGCAGAATGTAATTAATACTCGTATCTCATTATTTTGAACAAGGTATTAACCCTTTTGCTTCTTCTAACAGTGAAGGCAAAAAACTAAAACTTATTTATAATTAAGTAGAACTGCTACTTTTGTGCAATTTTTTTCCAAAATATGGGACTCAATTAGTAAAAGAATAAAATTAATTTAACAATAAAAAGTTACGTAGTAAAATTCTTACATTAAAAATTATTATTATGGTTATCTTTAGTCTCGAAGGAGATATAAGCTTAAAATATGTAATGTATATGTATTTTGATAGTTTTATTGTTTAAATAAGAAAATTTTTTTTTAGAACTGAGTTATATATCTCAAGTACAAAAACAATCTTAATTTTGAAAATTGAAAATAATCTTGACAAGATAACAAAATATTTATTTAACCCTTTAATATACACATTTATACACGTATAACACCTAAAACAATTGTTTGCATGAGGTTTTTCTCAAGGATTTTGAAGGTTATACACTCAATGTCATTGTGTGTGTCCATTAACTTTAATTGTAAAAAGCCTTAAAGGTATTTTTCTTTAAAGCCAACTTTAACACACATGCACTCTAAAAAATCCACCCTTATACCCCTAGAAACAAAAAGCAAACCAAAGTTTACTTTTGTTACCATAAACCCCTACTAATGAACTTAAAATAAAAAGGGCTCGTCTGTTTTACTTAGAAATAAAACAAAAACAGCGGCAACAACAATTGGAAATCAAACGAAACAACAGCTGTTTTGTTTATTTTTATACGAAGCCAACATAAAGCTGTAAAAGTCGTCTATTAAAGTTTATCATGGGCTATAGTACCCTACATATACATAAAACCGCAAATTCAACAAATGTTTGTTTGTATATTTTTTACATACAACATGTTAAATATTTATCATACTATACTCGTACACTACTTACTACGAGTTGTCGTCAAACATACAAAACGTAAACTTACATATCGATAAAAAAAAATACAATTTATGTTATAAATCTCTTTTACATACGAATAGTAAGTACAACCCTCGCAATATTTTCGTTCATTTATTCAAACAATAATACTCTTTTATTTCCGGAGAGCAACATAATCTCCCAATAATTATTTATTAAATTTACCGCTAAATATCTCTCTTTTTCAATAGACTCTTTGCTCATGCTCCTTTTGAAGGAAAAAGAGATTTTGTAAAATAAAGGTTTCTAAGAATTTTTACAAATACTTATATGCATATATATTTTTTAAAGTTAAAAACAACATATAAGAGATAATCATTTTAGTAGAAAAGTACTAAAGAGCTAAAGGTACTTAAATAGTATTTGGTAAGAGATAAAGGAAATATATTTTATATGTTTTGAGAACTTAAAACAAGAATTTTTTAGTGAAATATTTTATAAATTTTTTGAGGAAAAATTACCTTAAATTCCTTATTAAATAGGACGATAATTGCCTAAAAGATCACAGAAACCCATACAGATATAAAATTTCTTAAATTTTATTTCTTATTAAAGTTTTTAATAAATAAATATATATATATATATATATAATGAATAGTTTTAAATTTACTTTTTAAAAGTTCTTTTAAAGAAGATAAATATAGTACTAATGAAAAAAAATTTCTAACTGTAGCATAACAAGTACAATTTGTGATTTTCATGGAAACAATTTCCCCTTGGTACCATAAATACCAAAGCGGCTTTATTTGCTATTTATTTAAGTATAACATGTTTTTACCATGCTGTGTCTGTAAGTTCCATTTTTATCGAAATTTTTTCCAAATTGTATTTTCTTATATTGATGATGGTGTATGTTTGCATTTATCTATAGGTCTATGTATTTAGTTTTAAATCTTCACGTGTTCAGTTTACAAGTTTTTTTACTTACAAATGATTTTTGTTAAATTTCTGCGAAATGTCTAAATTATGATGAAATATTTCGTCATACATTGCTGATATTTAATATTTTTCTTTCACTCTAAAATTTGGCGGTTTTGGTTTTCGTTTACACAATATTTTGTGTGTATAAATGTTGTATATCTGTAGTTGCACAGTGTGGTACGGAATGTATGAATTAAAACAAACAAAGAATTAAGTCGGAAAATGTTACAATAGATGAAAGTATGGTAAAGAAAATTACCCAGAATTCGACTCCATGATATTAGAAATTGTATGTCTTCATTTGTACGTATAATGTGTAAATATAAAGCGATTTGGAAATAATCACTGAATTCAATGGATTGTACTCGATTTGAAGTATTACGAATGTCTATCGAAAAGTCAGGAATTAAATTGGATCCAAAAATATGATCCAAAAAAATCTGTCTGGTAAAATATATATATATATATAAATATACGTTTTTTAACTATGATTCCCGATATATTAACTTTGAATGTTTTTAAGTTCAAATAAATAAATAAATATATAAATATATATATATATATATATATATATATATATATATATATATATATATATATATATATAGAATTTCACTAATTACAAAAAAAGTATATCGGTTGCAAAATATGAAAAACATTTTCTCTTTAGTATAAAATATGCAAAAATATTAGCGATGTACTCTAAAAATTCTTTTATGAAAATATAACAAAATATGCTGCTAAGCCCAAAATATGATGATGTAACAAATCCATGCCATAATTATACATTATACAGCGTTACTATTTATGTTCCTGAATGATGTTTAAACGTATAACTTAGATCATAAACTACAAGGGTCCAGGCATTACTCTTCAAATATCTAAATTAGAATTAAATCATGGCTATTACTTACTGAAGTGCTAGAATTTAATGTTCAATCTTATCCCTTTAAATACTCGTATACTAAGTTCAATCTTGGATTTTGATTTATCGTTTAAAGTGATCCTTTAAATGCCCCAATTTAAGGATCAGTCGTCTATCTTTATTTATGATATTAATTGCACTGGTTATCAAAAATAGTTTCGGAGTTATTCACAAATTAATGCAAGAAAATTTCTTTCTAATGCATAATTGAAGAATTTTTCCTTAAAAGTTCTTTTACAACATTAAAACGATTAAGTTTTTTTACTTAATTATGACGTTAGTAATGCTACAAATAAAATAAGTCATATATAATAAAAATTAACGAATTGGTCTTATCTTTTCCAATCGATATTTGCGGCCCATTACTGAATAGGATAGTTAGAACTTTTCGAAACTTTAATTTGTACATCATGATGCAAGATTGTAATGGATTTTTGGATTTTTTTTTACAGTTCATGTACAAATTAACACTGACTTTATTCAAAGTAATTTCAATATTCAAAGTAATTTGCCTTGATTTGAAAAGAACTTAATAATTTTGTTTTCTTTAAATTAAAACCACACATTTCTAAAGACTTTCGTTGAATTAGTAATTTCACTATACATTTTGTATTACCACCGTATCTATATATATACGCGACTAGATATTTTAATATATTGTTATCCTAGGATAAATTAAATAAGACGCAAACTAAAAACTAGTCTATATTTTACTTAAATTAAGTATAGTAAAGTAATCAATTAACTTCCTCTGTTAACTTATTAAACACACCATTCACGCCACTGTGCAAAAAATATATGCATAAATGCACAATTAATTTATATGGAATAACATACTTTAAACAAAATATTTTTAGATTTTTTTAGGAAATTTTGCCAAATTTTTCGGTATTGTGATCTTATCTAATGAGTTTAAATTGTGTTGATGTTAATCGCAGTGAACTAATTTAAGGTAAAAGAAAGGAGAACCATACACCCACACTTTCATACATGTCTATTTAAATATGGACGAAAACTATTGAACAGAATAACGGTAGATGACGAACTTATAAATTTGTTGTACGGTTATATTAATACAAGTGCATGTACATACATATGTATGTACATACAAATTTATTTATGTGTAATTTAATATGTATTGAATTATTAATAACAAAAAGTCTGAAAAAGAATTGTTTATATTAATCATTAATAAACACTTGACTGAATTCACAATATTATGTATAATATATTTGTTGTGTTAATTTTTTATTTCTTTATTCATTATTTTATTTGTTTATTTATTACTTATGACGAAAAATCGATGAAGTTTTTTTTCTTATTTGTTAATTAAAAAAGCTACTAAAAAATTGTTTAAGAACTTTAGCATGAAATCAAAAAAAATGTATCTGTTAATCCGCACCCATATTTCAACAGTTATGTTTTTTTCTTAAAGCACTTTGTTTATTTAGAAAATATTAAGGGTTTCATAACAAATTTAAATTATATTTTGGTTTTAAAATTTTATTAATTTATTAATTTATAATTATTATTATTATTTTTTAATAATTTATTTAAAATTTTGTGTTAAATTTCCAACTTTTTTTTCTTTTTCACTTACCATTACTAAAAATATTTGTTGTGTTTGGAAGGACATGCTGATACATGACTTGCTACAGTACAGCAATCTACTCACTATCATGTCACTTTAACCACTACAAGAGAATGAAACTTAGAGAGCCTATCTCTGCTTATTTATAACAAAAAATTTGATTTCTAAAATGATTTCCCAAGCAAAAAAATTTCTACGATAAAATTCGTTAATGTTATGAATTCGTTTTTACTCTCTGAAAAATGTTTTCTTCTTAGTGGGGAGAAGGTGTAGAGGGTTGCAAGTTTTTCTCAACACTGGTTTTCCTGTTAAATTTCCCTGTATTTTTTAAACCACGAGTATTTTCATTCTACAGAAATTTTACACTTGAATTAACCGGTAATGAAGCTTTTTTTGCTTTTCGTTTTGTGTTAAGCATACAAATAATTGTGATAATTTTTGCTATTATCTTCTTTTTCATAACGTCTCACCCCGTTATTCAGTGTCATAGGTTTATGAATTTTGTTTATTCCCGGTATTTTCTTTTGTTGAGTTTATAATTGTTTTTTAAATAATTATTTAGCGTTGCAGTTGATGCGTTGCAAGTTTTTTGCAAACTGAGAAAAAAGTTATTATATGTCAATAACTTTTAACAGATTATTACAATTTATTTTTAAAAAAGTAGTAAATATTTGGTATACCCTATCATCAATATTAGCGGTAATTTAAGTTTTAATTCTAGAAGTTTTTAAGATGAATGTGTTTTCACTTAAATATATGGGGTAGAGCAACAGTTCTCAAATGGGGGTCCGCGACCCGTAAGAGGTCCGAACAAACATTTTGGGGGGCCGCGAAGACCATTTACTTAACCCTCAAACGGTAGGAGCCAAAATGTAAAAATTAAATTTACAGATTAAAAATATAATTAATGTGAAATTTTTGGAGAATTTATGTTCTAGTCAACTAATTAGCCAAATGGTTAGAAACGAAAAGAAGTTGAAAAAGAAATTATTTAAAAAATAAAACAAAAAAAGGATGTCCTAATGTAGCCTTCACCGTTAAAAAGTTAAATTCTAAATTAAACATTTTTATTTAAGTGTCAATAATTCAGTAAAAATTTCATCGAATTGAGCAATACATATATTCACATGTCCAAAGTAAACATAATAACAATTTTATTCGTGTGAGTGATTTATATTATATATTATATATATATATAGGGAGAGAGAGTATTATGTATGTATGTATATATATATATATATATATATATATATATATATATATATATATATATATATATATATACATATAATTGAAGCCTTTGGTCTCGGTTTGAACAAAACTTGCTTGATCTCAAAGATTAAAATCATATTGCAAACCTTTGATTTGGTGTTTACCTAGTACACAAACTTTTTGGTGAGTCGTTCTCTTGTTGCAATGTCTCTAGGGACATGATTTCAACGATGTGGTGATTTTAACAAGGTTAATAACTAGTTTTAGTCCATTTCAACATCTAACTGTACTTATTGAAAAATCCTTTGGAACTAAAATATCTTAATTATAGGGTTTTCAATAAATATTGCTACCCTATAATTAAATTCTATCTTTTTAAACTTTGTTGTTTATTATTTCATTATTTATGAAAAAACGTGCGATTAAGCAAAATTAAATCTTTATATAAATATTTGATTTATATGTGATTGTATAAATCAAATATTTATATACGTAAAAATGTGGGTTTAGTGTTAATTAATGTAATTTTAACAGTATTGTGTGATTTATTTTTTTCTATAGTCTTTATACCCTACACCACCATAGGTGGGGAGAGTATTATGTGTACTGATGTTTGTAACACCCAAAAATGTTGATATAATACCCATCTTAACTTATACCTCTCGGCTTAGAATCACTTCCTGAGTTGATATAACGATGTCCGTCCGTCTGATCATAGTAATTTTCAAAATAAATGAATAAAATTTGGTACACAGGTTTCTTATGGTTTAAGGACAAAGTCTATTGATATTATGATCGGTTTATTATTTCACGTCGCCTCGATACAAATGTCCTACCGGATTTAGGGTTTAACGATCCTAAATCCCTTAAAAATAGAAATATTTTAATAAAATATATGTGCCAAATAAGTTTTATATAAATATAAATTTATAAGTAAACCCCTCCTTAGAAAATCACTTTAACGGGAATAAGTTCCATACAATATTTAACACAAATCAGTGTTATATAAATAAAATCCGCAGTGCCAAATTTTATGAGGATCGACCCATAAGTGGCCATAGCTCCCATATAAGGCCCACTTCCGGGAATCCCCTTAAATTGAATGAATAACATAATATAATGCATTTATATGTTTCATAAAAACATACATTACATAAGAATTGGTCCACAAGTTGCCACGGGTCCCATATAAGAACCAACCCCGCTGCCGTTCCGAAACTGCATAATTATTTCCATTTCGTTGTTTGCATCGCACACTGTGCACCATTGAGTATGTGCATCAAAATTCGGAGAGGGTTCTTATATCATCCATTTAATTTTTTGGATAGTACACAGTGTGTTGTGTACGATTATACACTTCTTACTTGTTTTTTTTTTTTCTTTTGTTTTTATTTATTGAACACAAACATACTCTCATTTTCAAACACTATTGAATGTCATATAATACATCGTGCATTATATTGTGGTCATTAAAATTATTATAAACAAATTTTGTCATATGACTCTTTTTATTTATTGTTTTTAAAAAATCGTATAAAATATCTCAAAGAGTTTAAAATTATTTCACGCATACGTAGACTAAAAGTAAAGTAAACTAATTTATGAATTTAGTGTATTTTGCCTTCTTTATACCCCACACCACGATAGGTGGTTGGGGTATTATGCGTTTGTTCTGATGTTTGTAACGCACAGAACAAATCATCCAACATCTACCTTAAAGTATATCAATCGACTCAGATCACTTTTTGAATCGATATAATGATGTCCGTTGGTCCGTCCTTCTGGCTGTCCATGTAAACCTTTTGCACAAAGTACAGGTCGCAATTTTGAGGATAATTCAATGACATTTGGTACGTAGGACTTTCATGACACAAGAACGAAGCCTATTGAAATTGATCGGTCCATTATTTCACCTTGCTCCCATACAAATGTGCTCCCGGAGTAAGGGTTTAACGATCATAAATGCCTTAAATATAGCAATATGTCAACGAAATTCGGTGTAAGGATCTTTTGTATAAGTTTCAATCTTTGTGTCAAATTTCATGAAGATCGGATCATAATTGACCATAGCTCCCATATAAAACCCTCTTCCGAAAATTAATGTAATGTGTATAAATCACATACGCATCTTAGTATCAATTTTATACACGACACAAATATATATTATATATAAAAATGTTACCATATATACAATTTCTGTATTTGAAGTTGATGCAATATTCCAGTAGTTCAATAAATGGAATAGCAAAATAAATAAGTTTGAGGTAAAGTTTAGCACACTGTTAGCTATTGAATGCGATATTTAGTTTTGCAAAAATTCGAAGTTTTAAAATTGAACTTTCGGCCGAAAAACTTTTCGAGAGACCCCTCTGTGCATTGTATTAATTAAGAATATTTTCATACAAATTTTATTTTCTATTTAAAATTCTTGAATAGCGATTTACACATTTCTAAATAAAATATTTCGATTCTAGGAATTTAATTTAACATTTCCTTTTATTGCTTAAGTTAATTTTTTGTCGTAAATAATACTAAATAGCATTCTTTTAAATTTTATATTATGAAAACATTGTCTAAATTCATGTAAAAATACAAAAACAATTGAAGTTGGCGCTTTGTTTTTTATTGTAAAATATAAAGATAATTTAAATTCGTGTGAAAATTTAACAAAAAATTTTTATTCTTCTTAAATTCAAATATTGAAAAATTTAATTTGCATTAAATTTGATTTAAACCAAAAATTACACATGGCGTCAAGATTAAAACTCTTTTCTGGGGCACGGGAATTTCTCAGCCACTTTGAATACACAAGATAATGGAGTTCTAAACTTATAAGTAACTTTTTTATCGACTCAAGTTTTCAAGATAAACCTTTACATAGAAAATTAATGAGGTTGTACCACATAGTGAAGCATATCTCGCGAACGATTTGTCTGATTTGGGTAAATAAATATCTGCAAGTGAATAGCTATGGGGATATTAAAAAAATTATGTGGAAAGTATCTAATTTTTGCAAAATTTAAGAAAATTTTGTTTTTACAAAAAAATATTGCGAAATCTTAAACTACCTTTCTCTTTTATTCACAATTTAAAGAGGTATGTATGGACAAGAGATGATAGTAGGAAATATATTTTTTTATTACAATTAAAATATCACTTTTTTTATATGAAGTAAAAAAGACAAAAAAAAAATCATATTAAACTGTATTACTTTTTAAAAGTAAATATATCATCTTCACATAGCATACTCAACAATTGCAGTAACCAACATCTAGTTCGAAGGACCATAAACAAGTTGCATTCTATAATTCTCTTTGATATCTCCGTTTACCAAAGCACAGCTTGCGGACTCTAATTAGACAACAGCATTTATTGTATCTTTTTCACCTGGATTTAGTTAAAACAAACACACTTATGTTATACTGGATTTTCTTGAAGTTTTCAAAAATGAAATTATTTTGACTACATTTCTTTCATAAGCTTTAACATAAATCTTATATTTATTTTTCATTAAGTTAATATAAAATAACTAAAATTTCAATTGACGAAAAATATTTGCAATCAGGGATAATAAATTCAGTACAATTGTAATTTTTTCAGTACGATCCGCTTTTCAAAAATACATCAGTACTCTAGTAATTGATTTAGTACAATTATTAAATTTTGTACTCCTCATAAAATTATATATAAATGAATTTGAAAGAAAAGTTATTCAAACGAATTTCGTTTTTTAAAAATCGTTTAAGAATAGTAATTAAATTTTGCTCCAGACACAGCTTATACGTCTAGCATAACAATTTACAAACACCCATAGTCTTAGCGGTGATATGATATTTCAACATGTTCTTAGATATACATTTATTAAGCTCATTATAAAATACTTAATCGAACATTTCACTTCTATTCCGGAAATTGCTAAAAGCCTTCGAAGGCGGATTACTCAACATGGAGTTTTATTTTTTTATACAAGATTTCCTTTTTTACTTGTAACCTTATCTGAAGCAAAAAAAAAGCATAAGTAAATACACTAAATATGTTTTTGCTTTTAATTCTTTTGCTTGCTAATTCTTTTTCAGTTGTTAGGTTCCTATTTAAAAATCTGATAACTCTTCTACAATTTTTCAAATCCGATTTGAAAAAAAATCACTTGGTTTACTTGGAACATTTAAGGATCATTTCGCAAAGATATTTTGATATAGAAAATTTTAAAATTTTATACAGAAGAATTATTATCAATTGGGTACAATTACGATCCAAAAAGTACAATTTCGTATTAAATTTAGTACAATATTGAAAATAGAATTTATCATCACTGTTTTTAATAATTAATTAAAACAACTTTTTTAATTAAAATCAATAATATTCGAATAGTACAAGCGAAATTAATAATTCGTTATAAAAGACCCCTTTTGGACACAGTCGAAGTGAAGGGCATAAATATATATAAGTAGAAATCATATTGACAAATTTAATGGAGATCGCTCCATAATTTACCATAGTTTCCATATAAGCCCACTTTCTGGAATCACCCTAAATTGCATAAATTCATATAAATGTTTGTATTTACGTATTTTATTTTACACTTAGTAAAATTATCGGTCCACAATTGTCCACATGTCCAATATAAGACCACTTTACGAATTATGATTGACATGCACAATAGTGTGGGGTATCATATGGTCGGGCTTGACCGACTATATCTTTCTTACTTGTTTATAAATACTTTGTAGCTTTTTATTACAGAATAGATACTAAAAGTACCCAGCAAAACTTATTAAAGTAGTTTCTTGGTAATGAGGCGTCATTATTATTTGCCTACTCTATATTACATTAATAAGTACTCAAAAGTATAATAGCACAGTAATACTGCAATCACGTGGATGAGTTTGCTAGAGTGCCGGATTAACAACCAGAAGGTTGTTGGTTCAACCCCATTCTGAAGCTGTTAGTTTTTTATATCAAAATGTCTAAAAAGATATTTTAAACTAAATAGAGTTTTTGTCGCTTGGGATGCTATGTGCGAAATGGTGTATTGAGTAAGACGTTAGTCAGTAAAAACGAATGGTTAGTGTTTGTCCAAGTTCGAGTCTCACTAACGGCAAATTTTTTTTTGTTTTTTGTTTTTTTTTTTTTTTTTTTGTTATTGTTTAGGTACATATTTTTGAGTACCCCTAGAGTCAAAAAATAACTACATGAATTTGTGGACAAGTCGAACAAAAATAACTAGTTATTCAGGCAAAAAATTAGTATTTCATTTTTGTTTCCAATTATATCTGCTAGCTTACCAGGAAAGCAAAGTTTTTGCTGGGTATTAGCAGTATATTCAGAAAATACATTTTAACAATTAATAATGTATAGAATTCAAAACCAAACTTTTAATACTTATTATTTTTTGGATACATGTACATTATAGTGAGCTCAATATATTTTGATATATTTGGTCCAAAAAATTTTTCGAGTATTTTATCGAAATAGGTCTCAAAAAATTCGTAATTTTAAGCTAGTTAGAAAAAATAGCTTAATACCCTTAAATCTTAATTCCGAATTAAGAAATACTAGTTATTCATTCCATATTACCATTTCCAATAATTATATAATTCTATAACTTCATTCAAAGGCTTTTTGTTCGAGTAGAATTAATTCTTTATGAATTAATTAATAAAGAATTATATTCATTGAATAATTCAATTTTTTCCCAATTTGAATGAAAATAAATAATTTTTATTTTTTAGTCTTTTGCAAAATGAATGAAGAAATATTTTCTCAAGCCCATTTATAGAAAATTTTAATATATATTCAATGTATTGTCCAATTTATTGTAAATTTTTTAAGGAATTAATAATAGTAATAAGGAATTTAAGTTTATCTCCATGAATTAATTATTATTAATGCTAAGGTATCAAATTTTATTCGATTTTAAAAGGTGAATTAAAGAATTAAGTCTTTCGAACTTTTTAATTAATATTTTTCGGATTTTTTTAATTAGTACTCTTTTTGAAAATAACCTTTTTTTAATTGGCACATTAAAAAGAAAATATTTAATTATTTTTTGAAAATTTTACACTATTTAGCAAAAGTGAACACTTTTTTATGGAAATTTACATTTTTAGTCATTATCTTCTTTACAACGGATCCGAAATAAAATCAAAATAATGGAATATATTCCTTAGAGTTTAATTTAAAATATTTAAATACTTAATATTAATATATTTGTTTGGTTGATATAAAAAATAACAAAATCCTTAAAATGTTAACGTGTTAACTTTTGCACCATTTTCAAATTTGATTAATAACCAATGCTATCTGCTGTTTAACTTTGCGAATGAAATAACTTAAAAATTTATAATTCAGCTAAGAGTGTCGAACTTAAATATGTAAATATGTTTTTAAAAAATAATTTTTGTAAAATAAAATAAAATAAAACGAAAAAATATAAACTTCAAAAATTCGATTTTCAGTTTTTAGCACTGTCATTAAAAATTGAAAAAATTCTGTGAATTAGACGACGCACAATGGGTAGAAACGCCAAAAACGGCTTTTAATTCAGGAGGATGTATAGCGCTTTGTTTACAATTTTGTTGCAATAATTACATCATTATTTTTATTCTATTTTATTTTTATTTATTTATTTTTTCTTTTTTTAACGAAAACTTCTGACCGTCTGGCTGCCTGTTCTGGCTGTCCGCGCATCAAAAACCATAATTTCTGCTAACCTGTTAATCGCAGTTTTAAAGGTGACTTTATGAAATTTGGTACTAGATCCTATTTTGGGCAAATAACGTAATATAATAAAATTGGTTAAAATGTAATTATTATTTCACTTAGCCCCATATTAAAATTTTCCCGAAAATAGGTCAAATGCTCACAAATATCTTAAATATATGCATATTTAAATTAAATCGATCATAAATTTAATGAGTTTTCTCTAAGTAAAAATCTTACTACCATATTTCAAGAGGATCGGTCCAAAATTTACGGTACCTTCCACACAGGAACCCCTCCTTAAATTAATTTTCTTTCATAATTCATATCGCATAAATATAAAATTTTGTAAAAATAAATCTTATTTGAGTATTCATCTTATAGCCAAATTTCACTCCATAAATAATTATAGCTTAATATGGCAAAACTTGCCATATTACTTGTTTTAAGTATTTTCCGAAAATTCTATATAGTTGCCTTCTTAAATAATGCAAACAATTAAGTTAATAAAATTTTTATTTTAAATTTTTATTGCTTTAATTTTATTTAGTTTTTACTTTGAAATTTGTTTGAAAATATATTTGTTTTTTCTTCCAAATCGCAAAAAATCTGCAAAATGTTTTTTTTTTTTTTGGATTTTCGTATAAATAAAAATACAAATTTACTTTTTCACCCAAGTTCGTCTAAAAGCTTTTTTAATTTTATATAAAAGTAAAAATGCTCGTTTTTAGATAACATTAACTTTAAAAAAAATGCGTAAATATATTTCTAAAAACCTATGCTTAACAACTTTATTGTAAAATAATACTTTTTATAAAATAAACTTGAAAAAATAAATTTTCAGTTTTTACCACTGTGATCAAAAATATATGAATTTAGAGGCGCATGGTGGCTCACAAATTAATTTCTTGGCCAAAAATCCAATTTTTTGTTAACACCGATTTCCAAAATTGTAATGTCATTTAATAGTAGACTTATTGAAATTAAGATGGCCAAAAATTAGATCAAAATATTGGTAATTGTGTGCTTGGCATGCTAGCTAACTTACTAAGGAATGTTATAATGTGTCACTGTATCATTTATACCTGCTGTGTTATTCAATGTTTTTTCAGGTGCTATAGTTTAGTCAAATTTAAATTTTAGTGGAATAGAACTTTTGAGGGTCAAAAGTGTTTAAACAAATTTTACTAACACAAGAATGGTAAAAGTGTCCTCTTTAAACCCATATATGCTTTTGAATCTGTCTTTTTTGACAGTTTTGAACAGTCTGTAGAACAGTTTTTCCATTTGAATAAAATTTCTACCAATATTGTTTATTTTTGTTTTACCTGTTCATATGAATCAAATACAAATACACCAAGCTAGGTTTCTTATGCATATTATATAATTATTATTTTATTACTAAATATTTTTTATAGTATTTTACCTATTTTTATCACTTTTTTATTGTACTTATTTATGCTACCTAGGAACATAGTATAACGTAATGTAAAAAAAGGAAACTGCAAGTTAACTCTCTTTTGCAAATGGGGATGTTATGATTCTTCTGGACAAAAACAATACAAGCAATATATATGTGAAAATACTTCAAACACAGATATGTTCATGGTGTAATTTATACCATTGCGATTGATAAAGGCTTTGGAAGACCAGGAGCCTTCCACCAGTAGCAAACACAGAATTAACGGCCAGACAACTGAAGTAAGCTACCAATTAGTGCTAGCGATGATAGATGGAAAAGTAAGCCAGGCTTTGACTGACACAAAAGCTTCATCCAGCCGTATTATATGTCAAACCACATCAAGCCACTTAAACCAAGTCCCGGAAAAATCATTAGATAATACTGATGCACATCAATTTGGATTATTATTGCTACATACAAGAATACGCTTCATGGAACACATACTAAAAATCAGTTATGATTTGGATTTTAAACCTATAGGATCAGTAAGAAACAACGATACCAATAAGGAATTAATAATAATTTTCAAATCTCAAAGCACGAATCGACAAACGAAATATGTATAAGAATCTTCAATATGTTGTTAAAAATTTTAAATCAAAATATACGGGACTTCGGAAAAATGTGAATTCCATAAATGTAAAAATTCATATTTTTGGGAATTTTGTTTATTATTTTTTTTTTTTTTTGGGAATTCAGGAAAACCCTACCACTGATTGAAATTTGGTTAACGCACTTTTATTTATATTAATAAGATCCACATTTCCTGCAAATTTCATAAAGATAGTTTTATAAACAAATATGTTATTACAATTAAAAATTTTTATTTTCTCCAAAAACCTCAAATTGGGCCTTTTGTTTAGTTTATTTATAAATAGCGAAAGAAATTTTAAAAATATGTATTCCAAATTAAGCTTGTCCTTTAGCATATATAATTTCCGATTCAAGTCAATATCATGCCTCATTTCAGAAATATGTGCCTTTAAACTTTTATATTTCCAATTGTACACTCCTCTACGCCTATACCAAATTTCATGAAATCCAACCAGCCGATCAAAAGTTAAAGATTTATTTCCAAAAAATTTCGATTCTGCCCCACTGTTATAATATTATTGTATTATTTCTTTAGAGAAGAGTATAATTATTTTTTAGAAAAAATTCTCCTTACTAATTTAATTCTAGTTCTTTTAGAAAGTTACCACTTGGGGTTCTCTAAATCGACTTTCGAATAATCGAATAATATTGAAAAGATCGAACTTTTTGTTAAAAAAAAGTCGAAGTAGATTTTGGTTCAAAAATTTTCGACTTTCTTGCCGAATAGTCGGAAAAAGTCGAAAAAATTCGGAAAAAGTCGAAAAAAGTTTAACAACATAATCTAGCTGTTAGAAATAGTATCGTAAAAAACATATTTTTTATTTAGCCAGCATATTCATTGCTAGATTGTCTGTTAATTTATCAATATACATATGTATTTGACTGCGTTATATATATTTTATATTTTTTTTTTTTAAGTTTTTGTAAGACAAATTATAAAAAATAGTCAGAAGAGGCGAAAAATTTCGAAAATATCTTAGAAAACCGAAAAAGTCGAAAAGTCGACTATTCCAAAATTAAAAATAGTCGAAAGTTGAAAAATCAATTATTTAAAAATTTTAAAAAATCCAAAGATCGATTTTTTATTCCAACTATAGAAACCTATTACCTTTGTATATAGGGTGATCGATTAAGTTTTCCAATCGGTTTTAAAGCTGGTTTTTCGGTTTAAGTGCTGCCGGTTTTTTCAAAATGTTCATTGTTCGAAAGTCGAAACCGACTTTTTAAACACAAAAAACCAGTTTAGAAATTTCAAAAAAACATACATAATAAATACTAATATTCACAACTATTCTGTTGAAGGGACTCACAATGGACCGGGATCGGTCCCTGGGTGGAGATGTGGTACTATCTGGTATCACATCTACCTTCTCTATCTATCTATCTATCTATCTATCTAATACTAATATTTGAATGGAAATTTAGGAAAAATTTTGTTAACTGATTAATATTCATAGTCAATTTGATTATTATGTTTTATAAATATTAAGGCGACTCAGTCCCTATGGAAGGAAAAAAGTGTTTTTGTTACACCTCTGAAAATAAACCTTGGTATGTTTTGCTGATGACCGTTCGTGAGCTGGACCCTTTTTAAAAAAGATTTTTTTTTTTTTGCCTTTTAAAAATTTGTGTATTTTTCCCAAAGAAACTCATACGTTTAAAATATAACAAATTTGAAAAATTTATGTACTGAAATTTTTAAAAATGGATTGAAAACCGTTAAAAAAAAATGTGATAAATTGTAGTTTTACTTTAATATTTGTTTAAATTTATGGAATTTATTTAAATTTAACATTAAAATATATGTATAAAACATAACAAGTAATTAACTTTACGAATATTAATCAGTTATCAAATTTTTGCAAAATTTGTTTATTTAGTACTAGTCGATAACCCTAATACAGTTTTTTGATAGAACCCGTTAACCGTTTTTTTCGTAATTTCAAAAACAGCAACCGGTTTTTTTCAAATTCTAACTATTTTAAAGCCGGTTTCTTCAAAAATTCGAATAATCGATCACCCTATTTGTGTACTTAATATAAATTATATCAATTCATTTGCCACCAAATTAAAATCCTAATAGAATTTCAAGTAATAACTACACCTGGGGTTTTAAATACTTTTCCTTAAAAAATGATGTGAATATCTTTTGTACCAATAGATATAATTTTATGTATTTATCAAATAAAAATCATAAATTTAAGCATAATATTCTTACCTGTCAGGTAAGGATTATATGCTTCTCTCTAACTTAACTTTTATTCTTTAAATAAACTCTCAATTTTTAACACAAGATTTGAATTTGCCCGTATTTTTGCAGTAAATTGTTGACAACCCTGAAAAAAGAACGGTACAACAACGTGTTTTCATTATTGAACAACATTTCAAAATAGTGTTTTAACCTGGTCATTTACGGAAAAAATTAATTGAATTAATTGAGGGAGCCTGGATCAGTTGGAGACGTTAAACACACCGGTCGTAAAAAAACAAGCCGTTCAAATGTCAATATCGAAGCAGTGCATGAGAGTGTTGGTGAAAACCCAGGAAAATCAACTCTCCGTCGTGGATAAGAATTGCAAATTTGAAAAAGCCCTCTACAACGTATACTCACAAAAGATCAGCCGTCAACTTTTACTAACCCTAAACTCTCAGCTGTCAAATTGTTCTTTTTGAAAGATTGCCAAAAATTTACTGCAGAATGGCGTTAATTTTAAGACAACCCTTTACTATATATTTTCTAAAAATAGCACGAATTTGTTTCTGCTAATTTATATTTATGTATTCCTATCAATTTCCGTTGGTAATTGCATTTTCTGATTTTACTTATTCTCCTCGATGTCGCAGCAGCGACATTATTGGTATTTATGATTACTTGGAGCTGAATATATCTTTTGTGCCAATAGATATAATTTTATGTATTTATCAAATAAAAATCATAAATTTAAGCATAATATTCTTACCTGTATGTATGAACCCCATGCCTGCTTTAATATATAAATCAAATGTGTATGGAGGTTTGTCCAAAGACTGCAGTTCTAACCGCTGAAAGTAATAAAAAAAAAACAATTTATTCCGTTTTATCCACTTTTTATAAAGTACAAAACACTATCGAGTGTTTTATAAGGAATATTGTAGGGAAATTTATCATAATATACTAATACTAAATGTGATAAAAAATTGATAAAATATCATTAACATAAAAGACTTTGTAACATTCTGTCCCAATCGTCTTAGGAAGTTAAAATTTGATGGCCCTTTTTATAATTTTATATACGTTTATATGTGCAATACCCACACATGTACAATGTTGAAACACGCTATAAAAGCTATAAACAGAGCTGTAAATGAATCATTCATTTTTGAGATAATTCGCGAATCATTCATGCACTGAATTAGCAAATTTTGAATTAATTCTTCTCACACAAAAAAAAAAAATTAATTGAATGAAATTTGAGTCAATTCAAATGAATTTGGTAAAAATGAATTGCAATTCATTTCCAATTCAAATGAAATGCAATTCGTTTCCAAGTCAAATGAATTTGTAGAATGAATTGCAGTTCGCTTCTAATTCAAATGAATTTGTCAAAGTGAATTGCAATTAATTTCCAGTTCGTCAGTATTGAATTGATTTTGAATTAATTCAAATGAATTAGAAAAAATAATTAGCAACTCATTTGAATTGAATTGAAATTTGAATTGATTTTGTAAATAAATCTACAGTAAGTATCACTGTCGTTTTGTTATTTTTGTTTATTTGTGAAAGATAGTTTTATTTTTTTGAAATAAATATAATATAAATATTACCAAAAAGTTCGTCGTTGGGTGGTCGTGGGTCACAAAATTTCTTGTAGAAACAAACTCCAAACACCATGATTTCTTTGATCAGGCGAGGATCCAGGATAAGGCTTTTCAATTTTTGTACTAAATATTTTCATTTTGGTAGGAGAAATTTCCATTTTTCATTCCCTCTAGTTCAGCTCTTGAATGAATTCAAAATCAATTCAATCCAATTCAAACGAATTGGAAATAAATTGCAATTCACTTTAACAAATTCATTTGAATTAGAAACGAATTGCAATTCATTTTACAGGTTCATTTGAATTGAAATCGAATTTCAACTCATAATTCGTTTGAATTAATTCAAATTTCATTCAATTTTTTTTTTTTTTTTTTGTTGTGAAAAGAATTAATTCGTAACGAATTAAAATCAAAAAAGAATGATTCATTTACAGCTCTGGTTATAAATAATTTAATACCAACCACAAATTGTTTCGAAAAATGCGATCATCAGGCAATACTTCTAAAATTATAAAATTCTACATTTTTAGTGATTTTTTAATAAATTTGAATTATAAGCGATTTACGAAACTTGACATCTACAAAACTCTTTCTATGACAAATTCATTTGATCAAATTTCCTTTTTTTAAAACGTTTACAATCTTGTTTTAAATCTGCTAATGGAAAGATTCCTATCGTATTTGGGTGTCAGTTGTTCAAATAATAAATCACAGGAAGTCGAACAATTTTTCCCGATGTCCCGGGAAATTAATAAATCCGAAAAATTGCGATTCCTAATCTGTAGGTCTCATAAGATTGATTTATGAAACAAAACTTTCGAATTTGGTAGCACAAACACTGTGAAAATTTTCATTTCCACATACATGAACAATCTGGCTGATTTCGTCGCTTAAACCTTATTTTGCTGCTGCAGTATTTGTTATTGTTGAAGTAAATGCTGTTGTGACGTTGAAGAAAACGCCAACATTTGTTGCTGAGAAAGTTGCTCCTGTTGTTGGGTTGTTTGTAAAATTTCAAGTTTGTGTTGTTGTGGTTGTTGATATAACAATGCTGAGTTGACAATCTTTTTTGACCGTATTGAACCCGGGTCACTTTGGAACGTAGATCCGTCGTGTTGTTGAGGTTGTATATGCTGTTGCATACATGAAATAATTAAATAATTAAGAAATGTTTTTTTTTTTTTGTTATCACAAAAATAACAGTGTTAGAAATTTTTATTATTATTATTATTATTATTATTACTATTATTATCATTATTATTATTATTATTATTATTATTATTATTATTATCATTATTATTATTATTATTATTATTATTATTATTATTGCGGAGTCTTTACTTGTTTACTCCCATCGGACGCGTCCCCAGGTGGCGGATAGGGGGGACTGGGCGAGAGGCACTGGATGTACTAATGTACGGTGCTGGAGCCCTCTCCCTTTGCCGACATTAATACGTCCTTTGTATCACACCCAGTCCTGGAAACGGAAGGCTTGCTGGACTTGATGCGGTGCATTGATGTATTCTATTTGGTGATTCTGACGAAAGGAATGCATCTCTGACACTGGGTACGGTCTTGGTGCCATACGTTTTCCGTGGACCAAATAAACAGGTATCATGCACTTTTAAGATCAAGGTGGTAGGAAGCAGTGCCAAGGATCTGAATGATTAGTTAGTGCGAAAAGAAACTAAACGGGAACAGCTCCCCTCTGATGCTGATTGCAAGGGTCAGTTGTATTACAGCCTAGTCCGCGTATGCCGTCACTGCGCGAGATGGTCTATATTTTACGTACATACTCGTGGGACAAAGTTAAGGGAGGAAAAAGACAAAGGGATAACGGACAAAGGAGATTGGGTTAGGGAAGTGGAAGTGACGTACGCTGACAAAGGAGCTAGGGATATGGTCGAGGTAGGGAAAAATAATGACGACGTTAGGAAAGGGGGGAAGCATGAGGATGAGGACGATGACATTGAGACTGCATAAGAGCATATTCATGCAACACGGACAATTACTGACCCAACTAACGGAGGAGGACAGCCTGCTGGACTCGACGAATGATCTTGTAGGATCCGGTGCGACGGAGAGACTGGAGGACCTGTCTCTTGGATCCGATGAAGAACATGAGACAACAGTTGTCTCCGCTCTTGATCGGGGCAAGGAGGACGGAACTGCAGTCACTGTGTCATCACTGGATATGGAGCAGGAGAGCTCGACGGAGGCATCAGGCATGTCAGGGCCCATGGCCAAAAGTATTGTTCGGCAGGAAGCGATAGCAAATCCAATGAATGAACAGGCCGCAACCGACAGTCGAACGAGATACGAAAAGGCGAAGAGAGGTGTTAGGGCCTCCATAGCTGCACTAAATAAGTTGGCTAAGAAGGACTCATCGCTGTTAGACGGACGGGATAGGCATATTCGCAGAAAACACCTAAAGAACATTTACAGGTTTGAACAGACCTATTGCTCCATCGGTGATATCTTGGGAATGTCTTATCCCGAGGGTTTTAAAGTGGAGGTAGAGGAAGGTCCGGAAAGTACTCGTAAGGGTAAAGAGTCCGTGTCTACCAGCACTTTAAAACCACAAGTCGGCGCTGGCAATTATGGAGTTGCTCACAAGCCATCCAGCAGTCCTGTAAGTTCTCTCAAGGGAAAGGACAGGTCAGCTAGGATCGGTAGTGGGACAAAACACATTAAGAAGGGAGTAGAGAGGGTAAACCAAAATCTTACGAGCCCCGCTAAGGAATCTCAAATGAGGTCCATTAGGGGAGCTCTGCCTGGAGATGAGATACCCTCTACCTCCAAAAAAGCTGATCATGTACCGCATCACTCTTTTAAGGGTCCTCCTAAGGGGACCATAAAAAGAGTGAGGTCTGGGGATGAGCAGCAGATTCCATCTGCGAAGAAGGCTGGTAAGGCACCAAGTGGCCCGCTCAAAAACTCTCATAAGGGAGCAGTAAAGCGGGTAGTATCTGGTGACGATCAGCCTTCATCGTCCAAAAAGGGGAAGGATTCGTCCAAGTCGGACATTCTTCAAGCAGCAGTCATTGACCGTACTGATTCAGATGGGAGAATCAGTACGAAAATGTGGCGGCTGATTGAAAACAGACTTATGGACGAAATCTTCCAGGCAAGTCACAGGCCGGATGAAATAGCCTTCATGGGTGCAGACTGGACAAGGGGTGTCAAGACTGTTGGTTGCGGTAATAAAGGAACCTGAATGCCGCGATTGGCAGATGTAGCAACCTTTGCCCAGATGAGCAACTGAAGGTTATACCAGCGTCGGAATTGCCTTTGTGGCCAGTAGTCACGGTGTGAATTCCATAACCCATTATGCCGGTGGAAGTCATACTGGGAATATTGGAAACTTGTTTCTTCATTGACTTGTAAAGTGAACCAAGGAAAAGATTTCCGATTCGCAGTAGATCGTGAATCGATTAAGAAATTGGACTCATTGGGGGGGTGGGGTTGCTACGTTCGGGCTTGGCTATGTCAAATTTCGTTACACGAAAAATGACAAAGCCAAAGAGATTGCGGATGGTGCAGATAAATCTGCACCATTGTGAAGCGGCCTCGACCGAATTAATAACCTACCTCAGTGAGACCAATGTGGACGTGGCCCTAATCCAAGAGCCTTGGTTAAATAATAACCAGGTCTGTGGTCTAAGGGCTAAAGGATACAAATTATTCAGGCCGTCCACTGAGGACAAGATGATGACTTGTATTCTAGTGAAGAATGAACTTGAATTAATTCTTCTTAATTCTTTCAGTTATGGTGACCTAACGGTCGTTCAAAGAGAAACGTTAGGAGGCAGTAAACTGGCCTTGGCCCCGGTGTACATGCCCTATGAGGAGCCGAAACCACCGGATGACAGGGTGTGGGCCCTAGCCGAGTACGCAAGACGGAATGGAGTACGTCTATTGCGATGCTAATGCACACCACAGTCAATGGGGTAGCAGGGATACCAATAAGAGAGGTGAGTCAACATTTGATTTCATTATTACGAATGATCTTTTAATCTGTAACAAGGGTACTACCCCTACGTTCAGGACGAAGGATAGGAATTCGGTAATAGACATCTCATTGGCTAACTCTAGGGACCTAGTTGAGGATTGGAGGGTGGCTATGGGATGCACTTTCTCTGACCATGGCAGGATAACCTTTAATCTAAACTTTCTGGATTCTGAAATGAAACCTTTTAGGAATCCTAGAAGGACGGATTGGGACGCTTTCGGGTGTGATCTGGGGTCAAGATTGGCTGGAACTCCGATGGAGTCCTTGTCGCGGGATAATCTTGACGAAGTGGTAGAAAAGGTAACGGGATCCATTAACAGAAGCTATGAGCTCAACCTCCCGGTGAGCTATCCGGGTAGAAGGAAACAGCCGGTCTGGTGGTCAGATGAGTTGAGAGCTCAACGGACCACAGTTGGCAGGCTGTAAAACAGAGGCCATAGGACTGGTAAGAACGAAGATTGGGGCACCTATAGAGTGTGTTTCAATAAGTACAAAAAGGACATTAGAAGAGCTAAAAGAGCCTCGTGGATTAAGTACAGCGAGACCATTGACTCTGTCAATGAACTTTCTAGATTCAGAAGATACTGTCGAAAGACCCTAGTGTTCCTGGGAGTATCCAGAGATCAGATGGTTCATGGACGGAGTCTAGTTCTGAGTCACTTGATGTGCTTTTGGAAACCCATTTTCCGGGTTGTAGGGATCCATTGATGGAGGGATCAGGTGAGGAAGAGCACTTCTTCACAGAGTCCGCCAGTGGGATAATTGAAACAATGGTAAGAGATCTGATAACGGTTGAGAATGTCACATGGGCGATGAATTCATTCGAGCCTTATAAGTCACCTAGCCCGGATGGTATTTTTCCGGCCATGTTGCAGAATGCACCGTTGGTGGTTCGTCTACTACTGGTTTAGATTTTTAAAGGGTGTCTGTACATAGACATATACCAAGAGGGTGGAGAGAGGTAAGGGTCATATTCATACCTAAAGGTGGTAGGACCTGTCACTCGAAACCCAAGGATTATAGACCTATCAGCCTATCGTCTTTCCTTTTGAAGACTTTAGAGAGACTGATAGACCTATATTTAAGATCTTCTGGTAGCTTCAGCATCATGCGTAGTGCTCAACATGCTTATCTGAAACGTAAATCTGTGGAGAGTTCGCTGAGTGATGTGGTGGGTTATACAGAACAGGGACTTCGGTATAAGGAATACACCATGGCCGCGTTCTTGGATATTGAGGGAGCGTTCAACAATATCAAGATTGACGCTATCAAGCAGGCGCTGGTGGATCTTAAGGTACATGACTTCTTGATCGAATGGATAATCCTCATGCTAAGCAACAGGATTGTCAATTCAAGCTTGGGTGGAGTATGTTTAAGAAAACTAGTGACTAGGGGGACTCCTCAAGGGGGAGTACTCTCACCCCTGCTGTTGCACACATTGTGTGCCATTGTCCACGATTACAGCATCATAGGGTGAAATGGCTGGGTAGCCAATTCCTCGGCGGGCTAAGTGACGTTCGGGCCGAAGATCTTGTAGACGTCATAGGCTTCGTTACGGGAATCGACTGTTTAAGGGGGAAGCAGGGGTATAACCCTAGGGGGAATAGTAACATTCCCCCTATATGATTACACTCCTATTCTTTTCTTTTCTCTTTCTTTTCTCTTCTATTCCTACTCTCCTATTTTCTGTATTGTATTCTATATTTCACAGCTCTTTAAACGAAGGGACTCACAATGGATCGGTCTCTGGGTGGAGATGTGGTACTTTCTGGTATCACATCAACCTTCTCTATCTATCTATCTATTATTATTATTTTACAAATACTTTTGAAAGTATCCATGACCTGAAAGAAACTGGGTTAGATAGTAGTTAACCTCCCAAAATTCCCTCTGCGTCCACCTTTCTATATTGAGAATGAGCCTTGCCGTCCATCTGCCGGTCGTTTCTGTACTCCATCTGTTTTGCCATCGCTGGATGGTTTGAGATCTCCGCTCTACAGCACTTATACCAGGAACATCTCCCCTAGTTTGCCATGCCTCGTTTCGCTCACGCGGCAAGAGATCAACCGGTATTTCTCCACTTATAACAAATACCGCAGCGCACGAAACCATACGATAGGCTGAAGCGACTCTAAGTGCCGCCGTGTACTGTACTGCCCCCAGCACTTTACGTTTAGTCTTCGCGGTTGCCATAATAAGTTACCTCTTGCTCTGTGTTGGTCCGCCGATATTCGCTATTAGCCGGCTTAGCATGCCTGTAACCTTTGCCGCTTTGGTGGCCACGTGTTGAATTTGAGCCCAGTAAGTGAGTCTGCAGTCAAGTTTGATGCCCAAATATTTTACCACCTTTTTCGTGACCAAGGGAGTATCATCAATATGCATGCTAATTTCAAGTGGCATGTGTCCTCGTGTCATCATTATGATCTCGGTCTTATTTTTAGCAAGCTCCAGCCCATGGTTCTCTAGCCATATTTGAGTCCTTATCATGACTTGGTTCAGCTTTCTTCTGGCGTCATCTGTATCTCGTGCTGAGATTACCGTCGCATATCCTACCAGGTGTTTGTCTTGTGGCATCTCTATCGAGAGTATCTAGTCGTAACTCACGTTCCAAAGATCGGGTCCCAATATTGATCCCTGAGCTGCACCGGATGTGATAGGTTTATCCCTTTGGCCCTCTGGCGAATCATAGAGCAATTTGCGATCTCTCAGATAACTCTGAAGGATTTTTAGTAGATATACGGGGATACTGAATCTCTCCCGTAGTGCCTTCATAATATCAATCCATCGTAGGCTGTTGAAAGCATGGCGTACGTCAAGTGTATCTAAAACAAGTACACGCTTTGGGTAGTATCGTGTGCGCTGTGCACTTTCGAAGCTTTTTACTACATCCTCAATGGCACCAAGAGTAGATTTACCTGGTCGAAAGCCATGCTGTCTCTGCGATAATCCTCCAGCCATCTCGACGGAGTCTGCTAATCTGCGTTGCAATAATTTCTCCAGTAGCTTGCTGGCACTATCCAGCATACAGAGAGGGCGATATGCTGACGATTGGGTTGGGTCACCTCTGCCTTTGCTAATCAGCATAAGTTTTTGTATCTTTCACTGATTGGGGAAGCATTGTACACTTTGAGCATCGCGTCTGGCCGCTCTTTGGCCAGAAGCATGAGTACCTCTGCTGGTATTCCATCAGGGCCAGGAGCTTTGCCCTTTTTAAGACTCCTAGCAGCAGTTTTTAGCTCTTCCTTAGTGAAGGGCGCTAGCATCTCATAAATTTGGTAATCTTGTTCTTCATGCTGTACAGGGTATGTGGGAAATAATTCTCTTACTATACTGTTGATATCCACATTCTCAAGGTGTGGGAGGGCAGAATTGGCACTTAGCTTCTTCGTGACGATTTTATAGCCTAGTCCCCAAGGGTTACTGTTCACATCCGCACGGAGTTCTTCCCGTTTCGCTTTTTTACTATTAGTTATCACATGTTTCATCGCTTTCTGGGAACGCCTGAATTCTTCAGCCTCCATCAAAGCTTCGCCGGTTCGCCTAGCTCTGGTGTACCTCCTACTGTCGCGGTGGCATGTCCGTCTGAGTTCACCTATTTCTAATGTCCACCAATACACGGGTTGTCTTCTTAGGTGCTGCGTTATGCGTGGCATTGAGGCATTGCAGCTTCGAACTATACGTAGTATCATCGCGTTCGCCAAGGAAGCAGCGTCACTATTGGCCGCAGTTATAGCCCCTTCAAAGTTTGCAGAAATACTCCAGGGTCCAGGTGTCTTACGTTCTACTTGCGAGTGCCTCTCTCTCTTGATGTCGGAGTGGCGTTTGTTGGCGCTGTGATCTGGAAGGTAATATATTGGTGATCACTACCAGTGTCCATCCTTCAACCATTGCAGTCCGGCTCTCAGTCACTAAATGATGTCTGGCGTGGTGTAGTCACATCCCAGTCTTCTGAAAGTAGTGGCAGAACCAGTATTTGCCACAACCAGCCCATATCTAAAATGCACCTTCCTCGTGTGTTCGTTGTAGGACTTCCCCATTCGACAGCCTTGGCATTGAAGTCCCCAGCTACTATAAAGGCACCACCTATTTCTCGAATCTTATCTTCAATTAGATCCAGCTTTATCCTAAATTGCTCAATAATATCACTTGGGGTGAGGTAACAGCTCATTAGTGTAAATTGCTCTGTTCGTACGTATGTGTAGCACCAACCGTGACCTTGCTGCCTGACCGCAATCTTACTGCCACTAGGTAATCAAAGTGCTGCCGTGCTTGTTTCATCCTCGTACCAGGATCCTCGACGAATTTGCCTATACTGTTCACTGATAATAACAGCATCCACCTTCTTCTCAACCGCTATTTGCTCAAGCAACGCATTTGCCGTCCGGCTTCTATGCATGTTTGCTAGCAGAACTGTTATCATTTTTTGCTTAGTGGACACCTCTTTGAGCCTGGAATGTGATCAGTCCGCTCTAGTTTTGCTTCCACTCAATGAATGCATTTGGGAACTGCATTACAATCTTTTATCTTGTGCCCAGGCTGTCCGCATCTGATACACCTATCCCTTCTGTCCACGCCGGAACAGTTTGCTTGGGTATGTCCCATCCCAAGGCAACGATAGCACCTTTTGATATCTTCGTACAATCTCATCCTTGCTCGAATCCATCCGATTTTTATGAAGCCAATCTCGATAAGTCTGGCAGCACTTTCTGCCGATAATGTAACGAAAGCCCGTACCTGTTCTCGTACATTCGGCACCGTGATCCTCTTCTGAATCAGCTCCTCTGGATCAGTCAGCAGTTTCAGAATTGCAGTTTCCACCTCTTCTTTGAGTGTCATCAAGTCAAGGTCCCGTATCTCGGATAGTGTTCCTCAGCTGCTGAAGAAACTCCGGCTTAACCTGCTGCCCTATACCGATCAGTCGTTATCTTACTACGTAGGTCGTTTAGTACTTCTGCGTAGCTGTGAACACCTGCGGATTTGATTATCACCGCTTCCGATTTTGCACGTTGAAGTCGTGGCTTGTTTCCCTTGTTGGGCTCGGCTGAGTAATTCTTCGGCTTCCTCTTTCTGTCTTTCTTGGTGACAGTCTTCCAGTTTTCATCACCCTTTTCAGAGATCCCCATTCTGTCTTCAGTGGGCTCCTTTGCCCTAGCGCTTTTGCTGCTTGCTGACAAAGCAGGGCTGATAGCCAATCGTTTCTGGTTTGTCGTCACAGGAGTTGTAACGACTGGTATCTGCAGCCTTCTTGTAGTGTTTCTCCTTTTCTGCTGTCTGCCAAGTACGTCTGTAGTTTAGCGTGACGTCCAATAACTCGTATATTTTTGCAACTCCATTCTTGACCTCACTACTGCTATTTTTTTGGCGTTTAAACGCTTGCTGCATGTCGCGTATTACCGATATACATTGAGATATCTCATCCTCCTCCAACTTCCTCGTCTTCTGAATTAGTTCCAGTCGAGGCGAACTCTCTATTGGCCCTCTTGTCACGTTCACTAGTTGGGAAGCCAATACTGCGCAGGCTGTATTGTCACTTGTTGGAATGACAACGCCAGGCGATATTCGCGCTGCGCGGGTGCCAGTTGGTGTTTTCTCCGATGTCTCTACCGCTCTATTATTTGTCCTAAGGGCATCCTTCTTATTAGTATTGTTTCCCGTCTGAGTGCATACATTTGTTGAAGTATGAGATAAGATTTCGATATCCATAATCCCCGTATGAGCTACATTACTTCGGGCCATGTCCGAGGGCGACGTGCACCTTGTAGGTGGTGATCTTAGCATCATACTGCTCCTCTTAAAGGCCACTCTCGGATCCATATTGCACTCATTGCGCTTCTCTATACTTCCTTGTTCCTTTGTTCTGGGTTTTTATTCATTCTATTGGGTCCCCGCTCCAAACCGCTATCCTTCCACGTTCGTACAGTCGCCTCAAGCAATCCCCGTGGGTCCTTTGCAAGCAGTGAGGTCCACGCGAGGGTTGACACAGGACTTTATGAGTACCTGTGTTCAGAGCCAGGATCTCGGCGTAAAAACAGGAGTCATTCTCAACTGTACCTGTTCAGCCACCTCAGTGGCGACGTGTGTAGAACGTATTCAGAGACCAGCCACAGTTTTAACGGGACGGTGGCAGCTGCAGCATTAACCCACCAGCAATACTGCAAGCCGTCAGCTCGAAGCAATCATAACCCTATCCTTTCATCCATTCTAATCGTAATCCGTTTTCATTCCTTGTCCATTTGATCTCGTTGCTCACATTTACTGGTATTGTAACGGATGTTGCAATCCCATTTCCGGTGTCCACCTGCCCCGAAGGGTCGGAGGTTGTGAGTCCTCTTATTTGGTTACAAAGAACGAGGATTGGATCTGGACTTTACTATGTTAAAGTCATTCTGGTCCGTTGCCTCGCATGCCCAACTCTGAACACCTTATTATTATTATTATTATTATTATTATTATTATTATTTTGTGAGAATAATGTTTTTAGTAAAGTGCATTGATATGGAAACAAAAAATGTTTTCACGTTCACGTGAGCGGAACCATTTTTAAAATATCTCCAAAAATATGGTTTCCGATCAATATTTACATAGTTTTTAAAATTTTTGTCAAAAAAAAAGATCAAAAAAATTTAACATATGTATGTAGACAAACAACGTTTAATATATAATCAGTAAAAAATTGTTTAAATTAGTTTACATTCTCGTGAAATTAAAATTTTAGTAAAATTTTCTATGATTTTACTTTCAGTGCTACTTTATCAAAGTTTGAATATTTTGAACATTTTCCATTGGAATTTATATTTGGAAAGGTCTCATTCAATACTATTAATATATGTATTCATTTAACCCTTTAGTTACACAAGTAATATTTTGAGATTTTCGATCCATAATTGGTTAGGTTAATTTTTATGTCAAATAAATGATTAGTTAAGAAAATAAATATCACCAAAAGCATACATTTATCATAAAAACTTTAAATTCGTGTAAAATAGTGACTACATTTTAAAAATCTCTTTAATTCGATTATTATCGCAGTTTTAAAGGGACTTATTATGTTTTTCATAAATTCTTCTATATTTGAATATAATATACTTCCAAGTGACTTATTTGCAAAAATTGATAATTTAACATTTTGGGTTAAAGGGTTAATTACGTATACCATGTGTAAGAGTTTTTAATTGAAACAGAAATTTTCTATTGGTTTTTGTTACTGTACGGCTTTTTATTTATATTTATATTATATTTATATTTTATTTATATTTGAACAAGGCAGACGTTTTCTTTTTTTGATGGTTAAACAAGTATTAAAAGTTCTTAAACAAAATATATTTAAACATAGATGATTACCAACAGGCATATATGTATCAACACATTAATATTACATATTATTTGTACTAAAACTGGTTTTAAGAACAATTAGTATACATAAATATTATGTTCATCTTTATATGTATGTATGTATGCAACACATTAATATTGCATACTATGTGTACTAAAACTGGTTTTGAGAACAATTAGTAAATATGTTATATTTATATTTAAATGCAAAAAAAAAAACCAAAAAAATGTAATAACAAACAAATGAAATAACGGGTCACAAACACAATTCGCTTTACATATTTTGAGAAAGTTTGTAATAACAAAATAAATTGAATATTAAAAAAAATAAATTATTCAAAAATAATAATAGTTTCTCCAACACCAGGATAGACCATTCCAATAGTACATTAAAACCCAATATATGTTGAAAAATTTTCGAAATACGAGTATATAAAATTATATGTTTGAATATGATAAAAAAAAAAAACGTTAGCAAAATCTTAATATTCCGCGACTGAAGAGAGACATAACAATTATTTAAATGAATATTCCAGGCCTTAGTATACCTCTATTACAATTTGAAGATATATATATATATATATATATATATATATATATATATATATATATATATATATAACCATATAACAATTATAAAAGGAATCCAATTCTAGTCGGATAAATAATAAATTTAAATTATGCCCTTTTTATTTATAAATTTTTCCTTACTTTCAATCTTTTTGAAAAAACATACTGCACTTACATTAAATTCTTAAGTTTCTTTTTCTAAGATTTTTAATAAAAATATTGTTTTTACCATTTTTATTGTTATATTTATAAAATTGCGTATAAATTATGTTTTATTTATGTGTACAAGATTTTTGTAAACTATTTTCAACGTCAAGGATATTACTTTAATTTTTAAATAATAAAAATATAATAGCAGCTCCATATTGGCGAAACAAAAACCTGCAAAACCGTACTAACCTGCCTATGGATAAATACATTAAATTGTGCGGCTTTCGTTCGCAACGAACCGACTTGATTTTCGGAAAACACTGATTTCCCATCAGTGTGGCGCAACATCAGTTGTGACGCATTTAATAGCCATGAGGAGCAAATCGCTGCAAGGCCGCAGAAATTTGGTTCACAAACATCCGATAATTATTTGTCGTTTTCTATATTTGCAAGATAATTGTCAAAATTTGTTTTTGCTTACATAAAACACGTGGTTTTGCTTTATTTTCGTTTATGAAGAAATATTAAGTGGTAAAAAATAAAATTATAATATTGTGTTGTATATGTAACACATCGAGTCAGCTGACGTTAAAGCACGTTACGAATCAACTAAAAGAGGCTTAAAAGTTTAACCAAAATCGGCGGCTATTTTCAAGTCATCTTAAACAGGAATTTTCACGGCGGCGACGGCTTTCAAAAATAATAGGCGGCTCGACTCTGCCACCTGTAAAGCCGGTTGGTGCTGGTCTCCGATTTATATTACTTCAGCCCTATACAATTTTTTACTAATTTTAACATAGTGTCTACATTACACAATTTTTTATCAAGACAAACGTCAAATTTAACACGAATTTGTGGAAGGTGGCAACAGTTGCACAAAAACAACAATGTGACGTTTTCATTATTGTTTTTCTATATATGCAGTTTGGCAACTGTAACAACCAAAATAATAATCAGCTGTTAAACTAAGGTTACCTTATATTTATTCGCACTGATTTTGACGTTTGTTTTGATAAAAATTTGCCTAATGTAGACACTAGGTAACAAAAGATATCGCCACTAAAACAATAAATATAAACAGCTGCTCAATTAATTTTTCTTCTCATTCTCTCAAATGACAATACAAAGAATGACATACAAACATTGAAAAAATTGTAAAAAATATCTGAAAAGTATTAAAATCTGTGAAATTTTAAGAAAACAGAACGAAAAATGGCTTCGAATGTTGATGAAAACGAAGATAAGTATAATCTATTAAATATTCCATTGGCTAAGCCGAAATTCTTGGACCCCATTGCCGGTGATGATGCTGCAGGAACCAGTAAAAGTGATAACGAAACGCCCATTTTTAGTAAAAGGAAAATTATACTACGTATACCACAACAATATACAGGAGAATTTATGCATTTAACTGTTTGCAAAAATTGGCTGGTATGTTTGCTGCAAGCACCACAACCCTCCTCACAAGTAACGTTGTTACGATTTTTTTTACCTAGAGCTTTGCCACCAGGAGGTAAATTTTTTTTGTTTTTGAATTTATTTTGTTAAAAGTTACTCTTTTATTATTCTTAAAGAAATTCCTTTGGAAAAATATTTGGCTGGCTATAAAATTGGGAAATTATTTTTGGATCCCACGGGCCATCATATACTCATTAGTTTAATACCCAAATTACCCGGTTTATCAGCCGATTTTTTATATATCCATGGCAATGGCCCCAAAGTTAGACGTGTTGAAAAATTTAAAGATCATGAAATTACCGCGGTAGCTTTTAACAAGGATCATGGCACAGAATCTTCAACTGGACCTATATTGTTAGGTACCAGTAAGGGTTTGATATTTGAAACAGAACTTACATTGGAAGGCGACAAAACATCGCAAAGGAAACAGGTGAGGTTTAGAAATAAATTTAATGCTAGAATAATTTTAATATATATTTATGTTTACAGGTCTACGATTTCGGTTTGGGTCGTCCCAAATATCCCATTACGGGGTTAGAATTTTATAAATTACCCAATACAAATCAATATATTATAGTTGCAACGGCACCAGACTGTATATTTACATTCCAAGAAACACTACGAGGTGATGAAAAATCGTTGCAACCAATTTTCAACAGCTATATCAATGGCACACAATCTCATGGTTATGAAGTGGTTAAAACAGATTTAAATTATTCAGTATTAAGATTTTATTCAGCACCAAATGAAAAATTTCCAACCAACTGGGGTTGGTTATGCGGTTCTGGTTTAAGACATGGCCAGGTAAATAATAAAATAAGAAAAATTGCTATAGTCAACCCTTATCGAAACATTTTCTATTCCCTCTAAAGGTAGCCCAAGGTTTTATAACAGACGAGAAGTTTTTGCAAGGCGAAGATTTAATACCACTCGATCTTGATTTAGAACAACGTCGACATTTATCCTATGAAGAGAAACGTCTTAATGTACCAAAATCCTTTGTTTTGACACAATATCATGCTTTACTAATGTATCATGATCACATAACAGGCATATGTCTGTTAAATCAATCAATTGTCTATGAAGAATTTTTCCATGAGCAAATGGGAAAATTGTTAAATATGTTAAGAGATCCTTTCACCGGCAATATTTATGTTTATACCGAGAAAATGATATTCAATTTTAAAATTGTAAATGAACAGCGTAATATTTGGCAAATCTATTTAAATATGGGTCAATTTGAAATGGCTGAAATTCATGCAGTCGACGATGAAAGCCACAATAAAATTTTAGAAACCAAAGCAAATAAAGCCTTTGAAGATAAAAAATATTTGGAGGCTTCACAAATTTATGCAGATACCAATTTAGCTTTTGAAGAAGTTTGTTTAAAATTTATAGATTTAGAAAATAAAAGACCAATTATTACGTATGTAAAGAAAAAACTCAATAAGCTACCACCCGATGCAGAAGAGCCCATACTTATAATGGTAGTCTGGCTAATAGATTTATATCTAACACAAATTAATTATCCAGGACGCAGTAAAGAAGAGAAGCAAGAATGGCAAAAAGAATATGATGAATTTATGCAACATTTCTTGGTGGTAAAATGTGTAAGAGCAAACCGCTCCAGCATACAGCAGTTAATATCACAATATGCCGACTCACATAATCTAGCACAATTTGCCATAGCAAATGAGGACTACGAAGAAGTTATCGAACAACATATAGGAGCTGAAAAATATTTAGATGCTTTACTTATATTGCAAAAACAAAAGAGTATCGATTTGTATTATAAATATTGTCCTTTGCTTATGGAACAAATACCCAAAGAAACCGTCGAGGTGTTAATGGCTCAAGGTCGTAAATTTGAAATAAGTAAACTTATACCTACTCTGATTGCCATTGATAGTCCCTTGCATATAACAGAAATTACCAAGTATTTGGAATATTCCATCTACAATTTGGGAGAAACCAACCAGGCGATACATAATTTTCTTCTACGCTTATATGCCGAACATCAGCCGGCAAAAGTTATTAAATATTTGGAAAATGAAGGTCGTGATACAACTATGATACACTATGATATTACTTACGCTTTGAGTATATGCTTAGACTTTGGGGCAAAAAATGCTTGTGTGTTTTTGTATTGTTTGCAGGATCTATGGTCAGCTGCAGTTGAAATGGCTCTGGAGTTCGATTTGAAATTGGCTAAGGAAACGGCCTCTATGGCAAAGGATGATGAAATGAAAAGAAAGTTATGGTTGAAAATCGGTAAGTTATGTTGAAAAATTTTATTTCGAAAATCGAGTTATCAATTCATATTTGTAGGTAAAATTTTTTTGGAACTATCATTTTTTTTTAATTTCTTAAATGTTATAAATATTATAATTAAACAAATTTAGTAATATCTAAAATTCCTGCAAATTTTGTTCCATTCTAAAATGGTCTTTCCACAAAAAAATTTTTAAAGAATTATTTTGTTTCATATAGAAAATTTCGAAATTTGTAAGAAAATCTAATTGAACAAGTTTTGTAATTCATAAAATTTCGGAATCATTTTTAAAAGATTGAGAAGTAAATTTGAAGTAAAACGTAAATATTTACAAAACTCTTTTCTAGAACTAAAATTTTAAAATTATTCTATGTTCGAAATTTTAAACAAATTTAGTCAAATATAAAATTTAGGCAAATTTTGTTCTATTCCGAAATCATTTGAAAAACATTTTTTTATCACTAAAAATTTAAAAAATTTTTCCATATCGAAAATTTTGAAAACATTTTATATAAGCCGAAAATTAAGCGATTTCATAAAAATTTCGTTTTCTAAAACGGCAACATTCTTCTACTTCAATATATATGTTTTAAAAATTGTTTTTATTGTTTTTGTAATAATATTTTCAGTGTCAAAAATTATGTCAAATTTTTGTTCAAATGAAAATTATTGGAAATTGATTATTTATATGGATAATTTCAACATAAATTTCTTTATATCGTGTGTCTATATTCAATACCCTCTATCTCGTATTTTCGTGATTTTTTTATGTGATTCTGTTCACACTATAGTGATCCTCATCTATGGTATAAATCTCTATCTCTCTGAGTAATTATTTTATATTTTGGCAATATAAACGTAACATAAATCATTTCTGACTAATTTATACATTCTGAACATAAATCTCACCAAAAAATTTAAATCGGTTGAATAGTTCTTTATATATAGTATAATAAATATTCACTTTATATGGCGGCTACTACCCACTGTAAACCTACTCTACCTATTTCCACCACAATTGTGTAAATGGACAAGAAAATTATTTCTACAAAATCTCGAGACTTTCTTTGTAATAGTTCCTTAGATGTACGAAAATTTTCACCTTTCCCCTGTTTCGATCCGAAAATAAAGTAGCCTATTTGAATTATGTTGCTTTTTAAATTACTAACTAGTTTAAAAATTTTTAAAATAAAACATTAAATGGTAATTAAATATATTTTTTACAATGCAAAACCCTCTATATAGTTATTTTATTTATACACATTGAATATTTTAAAAGTGCAAAACCCTCTATATCTCTTTAAAATCGCAAATATTGCGAAATGTTAAAGCTATATTAATGTTATATATTAGCCTTACTCGAGACTTTAAAGAAACATTGTAAAAAATTTTTTTTCTAATACTTCAAAACTAAGTGATATAAAATTTTGTTTGCTCTCCTGAGAAGTTGCAATTTACGAGATATTGGGTATTGAATATGGATCTTCGATATTCAAAATTCCGTCAACATTCTTTAATCATAAAAATTGTTTTTACTCGAAAAATTTTAGTTTTTTTTTAATTTAAATAGTATTTTTTACTCCCCATTAGCTTTCCATGAAATACAAGGTAAAAATGATGTCAAAAAAGCCTTAGAGCTTTTAAATGAATGTGATCTCCTTAAAATAGAGGATCTGTTACCTTTCTTCTCCGATTTTGAAAAAATTGATGATGTTAAAGAACCCATCTGCAAATCACTTAAGGTACTTACAGAGCCCTTTATACTTTCAAGAAAGTTCAAATAACTCATATAAATTCTTCCACCTTTTAAAGGAATATAATCAAAAAATCCAGGAACTGCAACACGACATGGACGAATGTACCAAACAGGCCGAAAGAGTACGCAATGATTTACAAAATATACGTGAACGTTGTATACGCATAGACGCCAATGATGTGTGCAATAATTGTGATACTTTCTTACTAGTTAAACCATTTTTCATCTTTGGTTGTAGTCACAAATTTCATGCAGATTGTTTGGAAAAATTAGTTGTACCCCTGCTAAGCTCAGAAAGAAGTCGCAAATTAACTATGCTAAAGCAACAGCTGGAAACTATGTTAACGCAATCGGCAGCCATGGGTGAGAATTCAAGCAGTTTTAAAACAAAACGTGAAGAGCTAAAACAAGAAATTGAAGAAATTATAGCTGCCGATTGTGTTTATTGTGGTCTAATGATTGAGACTATTGATCAGCCATTTATTGAAGATTGGGATCAAGTTAATGTGGATTGGGAGTAAAAAGCAAATATTTAGATAAAGCAAAATATAAAAGTCCAAAGTTACTATACATATAAAAAATATTTTTATTTATATACACACACATACTTTATTATATAAAAGTTATTATAAAATATGACCAGGTGTTTCATTTCATAACAAAATTTTGTTTAATATTTTCCACAATATTTTTTATCTTTTCAAAGTGATAAATTAGATTTTGTTAATTTTATTAATCTTAATGAATAAGGCAATGGAAGGATATATTAATTAAAGTACTCTGTTTTAATAATGTTAATATTTTTTAGATTTTAAAATTACATTGAAAATTGTTTTATTTTAATTATATAGACTCTATAAAAACTAATAAATATTAATAATATGGGTTTACACATTGCTCAGAATTTTAAGGAATTATTCATGCATTTGTGCAAAATTTAAAAAAATATTATTTTTTAATTATAAAGAAAATTAAAAACTTAAATAAAGCAAGAAAAGCAATTCATTTTTCCCAATTGTACTACTATAGATTGATGATAGATCTTCTAAAACATAACATTTAATGACTATTTCTTAAATCTAATTTAAAGATGATTAATAACAAAAAGCGACAACTACTCCCCCGCCTTTCCAGCTGCATCAGTCAATAATTTGCATTCGCAGCTCACTTGAAACGAAGCTGACAACGGTTTTTAAAACAGCCTGCTGTATAGACACATTATTCATGATCAATGGCAATAGCATAACCAAATCAGTGGGATGGATATCTTGTACAGCTTTGGTCACATGTTGAACAAGTTGTTCTTTTTGTGTTTCGCTAAGATCGTTTATAATAACATCACCCAAAGGACGGAAAGAACCTGAATAAAAAAAATATTAACAAATTAATCACCTTTATGAAACAATAATCAAAGGCCACGTAATTCAAAGTCCATATGATTAGAAATTTAATAATCTACTTTAATCAAATTACCTTTTGTCATTTTATATGCTACCACACCGCCAGCAGCACCACCAATGGCCAGACCAGCTGGGCCCAATAATAGACCACCAGCAAAACAACACGCTCCACAAACGATAGCTCCTTTACCCGATTGTTTTACCGTCACTCGTACATTTTGTTCATCGGCCAGTACGGAAATGGCTTCCAATAATTCTCTACCATCGATGGGCATTTCTTTAATTTTTATATAATTTAAAAGTATTAGTCACACAAAAATTGCTTGTAAACAAATTCAGATTTAATTTCTGTACAAATTATGAAATTTTTGTTTGTTGTAAAAAACACTAGTCTTATGTTTTGTTTTTAGATTAAAGGGAATTTTCTGGTAATAAAATAGGGTTTACACTTGATGTTTACCGGGAAATTTTTGATACACAATAGGAATTTCGTTGTTAAAATTTAATTTATAATAATCTCAACTTTTTTAATAAGAAATTATAAGAATTTCATATTTTTAATTTATAGAAAATAATTTAAACTTGTTAAAGCATTTTCCTCGTAAATTAAAAGTTAGGATTATTGAAAATGGCTACTCTGTCAAATGAATTGTCATATGTTGAATATGATGCCAGCTTTACTTAGTGTCTACATTAGGCAAATTTTTATCAAAACAAACGTCAAAATCAATGCGAATATATACAGGTAACCTTAGTTAAACAGCTGATTAATATTTTGGTTGTTACAATTGTCAAACTGCATAAATAAAAAACAATTATGAATACGCCATGTTGTTGTTTTTTGCAACTGTTGCCACCTCACACAAATTCGCATTAAATTTGACGTTTGTCATGATAAAAAAAACTCTAATGTAGACACTATGTTACAGCCCGTCTAGACGTAACATATTATGTAAGATTTTTCTATCAAAGAGTGTCAAATTCGCTCTCTGAAAGAATTATTTCACGTGTAGATTCAAATATTAGTATTATAAGATGTATTATGAGACTGTTGTGATGAGATTTCTCTACACAACCATCTTATAAGATGAACTGTCAAAAAAATACACACACACGGAAGTTTGTATGTGTGTGTGCTTATATATTTTGGAAATTACTAAAAAAACAATGTTTTTTTGCAAAATTATTTTCTTTTAATGATTGTTTTACATTTAAAAATTTTTTTTATAGAAATTGTGTTAAAAACGTGCGATTTTTGTAAATAAAAAGTACATGTTTGTTCTGCGACTGATTGAAAATAATGATATTTTATAGGATTTATTAGAGTACGTGTACCCCTTATTTAAGATAAAACATAATATAAACAAAATGGTTACTCTCTTCTGCTTCCGTTATCTCACATATTATATCAGCGTTAATCTCAGTTGTAGACCTGAGGTTAAATAACATAGAGATTTTTTAATCAAGATAAACGTCAAACTTAACTCGAATTTGTATAAGGTGGCAACAGTTGCACAAAAACAACAATATGGCGTATTTATTATTGTTTTATATATGCAGTTTGACAACTGTAACAACCAAAATAATAATCAGCTGTTTAACTAAGATTACCTTGTATATATTCTGATTTTGACGCTTGTTTTGATAAAAATTTACCTAATGTAGACACTAGGTAAATAAAAAATGGTAAATATTAATTATTATGGCAAATAAATAAAGACATCTGCAAAAATTCGTAGAACTGATTCAAATATGTTGATTGATCGTTAGCGCTGGTCTACAACAGAGATTAACGCTGATATAATGTGTGAGATAACGCCGAAAGAAGAGAGTAAAAATTTTTTTTATATTACTTAGTGTCTACATTAGAAAATTTTTTTATCAAGACAAAATTAACGCAAATTTATGGAAAGTGGCAACAGTTAATTTAGGCTACATTGGCACTGATTTTGCCATTTGTCCTGATAAAAATTTGTCTAATATAGACACTACGTTATGTTATATCTTAAATAAGGGGTACGCTTATTCTAGTAAATCTTACAAGATATCATTATTTTCAATCACACAGAATAAACATATGCCTTTTATTTAAGAAATTCGCACTTTTTAGTACTTTTTTTATAATTTTTTTTTAATGTAAATCAATCATTAAAAGAAAACAATTTTACAAAAAAATGTTTTTTTTTTGGTAATTATCAAAATATACATGCGCACATACATGCAAACTTTCGTGTATGCGTATTTTTTGACGGTTCATCTTATAAGATAGTTGTGTAGAGAAATCTCATCACAACAGTCTCATAATACATCTTATAATACTAATATTTGAATCTACATGTCAAATAATTCTCTCAGAGAGCGAACTTGACACTCTCTGATAAAAAAAAACTTACATATTATGTTTCGTGTAGATGAGCTTCAATATTCCCACCAGAAATTGCTAGGAATTTTGTAAGGTGGCAACGGCTGCACAAAAACAACAATTAGGGAAAAATGGTTTTTATATGCGTAGTTTGACAGCTGGAGCAACCAAAAATAGTAATCAGCAGTTTGACTGAGATTACCATGTATAGATTTGCACGGATTTTGACATCTGCTTTGATAAAAATTTGTCTAGTATAGACACTACGTTGCCGTTTACATTAGCACTTAGAGCCCAAACTGAAGAAAGTGACAGCAATGGTTGTTTCCAGTTCTCAGAGAGTAGTTCAATTTAAATGAAGTTGGAGACATACATTTGTTTTTACATACATTTTGTTTTTGTTCGTTCAACAATAAAATTCGTGACAACAAAACTATATATATAAAAAATTATATTCTCCCTCTCTTACCTAGTGTCTACATTAGGCAAATTTATATCAAAACAAACGTCAAAATCAGTACTAATATATACATGGTAACCTTAGTTAAACAGTTGATTATTATTTTGGTTGTCACAGTTGTCAAAATTCATATATAAAAAACAATAATGAATACGCCATATTGTTGTTCTTGTGCAACTGTTGCCACCTTCCACAAATTCGCGTTAAGTTTGACGTTTGTCTTGATAAAAAAATCTCTAATGTAGACACTATGTTAAGCCGCCCATATACACATACTGCAGAGAGTACTGCCGATGAACAATTTTAAATATTTTAATTATTTTCTCTATCAGTTTAAAAAGTCAAACTGAAATTTTTATAAAAAACTAAGAGTACTTCAAAAATTCATTCAAAATACTGTTTGCAGTATGAGTTAATTTTTAAAACAAAACGATTTTTATTTTTATGCTGCATTGTTTGTGGGCATGTTTATTGCAGGAGGTTATGCATCTTTAAACTCCATACATAAAAAATATAAAGCAAAGCTTTCTTTCTTTTTCCACCTAATATAAATTTAATGTAAACATATGTGATTTATTTTGCAACAAAGGCAACACCAACAAAGAGGGAGCGTATAAAAATAAGAGCTTTTGAGAAATCATTGTGGAAATAAAACTTAATTTTGTTTTGGGCGGATTCGTTGTTTCTGTTTCAGTACTAAACTTAATATTTTACACAATTAAAACATATAAGTAAATCGTTACATTTTACTACATGGAGTTGCCACATATATGTATAAATCAGAGTTTGTATAGGCGATGGTGTAACTAGTACAAGGTGACATTGTAAGATCAGCTGGTTAGTTTTTACTTCATTTTTAAGTGTAAAGGCCCAACCGGTGAACGAAAAATCATCGTATCGCAATCATTTGTTTCAACCTGCTTTATGAAAATTTGTATAAGTAGCTATTCACAAAAATTCTAGGTAGCGTATCGCAGAAATTTATAGAAAATAGATTTTTACGTAGCTGTGTGACTTTTTGACAACCCTGTAATATATTTTCTTTGCAAAATAACCAAGAACAGGGTTGTTCAAACAATGAATGTTCAAAAATATATGACACGGTTACTTTTGTTGACTTTACAAAATGTTTCACTTTGCGTCGCAAAGTTGACTGGTTAGGCCTTCATGTTATGTTTACATAAAAACATGTTAAAAACTAATGTATATGAACATAATATAAGACCGAAATGTTAAATTTTGTTTACAGTTACATGTATTGCTTGTTTACAAACAAAAGTAAATTTGTGGTGGTAAAATTTGTATTTTTAATAAGAAAAAAGTGCTGAATAGAAATATTAAACTTATTTCAATTTATAAAAATTTTAAAAACAAATTTCTTACAATTTATTCTAATTATTTTTCAATTTCAACAATCATTATTTATAAAAAATGGCTGCTCTTATTGCATTGTTGTAGTTGTTGACTTTATGCATATATTTTGCTAAATTGTTGCATCATAGTATAGGGCAAAAATCCAATTAAATAACGATTTTTTCATTTAACTAGTTAAATTATTTGTATGAAAGAACAAGTTAAAACCATAAAAAATAACTAGTTAAATGAAAAAACAAGATTGTTTTCGTAGATGTAAACGCGGTATTAGATGCTTATAAATAAAGTGGATTTTTGTATGAAGTTTAACACAAATTGATGTGTTTATTCATAATTAACCACACTACTTATATAAGATCCTCCCTTTAAAGCAATGGTGTAGGGTATATAGGTATCGTCGGGTTAGATTAACTATAATTTTTTTTTACATAAATAAAAAAGACCTCGAGTTCGAATATTTTTTATTATAATCGAAAGGTCGAAGAATACATAGAATAATTAATTCGCCAAAAAAATAATAAAAAATTGATGTACACTGGAATTGACCACAATTGAAAAAATTGATCATTTTAAAAATAATAATATGTTTGCTATAAATGAGCATAAAAGTTAAAAAAAATTTTGCAACCGGATATATGGTGTAGGAAATATTTACGATTTAAAGTTAGAATGCTCAATGAGTTTCGTTTTTATTTCTTATAACCGTATTTAAATTGCTCTTACACAAGGTGAATTAAAGCAGGATATCTCACTTAATCAGCTGCAATTTTTTAGTGCTTGAACTGTCAAACTCCATATAAGCATAATTTTTGATTACCCGCTGAAGATAATAAAAAATATTATTATTAATTTTATGGAAGTGCTGCCACCTGTTTCATTTCGCTATGACTCATACATATACGTATTTTTATATTTTTCCTTAAAATTTTTTTCATTTTAACTATAACTTTCCCCATTAAATTTCCCAAAACTCATAAGTCTGGCAGCTCCTATTCGTTATTACCTTCAGGGCTTCCAGGTATTTTTTTTTGGCCAACCCCAAAATTTAAAAATATTGCCTCAAAAAATCCTCAACCAATAAAAAGACGCTTTATCATTCAAAATACTTTTTTTGTTTTTAACAAGTAGTTTCTTCGTACAGAGATCATTTTTGGATGAATATTTTTACATAACTACGTATGTATTGGAAAAAATACATTATATCAGTGACCATAACGATTATGAGCAATATGATAAAAATCACAATTTAATTATTATTTTTTTATTTTTATTTTTTGGTTAAAAAATAACGATTATTTTTTTATTTTTATTTTCCAATTAAAAAATAACGATATGTTCCACAACATGTTCCCAAAGATCTTAGATGATATTGATTTTATTGGTCGAAAAATTTGCCACAATCATTATTTACAGTTCCTGCATTTTATATTAAACTTCAAATTTTCCATCTATACATAACTTAAGAATTAAAATTATTCAACATATCTGATTAAATTCTCGGCAACAGATTTTATTAATATTAACACATTATTAGCCAAGGAAATATCCAGCAGATATTTGTGCGAAACATTTGTGGTACTATTGTTTATGTTTGATGTGTAAAAATTAAGAAATTTTAAAGAAACATTTAAGGTTCTTTTTGTTTAAGCATTTCCAAGGCGATTCCTTTTACAAAAAATAAGTAAAGAAACACTTATACATTATATATTTAAGAAATAAACAATCATATTACCAAAAAAGTCAAATTAAAAAAAGAACATTGTGAAATAGCAACTTAAGAAATTGCAAAATGGCATGATTTGTTCTTTTTCCCAAAGAGTGAAAATTTACAATCAAATTTCTGTTATTGTCCGTAATATATCCACCAAATTGTTTATTAATTTTAACTCGCCTTTTGACACTTAAATAAGGAAAGAAAAATTGCAACTCTTTAAACTTCAAAAATAGCAGCCGATAAATCAACTTTACTTAATCAGGTATAGTGGATAAATCCTTTAGAAATTCATATTACACGCTATCTCCAAGTTTGGTTTTTGTTAAACACTTAACCGAAAATACGCATTATAAACATGCACTGCTTGTAGAAAACATTAGCATATTAAATACTGCTTGAACAAGTTCTTTACAATGACATATAAATTAAATTTCAAATTGTATACTTTTGTCCAAAATTCCAATTGCAATTATTCTAAAATTTCCCCGAAAAAACAGCCAAAATGTTTTTAATATCCCCAAAATTCCCCAATCCCCAAACCAAAATTTTCTTCCTTGTCTGTAACAAAACTTCCCCAAATTTGGGATCAAAACCCTAAATCTGACAGTCCTGATTACGTTTCTTAGAAAATTCTCTCAGTTGTTTTTTGACAATTCTCGCGGTTGGTTGTGTTTATTGTTATTTTGTTGTTTTCTTTATTTCATAAATACATTTTTTTAGTTTCGAAAAAAGGCAACTACTATGTATTATTTCTACGTTTATTTATAAACAATATAAAAGTTACGGATGTAAGAAAATAATAGCAACAAGTGGTCGTTGACTCGTGTGTTTACGTGCCTTACATTTAGAGTAAAATTTAGTGCAATAAAAAATAAAGTTCAATCTTTCACACAATGACAACTAAACATGAGTGCAATTAAATAATTTTTAATTTTTACGTTTTTAACAAATGTAACAATAACGTAACGTAAAGATCTCATTAATTAAAACAAAATGTATATACAAATAAAAGTAAGTTTCATTTTTTAGATTTTAATCAATTTAATGATAAATAAAGAGGAATTTATTGTTTGCCTTTAACTCCTTTGTGAAAAATATTGTCTCTAACTCATGTTTATACTAAAAAATACGCTCATAAAATTATTTTTTTTATTCTACTCGTATCAGTGATGGGATTTGAAAATTTTTATTTAGTGCCAAGATGATATCGAAAATGTGCCAAGCTTTAAAAAGGGCCAAGTATAATTTTTAGAGAATTAAACCAAATTAAAACCAAAAGAAAATATAAAATCTCTTAGTAATCGAACACAAAATTAAGGTAAAGGCATTGAAGGCCATCAAAATTAGCCGAAAAAATACTATACATCGAAATGAAATTAGCGTATACAATATAATGCATGAAAAAAAACAGTATTGCACATTTAAAATTTATGAAAGAGGATATCAACATAATTGGCCGTGTAATATCATGTCCCATTAATCGTAGAAACTTGAAATTTAGCTAAGATGTTAAAAATGTGACCCATTTCATAATTTTAGGTTTGCTGGTACTCATTGAGCCCCCTAACTCACTTAAAATAGTAAATATTTCCTATACAGTTTTCCCGATTTAGATTTAGCATTCAGATATCAATTGAAAGTTCTTGAATGCAAATTTATAAAAAGAAAACCTTTTTTTAAGTTACTTTAACAAATTTTTTTAATATTCTTCTGTATAGTATTTTTATTTTTTGTTGAAATTTTTTTTATGCAGGCCTTCGGCCGGGCGGAAGGACGTTTAACTCTTTGGTACGTCCAAAAGCGTTTCCCGTTTACCCAATTTTTTAATAACAACAAAATTTTTTTTTATTATTATTTTTTTTTAATATGTTTCTTAGGAAAGTACGTCTTTCAAAGACCTATAACTTCGACTCTATTCACTTTCATTCAAACATTTTTACATCATTATTTTCAAGTACTATCAACAATGAAAAATAAAAAATTGGAGTTGAGTCAGAACATTCAATTTAAGACGATACGTTCAAATGTATCTCGCCAAAAAGAATTTTGAACCATCTTAATTTAATATACTTAGAATAATTTTGTCTTGGTGTTCTGCATAAGATTCTAAAATCAAGCGAACATTTCGTGTTACAGAATTTGTTTTTTAATATACATATATTGCAACTTACGCATTGTACGTTTTTAAAAATTAGTATTTTAATAAAATAATTTTCACATGCTGTTATATTATGATATATAACTGATTTTATAATCTATTACTGAAATACTTATGTGAACTTTTATTTCGTTTTAATAATTGTCGTAAAATCACTGATACATAGTCGACATATTGTAAAAATTTAGAGATATGCCCTCATTATATTTAATTCAAATTAGTACAAAAAAGTTCCAAAACAGTTTCCAAAGTGCTGCGGTATCACTGAAAAAAAATGGCACAAATGTGCCATAAATCCCATCACTGACTCGTAATAATAAGTTGTTAGCGCATTGTTTGTGTGGTTAATTTCAATTTCTTGTCGTTTTATTTTTAGCTTTAATGTGTTTTTGTTGTTTTTTCCTTATATTCTTTCGAAATTGTTTTGCTCTACGTACATACATATTTATCTCTGTTTTTGTTGTAGATGCTAGTATGTTTATTTTTTATTGTTATTACTGATATTTTTATTATTTGAAGATTTAACCAACTTGGTTACTATATGGTTTTTTATGTTATTAAACACATAATGGGGTGAAATATGGATATGATAGTTATTTAGCTAATAGAAGCTTTTACGCAAAAACTTTTAATTTTTATATAATATTTAAAATACCCGCAGTTCCGCAAAGTACTCTTCACTTGTTTCAGGCTGGCATGAATCTATATATTTCTGGGTCATTTGTCGACTATTGTTCCTTTGTAATCTAGGTAGAGTTAATGACCAAAGCTGATAGTGTTCTTTAATTAGCCTTAGAATTAAATTCCTTGAGATTAAATAATAAATAAATATTTTAAGATAATAATCCCAATTGTTGTTTTCAGATTGTCCCTTTTTATTCAAAGGAGTGTGACCCCAATGGTAAGATTTCTAAATCATGAACCGCCAACAGATAAACAGTGATTACACTATTGAAATCTCTTAATTGTATGTGCATATGTATGTTATCATTCTGAGATCCGCAATTACATACTACTTTAAATGTGATGGAATTTATTACATATTTACTATATTGTATATTTACTCTGTCTACTATATACTTCGCCCTTTAATGTTAAGAACTAATTTTAAAATTACAATTTTTTTAAGAGCTACATTTTCAATTTCGATATTGTATTGACGAAATACGTACATATTTGTAGCTTTTATTAGTATATTTCTGGACTGTTAATTAATAACTTAATTATCACTAGGGTGTGATACTTTTTGTGTTTTATTTGTTTTATTTATATATCATATAATAAAACACTTAAAGACTTTAAACACCTCAAAATAAAAGTCTGAATAAAGTATAAATTAATTGTGAATGAATTAATAAATAAAAGATTTAACAATTATAAGGTTTGCTTTTTTATTGTATAAAGTTATTTATTTTTTATTGTGAGGTAATTGGAAGATATTTTTGGAAACCATACTAATTAAAATATAGCTAAATGTTTTAAAAAATAATTTAAAGTTGTAAAATTTAAAGTTTCTTCTAAATTTGTTCTCGTAAAAAAATATTAATTTATTTTATTTACGATTTAAATTAAAAATAAACCTAATTGTTGGATCGTTACATTTTTTAATACTTTAAGAAAACTTTAGAATTTAAGAAAAGTTTAATTTACAAATTTTTTGATAAAATTATGTGTCATAAAAGGTCGGTAGGTAGATAGGTGGGAAAGGGTGGCGTATTCACGCCTCCACCCAAAGACCAAACGGTGCATTGCGAGCCCTTTAAAGATAGAGAAGGAAAAAGAAGGAAAGGAAAGAAATAAGAAGTGAAACCTATACCATAACAATCAGTTATGAATGCCCCTAAGCCATTTTATACCCATTACAAACCTTATGAGATTAATTAGCCCTTTGCCTGTAACCTTACCTAGTTCATGTAGTGTGTGGCTTCCAAACCACTTCCGTTCTATTCCTCCAGGGGCGATTCGTGTTGACCAGGATCCAATCGCTTATGGCCCTAAAATAGCACCCAATTGGAATCCTATCAAATGTCTCCACAAAAGTCCTATCTAGCTCCGAACCACTTCGAGCAAGCTCATCGGCTATTTCATTGCCGAGAATATCGCAGTGCCCAGGAACCCAACATGGTCTTATCATGTAAACAGTCTTCTCAATTCCTTTTTTCACTCAAGTACCAACCTGAACTTAACATAATGACTTGTGTAGTGATCGGTTGTTACTTCCTAATCCATCCTCAGCTAAAATGCTGGAATTTTCATTTTTATTAAGTCTTCATATATTTGGGAATAATTTTTTGCTAAACCTAATCACCGGTTACTTTTGCTAAACAACTTTTGCCTGATTGGTAACCCTACTCCTTAACCTTTACAGCTGGCAATTCCTTTCATAAACTTAACTATTCAATGGCAAGGATCTTTTTTTTTACTTGTGTTTTTTCGTTGACTTTCGTTAACATTCTTTAACTTCGATAAGAAAAAAAAATTCTAACGGTTAAAGATGGTGTAGTGGCGTGATTTGGATGATTCGAGAAGAACACGTTGTTTTGAGCAGTCTATTTATACCGCTGACGCGCAAACTATTGGTGATTCGTTGTTTGGCAAGTGCTTGTGATCTCAAGTTTATTACAAAACAATTAAAAAAAATAATAATATATTTTAACTTTAAAATAAAATAAAAATCAAAGTAAAAAGCGCCCTAATTCATCGCATAATTTTAAAATAAATAAACAACTACAACATACAACAACAAAAATAAAATGCAAAAAAATAAGAAAATAATCCAACAATAAAAAAAATCATAAATAATTTTGTGTTAAAACAGTGAAAAACTAGAGATAGAAGCAAGATCGTGGATGATTTTCCTTGCCGTCAAAATTTCTTGATATAAGAAAAACACTAGACAGAAACTGAACTCATTCTTAAATAAACGCAATAAAAAAATTTTTAAATAAATACCAAAAATATTTCATAAATTTAAAGATTTTCGTTAAAGAAAAGTGCAAAAAAAAAATTAAACCAATTTTTCTAAAAATTTGCTTCACAATAAGAAAAATATTGAAAATATAGAGTTTTTTTAAGTGAAATACTGAAATTCCACTTGTTAAAAAAAAAAAAAACCAATTGGAAAATTAAAAAAAAAAAAAAAAAAAAAAGTTTAAAAAAATCAAAAAAATATCAAACTGATTTAATAAAAAAAAAAAAAATTAAACGTGTTGTGACGGAGGGGCACGACGGCAGCATATTAGCATATACAACAAATACTACAGCAACAACATTAAATACTAATACTAAAAATACGGCCAAACATAGACATGGTGGTCGCCAGCAAACAGCAGCAACATCATCCACAGCAACAACAAACCCATAAAAATACCAGAAGTAAAAACTTAAACGTTACTCAATCCTCTACCGATAAACGTTCACGCAGCAAGTCCCGCTGTTCAGCCCATCAAGAACAACATCAGCAACAATCACTTTTTAACAGCAGCAGCCATAATAGTAATTCCAATAATAATAGCAGTGTTAGTAATAAACGTACTTCATCACGTAATTCAACTTTTAACTCTTCAACATCATCATCATCACCAGCCATCATCTTTAACCCACATCATTCATCAGCCTCCATTCGTGCCGAACAATATTTTTTTTTTCTAATCTCAAAATTGTAATCCTGAACCTTTCTTTTATCCCTTTGTCCTATCGATTTAATTTTTTTGAGTAATTTTTTTTGGTATTCTATTTTTTTAAATCTTCTTTTTTTAAAATTTTCTTACCAAATTATTTTTTCTAATCTTAAATTACAATTTTTTTTCTCATGTATGAAATTATCCTTAAAATACTATCTTAATATCTGTAATTAGTGTGAGCATTAACGAATGTTTTTCAATAAAAATCTTCGTTTACAAGTTCAATCATTTCCGGGTACATAATTAACAAAAGAAGAAAGGTTAGGGTAAATTTCTTTTCAGCATTCATCGAAATCTGGAAGGCCTTCGAGATCTTCGACGCAGCATGATGGTGAGTTACTCATTTCTTGAATTCCTACTTTGTTCAGTACATAATTTGTAAACATTTTTTTTTATTATAATTTTTTTAATTTTTTTTGTTTAATGCTCCCACTAACTAACCATTATTAGTAGCATAGATATTTTTTTATTTTTTTTATATATATCTTTTGTTATTTTTATATATATATATATTTTTTATATATATTTTGTTATTTTTTTTCTTTTCATTTTTTTTCAAAATTTTGATTTGTATCTGATAAAATATCCCCAAAAGAAAAATAAAAAAAAAAAAAAAAATTGAAAATCTCTGTAGCATAGTTTTAAACAGTTTTCTGTTAAAAATGTCATTAGAATCTTTGAATAAAGAAAAAAAAATGAATTTTTCTAAAATAATGGCTTAAGTTACTTTTTTTTCATAAGGGGTTGGTATTACATCTAGTGGACTGTGTTAGGGATCTTAGAAAACAGTACTGATCACTAAGATACAGGTAGTGGTAGGGTTATGAGATCAACTTGTCAAAACATCTGACAAGCAAATTTTTTTTGGGTTCAAAATATTAGCAACAAAATTGAGTTTGGCATTCGATTAATTTATTAGATTCATACTCGGGCTTTGTTGATTTGTAAGTATGTTTCTTTTGGTCCATTATTAGAATTGTAAGAACTTAAAAAAAAAAAAAATAGGGAGTCTATAACAAAAAAAAAAAAATAATACTGTGTAAAATTAGAAGTTTGTTTATGGGAGGACCGAACCCCCCCATGCCCGACTGTTTTGCTAGTCCTATTAATGGCTCCCGCAGTCCTCTTCATAACATCTTTGACATTAAACAATTTTGTTTAAATAAACAAATCCATGCAAGTTTTGTATGTGTTCATTACAGTAATTATAAGAAAAATGGCGCCCAACGTGGGGCTCGAAAGTAAATTGTTCCACTATATGCTTTCGGTTCCAAAACAGATAGTTATTAGTAGATTTCATTTATAAACGTTTTAGAGGGTGTTATAAGACTTTATTTCCTTTTGGGGGAATAACAGACAGTCCTGTTATGGATTTTCGTGTACTTGAGTGTGTCATCGAGTAAAACGACCTATCAGATCATTGTTTGTCCTTTCTTTTCAAAATGTGAATATTGTTTTATGAATCCCCTAACGACGTAAGATATGTATATAGGAAAACGTTAGGTTACGGTTATGATTATTGTTCCTATTGATATATGAGTTTTGGAAAATAGAAGTTTTGCAACTGTAGATTTCTATCCAAGCTAATATATTAATGCAATAAATAACATGTATGTTTTTGTTGTACAAGAATAACTTTTCTGCTGATAATGTGATATTTTCTGAATATACTCATCTCCATAGACAGGTTGTTGTTACCATACTTATTTTGTTGCTTGATTTTTACCCTTTTAACACTGTTCCCTGTTGTGTACCAACCCTAATGAAAACGAAATTATATAGAATATTTAGTTTGGAAAAAAAAAATATAATTCTATAGTAATAGAATTTCTTCTAATTCTTATAAATTTCTACTAACTCTTATAAACATATATTTTTTTTTAATATTTCCATATTTGGAAAAGAAAATTTTTTTTTCTTGGCTTGAACTTCAATATTGTTGTAGCATTGACTAATTTTTTATAATAATGTCCCTTCCTCGAACTCCACCTAACGAAGCATCTGCTTCAGGTTCGTCGTGTACTGGGGAGAATGTGTGTAACGTTTGTACTACCAATATGTCTGAAAATGATGATTGTCTGATTATTATAAAATGTAACCATTCGTTTCATCGATCGTGTATTGAGAATTATTTGACCAATACGTCTGAGTGTCCTAATTGCAAAAAGCCTTGCGATTTGTCTGATTTAAAGAGAATGAATATAGCTAATAAACCCGACATTTCCCATAATCAGTCCCATAGAGGTCGTGGTAGAGGTACAGTGGCTAACCCTTACAACACACGTAGCCAAAGTAGAACCAATGTTTATGATAGTCAACGCCCTGTAGTTGAACCCAGTAATGAGGGGGAAGATTTGAATGTCTCTGTTGTTGCCCAAACCACAAGATCTCGGGGTGGTTGTGCTTCTAATAGAAATATTCCTCAAAATGAACCCGGTAATACTTTTAATGTTGATTATAATCAACTGAACCAAATGATAGAGACCACTATGGCCAGACTTTTGTCAAATTTTAATTTAGTTCCAAATTCTAACCCGCACACAAATCCAGTTGCCGGTGGAAACAATGTCAGTCACTCTAACCGTAATAATGAGAACAGTATTTCACATCAACGTTCCCAACCAAGTAATTTGAATAGTGAAAGCAATAGTCTTCATAATAATCGTTCTAATATGTCATATACCCCAATTCGGTCTTCTTCAAATGCAACATATTTTAACCCTGACAAGTTAACAGCTATTATGCAAAGCTGGAACATCAAGTTCGATGGTTCCCCAAATAGCCTTAATATCGAAGAATTTCTCTATCGAATCAATTCCTTGACTTATGACAATTTTAATGGCGATTTTGCTCCCATTGTAAAAAATTTAAATGTATTGCTGTCCGGAAAAGCCAAAGACTGGTATTGGCGTTATAGAAAGCAGGTATCGTCGGTTAATTGGGAAGATTTTTGTGAGTCCATTCAATGTCAATATAGGGATTTTAAATCTTCGTTTGATATTCGTGAGGAGATAAGGAATAGGAAACAGAAAACAGGAGAAAGTTTTGACGCATTTTTTGATTCTATTTCTTCCATAATGGATCGTTTACCATCCCCAATCCCCGAAATGGAATTAATTGAAATAATAACTAGAAATCTTAGACCTGAAATTCGCCAAGATATTTTATATGTTCCCGTCCATTCCATTTCTCATCTCCGCAAGTTGGTTCAGATGAGAGAAACTTTTTGGAATGAAGAATATGTTAAGAAAAATTTATCGTTTCGTCCACCTAATTATCCCATAAATAGACGACAGATAGCGGAAGTTAATGTTACGGAAAATGATGTAAATTCTCCCTCTTGTGAGGTAAATGCCGTTTTAGCTTCGGAAAGAATCGTTCGTTGTTGGAATTGTGGGGAAGCTGATCACTTTTGGGATGATTGTGTAAAAGAGCGTACTATTTTCTGCTATGGATGTGGAGCCAAGAATACTTATAAGCCACAATGTCCAAAGTGTTCTGCTAAGAAAATAACTCTTTCAAAAAACTTCACGAATTTAAAAAACTAGAATTAGATAAAAACATTTGCCAGGACCAAAATTTTTCTCTGCTTGACGACGAAACATTAAAGAAACTAGATTTAACTAAAAATATTACCTGTCAGAATCAAAAATTTTCCCTGATTAGAGACAAAACACCTGAATTAGACTCAAATAACCAAATTATAATCTTGCAAAATCCTAGAACTCAAAATAGCAAGTCTGAACCAGATCCTTCAAAAATATTATTCCCTCGTCTTCCATATCATGTACGATGGCAAAATTACCTTGAGAAACGAAACCAAATATTTAATTTAAACACCATAACTGATAATTTAAAACCAAAACCAAAAAGATCAACATTAAGAATGCGAGTTTATTTTAAACAGCGTAGACGTTGTAGAAAGCTTTTGTTATCGGCTATTATAAGTAATTCTAAAGACAATCGTTTTTACGCTAAGGTATCTTTTCTTGATTTAACCGAATATGGTCTTTTAGATACCGGTGCAAACATTTCATGCGTAGGTGGTGATTTGGCGCAAAAGGATTTTTCTGATTTCCCATCCTTTTCAAAGTGTCGTTCATTCGTCAAAACTGCAGACGGTCAATTGCAGAAAGTAACTGGTTGGTTGGCAGTCGAAATAAAATTTAAAAATCAAAAACGTTCTATTAACCTGTTCATAATACCTTCGATAACGCAACGCCTCATCTTAGGGGTTGATTTTTGGAATGCCTTCAATATGATTCCGAGTTTTGTTGAATCTTTAGATATAGTAGATAAAGAAGTATTAAGTTATGTTCCGTCATCTGAATTTCAAAACAAATGGTCCGAAGTTAAGTCCGTAGAATACGATCGTTCTGAATTAACATCAGAAAACAATGAATACCCATTAACTTCTTATCAACGCCAACAACTAAATGCTATTATAGCCTTATTCCCGAATTTTGAGCAGCAAGGGTTAGGAAGAACCAACTTAATTCAGCATAATATCGACGTGGGAAACTCCAAGCCGATAAAGCAAAGGTTCTATCCCGTTTCTCCCGCTGTGGAAAAACTGATGTATTCAGAGATAGATCGAATGTTGGCCTTGGGGGTAATTGAACCTTCTCAATCTCCCTGGAGTTCGCCCATGAGGTTGGTGATAAAACCAAACAAAGTTCGTCTGTGCCTTGATGCCAGAAAACTTAACTTCGTCACAAAGAAAGATGCTTATCCGCTTCCATCTATAGAAGGTATATTTTCAAGGCTTCCAAAGGCCAACATCATATCCAAGCTGGATTTGAAGGATGCCTATTGGCAAATCGGCCTAGCTGAGTCTGCGAAACCCTTGACAGCGTTTACCATTCCCGGCCGCCCGCTTTATCAATTTGTGGTAATGCCGTTCGGACTTTGTAATGCCCCCTCCACCATGTGTCGTTTAATAGACGAAATTATTCCTCCAGATCTTCGTAATGCTGTGTTTGGATATTTAGACGACTTAATTATCGTATCGGAAGATTTTCCAACGCATATTTCTCTATTAGTTCGTATTGCAGAACAATTTCGGAAAGCCAATCTGACGTTGAATATTTCGAAAAGTCAATTCTGTGTAACTCGTGTTCCGTATTTGGGCTATGTAATTGGAAACGGTGGTATTTCAACAGACCCTGAAAAAGTTAGCGCCATCGTTAACTGGCCAATACCAAAAACTATCCGACAGGTGAGAGGATTCTTAGGCCTTGCCGGTTGGTACCGTCGATTTGTAGAAAACTTTTCTACTGTGGTATTTCCTATAACTGAGGTTCTTTCGGCAAAGAAGAAATTTTGTTGGACTGAAGAGGCTAACGAAGCTTTTAAACGTATTAAACAACTTTTAACAACTGCCCCTGTCCTAATTAACCCTGATTTTTCGAAAAAATTCTTTCTACAATGCGACGCCAGTGACTATGGAATTGGAGCTGTTCTTGTCCAATTAGATGATTTTGGTAACGAAAGACCCGTAGCTTTTATGAGCAAAAAACTCAACAGTGCACAGCGGAACTATAGCGTAACCGAAAAGGAGTGCTTAGCCGCCTTAGAAGCGATAACCCGTTTTCGATGTTATCTCGAGCTACAAGAATTTGAGGTAATCACAGACCATTCCAGCCTAGTTTGGCTTATGAGGCAAACGAATTTGTCTGGAAGATTGGCTCGATGGATGTTTAAGCTTCAATCCTATAAATTTACTGTCAGCCATAGGAAAGGAAAAGAAAATATAGTACCCGACGCTTTATCAAGATGTTTTAATGGGGAAATATCAGAATTAAGCATACTAGAACCTGAAATTGACTTGAATTCTGAACATTTTTTGGATCTAGAATACGAAGACTTGAAAAGAAAAATTTCGGAAGATTCAGGTAAATACCCAGATATCAAGGTGGTTGACAAATACGTTTACATAAGAACAGAATATTATAGTGGAGATTCCATGCAAGAAGAAACCAGTTGGAAACTATGGGTTCCTTTAAAATTGCGTCCAAATGTTATAAAAAGAGCGCATGATGACCCTATAAGTTCACATGGGGGTATGGTAAAGACCATTCAATTGATACGCCGAAATCTTTATTGGCCTGGATTAGTGAAAGATGTGCGAGAATATGTTAAACAATGTGAGGTGTGTAAGACCACAAAAGCTCCTAATGTTATTTTGAAACCAGAAATGGGTAAACTAGCGATATCGATACGTCCCTTTCAAAGGCTTTATATCGATCTGTTAGGACCTTATCCTCGTAGTAAAGACCGGAATATTGGTATCCTAATAGTATTAGATCATATGACGAAGTTTCATTGGTTGTTTCCTCTAAAGAAATTTACGTCAAATATCATCATAGATATTCTTGAAAAACAAATTTTTCATGTTTTCGGAGTACCAGAAACAATCGTCAGCGATAACGGTTCCCAATTCCGAGCCAATAATTTTGAAGCCTTTTTGACTAACTACAATATTCATCACCTGTATACAGCGGTTTATTCACCCCAAAGTAATGCTTCAGAGCGTGTAAACCGATCGGTTATAGCTGCCATAAGAGCATATTTAAAGAGTAATCATTGTGAATGGGATAAAAATTTAACAAAAATCAGTTGTGCATTGCGTAATTCTTTTCACCAAACCATCCAAACATCCCCATATCATGCCCTCTTTGGATTCGACATGATCACTCATGGCTCTTCCTATTCGTTGTTAAAAAATCTTAAATTGCTTGATGAACCTGCCTACAAGTTATCACGTGATGATAGTCTTAAACTAATTCGTTTTGATCTTCGGAATCATATCAAAGCCGCCTATGAAACCAATCGAAAACAGTATAATCTTCGAGCTAGACCCCAAAGTTTTAGGATTGGACAGGAAGTTTTTAGAAGAAATTTTGTGCAAAGCTGTAGCGGGAAAAATTCAACGCTAAACTGTCTCCTTTGTTTATAAAAAGTCGTGTAAGGAAACAATTAGGATCTCATTATTATCTCTTAGAAGATCTTCAAGGTAAAACCGTCGGCACTTATCATGCCAAAGATATTCGTCCTTAACATTCATAACATTCTAAATTTTTTTCTCTCGACTTTAACAGATGGTGGTTTGAATTTTGGTTAGGTTGAACAATTCTTTTTTTCCAACTCCCAAATAAATTTCAAAGTATTTCTTATTTAAAAAAAAAAAAAAAAAAAAAAAAAAATGTTACACCTGAAAAAAAATATGGTTTTTTAAAACAAATTATAAGTTTTAATAGAATATTGCAACACCGTTAAAAAAGTATAGGCACAGGAAAATTAAATAATTCAGCCCCCCAGTAACCCCATGTACTGGAAAAGTTAAACCGATCTTTTTCAAGATAATAGTGCTATGAAAACATCACTATTATCTAGTTTTGTAGTGATCGGTTGTTACTTCCTAATCCATCCTCAGCTAAAATGCTGGAATTTTCATTTTTATTAAGTCTTCATATATTTGGGAATAATTTTTTGCTAAACCTAATCACCGGTTACTTTTGCTAAACAACTTTTGCCTGATTGGTAACCCTACTCCTTAACCTTTACAGCTGGCAATTCCTTTCATAAACTTAACTATTCAATGGCAAGGATCTTTTTTTTTACTTGTGTTTTTTCGTTGACTTTCGTTAACATTCTTTAACTTCGATAAGAAAAAAAAATTCTAACGGTTAAAGATGGTGTAGTGGCGTGATTTGGATGATTCGAGAAGAACACGTTGTTTTGAGCAGTCTATTTATACCGCTGACGCGCAAACTATTGGTGATTCGTTGTTTGGCAAGTGCTTGTGATCTCAAGTTTATTACAAAACAATTAAAAAAAATAATAATATATTTTAACTTTAAAATAAAATAAAAATCAAAGTAAAAAGCGCCCTAATTCATCGCATAATTTTAAAATAAATAAACAACTACAACATACAACAACAAAAATAAAATGCAAAAAAATAAGAAAATAATCCAACAATAAAAAAAATCATAAATAATTTTGTGTTAAAACAGTGAAAAACTAGAGATAGAAGCAAGATCGTGGATGATTTTCCTTGCCGTCAAAATTTCTTGATATAAGAAAAACACTAGACAGAAACTGAACTCATTCTTAAATAAACGCAATAAAAAAATTTTTAAATAAATACCAAAAATATTTCATAAATTTAAAGATTTTCGTTAAAGAAAAGTGCAAAAAAAAATTAAACCAATTTTTCTAAAAATTTGCTTCACAATAAGAAAAATATTGAAAATATAGAGTTTTTTTAAGTGAAATACTGAAATTCCACTTGTTAAAAAAAAAAAAAACCAATTGGAAAATTAAAAAAAAAAAAAAAAAAAAAGTTTAAAAAAATCAAAAAAATATCAAACTGATTTAATAAAAAAAAAAAAAATTAAACGTGTTGTGACGGAGGGGCACGACGGCAGCATATTAGCATATACAACAAATACTACAGCAACAACATTAAATACTAATACTAAAAATACGGCCAAACATAGACATGGTGGTCGCCAGCAAACAGCAGCAACATCATCCACAGCAACAACAAACCCATAAAAATACCAGAAGTAAAAACTTAAACGTTACTCAATCCTCTACCGATAAACGTTCACGCAGCAAGTCCCGCTGTTCAGCCCATCAAGAACAACATCAGCAACAATCACTTTTTAACAGCAGCAGCCATAATAGTAATTCCAATAATAATAGCAGTGTTAGTAATAAACGTACTTCATCACGTAATTCAACTTTTAACTCTTCAACATCATCATCATCACCAGCCATCATCTTTAACCCACATCATTCATCAGCCTCCATTCGTGCCGAACAATATTTTTTTTTTCTAATCTCAAAATTGTAATCCTGAACCTTTCTTTTATCCCTTTGTCCTATCGATTTAATTTTTTTGAGTAATTTTTTTTGGTATTCTATTTTTTTAAATCTTCTTTTTTTAAAATTTTCTTACCAAATTATTTTTTCTAATCTTAAATTACAATTTTTTTTCTCATGTATGAAATTATCCTTAAAATACTATCTTAATATCTGTAATTAGTGTGAGCATTAACGAATGTTTTTCAATAAAAATCTTCGTTTACAAGTTCAATCATTTCCGGGTACATAATTAACAAAAGAAGAAAGGTTAGGGTAAATTTCTTTTCAGCATTCATCGAAATCTGGAAGGCCTTCGAGATCTTCGACGCAGCATGATGGTGAGTTACTCATTTCTTGAATTCCTACTTTGTTCAGTACATAATTTGTAAACATTTTTTTTTATTATAATTTTTTTAATTTTTTTTGTTTAATGCTCCCACTAACTAACCATTATTAGTAGCATAGATATTTTTTTATTTTTTTTATATATATCTTTTGTTATTTTTATATATATATATATTTTTTATATATATTTTGTTATTTTTTTTCTTTTCATTTTTTTTCAAAATTTTGATTTGTATCTGATAAAATATCCCCAAAAGAAAAATAAAAAAAAAAAAAAAAATTGAAAATCTCTGTAGCATAGTTTTAAACAGTTTTCTGTTAAAAATGTCATTAGAATCTTTGAATAAAGAAAAAAAAATGAATTTTTCTAAAATAATGGCTTAAGTTACTTTTTTTTCATAAGGGGTTGGTATTACATCTAGTGGACTGTGTTAGGGATCTTAGAAAACAGTACTGATCACTAAGATACAGGTAGTGGTAGGGTTATGAGATCAACTTGTCAAAACATCTGACAAGCAAATTTTTTTTGGGTTCAAAATATTAGCAACAAAATTGAGTTTTGCATTCGATTAATTTATTAGATTCATACTCGGGCTTTGTTGATTTGTAAGTATGTTTCTTTTGGTCCATTATTAGAATTGTAAGAACTTAAAAAAAAAAAAAATAGGGAGTCTATAACAAAAAAAAAAAATAATACTGTGTAAAATTAGAAGTTTGTTTATGGGAGGACCGAACCCCCCCATGCCCGACTGTTTTGCTAGTCCTATTAATGGCTCCCGCAGTCCTCTTCATAACATCTTTGACATTAAACAATTTTGTTTAAATAAACAAATCCATGCAAGTTTTGTATGTGTTCATTACACTTGTTAGTGCCAATAATGCTGCCCTACTGTTAACATAGGTAGTAGTGTCAGAGTTCCGTTCAACGTTTTCCTTCAACAATCCCAAGGCTTTATAGATGCCCAGAATTTCTGCCTTAAAAATGCTTCAACTTTCCTTTTCGGATCATTGCTGGATACTTTTCGACATTGGGCTCGTCTGCAAAGAAACAGCGTCAACTTTCAGAAACCCAAGACGAACGAACTGGACTAAGTTCAATGGGATTCTCATGCACAAACTGAGAAAAATACCTCCAGTCGAAGCAACGACTGAGGGTCTTGATCAAATTGAGAATACATTAGGCAGGGAAATTGTTAAGGCTTTTAATATATCATGTCCAATGACGAAGGCTAGAAAGAGCTTCCCTCCCTGGTGGAATAGGGAACTCTCGAAGCTACGCAAGGAGGCACGCAATGCTTTCAATATTGGCTACAGGACAAAATCGTGGCAGTTATACCACGATAAGCGTAGGGAATATAAGAAGGCAATAAAGATCGCAAAAAGAAACTCATGGAAAGGCTTCTGCGAATCTATTGACAATACCAAGGAATCTGCTAGACTCAGTAGGGTTTTGGCAAATGGTCATAATAATCCATCCTATATTAAAAGGATGGATGGATCATGGTCAGAATCGTCGGCGGAATCTTTGGACATTTTACTTAGTACTCATTTTCCTGGCTGCACTGATATTACAGACCAGGAGATGGGGCATACTAGATCCTCGCAAGAAATCGAGGTTGACATAATATCCGTTGAGAAAATTTCATGGGCGATTGATAGCTTCTCTCCGTACAAATCTGCAGGGCCTGATGGAATTATACCAAAGATGCTGCAAAGTGCAAAGGTATACATCATACCCTGGCTACATAGGATCTTTAAACTCTGCCTAACCCTCAACTATATTCCCAGGAACTGGAGGAGAGTAAAGGTAGTGTTCATTCCAAAAATCGGAAAAAGAAGTCATGAAAATGCAAAGGACTTCCGTCCCATTAGTCTCTCATCTTTTCAGCTGAAAACTCTGGAGAGACTCATTGATTTACATATAAGGCAGCGTCTAGAGGGTACAACTCGACTCTCAAGAGGTCAACATGCCTACATTAAGGGTCGCTCAACGGAGACGGCTCTTCATGAGGTCGTAGGGGTCATTGAGCGATCCATTGAATTCAAACAATACGCTATGGCTACCTTTCTGGATATAGAAGGCGCCTTTAACAATGTCACGACTTTGGCGATACAGAGAGCTCTGTACGAACTAGGAGTTGATGATTATATCACCAACTGGCTGGTGTCAATGCTAGAGACAAGAATCGTCATTGCGAATTTAGGTAACAGTGTTAGGACCAAACAAGTTATGCGTGGAACTCCACAAGGAGGCGTGATTTCTCCGCTGTTGTGGCTTATTGTCATTAATACCATCCTGTGTAAATTGGAAGACAAGGGAGTGAAAGTCGTGGCTTACGCGGACGATGTGGTGATACTAGTATCAGGACTGTTTCTGAACGTGATAAGTGATATCACGTCAACTGCTCTGGCTACACTCAGTGACTGGGCCAAAGAATGTGGACTAGGAGTGAATCCGGGCAAAACAGAGCTGGTACTTTTCACCACAAAGACCAAGATTCCGAGCTTCAGACTACCACGGTTAGGAAACTGTGAACTCACCTTGTCGGACAATGCAAAATACTTGGGCATTATTTTGGACTCTAAGCTTTCATGGAAACTGAACATTCGACATAGGGTTAGTAAGGCTACGGTAGCATACTACACCTGTAGAAAGATGTTCAGTGTGAAATGGGGCCTGAGTCCAAAATTGACAAAATGGCTATACACTGCAATAGTACGGCCCATTCTTGTATATGGATCTCTTGTATGGTGGACCGCTACTAGTAGGAGGTATGTGGTGGATCAGCTTTACAGGATACAAAGATCCGCTTCCATTGGCATTGCAGGTGCATTACGTACTAGTCCATCAGAAGCTCTGAACACTATATTGCACCTAACACCTATAGACCTATACATAATGGAATCATCAGTTAATAGTGCGATAAGATTATCTGCAACGAAAAGCTGGAGATCAAGAACGTATGGGCACGCGAGGATATTAAATTTACTACCCCCGCAATACAATAAAGTTACCGACTATATGATTCCCCACTTGGACTTCGGAAGTACTATTAAAGTCCTATTCCCCACCAGGAGTGAATGGAGAAGGGGTAATCTTCTTGAACAATTTAGAACTAGGATATACACTGACGGCTCAAAGATGAACTGCGGTGTCGGCTCTGGTGTCTTCTCTGATGATCTTGGAATTGGACACTCATGTAGACTCCCTGACGAGGCAAGCGTATTCCAAGCGGAGATACTAGCGGTCAGGGAAGCGTGTAAACTAATTTGCGATAGAAATATTCAAGGGAATATTGGTTTATTTGTCGACAGTCAAGCGGCAATACTATCGCTCAAATCACCGAAAACTACCTCTATTCTAGTCAGACAGTGTAAAGAGGAACTGCGTGGACTAAGTCGACTGTATGACATTACTATAATCTGGGTTCCTGCGCATAGGGACTACTATGGTAATGAACAGGCAGACGAATTAGCCCGGGCAGGCTCTGCTATGAGTGCCTCCTTAGCGGTTTCTGTCGCAATCCCGTTAGGAACAGTCAAAAACAGAATCCGAAAACACTTTCTAGGAAAGGCGGAAAATAGATGGCGAAATCTGGACAAATGTAGAGTCGCGAAAGAAACGTGGCCTACCTACAACGAGAAACGCTCATTGCAACTCATTGGCTACAAACGCAAGGACATCTCGAGACTAATAGCAGTGTTTACAGGTCACTGGACGATCGGTAAACATGCAAGTAGACTTGGTCTCCCTTACAATGAATATTGTCGTAGTTGTGGCAACAGCGAGAAGGAGGAGACGGTTTTTCATCTTCTATGTGAATGCCCAGTCTTGAACGCAAACAGACATAAATTTCTGGGAGGGCACCAATTAGACAACCTCTCTGAGATATCGGACACTAGACTCAGTGACATCATTAAATATCTCAATGCTACAGGCTGGATCTAATTAATTTATGTTCTCATTGTTTCTTCCCTACATTTCTATCTCATTACAGACTCAATGCAACTAATTCACCTGGCGAGTAGTGTGGTTCCATCAAAACGGATTCTAACGAGTCTAATTGATTGCCTGTAAGATTACGGGCTACCACGGTAACCAACCAACCAACCAGACAATTTATAACATCGTCTTATTTCCCACAAAATAGACACCTGCTCCTGTGCCTACTTTCATCTTTGAGACATCTGTAAAGACAGCACAGCCTCCATGGAGCTTTTCTACTTCAACTCGGAGGTCCCGGCTAGGTATTTCAATAGGGGGAATAGCTCTGAAGTCAATAATAGTCCCGATATAATCCGTAGGCTCGCCCAAGGATAGTGTCCAACTGTTGAGTTGAAGTTCGTCGTGTACGCTTGCGTGCCCCGGCCTGAAGTTCCCTCAATTTAAATAGCAACGAACAGCCATACCTCTCACAAACTCCCCAAAATTTTTCGAAAAAATTATGGTTTTCAAAAAATCGACTAAAACTAAAAATCATTCGAGGATTAAATCTAATGCGCATTTAAGATATTGTTTCAAGGATATCAGAACTATATAGTTTATATTTCGAATTTATTTTAAAACTAAGAAATTTAACTTTGATTTTTTCCAATTTTCTATATATTACCATTGGCAAAATGCAAAAATTTCAATTTTTCTAAGTAAAATTTCTCATTTTTGGAATAAATTCTGAAAATAAGCTATATATGTAGTTCTGAAATCCTCAAAACAATATTTTTCATGCGCATATAGTTTAATTCGCACACAGTTTTTAGTTTTAGCTGTTTTTTCCAGTTTTTTATATATTACCCCTATTAAACTATATAGGTCTGAAATCCTTAAAACCATGGCTTTCTCTAGTACGTTAGGTTTAATTCGCGCACAATTTTTAGTTTTAACCAATTTTTGCAATTTTCTATATATTACCCTTAATAGAATGCAAAAATTCCCATTTTCAAAGTTAAATTTCTCAGATCTGAAATAAATTCTGAATATAAACTACATAGTTCTGAAATCCTTGAATCAATATCTTTCATACGCATTTGGTCTAATTCGCGCACAATTTTTAATTCTACCCGATTTTTCACGTTTATCACCCTTTAGAAAATGCAAAAATTCCTTGCTTCAAAGTTAAATTCCTTAAATTTAAATATAAACCATATAGTTCATAGATATACATAGATTTCATCCTTAATTTTAGTTAAACAAATAAAAATTTAGCAATTTTTAAACAAATGTAATACTTATTTGACAAAATGTTTTATTAATATTTTCAAGATCTAAAATAAAATAAAATGTGTATATCAGCCCGAAAAAATATTTTTATTATATCACTTGAAAATAAAATAAATATTCAAAATGTTAAAAATAAGCTCTAAAAGACTTAAATTTGCTATAAAATAACAAAAAATGTTTCAAATATGCTCTAAAAAACATTTTAAGCTAAAATATGTCATAAAGAGAGAAATATTCAAAAGTATACACTTACAAATCTATGCCAAAATGCTTTATTTTTTATGAAATGGATAAATATTTTATCGGTGGTTTCATTCAATGCAAAGAAAAAATCATGCAATTGCATAATTGTGATCATTGATTTAAAAAATTGTTCCCTAACGCTTTTATTGAACTACACCAATTCCAGTTGTATTTCAGAAATTTCTATTTATATTTCAGAAATTACTATTTATATTTTAGAAATTTCTAATTATATTTCAAAAACTTCTGTTTATATTTTAGAAATTTCTAATTATGTTTGAGAATTTTCAAATTATATTTCGGAAATTTCTAATTATACTTCAGAAGCCTCTAATTATATTTCAAAAATTTCTAATTATATTTCAGAAGTTTCTAAACATTTCAGAATTTTTTATTTGTTATTTAGAAATTTCTAAATTATGGAAATTTCGGAAATACAATTAGAAAAAGTCTGTAATTCCAATTGTAATTTCTAAATTACATTTAGAATTTCCTAAAGTACAAATAGAAAATTCTGAACTTCAAATATAAATTTCTAAAATATAATTAGAAACTTCTAAAGTATAATTAAAAATTTCTGAAATATAATTAGAAACTTCTGAAGCATAATTAGACATTTCTGAAATGTAATTAGACATATTTAAAACATAATTAGAAATATCTAAAATACAATTAGAAATTTTTGAAATATAATTAGAAATTTATAAAAGTAAATGGAATTTTCTAAAATATAAATGTTGTAGTATATTTATTTTTTTATAAAATAGTTTTTTAACAAACATAATATATATACATATTAATTATTCAAAACGCTTTCACTACTTTTAAAATTTTAACAATCCTATTAGAATATTATGGATAAAACAAATTAAATTTCAAATTGGCTAAAATTATACAAAAGAAAATATTCCACAGAAAAATAATTTTTAATGAAATCAGTTAAAACTTCATTATTTACTTAAGCTTAACAAATGAATTTAAATAAAAAACAAATCACAATACTAGTCTAACACAAATAAATAAATGTTTTTCCATTATTAAATAAACAAATAAAGAAAAGAAAATGATAACAAAAAGATAAATTAATTAAACTCAACAAATGTGTTTCCTCTATTTAGGGTTGTAGGCAGACACTCCTTAGAATTCATATCATAACTATAACCATAAACTATTTCTCTTTTCACTAGATATTTCATTAATTTAGAAATGTATACATTTACACAGTTGGTCAATATTTGCTTAAGCAATTAATATTTTTTTATAGACAAAATTGACTAACTAACTAACAAGCAATGTTTAATAATACTTTTTTCTTATATTTCATTTCTAGTATTTTACGCTTCTAACGCTAATAATTTACTATGCGGCTTCTGTTAGGGGAAATCCAGAAGAAGAAATCCCTACGCTACAAGAACCTCAAGTTTTAATACCTAGTATTAGTAGCACGGGCCTAGCAATAAGTGGCAATGGCAATAACGACTTGGCCACCACTGAAGCAAATAATAAGTCTGAGGTTATTCCTCAAGAAGAAACCACACCCGATTATTGTTTTCAAATGGAGGAAAATTTGTGTCTTAATAATTTTAACAACAACAACACCAATAATACACATAATCAAAACTCCCACTTTATCAACACTTGTCAGTGTCGTCAACATCCCTCCTCAAATGCTACACATAATAATTGGTATTGCTGTAATATTACCCAACTATCAATGATAAGCAGCTGTCCTAATACCAGTAATTGGAATAATTTACATATTTATAACGTTACAATGACAGAAATTGATTTATCATTACCGTTATTTCAAACACTAAACTCATTGGCTATTACGGATGGTAATATCAGTCGTATTGTAAAAAAATTTTCACGTGGTGCTAAAGTGAAGTGTCTTAATTTATCCAATAATAATTTATTAAATATTACCATAACACCGGTAATTTTGAAATTTTTAAATTTGTCGAAAAATAATTTAACACAAATACCCAAATTGGGTCCTAATCAAAATATAACCATGGATATAAGGTGGGTGGGTTTAGATAATTTTATTTAAAAATATATATATTTTTTTTTATTTATTAATGAGTTTTATTTAATTTTAATTTAGAGATAACAAACGCATGCTGTGCAATAATTTGGTGGAGACAATATTTCGTGGTTCATTTAAATTTGTGGCACCCAATAGTTCATTTTGTTTAATGGATTCTACATTTAATTGGTTTAATACCACGGATTATATTGCAATTAGTCAAATTGATATAATTAAACGTTTTTATACAGATTGTCCGGTTATACCAGGAAAAGGAAATTGTACATGTGCTCCAGAGCATATGTTGTCAGCGGTAGGTTAGATTAAGAAGAATTAAAAACAGAATTATTTTTTAAATAAACTTTAATATTTTTTAGGGGGATCCTACAAAAAATAAAATATTTTGCCGTGTTGATTGTTCCAATTTGGGTTTAACTGAATTGCCACCGAAATTACCGGAGAACACATTTCAGCTCAATATTACCAATAATAATGTAAGTGTTTTATTATATAAAATCCTAAAGACCTAAAATTAGAATATGTAGTGGGACTACATGAAGACTGCGATTGTAGCTAAATGGGACTACCATTGAAGATTAATTGGAACTAATTAATAGAGACTTAAAATGGGAATCTAAAATGGCAGTAGATTGATGCTAAACCTGGACTATATAAAGGCCTAAATTGGAATTATAAGAAGGCTACTATTAAAGCTAAATTCGGATTATATAAAGAACTAAAACTAAAATGGGGCTATATAAACCTTAAAATGAGAACTTTAACTATGACTATATACAGACCTAAAATAGGAAGCTAAATTGGGACTATATGATGAGTACGATTAAGGCTAAAGACCGATTATATAAAGACTTCGATTGAAGCTAAACTGGGTCTATATAAACCCTAAAATGGCAGGCTGAATTAGAACTATATGGAGACTATGATTGAGACTAAACAGGAACTATATAAATACTACGAATGAAGCTAAACTGTGTTTATATAAACCCTAAAATGGGAAATTCAACTATTATATGAAGGTTATGATTGACGAAAAAAGAGAAAGTAATTTTTTGCTATATGAAGTTAAACTATTGGAGTCTACTATTGGACCTTAATTGAGATTATGTAAAAACTACGATCGAAACTGTACAGGGACTATATGAAGAAAAAAATAGAATGCTAAATTGAAACTATATGAAGACTGCGATAGAAGTTAAACTGGGTGTATGTAAACAACTATAATAGAAAGCCGTAGTATCCTACGATTGAACTTGAAGTAGGACTAGTTAAAGATATACGATTGAAAGCAAACTGGCACTATATAAACCCTATTATACAAGCTAAATTAGGACTATATGATTGAAGTTAAAATATGAAAATATATAGGACTAATGTTAAAGCTAAATTATGACTTTATAAAGAAATATAATTTGATCCTTACATTTATAACTGAGAATTACAAATAATTCCAATATTGATTTTATTTTCTAGATCACTGTAATTGGTGAACATTTTCATAACAATCCCACCTACAAGAGTATAGTAAAATTATTTGCCGACAATAATAACATTGAATCAATGCACGATTTGGAGGGTACCAAATTTATGGACCATTTTCAAAGATTATATTTGCGTAACAATAATATTAAAAGGGTAATTAAACATAAAGATGAAGCATGATATTACAATCAATATTTTAAATTGAAAAATGTATATTTTATTTTAATTCAGCTTCCCGAATATCTACTAACAAATGTTCTAGACAGCATAGTAGGACGACAAATATTTTTGGGAGGCAATAAATTAATATGTGATTGTAATTCGGCCAAAGTATTAAAGGTATTAACGCTTTTAAATATGTTTTTTTTTTTGCTTTATTTAAAATCATCTACTTTCAAACAGCTTTGGCTACTGCAACGCAGTAAAGATATACCTGACTATGGAGAAATACAATGTCGTAATATACCACAACGTATAATGGAATTACAAGAGATTAAAGTTTGTCAATCACCACACGATTGGACCGATTATGTTTATTATCTTATAGCTACTGAAGTAATTTTATTAATTGCCTTGATAACCAAAGTATCCTATGATTATTGGGTGTTCAAAACAGCTGGCTATTTGCCTTGGCCGGCTAGTAAAATGCCAAAATTACCTTGTGATTGGCTTTGTGAGTCATAATTTCGATTTTTTTAGTAATAAGTTAAAAAGAAAAAAAACTTTGTGTTTAAGTTAAAGATTTTAAAGCTTCTGATAAATATTATTTTAAGTATAACTACTATTTATAGTAAATGGAACAAAGTGCCTAAAACAAAAATATTTTGTTTGTAACAAAATATTTAAAACATATCAAACAAGTGCAATTAATGTAAAAGAAATGAAAAACTAAAATTATTAAACTTTTTTATGAATTTACTATAAAAAATACTTAAAAAGATGTATTGTTATAGCTTTAAAGAAAAAAGTATATTATATATAAAATATATATAAATCTATGAAATGTTAAATAACTACATATTATTTCATTACTTTATTTATTTAGGTTTGTATTTTACTTTTATTTTTTACCTGATTTCTTGTATTTTTTGTTTGTTTTTGTTTTGGTTTTTCATTACTATTTTTTATTTTTTGTATTTTCTTAAATTTTTTACTACCCTCATTATTTTCCTCCGATTGGTTGTGGCCAGATTTCTGTTTCTTTTTCATTACTTTCTCGACCTTTGCCAATTTATCTTGTCTTTCTTGTTCTGGTTTAACTTTTGTGGAAATATCTTCACGTTTTGGAGCAAAATTAGCCAATTTCTTTTTCTCCGATTTTGTGGGTTTTTTCATGTTTAACATGAATTCAGGAACTTTACCACCAGAATTTCTAATAATTTCAGCAATACTAAAATAGAAAATCGTTAATTAAAAAAATTGTTCGTTAACTAATTTATAAAAAAAAAAATAAATAATTACCTTCTTAAATGAGGTGAATCGTCTTGTGTGAAAAACGTTATAGCTTTTCCCGGTCTACCCGCTCGGCCGGTACGACCAATACGATGTATATAGGATATAGTGGAGGGTGGAAAATCGTAATTTATTACCAAATTAACACCTTTGAAATCAATACCACGTCCCATAAGCTCGGTACAAATTAAAATCCATATATGACCCTCACGAAAGGCTCTCACACAATTGTCACGTTGTTGCTGGGTACGATCGGCATGTATTACATCAACGTTTATGCCATCATATAAGAGTTCCTCGAAAAGCTGTTTAGCACGATCCTAATAAAGGAAAACAGTAAAATAGTTTAATGAGATTTTTTATAATAAAATTTATATTTTTTATGAAATACTTACCTTACTTTGTACAAACACCAACACCGGTGGCTTGAGACCATTTTTAACCATATCACGAACCGCCAAAAGTTTACCACTTTCCGAGCCTACAAACAATAATTCCTGTTCTACAAATTCTGTAGCAGCATTTTGTGCACCGACATTAACACGAGCTAAATTCTTAAGATTCTTTAAAGCCCATTTGGCTACGGGCACTGTATATGTGGCACTAAACAAGGCTAATTTTTTATGGGGATTGGAACAAGCAGCCAAAATATCATCTAATTGTTCCTTAAAGTTATTTTGACCTTCCTCCATTAAACGATCAGCTTCGTCGAGGATAAACCATTCAATACTTTAATAGAAAATATAATTTTTATTATATTTAAATCTTCGAGAAAAAATTAAAAACTTACCTCTTTAAATCCAAAACAGGAGGCTCTTGCTGCAGAAGAAATCTAACCCTGTTTGGTGTAGATATTAATATATCAAATTTCTTGGAAGAATTTTCACCAAATTTCATTTTAGCTTGATTAACTTTACTAATAATATGAATTTTTAAAGCCGTCTTTTCGGACAAACGTATACACTCACGATAGATTTGTTGAGCCAATTCTCTGGTAGGAGCTAAAACCAATGCACGAAAACCCACCTTCTTAGGAGCCTTTAAATCATTGATGACAGGAGCCAAAAATGCTATAGTTTTGCCGGAGCCGGTAGGAGCACAAGCCATTAAAGGTCTTCCCTTAAGCATTATGGGAATAGCTTGCATTTGTATGGCTGTAGGTTTGGCATAATTACAATTCACTAGATTTTGTACCAACTTTTCACTCATCTTATAGCTAGTGTGTAGTTCTTCGAACGAAGTAATGGGAGGTGGTATATGTTTGCCCAACACTGTAATACGATTTTCTTTACGTATAGTTTGTATCATTTCTTCTTCCAATTGTTTTTCTTGTTGTTCCGGTGTAAGAGGTTTTGTTATCTTTTTTGATTTTTTGGAAGATGATAAAACACCCGATATAAATTCAAAAGCTGATTCATCTGCCTCTAGTTCTTCTTCACCAGAGGATTGATGACTATTTTTATTCTCCATGGTTTCATCTTCTGAAGAAATTCCCTCATCTTTAATTTTTAATTCATCCTCGGATTTAAGCTGTTTTTCCAAGGGCTGTTGTGACTATAAAGCAACAATAACAATTTCTTCAGACCGATTTTTTCTTTAGCTTATATTATTAAATTATACCTTTTGATGTGGTTTATTTCTTTTGGTAAATCTAACTCCTCTTGTTAACTGATGAAATAAATCATGGGCGTCCATTTTTGCGTAATAATTACCAATTTTTTAAAAATAAAATCTTGTAAATTTTTTCAAATAAAAATACTATAAACAAATTAAATTGTGGTGCACGTGTTGCAGAGCTCTTTTATAAGAGAAAAACGTCAGCTGATTTTGACAGCGAACCACTATTGCAAGGCAGATTTTATAAGGTATTTCTTAAGAGCAGTCAACCGGGTTTTTCTTGTTTGACCTTCGAAAATTTTGCGCCTTATCTCGCACTGGTAATAATGTAATGCCTCACAAAGCTGTTTTTACAGTTGGTGTCATTTATATTAAACCACATGCATTCGTTTTGATCATAAATCAAGATTCTCAGCACATTTAATTAAAAAAAAAAATTTATAATGATTCAGTAGCATAGTAATGTAAAATAATTTTCCCGCTCGCTCTTAGTTTGTTTGTTTTTATCAAAACAAACGTCAAGATCAGTGCGAATATATATACAAGGTAACCTTAGTTAAACAGCAGATTATTATTTTGGTTGTTACAGTTGTCAAACTGCATATATAAAAAACAATAAGGAATACGTCATATTGTTGTTTTTGTGCAACTGTTGGCATCTTCCATAAATTCGCGTTAAGTTTGACGTTTGTAACAACCAAAATAATAATCAACTGTTTAACTAAGGTTACCTTGTATATATTCGCACTGATTTTGATGTTTGTTTTAATATAAATTTGCCTAATGTAGACACTAGGTTATATTCTAACCACAAGTCAACAACTGAGATTAACACTGATATAATATGTGTGATAACGCTGGCAGAGGAGAGTAACCATTTTGTTTATATTATGTTAAATCTTAAATAAGGCATACACGTATTCTAATAAATCCTATAAGAAATCATTATTTTTAATCAGTCGCAGAGTAAACATGTCTTTTTATTAAGCAATTCGCACTTTTAAGCACAATTTTTATAAAAATGTTTTTTAACATGTAAAATAAACACTAAACAATTTTACAAAAAAAAAAAAAATTGTTTTTCAGTAATTTTTTTGACAGTTCATCTTATAAGATGGTTGTGTAGAGAAATCTCATCACAACAGTCTCATAATACATCTTATAATACTAATATTTGAATCTACACGTGAAATAATTCTCTCAGAGAGCGAATTTGACACTCTCTGACACAAAAATCTTACATATTATGTTACGTCTAGACGGGCTGTAAATTAGGGAATCTTCGCTATATGCGAAGAATTTTCGAAACAAAATGTGATGTGATGAAAATATGTGATATTATGCATAAAAACTGGACTAATTCAATAGTTTTTTTTTTATAAATAAGCATAAATATGTCTTTTTTAACTTTAAAATTTTGATAGTTTTAGATTTTTTATTAAAAAACAAAAATATATTAAAAAATACGTAAATAAACTATAGCAGCCATATTTGATATGTCTAATTTTTTCTTTACAATTATTTATGGGGTATTCGAAAACCTTAAAAATAATTTATACTAATCAGTTAATCGAATAATCGAAACGTAAAAAAACTAATTGTTGTATTCATTATATGTAAATTTATGAAGATTAGAAAAAATGCATTTTTCGTAAAATATTTATGAAATTTTATTTTTCAGGCGAAAAGCTCGAAAAACTTACCCTGATCATTACATATTACATAAAATTTTTTACACCAAATTAATAGCCTAATTCTAAAGCATTTCTTCGTTCTGTTAATGTACAGAACGAAAACGGTAACACTTATTCTTGGCATTCTGTATCATTCGTTTCATTTAATATTAATAAAATATGTTAATAGCTATGTTTTTTCGAATTTTATATCCATTATTACATTTATACACGGTTCTTATTTGCAAATAAAAGTGTAATTGGTTGCCTTAAGATTTTTTATTGTAATTTACTTTCGTGAGTTAGTAAATTACAATAAAAAAATCATGATTAACGAAACTATTTACATATAAGGTATAAAATGATGCCATATATCACTATTATTATTAATGTGAGAAATATTGAAAAAATATTATGGAAAAAAGAAAAATTAAAAAAGAATTTTTTTCTTAAAGAAAATAATAGTTTTTTTATTTATAATATACTATGAGTTCAGTATTTAGAAATAGCTTTTTTTGTAAATAAGAAGTGTGCATAAAACGTGTCCAATAAACCGCCTTTTTATAAAACCGATTTTCTGTTTAACCGAAAGATCTCACTTTAGAAAAAACCGGTTTTAGACTCTTGGAAAAACTCAGTTTCGGTTTGGGATACTCTAGTATCACTCCTTAATATTAGCTTAGACACATAATTTTTGTTAGCATTTCAAATAAAATTGAAATTTTGATATCACAATTTTTTTTTTAAATGGGACAGTTTTTCGTTTTTAATTTCATAAAGTTTAAAAATTTAAAATCTGGTAATTCTATATTAGTTATCAAATTCGCTGATTTTATCTATGAACCGGTAGAGTTGATAACACTTTTACGAATTAATCTTGAAATGTCAATTTTCAGTAAAAAATGTTACCGGTGTGAACTTAACAAAGTCATATATCGAAGTAAAAGTGCTGCCAAGTTTAAAAATCGAGTTATTTTGCCTTGCAGAACAACATTAAAGTGATGCTAAGTTTAAGAATGATTTTTTTTATTATTATTGACTTTATTGAAACCTTTATAAAATAATTAAATTGTTATGAGAATTTACTTAAAAGTATTACAACAATTAACATCTAAATAATTAATTAAGGAAACTGCTAATATCACAGTATTAAGGAAAAGTTGCAAAAAAAAACCTTGTACATACTTAAACGTTATAAGAAATTTTAAAAACAACCATCAATTATAACTCTTTAAGTAAAAAAAAGAAAAAAAGAGCCAGTGATTGTTTAGCAATTTTCTTATTATTCCATATGTACACGTTCTGCATTTTTCATTAAATGACAGAGTCAGTTCCCTTGCAAATGAATTAAACATTTTATGCTTAAAATTTCTATGAAGTAGATCAGTAGAATATCTGGGGTGTAGGTTATGAATTATTTTCAGATTTTTATTTTGTATTATCTGTAATTTTCTTCTGTAAGTTCTAGCAGCTTTATTAAACCAGACTTGGCATCCGTAGGTCATAATTGGTCGAATACACATTTTGTAAATAAGGATTTTTAAATTAAGTTTAGATCTTCTGTTAAGTCAGGGGTAAAATGCACGGTCGCATTTGATTGCTTTATCACAAATATACTGTTTGTGTTGTTTAAATGATAGTTTTTTTATCTAAGATAATGCCTAGATATTTGATACTATCCTGCAGAGGAAGAAAAACTCCCCTAGAATATAAATGTTTTGTAGGAATACGTTTCTGTGATCTATTATATGGAAATATAATAGCTTGTGTTTTACTAACATTAACTTTTATCTTTCATTTATCAAAGTATTTATTGGTAGATTTTAAACTATCTTCCATTTTTTTTGATTATTGCGTTTGACACCTTACCGCAGCAAATAAAAGCACTGTCGTCAGCGTAAAAAGCTACTTCTTGATTCTTGCGAATAGTAAAATTCGAAATATATTGTTACGAAATTGTACTTGAATTCAAATATAACGGTTTTAACGGCTGGTTTAAATCTTTCTCAATTCTTCTTGGCATTTCCGTTTATGTTAACAGCAGTTATCATATCTGTAAAAATTATTAACATAGTTCTAAACATACAACATTGAATAAAAAGCTTTCACCATTGTTTTTAAGTGTGGCAGCACTAAGTGTTTATGCTGCTGGCATTATCATCAAAAGCTAGTTTGGCAGCACTAAGTGATTATGCTGCTGGCATTAACATCAAAAGCTCTAGTTTGTCCGTTAAGAACATTGTAAAAAGAAATAGAGCTTTCAAGAAACATCTAGTAGGTAATACGGTGTATATAAATTGGCCGTGAGAACACCATTGAGTCAGTCTGGTTGGAAGCGTCGTTAAGTAAAGACATATTAACTGCCTTGGCTGTATAATCTTGTACATTATTAAAGTGTGCTGTATAAAGCGTGTAATTTAAGTGTGTGTGTGTATTAAAACACAAAGTGACTTATAAACTGTATTGTTGTACATTTTTAAATAAAATAAAGAGTCGTTACAATTTTTAAACTACTAAACTGCTGTTATTTTTGCAATCAAAGTACAAGTTTATTTAAAGGAAATAAACGACCGTTTTTAAAAGGTAAAAACGTAACAATATATTGAATAAAGAGTAGTAGGTGATAATACCGATCCTTGCGACAGACCCGCAGGGATTTGTCTATCACTAGATAGCGTGTTATCTATAGATACAGCAAATGAGCGCTGATCTAAAAAACTCTTTATTATCTTTTGCAAGTACGTTGGATAATTGAAGGAATTTAGTTTAAAAACCAGGCCTTCATGCCATATTGAATCGAAGGCTTTTTCAATGTCAAAAAAAATAACTCCAGTTAATTAACGACTCTTTTTAGTTGATGTACTGTGGAGTGCTCCTTGCGGAATCCAAACTGTTGAGGGTTAATAATATTAATTTGGTTGAAAAAATCTAAAATTCTCTTATTAATTATTTTTTCAAATACTTTATCCAATAGGCTTAGGATGCTGATTGGTCTATAGCTAGACGGTAATTTAGTATCCTTTCCTGGCTTAGGAATTGTGATAACTTTTGCTTTCTTAAAAATAGTTGGAAAATAACCTTCTATTAAACAAGAGTTGAAAAGTTTACATAGAGTTTCAAAGAAGCAATAGGGCATCTTTTTAAGGATAATGCTATTAATGCCCTCTAAACCGGGGGCTTTATTATTTTTTAATAAAAGTACAAATGATTTAACTTCATCTAAATCTGTCAAGAATTGTGTCGTTAAGATCATGAATGAATCTTGAGACGGCTGTGTCCATAGGTGAATAATTATTTAAAGTAATTGTGTGTGAATTACCAAATACATCTTTTTTTTTAAAAAACTTCACCGTTTACATGAAGGTCAGTAAAAGGCATTTTGTTTCCTTTAAGTGCTTTTTTTACTTTCCAAAACTTTTTAGAGCCCGAGGGCAAATTCGAAATAAATTTTGACCAGGATTCATTAAAGTATTTATTTTATTAAGGTGAAAATGAATAAGTTTATTTAATAGCTTCAAAATGCTTTTCAATTGATTTTTATAATTAAAATCGCTACATCTTTGAAATTTACGATTGTATTTATTTCTCTGACTAATTAAAATTTTACTAATTTCAGAGATTTCTCGTTGTCACGAATTTTTATGACCGACAGGTATTTTATTGAACGCTTCTTTAACTATAAATATTAATTTGTTAAAATAAAAATCTAGATTACCTGAATTAGTAACGGGTTGATCAATGTTCTGACACCTAATTTCATTTTCAACCCAGTTTCTGATTACTGACCAGTCCGCGCGATAATACAAAGGAACTGAATATGTCATGTTTTGAACCTGGTCATAAATAACACAAGATATAGGTACATGGTCCGACTGTAAAACATTTGGATGTGTCTCAAAGTTTGAAAAATGGAGACACGAGTTAGATAAAAGAATGTTAGATGAAAGAATGTCAGATCACCGAAAATAAAATAGTCTTTTGAAAACGAAGTTAATTTATCCAAATCAGCTTTAAAATTGGTAGTATGAACTGGATTATACGCTGAAGTGAATATAATTGGCCTTCTATTAATTATAACTTTCAGCAGTACTTGTTTTTATTTTTGGTAACAACGTATGCTTAATGTTACCATTAATTGCAATTAGAACTCCTCCGCCATGAGTAGATCGATCCTCTCTATAAATTTTATAAGTTGAAATTTGTGGTACGGTTTCAAAAAAGTCTCATTTAAAGGGAGAATATCGATTTTCCATTTGTGTAAAAAGTATTCCAGCTGGGCAGCTGCTGACTCAGTTGTTATGCCTTGGGCATTCCAATGCATAACATGAACATTGTGTCTACCGGTTGAATTATATGGCATGTTTAAGCATCATACCAAAAGCTCGAAGCTTGTCGTACTTATCTTTGCAAAGCATCGACAGCATCAAAAAATATTTCCAGAAGTCTTTCATTGGAAATGTCATCATTATTATTATTGTCGTAGCTTTTGCCTTTAGCTACCTCAGAATACAAATTACCAAAATCGCGGGAATTACGTGTATTATTATGGGGTTCTTGCCTTAGCAATTGAGGAAAATCATGACCGTCTTCTTTAAAATATGTTACGTTAGTTCTTCTGCTGGTCGCCCTAGATTTAGATATTACTCGATGACGGATTTCTAAATATTCTTGACGACTTGGGCACTTTGGGTCATCAGCTCTATGGTTAACGTTTTTTAAGTTCTTCTTTATGCAGTTGTAGCACTTATAAATTATACTACCATCACTATTACCTTTATTCAGTGAACAAACTGCATACTCATGGTTTCCGGCGCAGGCTGAACACACTACGATACGGTTACAATTTCTAGCACCATGTCCATACATAGCGCACTTGAAGCATTGTGTGGGACCTTTATTGTCCTTTCGAGGTTTTCTCCGATATACAGATATATTACAAAAATATCTTATTTTTATAACCTCTCTTTTTGAAACATGTTGACGATCAAACTCAATGAGATAGAGTGCGTCATCTACACTGGATCTTTTTGTTGCTAATTCCTTAATGCTTACCGGGTTTATGTTAAGCGAGCTTACAAATTCTTCTCCAATTATCTTTGTGTCTAGTTGTAGCAGGCCAAATAAGACCAATTTAAAAGTTTTTGCATCCCTCAACTCATGCGTATAATACTGGAATTTTTTGTCTTTGAGAACACTCAAAGCTTCGTTGTACAGCGATAACGAGTTTGTAAGTATACTTATCCCCAATTAATCCGATAACAGTTGAAAAACTGTGGTAGAGTCCACAATTTCTTTGATAGCAACTGCTTCTTCTTCATCTTCAGACAGAAGCTGAAACCTGTTGGAACTAGTACTGGGACCGTCTATAGTTTTTGGCACCTTGAATTTAGGGCTATTGCCCCAATGCTTTCTTCTTTTTTGAGCAAACATTGCCAAATAAAAGAAAGTTAAAGCAAATTTAAGTAGTTTTTTCTTACACTTTTTAATTAAAAAATTCAATTAATTTTTGAAGCAAAAATTAACACGATGTTTTTATCTTGAGGCAGAGATGCCAGATTTTTGGTTGATTATAATTTGTAGTCCAAAGGATATAGCCTGACATAACTTGTTGATTTTAAATCACGCTTGTGTTGTTTAAACCTCGGAGACTTTTTATCTAATGCTAATCTATGAAAAGTATGTTGTTATTGGCATTGAAAATAATATATTGATATATTTTATTAATTTTGTTTAAATTCTTTTTGTCTAAAGTTAACTTTGTGATATCATATTAGGAGTCTCCCCAAAATATTATTGAAAATTTCTTTGAACTTTAGGAAAACTCTTATTATGTTTGAGTACAAAAATGGTTTTCTCTTTAAACAGGATGTGATTCGAATACATTAAAAATAATTCGAACTTGTTTGATTTAAAAGTGAAGTTTGCTTTAGAATCGATGTACATTAATTTTCCAGATTACATTCGCAATGTTCAATTGTTTTTTAGTAGTGAGGTTTTAATAATGTGTAATAATAAAGTTGATGATTTTTACAGCAAAATTATGATTTTTCTTCGTTCAAATGATGATTTTTTACCAAAAGTTTCTGGCAACGCTGCTTCTTATGGAAACATCTGATGATAAGGATGTTAAAATCTACTGTCAAAGAGTATGTGCATACTCTCTGTCTACTGTCTACTGAAATCTTATAAATATGTATATTTAATAAAATAATTACAAACCACATAATGGAAGAAAATGCTTTATTATCTAACATAGCCATGATTATAAGCAAGGACATCTTGATAGATGAGGGCACTAGCCATAAGAAACCAAAACATTTTCTATGGCACTGCAATCAATCTAATACAGACATTAATACAGATACACGTTTTCCATTACTCGAGCCATCAGACAATGAAGCTGAAGATTTTTTCCTAAAACAACACTTCATTAAAATGAGTTCTACATCTGCTGATGAAAAGGGTAAACCGGAAATGCCTACAACAAGTCGGAAATTGAATAAGAAGCGTAAAATAACACAAAAACTAGAAAATTTTAATAGAAAACATAAAAAGTTGCGAGACAATATGTTGAAACCTATTTCTACGAGAACAAAAGAAGTTAATCTTTTAAATGAGTTTGAAAATGTAGAGTTTGAGGGCTATTTGCATATGAGTAAAATGAGTTTTTTGGTAAGTAAACCTTCCCAAACGAAATATTTTGTATTACAATCAAGTTATTCCTTTTTTTATTTTGCAGAAAACTTTTCAATTCATCAGACATTTATTAAGCCCCTCGACATTTGCCGCTGGCGTACCACCTCAAACGGTATTTTCTTTATCACTCTGGAAACTAACCACCGATGAACATTTTGAAGAAATATCCAAACGCTTTAAAATATCTCAAAGTGATTGTGAAGCCATCATAAGCCAATTTTGGCATATAATTTCAGACAAATATGAGTCTTACATAAAATGGCCCAATTCCCAGTTATCCCAACAACTACAACTGCAGGGTTTTCGAAAACATTCGCTGCTGAAAATATTCCCCAATCTTTTTGGAGTTTTAGCTATTAAACGTTTAGATATATTTTTAGCTTCCGAAGATGCGGAAATTCCCATTATATTGCAAATAGTTTGTGATGTAGATCAAAAAGTAATCGATTGTTTTGTAGAACTAGAACAAGACTATGCATTCGATGAGACGCCCATGGGACAGATATTGGCTCTAAATGAAAATACCATGCCCAAAGGTTGTTATCTAATTGGTAATAAAAGTTTTCCTCTTAAGTCGTATTTGATGAAACCATTCTCGAATCCCTGCTTCCGCAAGGAGCATGAGTTTAATAGATTGTTGGAGCCGGCATTGAAATTATCTCTAGATACTTTGGATATTATGGCTAAACGATTTAATGCTTTATATGCTTTGGAAGCCAAGGACTTGGGTGAAGTTCGTAAAATATTGGAAACGATATGTGCGCTACACAATTTAAGTGTGGCTATTGAAGATGATTATGTGGAGCGTAAGAGAGAAGTGGTTTCGTTTAATTGGGCGGCTGATAATAATGATGTCTTTACAGTGGGGAGTGAACAAAGTGTACAAGGCTTGCAGAAACGTAGCGATTTAGTTGATATTGTGGTGAAATAAGTTTAGAATTGAAAAGTAAAATTTAAAGTAAAATTTGAGTTGTAGATTTATATTCAAAATTTAATTCAATGATCTAAATTATTAAATTTTGAAATTTATCTGAATAGCTTTTTTATAAAACTTTATTCCTATAAATTAAAAATATATAAAATATAAATTAAAAAACCCTTGATTTAAATTTAATTGGTCGGTTTAATTATTATTATTTTTTATTATTATTATTATTATTATTATTATTATTATTATTATGATTATTATTATTATCATTATTATTGTTATTATTATTATTATTATTATTATTATTATTATTATTATTAATATTATCATTATTATTATTATTAATATTATCATTATTATTATTATAATTGTTATTATTATTATTAGTATTAGTATTAGTATTAGTATTAGTATTATTATTATTATTATTATTATTATTATTATTATTATTATTATACCCCACATCACCATAAGTGGTTGGGGTATTATGCGTTTGATGTTTGTAACGCATAAATATGCAACACCCACCTTAAAGAATACTAATCGACTCAGAATCACTTTTTAAATCGATTTAACGTTGTCCGACCATCTGGCTGAACGGCTGGCTGGCAGTATATAAAGTACGGGTCGCCATTTTAAAGCTAATTCAATGAAATTTGGCACGTGGGACTTTTATGATACAAGGACGAAGCCTATTGAAATTGGTTGTAATCGGTCCATTATTTCACCAAGCCCCCATACAAATGTTCCCCGAAATAGAGTTTAAACACTTAAAAATGCCTTAAAAATAAGAATATTTTAATGAAATTCGGTGCAAAGAAGTTATGTACAAGTATCAATTTTTGTACCAAATTTGATGAAGACAATTGACCATAGCTCCCTTATAAACCCCCCTTCCGAAAATAACTTTAACGTGCATAAAGTTACATAAGTTTTATGTAAGTAAACACAACATTGCCAAATTTTATGAGAATCGGTTCATAATTTACAATAGATCCCTTCCAGGAATCGTCCTAAAGTGCATAAAGTCTAAATATTAGTATCAACTCATTATTCTGTGTTTGTATATTTTATTTTACATTTAATAAAATTGGCCACAGGTGTAATATAAGTCCCCTTCCCGAGTTTAAATACTTGTATACAATGGTCTAGGGTATCATATAGCGGTCTTGGCCGACTTTATCTTTCTTTCTCGTTTTTATTTTGGTTCTTGAAACAAATCAAGATTAGCAGAACTATTAAAATTAAAATATTTAACGTTAATAAAGATTTTTCTATGTTACCGGTCTTCAATAGGGTTTAAGGTTTTTTTTTTCTGGGTATGTCAAACACCTTTTTCGCTGAATAAGCTTTTTTCTAATTTAAAAATTTTTTTAATTTTCGCTATATCGATAAAAAAACTATCAATTTCACTCCCAAGGAGATAATGTATATAGTATTTTATATATATTATTAAAGAGGTAATTGTGTTTTTAAATGATATCAATATAATTTAGATCATGTATTAATAAAGATATTCAGAAAAATATATCGAATTTTTGAAGACAACTCGCAAAATAAGAAAGAGCGATGCCATTTTTTTCTTCTGCAGCAAATTTTTATATATTTTAACATTATTTTTTTATTTCATTTAAAAAGCCGATTATTTATTTGTTTAATTTCCAAACAACCCTGTACTTAAAATGCAACTTTGTAGATAAGGCTTGTTTTGACAGTTTCTTTTGTCGGCTTTATACGTAGAATGTAGCAAAAACAACTAAAGTGAAAAAATAAAACGAATTTAACAAAATTTTATAACTAACAACAATTTAATTAATATTTATTATAATAAATCAAAAAGCTAAAAAAGGCTAACTATGGAAATGGAATATGATGAAACTGGCTGGCAACAGGGTAGACCTAAGCAGCAAGGAGAAGATGAGGTAAGTTGTTATTAAAAACTCAAAATGTATTTGCATTATTCATTAATCGGTTCAATAAATTTTAGGAAATGCCCGAGGATAATCCCCAAGAAACCATACAAGAATGTTTAGAGAAATTCTTAACACCCGATTACATTATGGAACCGGGTATATTTACACAGTTAAAGCGTTATTTTCAATCTGGTGGCTCGCCGGAGGAGGTCATTATGATGCTATCAGAAAACTATAAAGCGGTAGCCCAAATGGCCAATTTGCTTGCCGAGTGGCTTATTTTAGCCGGTGTTAAAGTTACCGACGTTCAGGCCATGGTAGAAAATCATCTGAAAGATATGATTTTAAAAACTTTCGATCCCAAAAAGGCTGATACCATTTTCACAGAAGAAGGTGAAACCCCTGATTGGTTGACCGAAATGATAGATCATCCTACTTGGCGTTCTTTGATTTATCGTCTAGCTGAAGAGTATCCAGATTGTTTAATGTTGAATTTTACCATTAAATTGATATCAGATGCTGGTTTTCAAAGTGAAATTACTTCTATATCTACGGCAGCACAGCAAATTGAAGTTTTCTCGAGGGTATTAAAGACTTCGATAGCTAAGTTTCTTAGTAATCCTGAAGATATACAGGGTGCCATACAAGAATGTGCTCGTATGGTGTGTCATGGTCAGCATACGTATGTTTATTCTCAAGTTTTGATACAAGTTTTGAGCCAGGAACCGAAAGGTGGTTTTAATATGAAACGATTGTCGCAAGAAATAACGAAATATGCGTTGCAAAAGTAAGAAAAAAAGTAATAAATAAAAATTTCATAAACTATTAAAAAAATCTCCAAAAAATCGGTAAATTGCAAAAAAGTCTGTTAAAAAATTAAAAATTTCAAAATTATTAAATAATAATAATAATAATAATAATAATAATAATAATAATAATAATATTCAAAAAATACATCAAATTTTTAACAATTTTTATAATGATTTAGTAGTACTCTTGCTTGCGATTAAACTAAAAAAAAAAACTAAATATAAAGAAATCACTACAATACAAAAACATTGGCGAATTAGGAAAATTATATAAAAACTTGTTTTTTTTTCTTCCTCTTCCAGCAGTCAAAATGTCACCCCCATCACCATGGCTCTAAATGGTTCAGCTGCTTATCCTCAGGCCTGTCAGGCCCTATCATCTATGCTTTCGCGTAACACGCTTAATCCAGCAGATATTACTGTTCTATATCGCAACTATTCAGGCACAGATCCACCACCTATTGATCTCATAAGAAATCCACAATTTTTGGAACTATTAGTTGATTCTCTATTCAAAGCAGGCGTTAAAATAAATCCCGAACATAAATCAAAATATATTTATCTCTTAGCATATGCCTCCTCGGTTGTAGATACACCAGCCAAAAAACGTCCCTTGACGGAAAGAGTTTTAAATAAAGACGAATTAAAGAGTACCATACAAGCGATAGAGAAAGTACATGCTATTTGTAATGTCAACAAGGGATCAACAGAGTTAATAGCAGAACTGCAAACACTATACAATTGCATAAAGTAAGTTACAAGTTCCTAGGGAATTACTCAAAATTTATTAAAATTTTTGATCTTTTTAGATACCCCGTTGTCGGTGTCGGCGTTATACGCTGGATAGAAAACACTGTCACCGAACCTTCATACTTTAAACTTTCTACCGACAGTTGTCCCACACATTTAGCCATTTTAGATGAGGTAGCTGCTGTTCACCCCACCTTACATCAACAAATCTTAACTCTCCTTATACGTCTCTTCGAGTCAAAACAGGATGAATTGGAAATTTTAGTGCAATTGGAAATGAAGAAAATGTTATTGGATCGTATGGTGAATTTATTAACCCGTGGCTGTGTTGTACCCGTTGTCAAGTATATCAAACAATGTTGGGGTAAAGGTGATACAGATATATCTTTGATACGTTACTTTGTAACGGAAGTTTTAGAGACCATAACCCATCCATATTCACCGGAATTTGTCTTGTTATTTTTACCCATGGTAGAAAATGAAGAAATTACCGGTACTATGAGGGGTGAGGGAGATAATGATCCGGTATCAGAGTTTATAGGTAAGATACACGGTTAATCTTTTGTTTAATTTTATATAAATTTTTTTATATCTTCTCATTTGTTTATTTTTAGTTCATTGCAAGGCTCATTATACTACTTTGTAATATCGTAAGTGATTTAAGTTTAGTAAGTTAAGGTGTGAAATATTTGTTTTATTATTTCTTTTTTTAATTTAATTCTTTTTAAGCAAGTCTTTTATTTTTAGGTAATTTTGGAAATATTTCCTTTTTATATTAAAACAAATAATGTAAAATATATACAATATTAATTTTTTTTAATGTAATAAAATATTCAATAAATGAATAAAATATTAAATACATTATACATACATTCCTTTTACTACACGCTCATTTTTAACTTATACAAAATTTATAATTGGTATAGGAAACAACTACATATGTAAAACTTTTTTTTAATGTATCCCTACAAGCAAAATAATATGAAAGTGATTCGAATTCATATTGCTTAGAAGAAAAATATTACATAAGTTTCCCCCGTTGGGAGCGATTGTGCATCACAGGCGATACATCTAAGCAATAAGAAATCAATACTCCTGGAAGAAAATTAGGCAATATTGCTAGATAATCATCCAGGTGAAAAAAGAAGAAATAAATTATCATTAAATAAATCTTGAAATAAAATAATAAAGAAATCTTCTACATCTTGTAAAGCATGCATGCACATAAATATTAGCAAAGATTAAGCCATGCATGTCTAAGTACACACGAATTAAAAGTGAAACCGCAAAAGGCTCATTATATCAGTTATGGTTCCTTAGAACGTTAACAGTTACTTGGATAACTGTGGTAATTCTAGAGCCAATACATGCAATATAAACACGAACCTTTGGGACGTGTGCTTTTATTAGGCTAAAACCAAGCGATCGCAAGATCGTTAATATGGTTGAACTTTAGATAACTTGCAGATCGTACGGTCTTGTACCGACGACAGATCTTTCAAATATTGCTAGATAATCATCCAGGTGAAAAAAGAAGATACCGCCAGATAATCTTCCGGAAGATGTAATAAATTATCATTAAATAAATCTTGAATAAAATAAGAAAGAAATCTTCTACATCTTGTAAAGCATGCATGCACATAAATATTAGCATCATAAAGCAAGAAAATTGAAACGTCTTGCTGTCTTTTAGCAAAAAATATAAATTTTATGTGAGCGTTTTAGTTTTCGTACTTTATGATGTTAACATTTATATGCATGCATGATATACAAGTTGTAAAAATTTTTCCTTATTATATTATTTCACGATTTATTTAGTGATAATTTTTCTATATATTTGTTACACCTTCCAGAAGATTATCTGGAGGTATCTTCTTTTTTCCATCTAGGTGATTATCTAGAAATATTGCCTATTTTTCTTATTGCTTAGACATATTGCCTGTGACGCACAATCTCTCCCGATGGGGGAAACTTCCGCAATATGAATATGATTATTGCGGCAATACTTGTTTTCTCCTAAGCAATACGAATTCGAATCACTTTCGTATTATTTTGTTTCTAGGGAAAATTGTTATTATTATTAATATTATTATAATTATTATTGTTATTACTACTATTACTATTATTTGTACCCTACACCAACATAGGTGGTTATGCGTTTGTGCTGTGTTTGTAACGCATAGAAAAAGATATATATATATATATATATATATATATATATAATCGACTCAGAGTAAATTTTTAAATCGATCTAACGATGTCCGTTCGTCCGTCTGGCTGGCTGTCCATGTAAACCTTGTGCACAAAGTACAGGTCGCAATTTTAAAGATAAATCAATGAAATTTGGCACGTGGAACTTTCATGACACAAGGACGAAGCCTATTGACATTGATTTCACCTATACAAATGTCCTTCCAGAATAAGGGTTTAGCGGTCATAAATGCCTTAAATATGGCAATATTTTAATGAAATTCTAAAGAAGTTTTGTATAAGTATCAATATTTGTGCCAATTTTTATGAAGATCGGTTCAGAATTTTTATGCTCGTACACAATGGTGTAGGGTATCATATAGTCGGTCTTGACCGACTATATATTTCTTTCTCGTTTTTTCATGTAGTTTTTGTTAAGTAGTAAATTTGTTAACTCTATGTGGGTCATTGGACTGTGTTATGCTATTGAAGAATAATAAATATTAATATTAAAATTTTTTTCATTTAAGTTTCTTTTAACTAAAGGTTACGGCGTGTCCGATTTAAAGGATTTTTTTTTCAATTTTGCATGAAAAATTGATTCTTTCGCCACTAATTTACGAATAACTCCGAAACTATTGACAGTATAAAAAAATAATATTGTATATTGATTCATTTTGGCAACCATAAAGTCGTAAACATTATAGTTGTAATGCTGCTAACTTCACTTCTTTCTTTGCTCACCGCCATTTCAAAATATAAAATATATATAAAACATATTCTTTGTGACGATACAGAATAACACGTGTTTAAATTTATTTTATGAAGAATAGTTTAAATAAATTCTTAACATTACAATTAAGATAACTTGAAGAATATTTTAGTCGGTATCTATAGGAGTTTCATTCAAAAAATTTAAAAAGCAGTTCTCGAGTTATACTATTGCGACCGCATTGTTAACGGGGTTCAAAGGTTCGAAAGGCTTAATTATTTAATTAACTTTTCAAAATCGTAGTCATTCCTTTAACCCCTATTCTAAAAGTAGACATTTTTTTTGGCAATTGTCAAATTCTATATCTCTCTTTAAAATGTTACATGTGGACCAGTAATCTATTGCGCAATCTATTTCTCAATAGATGTTTAAACACAAATTTATTGTTCACTTTTAAAATTTTTCCCTTTTTAACAAAAAGAAAAGTGCAAAATAATTAATTTTGTTTTGAAAAGACAAATAAAGAATGAAAATGGGAAATAAATTAAAATTTTCGATGAAAAAAGACAAGTTAGCATATAAATTTCTCATGTACGTTTTATCCACCCCTTAACACAAATTTGAAAATAAAATTGTTTTACCGTTATTCTGCCGATGTTATTTCTAATGTTAAGAAATAAAAATGTCTTCGTGTAGACGTAGAGTAAAGCCAACTCCAACTCTACCTATGTACCTATTTATTGAAATTCACTTTATTCTTGTGACAAACGATAAAACTAAAATTTATTTCTTACATAGATTTCGTTAATAAAAATTAGTTTAAATCTATTAAAAAATATACAAAATCTCAGTTCTCAGTACGTCTGGTGCTACAAAAATCTCAAATTAGAAATAAAAAAAAAAAAATGTTCATCAAATCGACTTCGAATAATTTAACAATCGATTTTTGTTGAGAAAAGTCGAAATTGACTTTCTTGTAACAAAATAGTCAAAAAGTCGAAAATAGTCGGAAAAAGTCGAAAATAATTTAAGAGGAATGATTTCTTAGCAGTTTTTATTTTAACTACATCATCTAACTGTTGGAAATACATAGTATAGTAAAAATTTTAGCCAGCAATTTCATTGCATATATTTTCTGTTAATTAATCTATATATTTGATTGAATAGCCAAGAAATCGAATAAAGTCGGAAAAAGTTGAAAAAAAATTTATATAGTAATTAAAATTACTTTTAATTAAGAATTAAAAAAGTAATTGAAACCTAGAAATTAAAGTTATTAAAAATTTGAAACTCTCAGTTATATATATATATATATATATATATATATATATATATATATATATATAAATTTGTTTTTATAATTTTTTATATACATATTTTTATTTTAGTAATAATATAAAAAAATTCATGTATGATAATAAGTTTCAAAAACTAATTTGAAAAACTTTTATATATTTATATTTAATAAAATCTGTTTACTAATAAAAATTATCGCATGTTTTTCAATGTTACATTTATTTTTTCATTTCTCTTCCATATGTATATAATTTGTAACTATTAATATTTATTAATTCTTTTCTTCATAAATCACAGTAACATTATAAATAATTCTTTTTTTTTTTTTGAATTTAAAAAATTTAAATGGCGTAGCTTTCCGCTAATCATATTGCCAGGGTGTACATCCAAAAGAAGACTCCTTCGCAAATCATCCACTCGATCTACACCTTCGTGTAGAAAGCTATAGTTCCCGAGTTCAGCTTCCCTGAGTTTAATGGTCTCCACCAATATCAATTTCAGTTTTTGTGGTCAAAATATAAATTATATTAGCAAAATCGATTGCATGTAACAAATGTAAGCAACGAAAAACCGTAAACGATACAGTTAGACGACAACAAACACTTAGTTAATGCGGGAGTGAGACGCAAAATTCTCGAAGGTCAAACAACAAAAAACCCGCCCGGTGACGCGAGAGTTGTTCTCCAACCCAGAGCTACTTTGCGAATGAAATAATTCTTTTAAACGACTGTTTTCCTTACGAAAATACTATCCTTTACTTTACTATAGTTACGAACGCACTCACCCATACATATGTTGTTCATATACAAACATGCAAAGAAAACACTCTCATATCTTATTAGGTCGCTATCACAATACACATAGCATTTGCTCATGAAGTTGAACAGCACAAGCAGTATTTACATGGTTTTAAGTCTGCAGAATAGTATTTATTTCTCCGCTCACACACTGATTTAAAGAACTTGAAAAATAACAAGTGGCTTGTAATCAGGGCTGTCAGGTGTGGTGATTTTCCGTTTGGCGACATAGCGAGTTTTTTGGCGATATATAACATGGTGGCGATTTGTTTGGCTAATTTTTAAAATTTGATTAAATAGGCAATTGTGGAAAAAAAAATTATTAAATTTTCTTATTAGAAATCGACTATTTTTAGCATTTGCCTATCTAGCAAAATGAAGAGCCTTAATTTGTAAATAGCTTCAATTTAGTTTACGAAATTTTATTCCAAAAAAAATATATTTTACAATACTTATGTATGTATTAACTGCCTGTTTCTCTATGTCGAAAGAAAAAAAGTCGTTTCAACAAAATATAGGGAAAACCACAAATAAATTTAACATTTTATTGTTGTTTTCCACAAAAAATTTTCAAAACGATTTTTTCGTTCGACATAGAGAAACAGGTAGTAAATGTTTGATAATTTGTTTTCCATCATCTTTCAAATATATTAAGGATATTAATGATTTCGATCACTAAGAAATAAACGTTCATGAATAAATTAATTCTATGAAACAATTTATAAGTTTAATAATGTTATATAATGTTAGACTTATTCTTTTATAATAATATAAAAAAGTTCAAGTAATTTTAAAAGTTGATGATCTAAAAAAGGGCTATATGCAATAAAAGTTTATTTGAAGTTGTATTTCTTTTATTCATTTACACTGTGCTTGAAATTGAGACTAATTTTGTTAACAATGTGGGCACCCATTGGGTTAAACTAAATCGACGACGCTGAATTTAGTGGTGTTAACCATTTTTAAAAGCGCTCGTTTTAGAGATATTTCATTTTGAAAGGCTAAAAAAGAATTTAGGGAAATTAAATGTTTTAGCTTAAATTTAATAATTTACCCCCGTATTCACAAACAACTTTTAAATTTAAAATATATTTTAAATTTAAAAATGGTTTCTGAATATAATGGTTCGTTTTTTAATTTAAACAATATAAACAATTAGGATTCCTTTTAAGTGTATAATAATGAATTTTTATTATCAAATATACTTTAAACGCTAATAAAAAAAACCTTAAACTGGCAAAAATATTACTATAATTCTGTGAGCAAGTTAACTATAACTAATGTTACCAATGAATGACTTTTCAAACAAAAATATAAAAAAAAAAACATTTAAAATCGTGTTAAAGCTGATTTAATTAATGATTGGAGTATATATTCAATCATTTTTTTTTTTGTTTAATATACATTAATAATGTCCCTTTTATTTATAATTTTTAACTGATTCGACACTTCCATAATTAAGTATAAACCCAAATATCGCGAATACGAGCGCTAAAAATTGTACGACACTTAACATTTTAGTTAATTTTTTAGTATTTCTTTAAAAAACCAAATAAAATTTTAATTTGGCGATTTTTGGCGATTTCTGATTAACAATTTGGCGATGGAGGCTCAAAAAAAAAAAAAAAAAAAAAAAAAAATCTGACAACTTTGCAGGGCTTTAATACAAATTTTATTTTTAGACAATTTCATGCATAAGGCCATAAATAAGGTTCAATTAGCGAATATAAAGAATAGGAGGTATAGGTTAATTTAGTAAACAAAAATAAAAGAAGGAGAATTGTATAAAAAACCGGTTAAGGGACAGAAAAAAATTATTTTTTTGAATCCGGTCGACTTTTTAAAAAGTAAAACTCCGGTTAACCGGTTTTGAATACACTATTCACATGTATTGAATTAATTCTATGGAGAATTAATTCCTTAAAGAATTTACATTGAATCATTCAAATTTTCTTTAATTAAAATTTGTAAGAATATATATATATATATATATATATATATATATATATATATATATATACATATATAAAATTGAATGAAATAATAATTTGCAATAAAATTTAGCAAATGGCTTCTGAGCATAATTACAAATGAAGACAAGTTAACGGAAAAATCTGTTTTAGATGTTATAAATCTTTAAAAAATTTTTAAAAATAAAAAATTTCATATATAGTTGTTAATCTATAACAACATTGTTAATTGGTTACATATCGGCTGTTCTTTTAAATTTAAAAAGTTTTATATTATCTAGGGTTCAAAAAGCAGCAAAACTATAACAAATATGTCGATAGGAAAACACCAGAATTAAATCGTATCAAAACTACCAGATACTCACTATTAACACTTCTACCAATAAATGTCAATGATGAATTTAGAAGAACTCTTTATTTTTATTTTCCAGTAGTAACCATAATATCATTCTTCGTAAGTGAGTAAAAAGATCATAAAACTCCTAAAGCCTTATAAAATTACTTTAAAAAAAATTCAGACAGTACTATATAACCCTTAATCTCCTTAATACCTTTACTTTTTGTAATGATAGTAACTGGTACCAATGTGACCGTATATCGCAATGCTGAAGAGCATAAAATAGAATCTCGTTTTATATGTCCAGGATTTATTTGTGATCAATAAGTAAGCCCTGGTGGTACCTAGGAGTCTTAATACTTATAGTATAGCTAATCTCATAATAATAATAGAATGCAAAAGATTTAAAACTGATCTTTATTTATTTATGGGTGGAATCAAGCTAAATAATAAAGCGCAATTGGTTATACCCTTGACAGAGGAAAATCTTTTACTTGGAGGTCCTAAAATAAAGAATACCGATAAATTTATGGGCTGTGTTGTCTATACGGGCATGAATACAAAATTGCAACTAAATAGTCGTTATACGAGCAATAAATCAGCTTCCAGTGAGATTTATCTTAATAAGATTTTAATATTTTTGGTGGCTATAATGATAGTGGCCTGTATTATTTTATATATAATGGACAGGTAATTATTTCAAATTAATATTTTAATATTAATATATTCTAAGTAATCATATTTTTATTTTATATAGGAGGAACTTAATGTTGTCCCTTTAATGGCTTATCTTGGTGATCCTATAAGGGTTAATAAGATCACTAATATTATTGAAGATTTTTTGGCATTTTTAATTTTATTTAATTATAAAGTTCCCATATTCATGCATATGAATATTGAAATTTATCGTGTTTTTAATGTTTTTCTATACAACAAGATCAGACTGCTGTTGTTAATTCTTCTAATTTAAATGAAGATTTAGGACAAATTAATAAATATTTTATTTCTTAACACCTTAACAAACAATGAAATGATTTTTCAACAATATTCGATTAATGGTCGAAAATTTATTTATCGTTTGTATGAACATTTGGAAATGAAAGGCTGGGAAGTGAGTATAAAGACAATTAAATATAACACTATAAAAAAATTAAAAACTAGATTTTAAGGTCCTAACAACTTGTAAGCATTTCTAGTAATTTAAAGACAGTATTTCCAACACCAGATTCAATGCGTTTGGGTCCTTTTCATAGGTCCAAATGGCGAATGTATGCGCTCACTTATTGGATATGAACGAAATTTATGAAAATGTAATTATCTAAAAATTTAATACATGTATTAAGAAATCGTTAATACATTATTTAGTCCCTAATTTGTTTTATACATTTCAGCTATTATGTTCTTAATAAAAATAAGTTTGGGTATAAGGTTTTATGCTAAAAATTTTTTTCTTTAAAATCTACTATTAAAAGTACTAACCCTATTTTAAATAATATGTGCATCTTTTTTAGAATACTCATTTAGAATCTCTTATATGGAATTTATGAAAACTTAATTATCTAAAAATATAATACATGTATTTAAGAAGTCATAATCTCTTATTTGTATAATAAATTTCGGTTATTAATATCAAAAAAATAAGTTTGGGTATAAGGTTTTATGCTAAACATTTTTTATTTATAAATTTTATATAAGAAATACAAACCCTTTTTTAATATGTGCATCTTTTTCAGAATACTCATTTAGAATTTTTTAAAGTTTTAGCCCTTTGTCACAGAGTACAAGTTGTTAACACCACACATTCTACTGCGGAAAATATTAGCCAAAATGTTCAATATCAAGCCTGAAGTCCTGATGAAAAAACGCTATTAGAAGCTTGTGATCAATTGGGACTTCAGTATCTAAAAGATGATAATGATCTAATCAAATTAAAAATGTCAACTTCAAATAATGAAAATTCACAAATTCTTGAATTTAAGAGATTACACACATTAGAAAAAAAAAAAAAAAAACGTATCAGTGTCATAGTAAACGATATGGAGCAGAAAGTGTTATTTTTGAAAATGCATATTTTGAAGAGTATGAGGAATTCATTAATGATCTCAGCCTGGCTCATGCATTCTTAGATAAAAGAAAGGAATTATTAAACAATAAAAATATTGAAAGTGGTAAGTTAAGAAATAATTATTATTGGTTTAAGATCCTTAATTATTAAAGCTTTAAAGCTAAAAGGTGATATTATGATATGGGTATTGACAGGTACTGAAATTGAGACAGCTGTAAATATAGCTTTAGCTATTGGACATATAACCGCTGATTCTTATAAGTATTTTATAATAGAATGCAACTTAAAACAAGAATTTTTAAATTCTTTGTAAAATTTAAGAGATACAACTAATAAATATACAATTAACAATATGACTTTAATTACGGATGGCAATAGTTAGTCATAGCTTTTTCACAATCCCCTAAAGAATTCCGGGAAATGGTATTAAAATGTTCCGCGGTTTTATATTGCCGTTTAAATCCTTTACAAAAATCTCAAGTGGTTTTTTTTAATAAAACCAACAAAAAGGCTTTTTAACCGCTGTTGTAGGGGATGGTGCCAATGATGTTTCCATAATTTAAGAGGTTGATGTAGATATCGGTAAAGAGGCCTTACAGGCTGCAAGATGTTCTGACTTTTATATAGCCAAGTTTTTTATATTGCAACGTTTACTGTTCTTACATGGTCATTACAATACAGCCGGATTATTGCTCTTAGTTTTATTCTATTGTTATAAGAAAATTATATGATTTGTATTCGTCGACTTCAGTCTATTATTCTTTGTATTCGTGGCTGTTTAATGTCAGTTATATTTCGTTTAGTTATACCTTTTTGGCCATAAGTGGGAAATCCTTCACGGAAGATAATTTAATGAGGTGAATGAGAAAATTTAAAATGAATTAAAAATAATAAATAAGTGAGAAAATAATATCTTACAAGCTCGATCGAACCAAACGATATTATAACGATATCGAAAGGATATCATCTGTCTTGTATGATGATTTTTATATATTTTATATTTATTTAGGACTTTTTTCTTATTTTAGCTGATTACGGTTCTTTATTATTATATTTAGTATATTTAAATGTAAAAACATAATTTTTGGTATTAGCATTCTGAACAAAATGTGGACCATAGCGATTTTACTACCGTTATTTTTGGAAATTACAATACCAAAAACGATATCATAATTTTATAGAAAAATTATAGCTTAAGGAAAGGTACATTTTAGTCTATAAAATCTATCGTTTTAGATTCGAAAACGATTATCACGAGTTTATCAATATCGTTATAATATCGTTTTGTTTATTGAGATATACAAAATGAACAAAATGTGGACCATAGCGATTTTACTACCGTTATTTTTGGAAATTACAATACCAAAAACGATATCATAATTTTATAGAAAAATTATAGCTTAAGGAAAGGTACATTTTAGTCTATAAAATCTATCGTTTTAGATTCGAAAACGATTATCACGAGTTTATCAATATCGTTATAATATCGTTTTGTTTATTGAGATATAATTTATTTTATTTGATTAAGCATTTCTAAATTTGTTAGTGATTTTTCGCTTTTATAAGAAATAAAAATAAATAAAAATAGCTATAATAATCGATTTAGTACGCCCATAAAATTTGTTGTTATTCTTGATTTGGATAAAAAATTGTCGCAGGCCAAAATTTTTGGTAATTATAGATAATATAATATAATATAATATAATATATATTATATATATATTTTTGTGCGAATAAATACATAAAAATGCTTAAATGGATGATTTTGTAAAAATAAAATAAGTAACAGCTAATAAGAATTTGTTTTCTTCACTGTTGAAATACGATCATTTTAGCCTTTTGAAGGCAATTTTAAAAATAAAAAAAAAGCTAGAAAAAAGGCTAAAAGGTAAAACGAAAATTTTGAGGCTGAAACTAAAATAAAAAACCTAGATTTAGCCTCAAAAAGGATCAACTGGCAACACTTTCTATTTCTATGCAAAAATTATCAATAATAATAATTGCAAACATAATTTTTCCTTAGGGACATATTTTTTACAATTACGTATCTTAAAACTTGGTTTTAACATTAAAAATCTGTGAATTAATGATTTCTTTGTATTTGATTCCCATCTTATTTTTTTTTGCTGAACATTTTTTATTGCCTGTTCCACGATGTCGAGCGCAAAATTGGTTCGACAATTTGTGTGGAAAACAAAAAATAAACTTAAAATTTTATTATTGTTTTCCTTAATGAACGGTTCTCCTCCTATTGAGAAAAATAAACATAATAACAATATAATATACATAAATTATCAATCTTATTTTTTATTATTTATTATAAAATTTTTAATATATAAATATTATTATATTTTATTTGTATATTTTTATATCTTTAAAGAAATTTAATTTTCTCTCTTTGTTTAGTTTTTTTTTTTATTTTTTATAATATATTTGTTCGTAAATGATGGCAATCTTATTGGAAAAAAACATAGAATATTGTCAAGAAAATAAAATAAATTTTATTCAAATTTGTATGGATCTACCGTTGCCGACGTTGGTTGTATTTCTTCACTTATAGAGAAAAAATATTTTTGAAAAAAAATTAAATTAAATTATTAATTATAATTTTAAAATGATTTCAAATATTTTTATAAATAAATAAATAACTCAAAAATGAAGTATTCTAACAAATTAAATTAAAATTTTATATAGAAAAATTTTAAATCCAATTTTAATTAGGAATAATATATATTTAATTATTTTATCAATTTAAATTCAACCCATTAAAGAAATCTTATATTCAATTATTCAAATTATCACTTATTTTTATTTATATTTGATTAATTTATTAATTGACACAAAAATAGTAACTGAAAGCCCATAAATAGTTTTATTTTTAGTAAAAAATATTAGAAAGTTTAAATTTTGATCACTTCAATAATTGCTTGTCCCACGATGTCGAGCGAAAAATTCGTTTCGACTAATTATACACAGAAAAAAAAACTATTTCAATTACTTTTTTAATTGTATCAATTATTCAAGTGATCAAAATTCGAACTTTCTAATATATTATATATATTGGGTTCCACACTATTCCTTTATCTTTCTACTCTATTGTCTTCTTTTGCTTATGCTTTTTCTCTTCTCTTTCCCCTTCTATCAGCTTGCTTTAAAGCGATAACGATGGACCGGATGGTCTCTAGGTGGAGGTGTGAAAACCTTTTTAATCTAACCTAACCTAACCTAAAATATTTTACTAAAAATTTAACAATTTATCGGCTTTCAATTGCCTTTTCTTATTGTATCAATTAATAAATTAATAAAATATAAATAAAAGTAAGTTATAATTTGAATAATTGAATATATAATTTTTTTATTAGGTTGAATTTTAATTAACAAAATAATTGATTATGTATTATACGTAATTGAAATTGGATTTTAAATTTTTCTATGCAAAATTTGAAATTAATTCGTTTAAATACTTTGATTTTAAGTAAATTATTTAATTATAAATATATTTGATATAATTTTAAAACTTTGGTTAAAAATTTAATTAATTTTTTTTCGAAAATGTTTTTTTTCGTGAATATATTAAATTATTTTATTAGTTGAAATTCAACCTATTGTAATGGAATAACTCAGATGTTTACTTATTTAATTTCTATTTCTATTTTTGATTAACTAATTAATTAATATTATTATAAAAATAATTTAAAACTGATAAATTTCTAAATAGAAATATAAGAAAATTTTAAACTTGATCACTCGAATAATTGAAACAATTAAAAAAGTTATTGAAATAAATTAATTTTTTGATAATTAAGAGTTAATTTACTTTTAACGAAAATTTTTATAGTGATATTGAAAGCTCACGTAAATTAAAACATTTAGTTGTAAATGTAACATTTTGGAAATTATATATCATTTTAAAAATACAATATAGGGTTTCGCAGCATTTTCTTTGCAACTTATTTAAAATGTCATTAATTCTAAAATTTCCTTACAGTAATGTTGGTGGTTGTAGGAAATTTAAAACTCCTGCTGGAATTCAATTAACTGAGTTATATTTATATAACAATTATAGTTACAACGTTTTTGGCTTTATAGTTAACAGTATTATTTACAATTTTATAGAATTGTAAGTACAATTTGTAATTAACATAAAATTTCTATTATTAATTTTTTTTTTAAATCTATTACAGCTCCAATAATCATGGTTTGTTTCATGCCTATAACCGTTCATTTTCTTCTTTTCCGCCTGGCTATTTACTTTAGTAACCGTTGTTTGTTACCCGATTTTACGTTAAAAGTTATACGACAAAAGAAATTCCAGAAAATCTAATTAAATGTTAAGGTTATTTGAGTGACAAATTAGTCAAAGTGGGTGGCGTTTATTGTAAATGTTTTATTTATAGTTTTTAATTAAAACTTTTTATTTACTTATTAAACAATTTTTGGTGGTTTTAGTAAAAATAAATATATCTACTTACTTATCTTTGAAATTTAAAAATGTATATATTACAAACATACATAAGTAGATATACAAAAAATAAATAACATGTTTACCAACAAAATGTTGCCGCAACATTAATAAATCGTTGTTAATATTTTAGGAAATCGTATATGTTGTTGGTAAACAATTAATCGAATGTAATCTTATCGATTGCATTTTTTTTAATTTATTTTATGTATATTTTGTATTATATACTTTTTTTGTGTTATAAAATTGTATCCATTGTATCTAATGTCAACATTGTATTAGAGTAATTCGCGTTATCAATTTTAGTCTTGCGAATATGCAAAAATGCATATTTTTGCTAAAGTTGACGTAAGTACCAATTCGAGCAACAAGAATTTGTAATAAATGCAAATACTACTAAATTTGATGAATTTTAGCTTTATTTCCTTTTCAATCATTTTTTTCATTATGATTTCCATATTTTCTTTTACTGCATTAATTTTAATTTAAATATATATATATATATATATATATATATATATATTTTAATTTAAATATATATATATTTTAATATATATTTTAATATATATATATTTTAATTTAAATGAACTTATAGTTTTTATCATAAATATATGTTTAGGATGACATTTATTTTCTTAACCATTTATTTGACATAAAAATTAAATTAACTAATTATGAACCGGAAATCCCAAGTAATATTGTTCAACTAAATAAATACATAAACAGTATTGAATGAGACCTATCCAATGATGTCCTCAAATATATATGTATATATATATATATATATATATATATATATATATATATATATATATATATATATATATATATATAAAACGATGTATTTCGTAGGCATGACTCCAGAGCTTCGAGAAAATTAGTTAAATCATAGCTTAATTCCCTTAAATGTTATTTCAGAAATAATTTTCACTCTATAATACCATTACCAAAAAATAATTCCATTGCTTCATACAAATGAAGATTAGTATTTCTGAAATAAGAGTTAAGGGAATTAAGCCATGATTTAATTAAATCGTTCGATAGATAAAAAAAAACCGGAAAGAAGATTCCTTGTTTAGCGCGCCAATCCATATAATTCACCTATTTTTGTTTGAAGTAGGATTGGTTTTGCCGATCAGCGTAATTTTTTGAACTTGTCTAATTCATTTTATCATTATATGTTTGTACCTACTTGAAAAATTAAATCATTATAAATAACTTGTTTCAATTTAAAGTATTTGCCGACTAGTATAATTTTTTGAAATTGTCTAATGTATTTTATCATTATATGTCTGTACGTACTTGAAAAATTATATCACTATAAATAACTCGTTCAAATTTAAAGTATTTGAATTTATTCTTGATAATGAAATTGTGTTTTCTGTGAAGTCCCGCTGCATAATAACGCATAAAAATATTTGACCATTTTAATGGTAATTTAAAAAATAGTATTTAACTATTTACTGATTGAGTAATAATAAACGGAAAAATTAAGGGATAAAAATGCAATAATAAATATTTGAATTTTATAAGTGCGAAGTGAAAGTTAAAAAAAAAAAATTTAAATTAAATTTAAATTAAGGAATAAAAAATAATGGTGGGAATTAATTAAATTAAAAAAATTATATTAATTTTATTAGAAAATAAAAATAAAATTTAAAAAGTTCAGAAAAAAAAAAATTATAACAAACTCCATAGATTAACAATTAGATATGAAAATTCCTAAACAAATATATTTTAGATGTTATTAGTTTTTCAAAAATCTTTAAAAATAAAAAAATTCGTTTTTTCGTCTAAAGTCTTTTTAGAAATGAATTAGGCTTTTAAATAGTTAATTTCATATCTAGTTATTTATCTATAATAGTTTGTTAATTCATTACATATCGGCCAAATTTAAAATATTTAGTTTGTACAGGGCTCCAACAGCAGTAAATCTACTGAGAATCTCCGCATACCAATAGGAGGAAACTATAATAAAAATGTAGAAAGGAAAACACCAGAATTAAATCGTGTCAAAACTAACAAATACTCACTATTAACATTTCTACCAATAAATTTGTACAATCAATTCCGAAGAGCTATCTATTTTTATTTTCTAGTAGTAACCATAATATCATTCTTCGCAAGTGAGTAAAAAAAAAAAAAAAAAAAATTATAACACTTCGAAAAACTTATAAAATATCTTTAAAAAATTTCAGACAATACTATGTCACCCTTAACTACTTTAATACCTTTACTATATGTAATGATAGTAACGGGAATTAAAGAGGCCTTCGATGATTTAAAGCTTTATAAAAATGATAATTTGGTAAACCATTCCTCAGTCTCTGTGTACTGTAGTGGTGAAGAGCATAATATAGAATCACGTTTTATATGTCCAGGAGATTTAGTTGTGGTCAAAAAAGATTTTGATGTACCCTGCGATGTTGTGCTTTTAAAATCTTCGGATTTACATGGTAAATGTTATGTTACTACGGCCAATTTAGATGGAGAAACTAATTTAAAAACTCTGATGGTACCAAGAGGTCTTAATACTTATAGCATAGATAATCTTATACATAATGCTATAATAGAATGTGAAAGACCTAAAAGTGATCTTTACTCATTTGTGGGTAAAATTGAGCTAAATGATAGGGCGATGCCTGTTATACCCTTGACAGAGGAAAATCTTTTACTTAGAGGTTCTAAAATAAAGAATACCGAGAAAGTTATAGGCTGTGCTGTCTATACGGGCATGAATACAAAACTACAATTGAATAGTCGTTATACAGGCAATAAATCAGCTTCCAGTGAGATTTATATAAATAAGTTTTTAATATTTTTGGTGGCTATAATGATAGTGGCTTGTATTATTGTATACTTAATGGGCAGGTAATTATTTTAAATTGACATTTCAAATGTTTCCTTTTTAATCATATTTTTCATTTTAGATATGAAGAACTTAATGTTGTCCCTTTAATGGATTTTCTTGGTCCTCCTATAAGGGTTAATGAGATCACGAATATCATTAAAGATTTTTTGTCAATTTTAGTTTTATTTAATTATCTGGTTCCCCTATCCATGTATATGAATATCGAAATTTATCGTGTTTTTAATGCGTCATTTATACAGGAAGATATAAATTTATATGATGCCGAAACCGATCAGAGAGCTATTGTTAATACTTCTAATTTAAATGAAGATTTGGGGCAAATTAATATTTTATTCTCAGATAAAACTGGCACCTTAACAAAGAATGAAATGATTTTTCAACAATGTTCAATTAATGGTCGTAAATTTATTTATCGTATGAATTATTTGGAAGATCAGGATATGGATGAACATCTGCAAATGGAAGATTGGGAAGTGAGTATAAGGAAAATTAAATGTAAGTCTGTAAACAAATTTAAAAGTGTATGATCCTAATACTTTGTACATGTTCGTAATAATTTAAAGTCAGTTTCCAACACCAGGTTCAATACGTTTGGATCCTTTTTATAGGTCCAAATGGCGAATATAAGCGATCACTTAGGAGTAAATAGAATTTATGAAAACCCAGTTGTCTAAAAATTTAATACATGTGTTTAAGAAGTCATTAGTGCATTAGTATTAGTATTAGTATTAGTATTAGTATTAGTATTAGTATTAGTATTAGTATTAGTATTAGTATTAGTATTAGTATTAGTATTAGTATTAGTATTAGTATTAGTATTAGTATTAGTATTAGTATTAGTATTAGTATTAGTATTAGTATTAGTATTAGTATTAGTATTAGTATTAGTATTAGTATTAGTATTAGTATTAGTATTAGTATTAGTATTAGTATTAGTATTAGTATTAGTATTAGTATTAGTATTAGTATTAGTATTAGTATTAGTATTAGTATTAGTATTAGTATTAGTATTAGTATTAGTATTAGTATTAGTATTAGTATTAGTATTAGTATTAGTATTAGTATTAGTATTAGTATTAGTATTAGTATTAGTTTTAGTATTAGTATTAGTATTAGTATTAGTATTAGTATTAGTATTAGTATTAGTATTAGTATTAGTATTAGTATTAGTATTAGTATTAGTATTAGTATTAGTATTAGTATTAGTATTAGTATTAGTATTAGTATTAGTATTAGTATTAGTATTAGTATTAGTATTAGTATTAGTATTAGTATTAGTATTAGTATTAGTATTAGTATTAGTATTAGTATTAGTATTAGTATTAGTATTAGTATTAGTATTAGTATTAGTATTAGTATTAGTATTAGTATTAGTATTAGTATTAGTATTAGTTTTAGTATTAGTATTAGTATTAGTATTAGTATTAGTATTAGTATTAGTATTAGTATTAGTATTAGTATTAGTATTAGTATTAGTATTAGTATTAGTATTAGTATTAGTATTAGTATTAGTATTAGTATTAGTATTAGTATTAGTATTAGTATTAGTATTAGTATTAGTATTAGTATTAGTATTAGTATTAGTATTAGTATTAGTATTAGTATTAGTATTAGTATTAGTATTAGTATTAGTTTTAGTATTAGTATTAGTATTAGTATTAGTATTAGTATTAGTATTAGTATTAGTATTAGTATTAGTATTAGTATTAGTATTAGTATTAGTATTAGTATTAGTATTAGTATTAGTTTTAGTATTAGTATTAGTATTAGTATTAGTATTAGTATTAGTATTAGTATTAGTATTAGTATTAGTATTAGTATTAGTATTAGTATTAGTATTAGTATTAGTATTAGTATTAGTATTAGTATTAGTATTAGTATTAGTATTAGTATTAGTATTAGTATTAGTATTAGTATTAGTATTAGTTTTAGTTTTAGTTTTAGTATTAGTATTAGTATTAGTATTAGTATTAGTATTAGTATTAGTATTAGTATTAGTATTAGTATTAGTATTAGTATTAGTATTAGTATTAGTATTAGTATTAGTATTAGTATTAGTATTAGTATTAGTATTAGTATTAGTATTAGTATTAGTATTAGTATTAGTATTAGTTTTAGTATTAGTATTAGTATTAGTATTAGTATTAGTATTAGTATTAGTATTAGTATTAGTATTAGTATTAGTATTAGTATTAGTATTAGTATTAGTATTAGTATTAGTATTAGTATTAGTATTAGTATTAGTATTAGTATTAGTATTAGTATTAGTATTAGTATTAGTATTAGTATTAGTATTAGTATTAGTATTAGTATTAGTATTAGTATTAGTATTAGTATTAGTATTAGTATTAGTATTAGTATTAGTATTAGTATTAGTATTAGTATTAGTATTAGTATTAGTATTAGTATTAGTATTAGTATTAGTATTAGTATTAGTATTAGTATTAGTATTAGTATTAGTATTAGTATTAGTATTAGTATTAGTATTAGTATTAGTATTAGTATTAGTATTAGTATTAGTATTAGTATTAGTATTAGTATTAGTATTAGTATTAGTATTAGTATTAGTATTAGTATTAGTATTAGTATTAGTATTAGTATTAGTATTAGTATTAGTATTAGTATTAGTATTAGTATTAGTATTAGTATTAGTATTAGTATTAGTATTAGTATTAGTATTAGTATTAGTATTAGTATTAGTATTAGTATTAGTATTAGTATTAGTATTAGTATTAGTATTAGTATTAGTATTAGTATTAGTATTAGTATTAGTATTAGTATTAGTATTAGTATTAGTATTAGTATTAGTATTAGTATTAGTATTAGTATTAGTATTAGTATTAGTATTAGTATTAGTATTAGTATTAGTATTAGTATTAGTATTAGTATTAGTATTAGTATTAGTATTAGTATTAGTATTAGTATTAGTATTAGTATTAGTATTAGTATTAGTATTAGTATTAGTATTAGTATTAGTATTAGTATTAGTATTAGTATTAGTATTAGTATTAGTATTAGTATTAGTATTAGTATTAGTATTAGTATTAGTATTAGTATTAGTATTAGTATTAGTATTAGTATTAGTATTAGTATTAGTATTAGTATTAGTATTAGTATTAGTATTAGTATTAGTATTAGTATTAGTATTAGTATTAGTATTAGTATTAGTATTAGTATTAGTATTAGTATTAGTATTAGTATTAGTATTAGTATTAGTATTAGTATTAGTATTAGTATTAGTATTAGTATTAGTATTAGTATTAGTATTAGTATTAGTATTAGTATTAGTATTAGTATTAGTATTAGTATTAGTATTAGTATTAGTATTAGTATTAGTATTAGTATTAGTATTAGTATTAGTATTAGTATTAGTATTAGTATTAGTATTAGTATTAGTATTAGTATTAGTATTAGTATTAGTATTAGTATTAGTATTAGTATTAGTATTAGTATTAGTATTAGTATTAGTATTAGTATTAGTATTAGTGTCAGTATTATTTGTATCATAAATTTCGGTTATTAATATTAAAAAAATAAGTCTGTGTATAAGGTTTTATGCTAAACATTTTTTATTTAAAAATTTCATATAAGAAATATAAACACTTTTTTAATATGTGCATCTTTTCAGAATACTCATTTAGAATTTTTTAAAGCTTTAGCTCTCTGTCACACAGTTCAAGTTGCTTACACTTCTCATTCCACTGCGGAAAATATTACCCATAATATTCAATATCAAGCCTCGAGTGCTGATGAAAAAGCTCTCTTAGAAGCTTGTGCTCAATTGGGACTTCAGTATCTAAAAGATGATAATGATCTCATCAAATTAAAAATGTCAACTTCAAATAATGAAAATTCACAAATTCTTGAATTTAAGAGACTACACATATTAGAATTCTCTTCGGAAAGAAAACGTATGAGTGTCATAGTTAACGATCAGAATGATAACAACTGGTTGTATACCAAAGGAGCAGAAAATGTTATTTTTCAATTATGTTCTGAAAACTCAAAGGAATTGATTAATAAAACTGATCAACATATTACTGAATTTGCTTTAAAAGGTTTGAGAACATTAGCTGTAGCTAGAAGACTAGTTCCTCAAGAAGAGTATAAGGAATTTCTTAATGATCTCGGGTTGGCTTATTCATCCCTAGATAAAAGAAAAGAATTATTAGAAAACTGTTATAAAAATATGGAAAGTGGTAAGTTAAGATCTAATTATTATTTGCTTAAGATTCTTTATTATTATTATTATTATTATTATTATTATTATTATTATTATTACTTTGTAAATAGAACTTGAATTTTTGGGAGCCACTGCTGTCGAAGATGTTTTGCAGGATCATGTTTCTGAAACCTTAAAAGCTTTACAAAACGCTGGCATTAAGATATGGGTTTTGACGGGAGATAAAGTTGAGACTGCTGTAAATATAGCTTTAGCTTGCGGTCATATAAACGCTGATTCTTATAAACATTTTATAACAGAATGCAACACGAAACAAGAATTTTTAAATTCTTTGCAAAATTTAAGAGACACACATAATACATTTCCTATCTACAATGTGGATTTAATTATGGATGGCAATAGTTTAGCTTTAGCGTTATCACAAGCCCCTAAAGAATTCCAGGAAACGGCCTTAAAATGCTCTGCCGTTTTATGTTGTCGTCTAAATCCTTTACAAAAATCCCAAGTGGTTTCCTTAATAAAAAATCAAAAAGGCTTTTTAACCGCAGCCGTGGGAGATGGAGCCAATGATGTCTCTATGATTCAAGAGGCTGATGTGGGTATCGGCATTATGGGTAAAGAGGGCTTACAGGCTGCCAGATGTTCTGATTTTTCTATTGCCAAGTTTTACATGTTACAACGTTTACTCCTCGTGCATGGTCATTATAATACAGCCAGGTTATCATTTTTGGTTTTATTCTATTGTTATAAGAATATTTTGAGAACTGGCATAATGTTTATGTTCCAATTATATGATTTATATTCATCGACTTCAGTCTTTCATTCTTTGTACTTGTGGTTGTTCGATGTCATTTATATTTCGTTTAGTTTTACATTTTTGGCCATAACTGAGAAACCTTACGCGGAAGAGGATTTAATGAGGTAAGTGGAAAAATTGTAAATATTGAGAAAAATTTTGAATCCTACAAATTCTATAAACTTTGATACCTATAAATTTGAACAATTTTGATCTATTGGTGGTATCGTGTAAAAGTTTTATACATTTTTTTTCTGCATCAGTTTTTTTATGGATTCCTTAATATTTATATACAACAGTTTGAATAACAGTATTATAGAACTATTATACATTTCATTTATTTAAGAAAATATTGCAGTTTAATCAATTTAAAAGCGCAAAGTAAAGTTTGCTTGAAATATACTGTACAGTAGTTTATGTAATAGTTACGAAAATCTGTTATACTGTTTTGATCTCTCAAGATTTTATTTGTATAACAAATTTTGAAGAAAAAATAAAATTTGGTCTTTAGAATATCTTTTTAATCGATTTTAATGTCAAAATAAAAATTTTTAAGTAGTATAATATAACACTCTAATCTGTTAATATTTTCCTTTTATTTGTTAATATGTAAAACTTTTTAAAAAGAAAAATGTTATTTTCTTAACATAAGATAATTGCAACTGGTATACTGTTAAAGCTGTTAATATGTTAAGATATTATTTGTATAACAGATTTTAATGAAAGAATCAATTTTTTCAAAATAAAGAGTATAACAGTTTGTATATCAGCTTTCCTGCAAAATTTTGTTTTTATAGCAGTTTTTTATGGTAAAAATTAAATAGTGAAACTGTTATACCATTAATAAGAATAAGAAAAATTTAATTTTTTATTAGAATGAACGATTGATTACTTATACAACAGTAATGTAACTGTTATACTGAATAATCTCTTAAGGTTTTTTTTATAACATATTTAAAGAAAATTTAATGAAAGAAATAGTATAACAGTTTAATATAACCGTTTTTCAGCAAAATGTTATCCCCATAGCTGTACTTTTTTTGTTGCTAAAAATAAAATTTCTTTACAATTAACAGTATAATGAAACCGTTATATAATCTATTTTATCAATATTTTTATTAATATTTAAAAGAAACATTTTTTATTTTTTCTTAAATTAACTACGAAATAATTTATAGAACAGTAATCTAATTGTTATACTGATTAATCTCGTAAGATCTAATTTGTACAACATATTTTGATGAAAAGCTAAAGAAAAAAATTCATTTTATTTCCAAATAAATAGCATGACAATTGTATAAAAGTTTAATATAATTGTTTTTTTTAGCAAAATATTATCTGTACTATAGTTTTTTGACGCATTTTATGGGGAAAATAAAATATCTTTATAGTTTTTGTAAATATATATAAAAAAATTAGTGTTTTCTTTAAATATACACTATTAAATTTTGTATAACAGTATTACGTAACTGTTATACTAAATATTTCCTTAGGATCATTCTTTTGTAGTAGTTATTTTAATCATTTAATGGAAAAAATTACTTTTCAAGATGCTTAGTAAAAAAATTGAAAAAATTGTATAAAAGTTTTATACAAAAAGAAAATTTTGTAAAGTTAAATTTTTTCAAAATAGACATTATGACAGCTTGTATAACAGTACGATTCAATATAAATACTAGAATTTGTTTTTTATAACAGTTCCTTGATGAACAAAATTTTTTGAAAACGCGCTTTATAACATTTTGTATAACAGTATGATTTTCAAGAGTTTCCCGAACATTTTATTTTATAATTAAATGGTTATAAAAATTAAATCTTGAAAAATCAAATAGTTTAACAGCTTTTTAATTGAGTTTTACAAACCGTTTTCCTACAATTTTATTATCTATTGTCAACTTCAATCAGTTTTGATCTTCAACGGAACAACTTTTGTACTGCAAATATTCAAATTATATTCAGACATTAAACTTGTTATTCAATTTACATATTAATGTATCAGGAATAATTTTCAAATTACTATATAGGGTCTCATAGGATTTACATTTTCTCATTAAAATATTTTCTTTGCAATTGATTAAAAATATAACTAAATCTAAAATTTCCTTCCAGTAAACCCCAGCTGTATAAGAAAAATTGTCAAAATCGACAAGTACGCTGGTCCGTATTTCTACGATGGATTCTCAATGGAGCTTTTCATTCAATAATTATATTTTACTTTGCCTACTTCTTTTTAACACTCAACAATGTTATACTGAATAATGGACAAACTGCAGAATTTTATATATTTGGCTCACTATTAATACAGATGGTGGTGGTTGTTGGAAATTTAAAACTCCTGCTGGAATGCAACTACTTTAGTTATATTTACATAACATTTGTAGTGACTTCTATCTTTGGCTTTATAATTAGCAGTGTTATTTACAATTTTATAGATTTGTAAGTTGAATTTGTTATTAATATAATATTTCTATTGTTAATTTTTTAAAATCTCTTACAGCCCTAATGATCCTGGTTTATTTCATGCCTATAATCGTTTATTCTGTTCTTTGCCGGCCTGGCTATTTACCTTAGTAACTGCTATAGCTTGTTTGTTACCCGATTTTTCTTTAAAAGTTATACGTAACATTTTTATTCGATAAAATAAATACCCAAAAGTCTAATTAAATGTTAAGGTGGGTGGGGTTTATTGTAAATGTTTTATTAAATAATTTCTTGTATTTGCAGTAAAGTGTTAGAGTTATTTTTAAAATTTAAAAATATATATAGTACATACATATATTAATAGATTGTGTACATAAATTAATAACATGTTTATCAAAAAAATGTTGCCGCAACATTAATAAATCGATATTAAATATTTAAGGAAATTTTTGTTGATTTGTTTGTAAACTATAAATTTTATTTATATTTTGTATTATAAAATTGATAACTTTGTTTTTATTATAGAAATGTTCTGAAAGTCTATTTTGTTCTGATAGCTTTAAAGTTAGGAGAAGCTATGAACTAACTTGTCCGGTAATTTTTCCGGGGAGGAGAGAACAGCCTAAATGGTGGACCAGGGAACTTAGGAACCAAAGGTCAACCGTTAGGAAGTTGTTCAGTAGGGCGAAACTGACACGTAAGTGTGAGGATTGGAACAGCTATAGGGAAAGTTTTAATAGGTATAAGGCGGACATTAAGAGGGCAAAAAGGGACTCATGGAGGAATTACTGTGAGTCCATTGACTCCGTTAATGAGTTATCCAGATTCAGGCGAATTTTATCCAAGGATCCTAGTGCTCCTGGATATATTCAGCGTGCGGATAACACATGGACGGAGTCTTGCTCTGAGTCCCTGAGTTTACTTATGGAAACTCATTTTCCAGGCTGTAGAAACTTAGAGGTAGATGAACAGGCAGGACAGATATTGGGATTCTCGGAATGTGTATCTGATAGGGAACTTAGTGAAGTAGTTGGTGACATAGTCTCGATGGATAAGGTAGCATGGGCGGTGAACACCTTTGAACCTTACAAGTCACCGGGTCCAGACGGTGTTTTTCCAGCCATGCTGCAGAACATCAGTGACACGGCACTAAATCTTCTCACTGAGCTTTTTAGTGTGTGTCTTATTAGAAGATATATTCCAAGGAGGTGGAGAGAGGTTAGGGTAATTTTCATACCTAAGGCGGGTAAGTCTGGCCACTCGAAACCTAAGGATTTTAGACCGATCAGCCTATCGTCTTTTCTTTTGAAGACATTAGAGAGATTGATCGATCTTTATCTGAGGACGACAATGGACAACCATATCATCAGTGGGGCTCAACACGCTTATCTAAAGGGTAAATCTGTTGAGAGTGCGCTACATGATGTGGTGAGTTACATTGAACGCGGCCTGCAGTATAGGGAGTATACATTGGCAGCGTTCCTTGATATAGAAGGAGCTTTCAATAACATTAGGATTGAGGCTATTAGGGAATCACTAGAATCATTAGGCATTCAAAGCTTCCTAATCGAATGGATTATTTTGATGCTGAATAGCCGAATAATTAATTCGAACTTGGGAGATGCATGCGTAAGGAAGATAGTGACTAGAGGAACTCCGCAAGGAGGAGTTCTCTCGCCCTTACTATGGCTCTTAGCCGTCAATGTCATTCTTCGACAATTTGACGCAAGGGGGCGGAAAATCGTTGCCTATGCTGATGACGTGGTTATACTGATCACGGGTAAATTTCTTTCCACGATCAGCGACGTCATGCAGTATGAACTTAACGAACTGTCCTCATGGGCCACTAGTAAGGGTTTAGGGGTCAACCCGGGGAAAACAGAGCTAGTTCTTTTCACCAGAAGGTACAGGATTGAGCAATTTAGGCTACCGGTACTAGGGGGAACTGAACTAGGATTGAAGAAGGAGGCAAAATATCTTGGTGTGTTCCTTGATAGTAAATTATCTTGGAAGAGGAACACTCAGGAGAGGCTTAAGAGAGGTCTCAACGCCTATTACACATGCAGGAACTCCATAGGTAAGAGTTGGGGACTCAAACCGATGGTAGTAAATTGGATTTACACCTCGGTGGTGAGGCCAATTCTGACGTATGGATGTCTTGTCTGGTGGGAGGCAATGAGAATAGGAAGTCGTAGGAATCTTTTGTCTAAAGCCCAGAGATGTGCTTCGATTGGCATAACGGGTGCCGTAAGAAGCACAACTCAGGCGGCACTTGACGTCATTCTGCATCTCCTACCCATTGAGGAGTTCGTGATGGGAATGGCTGCAAGGAGCCTGCTTAGACTTAGTGAACTAGGACTTAAAGGATCAATCAGAATAGGACATTCCAAATTTTTAAACGAGGTCAATCTCGGTGGACATACCCTGGTTCCTTCTGGATCCACGGACTATATGTGCACGGAGGTCGATTTCGGGGAAAATCCTATACTGATTATTCCGAGTAGGAACCAATGGTCAGATAGGGAGAAACTATTCAGCGGGGCATCGGTGTTCACTGATGGATCCAAAATGGATACAGGCACTGGTGCAGGTATGTATCTAGTTGAGGGAAACATCAGAAGGACGTATAGACTCCCGGATAGTTGTAGTGTGTTCCAGGCGGAAATTCTAGGTATTCTTAGGGCCACAGAATTGATTGCAGGGAACATTGAAGTGAATACAGAGGTAACTCTGTATGTGGATAGTCAGGCGGCGCTGAAGGCCTTGAAAGGACACTTTGTCAAGTCTAGGCTAGTTAGCGACTGTAAGAGGGCTCTTAGGAGATTGATGAGGGATTATCGTATCAGACTCTGCTGGGTACCGGGTCATTGCGAGATAAAGGGCAATGAGGTGGCTGACGAATTGGCTAGGAACGGCTCAGCTTTGGATAGGACTGCAAGTGAAAGCGGTGTGAGACCACCTCTGGGCTTTTACTTCAGGTTAGTTGGGGAATGGATTCGGGATAGAACCAATCATGCATGGAATTGTAGAACGGACTGCAGATTATCAAGGGTCCTATGGCCCAAACTTGATAAAGCAGATACAAATCTACTTTTAAGCATGAAAAGGGGAAACCTGAAGACTATGATAGGTGTTCTGACAGGTCATTGTCCCATAGGGGGAATGATAGGGAATTGGGATAGGGGCTCCTCCGGTCTTTGCAGAATGTGCGAAGATAATGAGGAGCTGGAGACGGTGGAACATATTATATGTCACTGTCCATGTCTACAACTAAGTAGGCAGAAATGGTTAGGCAGTCGATTCCTTGACGAATTGGACAGTATATTGAGGTTGGATATCGATAGAATGATAGGATTTGTCATGGGAATAGGCTGGCTGAGAGGGGGTCGTTGGCCTAGAGCGAGCGACACGGGGAGGTAGCACTTTTTCTTTTCATATTCTTTCTATTCTTTTCTATACTTCTCTTGGTCTCGGATCTTTCTCCATTATTTTCCTTCTTGCTCTTTTTCTATGTCCTGTCTGTAGTTTATTTCTATTTTCTTCACGAAGGGACTCACAATGGACCTCATGGTCTCCGAGTGGATGCGCAAGTACTCGTATGAGTGCTGTGCAACCCTTCTTTACCTACCTACCTACCTACCTCTGATAGCTTTTTTTTACATAAGATTTTTTAAAGACAAATGTCCCTTACTATAAGTTGCTAATAATGAATTTCGGCAAAAGTCAAAAAACTGGTATGACTTTACAAGGTTTATGAACATGAGTAGGGTTTCCAAATTCCCGACTTTTTTTCATTCCCGGGATTCGGGAAAATTAAATATATACACAGAAAGTAATGTTTTTTGTTTTTTTTTTAGCCTTTATTCACATCTCTAATTCTTAAGTGAAGCCACTATTTTCAATTCTAAAGGCTTCAGTTGTCTATATTTAAGATAACATAGACATATCGTTAAGTTTCCTGTAAATTTATCAAAGTTGTTCAAAACATAAAATTTATTCTCTAACTTTGTTCTTTGTTCTTTTACTTTATTTGTCTTTTTTTATTTTTTATTTCTTAATTGAATTTTTATTTATTTAGTGATTTTTATAATTTAAAAGTTTTTATTGTCAAATAAAAACTAAAAAAATTTTATTTTCTAGAGAGAATATAAAATGCAACGATACCTTAAAGAAAAAGAAATCTATTTTATTTTTTTTTCATAAATTAAAAAATTACAGCCGATACAAAACTTTACGATACTTTGAAATTAATTCAACCTCCAGACTTTGTATAAAAGATTATTTATTTAATTTCTCTTTTCTATTGATCGAAATTTCAAAAAATTTAAAGGGAAATTTTCATTTATTTGTTCCACTTTGTATTAGCATTTCACAAGTCAGGGGACAAGTACATTTGGAATCTCAGAAAAACGGGTATCTTAAAACAAAACGTTCTTTTTCATTTTTTTCAAAAATAGTTTTCTGTTATTTTATACTAAATGTGTTGAAGTCTACCAGAAAAAAAGATTTTGGTTCATAATTATTTTTGAGAAGTATTTTTGGGTAATTTAAAACATTATATTATGCTTTTTAACTAAGTTTCTAATAAAAGGTACTTTTTCAAACTTAATTTCCTCAAATGTGAACTGGAATAAAGAGTGAAAGTATTGTGATTTTTATAACTTCATCGATTTTGATGTATAAAAGCAGTAATCTTTGAGTAGCACCTTTTCTTCTTTCAAAATAACAAATAAATTTAAAAATTCGTTATTTTTTTGTTTCTGAAACCCTAAACTTGAGTTATGAATGGAAGACTCCAAATGGGTAGTAGATCAGGGATGGAAAATATAAAATATAAAATGGTACTGAAATCAAGTCAAAATTGTACTTTTTAGAGGCTAAAAGGTCTCAATGGTATAACTGATTTATAATTTCTTCAAAACTAAGAAAATATTTGATATTAAGCTATAATTGTGTGATTCATACATGTAAAGCTAAAGGGATTTACAGATTTAAAACCCAACTAAAAAAGTTTTTTTGATTCCAGGAATTGTTAATGAAATTAAACAGCGAAGTAAATTTTATTAATAACTTGATTTGGCGTTCAGAAAAGAAAATGGCTCATACCGAATATTCTCATAACGTCGGTATAATATCGGGAAAAGACTCTGCATGTTCAAACACATGTAAAGAGGTGTATAACATGTACTCAAAATCAGATGTCAGGTAAATAATAATTCGGAAATTATTCTGTGACAGCAAATTGTTAAAAGTTGTTGAAAAATCAAGGCATAAAAGTTTTGTTATATAACAATTGAATTCTTTCAAAATAAGAATAAAGTATATTTTAAAATGTTTAAAAATGCAAAAAATACTAAATAAGTTGCGGAGTAGTTTTAATTTCAAAAAGTGTTGGAAAAAGTCAAATATTTCAAAATTTCCCATCACTGTAGATTAAAAGCTTGTATTGGTGAGTGAATTGTTGTGAGAATTCTTACACTCGCACGGATCATATAGAGGTTGTACTAAAAGGTATGAATTTTTCGTTTTTAAGCACTAAATTTCGAATTAATTTTAGATACAGTGATCATGGAGTTTTAGTACCATGAAATATCATATCTCGAGAACGAATTAGTTTAATGAAATACCTAAAATAACGATTTAGTTTAATAAAATACAAAAAAAAAAAAAAAAACATTTCAATTCAAATTATCTTCAAAACATATTCTAATATCTACAGATTTTTCTAATCTGCTTAATAGTTTAGAAGATATTAAAAATATTGTGCCAAAAAAAGAAAGTTTTTTAAAAAGTCGTAAAAAATCGAAAACGATAAAAATTTTTCTTGATTAATTAATTATTTGATTAATGAAATGTCGACTCTATTGACAACTTTATTATCACATAAGAAACATTTTCATAACTAATTGAAATGTGTTTGTAAATAAATAATTGAATTATTATTATTATTATTATTATTATTATTATTATTATTATTATTTTTGAATCTTTCTCTAATTAGTAGTAGTTTCATTTGTAACATATAATTTTTAAATGAGATACTTTCACTTAATCCTTATATATCCTTATATATTAAAAAATGAGGACTAAGTTGGTTTTTCTTTGTTTGTGTATCAAGCACACTTAAACGGCTTACAGTACAAGTGCTGGAGAAAATTATAGGCTGTGCACATTTTCTAAATTTTTCACCTTATTTCTGAAACGGTTTTTATAAAATTCGACACACAGATAGTACATGTACTGGAGGATGTTATAGTTTATGTCAGATATTGACAGAATGTCACTCCTACATTTTACGCTCACATTTTAAAACTCACAAACAGCTTTGCATCATAATGTGATTTCCGAAATTCAAATATGATATAAAATTTTTCGGTAGCAGGAGGAGTGATACCCCCATACAAAGCAAATATTAATTATTGTATATTTAAAGAGCTATTATAATGAGAGGCCTTCAACGTTGTGGGGACCACATTCTTATAAAATTGCATTGGTTAAGTAAAAATGGAGCAGATAGATCAAGGGGTAGATCAAGCAGATAGATCAAGGGGTAGATAGATCAAGATAGATCAAGGAGGCATACAAGGCAAAAATTGATTTTTGCATATTTAAAGGAATATTCCAGGGAAAGTTTTAACATTTTGTAGAAATAATTATCATATCAAATTTTAAATAGTACCTCCACTATCAGCAAATAAAGTAAAAGTAAATATTAGTTAACGTATAAAAAGCGATAGCGAAGCGCACTGTGAAAAGCTAGTTGTATATATATTTATATCATATCCAGATTTTTAAATTTTTTAAGAAATATCTACTAAACTATTAAGCCTATTAATATATTTTATAGATATATTATATAGAGATAATTTGAATTGGCATATTTTGGTATTTCACTGAACCGAATCAGACAATTCGTTCTTATGATGTATTGAAACGGTGTATTTTGATAACTAGAGTCAATTCAGTAAAAAGGTGATTCATAGGCTAAGAACTCCCTAATCATGGACTTTATCTAAATTAACTGGAACGTTCAGTTACACGGAATTAGTGGTGCCCTGTGAAAACATATAAAAAAAGGAGTTGATCGATATCTTTGAATTTAGTATATAGTACGCAAAAGCTGTAATTATTATACACTTATTATTATTCAAATATAATGAATTTCTTTACAAAATAAATAAATATTACATAATTTTGTTACTCACTGTTAAATAATTATTATTGCTTGTCGCCTATAACATTACCTTAAGAATCTAAAATTTTGCTGAGTCAAACTTCGTATCAGATCATAAAATTTCGACGTTTGCATTTCAAAATTATATCTAAAAGAAAATAAATGGGTTCCCGCTCAATATATTTTTTATTAGAGCAAACAAAAAACGTATTTTATATTTAAGATGATTTGTAAGATTTTGTTTTTATATCTAAATACTAATAAAAATTTATATTGCCAATATAATAAATTTTTATTATAACAACAACAATTTAGATAAATCTTAGCTAAAGTTAATTAAAAAAATTATAATTTTTAATAAAACTTGTTAATAAAAATTATACAAAATGTATAGAATTTGAATATAATTGAGCAATAAAAGGTACAAATAATCTTAATATTTATGAATATTTTCAAAAATAATTATGAATGGAGAAAATTAAAGATTAAGGTAGATACGTATTTAGATGAAAGGTCGAATTGGTTAAAGATACTAAAAATATTTTTTAAAGTTAAAGAATTTCCTTCAAATAGTTTTTGTTTTAAAGTAAAATATATTTTATTATTTATTAAAATTGTTATTTTAATTTTGTTGTTCTTGAATGATTACTAAATTTTCCATGTTAATTTTTGCCCTTTCTGTTTAAATAGTAAAAATATAATTTATTAAGTTTGTAATAAGCATAAATTTATATTTAATCAATCAGGCATATTTATCAGTTTTGCTTTATATTTATCTTTTTTGATAACAGCAAATTTCTTTTAAGTAGAAAAATGTAAAATAAATGAATTTCGTTTCACTCTAAAAAATAGAAATAAAAATTAATTATTAACCTAAATTTTGGTTGCACTTATTTTACGGACTATTGACGTTCTCTCTTGTACTCAATTGAAGTCGTTTTGAAATAGAATGTACGATAAACGTATTGTTTACTCTCTTTTAGTAAGTCTCTTATTTAGCACGCAAATTTTGTTTGACAACATCATTACAAAACAACAAACTTAATTGTAATGAGCGTACAGTGGAGTTAAAAATAATGTTATTATTGATCACTTCGATGAAATATATAGATCTTTCTCAGAATTTTGTAAAAATTCTATAAAATTTCTTCATTTTCACCCAAATAAGAATTTTTTCAATATAAGTTTTTTTTTTCACTACAATTTCTATAAACCATAAAACTTTTCTGTTACAAAAATTTTATTGTTATTAAAAAAAAAAAAAAAAAATAAAAATATATAATTATAAAAATGTTCTTCACGAAAAGCTTTATTATTCAAAGAAATATTACATTTTATAATTTTCGTTTACCAAAGATATTTTTTCCGAAATATTTTGACTCAAAATTATTTTCGGCAAAAAAGATTTTCTACAAAAGCATTTTTAGGCTATTTTTTCACCAAAAAAAGCTAAAGTATTTTTTTCTTGCAGAAATACTTTTTCAAAATTAAAAATGTCAAAAGAGTTCACAAAAAATCTCTTTCCATCTAGATATTTTATATTATTTTTTTCCAATATTTTTTTCACAAAATTTTTTCATATATAAATTATTTTTAATAAAAAATGTTTAATACAAAAACTTAAAAGCTTGTCTCCTATAAAAGAAAGAAGTTTTTCAAATTATTTTTTTATTAATTTTTTACATAAAAACTTTTTATAAAAAAAAAAAAATAAAAGAATAGCTTTTTAAATTTTTTATAAAAGCTTTATTTTTACTTCAAAAAAAGATTTTTTACTCACAAGAAAAAATATTATTTCACTAATAGGAAAAAGGTATTTTTTTGAACTATAAAAAAATATTTTTTTTCGCTTAAATGAGTTTTTCGCAAAAACAAATAAAATAAAAAAAAAAAAAACCAAAAAAAAAAAATAATAGAAAAAAATATATTTTTTTTTATTAAAAACATTTTTCACTTAAAAATTATAACAAAGAATTTAGTTCATCAAATTTTTAATGAAAACATAAAAAAAATCAATAGTATAATATTTTGTTAGTGACAATGATAGATAGCTAGATAGATAGAAAGATAGATAAATCGATAGATATATAAATAGTTAAGCAGATAGATAGGTATATAGATAGATAAATAGATAGATAGATAGATAGATATATAGATAGATAGATAGATACATACATAGACAGATAAATAGATAAATAAATAAATAAATACATAAATAAATAAATAAGTACATTTTAGAATACTTCTAATTATTTTTACCAAAAAACTTTTTTCCATCAAAACTTTTTTCTTTTTTTACACTTAAGACATTTTAAAAACCATTTTTCACAAAAATTCTGTTTTTCTCTTAAGATTTTTTCTCACCAAAATATCTTTTATTAAGAAAACTTACTAAAGAGCTTTCTTCAATCAAACGAAATTTTTATAAAAAAAACTAATTGATTTATAAATTTTTTGGTAATATCAATTTAATTTATTATTTAAAGAGATATTGTGTTTTTAATATAAAAAAAAAATCGGTCAGAAACAAAAGCTATTTTTTTTTTAATTTTCATATGACAAGATTTTTTTTATATCAAAATAATAGAACCACATCAACTGAGCACCACTTCATGGTTTTGCGCTTATTTAAAAAATTATGGATAAATAATAGTTTCAGAACAGGATCTTAATATTGAAACTTAATTTTTTTTATTTCCTGCTATATTTCTAACTACTTCTGTATAAACAACTACATTAATGACAACTATATATATAATATATATAAGTAAACAATTTTACCAATACGCATGTAAAAGTGTTAGAAAAACAACAACAGTAGTGCTAAAATATTGAATGTGGCACCTAAAAAAAGAAAAAAAAAAACGACGAATTGTATACAAATCTACTGATAAGATTTAAAAAAGCCAACAATAGCAGCAATAACGAAAAAAGCTTATCATTAATTTTAGCAAATTTGTTCTACTGATTTTGTAAAATACCACTCTCATTCTATGCAGTCGATTTATTTTATATTGGTGTTTGGTATTTTGTAGTTGGTTAATTTATAAACGTCAAAAAAGTATAAATAAAATAAAATGCAGATTGTTTTCTGCTAAGAATTTTTGAATTTATTTGCCTAAAGATTTGTCTAACGGTTAATATTTAAAAAGGGTCAAATTTTATAATTTTTATATTTATGTATTTTTAATATTTTGAACGAACAAACAAACGAATTGTTTTATAGTAAAAACATTTGTTTTAACGATGTGAGCCGGCCTTATTTGTTTTAAAAGTGTTGAATGTCAATATTAAAGTTTATGATATGAGTTATTTTAAAGTGCATTGATAAAGTTAAAAATTAATTTAAATTTGAATTAAAAATGGCTTATGTAATAAATAAATGAATTTTATATAAAATTAAGTATATTATTTTATATATTTCTAAAAAAAGGAGCAAAATTAGAAATATTAATTGAGTTTTAAAAAGTTTAATACTCAAGTCCTCATTTGGGCTGTATTAATTACATTATCAGTTGTAACTTATTTACATTTTTTGGATTTAATAACTGATTTCAATCTTCAAAAATGGTAAGTTTATTTACTTTATGTACTACCTAACGTATGAGTAATAATCATTTAATTTTATATAAACATATGAATTATACGTCACAGTATTTAATAAAGTTAAGCTTGAATTACTTATAAAGATATACATTTCAGATTTTTTTTTTTTTTGGTTTGTTTTTAATTTAAGATTTTTTTTCATAATTTTAATTTACATACATAAATAGTTTTATTTGCTAGTGTTTGTCCTTTAGAGGCAAATTAAAATTCGTTTTTAAATAAATGCATAATTACAGATGTTTATGTCAGATATATGATTGAAGATTTTCTTTTTAAGTTAGAAATTTTAACACATCTCAATAGAAATATTCTGAAAACTCAATTTCCCTTCTTTTGATGTTTTAATTTTTTTTTCGAGATCGGTTTAGCTTTTATTTTAAAATTATTACACCTGCTCTTTATTTACTCTAAACAAGTAGATAAAATTTATTTTTGAAATAATACTCATAAATAAATAACAGTTTTTTGCAAAATATTTATTTTATTTGCTGTAAATATATTATTTATTTGCTTATTACTTATATGACTAATCATATTATGAATCTATATACATATGTACTAGGGTATTCAATCAACTAACCGTCATTCGGTTATCCAATAAATTTTGGTCAAATTGCATATTTTCGAATAAATCGAATAATTTGTGTGGAATAACCGATTAACTGAAATTTAGTTTTCCGGAGTTATAAATTTAAGATTTTTTTTATTCTTAAGTCAAATTTTTGCCAATTACACCTTTTTTTAAATATCTGTTATATATATATATATGGTATATGTTGGTGTAAGTTGGTATATTTAATTACCCAGCAAAAAAGAAAATCCAGTAGAAGTGAAAACTCGAATCATTTTCAATGAATTTAACACAGGCTTATCATTTGAAGATGTTCCTTTTTTTTGATACTATTCACTGAGTCTTGTTTACGATGCCATGCAAAATTGATTTTTTGATGTTCTTTTTTATTAGTACCAGGATATTACTTTTAATTTTTATATAAACCAATTATTTTTTAATAAAAAAATATGCACAAGAATATTTTACATTTATTTTAACAGTTTTGTTATTTAGTAACAAGTATTTGTAAAAAAAAAAAACAATTTTCAACATTTTATATCAGAAATATTTATTTAATTGCTTTTTTATAATATATTAGGATGCTATTTATTTCACTATTTAAGCACAAGATACTTATTGATACTTTGGAAGTAATGAAAAAGCACTTCTTAGAAATTATTAGTCTTTAGTTTTTCTAAAAAAATAGCTATATGAAATTATTATATTATATAAATACATGTGAACTTGTGACAATAGAAATTCTGAAAACATATTTTTGAGTAAAATAAATTCAAAGTTACATATGTAAAACTAAGTTCAGAATGCGCAAATATTTGACACGAAATATTTCATCGTGTTATCCCGTAATTTTTGCGCCTAAATACAGAGTTGAGTTTTTGTTCACATTACACGCATTTATTTGACATTTTTTGTTTGATTAAATAGCTATCAAATATCGTAAAATATGAAAGTAGAAAATATTTTAAGTCTGTTCAGATTTGGTGCACATTATCTACCCAAAATTATTTGATTAAACACACAACTACCATAAATTTATTTGACACCAATTATTAAATTATTTTACAAGAAAATTTTATTTTTTATTTTAATTTAATCAATTTGGAATAATTTTCTGAGAGAATTTCGGTATATGTGGATGTCACACGGTAATTTTTGTAGCGTTTTTATTTCATGAAAATCCTAAGTATTTTAAATACAAGTATTTATAAAATTTACAAAATAAAATATTTAGATAAAAAAGGAAATACGAACTATTATCAATCGATTAATTACAAATTTTAATATATACATATATATATTTAAAATTTTTTGTAAGTAATTTACGTTACTCTTTCTTCACAAAATAATATTGCTTTCTTTGCACCCTACTGCTGTATAAAAAATAACAAGTCTAATTATGGTTAAATAATAAAAAAATATTAATATATTGAAAGTTTTATTTAAAAAAACCTCATCAGCTGTTGTTTGCCGCTGCTTGATCTTATATTTAATCTGTAAGATCAAACAAAAATTTACTCAAAATAGTGGTAAATATTTTATAACGTGTTCACACTAGTGGCATTTTTACTTAAAGGCAAATAGTCTTGTTTGTCCAAAATAAGCTGATATCTTGTTTGAATTGTAAAACTATTTCTTGTTCACATTACGCAAAGCAAATATTTGAAAAAATCATCAAATATTAGTGTAGTGTGAACTTATCTTAAGTCATAAAAATTTTAATTTTCATCTGATCAAAAATTATTCTAACACAGAAAATAAAGAGAGCTACATAAAAAAAACTTAATTATTAAATAAGGCTAAATTAGGAGAATATTTTGTAGTAGGTCGAAGAATGCAATTTTTTCATACAAATGGGCGAAAGAACTGATATGATGAACTATTTGTTATGTACATTATGTTTCTAAATACAAACAGACCAACTTTTAACCTCGAATAATTATTTGTTGAATTAACCGATTAATATGAAAATCCGAATAATTGGCCACCCTAATATCCATACTGTTTCAATTGATTGATTGAAATAATTATAAAAATATATTAATGTTGTCAATATTAGATAAAAATGGGTTTATGTAAAATGTAATTAGTTTGGTACACATTTTTAAAATAGTCTCTTCATATTTTGCTATTAAAAAGGTTTAGGAATAGTAAGAATGTATAAAAAGTATTGAGTTAAGTGTTGTTTTAATAAAACTACTACAAAATAGTGTCATTTTATTTTTGTCGAGAAATAACCTAATTTTAAGATATTCCGTAAAAAAAAAACATTTCTGCTTTAAAGATTTATTAGTTTATTTATTTAAATTTTTAAGTAAATTTTAGTGCTTCAAACTAATTTAGAAAGCAGAAGAACATAGCTTTTTAACTAAAAAAAAGACTTATTCAAAACTTTTTAACTTATTTTCCTTTTTAAAATTTCGACTTTGATGTAATTTGTTTTTGATTTTTATCTATAAAACAACACATTTGTATATAAAGTTTCAAATCATGTTTTGTTTAGAGCAATGTCTTTTTTAAATCGCTTAAAAATTAAAAAATTATAATGTTATATTTTATTTGGTGCATACTTTTTGGGGCAAACATTAAAAGTGTATGAAAAGTTAAAGTAAGTTATTCCAAGTAAAGTTGAATAAGTTCTACAGTTTTTATACAATTTGAAAAGATAAATTTTGTTATTTACAACAAAAATGTCTTAAAGATTTAATTTTTTTCAATGTTTAAAAATTTGCTTTTAATATTTGACCAAAACACAAATACCTGTATTCGGAAAAAAATAAAAAGAAAACAAGTAAGAAAGATATAGTCGGTCAAACCCGACCATATGATACCCCACACCATTGTTTATGTCCATCAAAATTCGTTTAGGGGTCTTATATTACACATGTGGACAATTGTAGACCGATATTTTTACTAAGTGTAAAATAAAATATACGAATATAGAATATATTACGTTAATACTAACATTTATATGAATTTATCCACTTTAGGATGATTCCCGAAAGTGGGTTTGTATGGGAGCTATGGTAAATTATGGAGCGATAATAAAATTTGTCACTGTGATTTATACTTCTATAAAACTTATTTGTGTCGAATATAAACTTGATACTAACATGTATATGTGATTTACGCACATTAAAGTGATTTTCGGAAGAGGGTTTTACAAGGGTCAATTATGGACTGATTTTCATGAAATTTTGCACAAATATTGATACTTATACAAAACTTTCTTACACCGAATTTCATTAAAATAATGCTATATTTAAGACATTTATTATTATTCCTATTCCGGGAGACATTTGTATGGGGGCTAGATGAAATAATGGACAGATCATAAACAATTTCAATAGGCTTCGTCCTTATATCATCCAGCCATCCATCCAGCCAGACGGACGACATCGTTAGATCGACCCAAAATGTGATTCTGAGTCGACTGGTATTTTTAAGGTGGGTGCTGGATGATTTTTTCTGTGCGTTACAAATATCAGCAGAAACGTATAATACCCCAACCACCTATGGTTGGAGTGTAGGGTATAAAAAAGAACAACATTATAAATACATTTCTACAGGAACCTATTCAAAAACAGTTTTAATTTTTTTTTTAATAATCTTTTTGATAATCTGTAGTACAATTTCCAAAAACAAAAAAAGTCAACAGAATGTGATTTAAATTGCACATAAGTGTATTAGATATTAGAGGTATTTTATTATCAGCTAAGCATGAGTAACATCTGGAGTTTATGTTCTGAAATAATCAGGGAAATTACAAACTATGAGTAATTTATAACCTGTGTTGAAAATGTACACATGTGTATGTATAATATCTGACTATTATGTAGATACTCATAAATTAATTGTATTTCTAATCGATAATCAACAAGATTTGTCAAAAATAATGTACTTTATAAACAAACACTAAAATGGGTCGATTAACAATAATGTTTGTTTAATAACACTGTGCTGGTTAAAAATGGTAGCAACCGTTTTTTAAAGCGATATTTGGGTTTTAACTTTATAATTAGAGTTTTTCATTTCCCGTCCTTTTCCCGCTCTCGGGAAATCGGAATTAATTTTCCCGGGATCCCGAGAATTTCCGTCAAAAAAAAAAAAAAAAAAAAAATAATTAAAAATTTTAATTATTTATAAGATAGAATTATTTATAAGATATTTATAAAATAAAGGATAAAAAATGTTAAAATAAATTAAAACATAAAACGAAAAACTAATACAGTTCTTTTTGAAAAATTGACATTTTGAAAATTAAATGAACACTTTTTATTATATAATAACTCATCCGAAAGTCGAGTCATTACTTTGGCTTTCTTTATTGCTCTGTGGGCACTATTGCCAGATAGTATAAAATCATCAAAAAATCTTCAAAATCGGCATAATATTTTCGAAATCGTCAAAAAAAAAAAATCGGAAGAATTAAAATGCATATAGTTTTGGCTATTTATGTTCATATTAAAAAAATAATATTAAGTTTTGAAACTTTTTGTTTATTAAATAAACTTTCAGCATTTTGTTATATTACACAAAATTTGAAAAATAGGCCCAGTTAAAATGAAAATATTTTCTTTTTAACGTTAATAAATGTTTTTCGTGTAGCCAGCCTTTGGCCCGACCTTCTCCTATATTTATTTGCCGAATAAACTTTTTTTATAGAAATAACAAAAATTTTGTAAGTTCAGGTATATCAATATCAAATATATGATATAATATATCAAATCCCATTTGTGTCAAATATATCAAAACCATAGCGGCTAAAATTTTATACATTTTTTAATCACAATTAAAAGTACTACAGCATCATTATAAAAACTGTTTAAAAATCAAGTGGGCCGGTGAAAGCAATTTACGGCAAAAGAAATCCAATAAAAAAAATCGTTCAAAAAATCATATGTATTGGCTTTATTTTCAATTAAATTTTTTACTGCTTAACACATTCTAAAACTTTTTTAATCTATGATCATAACTATTTTACTTACATACATATGCCCTGCAAGCATTTAGTGAATTCTTTTTCGAAATAGCTCACTAATTCGTCACTCTTAGAAGTGCAATAGAAGATTTCTCTCAATTTTCCAACAACAAAATATATTAGTATACGAATTGAATCTTCTAGACGTAACTTCTTTAATCACTATTAGAAGTTGTTTGGATAACAGTTACAGTTATCCAAAAACGAAAACACTATTTTTCAACACTTTTTCTAGCATTTGGAAGATTGTTGTTTACCAATCCACATAATCTGTCGAATTCGGCACTCTAAGATGATTAATAGTAGAATGTGCAAAACTTTACAAAAACAACCAACATTAGGTTCGAAATTTTATCATAAAATCATGATTTTGGCGATTGTTTACATTTCATAATGGGAAAAAGAACAAGCAGAAACAATATAATTTTTCTTAGTAAAAATAAAAATTTTCAAGTGATTAGAGTGAAAAAATATTAACATTAAATAAAATTATTTATGTAAACTGATGTGAAACAAAAAATTCATAAGTTTTAAATAAAAATTAAGAAAATAAGGTAAGCATTTATCATAATTTAAAAGATATTATTAATATTTCAACTAGTTCTGGGCAAGCGAATAATAGGAAAACATTTTCATTTTCTATAAAAATAAAAAAATATGTTGTTAACAATTTGAGGGCCAGAAAATTTAGTTTTATATAAAATTCTTAATAACTAAAACAACATTTTTTAAAAGTGTGGGAGTTTGACTTATGTATGACATGCCCGCAGCAAAAGTCGCTAATTTTCAGAATAATTTTCTATAGAACAAAAAATTACGAATATATTAAAAATTCAATTTTACAAGTCTATTCTGTGGAAGGTTAAAATTTATATATATATATATATATATATATATATATATATATGCAGCAATCAAAATTTTGTGAATGCATTGCATTATTTTTAGTAGAGCTGAATTTTTACACTTTAAATTTGAATTTTTAAAATTTTAAATTAAATTTATTTAAAAGTTTGAAAAGAATTCAAAGATTATTCTTGTTGTGTAGAGTAGATTGTGGTAATTTTTGGTTAAGTAGCGGTATTTATTTCTAAGTTTCAAAAATCTTAAATATTGACAAAAATGATTGAAAAAACTTTCAGGGCCAAGATAAAATTTAAATAATGATTTAAAATGGTACATCATCGTTAAAATTGGTAATAAAGTATGGAAATGATTAAAAGATCATATAGTTTTTAATAAAGGGAATCTCCTTTATAGAAATGGAAACATTTGAAAGAGAAATTAGAGAAAATTTATTATAAATATTTTTTCAAATATTTCCATAATTCTTAATAGTCAGCTATTTGTTCAGCGAGAAAGTATGATTTTAGAAAAGTATATGGTGTTCGCCTTGTAAAAAGTGTAATACATTTGTTCTTTAATTATTTTAGAAAAAAATTAACCAAAAAATTTTTATTTATTTTAATTACATAGAAAATTCAATACAAAATTAAAATAAATAATAATGTAGTCTTGTAATATTTAGAAATCGAATATTATATTACTAAACATTTTATAATGCGAACATCATAACTGCAGGAAATTTTGCAAATATTCTAATAGATATTAAATTTTCATTTGAATTCAAAATCTTTCTGTGCATTTATATTCATTGTTTTCGATAGTAAACACAAGGAAGAGTTATTTTTGTTATTTAAAAAATAAATTAGAATATTAATAATTATTCTTATTTTATTATACATATCTACTTTATTAAATTCGAAAGAAACAAATATTCTTTTCTAATTTTATACTTAAAATATTTTTTAGCATTCTTTTTTAATTTAATTTTTTTAATGTTAATTTGAATTGAAAATATTGTTGTGTAATTAATTTTATTGCTTTCCATAATAAATATCAGAAAGAGTTAATTTTGTGATTTAAAAAATTTTAATATTTTTTACTTTTGATAATTTTGTTCATTCCTAATCCTTCATTTTAAATATAAGTATTACTGGCATTATTATTTTAAAAATTTTATGCAAAATGGTTTTAGAATTCTGCAAATATTTTCTATCGAAAGTGTAACTACGTCGGCACACCGGGAAGTTGATATGTTTCACTTTTACTATTGAATTCTCATATAGTTAGAAATAGCATCTTTTGAGTAACGCTTTAGTGGGGATTGGAAGATTCGAATTAGGATTTTTTATTAGACACTTTTTACTGCGGAATAGTAGATCTTAATACGTGACGTACAAAATTTACTAAAGCGTTACGAATTCTGATCTACTTAGTAACACCGTTCGTTAAGAAATGTGCCACTAAGAGATAGTTCCTTTTGAGTAACGCTTTAGTGGGGATTTGAAGATTCGAATTAGTGACATTCAATACTGACTAAAGCGTTACTCAAAAGGAACTATCGCTTAGTGGCACAGTTCTTCCCGAACGGTGTTACTAAGTAGATCAGAATTCGATAGTAAAAGCGACGCATATCAATTTCCCGATATAGTTACGCTTTCGATAGAAAATGTTTGCAGGGACATACTACATACTTAATTTTCAATATGCGAAAACAAAATATAATTGTTATTTACTACTTTAAGTAAGTGGTTCAAAAACTAATATGAGTTTTCTTTCTCCTTTGATGAGTAATTATTCACAAGCACGCATGCCAGATTTGTCGATTTAACGACATTTTGTCGATTTTTTTACCTTAAAAATAGCAAAGTGCAGATTCACCGATTTTTGTCTTAAAAATGCAAATTTTTTTATAAGATTTATAAATACTGTAATTTTATTTAATTTTTATTGTTTTCCACAGAAAAACATTTATTTATTTAATTAACCTTAACACAATAGAAGAACTCTCTTGAAAATATTTTTTTTTTTAAATATAAGTTTCAATGAATAAAATTAGAGAATTTAATGAAAAGTGCTGAATATATAAATAATTGTTTAAACTATTATGAAGCCCATTTGGAATACACATTTAATTTCAAAACTTAAACGAAAAAGATGTCATGAAATGTTTTTTACTCTAATACGAAATTATGGAATCAAATTATCTTATTTTATTAAACAGACCATTTACAATACTTTATAATATTCTGATTAAAATAGAAATCGTTTGTATCGGTAGACTAATTGGTAGTTAGCTAATCTATCAGTCTGGATTTTCGATTCCCCCCATAGACTTTGACCTTTTCACACTACAACGGGCTAATAATCTAATTTACTTTGACCGATTAATTAGCTTAAAGTAAATTTGTAATTGCATTGCAATATAATTTAAATAAAAATAAATAAAATAAGACCCAAAAATTAAGTGTGTTTTATATGTTCGATTTTTCACCAATTTTTCTAATATAAAGTGACGATAATGCCGATATTTTGTAAAAAATCTGCGGATAATTCTTCAAAATTACATATCCTCACAGGAAAAAGTCTAACGGTGTGATATCACACGGTCTTGGTGGCCAATCGACCAGCCCAAAACGTGAAATTATGTGCTCACCGAAGTGTTCTCTCAATAAATTCATTGATTGATGCGATGTGTGGAAAGTGGCGCCGTCTTGCTGAAACCAAATGTCGCCGAGATCACGATCTTCAATTTCAGGCATCAAATAGTCGATTATCATGGCACGATAACGGTCGCCATTGACCGTTACGTTCGCACCGGCATCATTGTTAAAGAAATATGGACCACCGGCCCACAAACCATACCAGACCGTTGTTTTTTCTGGATGAAGTGGCAGTTCTTGAATCTCTTCAGATTACTCTTCGTCCCAAATGCGGAAATTTTGTTTGTTTAAATACCCAGAAATGGGCCTCATCGCTGAACAAAATTTGCTCGAAAACGTCGGGTCTTCTTGGAACTTTTCAAGAGCCCATAGAGCAAAGCGATGTTGCTTGGGAAGGTCGAGCGGCTTCAGTTCTTGCGCAAGCTGTATTTTGTATGATTTCAATATAAGATATCGACGTAAAATGCGGCAAGTCGTTCCACACGTCAGTCCGAGTTGGTGCGAATGGCGCCGAATCGTCTCTCCACGGTCTTCGTGTACACTCTCAGCTACGGCCGCTATATTTTCTTCACAGCGTGCTAGACATGATCTATTCGGTTGAATATTATCCAATAATGAATGCTGGGTCTCAAAATGGGTGATGGTGTTGCGAATAGTATGCTCAGTAGGCCGATTATGTTGACCATAAGTTGAGCGAAGTGCACAAAACGCATTCCTCACAGAACGTGAATTTTCGTAATAAAGTTGAACGATTTGTAGACGTTGTTCAGGCGTAAATCTTTCCAAATGTCGCCGAGATCACGAGCTTCAATTTCAGGCATCAAATAGTCGGTTATCATGGCACGATAACGGTCGCCATTAACGGTTACCTTCACACCGGCATCACTTTTAAAGAAATATGGACCACCGGCCCACAAACCACACCAAACCGTTGTCTTTTCTGGATGAAGTGGCAGTTCAAATGCGGCAATTTTGTTTGTTTACACACCCATTGAGCCAGAAATGGGCCTTATCGCTGAACAAAATTTGCTTCGAAAACGTCGAATCTTCTTGGAACTTTTCAAGAGCCCATAGAGCGAAGCGATGTCGCTTGGGAAGGTCGAGCGACTTCAGTTGTTGAACAAGCTGTATTTTGTACGCTTTCAATTTAAGATCTCGACGTAAAATGCGGCAAGTCGTTCCATACGTCAGTCCGAGTTGCTGCGAACGACGCCGAATCGACTCTCCATGGTGCTACGGCCGATTTGTAAACGTTGTTCAGGCGTAAGTCTTTCATTATGAAATGCCAAACAATACTAAACAAAAATAATATGACAGCATGACACGACTCACACGTGAACTGTCAAAAACACGCTATTGAAAAAAGTATCTCTACTTGAATCACCCATTACATTTCTATTAAGCATTACAAACAATACCTAACGATGTGCCTTAGCAAAATATGTTTTAATAAAAGTGTCCCTTTTTTAACTATCAATGACATTTGATTTAAATTTGTGGCCTCGATCAATTATATTTATCGCCGTTATGATATCTATACTTGCAAGATTTGTACAAATTGCAATTTGCAATATAAAAATACAAAAACAAAAAGAGCAAATTTTGCGTAATTTTTGAAAAGTTCATAATTTTTTTTTTATTAAATTAATTTTTAATGCTTCCTAAATTTTATTATGTAGAATAACAAAAATCTAAGTTCACGAATAACCCATGCTATTCCATATGAAATTGAGAATGTGCTTCGCGAAAACTATTTCAGGCGCATCAACGAGATATAGCACAAAATACACGTAACTACAACAAGTATCATTCGCTGTTTCAAAATTTATATTCAGGGACGTACAGATACTTCCCAAAAAACCAGAAAATTTAAAAAATTTTGTCATCAAAATTTGTTTACCCTGTCCGCAAAACAAAGAAGGTATAGAATTTATCCAAAAAATCCGACTCGTTTACATAATATCGCTCTTCCAAGGCTCGAAGTATGTTTACTATGGCATCTTTAGTACTTCTTCCTGAAATTTGAGATAACATTTTTGATGGACAGTTATAAAGACCACTTTTAGAAATACTCATATATTGCTCAACTTCCATTCGCTTTTTTACTTAAATTTTGATTCCATTCGGCTTTGCTTGGGATATTTTTCCCCTTTCGAATATTATTTAAGTTACAATTTTCTTTTGCACAATTACTTTTATTAAAAACTTTAATATAAGAGCTCCCCAACACAAGAACAAACAATATTTTGATATGCAAATATTTTTTGCAAAAATTATTTTCACTATAAATTTTATGAAATTTATTAAAAAAATTATGAAAATAATAAATTGAACTACAAATAAGTTAAGGCTGAAATAAGTTAGGGATTTTTTCTAAATGTCTATAAATCCATTATTTCTAGTTATAGCGCACTCATATTTTTCAAGACGTTTGTTAGATTGTGATCTACCAGAATACATTAAAAATGCGATTAAAAAAATCCCGACGCCTTTTCTATATTAAGAAAACGATTTGTTTATATATATTTTATTTTTATTTTTAAATTCAATGCATATTAGTGCTTACAACTTTAAATGAAAGATTTTATCCCACGAATACAATAATAATATAAAAAATTAGTAACCCGTTAAACACAGAGTCAAATATTTGAAAAATGATGTATTTTCCCTTGATATCAAAGATTAATTCAAACTTTAATTCGAATCTGCATCAAATTTGGAGAAAAAGTCGCCTTTTTTGAGAATGCTGTTATTCTCAAATCATTGCCAAATCATTCTCAAATAGTTTCATTTGGGAAAAAATTGATTTCAAATCATTCTCAAACTTTAAATCAAACGTTTGGTTTGCTGGGAATCGTGTAGATTTTCGACAGATACCCAGCAAACACGATGTCAAAAGTTTGAAATATGATTACTTTAACGTTAGATATCAAAAGTGTTGCTCAAACTTGTTTCAAATGTAGGTAGAGGTTTGAATTATAAGTTTGAATTTAAATTTCAATTCATTTGAGAAAAAACGTTTGTAAAACTGTAAATTCTCAAATTGATATCAAATGTTATTATTGAATCATTATCAAACCTAAAGATAACTTTAAAAATATTTGAAAAATAGTATATTCTTAATTTGATATTTAATATCACCAAATAACTCATAAATCTAAAGAGAGCAGTTAACAAATATTTGAAAAATGGTATTTTCTCAATTTGAAAGCAAATGAGAAAATTTGAAATCAAATCAAATAATTCTTAAAGATATTTGAAACAATATATTTAAAAAATATATATATATATATATTTTTGAAATATTTTTTATGTTTCAGTACTACCTAGATTTAAAGATTTTAGTCCCATATTTGTTAGAAAAACAACTAAATATAAGGAAATTTTGACTAACACTTTCTGACTAAAAACTACAATTTTGACTAGTGCTGGAATAGAACTATTATATACAAAAAAATAAATTAATAAATAAAATTATTTAATCAAATATTTTCCAATTAATGAATACGCATATTGATAGCACAAATTTACAAGTCTATACAAAAGAAAACTTCACAAAAATTAAAAAATACAAATAACTTTTATGTATGTTCCACATGTGGTCACAATTTATATTTGAAAAAAGTTTGGGAATTACATTTAACAATGATTTGATAATAATTGCATTTTTCATTTTGACAATTAATTCCCCTTTTTGTTGAGAAAGCTATTATTTTCGAGTTATTTTCAAATAATTCTCAAACGTTTGACATTTGAGAAAGGACTTGATTTCAAATCGCTCTCAATTTGTTTGATCATTTGTGTTTGCTGGGTACCTACAGGGTAGTCGAATTTTGATCTCAAAATTTTTATTTTTTTTTTTTACTTTTCTGTCTGTCTCCTCAACACAATGGAAATATTGTAACAGGGATTGATACTTATTGTAAATATGCATATTTTGTCCTATACTCGGTTGATGTGGGAAAAATTTTTTAAAAAATCTGTTTTTCGCGAGGTACATTCGCAGTTTTATATAAAATAACATGAATACTTCGCGAATTTAGTTTTTTGTTATTTAACATTATAAAAGGCTAAATTTGTTGAAAAAATGTTATGGACTTTTTGAAAAATACGCAAAAATCTTAATTTTTGTTTTTGTATTTTAATACAGCAAATTGCGATTTGTACAAATCTTGAATATAAGAATGGCTGTAAATATAATTGATTGGGACCATAAATTTAAGTCAAAAGTTATTAATGTTTGAAAAAGGGACAATTTTGTCAAAACACAAAGGCAAACGCACATCGCATGGACAGCACGCAATTGACCTTAATTGGCATAATTTCGAAAGTTAAAATTTTTATGGATCAAAAAATAAAAAATAAATAAATAAATAACAATTTTACTTGGTTTAAAAAAACATCACAATATTAAATAGCATTTCTTTGCAATAAACTTGAATAATATATGGAGAAATAACTTAGATGCGAAACACATTCTTGGAAAATTTTTAAAAATCGATCTTTTTAGTAAATTAGAAAATTTCTAAAATATGCTACACAAATACTATGAAGTATTGAAAATATCATGCGTTTTATCCGAATAAGTCAGTACACAGAAAAAAATATTCCAAATAATTTTTTAATAAAATTATTAATTAACTTTATACTGAAATTTAATTATATTAATTAATGTAATTAATTTTCTAATTGGTTTACAATTTTTTGACAAAAATCGATAGCTCTTAAAAATATGTATATAATGAAAACAGAAAAACTTCACAACAAAAAAAAAAAAAAAAAAAAAAAAAAAAAATGGAAATAAAATAATTTTAAATTAATTTCCAAACATTTTTAATTGTTTGGGGTCATTATGTCTATTAAAAAAAAAAAAACAATATTACGAAATATGTACATGATTTCTCAGTGTTCGTAGGCGTGTTTAATAATAATTATTTGTTATGTACGAATTTTAAATATTTGGTAAGATTATCATTTTAATATTTTGCTAAATGTTCTTACCATTGGATCGGGGGTTAGATTCAATTTCAAATTCGATTCTTATTTCAAAGCTGTATTATGAAAGATCATTTATATGTAAGAGGTTAATTCATATTGATTGTTTTTAACGATTTTCAGATATCTGTCATATCCTCTAACGTTATCATCCTAGATCATAAAGGCACTCAGATAGAATAATATGAAAATCTATTGTAACACCCCGCAGAAATGAAGACTTTTATGATAAGTTTTGGAGAATTAAATATAAGAATACTATATATTAAAATTTGGCATCTTATTGAAAGTCACAGTTAAACATATGTGAGCGACATGAGATATTCGAGGTCAAAGGTTACAAAAATAAGATTTATAGGTGATTATTGCTGATTTTAACAGTGTGATGATAAGATGATGATAAGATGAAACTATATACCAACTTTCATTTGTCTCAATTAAATTTGGAGTTTTCATAATTTTTTCGTTTAATTTAATTTAATGTATTATTTAAATATTTTTTTACAATTAAATAAATAATTATATGCGTTTTTATTGAATGAATGCTTTAATCAATTGTAGAATTAAATTAGTAAAAATTTTAGTTGATTTTAGTTGAATATCCAATCAAAATTTTAGTTAATTTGATAAAAAAATTAATTAAAATTTAAGCCAAAGTCAATTATTGTAGTTAATTAATATTATCATTTTGATGACTGGAGCAAAATTAAACAAAAATTTAATTAACACAAGCAATTTCGTAATTGAATTCCATTTTAATTTTTTGCGTGTAATTTTTATCAGAATTATATATAAATTTCAAGTTTGTAAAATTTTGTATAAGCCCAACTTAAAACTGCTATAACTTTCGCGCTTCTTTCGTGAAATGATGAACGCGAACAGATTCTGCATACATTGGAGTCACCTTATAATTATGTATATAGATTTTAATGTGCATTCAAAAAATTTTCTAAATTTTTTTAACCCTAAAAATCAAAATCAAATCAAATAATTTTTTCTTTAATTTACTATTTTTTTTTTTTTTTTTTTGCAAAATCTATTACATTACAAACTTAAACAAAACGTTTAAATTTTGTGAATTTTTGCTTTATCATTAAAGTTAACAAAGAATAGTAGTAAATATAAAATAATAGATAAGATATAGCGGCTGATAATACAAGTACTTTCGGAGAATATAGGTACAAAGAAATCTTATCTCTTTGTACACCATATGGGTGTTTAAGGTAAGAGTTATACTAGCACGAGTGGAGGGAAATTATGAATGAGGTAATAACTCATTTTAGTTAAATTTTGTACTTAATTAAAAACGGATTGAATGAAAGGTTTTTGAAAAAAGAAACAAAACGATTAATATTATTTTCTATATTCTATAAAGAAATAAGTGATAAATATTTGCCACGAGATTGTTTAAAATTTTTCGCTTAGGTTGGCTTAAAAATCTTTAAATTTTTATAAATAAATATATGTGAAATGATAACGTATGATATTGTTTTTGTTATTATTTTTTTAAAGGTCTAACGATAATATTTTGATATAATGTAGTGTTGTATATTTTGGCCATCAATATGATGGTAAGCATTTTTTGGGAACTTTTAACGGCATGGTTTTCCTTCAGCAATAAAACTAATCAATTGTTAAAAAATTTAGTATATACTTTAGTTCATTTCAGTGCTGGCAAGTGAATGAGTGTGGTAAAGGAGATAATTAAAAACGATCACTTTTTTATTAAACAAAATAACAAAAAATAGATCTTTTAATGCAAAAATTATGATTTAAATATAATTTAAAAATATTAAACAAATTTTTTATTTGAAAATATAAAATAGTGTTAAAACTATTTTGAGTTTAAAACTCACTTTGCAGTATTATAATGGATAAAATAGAGGAATTATTGGCCAAGTACTTGGGTAGAAGGGTAAGTTTTTTTTTTAAATAGTTTAAATATTATATTAGATAATATTTTTCTTTATATTTTTATATTTAAAATAAACGTTTTCCTTTTTTAATTTATATTTTTGCTTTTATTTCTCAAACAATGACTAATTTTTTTTATTATTAATTATTTTGTCTATATCCATTTCTCAATAATTATTTAAAGTATATTGAATTGACAAAGATAACAATAATCTTATCATCTTTTAAATACACATTATAAATTTGAGCTTTTTGTCTTTTTTCAAATGTTAAAGTTTTTAATAACGTTTATTTTACTTACTATGAAAAGCTTTTTATAATCTTTTTACGTCATATTTTCGGATGTATTTTGTTAAAAGCGTTAATGCTTTTTACAAATCAGAGATTGTCAACCAGCGCTACCGTTTTGGTCTTTTTATATCAAATTTCGTAGGATTTTTTTTCTTTGGTAAGAAGGTAGGCTGAATCGAATTTTGGTCGATTTGAACAGTGGTTTATTTTTAAATAAAAAAAAAATAATAAATTTTAGTAGAAATTTGTAGAAAAAACTAATTCCGTACAGTAAAATAATACGAATTCATATTGCTTAGAATAAAAATTTTATTGTCGCAATAATCATATTCGTATTGTGGAAGTTTCCCACATCGGTATAGATTGCGTCACAGTCGATACATTTAAGCAATAAGAAATCAATACGCCTGAAAGAAAAATAGCAATATTGCTAGATAATCATCTAGGTGAAAAAAATAAGATACCACCAGATAAACTTTTGAAAGATGTAATAAATATATGGAAAAATTATCACTAAATAAATCTTGAAATAATATAATAAAAAACTCTTTTACATCTTGTAAAGCATGCATGCACATAAAACTTAATATCATAAAGTACGAAAACTGAAACGCTCACATAAAATATACGTTTCTTTTTTGCTAAAAATCAAAAAATTTCTTTAATATTGTTTTCATTTTTGAACAATTTGTCGACAACTGAAAAAATTGTGACTGAAAAACAAAAGTATTGCTTTAATTTCTTCCAGATGATCTCATTGGGATATAAATAATTTATTATTTTGAAGATAAAAATAATAAAAAAAATTTTTAATTTAATATATTTATTGTTATTTATTGCCTAATTTTAATTAAACTGATAAAAATGCAATATTAGAAAAATGTTACTTTGATGATTTTCGTTCAAATAATAAAAAGAGGATATTGTGTAAATTTCTTCCAGGAAAATATCTTCCAAATGTTTATAGGGTTTGTATTTTATATTTCACTTTTATAAAGTAAATAACTTGCGAGCCACAGATCGTTCGAAAAATGTATCCTAAAGAAGTTAAGAGCTACTTTTTATTCCTTTATTCCTTTATTATGAATATTAGCCCTAATAAATAATATTAATGTGCTAAAATCAGAGGGGTACATTTAGCTTAACTTTATTAAAAAAAAAAATTAAATGTTATACTAGTTTTCATTAAGAATGATACTAGTGCATTAAAACCAGTTAACAGGTTTTCAGTTTCAGTTGTTCAGTTACTCGAAACCTACCGGTTTTGAGTAATTTTTATTTTCAAATAATTCGATTCGGTTTTTTTATATCGGTTAACTGGTTTTTTATGAAATGTTCCTTCTTTTATTTTTTCTTACTAAAGTAACCTATACTTCCCATTTTCTTGTATTTTTTAATTGAACTTTATTTATAGCCTGATGCATTGTAAGTATCAAATTGCTTAAAAATTAAATTTGTAAGAAAATTAAAAGGTTTTTTTTTAGTAGTTTCCATACAAATTTTATTTTTAATCAATTCTCTTGTTGTACTGAATCATACCCTTAATTATTTGAAGGTATTTTTCATTTTCATTATGAACTAATAAAGCTTTAAGTCTAGTTTTTTTTATTTATAATTTTTAATTTGAGATTTGAGTAACACCAGAAGTGCAGAGAACTGAGATTTGTATATTTTTTAATGGATTTAAACTAATTTTTATTAACAAAATCTAGGTAAGAAGTCAATTTTAGTTGTATCGTTTGTCACAAGAATAAGATGAATTTCAATAAATAGTTACTTGGGTAGAGTTGGATCGGAATAAGAATTATTAGAATTTAGTTCAAAATATACAAAATTTATACTTTAACTACAGAAGATCGATATGACTTTTTATTTTTATATTTTTATCATTACAAATGACATGTATTATAAGCAGTGTTGCCAGGTTAGTCGTTGTAAGGTTAAATCTATCCTTTTTATTTTGCTTTTAGCCTCAATATTTTCGTTTTAGCTTTAAGCTTTTTTTCTATCTTTTTTTTTTTTTTGTTAAAATTGCCTTAAAAAGGATAAAATATTAGTATTTCAATAACGAAGTAAATAACTTATTATTTGCCATTACTAATTTTATTTTCAAGCATTTTGGTGTATTTATTCTTATAAGAAATCCAGATTATTTATATTTAATAAAAAAATTTTGACTACGGCGCTTAATTCCAGAAATTAAATTGCCTTAACTTATTCTGTGGCGTTAATTAGTCGATTATTATAATTACTTTTTAATATACTTCATCAACCATTTTTATGAAAATAATTAAAAAAATCTTATTAATGGGAAAAATCACGCAAAAATTTAGAATTGCTTAATCAAAAAGGAATTATAATTAAAAAATGATGCAAAATCACTTTAAAAAATTGAGCAATTTTTCATATGAATTATAATCCAAATTTGTAGGGGAATTTTTTGAACGATTTTTCATTGAGTCATTTTGTTGGGTGTCATTTATACATTTATTACAATTTCTTTAGAAAAAATATCAAAAACTAATGAGAAAAAAAAAAAATTTTTTTTTCTGGTCTTATTTTTTTGGCATTTAGCCTTTTTGACCTTTTTTAAAGTTCAATTTAGCCTCTTTTTTTCTCGTCTCTGGCAACACTGATTATAAGTGTACTTTCTTTAGTAAAAATAATAATAATTTTTAATATATTTGTATTTTTAATAAAAAACCAGTTAACCGTTTTTTTAAGTAAAACCGTATTCGAATCCGGTTTTTTAAAGGCTATTTTTCGAATAACTCTAAAACCGGTTTTCTGAAAATTTCGGTTTATTTAATATACTAAATGAAAATTACTGTAAGCACAAAATAACTTTGAATAAACTGAATTAGGAAAAGATCATTAAAGCTAATTGCTGAATTTAATTGTATTAAATTATAATCAAATAAGTTGACTCAAATTAGAGTATTAAATTTTGGCAGAAAATTTTTCCTAAAAAAGAATATTTTTTTTTGGAATATTTGCCAATTTTTTTCGTAAGTTTAACAAACCTATATATGCCTTTCAACCGATATATTGATATATTATGGGATAAACTATGACCATTTATAAACGTGTTGATCGATAAATGCTATATAAGCTGCTTTGTATTTAACTTATTTTTGCTATTACATTATTCTGCTGCTACGAAAACTTAAAGGGAAAAGAACGAATATCACTTTTCTTTAATATTTTCAACTTTCAATTATTTGAGTAGTTTTCCTTCAATTTTTTACCAAAATTAAGTTTTGGTTTCTATCGATAATGGTAATTTGTTTTGAAAATTGTACTAGGATGAAAATGAATTGCAGAATTACTGAAAATATTAATTAATGGTTAGATACGAGGGTGGATCAATAAGTCCTTAACTTTTTGAATGAAACACAGTTTTTTTTCGCAAAACAAAAATTTATTTTTCAACATAATCTCCTTTTAACTCAATACACTTAGTCCAGAGTTTCTCCAGTTTTTGTATCCCTTCCAAAAAATAGGATTTTCTAGGTCCTTAAAATAGGCATTTGTTTGGTCAATAATTTCATCCTTGGAGCTGAATCTCTTTCCATCGAGCCATTTCTTTAGGTTTGGAAATTAGGAAGTAGCTACTAGGGGTTAAATCCGAAGAATATGACAGATGAGGTACCAATTCGTAGCTCAAATCATAGAGTTTTGCAATTGAGAACTTTTTTTCTTGGCCATATGGGGTCATTTTTCTTTTTAAATCCTCATTAAATCGGTCTAATAAGTTGGCATAATATTCGCCGTTTATTGTTTTTCCCTTTTGAAGGTAATCGATGTGGATTATCTCGGGTGCATCCCGAAAAACTGTTGCCATCACCTTATTGGCCGATAAACTTACTTTGACCTTCTTCGGAGCAGGTTCACCCGGAGAAACCCGTTTTTAGACTGTTGCTTGGTCTCCGGAGTACAGTAATGGATCCATGTTTCATCCACAGTTACAAAACTCCTAAAAAACTCATTCGGATTGCGGTTAAACTATTCCAAACAATCCTTTAAAGTTGTCACACGTTTACGTGTATGGTAAATTGAGAGCAAGCGCGACACCCATCTTGCAGACAACATTCTTAAACCCAGCTGATCATTTAAAATCGAAACCACACTGCCATATGAAATGCCTATGGCATAAACAATCTCACGCACTTTTACTCTTCGGACGGCCAACACTATATCGTGGATTTTTTCGACATTTTCGGGTGTATTGACCTCAATTAGCCATCCAGAACGATCAGCGTCATTTGTACTTGTGCGACCACAACGAAAGTCAGTAAACCACTTTTTTAATATTGAAATCAATGGTGCAAAGTCCTCATAGTATTTATGGTTATTAGTATTTATCGTATTTAAGAAGTGCGTCATAAGAAATTAAAAAAAAAACTTTTTAATAATTGTTTTGTTGATAACTTTTCTTGATCTAAATATCTTTAGGAAATACTTACATATGTTAGATTTAATTTTTTAATATTTTTTTTCCTAATTTTACTTAAAATAAAATTGCCAAATGGAATTTCAATATTTTTTATTTTTAAACTTTGGATCTTAACTGAAAAAAAAAAAAAATAATTTTATATTTTCTATCTGTAAATTAATATTTTTTGTAATTTGTTTCACGTTTGAAAATTTAGGGTAATTATATCTCAAAGAGTTGTTAGGAGTTAAAATATTTTAATTATCAATATAAATTTATTAATTTATTATTAATAAATAAAATATTTTAATTATCAATATATGTAATAACAATATATATGTAAATAAGGTAATTTGCAAGTTTTTTAATCATATAATGAACATTTTGAAGATGCAACGTTTACGCTAAATGGTGCTTCAACGATTGTTAAGACTCCATTACTCTACCGTAAGTGTAAAAACGTAAATGTTAATGGATGGTTACTTAAAAAATGTAAATGTAGCAAGTATTTTGTTGTTGTTTTGAATACATCAACATCAGTGATATCATTTAGACATATATCCAGTAAATGTTGTAGTTTAAAAATCGCTAGATTAAGTCAAGCGTTTCTATAAAAAATGCCATTAATTCGTCTCACAGAAAGCAATTCAAAAGTTATTAAGAGCCTCATTTCGTAAAACACATCACCTCACTTTGAAATAGGTTTCATATAAATTGTTTTTGTTTTTCAAAAATTTTTATGGAATATTTTTCAAAGTGAGATGAAGCGATTTACAAAATAAGGGGGTAAGTAATTAAAAAGTATTTATTGGTACAATATTAAATATGTTAACATTTTTTTTTATTGACATAATTGTAAATTGTTGTTGAGATTTCACTTTTGTCAAAAAATTAAAATTTATAAAATTATTACATTATTATAATTATTACATATTGTTTTTAAAATAAAATTAAGAAATATATTCGTGGAACAGCAAATGATATAAAGAAAAGAATAAACTCAAAGGAATTGAAGAGACCTTCAAGAAATCATAAGTAATTAAATAATTGCATTTATCGGAATCATGTGGACGCAAATTTTTTATTGCATTTTTTTAACAGTTCGTCTATGGAAACGTATACAAAAAACAATTTAGGTGAATTTTTGGGATTAAAATGATTTTAAAACTCAGTCAGCTATAAGATAAGGTTTTAAATATCTTTAAAAACACTAATTTCATGACTATCTGTAGAACTGTTGCTTTGAGTGATTGAGCCCTAGACATTATAGTATATTGAAAAAGATTGATTGAAAGAAAAATCAGTCATTAAGTATATATATTAGCATTACGTTGTAAATTTTAATCTTATTTTTGTTTATTAAAATATAATAAAAATAATATAAAGGTATTGTAATTATTCACAGATCGTGTTATAGTTTATCGTGGGTACTTGCCTGACGGCCCAACCCCACGGTGCAACAGACTACAAATTGGTAATCAGGACCAATTTGAAGACATGTATTTGGACATGCCTTCCCCCGTTGGTCAGTAGAGGAGCCCATTTAAAACTCCTTCCATACACAATTATAGGGTCCAGAATTCATTCCCTACAAGCAAAATAATATGCAAGTGATTCGAATTCGTATTACTTAGAAGAAAAATTTTATTGCCGCAATAATTATATTTGTATTGCGGACGTTTCTCCCATCGGGAGATATTGTGTATCACAGGCGATACATCTAAGTAATAAGAAATCAATACACATGGAATATTGCTAGATAATCTTTTTATTGTCTAATTTTCTTTAAACTGATAAAAATGCAATATTATAAAAATTTTTGCTTTGATGATTTTGGTTCAAATAATAAAAAGAAGATATTGCGTAAATTTCTTCAAGGAAGATATCTTCCAAATGTTATTGGTTCATAATTTATTTTTTAATATATGAAAAATATTAAGGGTTATTAACCATATAAAAATGTAATAGGATCGATCCGTTGCTAAAATATAACTAATTGATTGTTAAAAATATTTTTATTTATTACAACAAATTCGCTTTTCAAAAAAAAAAAAAAAAGAAAACTGATAACTGTTAACAATTTCAAGCAATAGAAATTATTTTTACATTTAAAAGAACAGTTGTAGTTGTCTTTTCAATTAAAAATATAATTGTATTGACGAATTTACTAATTAATAAAACAATTGACTTGACGTAATTTTTTCTGTGTTTATAACAACAATTTTTAATTCTAAATATATTGATTTAACCATGGTTTAACTCAAAATATATTAATAAGTTTTTAACGAAGAAAATTGCAAAAAAAAAATTTCCATCAGTTTACTTTTAACAGCGACTTTTTACGCTGATTTAGTGTATTAAAACAAAAAGTTAAAACTGTTTTTACAGCTGTCACGTAAAAACGTAGAGCGACCTAATTTGATTAGGTCAGTACGTTACATTTACTTTTATGAGTACCCATATACACATAACTCTCATAAGCAAAACGTATCAGCTGATTCGTTACATTTACATTTATGGTAGATTAATGTAGTTTTTAGCTTTGAATATGCAACTAACCGAAAATTAACTTTGTTGATTAAAAAAAATTATCTTTCTTGAAATTTATAAATTAGACTTAAGTTAAGTTAAAATTCGACAGATATATGTTTATAATTATCAGCGAAATATAATAGTGTTTTCTTATTTTTTGAAAGGTTATGTTATAGTTTTTCGATTGTGGTAAAAACTTCAAAGTTTTTTCCTTATGATATGGGTTAGAATTGAACTAGAACTGAGTTAGAACTGAACAAAACTAGAACTGAATTAAAACTGAATTAGAAGTGAACTAGAAGTTAACTTGTACTGTACTAGAAAATATTTACCACCAGTATGTTGTTTAAAAGCTTTTATATAGATGGACGGACGGTCAGATAGACATACGTATAAAATTAAAATACTATTTTTATTAATAGAAAACCAGTTTTTTTTTTTTTTTTTTGAAAAGCGAAAAGATTTTCTACTTCAACTAACATTTTTTCTTTGGCGGTAGTAAATACATTAAATCAAATCACACAATTTCTAACGCAACTAAGCCAAGAAACCAACAAAACGCTTAAAATTCACAATAAATAAAATGAAAGACTCAAACAAACATACACAATACTTGATTGATGATCGCGTGCTGTAAATGAGAATTTTGCCAAAATTGTAAAAAAAAACAACCAAAACGAACGGCAATAGCGGCCTAAACACAACAATAAAGAATCTCAGACGTGGAGTAAACAAGATCTGTTGTAAACTTGAATTTGAAAAATGTAAAAAAAGAACTTAAAACACAGCGAGAGAGAGAGAGAGAGAGAGAGAGAGGAAAAGAAAGATACAAAATAAAACTGTAAAAATATAGGCAGACATATAGATGTTTAAAAGTATCCAGATATGTTCAAATAAAAATAAATGAATGAATATCTCGGACACATGCAAGAAAACAATAACAAAATTATTTAATGACATTACCTAGTGAACATAATTGGGAGAATTTAAATAATAGTATACTAGTATACTCAACTTTACAAGATTACAGACGCGAATATTAGATTAGATTCTCAGACCTTGAGGGAATAGTTCACAAAAATGTGAATAAAGCTAAGTATGGAATTTTTTATTCTATGAATATAAATGATATGATAATTATTGAATGAATTGAATGTTTTTTCATGTTTAACCCATCAACATATTACGTAGCGGTCTATTGAGATTAACTGACTTTAATGCATAATTTCTAAAAAGGCTTAGGCTAACTTTTATCCATTGTCTTAATTTTTTTATTTGCGCAAAGAAAATTAAACCCATAACATTTGTTTACTGGGGAATTATAAACAAAATAAAGAAAAAATGGAAATAAAGTTTAATTAAAGAGAACAAAAGAGAATTGAGATAAAATCAAAGTTTTTTTTTTTTTTTAAAGTATCATTTACGATCATTTCTTCATTTAAGACCAGTTTCAAGTTCAGTCTGTCATTAATTCCGTCAACGATCAGTCAGTGTCTGAATGCTTCAGTGAACGCGGCTCACTATTTTTGAAAACGGTTAAACGTGTGCTGCGCGTTTTGAGTTTTATAAAATTGAAAAAAAAAAAATAAATAAATAAAAAATTTATAAAAAAGAACGGTTTTATTTTCAAAAAGACGAAAAACAACAATAAAATGAAAGATGATAAAATGAAATTTTATAATTATTTTACACCCAAAGAAATGACCTTTTCTATGATCATTTCATAATTTTAAAACGAAATAAAGAAAAACAACAAAAATGTTGTACGTTGCTGATTTTAAGTTTTGATTTTTGAGAAATGAAAGTTGAAAAGAATTTGTATGTGTTTATTGGAATTAAGTATTTTGTTGTGGTTAAAAGATCAAAAAAATTAAATGAAACGAAAAAAGAAGAAAAAGTAACAAATAATGAAATTGTATATAATTTATGTTTTTCAATTTGAAATTTTGTGTAATTAATTGGTGAATATTTTTAATAAAAAGCCTGGGTCAACGGAATTGTTTTTTTTTACATTTTGTATAAAAGATTTATGTGTGAATTTCATGTGAATTTATTTACTGTGTTGTATTGCTAAGTAGATTTTATTAAATAAGTATTTGTAAGATAAAAGTTTGAAACTTTTTATTGAATTGTTATATAATTGTATTTTATATACATAGAAAAAAATTTATTGTTTTAAGGGAAATGGTGGATTATCTATCGTAAGATTAAATTATATTGATATATATTTTTTTAAATAATTCATTTCTCAAATCTCAAAAATTATTACCAAAAAGGAATTTTGGTTCAAGCTAGTGAAATGAAATTTGGTTGTGGCTACATCACTTTTTTCTCTGTGTATATTTCTATGCACAACAGACTTTCGTTATGACATCTACAATACAATGTTCGATATCATTTTAAATTATTATTTTGTGATCAATTCAAGTGCAAAGCAATTAGTTTTAGATGCACAATTTTCTGAAAATATGTACGTGTAAAAGAGTATGTCATTTCTTTGAAGGAGGAAATATTGTTTGAACTTGAGGTTTTTAACCTGAGTAATGAAATATGTTTTTTAAATATTGATAAGATTCTCAGCATATTGATAAAATAATAACACTGTGCTCGAAAATGAGACTTATTCTTTTTAACAAGATGGGCACCCTTTGGGTAAAAACTAAATTGACAACGCTGAATTTAATAGTTTTAACCCTTTTTAAAAGTTAGAGCTCGTTTCTGAGTTATTTAATTTAGAAAGGCTAAAAAAGGGTTAAGAAAATTAATTTTATTTTGCTTAAGTTTAGAAATTATTTTGATAAATTTAAACAAAATAAACAATTGTGATTCTACTGAAGTATAGAATCATGAATTCTTATTGCCAAATATATTTTAGACATGAAATTATAAAACTTTAAACTAACAAAAAATCTGTGGCCAAAAGGAAAAATTACATAACATGTCGTTTTCCATTTTGTTCATTTTTACAAAAATCTGTCCATTACTTTAGGAAATAGAGGTCTGCATAACAACGTAATTCGTTTGATTTTACTTATTTTCGAAATGTAAAAATTGTATAAATTAACATATGCTTTCCCATATTAAAATTCATGAATGAATTTAATATACACGCAGAAAAAAGATTGGTTGGAAAATGGTTGAAGTTATACAAATTTAGTAAATTAAACTAAAATTTAATTGTTATTAAAGAACATTTTTTAAAGTGATTTTTTATATTAATTGCTAAAAATGTTATAACAAAATTGAAGTTCCTACAATTATTAAATTAGTTTGTTCAACCATTTTGCTTCAAAGAAAAATAATTAAAATGCTTTCGGTAGAGAACCACAGAAAGAGAAAATTCATATTTTTGTTCTGAATATTGGTGGTTATAATAAACAGTAATATGAGATTATGACAATTGTATATACAATTAAATTTTCAGTTACTGTAATCAATAACCTATCACACAAATTTGAAAAATTCGATTATGGTAAGAAAAACTAAATTCGGAGTTCTCAACCGACAAAATTTTTTTTAACAGTGATCGAATAATTGGTAGATTATTTCTGAAATTTTTAAATAAATTGAAAAAATATTTTACACATAAAATAAAAATAAAATATAAGCAAATAAATATATAAACCAGGGGTTCTCATAAGTTCTTGGTTCATCACCCATTTGAGACCTTACAACTTGGGAATGTTTCACCGCAATTTTGGAGCAACAAATTAAGTGTATCTTTTCAAACGTAAACGTTTGAAACATGATAATTATAACATGTTTCACAAATATGTTAAAAAAAATTCCAAGTTAAATATCCAGTTTAAATTCAAATTGGGATGCATTTGAAAAAAAATTAATACTTTGATATCAAAAGTTATTCTTTAATAATTCTTTAACATAAATCTAAATTAATGGTACTTTCTCAATTTGACATCAAATAGTATTGCTAGGATAAATTCAAGAAAATTATGAAATCATTTAATATAAAATTATTATTAATTTGAGATAAATTTGAGAAAGGTCTTCGCTCAAAGACAAATTACACAAGTTTACAAATTTGGATAAACTTTTGGACCTGAGCAGATTAGAAAAAATTTTAAAGTAATCTGGGGCTCTGAATTCAAATAGTTCTCAAGTTCTCGCATGTTGGTGTACTGCGCTTTCATTATCTTGGCTTCTCTGTTTCGCAAACTGATTTGAATGATTTCATTAGTGGCTTTTTAAAGCAATAAGCGGAGTTAAGCGCAGCTCTGTCGCAGGAATAAAAAATGTTTGACACTCTAACAAATGTCAATGTAAAAGGAGTCAAAAATGAGGTGCGATACCCTGCACAAATCGTTTATAGCTTGATTGAAAGCTCTTACTTTGTTCTTTCCAACGATGTATAACTCTTGCTGAAAAAAAGCTTAGGAAAGGAAATAAAATGGACTGATCTAGGAAATATGTCACTGGGAACATTCTTGATAATTTTGTATATTTCATATACAACTGCATTTAACTTTCACATTTCTTTTGCTGCATAAACTATTTATAGCTTGATTTAAAGCTCTTACCTTGTTCTTTCCAACGATGTATAACTCTCGCTGAAAAAAGCTTAGGAAAGGAACTCAAAATGGACTGATCTAGGATATATGTCACTCGGAATATTGTTGACATTTTTATTATAGGATCCATATGTTTCATATACAACTGCATTTAACTTTCATATTTGATTGAAAGCTCTTACGTTGCTCTTTCCAACGATGTATAACTTTCGCACGGTTCGATTCTCAAGAGAAAGATAATGTATAGTTCTCTGAATAAATAAATGATTTACAGAATTCTTTTGCCACCTCTTAATAATTCGAAAATTTTGTTCGCTTCATTGTCGGTAATCGCAAATCCTCCAATTTGAAGAAAATAATGGAATATTTCTTTATTCCTTTTTTGACTTTTCTTAAATTTTTGGCAGGAGAAAGGAGAGCGAATACATTAGGATTTGCCGAAAATCGAAAAATAATACCAGGAAAAATAATTACTACTGTTGGACACTATTATGTAAAACAGATCAAAAACAATAAAAATAACTAAGTTCGACCGATCTTTATTTCCCGTTTATCACTTTTTTATAAAAAAAAAAGAAACGAAAATAATTTGGCATTGAGACAAACATTTTTAAATCAGGCAACCACATAAAAAAGTTCTATGGAAGTTAATTCGGTAAAAATGATTTTTTTTTATTATCAATCTCTAAAGAATTAAATTTTATGTTGAATCAAAACATCTTCGTGACCCCCCTACAATGTTCCTACGGACCCCTATTTGAGAACCGTTGATTTAAAAATCAAAATTAAGAACTAAAAGCAAAACATCAACAGATTATCATCAAAAACATATAATAAAGGTAAGTTAACATGTGTTTTAAGATGCATTGTATGTTAATGATTTTTTTTTATCCTAAGTTTCTAATAAAAAATTTACCCATGGTCGTGCCATAGGAATTTTTGGAATTGTGGCGCCCTAAGAGCTGTGCGGATCCAGCATGTTAATATGTGAGTATAACTTTGTGCATAAGAATATCATTGATTTTCCTGATATTGTATTTTATGATTTTCCAGCTTCTGGGGAAAAAGAAAGAGAAAAACAAATAACAAGAATACCAAGAAGTATCAACCCATTAATATATTTAAGAGATATGTATAAATATTATCAATTCTATATAATTGTAACATTTTTTATATTTAGTTTTTCATACTTGTTGAAAATAAACATATTTCTTCTAAATAATAGTGTTAAAATTTTTATGTATAGGGATCGAAAAATTCGATAGCTGCAACAGATTTATGTAATAATAAATTAGGCTATCACAAGCACATTTTTTATCTCAGTGAGTTAATAACACGACATTCACAAACGAAAAATTCGGTAGTTACAGTGAATTCAGATGATAGTATACATAATCGATCAAATTCGATTGGTAAAAAATTCGGTTGACATAATGAAACTGTTTTTTTTGTGTACTTATTTGAAATATGTAGTTTTTTAAGACATAAATTTTATTTTCATAGTATTTTGGAAATGGAATATGTATATAATTCAACATATTCAAGATGTTTTCTTCTTCAACAATTTTTGATTTTAGGTCTTCAAAGAAAAATTATTCTTATTATTTTTTATTTTTTTTGATGATACATTAAAATTCATTTGTATAAATATAAAGTGTCTCGCATTCATGTACAATAAAATGAAAAACAAATGCCAAAGTATTTAAACGACGCACAATAAAAGGCTAATGCAGATTGAATGGAGAAACTTGAAAGCAACCGATAGAAAAATAGAGAGTAAGAGATTTCATGTCGCTCATATTGTCTCACAGATTGATATAATTCTTTTAGACTTAATTTCAATTTCAAGAATTAATTACTTGATTTGACCACAATTTGTACTTAGTATTAACATATTCATACCTAACTAATTCAAGTATTTTATTATATTTAGTATACACAACCCATAAAATCAATCCCGTTTTGTACTTGTTTTAAGTAACCTCAGTACGAATCGTACTTAAATTTTTAAGTACGTTTTTTTGCGTAAAATAAGAAAAATAAACTTAATTTTAGAATGCAGTTTTTCTTTCTGTGTAGTGTCTGTTTAATTATTATATCAAAAATTTTTACAATTTCGCTGTAATAAAAAAATAAAAACACTTTGTTTCCTTTCATAGGGAAGCTCTCGTCTTAATGATATGGGCCATTATCAAAAATCTTTGATTTTACGGCTTCAAAAAAAAAAAAAAAAAAATTATGACACATTAATATATATTTTTACAAATATAAAGTGATTCGAATCTTTAATAATTTCATGCAGGGGGCGCAAAAATTATAGCAGTTTTAAGTTGAACATATAGAGATTTTTAGAAATTAGAAGTTTATGTATAATTCTGGTAAAATTACTCGTAATATCAAAACCTAATGAGTTATTTAAATAAAATTTATGATATTTTAAATATTTGATGGTATTAGTGTAGCATATTTTAGAGTTTCGTACTAAAATAAAAAAAAAAATCTTTATACTAAAAATCGCGATTTTTAAAAATTTTTTTAAAAAATGGGGTTTGAATCTAAGTTATTTGTTCATATATTATGTGAATATATATTATTAAAGTTTATTATAAATGAATGCCATTTAATATTGTGATCCTTTTTTAATCCAAATAAATTTTTTTTATGCGCCTCTTTATTTTTGTTAAGCACCACATATTTATGCCAATCTGACCATCCGATATGCCTTAGCAAAATCTGTTTAAATCAAAGGTGTTCCATTTTCAACTATCAATAATATTTAAGTTAAAATTATGATCCCACTAAATTATATTTATCGCCGTTATTATGTATGCATATCCAAGATTTGCGCAAATTGCAATTTTATATATAAAAATATAAAAATAAAAACTATAAATTTTCCGTCATTTTCAAAAGGTCCATAAAAAAACTAAGTTCTCGCAGTAATTCATGCTATATGAAATATATGAAACTGTGAATGTTCCTCGCGAAAAACTGACTTTTTGAAAATTTTTCGTTCTTGATTTCCCACCTATGCTGACTATTTCGGCTACATCAATGATATATAGCACAAGATATGCATAATTACAATAAGTAACAATGCTTATTTCAAAATTTGTATTCCGTTGAGGAGCCAGCCCAAAAAAACCAAAAAATTTAAAAAATTAAAAAATTTTGTCATCAAAATTTAATTACCCTGAAAGTTTGCAGAATAACAAAGAAGTTGTAGAATTTATCCACAAAGTCCGATTAATTTATATAAGATCGAATGAGATCAAAAAGTATAAACGAGCGAACAAAAAGCATAGAAGAATGGGAAAAAGTTAAGTAAGTTTTAGCCCTTTTTCTAAGTTTTTGAACCTTGAACACCAATCATGATTATAAAATGAAACTTATGGTGCTAAAATTTTGCACTCTATTAGTTTTAAGTCTTGTGAGTTCAGATTTGTTTAAAATAGTATTGGCATAAAACTTATTATGGATTAAAGTTAGTTTCAGCCAAATTAAAAATGTTTGATAATGGAAAAAATGTATAAACAAAATATTAATTTTATAAAGGGAAAAGTGACACCATTACTTTTTTGCCATATTTTTCGATAGCCAATATACATATCGGTTTGAAAAATATTTCAAATAATTTTCGTACGAAAATAATTCAAAATTGGATAGCTACGACTTTAATTTCAATTTGAAACCTAAAAAATGGTCTCTTGAAAAGTAATAAAAATTAATTATGTAGTTTTTCCGTTTTTTTTTTCACAAAAATATTACTACAGTTCCGTAAGTAAGCTAACTAGTGTTAGTAATTAGTAACTTTTCACATAAAATAAAAAATGAAAATATCTTACAAATCGATTTTTTGTTTAATTTACATAAATAATGACCCTTTTATTTTTAATTTTCTATTATTTGTACTACTTCCGTAATAAAGTTTAAATCTAAATATCACAAACACGAGCAATGATTTCGAAAAACGGCTGCAACCATTGAATTTAGCGTACTTGGATTAGATTTACCAGTGACGAGCCTAGCTTGTTAATATTTGCAAATAGCACAGTGTAATCAATCTAAACACACCAAAACTAAATCCAAGACTAAATCTTATATATAATTTGTTTATAATATTTTGCAATATTGGCAATTTTAAAGAGAGATAGAGGATTTTGCATATATTTAATTACCATTTAATGTATGATCTTTAAAGTTTTTAAACTAGTTAGTAATTAAAAAACCAACGTAATTCAAATAGGCTACTTTATTTTGGGATCGGAGCAGAGGGAATGGTACTCCCTATATAAACAAAATAATAATTATTATTGGAGTAAAAACTATTTAAATGAAAAAACTTTAAATGAAAAACTATTTGAGCAAAAATTTTAAAATTGTGTGCGAATAATTTCCTTATCAATAATCAAACTTATATAAAAATAGGGGAAGTGTTAGCCCCATACAAGATAGATTTTAATTATCGCATATCTAAGGAACTTTTGCAGTAAAAGTCTCTAGAATTTGTGAGAATAATTTTCTTGTCAAGTTCCCCACAACTGATATGAAAATAGGTAGGTTAGTTTTACAAGTGATAGTAGTCGCCATACAAAGTGAGTATTTATTCAACTGATTTAAATTTGGCCAGATTCATATTCAACATGTACAAATTAGTCAAAATTGATATATGTTATATTAAAATTATCAAAAAATAAAATAATTACTCAGAGAGATAGAAGCTTTTGCACTAAAAAATAAAAATAAAATATTTATTTTATACGATAGAGGGACACAAAAACGTTGATAAAATTGGAAAAGCTAGAAATTTTTATTTAAAATTTATATCATGCCATCAAAAATGCAGTTTCATGGAATCCTAAGATAGAGGGTTTTAAGTATAGGCCTAGATATGTACCATTGAAAATTTCTAAAATTTATTTAGCATTTTCTTATATACAAATAGAAATATCTGAATTATAATTGGAGACTTCCTAAATTTAGTTAGAAACTTCTGAAATATAATTAGAAATTCCTAAAAAATTAAATAAATTTTTAAAATAATTATAATTATAAACTTTTAAATTATAACTAGAAATTTCTAAAATATACTTAAGTGGAAATTTTTGAAAAAATATTAGAAATTTCTGAAACACGATTGGAAACGGTGTATACCATTGTTTTTGCATTATGTGGATTAATTGGTTTCTTCCTAAGTATTTAAATGAATGAATACTTTATGTATATTTATGTTAAATATATGTATATCGTTACTAAAATATATTATTGTATAATAAATAAAGGACGAATGGATAGACATTGTTAAGACGACTTGACTTCTTACCAAAAATATTGTATGCAAATTAGTCAAAAATTAACGACAAAACTGTTCAACTGACAGCAAATGGATGTGCTCTTTTGGAAGATCATGTATTACTTACAAATAAATATGAATCGGAAACGAGTTTCCCAATGCTATCGCAACAGATTCCATTATTAAAACACAATATCCTTTGTCATGATGCTCCTATTAATCGATTAATTCAGCTTATTTTAAAAATGGCTATTTTTTTGAAAATTGATACTTTTTTAAAAGAATGTTCTCTAGTAATAAAAAAGAAAAAACAACCTCTTTCTATTGGTTCTGGATATTGGAGCCTTGCGGCACCTTGAAGTGCTATTGAGCTAGTTTGAAGCGATCCTATCGGAGAAAGTATGATTTGAAACGGGACAAGTTATATCCTGTACCAGGCGCGAATCCACGAGGGAAAGGAAATTCCCCCCTCCCCTTCAACGCAAATGGAAATTTGCGTTTGAAAAAAAATTGTTTATCGTAAATAGAAAAAGGCAGAATGAAGCTTTTTACAATATAATGGAGCCAAAATCATTTTTAGGAAAAATATATTTTTTCTTTAAAACAAAATTAATGAAATATGTAGGAAATTGCACATGATTTTTGAAATTTTTAACTAACAATATTTCTATGCGTTTTTATATTTTTCCAATAGAGAAAAATTATTTTTAATTTCATTTCTTTTTCTAGTTTAAAAAACGTAATTCCAAGATTATTGCATAATATTTCGTTAAGTGATAGTTTTATCATTTGAACTAATATATATAAAATACACTAACAAAGTCTATTATTATTTAAAAACTACAGATTCATATTTTTTATAAAATATTTATAGATATTTTTTTATAAAATAAAAAATTGCTGAATATAATTTTTACTTTATTTTAATAATTTTACAATCTGTTTCTCTATGTCCAATGGAAAATTCGTTTTGAAAATTTTTATGGAAAACAACAATAAAATGTTAAATTTATTTTTTGTTTTCCATTCATTTTGCCGAAACGAATTTTTCTTGCCACATAAAAAAAGGCGGTTATTTTTCTAGCAATGAGAAATTTTTGGAATATAAGTTAGTAAGATCTTTAATTTGAAAGATATCAGAAAAATAAAAATCCTTAAGGATAAATACAATAAAAATAAACTAAAGCTAAAATTTATTGACAGGTTATCATGAATATAATATATCGCTGATAAATATAGTTTTTCCGCCAAATTTTATGTGAAACTCATATTTCGTAAATTGTGGTCGGCTAGTCTGATTTAAATAAAAATTCACACATGCTTGCTAATATTTTTTTCTCATCCGATTTCAAAGATTAGTGTATGTGGTTTAACTTTTATATTTATGGAGTTATTCGTATCTGAAAATTCAAATTTCGAATTTTAACAAAACCTGGATCCAATTCAATTTCTTTCAAATTATGTACAAAAAAAACCTCACGTCATTAACTATTCCAAGTGCAAAAATAAACAATTTTGAATTTGAAAAATAATAATTTTTGGAATATTTTAAGTCAGAAAAACGTCATCACAACTAAAATGCGAAAATTATTTGCTGCGATTGTATAAATTTGTATGTAAATCGGTCAAATCGATTGGAATGTACAGATTTCAAAAAGTGTTCATTTGTCCTGCTCATAAATTAACCTGGACTTGAGTGGGTCTAGTTATATTTCAAAAATATTTATATCATTTAACAATCATTGTTCTGTCCCTATTATGTGGCTTAAAAGTATTGAAAACTAAAAAAAATTCCAAAGAAAATTCCAAACATTGCTTCAGAACTTGAAAGCTCATTTTCCGAATTATTTACCTATTGATCAACCATTTTCAGTTTTAATATATTTTCAAAAATCTGAATTAGTTCCAAAGTAATCAATAGAATTAATTATATACATAAGTATATAATTTTGTATGACCTTTATACAAAATATAAACTATATTTAATGGTTCTTAACTTAAATCAATGAAAATAATTTATTTAAATTTTTTTTTTTTTGTGAAAAAAAAACATTCAAAAACTTATGTATTTTTCATAATTTTTAATATATTTTCAATACCATCATTTAATCAGAGATAGTGTTCATTAAAATTTCATTATTACTTCTGAACACCAAATGTAATCTAAATCAAAAGTGTTAAGAAAAACATAGGTTTCTATTCGAAAATTCCAAAATATATTTTCATTTAAAAATTTTTAATTCGAATCGTTTGACAGTATCAAATGACTTGAGGGAGTACTTCGGTACTTTTGAATGTTAATTAGCATCAAAAAAGTACTATATTATAATATTTTCCATCCTTGTTTTGAATACTAAATTTTTTATCATTCATATTTTGTGTGGGAGTGTTGGGGAAACAATTTAATTATTTCAATTAATTTATTTACCAAATAACAATAAATTAATTGTTTAAACTCTAACAATATAATGAAATTAATTCTTCAGAGTTTAAATGCACCGCCTATGGACTTTAATCTTTAAACTATTAAAAAACTACAGTACACTAATTGCATAAAATTCCCATCATGTTTTCACTTATTAAAAGAAATATACACATAAATCAAAAACCACCTGTTAATAAGTAAAAAAGCTGCATAAAGAAAGCCATTAAAAAATTATTCATTTATTCCGCATGTTACCAATTGAAATTAATAACGAATAAATAAAAATTTTCGTACGTGTAATGAGATACTAATAAATGAAATCTTTTGTTATCATTTAATTTTTTTCCGAAATATATTTTAATAAAATGTGTTAAAATTCATTCATTTATTAAAAATAAATATTAATTGGAAAAGTACAAATAAAACGCTCAGAATAAGTAAAAAAATAGCAGTTGCAAAAATACTATTTTTGATGGATTAAAATTCAAATTATTGCTATAGTCATGTCATTGTCATCATAAAGTGCTAATAAAAAGCCCATAAAAATTATTTTTAAAGTAACAAAAATCAATAAAACTATTTAGTGAAATAAAAAAACAACATCGAGAAGGAAATTGCAAATAAACAAATTATTTCTTTAAATAAAAAATTATATGCTTTTAGTACAGCTACTGTTTTGTCTCCGTCTCTTTAGGTAAATATTTACAAATATACAAAGATATTAAATAGATGGTATTGGGAGCAAGTGACGCAATTGAAAAGTAATTTAAATCATCAATACTCGTATTTTGGGTAAATTTACTTTTTATTAAAATTTTTCGATAAATTTACTATTTATCAAAAATAGTAAATAGTAAAAATATAGGAAGTTTTCGATATATTTAGTATTTATAGAACATTTCGAACAAATTTATTATTAATCGTAATTTTTCAATAAGTTTACTATTTATTGGAAACTTGATAAATTTACGATTTATCAGATATGATGGAAGGTTAGGTTAGGTTAGGTTAGGTTAAAAAGGCGGCGTCATCATGCCTCCACCCAGAGACCATTCGGTCCATTGTGATCACTTTATAAATGTTAAAAAAGGCTAAAAGAAAAAGAGAGATCTTATTAAGATAAGGCAATGGAATAATAAAATAAAAAGAAAAATGTGGAACCATCAATCAAAAACGACTAACTCTAAGCCACTTTATCCCCACTATGAACCCTATAAGGTTACTAAGACCTTTGCCGTAACCACCTCTAGTTTGTCTAGCATGTGGCTTTCAAACCACTTTAGTCTACTACACTGAAGCCCCACACAATGACAGAGTATATGATCTACTGTCTCTAGCTCCTCCACATCATTGCACATCCTACAAAAGTCCGACGTGCCAATGTCCCACTTACTAGTCATATTCCCTATTGCGAAGTGACCAGTAATCATACCCAAAATAACCCTTAGATTCACACGATTCATGCCCAGAAGATGTTTCTAATCTGCTAGTTTAAGACTAGGCCATAACACTCTAGATACCTTGCAGTCCATTCTATTATATTTATTATTTACCAGAAATTTGCGATTTATTGTAAATGATGGATAAATCCATTAATTATCGACATTTGTATACATTTACCCCTTATCGCGAATATTCGAAAAATTTATTATTTACAGAAATTTTCGATAAATTTATTTTTAATTGAATATTTTTGACAAATTGAATATTTATAGGAAATTTTCCATAAATTTACTATTTATGGGAAATTTTCTAAAAATTTACTATTTATAGGAAATTTTCGATAAATTTACTTTTTATAGGAAAATTTTGATAAATTTACTATTTATAGAAATTTTCGATAAATTTAATATTTATAGAAATTTTCGATAAATTTACTATTTATAGGAAATTTTCGATAAATTCACTATTTATAGATATTTTCGATAAATTTACTATTTATAGGAAATTTTCGATAAATTTACTATTTATAGGAAATTGTCGATAAATTTACTATTTATAGGAAATTTTCAATAAAAACTTTTATCGAGCATTTTTAATAAATTGCATTTTTGTTGGAAATTTTCGATAAATTGTATTTTTATGGAAAATTTTCGATTAATTGCATTTTTATGAAAATTTTCGATAAATTGTATTTTTATAGAAAATTTTAGATAAATTGTACTTTTATGGGAAAATTTCGGTTAATTAATTATTTATAGAAAATTTTCGATAAATTTAATATTTATAGAAAATTTTCGGATAAATTGAATACGTATAGGAAATTTTCCATAAATTGACTATTTATAGACAATTTTCGATAATTTATATTATTTTTTATTTATAGGAAATTTTTGATAAATTGAACTTTTATTGGAAATTTTTGATAAATTGTATTTTTGTTGGATATTTTAGATAAACTATATTTAAATTTACAATTTATAGGAAATTTTCGATAAATTTACTACCATTTATATGAAATTTTAGATAATATTATCATTTATAGGAAACTTTTCAATAAATTTACCATTTATAGGAAATTTTCGATAAATTTACCATTTATAGGAAATTTATATATATTTTTTGGATAAATTGGATAAATTTACTATTCATAGGAAATTTTCAATAAATTGAATAAATTTACTATTTAGTGCAAATTTTCGAATTATTATTAAAGGAAATTTTTGATAAATTTACTATAAATTTCCTCTAAATTTTCTATTATATATATTTTCGATAAATTGAATAAACTTACTATTCGTAGGAAATTTTCAATAAGTTGAATAAATTTACTATTTATAGGAAATTTTCTATAAATTTGCTATTTATAAGAAATTTTCGATAAATTATATTTTTTTTTTGGGAAATTTTCGATAAATTTTCCATAAATAGACTATAGACAATTTTCGATAAATTGAATATTTGTAGGCAATTTTCCATAAATTGAAATATTTTTAGACAATTTCCGATAAATTAAATGTTTATAGGTAATTACAGATAAATTTACTTTTTATGTAAAATTTTTGATAAACATATTATTTGTTGGACAGTTTTGATAAATCTACTATTTTTTAGAAATTTTCGATAAATTTAATATTTATAGGAAATTTTTTATAAATTATTATTTTTTTTGATTTTTTTGTGCGAATTTATTATTAGACATTTTCGATAAATATATTATTTATAGGAAATTTAATTAATTTTTTATAAATCGAATATTTATAGAAAATTGTAGATAAATTGAATATTTCAGAAAATTTTTGATAAATTGGAAATTTTCAATAATTTTTTTTTTCTGTAGTAAATTTTTGATAAATTTAATATTTATAAATTTATTCTTTACGGACAATTTTCTATAATTTTGCTATTTATCGTTAATTTTTTATTCATACAAATTTTGATAAATTTCTTATCTTTCGGGATATTTTGATAATTATTTTATAGAAAATGTTCGGTATACAACTTACTTATAAAACTTACCACCTATAATCCACAGATATTCTAAGAAAGATAAAATATATTATTCAATAATATTAATAATAATAGAAACGTGTTAATGAATAAAATAAATTGTGTGCAAAAATTTTATGGTATATTTTATATATATTTAACGCAAGTAACAAAAACTAAATCATAAGAAAAAAAATCGAAAAAGTGTTAAAAAAGTCATACTCTAAAGAGCAAACGACAATAACTGTTACAACAAAAATAAGTAAATACCAGTATAAATATTCAATCATACAAACGATTGTAAAGTGTAGATATTCATTCAAAGAAATTCGCGCATCTAATAGATACAACGATACAATTCCATCCATTCAGCAAACAAACAGATACAGCTACTAGTATTTATTTAACAGTTACTTTTTGTTTGTTTACTTCAGTTACTTAATGACGACTTGTGATTTTAAGAGTTTTATTTTTGCTATTGCTACTACTGTTGCTACCAGACCCACATTCAGTTAAAAATTTTGTGTAATTTTTTTTATATTTTGATTATATACCATAACAAAACAGTATTAATTAGATCGTCTTTATGTAAGTTTGTAAGTCTTTTAAAGTAACATACACTGTCGGACAAAATAAAGTGCGGTTTCCTACTCTTGCTATTTACTTCATAATAATTGTGTTCTAGGTGCATAATATACCAGGTGTCCAGGTATTTGTCGTCTTATATTGTTTAATTTAATAAACAAAAGAAGTTTTTGAATTACTTGCATTTCGTGTTTGGGTTAAAAATGTTGTGTTGGTCGTCGATTCTCCAATATTCTAATATTTTGTTACAAAAACGATGGTATATGTTTCAAAAATGCTCAATTTTAATATTTTATTCATTAAATTCTATTCAAGTTATTATTAAATTTGAAAAATAAGGATAGATCCGCCCATATTATTGTAAAGTCATCGTCCACAATAAAGAGAGATTTTTAAAATGCAAAATTTTAGAATTTAAAGCTAAGAGAACAATTTCGTTATGAAAAATAACAAAGTTGAATGAAAATTAGAAGAAACTGAGTATCAGAAATTGTAATAACACGAATAAAAATGGTAATGATATTAGAATTCTCGCCAAAAGAGAAAGAGTTTCATCATGCAGAGAAAGGAAGAGAAAGAATTAATTATAACTATTTTTACTCTTAGCGCTAAGAGAAAGCTCAAACATATGAGTTTTGAGAAGTAATTATTCTAAGCAAAAGATACTTCTACATCCTGCTAATATAATAAAGCAAGTCGTTATGGAAAAATAATCGTTAAAGTTCCAGAATCATTCAAAAATCAAGTTATTTGAATGAATTAATAAAAAATTTATTAAAATGAATTCAAACACCGAAAAGAGTTCGGAGAGTGCCATGGGAAGGGCTGAAACTTTAACTTTTCATAATAGCAGCTAATATAAGTAGAATTTTCTTAGAATTGGTTTTTTTGAAACCCATTTGATTGAAACTTGTCTAGACAATTAGGGTAGCAATAATTAAAATTACTTCTTCCTTTATCTCTAATCTTACGTAAATGAGTTTTTTTTATCGTAGTCTTAGGATTTCTGCCCTCTCAACTTCTATTAATTTTCATTCTAAATTGTTATTTTGTATAAAGAAATGGTTTTTTTATTCTCATTTTATAAAATTTTGCATTTTAAAAATAAATATATTAATTTCACTTCATTTTTCCGATCTGGAATCAAGAAATCTTCTATCCTTATTTTTTCAAGTAAGTAAGTAAGTAAATGTATAATAACTTGAATAGAATAGAAATAATGAATAGAATATTAAAATTGAGCATTTTAAAGCATCCGTTTTGTAACAAAATATTAGAAAATCTAAAGCCAAATTAAAATATTTAATAAAGTGTCACTTTATTTTGTTGCGCAAAATTCACGACCAACACAACACTTTTACCACAAACATGAAATGAAAATAATTCAAAAAAAACTTTTGTTTATTAAATTAAACAATATAAGATGACAAATACCTGGACACTAAAAAAGTAGACCATAATATACTTAAAAGACAATTATTATGAAAGAGTAGGAAACCGCACTTTATTTTGTCCGACAGTGTAGCAAAATATTTGTAACCGTATTTAATAATCGAAACAAAAAAGTATTCATCAAATTAATTAAACATTATTTGCTTTAAGATTAAACAGCAATAAATTAATAAAGTAAGAAAATAAATCTTGTTTTCACCTTTATCTTTATTAAATAAAAAAAGTGAAGAAATATAAAACAAATCCTCTCTATAAATTAATTAAACTTCACAATAACAACAAATGATACGCATAACTCGCCTTTATAATAAAGTGAAATTCTTTGCGGAAATAAAAATTTTATTCGAATCCAAATGCTAACTGCTTTTTTGCTCGTTCGCTTATTAAACCAATAATTTTATATTAAAATTAATCCTAATTAAAAACGTATTTCCGTTAATATTGTAAAAGAAAAGGAGAAAATAACAATAGTTTAAAATAAAAGTTGGTTGCATCTTTATTGGCGAGATTGTTATAAAATCATGAATTTCGTGGCTCGCCATGATCATTTGAGTGGTTATAGACGTGTTAATACCACAACGTATGCTGGCGTACCATTGTGGCCCAAAGATGAAGATACTACGAGAAGTTTTGTTAAGGAAAGCGTTTCATGGAAGTGGCATAAGGTAAATTTACTTTTGAATTTAAAAATTAAAGAGTTATAATGTTCTAAAAAAGTCATTACCTATTTATAGTGTAAATAAAATCAAAGTGAAAAATATTTAGAATTTAAAAATTTTGATTAAGTATAAAATTGCAAAAATTTTCTTATTTTTTTTACTCATTACGTTGGAAATCATCAGATTTTAATTTCACTGGTTCGTAAAGAAAATTAGGATGATTTAATAATAAATTTGAAAATTTTTTCTCCTTAGAAGTTGTAAACTATTTGCGGATAAAAAATGATGTTAAAATAACTTGTCTGTAATTTTAGCTTTATTTATCTAAATCGGACAAATTCTTATAATAATGTGACCGCCTTATCAAGGGCATTATATTAGTTAGACCCATTAAAAAATGTATACGTGATTAAAAAAAACTGAGAACACATTCTTATGAATCAAATCAAAATCATTTTATTTCACATATCTTTGGTGAAATGAACTTTGTTTTTAACATTTTCAGTGTTTTAATTACACTATGCGACAGTCAAAATCGGGATGGGATGAAACCAACGGGAAATGTTATATCGGTAAAAAAGAAGTTATACGTGTCCCGGCGTTTCGCTGGGTCACGTCTAGGAATCGATATATATCGATTTGAAATTAGTAACTATCATATAGGGGAAATTGTGACCTTTGGAGGTCTTGTTTTTGACATAACTCGAGAACCACCAGTCCGATTTTGCTGAAACAAATTTAAAAAAATTAGGAATTACAATTCCTTTAATCTGTTCATACAACGTTTCGCTACATAAGCAACAGTTTCAGTTATAAATAAATGTATGAAAAAAACTATTTTTTGCCTAAAAAATTGAATTTTTTTATTTTTAATTCATAAAAAATCCAAAACGCGTAAAGTCACAAAACCTTTAAACAGAATGAGACATAGATCATGAAAATCGATGGACGCGTTTCGCTTTTATTCACAATTAAGTGAAGGTATCTCATTTTGACAAGAATATTGATTTTATGTTTCAATGAATTTGGATAATATTTATTATATATTATTTATTATAATTATTAACACGTAAAATTAAAAATTATTACAGGTAATTATTAGGTTATTACATAGATACATAGGTTATAAAAATCGATGAACGCAAAACTTATTTTCGTTTGTTTGCGTCCTGTACTTTCTTGCGTGGAGGTTCGCCCACTTGTTCAGAGTCTGTATCGGATGAGGATCTGTCTTCATCTGGAAAAAATCAGTTGTTTTTAATCAGTCAGTTAACTTCATTTTTGTGACTTACCCTCGGAGGAAACTCTCATTGTATATTCTTCTTCTTCATCTTCATTGTCGGGATCGTACGTCTTTTGCGACCACCAACAAATTTCAGCCACCAGCGAATCGAGCCTTTTGCCTTTATGTCGCGTTTCCATTCGCATTGCCACTTGATGGAAGCGCTCGCCATGTTCATCCGACTCTGAGGCTAGCTGCTTGCTAAAGTATTCGAGATGGTGATGCAAGAAGTGAGGGACGTATTCACTCCAATTTTCTGGAAGTAGTGCAACATCTTGGTCACAAGAGCAGGGTAATTGTGTGCTCGCGTACTTCCCAAAAAATATCGTATGACTTTCTTCACTGCCCTCCACACAAAGTAATCATTACCGTCTAAAGCACCTTTAAATTCCTTTTATTTCATGAGCTTTCGTATATCCGGCCCATTCAGAACACCTTCCCTTCGTTGAGTGTGTAGTACCGTTGGAATAGCAATTGTCGTCTTCGATATCCGGTGACTTTGACATTAGGCTCCAAATTGTTGCCTTCTTTCAAAAGTTGGGCAAGTTTTTCTACTTCACGTTGAGAAAGGTTTAATTCTGCAACAATCTTGTCCATTCTTGCTTGTGATATTGGAATTATTTTGTTCGATGGGCCAGCTTCTGGTGTTGGTTTATAGGTGAAATACGACTGATCCATTGTTTCAATAGAAAAAGAAGTTTCTCTGTCAGGACTTGGAAGCGGTGGAATTGGTATTTCATCCGAATGCGGTAGAGGTATTTGTGCACTTTTAACAGATATGTAAACTCTTCGTTTAAGGCCTTTACGATTTACTCCACATATTTTGTTTGCGCAAGCGTAACAGTTGTCGGAATTGTGCTCTCCTGGATCAGTACAAATCATTGGTACACCAAAACGAAGTGAACTGCGTTTCCCTTGGATCCACATGTTAAGACCATTGTAGCACGTTTTACAAATTTTGTGTGGGACCCACGAAACGCCGCGAATTATTTCGCAATCAAAATTAAGTTTAAAAGCGCGCTCCACTTTAACTATTCGTGCAAAATTTCGTTGATGTACATGCTTTTTTGTAAAAGATATCGACCGATTTTTCTAGTATTTGGTCTATAACTTTTTTGTTTATGAACCGATTTCGCTCATATTCAATAAAATATTTGAGCTAAATTTCGTATCCCTAGGATGTTCATCCCTAGCCCTATCCTGCTTCCAACAGACAGACGGACGGACATCGTTAGATCGTCTTAGATTTTTACGAGGACTCATAACATATATACTTTATGGGCTCTTAGATGATTATTTCGATATGTTACATACGGAATGACAAACTCAATATACCCCCTCCGCCCTCCATCATGTTTTGATGATGACTATAAAAAAGAGTCTATAGTTCATAAACAGTACAAACAAGGTAATACGGAAAATTCATTGTACAATCCAATCCGGATTATGAATACTTTTGTGCTGAAGTTATATTGCATAATTTGAATGCCACATATATTATAGATTTATATTTATATTATTATATTATATTATTCGTTCAATAAATATTTTTTCTATCTATTATAATAGATAGGTATTGTAAATTATGCTCTAAAAAATCAATTATTTTTTGTTCGTATAAAGTTCGAATGTTAAAATTGTAATTAATCCAAATATAACTGCATATTTTGAATTAGCGAGGTCCGGGTTTTTGAGTCTATACTGTATTTCTTATTTTGGAATGCAACGCTTGCAAGGGAGACTTTCTTTAAATCTGGCATTATTTTAAAAATGCTGCGATAATCACAAATGTTCAATTAAAATTTCAAAAAAAAAAATGTATATTATTTTCTATTGTATTTGTTTTATTTCTAAGTATTATTCAAATAAGTTAATTTAATATTTCTCCAAGTCAATAATTTTTTTAATTTTTTTTAATTTTTCTAAGTAAGCTAAGAAAAAAAGTGGCATTTAATGAGATGAAATTTCTGGAAAATTTCAACATGAACAAACTTTTATATGTAGTTGTTAATCTATGTCTTTTCTTCATCAAAGAACCTTTAGGATCTTAGGATCTTAAGAATAAATAGATCTGAAAATTTTTGTAAGTGCTATAAACATAAAGTAATTTACCAAATAATAAAGGATTTCGTTCTGAATGCAAACTAATTCGATTTTATTCTAAGGACTTACTTAATTTGTTGATATTTTTTTTTCATGGCACAATTGCGAGAATTGTTTCAGAATAAATGGAACAAAGTATCCTAACGGTAGGGCATGCGGAGGGGCAGCAATATTAGTTCGTAAAGATATAAAGTATTCTCCCATGCGAGAATACAGAAATGATCACATTCAGGCCATTTCAATAAATATTTCACATACCAATACAACAACATCCACTATATATTATCCTTCAAGATATGCTATTAATCGTAATAAGTTTCTTCAATATTTTGCAACTTTAGGTCCAAAATTTATAGCGGTAGGAGACTATAATGCAAAATATACCTTTTAGGGCTCTCGCCTAACAACTATCAGAGGTAGGCAATTATTTGAAGTAATATCATCCAGCAAATTAGCTTCCATATATAGTGACCAACTCACTTACTACGGACCTCAATAAGATTCCTGATCGATAGACTTTACTGTAATCAGAAATGTAAAACGTGAATGCATATCAGTGATTCCTTCATTTGATATTTTGTCAGATCATACACCAACGATCTTTACATTATATAACTCTTTAGGGAGCATGGATACATATTTTCTCCCTAAAGAGTTTCTCAGAAAAGAAAAAAATACACGAAATGCCCTAAATATATTGATGATTTTATAAGGGAAAAAAGAAACCTTAGGCGCCAATGACAGGAGTTTATATCTCCTGATTTTAAAATTCAACTCAGTTAGTAAGGCAGAAGACTAAGTGTAGCTTTGAAAAACCAAAAACCAAAAAATCAGAACTTAAGAACAGTCTGAAAAACTTAAACCTTACTAAGAAAACAGATTACAGTCCTACTGCATAGGAGTCTCCTATATGACTTCAAAACAGTCAATGGGCTAAAAATAATAATAAAAAAGTTGAGGCGTTCAAAATAATCACTTAAAAACTTTTTTCACTAAAAATAGCACAAAGAAAACTATGAAATAAATATTGATGACTTTTCCGAACAAAGAGCACTAAAATCCTGCAAGACAATCTGAGTGATATTGTCATGCACATTGTCGTCAATTATATAAAAAAAAACGTCTTTTGCAGAGATTTGAACCCAGGCCACCACTTCACTTCCATTGTTGAATAGTTAAATGCGCTAACTACTTCAGTTACGGCAATCTCTTTCCATTAAGAGTTTTAATAATGCTTTTACTCATCTGGTTATGTTTAAAAATAGATGTCATGCAGCATGTCATGTGTTTGGTTTAACGACATTTTCGCTGGACATTTCAGTCATGTTGTCGTGACTATGGCTCGAAGTACGAAAATTCAGTGATTTTTCTTAATATAGTCGTCAACAAATGGGGTTAAAATGACAACATAGGTAGCTCTGTTATCAAACTTGTCCTCTACAAGCGTTTTATTGATTACAAATTTTAGATTTTCCTAACGGCATCCTCGATGAAAATATCATTGATGGACATCTGGACAACTGAATTATTTTCAACTCCATACTACGAAACGGATATTTTCCAATAACTTGGAAATGACATGAAATAGTAATGTTACCAAAACTCGGAAAAGATGTCAGCCAAGTAACGTCATTTCGACCAATTAGCTTGCTATCAATTTTATCAAAATTTAAAAAAAAAAAATGCTTTTCGGGAAGTTTTTACTATTCCTCGATAATAACTGCAGTATACCTAACCATCAATAGCACTATCGAATAAGTGCGTTGAATTACTAATCTTATAAGAAAAGGTTAGGAGAACAAATAATATTGCTCTGCACTGTTTATTGGCATCTCTCAAGCTGCTATCAGAGAATTTTCATAAACTATTGGAAAAATATATAATAAATAGATCTTTTCAGATAAGATCGAAAGACTTGATCTTTTTTTGTTTTTTAGGACCGTTCCTATATATACTATACACATCATGGGCATAACCCCAATGACACATAGTTCCACTTTTGCTAACGATACCGCTTTTGCAATTCTACATGAAAATCCTGTGATTGCATCAGAACAACTTCAGTCTAAAATAAAAAAAGTTGGAAAATGGCTGCACAAATGGAAAATTAAGGTAAATGCTATGAAATGTGCTCACATCACGTTCACTTTACGAAGAGTAAATTGTCCCCCTGTTCAGATAAATAACGTCAAAATTCCTAAACAGAACAAAGTAAAGGATCTAGGTATTCATGGACCACCGCCTAACATGGACCCAACATGTTGATCCAAAAGTCGCACAAATAAAAATAAAAATGCATTGGTTAATTAACCCACGGTCAACTCTAGACTTGGACCATAAGGTCCTCTTGTATAAGGTAGCAATAAAAGCAATATGGTTATATGACATTCAGATCTGGGGAAACAGCCTCTTCTTCAATTATCGATAATTGCTTAGAAAAGGATAATAACAGGAGCTTCATGGTATATCAGGAATTATAACATCCATAAGGATCTCAACATTCCCACAATTCGAGAGGAGATAAAATTCTGCAGCATAATTTATATGGCAAAACTAAGTGAACACCCTAACCTCCTTGCAGCAGTTAGATAAATATATTAATGTACACTTTTCGTTGTATATTGTGTTGCCAATTATGGATTAAAACTTACTCTAGATGCAATTTTAAATTAGTCTATGTAATTAGTCGATAGTATTTACCTGTTACTTCTTGATATTACCCGTAAAAATAACAATATACAAATGTTAACTATTAACAATTGATGCTGATTAAGTTTTATACAATTATAAATAAATTTTTAACCTCCCTTGACTATATTTTGTGCGATTAAATATTTTCAGCATAAAAGCTATAGATTTTTGCTGACATTTCGTGCCTGATAATTTCTTATAAGATAAGCAGTAAGTTATGTTATGGATAAACTTAATAAAAAGTTTAAAATTCTCTATTGGAGAATTTTGAGAGTAAAACCTTTTCAGTTTTTTTGTTTTTAAATTTGTATAAATATATAGTAAAATTGATAAAAATATGTAAATAGTTTTTAAAATATTAATCACATAAATTCTAATACATATTTATTTAATAAAAAACGAGTAAATATTATACGCATTAAACAATCATAATTTATTTATTAATAGACAACAAAACAATAGACTCTCCACTTCAACAAACTAATACAAAAAATGAAAAGGGGCTTGACTTTTATATAAAAAGCGTAAAGTGACTTCATCGGTTTGATTTTTGTTTTATGATTATTGACAATATTGTCAATTATCTTAGTAGACCAAAATAGTTTTATTTTTAAATAAAAAAACGTACAATATTTCATTTGATATTTTAAATATTTATACCCCACACCACCACAGGTGGTTGGAGTATTATGCGTTTGTGCTGATGTTTCTAACGCACAGAAAAAATCATTCAACACCCACCTTAAATTATACCAATCGACTCAGAATCACTTTTTGAATCGATCTAATGATGTTCGTCCGTCCGTCCGTCTGGCTGGCTGGTTGGCTGGCTGGCTGGTTGGCTGGCTGGCTGGCTGGTTGGCTGGCTGGCTGGTTGGCTGGCTGGCTGGTTGGCTGGCTGGCTGCCCATGTACAGGTCGCAATTTTGAAGATAATTCAATGAAATTTGGCACATAAGACTTCCATGACACAAGGACGAAGCTTATTGAAATTAATGATGATCGGTCCATTATTTCACCTAGCCCCAATAAAAATGTCCTCCATGAATAGGGGTTTAACGATCATAAATGCATTAAATATAGCAATATTTTAATGAAATTCGGTGTAAGGAAGTTATGTATGAGTTTCAATCTTTGTGCCAAATTTCATGACCATAGCTCCCATATAAAACCCTCTTCTTATACACTTTAACGTGTATAAATCCCATACAAATGTTAGTATCAGGTTTATATTCGACACAAATAAGTTTTATATAAGTAGAAATCACAGTGACAAATTTTATGAGAATCGCTGCATAATTTACCATAGCTCCCATATAAGCCCACTTTCGGAAATCATCCTAAAGCGCATAAATTCATCTAAATGTTAGTATTAACGTAATACACTGTAATCATATATTTTATTTTACACTTAGTAAAAGTATCGGTCCACAATTGTCCACATGTCTAATATAAAACCACCCCCACCCCGAAATATAAGACCCCTGCACAATGGTGTGGGGTATCATATGGTCGGGCTTGACCGACTATATTTTTCTTACTTGTTTTTATTTGCTATAACACACGCCATTTTTGTGTTTGGCCTTTTGACCTTTTAGTTTTCCAAACGTACTTTTGATCGTTTAACACATTTTCAAGTTTTTTTTCACGATTGAATTTAATTAATTCAGTGATTCTGCTACATTTATTTCAGGTTTGTTAAATTTATTCTTAGAAGATGAAAAATTAATATTTTTTTCTTTTTATAGCAAAATATTTCACGTTGTTCATAATTTGTAAAATAAATATTTTTGCAATATTTTTGTTAAGCTTGTGTGCTTTTTTAGTTTTATTATTATATTATATTTTTTAAATAATGCTTGAAAAAACAATTCGTTTTAATTTGTTTATGATATTAATCAATTTTAATATTATATATGCATATAATGAATACTATTTATAAACTGTTTAATAGTCTATTTTGTACAATTTTATGATTTTCTATTTGCCATTTATATATATATATATATATATATATATATATATATATATATATATATATATATATATATATATATATATATATATACAATAAAACTGAGAAAAGTAATCAATTAACACTTTTTTATAAATTTATACTTATTTATTTTTTGCACAGTAACCATGATAAATTTAACAGATAGAATAACAAATAAAAAACGTATCGTATTTTCTTTAAATTATTTTAAGACAATGAAATTACAGTAGTCCCTTTTTAATTAAACAATTGTTCATTTATTCAGATTATGAAAATTCTATACTAATTACACTGGTCGGCAGAAAAATTCTCCCTTAAACGAGAATATACTTTCTACCTGCTTTAAGCATAGAATTTGTGCTCATTTTTAAATAAAAAATTTACCTTTGCATTAACTGCTTTTAAAGAGGTCTCAGTTCACCTTAATTAGAGCCTTGAATCATTAAAATTCGTATTCATCGCATATTTAATTTTTCTTAAAATGAAAATTTAACAAAATTCATGCAAACGCATTATTTAAATTTATAACCAAAATACATGTCGACTCGGCATCTTGAAGGCCGTGGAACTAATCAGACCGAACGTTGAGAGGGGTTCTGAGGTTACTCTCTATGTGGACAATCAGGCAGCTCTGAAGGCCTTGGAGGTACATCCAAGCTAGTTGCCGACTTTAAGAGGTCACTGAGAGACCTGATTGAACACTACGTGGTGAGACTCTGCTGAGTACCTGGTCATTGTAATATATATATGTTAATTAATTAGCCGATGTCTGTGACGAACATACGAATTAGCTAAATTTTGAATTAATTATTTTCACAACAAAAAAGAATTTAATGAAATTTGAATCGATTCAAACGAATTAGGCAGAAATGAATTTCAATTCGTTTACAATTCAAATGAATTGAATCAAACGAGTTGCAATCAAACGAGTTGCAATTCGTTTTCAATTCAAGTAAATCTCTAAAATGAATTGAAATTCGTTTCCTATTCAAGTGAATTTGTTAAAGTGAATTGATTTTGAATTCATTAAAATGAATTAACACAATGAATTGCAATTCAAATGAATGAAATCAGAAATGAGTTGCAATCAATCAAATTCAAGAGCAGATCTGGGGGGAATGAAAAATGGAAATTTTTCCTACCAAAAAGAAAATATTCAGCACAAAAATTGAAAAGCCTTGTCTTGGATCCGCGCCTGATCAAAGAAATCATGGTGTTTGGAGTTTGTTTCTTCAAGAAGAACTAATTTTTATTTTGAAATACGCTGAACGACAAAACACATTTAACATTCAAGAAACAATTAATAATTTTTGAAATTTTGTGATCCACAACTACACAATGACAAACTCTTTTACATAAAAAAATAGTTGAATAATAAAACGACAGTGATGCTTACTGTAGATTTACTTACAAAATCAATTCAAACTTCAATCAATTCAATTCAAATGAGTTGAAAATGAATTGCTAATTCTTTTTTCTAATTCTTTTGAATTAATTCAAAATCAATTCAATTCAAATGAATTTGGAAATGAATTGCAATTCACTTTGAGAAATTCATTTGAATTAGAAACGAATTGCAATTCATTCTATAAATTCATTTGAATTGGAAATGAATTGCAATTAATTTTTATCAAATTTATTTGAATTGACTCAAATTTCATTCAATTCATTTTTTTGTGTGAAAAGAATTAAATCAAAATTTGACAATTCAGTGCATGATTGATTCGCGAATTAATTAAAAAATTAATGGTTCATTTACAGCTCTGGTGACGAACAAATTCCGGATTCTTTTTTTAAGTTGTTATTGTCGACTATGAATAAACAGATACTTAAATAGCAAAACATTTTTAGTTTTTTTTTTTAATAGATGTAGATATGAATTTATTTTTTAATTTAACAATGAATTTCTAAATAAGCATTTTGAAAATACTAATACCAGTATTCACAAACAACTCTAAAATTTAAAATGCCCTTTAAAACAAAATGTTCACACAAATTTTGCCTTTAAAATGTATTTTAAACTTTGAATTTTTTGTGAATACACAGAAAAAATAAAAGTGCACTTCAATTACGAAGTTGCTTATATTAATTAATTTTTTGTTTGATTTTGCTCCTATCACCAAAACGATACTACTTATTAACTAAAATTTCAATTAATTTTTTTTTGATCAAATTAATTAGAATTATGGTTGAATGTTTGCCTAAAATCAACTAAAAATTTCATTGATTTAATTCTACAATCAATTAAATTTTTGTAACTTCTGACATCGAGTCAAAATGACTCGACTTTAAAAGAACTTTTAAAGGCATTTATAAGACGCCAATACGTAACTATATATGAAGTTTCGTTTCCCTCCATTAAATTTTGGTATTATACACCTATTTAACTAGGTTTTCCAATAGTGTATGAATATATATGTATGTGTATATAATGTAAAAATCTATGTAACATAATTCACTATAATGTTATAAAATGTGTACATATAAAATATATAGTTTTTATACTTATATTTAATTACGGAAAACTTATCATAGAAGCATTCATCTCTGCGGGGCATTCCAATAAAAATCATATTATCCCATTTGAGTGACTTTGCGACCCAAGACGAGATACAAATAATAATATGACAGATGTCTGAACAAATCGTTAAAAATAATCACCACGATCTGACATAATATACATATATAAATAATCTTTCATAGAAAAGTTTTGAAACAAACTGGCATCTTGAAATTGAGAGATTAAATATTTCAGCAAATATTTAAAATTCGTACTTACTAAAGAATTATACATTAAACACGTCACTGAAGAAATCATGTAAATATTTCATATTGTATTAGATTGAGCCCAAACAGTTGAAAATGGTTGGAAATTAAATAAAAGTTATTATATTTTTATATTTTTTATTGACACGTTTTTTTTATACCCCATACCACCATAGATGGTTGGGGTATTATGCGTTTGTGATAATGTTTGTAATACACAGAAAAAATCTTCCAAAACCCACCTTAAAGTATACCAATTGACCCTGAATCACTTTTTGAGTCGACCTAACGATGTCCGTCCATCCGTCTGGCTGGACGGCTGGCTGGCTGTCCATGTAAACTTTGTGCACAAAGTACAGGTTACAGTTTTGAAGATAATTCAATGAAATTTGGCACGTAGGATTTTCATTAAACAAGGAAGAAGCCTACTGAAATTGATTATGATCGGTCCATTATTTCAACTAGCTCAAATTCAAATGTCCTCCCGGAATAAGGGTTTAACAACCATAAATGCCTTAAATATAGAAGTATTTTAATGAAATTCGGTTTAAGAAAGTTTTGTATAATTGTCAATCTTTGTGATAAATTTCATGAATACTGGTCCAAAATTGACCATAGCTTCCATATAAAACCCTCTTCCGAAAATTAGATACACATGTTAGTATCAGGTTTATATTCGACACAAATAAGTTTTATATAGGTATAAATTATAGTGACAAATTTTAAGAGAGGATCGCTTCATAATTTACCATAACTTCCATATAAGCCCACTTTTGGGAATCATCCTAAAGTGCATAAATTTATATAAATGTTAGTATTTAAGTAATATTCTGTATTTGTATATTTTATTTTACATTTAGTAAAAGTATCGGTCCACAATTGTCCACATGTCTAATATAAGACCCCTCTATGAATTTTGATGGACATGCATAATGGTGTGGGGTATCATATGGTCGGGCTTGACCGACTATATCTTTAGTACTTGTTTTACTTTATATTTTTGAAAAAAATTTTTAACCAAATAGAAAGTTAATTGCATTAATTAAAAATATAATTAAATTTCAATATAAAAATAATTAATCAATTTATTAAACAATTATTTCAGATAATTTTTTCTGTGTATGGATATATATGTATGTTTTATTTGTACCAAACAATATATTAAAATTTTTATAATTGTATTATATCTTCAAACATATTTATTTATATTTTTGTTTCAAAGTGAATAGATAGATAGATATATTTGCGTCCATATTATATGTAAAATACAGCTTTTTTTGTTTAGTTTTCATGCTTTTTAAATAATATTGTACTTTTCCCGAATACCCGCGAATTTCCGTGAATGCCTTAAATAAATTCCTAATTCCCGTAAATTGAAAAATGTCGGGAAATTAAAAACCATAGAAAGGAAGCAAATTATTGAGACTATTTTTTCTTTTTTTAAATATGAATGCGTCTATAGAGCAATATAAGATACGTACTGTCGAACATTTCATAACATCCTGGTTAGGAATTTCGTATCACAAATATTGTGAGAAATGTCGTGTAAAAAAAAAAAAAAAAAATCAAAATTATCGAACAAAATTTTACAATTTTTATTTATAAATGCGGAGAAAAAAGTTTATTCATAACAAATGACACTTTTAACAGAGAAATGTATGCAAATGAGTAATCTCAGAAAATATTCCTTTCTATTGTTAGAAAGAACAGCCAATTCTAATTTTCTGATATCGCATCTCATAATTAAAACAAAAAAAGTAGTTGAGTGGTATCAAAGAAATATTGCTTATATATCTAGCCGGAATCTAATCCACTAAACTGTCCAAAACTCAGCCCATTTGATTGGGTTATAGTAAAAAATTTTTAAGAACACTTAAAGCTCAGTAAATATTAATACAAACAAGAATAAAATAAATCTCATATTTAAGGTATTCGAGAAAATATTAAGTATTTTATTAACAAAGAATAAACAATTAATTTTTCTTTTAAATTTGAAACTAGAATATAACGGTCCTTAATATAATAAAATTTCAAAAAGATTCAATTCATTTTTATTAGCCGAATTATATGAACCCATTTTTTTCCTGCGCAATCCATTTTTAATATTTATTTAAAGCTTTCAAACCAAAGTAATAATTCTAATTACTTTAATTACAAAATAGAAACTAACCAAAACTATTTTTTTAATTAATTTTTAAAAATAGCTATTCAAATTTATTTTTTTACTGTTTTTTTTTTGTTAATTGCAGGGTTCGCGTGTCAGTACCATTAATGACTGGCTGCAAATAAAAATCGGTGGCGATGAGGAGGTGAAAAAGAAAAAGAGAAAACAAAAATTGAATCGCATAAAATCGACCAAATACACATTTATCACATTTCTGCCACAAAATCTACTGGAGCAATTTCGACGTATAGCAAACTTTTATTTTTTAGCCATGACCATTATATCGCTATTAATTGGTGAGTACGAAAATAACTTTTAAATGGTTTTTATTTCATTAAATAAAATAAAAAAAAAAAAACAAAAAGCAAACTACTCGTAAGATGAATTTAAAAGGTGAATGAAAAATATTTAGAAAACTATAAATAAAAATTAATGAAAATATGCTGAGTTGTGATCTAAGTTTATTGAAAGAGTTTAATTAGAAATTAAGCAAAATATTGATAATTTCTTTATTATAAATCGTTACCTTATTTCACTGCTTTTAAGTAATATTTGCTTATTAGAATCTAGCTTTTTAATAAACGCTTATTTGTCCAAGTTTTTTTTTTTGATTTAATGAAATATATAGATGTTACTATTAAAACTCTTAAGTGTAAATGTAAATATTTTTCAGTTTTTGAAATAGTGTAATTGAAAAAAAAAGAAAACTTGTTAATTAATAAATAGTCAATATACACCGAAGCACGCTTTTAACTAACTCAGACAAGTGATTTTTTATGTCGTATTTGAGATATTGAATATTAAAAACAACAACTGATAGTTTTCATTAAAATTGGGATGTCGATAATTGAATTACGTTGTTACTTTGTAATTAAACTGCTTAACAAATTTCGATAAACTTGTAGACCAAAGAATTCAGTTTGTTTTCTGCCGATTTAAAATAGGTCACATTCATTAAAAAAACTGATTTATATTATTTGTCAAAATTTAAAATATTTTTTATCGAATTTTTTATAATAAGGACGAAATAAGAATCGATTAAGAGATTTGAAAAGTGCGAACATCGAGGAACAAAACAAAGTCTTATCCTGTAGGCAACTATTATCCTTCGAGCCATTTGTGAAGATAGCACAACTCCATAGAGCTTCTTCGCTCTAGCCCAGAGGTCTCTGCTAGTGATTTCGATAACGAGAGTAGCACCGAAGTCTATTAAAATTCCGGCATAATCCGTCCGACCATCAAATTCGACTTTGTCAAGTATGCTCATATGCCTTGCTGTGAAGTTCCCTATTAATTCCAATTCCTTCAGTCTAAATAACCTCCGAACAGCCATTCCTCTCACGGACTCCTCAATTGGAAGAAAGTGGAGAATGGTGTCCACTGCTGCTTGAGGTGTACTTTTCACGGCACCTATAATGCCAATTAAAGCGTATCTCTGAACTTTAGAGATAGATAGAGATAGAGATAGAGATAGATAGAGATCCTTAGGAGATAATGCCTCCCACCAGACCGAACATCCATAAGTGTGCATAAGTGAGGTCTCACAACCGATGTGTATGTTCTTCCCTATAGAGTTCCTATATGCGTAGTAGGCATTGTCATGGGAATAATAATATTATATGGTTTAAAATCAGAATAATGGTTGTAGAAGTAATGATATTTTTTATGTTTATAAAATTTTGCTTCTGAGAAAATTATTTAAACATATAATTTTTGCAGTCAACTATATTCAAATTTTAATTGAGTTTAAATATTAAATAACAAAATATAATAAAAGCATTATTATCATTAACACAGAGTTATTAAAATTGAAGAAAATGAAAAATGAGAATATAATATTGTTGTACTAATAATGCTATAACCATGTTTTTCTTTGCATGCAAGTATTATAGAAAAAACCTGAATAATTTCTGCTTCTTAAAACATTTTACTGAAATATGGATAAAATATTTAAAAGTACCAGCAAAAAAAAAAAAAAATAATAATAATAACTGAAAAAGTGCAGAAAATGTAATATTGGTATTGCGGAAGTAGAGTTAAAACCCACTGATGATGGAATCTAGGGGATTCCATCATCAGTGGAATTAAACGATATGTGACAGATTATATTAAATGATATGTGACAGATTGTTTAAACAAATTGTCAAAAGAATTGAATAAATTGTCAAAAGAATTAAATGCATACTTACTGATCTTTTGTGCAGTACGTCATAGCTACAGAAAACTTTTTAAGAAACCATAAATAGCATGTCTTCGAGAATAATTTTTTTGAAATCACCCCGATCGATTTTTCCAAAAATATAAAAAAATTTATTTTTTTAGTCTTAAATCTCAAAATGAGGTTTCCTAAGTTTTATGTTCTAATAGCAATGGTTTCAAACATGGAGAATTTTAAAAATTTTTAAGTAGTTTTGTCAATTCAGTAGTTTTTAGTTTGAAAATTATTTCTTCTGGTATATTAATAAACTATTTAGAGTTAATTACATCGAACTTATCTTATCACCATATGCAAAATTGGGCTTCAAATGAATAAAACTGTCAGAAAATTTTAAGAATTTTCGCTTCGATTTGTTATAGCATATTTTTGCCTTAGCAGCAATATTTGGCATATTTTCAAAAAAGTCCTTATGTTAGAATATATTTTAGCAATTTAAATTACATATTTGTGTATATTTTGTGTCTGAGAGCGTAATTTTGCTTATAATACTCTAAAGAGCATATTTTTTATATTTACACATTTTACACCCAATAGAATTTCTATAGCATTTTCCATTAATGTAACTTTCTTTTTACTGGCGCAAACGTTTTTCAAATCCGATTCCCTTATAATTTTAGTCTTATAAATTGATAGAAATTTTATAATTTCCTGGCATAATGTAATAGATTTTAATGTTTTTATGTGCAAAAGGAAAACATTTTTTAGAAATTGTTTATTAGCACTAAACTAATTTATATTTAGCATGAATAGTAGATAACTTAAAATTTAGACGGATAAAACAATACTTTAGGAGCAAATTTTTTAAATTTAACAGTATAATATCGGAATTAATAGCTTTTTTTATGCATATTTTTGATTGCCCTGCTTATCACAATGTTTTTGTTATTGTAAAGTTAAATGATTGCCATATTAGATCTGGCTGTATTTCCGGAAAATGAACCTTCAACCTCAAAGTTTTTTATTATCATTGTTTAAATCAATTAAAGATTTACGCAAATTCTTTAAGTCAGGGTTTTCTATGTTTCTACCATAACTACCATAAATGTCATATATTTTTTATATAATTTAAACTTATGTAATGACATAACAACAAATTAACAATTCCCAATAATTTACTAAATAATTTATAAATGGATTTAGCTCATATTAATTAATATTATGGAAAATATTCTCAAGATTATTGGTGTAAGATTTTGTTAATTTATTATTAAAGATTAAAAAGTTATGAACTTATGAACAGAAAATAATAAAAATTTCCCACTGTGCTACATAACTCCTAAATAAATAAGACCCATTAATAGAAATCAAAGTAAAAAAAAAAAAAAAATAATAAATATATATTCAAAGGTTCGAAATGCTTAATTCTTTTCAAAATATTCATAATTATTTAATTCATAGATTTAAATTCTTTTTACTTTACATGTATTGAATTAATTCTATACAGAATTAATTCCTTAAAGAATTCACTATCAATTAAACAATTTAAGCTTTAAAAAATATATTGAATCATTCAAATTTTCTTTAATTCAAATTATCTGTAGAAAATATATTTTTATTCATTTTGTAAAAGATTAAAAAACAAAATATTAAAAATTCAATAAAAGAGAAATATTTTTATTCAATTCGGAGAAGATTTGAATTAACAAAATTTGAATGTAGTTCTTTATGAAGTAATTCAATAAATAATTAATTCTATTCGAACGGAAGCCTTTGAATAAAGCTATTGAATAATGTATCTGGTAATGATACTTGTATTATGGAATGAAAAAATTGTCTTAAATTAGAATTAATATTTAAGGGAATTAAGCTAAGATTTAATTAATTCTTTCGAAGCTCTGACTACATTGCCGTCTTAAAAAAAAAATAGAAAATGTGTTTGAGCTTGGTGGATGATAATTATGGGAATTGCTGTCCCACATAAACTTTTGTTAGATAAGAGCCACAAATATTTTAATTAAATACTTCTGTATAATTATTTTTTTTTTTAAATTTATCAGACTGTAAATAAGTTTAGTTTTTAAATATTTTATTTGTTTAAACAAAATTTTTCTTAAAAAATTATTGTTTTATTAATCATTGTGATTTAAATTATTCACAGTCAAGGTTAAGGAGTCCTAAGCTACAAATTCTTTTCTATGACTAGAGTACACGTAATAATTACAAAACTTGCCATTCAGAGTACAATGTATGTATGTATATGATCTACATTATAAAAAGATATATTCAGTTTATAATTTAATTTGAAACACATTGTCATTAATTTTTTTTTTCAATCTGAAAATAAAATTGAAATTGGCCAGAAAGTAATAAAAGCTAATTTTTACAGTAAATTTTTTATTATAGCAAATAAAATTTCTATGAAAATAGAAATATTGAAAAATATTTTATATTTGAAAAAAGTTTGGAATGAAAGTTTTTCAAATAAAAAGTTAATTCAGGACTAGAACGATTAAAGGAAATCTTGGATTTTAAAAAGTCATTGTGTTATAGATAATATAGTACTAAATAAACCCTTCTTTTATAGTTTATCTATGAGTATACAAATATCTAGTATTAAAGTAAAATTAAAACTTTAGAAAGACCTTTGCTCCTATATAGTCCTATAGCTAATCTACTATAAGTATATATAAAGACTTTTTCTAAAATTTAATTTGAGATTGCATAAAGACTTATGGATAAAGCTAATCAAGGATTATATAAATATAAGATTGAAGCTTATTAAAATCTAAAAATATATGAAGCTAAATTGTATAAATACTTTAAAGTCTTGAACACATTTTTCCCTTAACTTTAGATGATTAAAATTCTCTCCTGGAATGTATCTAAGCTAAGCTAAGTTCTAAGCTTGTCAAATCAATATTGGAGGAATAGTAGTACTATATTAAGGTCTAAGGTATTAAGACTTCGTTATAGACTAACTGGGAATTTTGAATTACACCTAAAATATAAATTTTACATCTAAGTGTAAATTTAATTTAAACTTTTAATGCTAACGAATGAGTACACTTTATGAATAAGGTTAAAAATAAAATGTTATAAGTGTTTTGATAAAAACTTCCTACATAAATAATATTCAAGTGTTAATATTTCAAGTATTTAACAAATAAATGATAAATTATATTTTATTGCATTATTAAAGTATTTATAATAAAATTTTTTGATATATTAGGTGGTTTATGGAACAAATTTTAAATTTAATTATGAATAATGGTGATTAATTTTTAGTTTGTGAGATCTCAGGTTCCTATTATTTTCGCAATTTATATTATAGTAAAAATTCTTACGGTACATGTCCAAAAGTTCATAAATGCATATTTAACTTCGAAGAAATTATTTAGTAAGTGGTGTAAATTAGTTAGAGAAAATAATATGAAATAATATCAAACCTTAGTGATCATTGTAATTATCAGGGTAACCAAAAATATGCTCTAAAAAAGCTCTTAAGATTAGAAAAATGCCCTTAAAATTAAAAATTATGCTCTTAAAATATTAATTATAAATTATTTACTATTAATGCCAAAAATAACTAGATTTTTATTAGCAGTTGCTAAAAAATATTTTCTTTTTTGTACTTTTAACACTCAAATGTAATATAATTTATCAAGAAAGCTACGTATTTGCGACTAGCCATTATCGCCACGGTCCGGTTATCGCCACGGCTTAATTTTTAAAACTGCAGGTTCTATAATTGCGAAAGTTTATGAAAAACGAGTTCTATTTTCGAGACTTTTGTCTGTTTTTTTAATTTGATTACAATGTTTATAACCAAAAAAGGGTAATCCTCGCCATTTTGGAATATTAAACTTTTTGGATGATTTTGATTTTCAATTTTATCAGTTTATTCGTGTCATTTGTTGTGTAAATACACCTCTTAATATGGAAAAAATTCAACATATTGAAGAAGATAACATGCCCTTAAATATTTTACAAAATATAATTCAGGAAGAAAACGACGATCTTTCTACTATTGGTAAACTTGTAGCTCAAAATTGGTACGAACATTTTTTCACGAATGCTGACATAAACAACTGAATTCCAAAAGAATTTCATTTCATAAATTTCTATCAATTTATATGAACTACGTGATTCAGCTGTAATTTTAAAAAAATAAAGCAACCCAAAATCTCTAATTTCTTCAAAAATGTTTAAAACATAAATATATCAATAAAAACAATTCTAATTTTAAAAATTACATAAAATTTTTCAATAAAATTTTGGGTTCTGTTATCACAAAAATTCTGTTTTCGCGAAAGGTCTGGTTTTTAATTAGTCGCGAAAATAGAGCTTGCATTATATATAAAATATGCAAAATTATGCCATTTAAACTGCTCAAATATGCTCTAAAATAAGAATTTCTTTTATGTAAATATTTAAAAATATGATTCTAAATATGCTGTTACGACCAAATTATGCAAAAAAAAATTATGTTACAAATCGATTCTAAAATTGTCTGAATTAAATAAATAAATAACAGTTCATTTAAAGCACAGAAAAAAAATATGATTTGTAATTATAAATCTAAAACGGTATGATTGGTGTTTAAAATCTAAAATTTTATACAATAATACATTCGATTCTTATATTTTTTATGAAATCTTGAAATATAGAATTTAATCGAAATATATCTGTCCTTGTTATTAATATTCTAATGTTAAAATGTAACGATTAACATTATTGTGAATGATTATTTGTATTTGGTTTGCCATAATTTATAAAAAATATTTAAAATGAAGTTTCTTTGTATATAACTAAGAAAATGAAACTCACTCTTCTCTGGAACTGGTAAACGGTGAGCACAATAAACTCGAACTCTAACAATTTGAATTCTAACTTTCTAATCTTTTATTTTTCCCTATTGCCACATTTCATCAATCTCATAAATTTTTAATCTATTGAAAATTTATATAATATTATTTGAGAAAATCCACCGGCTTTGCAAATCTAATTTAGATGCAGCATTAGAATTACAGTCCACTCACTTACTAATTACCATTAACCAAAATCTATTCAACATTTAAATATTCCCAATCCCTGCATTTTTTAAAATTGGAATTAATTTAAAAAGGTTGTCTAATCTGATTTTTTATTCGTTGGAAAGATATATGAAATACACAGAGAACTGTATTAGTTACTTTGAAGTGTTTATAGCATAGCTTCTAGGCAATGCAGAAAGTAATTAAAATTTCTGTTAAAGTTTATGCTGGGAACTAGTGAAAAATTAATAATCGATTTTCGATTTTTCGATCAAACATTTTAATTTAGATTTTTGTAGTCGATTATTCGAACCCCATAATCGATTTTTTAATCGATTATTATTTACAAAATTAGTAAAAAATGAATTAAAATTAAATTAAGTTATGTTTTAAAGGACCCTCAAACGTTTAAATATGTACACATAACTAAACCAGAGAGTATACTCTTTGAACCAAACATTTTGAGGGCGTAATGCATTGAATACAAGAGTCGTATGACTGTTCGAAGATCAAAAGATAATATAAAGAATCTATATATTTATTATTAACCTACTTCACTCTAATAACGTAACTAAATGTCTTAAATTTAGCACCATAGAATTCAAATACATGTATTTCGTAAAAACATAGGAAGTAAATTAATCATTTCACTAAATATGTAGTGATATAAAATATTAAATATAGAACTGACACTGGAACCGAGCCTGGAATATTTTCTGCAAGACGGAACATTTGTTTCGGAAGATATAGACTATCGATTTTAATTTGAATGGTAATGTTGCGATTAATTCACGGAATTCGTAAGTTCTGAAGTCGTTATGTCTACTAAAAGTGCACTCAATCACTATCTTTACTTCTCAGCTTAGCTTTGGTAACAGAGTATTCGTGTGATCGAAATGGCGAATGAATGCTAAAGAAATTAGTCGCCTACGAATATAACAGGAACACAGATGTATAATGATATTTCTCTGGTTGAATTGTCAAATAGCGGCTTGAGAAAAGGATGACTTGTTTTATTGAGTGTTAGGAACATTCTTTATGTGAATGTCCGGCACTGCGATAACGAATGTGGATTTTGTATAACTAGTACTTAAAGTTCTTACATTATAATTAACAATTAATTCTTGAATCGTATTTTTATTGATTATTTTATTTTTTGAGAAATTATCCCATTTATTTTTTTAAAGGTTTAAAATTTTGATTTGTAATTCTTACAATTTATTTTTACAAAAAAGTAATTTACTGTGCAATGTTGATCTTTCGATTAATTGAAGCCTAAAAGTCGATTTCAGTATAAAGTTGGCTAGTAAGAATCGACTGCAAAATAATCGTTTTTTGACAAAGGGAATCGATTTTCGACTATAATCAAAATAGATTTACTAGTCACTACTGGAAACATTTAAGTGGTACTTTTGTTATTATAAGGCAAATGTACATAAATTCATATACATTTCATTTTATTTAATTATTTTCTTTATTTTGACATTCATTTCTTTTCATTTTTTTATTGTTTATTATTTGCTCTTATTAATCTTTTAAAAATCGTGACAAATTGTGAGATCTTAATTATGTTTATGAATTTGGTTTTTGTATGAGATTTAAATTTGAAACTATTGTTAAACAATAGTTTCAAATTTAAATGAGAATGACATCGCTAATAGTAAAGTTTAACATAATAGCTTGATCACTCACATTGGTTTTAGAGGGTATATGTAAATAATTAATAATTTATACACGTACTGTGGCTGGGTTAATAGTGAATTTTGTTAAGTAATTATAAAATTAAGTGGAAGGCAGCTATTAAATAAAAATAGGTCAAATAGATTGAATTACAAACATCTGTAGTAGCTATAAAATTATGTAGTAGTATTCTAATAAAATGAAAAAATAAAATTTTTTGATTTTTTTTAGCAACAAAAAAGCTTTACACATAAAAAACTGTTTTCTAAAATTCAATAAAAGAAATAATTCAATAAAAAATATGAATAATAAATTAAAAAATGCTTTCAATCGTTGTTATAATTGAATAACTTGCCCAAAAACGAAGTTTTCTGATATATTAAATTAAAATTCTACACAGAAAAATCTAAAATTTGACTACACAAAAAATAAAATTAAAAAAAAAAAAATAAATAAATAAATAAAAATGCACTTCAATTACAAAATTGCTTATATTAATTAAATTTTTGTTTGATTTTGCTCCCATCATCAAAATAATAATATTAATTAAATGGAAATAATTATTTTTTTTGAAAAATATTAATTAACCTTTTTATTACATCAATTATATTTATGATTGAAATGTTGCATGAATCTAAATAATATAATTATTATTTCGACAAAGTAATTAATTGAATTAAAATACACAATTTTACGCTAAATTATTTAAAGAATACGCAAACTTATTTTACATGTAATATATGTAAATAAAATGTATTTAATCTTTTCTTTACTATATATTATTTACTATATAGTATATACTGAATATATATAATGTGGGTGATGTGTGTATTGTATATACTGTCTTAGTGAGCGTGTCTTTTCAATATAGTAGATACAAACTTGTGACTTTTCTCCGAAAAATTCATACTTGTTTCAAATTGCTCACCCTGGAAGGACGTACCATAAAAAGAATTTTGGATAACACTGATGATACAATCTAGGTGACGACATACAAATTTGGATATAAAACGAAATATGACAGATTATTTAAAAAAATTGTGAATACTTACTAACCTTTTGTATAGTAATCAGTTTTAATACTATCCTAGATATTGGTTTAGTCATTAATTTTTTTTTTTTTATAAATCACAAGATTACCCGTAATATCATCGGAAATATAATTCTATCTCATCTTACTTACTAAATAAATGAAGAATTCTGCATAAATAATTTTCCTTGCCTTCGGAAAAATTTATCACTATCGGATTTTCTAGTGTAATAAAACCCAAAAAGAGAGAAAATGTCCACATTTTACGTAGAAATAAAATATTTTTTATTTTATTTTTTTTTCATTTACTTTTTACGATTTTTCAATTGTTGTCAAATTAAATTAGTTAATATAATTATATATTAAAATAAAAATTATTAAAAGTTAAATGACAAATTTTAGGGAATATTTTTTTTCTGTGTACTTAATTAATACTATAAGAAAATTATTTGAAAGTCGATAAATTATTTTATTTTTAGTAAAAAATATTAGAAAATTTGAATTTTAAGCACTTGAATAATTCATACAATTAAAAAAGTAATTGGAATAATTTTTATCTTCGATAAATCGTTTAATTTACCATATTTTTTTCTGTGCTCTTTTATGGTTTATTTGTTTTAATTTTTTTTTTTATAAAATAAAATTTAGTTAAGTGATTTATGTTATCATAATTTACGTTATTTTTAATCTATTTTAAAAATATATACATATAAATATTTTTGTTATTTACAGACAGTCCAGTTTCACCGATGACCTCATTATTGCCTTTAGTATTTGTAATTGCTGTAACGGCCGCTAAACAAGGTTATGAAGACTTTTTACGTTACAAAACAGACAATATAGTGAATTGTTCACCAGGTAAAAAAATTTTATTTAAATTTAAAATTAGATATATTTGTTACGTAATTGTTTTTATTTTAATTTTGATTTTAGTAACCGTTATACGTAATGGTGTGGAGGAACATATAGAATCCCAATATGTGGCCCCTGGGGATCTGGTATTGGTTGAAAGGGATTGTGATGTTCCTTGTGATTTGGTGTTGATACGTTCTTCTGATCCTCATGGCAAATGTTTTATAACTACAGCCAATTTAGATGGTGAATCCAATTTAAAAACCTTAATGGTTCCTCGAGATCTGCCTCTGGTGGATTTGGATAAAATGCATAAATTGGGTGTTATAGAATGTGAAAGTCCCAAGACTGATTTATATAATTTTAATGGTAAAATTGAACTGGCCGGTTCGGAGGGTAAAGTTTTACCCTTAACAGCTGAAAATGTTTTATTAAGAGGCTCAAGAGTTAAAAATACTGAATGCGTTATCGGCTGTGCCGTATACACGGGCATGACTACTAAGCTCCAGCTAAACTCTAGGTTAACCCGTAATAAATCGGCTTCTAGTGAAGTTTACATTAATCGCTTTTTAATTTTCATCTTAGTCGCTCTTATAGCTATAGTCACTATAATGTATTTCTTAAAGAGATATAACGAAATGTTTGTCATACCCAATTTGGCTTATTTAGGGCCACCTGCCGATAGTTATAGTGTTAAGCAATTTTTACAAGATTATCTTTCGTTTTTGATATTATTCAATTATTTGATACCCATTTCTCTGTATGTGACCATTGAAATGCATCGTGTTTTGGGTGGTTTATTTATGGAATGGGATACTCAGCTATATGATGAGGCTACCGATCAACCTTGTATTGTTAATACTTCAAATTTGAATGAAGAATTGGGTCAAATAAATATTTTATTTTCGGATAAAACGGGTACTTTGACTAAGAATGAAATGATCTTTCAACAGTGTTCGATAGCTGGGAGGAAGTATGTTTATAAGAAGACTCGTCTGCAGGAGGAGGATCAGGCGTTTGAAGTGGATATTAATAAGTTTAATGTAAGTAAAATTTATATTAATTTCAACTTGAAACAGTAATTTTACACATAAAAAAAAAAAACAATCATTTTCTTTCATTACTTTAAATTTTTTATATATAATGGATTTGAAAGTTTCGAAGGATATAATATTAAAACAAGTAGAAGTGGAAAAAAAAAATAAAAAAAATAAATCTGTTTGGGTTTTGTAGAAAGCTAATCTATTGGACCGATTATATACATACAAAGCAAATATTATTTATCACATATTTCCAGAACTATTACAAAAAATGAGAATTTGCGGAAATAATTTTATTGTCAATTTATATAAAATGGGCTTAGATCTAATGGAATGGGTAGGACCAGGGGAAATGGTACTCCCTATACCAAGCAGATGTTCTTAATGGCATATCTAAATAACTGCTATAGTGAGAGTTCTAAATTTTGTGGTAACTACTTTCCTATCATTGATGAAATGAAAAGCAGGAGGGATAGCCATTATATAAAGAAAAAAATATTTTTGAATATCTGAAGGAGTAATTTAAAGAAAGTCTTAAAAATTTTTATAAATAATAAGGCAGAAAGGTCGAAGGGGAGTATTAGCTTTCATATAAAGTAAATATTAGTTATCGCATCAAAAAGGGTAGGAAGTATACCGGGGTAAGCTACTACTTCATAAATAGACGTAAATAGACGTTAACCATGACATTGGAAACTTGTCACCGAAAACTGTTTTCTTGGGCTCAGACCATACATATATGTTTAATAGGCTAATAATTCCTTTTTCAGTTTTCTTCTAACAATTTTTTTCGAAACAATAAAAATTTTCTGAGTTTTTAACTTTTGATTCGAGCCTTGATTAAATAATTTTGTTTAAGGATTACAAAAACTTATTAGTTGTAAAAATTAGCTTGGGAGTTTTGCTTGATATCCTTCTCTATATTGATTATTGTATTCCTAAACCCTTTCTGGACAGAGGCTTCTCATTTTCAATCTCAGCCGATAGCGGAGATCTCAGACATTAGGAGAGTGGATATTCAAATTTGTACCGATAGTCAACCCACGATTAAATCTCTTTCGAGTGTCTATTAGACATCCAAGCTGGTACATGAATGCCGGACATCTTTAAACGAGACGGCGACATATTCAAATCTACAGTTGATCTGTGTAAGGGGTCATTCAAGTACTCCGGGGAATTCTATTGTGGATGAACTAGCCAGAAATGGTAGCCTTCTTCAAAGTGAAGAAACGGACCAACTAGTTGGCATATCGCTGTCATTTTGCAGATCTATGATACTGGAGTACTTGTCGAGAGTAGCTCAACAAATATGGACAAACGAGTCCTCATGTTTTATCTTGAGACAGACATGGCCCCAGTATTCAGAATTTCATTCTGCGATTTCCAAGGCGTCAGCTACAAATACTTGTAGCCATTATTACAGGGCACTGGATTACTGGTGCACACGCTATTGTAGAAGTTGCTTTAACGAGGAGGAAGAAAAAATAGTGGAACATTTTCTTTGTTACTATCCTGCTCTTGCGAATGTAAGGAGTGCTGAATTTGAGAGTCCATATATGCATGGATGTCTGCAGTTGATGTCAGATGGTTCAGATCTTTTATTCGTGCATCTAATTCCCATTTACAGCTACCCATCTAACCTAACCTAACCAAACCTAGCTTCAGCCAAGTATTTCAAAAATGTAAATTTCTGTTTTACTTAAAAGTAAAATAAGCTTCTTCATAACTCCTCCCAAAAAGGACCCCAAAAGTGCTTGGATCTAAGACACAAATCCAATAAAATTTTATACATACATAATGGAATAATTTACCTTATTATCTTTGTTTTAAAAACCTAGAACAGAATTAAAGTTAAATGATATTTTTTTTTTAAGAAAAAATATCTCACAACCACAAATTTACTTGCCAAATGTATGTTTTCATAAATAATATGCTCATATTAAAAAAAAAAAATAAAAATCAAACCATGAATTAAAAATTTGTAGTCTATAACACTTTCACTAGACTATCTATAGCCATAGAAATTTTGTTCAGAAACAATTATATATACCCTTCATATATTTTAACGATATACAAATCAATTTACAATACTTTATGTTGAAAATATTTCAAATTCAATAATGCTGAAATTTTTTAACAAAATAAAACTAAAGCATTTTATGAATATGAAATTTCAGTTGCCGTGTAGTTTAGTTTTTTATTGTGCTTATGGGTTCGGATCCTAGCGAATACAAGAGGAATTTTTATTTAATAAATTTTAAAGAGCAATTTTTTAAGTAAATAAAAAGATATTTTGAAGGTTTCTTATTTGACGTTTCAAAAATGTTGTTTTTTTCAAGCTAAATTATAAAACAATTTTTCGAAGTCTTGGGCAGGGATCGAACTCAGGACCTACAGTCATTCAGTTACAAATTCACATCGATATGTTGAATTTTACTATCTTAATTGCCTATTTAAGTGCAACTCAAAGCTAAATAATACTTTTTTTATAAAGAATACATCAGAATACCAAGAAATTTTTGTCAATTTAATTTCTTTTTTAAAAAATAAAAATTTTAATATCTTTTAAGAAAAAACCGACACTTAAAAGGAGTTCCAGTAATGCGAACTTAAGCTTATAGAACACTTTCTCTAGACTATACATGTTCACAACTTTCAAATAGAAAATATTATTGAATATGGGCAAAGAAAAAATGAAAAATTTTTAGGGTTGCTCTAGAAAATCGATTATAACTCCGCCATTCCTGAATGGATTTCACTGAATTTCAATACCAAGATTTTAGAGACTATATGCCGCATACGTGTTGAAAAAAAAAATGTATTTATTAGGCTGTGAGCTTCAAAAAATTGATTTCAACACATAAATGAACAGACATCCAGAAGGACAGACAAATATTGTCAAAAGTTATTTTTAATCAGCGCAATTAAAAATTATTTTTCTTTTTGAGGTTCTGGATGTATATTTTTGTATAAAATGACAAACTTATATATACCCTTCATATTACGTGAAGGGTATAAAAAACATAAAATATTTACGAAGATTATAGCATCTCAATATGGATGTTGAATGAATAGTAATAATTTTATGGCACAAAAAGTTAGCAAATTATTTCTTAATATTTATTTTTAAATAAATATCTAATATTTTAAATATTTAATATAAAGGTATTTTTTTAAGGCTTTGAGCTGAAATATTTTGAGAAAATCTTATCGTGATGATATTTTTACCTTTCAGTTGATACCTATATTGGGATAATAGAAATTTTTGGTGTTTTTTTTATCGAAGCTTGGACGCTTATACGGGCGTATAAACCATAAAGAAAATTTCAAAATATTTACAATTTTTGTTAGATTTATTAAGCATTTAGCTGTATGCATAGTATTACTAAAAAATTCGGAATATGTTAAAGTTTAATATCCATATATTTTCATAGAACAATATTAATAATGTATGTTTATAAATGCTTTATATTGATAAGAATTTCATTCGGACCATATTAGCTGTATATAAGATAAGGATCCCATGTAAGCCCATCTCCCGAAATTCGCTTTAAGATGAATAAGTCTCATATATACATAAGTCAATATATAAGTAGAAAACCTAATGAAATTTGAAATGAAAAATATCACGATAATATTACATATACATATGTTTTACAGAAATACAAATTACACCTCAAATTTTATAAGAACCGATAGACAATGAAATATTAAAAATACATGGTGTAGAGTATCAAAAATTAGATTTGACTAACTACATATTGGGGACTTGTTTTTTTCGATTAAATTTGCTGAATTTATTAACAAAACCACGTCAAAAAATTTTCCATATATTATTTAAATAATGGATATGTGTCCTTTTACTAAGGTTGATAATATTAAAACTCACAAGATAAAAAAGTTTATGCAATATAACTAAATATTACGTAAATTTGAAATATCTTGCTATTCTAAAGTATACGTGTCATTCTGATAAAGAATTGTAATCCAAAACTTAAAAATCCAAGTAAAAATTAGTATGTAAAATTAAAAATTCCAAAAATTGGATAAACAGACGTATTTTCTTTATTACTTTACTGCACACATGTGTTTTGCGTATATGTTTATAAATTCTGAAAATCTTAAGCGATATTAAACAGATAAACCCCTGGCAAATATTTTTCGCGATTTGGCTTTTAGGTTTTTGTTTTGTTAGTTGTTTTTCAATTTTGCGATTTTTTCCAGTTTTGGCGATTAGTTTTCATTTAGGAATTATTTTTTTTTTGTTTTGATTTTTGTTCATTTCCGTTCTGGCGATTCTTTTTTTTTTTAATTTAGATGATTTTTTCTCGTTTTGTTATTTTTTATTTTGGTTTTTTCTTTTTGGCAATTTTTTTCATTTTGACGATTAATACAATTTTCAATATATGAAAGATCCAGGGACTGTAACGATTATGAGCAATATAAAAAAATATTATTTTTAGATTTTTATTATTTAATTAAAGAATAGCGATTATTTTTTGATTATAAAATGATTTGTAAAAATCAAAAAATATTTTTTTTCATATTTGGAAAGGGCGTTCAAAAAAATAATAATAAATAAAAATAAAATTAAAAATAAAAGTTTCTTCTTGGATCATCTTGAATTTTTTGATAAAAAATTAAATATTATTTAAGTCAAATTAATTTTATTTTAAATAAAAAATAAAAATTTTATTTATAAATTTTATTTATATCTGCTCGAAAGAATAAAAATCATAAAAAATCTGTTATTTTTACTCAATAAATTTAAAAGTTTTTACAATAAAGTTATATCCAAAATTAAAGAACAATAAAATGAGCTTATCTTGATAACGCAAGTAAAATAATTAGTTTTACATAAAAATGTGCATTTGAAGAAAGCAACTCAAATTATTTACTTTCCCTACTTTGTTATATAAATGTGACTCAAAGAAAAAATAAACAAAGCAATTAAAAGTTTTAAAAACTTTAATATTTTGCTCATCACTCCCCTCTTACAATCCTCTGAATTAAAATTTGAAAAAGCTCAAATTCACTGGTGTTATTTCATTACAACTCGTTTAGTTTGTTTTTTTTACGAAAAAAAAAAAAAAAAACACAACAGTGACACCTCTTTCAATTAAGAGAGTTGTATGATAGGCATGAGAAATAAAATAGATGATAGTTTATAATTTGAGTGGCTCTTTTGTTTGAACCTTTTACATATATATGTGAGTTGTATATATGTATTAGTAGCAACTTTTACCGCTTATAACTTCTAAAATACTGAACAGATTTTAACATATATGAGAAAATATTTTTCTAATGGTATTTTTTTTTTAAATCGGATGTGTATATGATCGTTAACGGGATTACAGGAAATGTGTTTGTCTTTTAATTATATAGATAAGCTCTTAAATGCATCCATGCTTTAATTGTGTATGCTTCAAAACTTTGTAGTCTATTTGTAAGGAAATTTTATGTAATGGAGAAAAAGTGGATACCTCAAGACTTTCAATTATCAATTTTTCTCCCTTCTAGAAAGATCAAAAAAACTTTTTCCAAGCTTTAACCATTTGTCACACCGTGCAAGTAGCTGGTGATATGAACAGCAATAATGGTGACAAACCCACAGATAAAACCGAGACTGAAACTAAAACCCAAAATGCTCCTCCTCTAGTGGGTGCCACAGCTTTATCGAAAATGTATTCCATTTCCGATATAACTGAAGAAAGTCATAATTCTAGTCAACAAAGTGATGTAAATGCTATGGAGACTTCACTATCCACAAATCCCAATGGTAGTACTAGTGTTAATACCTCAATGCAAGTCACCTCGGATGTTAATCCTCTATTGGATGATGTGGGAAAAGTTGAAAGACGTAAAAGGCCACACATTGTTAAGAGAAGTCCTAATTTTACCAGAGCCAATACACGGGTACATCCTATGTCGATGCCACCTCAAGGCATGGAAATGGTAAATGGTGTGGGGCCTAGTGTAGGTGGTTATGAAGGGAGGCAGGTTATGTTTCCCACTTCTTTGCAAAATATTCCCATAGGAAGACCCTTGTCCATGCAATTTAAACGATCTACCTCAGAAATAGATTTGCCAGAATATGGTGGTGCAGCAAATGGCACGGGGGCCATGGGTGGTGTGAGTGCTTTAGGTCACAGAAGATCTCAGTCATATGGAGCTCCTGCAGCCTATATAACACAAACGGGTAAAACGAGAAAAACGAGAAATCGAAAATATTTGTTACAAATAATTTTTAAATTCCAGCTTCTACACCAGGTGTAGTATATCGCACCAGCAGCACTGCTTCTAGGGAATCATATGCTGCTCCAAACTTTCAAAGACAACCCACCATGGTCCTAAGAGCTGAGTCTATGAGAAGAAAAAATGAAATCGAACAAGTTGTACAGTAAGTTTTTAAAATAATTATTCTAATTAAAATCAATTTGTAATCCCCTTTTGTTTTAACTCATCTCTAAAGTACTTTAGATTATCAAGCCTCAAGTCCCGATGAAAAAGCTCTCGTCGAGGCCTGTGCTCATTTGGGCTTAGTCTATATGGGTGATGATGATGAAGTCTTAAAGATACGTGTAACACCACCCCACATGGACTACTCACGTCCCTTCAGTGTGGGCAAAGTTAACGAAATGCATTTTGATCGTTTGCATGTTTTGGAGTTCACTTCGGATCGTAAACGAATGAGTGTTATTATCAAGGATGAAAATGGTACTAAATGGATTTACACAAAAGGTGCTGAAAGTTATGTCTTTCCTTTGTGCAGCAATAACTCTAGAGATTTGGTGGCGAAAACTGATGCTCATATAAGTGATTTTGCTCGTTTGGGTTTAAGAACGTTGGCTATAGCGCGTCGTAAGATTGGCGATGAAGAGTATAGACAGTTTTTGGTAGAGCTAAATGAGGCGAATAGTTCCCTTGAAAATCGTAAGGAGTTGAGCGAGAAATGTTATGCCAAAATTGAGAGTAGTAAGTGTTTAAAAAAATTTTTCTAACTTGAAGTATGATTTTTAAAGACATATTGAATAGTGTTTGTTTGGGAACAATTTTTATAAAGTGATAGAGAGATTTATTTTTAAAAAATAATTTTTATATTGTAAGTTAATATAGACACTACTATAATTAATTTCATTTTTTGGCCAAATACTGCCTCACAGTGATGATTTCACAGAAAAAAAAAATTATATATAGTTAGTCCTTGTAAATCTCTATAAAAATTACGTTTACAGGTATAGGTTATCTCTTTCAGTTTAAGAGATATTTAGGTCGAAATAAATTTTTCCTTTATTTTTAGACTTGTTCTTTTTTTTTTGAAATTGGTGATCTTTACATTGACCCTAAAATTTTTTAAAAACATTCACCAGATTCCTTAAAAAATTCTTAACAGCGAAAAGCTGGGATTAAAAAGCATTATATTAATTAACTACCTCCACATGTTGGGTAAACACACACAAATATTTTCTTACGGACGCCTCTTATAATTACAGGGTGACCATTTCAATGAAAAGAATAAATTTTTTAAACACATTTTTCCGGGTTGGTATTTTGGTTTTTTTGGTACAAAAAAATGGAAGTTCTTTTAATTCCCTGATATTAAGATTAGTTTATCTATCTTACCTTTATCCCTGCCGAAATCTCATTTTAATATTTCCACTCGTTTAAATTTTTTTTAACATTATTTCTAAAATATATACTTTACCTCTTTTAGGGTTTCTTAGTAAAATTTAAAATAAATTCCTTTGTACTAACAACGATATTTTTAAAAATTTTCAGAAAAAAATGTGGATCCAATATAAGTTATTTCTTCATACATTATATGAAAATATATTTCATTATAGTTTATTGAAAACAAATGCAATTTAATGTTGTGATCCTTTTTTAACCCAAGTAAATTTTATATGGTCTATAAAATATTTATCTTCCAAAATTTTTTGATGCACCTCCATTAAACATTACAAATACCACTTAATTATGCCAACTATATACAATTTGTACAAATCTCAATTTGCTATATAAAAATATAAAAACAAAAAGTGCAACTTATTAAGGATTAAAATCAGTTTTAGCCAGGTTAAAAATATTTGATAATGGCCCATATGCTTTTTATAAAAAAATATTTTTTGTAAAAAATTTTATTTTTAATTAAATAATTAACTACAAGAGATAAAATTATGGGCCTGATTCAATCACATATAATAAAATTTATTTAAAAATTATTAATTTTTTAAATTTTATTTTAAAGTAGTTTTCATACAAATTTTATTTTTAAAAAATTTCTTGTCATATCGAATCAGGCCTATAATTAAATAAGAATAAAAATCATGAGCAGCTTTGGCTATAGGCTTTACTTTTTTCAAATTGTAACATTTAGTGAATATTAATATTGTTTAAAATCCCTTTATTTTAAACAAATTTATTTTTTTTTATATATATTAATTCAAATATTAACGGTTTTTTGTAACCTTGAATACATTAAATTATAAGTAACGAATAAGTTATTGTGAATTATAAAGCTTGTAATTTAATGCCTATAAATCGAAAATTTACTATAATAATTCTATTACATGTATTTTGTAAAGTTTCCTTTTTATAAAATGAAGTTAAATAAACTCACTTCCTTTTGAACTGACCAACGGTGAGCATCAATAAAACTGAGATACTTTTACCTCCAAATCTAATAATTGTATTTTCTTTTTCCCAACATCATACTTTCTAACCCTACCATTTTATAATTTTTGATCCCATGGAAAATTATAAAAATTTTGAGTAAAAAGTGAACCTACTCAGCGAGTCAACTAATTACAGTCCACTACATCTAATTCAACCTAACTCCAAGAGTACCAAAGTTCAACCTTTTATTCAGCTCGAAGGACTAAATATATATATATATTTTTTTTTTGAGAAAAATCTTTGAAAACTATATTTTTTACTATTAGCTGTATTTTAATTTTGTTTTCGAAATGTAAATTTTCAGTACAAATTTAAGTAGGTATAAATTTCATAACTAGTTATAGCTATAGCTGCTTAACCTCTAGTCTACACATAGACATTTTTATGTTGGCAATTGTCAATCAAATTCTATCTCTCTCTTTAAAATGTTACGTGTAGACTAATAAGAAATCTATTGCGAAATTTATTTCGCAATAAATGTTTAAACACAAAGTAGAGCAATAATGTTTAATATAAACTGTCAAATTTAATGTTAGTTTTTAATATTTTTCTCTTTGCAACAAAAACAAGTTGTAAAATCAATTAATATTGTTTTAAAAAGACAAATAAAGAATAGAAAAAACAATAATAAAAAATAAAAAAGGATTTTCGGTAAATAAGGCAATTTAAAATTTAAATTTCTCATATAAGTATTCTCCAACCCTTAACATAAAGTTCTCGTTATTTTGCTTACGTTATTTCTTATTTTAGGAAATAAAAATGTCTTCGTGTAGACGTAGAGTAAAAATTAAGTAGGCACAAAATTTTTACCAACTCAAAGTAATGTATGGTTTCTGAATTTGATAACTAATATACATTTACCAGATTTTCAATTTTAAAATTTTATGAATAAAAAAATGTTATTCTAATTTCCTACCTATAACGATCTAGAATACACTTTATTGAGTCCCAAATAAATATTGTAGAAATTAAAAAAATTAAAATATTTATGGTAAAGATTTCAATTGATTAAAAAAAAAAAAAAAATATAATCGAATAAATCAAAAAACGATGTCATAGCAAAAACGATACCATATTAAGTGCCGATTATAATATGATATTTTATTGTTAAAAATAATATTATTATGATATCGAAATTGCGAAATATTTGTTTTCAATAAAGTAAAAACATAAACATTTGGAAAAAAATTCAAAAAAAAGGCCTAACAGTATTTATATAAGGTATCATAGCTATAACGTAAAGTTCCCTGTAAATATATCATAGTTATTCAAAGGATAAATACGTATGAAATAATCCACTTACTTTTTATGACCGCACGTGAAAATTTTGTCCCTTTCATTTTGTATATCTGTTTTTATTTTGAACATTTGTGTTTAGTTCATTTTTAAAATTTTCAATTGAATTTTTATATTTTTTTTGCTTTGTTAAGGTTTTATTTTTGATTATCACACAAAAACCTAAAAAGTTATATTTTATACAGAAAATTGAAGCGCAACGATAAATTAAAAAAATTACAGCCGACACAAAACTTTACGATAATTTAAAACTAATTCTAGCTTAAAGCAAGTAAGAAATATATAGTCATTCAAGTCCGACCATATGAAACCCTACACCATAGTGTATGTGCATCAACATTTGGGGAGAGGTCTTTTATGCGACCTGTGACCAATTCTAGATCGATACTTGTATTAATTGTAATGCATTTTTCTATTAAACGCAGACATGCATTATATTATGTTAATATTAATATTTATATAGGTTTTATGTAGTTGTGGATGATTCCCGGAAAAGGATTTATATGGGAGCTATGATCAATTATGTTTTGATTCTCATAAACTTTGGCACTGAGATTTTTACTTATATACAACTTATTTTTGTAAAATATAATATTTCTATGAGATTTATGCACTTTAAAATGATTTTCAAAAGAAGAGTTTATATGAGAGTGACACTAGAGATCATACGTAAAAAACGTATGCACTCAGTTTTTTCAAGGGCGCCAAATTTCTATTTAAAAGGACTTGAAAGTTTCGAAGGATACACATTAAAAAAAAATATGAAATATTTACGAATATTATGTCAACCCAGTATGGGGTCCAGTATGGGGACCAACTTAAAGCTAAGAATCCTTGCAATATAATAATATTTTTTGTTTAAATATTGCAGCACAAAAACTAAAGAAAATATCCTTGTAACTTTTTACTATTTATTTTTAAAAATATATCAGCCTGCAACAATCATTTTTTTTTTATTTTAATGTCTATAGAACAATGTTCCTTACAGACTATGATATTACTTATATTAATTATTTTCTAAAAATATGTTAATAAATAGTTTATGAATTATGATGTTTCCTCATATGAGTAATTCCATTTTAAATTTAAAAATTTGATCTCTCTGAAATTTTCTCTATGGCAAGTCTTCCTACCAAAAAAATATTGAAAACAAATTTAAGATGGACTTTTTTAGATACACGTCACTAAAAAAAATTCTTCCAAAAAAATATGTTAATTAAAATATTTTCAAAATTTTTATTTGGCATCGTAAAGTACAAGCTTTGACAAATCCACTGCAAAAAAATTATTTTGATATCTTTTATTTAACAAAAGTTAGCGCCATATAAATAAAGCTAGAGAGTTGCCACAGTTCTCAAAATAAAAATGAGAAAAATTCACTTTACATGCCTCTGTATCCTCCTCTACACATGCACTAAATTTTATCTAAATTTTTTAAATTTAAATATAGAATTACTCATATTGTAAAAATGAAATGTTTTAAAGTATTCTTTTGAAGTATTAAATTCCACTAATAGATCAGGTGGTAGGTTAATAAAGAATTATATTTTCAACGTAAAAAATCGTTACATGTATAAAACAAAAGGACTTCAAAGAAAGTTGTGCAATATTTAAAAATATTATAAAATGTTTCAGTACAAAAAGTTGGGAAAATATATTTTTGAAAATTTAACTCTATAATATTATAATTACTATTCAGTTATATACTTCATATAAAAGTAATTTTTTTAATATTTTGTTCTATAACATTTAAATAAAAATTTTTGTTATATTTCAGGGATTTTTAGCTTTCACTTGACATCTATATTGGGTTGATATAATTTTCATAAATATTTTATGTATTTTTTTTAAATTGTGTGCTTTTCGAAACTTTGAAGCCTTTTTGAGAGAAAATTTAACATCCTGGAGAACTCAAGTTTAATGTATATATAGATTTTTTCATATGTGAAGAAATATTTGGGAAATTATGGCACGGTCTTCATAAAATTCGGTACAAATATGAAACTTATTTGTACCCAATTTCATTAAATTATTGATATATTTATTCCGAGATGACATTTGTGTGTGGACTAGGTGAAATTATGGAACGAACATAACAAATTTAATTGAATTTAACAAAAAAATATTTGTACCAAATTTCATAAAGATATCTTCAAAATTGCGGCATGTACTTTATTCACAAGGTTTACATGGACGGACAGACATCCAAATGGATAGAAGGATAACGTTCAATCGAAGAAAGTGTTTCTGAGTCGAACGGTATACTTTAAGGTGGGTGTTGGAATATTTTTTTGTACATTACAAACATCAGCCCAATATGCATAATACCTATGGTCGTGTAGGGTATAAATACAAATATAAAAATACATTTTTTTTTTACCAACAAAAACAAATATAAGGAAAACCTTAGTTAATAGATTTTTAATGGTAATAAAAGACATTTTAGGTACGTAATTGCAAAAATATATCCTTAAGAAGAATCATGCTTGCAAATATTATTATCGATAATATTTTCATAAGACTATGACATCTGTGATGATTTTTATATGTTTTGTACTTATTTATGATTTTTTTTATTTTAGCTGATTATGGTTTCTTATAATTATATTTTGTATATCTAAATGCAAAAACATAATTTTTGGTATTAAATATCATTTAGTACAAAATGTGGTCCATGAAGATTGTTTAGGTTTCAAAGAAATCAAAATGGATAAGACACTACGAATGCTGATGAAGTGTGTAGCGGCACAAAAAAATACGTATTTCATTCTACTGGTGTCTAATTATTGTCCACAAACTCTGCTTTGGTACTGCCAAACAGAGACAACAAGGCAATTTAAAATTGTAGACTTGTTTAAAGATTATATTATTGTTATTTTTGCAAATTAAAATATCCAAAAAAAAAAAAAACGTTTTTGATTCGAAAACGATCATATCGTACAATTTCCTATAATAAAAATTTGTTAAAAATTTTATATATTATAAAAAGAGTTTAGAGAAACATTAAGAAACAATTTGGGTAAACTAATTTAAGAAAATATAATTTTATGAAAAGAGTTGTAAACAATTTAATCGAAGACAAAAAAATTAGGTTGAATTCATTGTAGAATAATAGGTATCAAAATACTTCAATGAAAAAACAATTTTAAGGTACAAAAACAAAAAAAAAAGTTTTTTTTTGCTTCAAACATTTTGCATGATAGATTTTCTGATGAAAACATTTTGGCTACAACTTTATTTCACTATTTATTTCCTTAAAAGAAAAATGAAGAGTTAACAACTAAAAATCTTTTCTATTTTTAGATCTCGATTTATTGGGTGCTACTGCAGTCGAGGATGCTCTGCAAGATGATGTAGCCGATACCCTGATTTCTCTACAAAAAGCCGGTATTAAAATCTGGGTCTTAACGGGCGACAAAGTGGAAACCGCCCTAAATATAGCACTATCCTGTGGTCACATACCCCAAAATGCCTTCAAATACTTCATTATTGAATGCTCACGAAAAGAAGATATGTTAACACATTTAAACTCCCTAGATCGGGAAATTATTTTTGGCATGGGTCGTGAGTGCGCTCTACTCATAGATGGCAAAAGTCTGGCGGTAGCTTTATCGGAAACACCCAATGAATTCCGAGATGTAGCCATCAAATGTACTGCAGTGCTATGTTGCCGTCTCAGTCCTTTGCAAAAAAGTGAAGTGGTCTCTTTGATTAAGACAGCACCTCAAAATTATAATTCCGCTGCCATTGGAGATGGTGCCAATGATGTTAGTATGATTCAGGAGGCTCATGTGGGTATTGGCATCATGGGTAAGGAAGGTCGTCAGGCAGCTCGTTGTGCTGATTTTGCTTTTGCTAAATTTTGTATGCTTAAGAGACTATTGCTGGTTCATGGTCATTATCATACGACACGTTTGTCTCTGCTGGTTTTGTACTTTTTCTACAAAAACATATTCTTTATGGGTATTATGTTCCTATTCCAATTCCATACGCTATTCTCTTCATCGTCGGTGTATGATTCTTTGTTTTTGACTCTATACAATGTGATATATACTTCGCTGCCGATTTTCTTTATATCGTTGACGGAGAAACCCTATACGGAGGAGATATTGATGAGGTAGGTTTTATTAAAATAATATAATTTTTTGCTAATTGTATTTCAGGAATTTCATATCATATCACAAGAATTTTAATAGTTTTTTCTTGAATTCTGAAATACAATTGGCACTTAATCTATTTATTACTTTTTTCTAGGGAACCCGAACTTTATAAGAAAAACATCGATAACAAACAACTACATTGGCCCTTCTTCCTAGCTTGGACCCTTTATGCTATCTATCATACTTTGATCTGTTTCTATTTTGCTTTCTTTGTATTCTCCACCAATGATGTTATATTGAATGTAGGACAAACGGCAGAATTTTCTTGTTTTGGTACGCTGCTCATGCAACTAGTGGTGGTAGTGGGAAATATGAAGTTATTGCTAGAATCTAAATATCTAAGCTATTGGTATATAGTCACCATTATAGGTTCTATATTAGCTTTCATGATTACCACTGTTATCTACAATGTTATAGATTTGTAAGTATTAAAAATCTTTTATATTGAAAATATATCTTACTATTATATTTTTCTTTCTAGCCACTACGACACTGATATATATTGGGCCTATAACAAGCTTTTGAGTTCTATACCTGTCTGGCTATTTTGTATTGTCACTACCGTAGCCTGTTTACTGCCCGATTTTACCATACGTATGGCTAAGAGGGGCTTAAATTTACCTAAACGTAATTTCTTTCCGGGTAAAGAACGTTTACGTTTATTACAACTGAGGCGTAAAGTAGAATCGACCCATTTGTAAAGTTTAAAGAAGGAAGATAAAGTCTTCTTTTTGGTAGAAGTATTGCTTTAAGAAAGTATTGAATTTTAACTGTTATTTAGGTGTAATACGTTTTATTTTTTATTTATAACTAAAGCATATAAGTTCTTTGTATTTTATATTTGTTTAGCCTGTAAGTGTTAAAAAAATTGTCCAGTGCCAAAAAATAGTTTTTAAGTAAGTTTTATTAATTTATTTTATACCATGACAACAAAGTGCTGTAAATAAAGATCCATTTTAAGAAAAAATAATGAAAAAAGACAATACTAAAAAAAAACAGTAAAGAATATGTTTTAATTTTTGGATTTAAAGGAAATTTCGATTTTAGATTTTCATACCTGTTCGCATAAAATGGTTTTAAAAAGATACTTTTTACAATATTTATTAATTTATTACATATACCTGCGCTCTGAGAAGCTTTTATAAACCAGGTATGTATATATCATATAGCCCAATAAAAATAACGAGCCAGAGATTCCAGGAAGTTATAAAAAATTAAAAAAAAATTACTTAAAAAAATTAAAATAAATGTATTTTTAGCAGGGAAAAAAGGGTAATAACTTCTAAGAATATTACGATTTCAAAAACGATTTTAAAACTATTTTATTATCTTTTAACAAAGCTAAACAATATTTTCATTAAACATTTATTTTATATTCAAGCGCACGCAGAGAAAAAACATGGTTACAGTATTAACGCTACAACAATATTATGTTCTCATTGTTAATTGAACTTTAATAACTCTGTGTTCATGATAACAATGATTTGGATTCAATTTTGTCATTTAATGGTTACACTAAATCAAAATTTGAATTTGGTTGACTGCAAAAATTATATGCTTTTTGTTAATATGAAACATATCTTTACTTCTACAATCATTTAATATTTGTAGTCTTTTTCCTTGTCCTTAAACCATATTCTGTTTTTAAACCATATTAATATTATTATTCCAATAACAATAAAATGTTACAAATAAATATATTACTTATCCTTTTCACAAACTTAGTGGAAAACTTCAATACTTGTTTGCTTTTAAATATATATTTTTTGTTAATATTTGCTTTCTAACTTCAATATAATTCTCATTTAGTTTATTTATGAATAAATATAAATAGACAAGGATTGGTTATACAATATAAGAATCTTGCATTTGAACCACTTATGGCGGTACAAATGAATATAACTAATAATATATAAATATTATTATTATTATTACTATTATTATTATTATTTTATATATATAATCTTTCAATAAAAATTTTATAAAAATAATAACCTTTATTAATATGTGATAAGATGGAATAATAATATGACAAAATGAAATATTAATATGATAAGATTGGATAGCTATATGATATCATGAGGTAATAATATTATAAAATGGAATCATAATATCAAAATGTACCTTAATAATATAATAAGATTATATTCAATTATATGTAAAACTATAATCATAACATGAAAAACAAACCATAAAATGGGATACAATATGACAAAGTGGAATCATAATAATTATTACTTATAATCATTTCTATTTTTTGCTGTGATCATATGTTCCAATCATAATATGTTGCTCTTAAATTATGGTCACTACAACTATATTTTTTCTTTGCGTGCATAGTTTTAAGGGAAGAGCTTCAATTGCAATGAAAAATAAGCATAAAAAAGAAAATCCTCCCAAAGACAACAATAGATTAAATTAATAACTTCATCATTACATCATCAAATTTTCAAATCTTTTTACACCCTACGCCACCATAGGTGGTTGGGATATTATATGTTTGTGCTGATGTTTGTAACGCATATAAAAAACCATCCAACATCCACCTTAAAGTATACCAATCGACTCAGAATCACTTTTTGAGTTAATATAATGATGTCCGTCCGTCGGTCTGACTGGCTGGCCGGCTGTCCATGTAAACCTTGTGCACAAAGCACAGGTCGCAATTTTGAAGATAATTCAATGAAATTTGGCACGTAGGAATTCCACAACACATGGACGAAGCCTGTTGAAATTTGCTATGATCGCACCATTATATCACCTATCCCCATACAAATGTCGTCCCGGAATAAGAGTTGAACGATCATAAATGCCTTAAATACAAAAATATTTTGATTTATAATTATGATTTATAATTTTTTATTAAACTAGAGACTGAATTTTGGAGCAAATTGTTTGAAAAAAGTGTCCGATATTTTTAAAAAGCCTGTATCCAAGTTTTGTGAAATTATAAAATTTTAGTTTTTAGATGCAAACTACTCTTACATTCCCTAAAAGTCTTTTTTTACAAATGAACAAATCATTATACACATGACACTAGGGACTGTATAATAAAACTGAATCCAAAGTTTCGTAGGATATATGATTTTTGAAAAAAAATTATATAAAATATTTATAAGGATTATATCAACCCAATATAGATGTCAAACGAAAGTTAAGGATCACCACAATATAATATTTTTTTTTATTTAAATGTTGCAGCACACAATTATGAAAATATCCTTTAAAAAACTTTACTTTATATACCCTTCACCACAGGTGTGTACGTTTGTCATTCCGTTTGCAATTTAAACAGTTTTCGTCAGAGATCAAAAAATTTCTATTTTCTGGATCCTTGTAAGAAATGATGTCAATAGCACGATGTCCGTCCGTTTTTCGGTTGAAATGGCGTTTATGAAGCCCACCGATAACTGCCATATACAATATATATATATATATATATATAACGATTAGAAATCTATTTTGCGAATTTTGCAATTGAAATTCAGCAGGATCGATTCATAAATGGCGGAGTTATGTGAAAAAACCGGTTTTCGATTTACTGAAGCTTCTATATAAGCTAAGGATCCATCTTTTCAAAAAAGATTTGGAAATTTATTTCTAATTATTTTAATTATTTTTATATTATCATTTTTAAAATTTTATGAAGAGTTTTTATAATATATGCATTATTGAAGCGCATATAAAATGCATGATTTCTGTTCGAGATGATCCACATAAAAGCAATAAAAATGGATTTTAGTGCTTCTCCGAAGCACTATGGCACTCAATCACCCAGCAAAAATTTTTTAATATTTGGAAGCAAAAACAACTGACGGAAGCAATAGATTGCTTACTTAATTGCATATAGCTTCCAATAATTCAATAGCGTAAGTTATTGACTGAGTGCAAAAGATACACTTCCTTACTATAGTGCTTCGGAGAAGAACTATAATCCACTTCTATTGCTTAGGTAGCTCTGAAGTATTTTCGTGCGCACAAACAATTAGTGTATACAATTCTGGTTATAGAAATGAAACCAATTGGTGAATCTTTTTAAAATTATATTTTTAGTAAAGAGTATTATATTTCAGTTTTAAATTTAAAAGAATAATTTGTATTAGTTTGTCTTAGTTTTTAAAAAATATTCAATATTTTCAGAAGTTGTTACCTTTCATAAGAGCTTTTATTTCGTTTCAAACATAAATTCAAAAAGCATTGTTTGTGCTTATTTGCGGTTATGTCGAAGTCATTTCAACTAAAATTAATAATAAAATCTCTTAAAGACAATTTTCAGTAATTTTGCTGAAATCTCTAAAATTAGGGTTACCACATTCGAATTGTGATCTAACTTGATATGCCTGAAAAACGAGCTTGATTTCAAAAAAAAAAAAAAACAAAAAAATTTCGACTTCCTCCAAAATTCTTTTAGTATTTATATTAAACCTTTATGGAAGTAGGTAGAAATTTCCGCTTAGCAAAATTTAAAATTTAACTGAAAGAAAATTGATAATTTCAATGGCTTGTCGAAAAAGGCTGTTACATAAAAAAGGTGCTTTGGCGAACACTTTCATGTTTTAACATTCGTGCAACTTCATGATCAAACATAACTTTTTGTCTTCTAAACTTATGGGTTATCTTGAGAAAGACAAATACACGACTTATATAAAATTTAAAATAAAGGTAGAAAAATACATCTCCCAGGCTGCAATTTATGTTATACAATATTGTTATATATTTTTCTGGTAATGAGATATAGCTTTTATAATTTTGACTCAACTTAAGTAAGAAGTAAGAATGTTATATTCGGCTTGATTGAATCTATATACCCACCATTTGCAACTTTCTAAAATTTCGAGTTGTATGGGAAGTGTGCGGTTAAGTAAGCGAACCACGCCAACTTTTTGTTTCCGACATTACATTGTTGAACTATTTGTACGAAATTTCGTTGATGTTTCATCTGATATGGGAGGCGTTTATATATATATATATATATATAAATATATATATATATATATATATATATATGAATGTATGTTTGTATGTATAAACACCTCCCATATATATATATGTGTACCCAATTTTTTGAAGTGATTTTTCGTAATTTTTTAATGATACTTAATACCTTTTTGATTACTTATTTCCAACATTTTAAGCTATTTTCCATTTTTATAAGAATTTCTTTTTAAATATATGCATTCATAATTAGTTTCTATGGTTAACGAACTTTATTAAAAAGTAATTATAATAATTCACTAAGTCCATGAAATATGTTAAGTTATATTTGATTTTGAGAATGAGTCGCCGCAGGGGAAAATTTTTTTAGATATAAATCTGTGGTAATAAGGAAAAACTACATAACTTGAGATATGCAAAAATCTTATTATTTAATTTTTGAATTCTTTATAGCTAGTTCTAATACGTGTCGATTTCTATTAGGTATTTCAGGAGATATTTACATTTGAAATATAAATTTTGTGTAGTGTTGCATGAATTAAAATATAAAAAAACTACATATGTAATTTTTCTTTATTGCCATAGAAATAATCCCAGTTTTTTATGCGAATTGATACACATAAATAAACTTATATAGATTACCCTTAAAAGTAAAATTAGTAAAAGCTTATAAGAAACTGTTTTCTTCCTTGTAGAAACGCTACAATTTTAGTCTTTTTAAGGCAATTTAAAGAACCAAAGAAAGGCTAGAAAAAAGCTAGAAGCTAAAATGAAAATTTTGAGGCTAAAAGCAAAATAAAAAGGCTAGATTTAGCCTTAAAAACACTAAATTGGCACGCTGCTCAGGATAATGACAGAAACCATTTAGCCTGCCTTAAACAACTATCCTATAGTTAAGCAAATTCTAACTCAATCCGAATTTGATCCTTTCCCTGGGATATCCTATAGAGAGGACAAAAACACCTCTAGCTCCTCTGTTTGCTAAGCAGTCAAACCGTTCGTTTCCAAAGTGGCCCTTGTTAAAGTCTCCTTGTTATGTGCACCAAGTTCATTGAGAGATGTTACACAGACCATGATGACTTTTGAAGACAAGACTGACATCACAAATACATACGTATATGTAATCTTCACTCTTCGAAGGATTTACATATATGTATATATGATGCCAGATGCTTAACAATCATAAAAATATAACAGTTCTAAATATATTTCAGGATAGAAACTGATAAAACATTTTATTTTTAATTTTTAATATTTTCTTTGAAAGTTTTTATTATCTATCAATTAAATTCTTTTTTATTTGAAATAAATAACAACAGTAATTGTAAATTAATTCTTATTTTTTTTTTGTGTGTTAATAAATTTTTTTAATAAATATTTTACACTAATAAGATAAATTTAAAGGTTTTTTGCATTTGTAATTAAATGTTTATTTTTCAAACTTTGAGCAAAATTTCTTTGGGTTTTATGTATATAATTTTAAATTATGTTCTTTTTACTCAACTTTAATAAATTGCAAAGTATTAAAGATAATTTTAAAAATTTTTAAATTTAAATTTTAAAGAAACAATCTAATTAATGTTCTTAATAATATATAGTATATCTAAAATATACACATTTAATTTGCAATAAATATGGTGGCACAATGATTTTTGGTTTTTGTAAATTAATTTTTTGTTGATTATTAAGAAAAATTTTTGATTTTAGAAAAAAAAACTTAATATTAATAAAATACAACTTTAGGGTAAATTTAAAAATTGATTGTTCTACTATACATTGTTTAAGTTTTAATTAATAATTTTGGTTTTTAAATTTAAATTATTTGGAATTTATAATAATTTGATTTGTGTAAGGAAAGAATAAAGTAACTTTCTGAAATTATTTAGCAGAGTAACTTTTCTAAATTATATAATTATTTAAAGATTTTATTATTTAGCATTTAAAATTAATAATGTTTATAAGGTTATATCATACTTATAAAGGCTTAAATTTATTTTAAGGATTTATTTACTTTGCACCGTAGTCTCAAAACGATTTTTTTTTAATAATTCTGAAATTTGTGAACCGTGTTTTCCAGTTGATTTGAAGAAGCACACCATAATGTTGGTAATGTCGGGTATGCAATTTTTTAAAAAATTCGCCAAGAATTCATATAAGACTAGAATGTGGAAGAATTGTATATAGGTAGTATTATAAATCTCTACAAAAACTATGCTTACACGTGTAGGTATCTTTTTTAGTTTAAAAGATATTTAAAGTCGAAGCAAATTTTACTCTCATTTTTCGCCTAGTTTTTTTTTAAAGTTTTTTAAGCTTGGGAACATTAAGTTAGGCTCTAATTTTTTTTGAAAATATTCACTAGATTTCTCACAAAATTCTAAGTAATATTGCTGCAAGAATCATATAAGACCATCTATCAAAAAAAATTTATATTAATCTGAAATTGAAACTTTAAAAAATTTCACATTTTTGGGGCTATTTTCCAAAAAGATGGTAATATACTTCTACTACTAAAATATTTTTTTTGTTCTAAACTACAGAATTTTTGTAACGATTTTCAAAGAAATCTAAATGTAAATGTTCAAAATGGGAGCCGCGTTGGGCAATAATTTCTCTCCAAACCCTATCCAAGCTTTGTCAATATTAACAAGTTTTTTAAATTCTTTTTCTAAAATTCTCAAATGTCAAAGCTAACATCAACAAAAAGGTATATTACCTATATACCCCCATATGTTAGTCAAACATGAAAAAAATTATTTCTGAGCCAGACCTTTTGCAACGGCTGGATGATCATTTTAATGAATAAAATCAAGTTTTTAAACAAGTTTTCCCCGGACTGGGATTTTGGGTATTTTTGTATAAAAAAAGTGGAAGTTTTTAAATTCCCTGATTTTAGAACAAGTTTGTCTATACCGTACCAAAATTTCATTGGAATAACTGAACTCGTTTAAAATTTATTTAGGTCCAAATATTAAAATTATTTCTCAAAAATATACTTAAAATCTAAATTTTAAGTTTTTTGGGTCATGCTGTGAAGAAATTTCACCGCCTGTAATTTATTTCTATTAGTTGTAATTCTTCACAATCCTACGAGTTCAGAGATATAGATATAGAGCTTAGATCGAAAAAAAATCTAAGAATAAATCTTATTACAATATTTTTGTTAATTTTAAACAAAAGTATAAATATTTTATGAAAGTGTTTAGTATCATAGGAAACGCTAGAACATAGAGAATCATAATTAGTGACAATAAATTAAATTAAATTTCTTCAAACCATGACCGAAAAACTTAAAATTTGTATTTTAAGATTATTTTTAAAAAAATAATGGTAATATTTGGACCTAAATAAAATTTAAACAAGTACAGGTTTCCTATGAAATTTTTGCACAATATAGATAAACTCATTTAAAATCAGGGAGTTTAAAAACTCCCACTTTTTCATAATAAAAAAATCCACAATCTCTGGCCGGGGAAAACTTATTTCAAAAATTGACTGTTTCGATTATCACTCCGCCATATACTTTTTAATTGATCTCGTCTTTGACTTTTGAGAATTTTACAAAAAAAAAAAAAAAAAAAAAAAAAAAAAAAATTAAAAAACTTTTTCAAAATTGACAAAATTTGGATAAGGCTTGTGGGGAAACCGTTGTTCAAAGCGTCTCCTATTTTGGTTTACACGCATTTACGTTAAGATTTCTTTAGAAACTATTACAAAAATTCTGTAGTCCGAAAAAAATAACTTATAAGTGAAACAATATTTCGGAAAATGACCTCAAAAATTTTAAATTTTTTTTAAGTTTCAATTTCAGATTAATATAACTTTTTATCGCGTAGATATATTTATATGATCATTACAGCAGTATTATTTACAAATTTGTAAGAAATCTACCTATATACAGAATTTCTCATTCAAGTTTTAAATGAATTTTTAGAGAATTTAAAAAAAATTGCTTACCCGAAGTTACCAACTTTAGAGGTCTACAATCTATTACCGTGACCCCTAGAGAGCTGTCCTCCTCTAAATTAACTGATAAACATCTCAGCTCTGAGTTTATAAAATTTTATTTAGATATCTCCAACAGTTAATAAGTAATAAAATTATTTCCAAAAAAAAAAAAAAAAAATAATTTTGGAACCACTGTGCTTTGTCTTCGAAAAATATTTTTCAATGAGGGTCAAAAATGAAATAATAATAATAAAATTAATGGAGTTGTTTCCATTAATTAAGTCATAAAAAAGTAAATTTAAATTTAAAATTATTTCCAAACTAAAGAACAGTTAACTAAATATCATTAAATTTTACAAAGTTTTTATATAACCGGATTAGTCTACAATTTTAATCATATTTTGTGAACTGTAAGGCTAGAAGGGTTGTCGCAAACGCTAATTCCCAAAATAACGTTATAAATTGAAATTGTTTATATAAACAAACGCGTATTAATTGCAATTTTAAGTTATTGCCTTCTACAAAATAATCTTTATATGTTACTTTTAAAACAATTACAATTGTTTTAGAAAAATATTTGATTGATTTAAATTTGATCATTTTATTAGATTTCTTAATTATAGAAATTTATATTACTTATAATCATTTATTAGCTATACACATTTATTATTTGCACTTTTTGTTCCAATCACTAGTTGCTAGTACCCTGAACACCTTTATTTTAGAAAAAACAAACTAACTATAATTTTTTTTATACTTAAATAATTATTAAGAAGATACACTTTAAAAAATAAACACACTCAAAGAAATTTTCTTATATTTTAGCAAGAAAATGAAATATATATATATTTTTTTAATATTCCATTCATAAAACTCTGTGTATATTCAACTATGAACAAAATCAGGTACAACCCTCTAGTTTTCTTTATTATTTGCAATAAGACCTTTTTTTGTCATTACTAATATTTGTTTAATTAATTAATTTAATTATTATAAAGACAATTTGTTATTTAAAAATATTACATATTATACTTATTTTTTTTATCAAGTTATTACATGATGATATGTGAGTTAAATTAAAAGAAGAAAAATATTTAATTATTTTAAAAAATAAATTTGAGTTCCTATAAGGTATAAGGAATTCTACACTGCATAACCATTGCACAATAAATGTTTAACATAAGATAAGCCTTGAGTATAAGTTTTATTATTTTATAAATAGCTCCTATTAAAGCTCATTTATAAATCTTTCTATCATTTTTTTTTTTGTTTATTGTAGTGTAATTAAAAGACTAGACTTCTTAAGCTCCTAGTATCTTTTTAACCGAATAACCAGGTACTGAGTACACAAACAGTACAAAGAATAGTGCTATGGCACACAAGAGTAGTCCCTTGAGTATTGCCCATTTGTAGTTGTGCCAGACTATGTAGCGTATTGACTTTAAAGGATTCACGAACCACATGAAGGAGGCATCTGGACGACTGAAAAGATAAAAGATAGTCAATATAAGTATCAGTTAAATAATAGAATCAATATCAATGTTAGCTGGAAAAATATCATCGGCTGAAAATAAAAATAAAAGTAGTGAAATAAAACATTAATCGGTAAAAAAAAAAACCTCCTTAAAGACTATACAGATTTTGATGTGCTAAACACGGATCTGCTTTCCGTTTTTTTTTTCATCAAATCTGGATTTGTTTTATGAGCGTGTCTAATATTTCGCCCATAATAAGGCCATTACATGAGATATTTTACTATAACTCAAGAAGGGTGTGTGCGATTTATATAAATGATACACTAAAAGATGGAGATAAAAATATATTCAAACCACTGTAACATAATTTTTTTTCTATACGCCTAATATTTTCGGAGTTATTTAGAAATTAGTGTCCGAAAAAATTTTTCTATTTAAATTGTGGGCTGATTACATTCGCCTATGTATTTTTTTCAAATTTCGCGGAGATCGATGGGGTAAAGGATGGAACAAAGTATTCAGGAGGTCGATGGGGTAAAGAATGGAACGAAATGTTCCGGAGGTCGATGGGGTACACAAGAGACAAAGCATTCAAGTCAGGGGCAGATGGTGGGTTTGACCTTAAATGGGCATGCTAGCCATTTAAGAGTTAACTATGAGAAAACGCAGCAGGCAGCAGTAGCAGTAGAAAGCAGCAGGGAGAAAAGCCGAATGAAGACGTCAATGCCTACATCATCACAGCTAAGCAGAACTGATGAATCACAGAGGTAGAAGTGAGAACACAACAGTAGAGAGGAGAAGCAATAGGGAGAAATACACAGGAGTATAAGAGTAGCAGCGAGCAGAGAAGCATAGGAAAAATTCAAAATAGCGAGCAAGAAGGAGACAAAATAAACAAACAAGAAGCCACCTACACAGACACACACACAGATCAACGAAACTGTTACAGCATCGAACATAAAGGAGACAACAGAAGGGAAGGTTCGATTGAACAACCGCTATCGTTTCGAACAAAGTGCAGGAAAACTGCAATAATATTAGTTTTAAGAGATGCATATAAGCCAGTGTAAAGTTACAATCGATCTCTCTCTTCTAACAGAGCAGTGTTAGGAGGAAAAAAAAAATAAATGAAGTTGGTTGAATTGATTAAATCAATTCAACGTAGGGTATACTGATTTACAATCAGTAAGATGAAAAGCTTCAACAAAATTTACAATCTGGTTGAAGTGGTAGGAGATAAGCACTGCTCAGGGCCAATTGATAGATTATTTTCTTGGAAGTTTTTACCTGGAAAATATAGGGACTAAGAAATCTTGGATTACACCCAAGATTAAATAATCAAGTAGGAGATAGTAAATAGGAGATGTGGTACCGGCAAGGCAACACGGAGGCTTTACGAAAACAGCACTGTCTCAACATAGAAGAAGTTTGTGGAAAAAAATATTTATAGTGAAGGATAAGAAATAAATAAACAAGGGTAAAAATTAAAATTAAAGTATTGTTATTTTATGTAAGAACCTTGGACACGACTGCAAACCTGGGTAACAAAAGTGAAAACCCTAAACAATTTTTATTCCTTTTACCTTTAGCATAAAGCTGGTAATGCTACGAATAAAATAAGCACAAATCTTGATTTGTGTATATCTCAATTTTTATTTACATAAATTTAGCAAACCGTGCAAGTGGACTGACGAAAAAAGTGATGAAAGGAGATTAATGTTTAGATCGTCAAATTCGATCTAGTCCAACCAATTTTGTCAATATATATATATATATATATATATATATATATATATATATATATATATATATATATATATATATATTACTAATATGAACCCTTTTTTGGGTAGTCACACTTGCAAACCCGAGAACGGTTTGTTCAATTTAGATAAGTAAACTATAATGGATGCCAATTAAAACTATTTTCAAGTTATCTGAACATTACTTTTCTATCCGCTCAACATTTTCGGATTTAAAATTCTACCAAGATTTCATGAAAAATTTCGAAATAACTTCGAAAATATTGCGCGGATAAAAAATAATGTTATGATAAATTTAAGATAATTTTAATAGGCATATATTGGAGTTTTATTTACATAAATTTGACAAACCATTCTCGAGTTATATAAGTGTGACACTTTTAATAAATTGGTACCTACTTCTTCGAAAACTTGCCATATTTCTCAACACTATTATTACTATTATTATTTTTTTTTTTTAGAAAATTGGTACTAACATTTAAGAAGGTACTATTATTTTAGGTGGGTACTTTTTTAAAAATTGTTTTTAATCACATTTTTTTTAATTGGTAACTCAAAAAGAAGTACCTTTTAGTGAAAATTGTTACTTTATTGAAAATGAAATTTAAACATGAAAATTGGTACTTCTTGATTTTTACTACTTTATTTTGAAAATTATTACTTTATTTTAAAGACTGGTACTTTTTGACAAATTTGTACTTTGTTTTTGGGAAGTCTTATTTTTTTCCAAAATTTATACCCCTTTTAATTGATAGTTAATTGAGGCATGTCTTTTTTTTCAAAATTGGTACTTTTAAAAAGTAGGACTTTCTTTTACTTGTCACTATTCTAAGAACAGGATTTTTTCGAAAATTGGAACTATGTATTTTGGAAATTTTGTAAAAATTTGTAAGTTTTAGAAAAATTTTTGATTAATTTTGAACATTTATAGTTTTTTAAAATTTAGGTGCATATTTTATGCTTATGCTCTTTTAAAAATTTTATGCTCTTTTAAAAATTTTCTTTTTGTTTTTGAAAATTTGTTTTTTGATTATTAAAATAATCGATTCTTTTTTTAGAATTGGCACTTTTTTAAAAATTTAACATTTTTTTGAAAATTCGTGTTTTTTTAATTGGTATTTTCTTAAGAAAGTAGATTCTTATTTCAGGAAATGACACTTTTTTGTGAAATTGACTATTTTATTTTTAATTAATACTTTTTTTTTTATTTATTTTTTTAACAGTTCTTAAACTTTTCACCACAGGTGTAAAGGATTTATACAGGTTTGTCATTTCGTTTGTTTTCGTCTGAGAGAAAAAAAATTTATATTTTCTGGATCCTTATAGGTTTTCTTTTTGAACTTTCCGAGGTTGGTATATAAGCTATGGACTTTGTTCTTGCACAGATCTGCCACGAATATTTTCTGGAATTTAGAATTTTTTAAATCTAAATTAAATCATCATATCATTTTTATACCCTTCAGCATAGGTGTAAATTTTATATAGAAGTTTGTCATTCTATCTGTAATTTTCACAATTTTCATTGAAGAGCAAAAAAGTTTCTATTTTCAGTCAGTCTGTCCGTCGGTTGAAATCGCGTTTGTGAAGTCCACCGATAACTGCCATATATATATATATATATATATATATTCGATAATTTGTATGTTGAAGTTCATTCAATAGACAAATTCAAGATTGGTGAAGCTCACCGATAACTGCCATATAATATATATATATATATATATATATATATATATATATATATATATATATATATCCGGTTTTTTGAGGTATGGTTCCGACTTAAAAATAGTTTATATGGCTTTTGTGAAGCCTCGCGATATTAGAAGATATTAAAAAACTGTGTTTTTAAATCGGTTTTCGATTGTATGAAGACCCTATCTAAGCTAGGGACTTCGCTTTTGCAAAAGCAAAAGAAATCGGAAAATTTTTTCTGAATTTTTCCGCTGAAGGAGTGAACTTATTCCGTCCATTAGTTACAGAGATATCGCCCAAAATGCATTTGAGATCTACATCCAAATCCAAAATAAGCTACGGACTTGGCATTTATATATATCACAAATATTTTTCTTGAATTTCGGTTTTCTGAATCAACAAAATCGGTTCATAAACAATCGAGTTATTGGGAAATCAGTTTCTTTTTAATTTATTTAATGTCTGCTTCACTTATAGTTGTTGTTTTCATGGGTACTGAAAAACAACAATAATAAATGAGTTGAGTAGATCCAGTTTTAATCTAGTTATAGACAGCAACAGCTGTGGACCTCGTTTTTACACAAAACTAACACAAATATTTTTCGAATGTGCAAACTATTGTATAAGTGTTAAATTTGTTATTTACTAGCTTTTGCCGGTGCGCTTCGCTACTCTATTTGATGCGATAACTAATATTTACTTTATATGGGAGCTACTACTCCCCAAATTTCTATTCGAAATTTGATATGAAAATTACTTTTAGATCATTTTAAGACTTTCACTGTGATAGTCCTTCAGATGAAAAATATATATTTTCTTTGGTGGGGATTATCTTTCTACCTGGACCTATTCGTGCTATTTTAATTTCATGAATGTGATATAATTTGTGGGTTCTCACTGTACTAGTTCCTTAGATATGCCATATTGAATATTTGCTTTATATGGGTGGCACTACACCCCCGCCCCGATTATCCATTAAGCTAATCGATTCATCGCTTTGAGAGTTTTAAGAAACTGGGCGTAGTGTGTGGGCGTGGCATTCTTAAACCTTTGATTGATTCTATTTCAACTTTATATGAAAATGCAAAATATTTAAAGTTTTTAGTGTTTACATAGATATTCCGCCACGGCGGCTTGTCTTCTTGGATAAAATATATCCTTGATGTATAGCTCATACGTGGTAGAGAAAATCCTGTCATGTTACACTCTTGGATAGCTTCGGTCCTAGAGAGCGTAACAGTTTGGCAGGTATATATAAGTGCACCATTGCCTGGACTTGTCTGGGGTCTATAATGGGAGAAAAGGACCTTCGGGGCCTGACTAGAGACTTAACATAATCTGGTACCACGGGAGCCAGTAACCCCTGGTACGGCAACACTGATTTGTCGGTGTTGTCGTATTGGACTGGCTGTTGGAGGCCCTTCGGGGAGTTACGTGGTGGTTGTTGGTTTGGACCTAAACCGCATGAAGGGGCTTATAGTCCCGATGTTTTGTTGCATAGCAACATAAGTCGCCAATAGTGCGGCAGGAGGTTAGATAGCTCTAACTCCTAAGCAAGGGGGAGTGGACTTATCCAGACAATGAATCTCTCAAATTGCCACCTGTGTGTTCTTAACAGGCACATGGGGTCGTTGGTTGGCGCATTGTACCTCACCCGGTGGTAAGACCACCGTGGGATTAGGCCGTCATGGCAGGTGCCCACGTTATTCTTGACCGCATCTGTTTACATAGATATAGTGTAGGTAAATATATTTATAATTACATCCAGTATAACATATATATATTTTCATATAACACATATCAACACGGATGAAGGGTATATAAGCTTCGGCACAGTCGAATACAGCACACTAACTTGTTTATTTAAAAATTCATACTTTAAAAAGTTGTTATATTTTCAAAAATTTGCATTATTTTGTTTGAAAAATTTGTCAATTTTTTTGAAAGTGCAGCTTTTGAGGAAAAAATTTTTTTCGAATTTAAGTCAATCGCACGATTCTTTGGATCATCAGGAGTTTTTAACAGATCAAGAGACGTTTATTTTGTATCCTTTACCTATTAGAATTAAGAAAATATATTTTTTCTGATCTAAAACAAATATTTGAAAAGTTATAATCGAAACGATAATTTTGTAAGATTAAATTTTATTTATTTTAAACTTTTACATTTTGGTTCTTAACTTTTTTCCCAGATTATCGATATGATATTTATAATGGAATGGAACCATTATTATATTTATAATGGAATAATAGAGAACCGTCTAATTGAAACTTAGTTAATTTAGTTTTATGCTCTAAATATTTTCTTGGGGCTATCGGACAGATATTGGAATATATGTGCATATCTTAATCGATTTTAAGTATTTCATTTCTGTAACGCTTTAGAAAAGTGAATTAAAACTTACTTTGGTTTCTCTAATGGATCGGGTTCATTGCGTCCATGACCGGCAGGATTCTGTTCGGCTTCTTCTTTGGTCAGCAAATGGAATTCTGCTTCCACTTTACCTGTCAGTTCCATTTCTTCATTTTGCTTTTTAATATAAAATGGCCACCAACCTCTGACACGTTTTTGCTTGAAAATATTCACAGTGGGTACATTATCGGTTTTAAGCATATCCAATGTGCACAATTTAGATGATTTAGCACCTCGTGGAAAACGATTCAAATCAAAAGAAATGGCGCCTAAAATTAAGATTAAGAATTTTTTTTATTATTCATGTAATTTGAATCTGCTTTAATTCTTCTCTTACCCAAAAAATCATCTGCTGAAAAATGATCCGCATCCCATACTTGCAGTTCTAAACGTGCTGGTATTTTAACTTCTGTTTCATCCCAGCTAAATAAAGATTCTCTTCTAGACAATACTATTCTTTCCTCGGCCGCCAAGTATTCAAAGGGATAAATAAAACGCCAATTGAAATTACCCTCTCCCGTTAAAGAGCGATAATGGATATCGGTTGATTGACAATCTTGAGGACCCTTAAGCCAGCTGAAAATATTATTTTTTTGTTTTAAATAAATAAAATAAACGTTTCAATTATGTATTGTTAACTTACCCCTTAACATAAATATCGGACATTTTTTCTCCCGTAAAGAAAGCATCATCTTCCAATACTACATCATCGGTATTCCATATAATAATACGCAATTCATAAGCTTTGGGTTTACGTGGTGATATATCCACAGCTGGTCCAGGCAAAGGCATATCCATGGGAAACATATCCACCCACATTTCGATTTTACCTTGTTCTATACCCGGTTTATCGGGATTGTAAAGAGGACGACTTTCAATATGCTCCGGTACAATCTTTAAATATTTTTAAAATATTCAAAATAAGTAATTTTGTAATTTTTGATTATAGTTGACAATATCGGTATTAAAAAAAAAAAAACATTTATAAAGATTGAAAAAAGTTTTAGAAAAAAATTGCCTTAAAACATCCATCAATTCTCGGTTTTTTTTAGTAGATAGTTAAAAAATAGATAAAAGTTAAATAGAGGAGAGAAGAAAAAACAACCAGGTACAAACATTGAAATACGAGAATAGTTTGATAATTAACTTAAATAAAAATAATAATAATAATAACAATAATAATAATAATAATAATAATAATAATAATAATAATAATAACAATAAAAAATAAAGAACATTTAGAAAAACTAAAAAACTCATAGCAGTATAATTAAAACAAATTATAATATTTTGTCTATGCTGAATCCTACATAGCCTTAAGTCTGAATAAAAAAAATTGTTAGTGGTGTACTTTTGACAGACATTTTTGTTTTACTTTTTTTTATTATTTTTTTGTTTGCAATGACTTTTTAAATTATTACTTTTTAAAGATTGAATTTTTTAAATTAGTACCTTTTCTGGGAAATGAACTTTTTTAAAACTGGTATTTTTTTAATTGGTACTTTTAATAAAAATTAAAACTTTATATTTTTTGTTTTTAATTTGGAAATTGATAAGTTTTTAAAATATTTAATATTTTATTATTTAATATATATTATATTTTTAATTGGTACTATTTTTAATTCATTAGAAAACTGGTATTTGGTTGTAATGGCTAATTTTTGGAAATTTATATGCTTTTTAAATTGCTAGTTTTTAAAAAAAATTAACTTATGATTTTTTGGCTTCGAAAATTGATACTTTAATTGAAATGCTCTAACATTTTTTGGATTGGTACTTTTATCAAAAAGTTAGTCCTTTCTAATTTAAAAAACTGGTAAAGTTTTTTCAATTCGTTACTTTTAATGATACTTTTTTGAAAATTGGTATTTGTTATAAAATTTGAGCTTTTTTTGGGTGAATTTTTTTTTCATCAAATCTGGATTTGTTTTATGAGCGTGTCTAATATTTCGCCCATAATAAGGTCATTACATGAGATATTTTACTATAACTCAAGAAGGGTGTGTGCGATTTATATAAATGATACACTAAAAGATGGAGATAAAAATATATTCAAACCACTGTAACATAATCTTTTTTCTATTCGCCTAATATTTTCGGAGTTATTTAGAAATTAGTGTCCGAAAAATTTTTTCCTATCTATATTGGGGGCTGATTACATTCGCCTATGTAATTTTTTTTATTTCAAATGTTCCGGAGGTAGATGGGGTAAAGGATGGAACAAAGTATTCCGGAGGTCGATGGGGTAAAGGATGGAACGAAATGTTCCGGAGGTCGATGGGGTACACAAGAGACAAAGCATTCAAGTCAGGGGCAGATGGTGGGTTTGACCTTAAATGGGCATGCTAGCCATTTAAGAGTTAACTATGAGAAAACACAGCAGGCAGCAGTAGCAGTAGAAAGCAGCAGGGAGAAAAGCCGAATGAAGACGTCAATGCCTACATCATCACAGCTAAGCAGAACTGATGAATGAATAGTCTTTTTTAATTGGTAGTTTTATTAAATATTGTTTATTTTTTTTAAATTAGTATTTAAAAAATAAAAATTGGTACTTGTTTTTAATTTTTTTTAAATATTTTTGATAAAGTGATATTTTTTTTGCAATTGTTACCTTTTTTTCAGAAATTGATACTTTTCTAAAAATTTATACTTTTTACAAAAATCAGAACTTTTTAGAAGATTGGTACCTTTTTAAAAACATTTTCTTAAATTTTTTTATAGTTGGTACTTTAGTTAAAAAAATAGTGCTGTTTTGAACCTTTTTACCTACAAAATCTGCCTGGTTTTGGGTTCGATATTTTTTTAAGTTATACTATTTCTGAAATTCGTTTTTTTTTTAATTAACACTTTTTTCTGGGATTATAATAATTTTGGAGTTTTTTGTTTCGAAAATTAGTACTTTTTTAACATTTTTAAAACATTTTTGAATTGGTACTTTTTAAAAAGTTGTACTATTTATAATTCACCAAGCTGGTATATTTTTATACCAACTATTCAAAAAGTTGGCGGGGTGTATTAAGTTTGTCATTCCGTTGTAACATATACGCATAATGCATAGATTCTTGTAAATTTCTAAGACGATTTAGTAGTGTACGTCCATCTGTCTGTCTGCTAAAAGCACTATAGCTATCGAATCACTTAGGGGAACCAAACTTGACTAAAATATATGTCTTATATAAGGTTTGCTTGGAAAAAATCGGTGTCCGTGGTTAGTCTGGTACATATTTTAATATCGATATCACAAGAAAGCATAATTTTGCAATGATGAAATTTGGCACGGTGGTTTACTAATAATCGAAAATAAAATCTGTTAACACAAAAAATTTTTTTTTTGGACAAAGTGCTCAATGTGGATCTGAGCAATGCTATGTTACTATAAGTCAAAAAATAAAAGAAACAAACAAAAACATGTACGACAATGAAAATTCTCACAAATGGTTTAGCGATAAATGCAAACTTGTTAATTTTTTTTATAGCAGCATGGGAGATGGTACCCCCATACAAAACAAATATTTATTATCGCATATCTAGAGAACTGCTGTAGTGTAAGTCTTAAAATTTTGCAATAGTCATTTTCTTAATAACTTCCACATTTGGTATAGATATAGAACAGCTAGGCTCAAAAGCGAGTTGCAGCCCCCATACAAAGTAAATATTTATAATCGCATATCTAAAGAACTATTCTTAAGATTTTGTAGGAATAATTTTCATAACAATTTTCACATTTGGTGTGAATGTAGGATGGTTACGTCTAGGGGGAATAGTACACCAAACCCCCCCCATCAAAAGTAAATATTTATAATTGTATATCTAGTACAAATCTTAAATAATTTTCAAGTTCCACAATTGATGTGAAAATAATATGCATAGGTCCAGGGAGAGTGGTACAATTATATGTCTTGCACTGACGATTTTAAGATTTTGTGACAATAAATTTTCCATAAATTTACATAATTGTGATGAAAAGTGGCAAATGGGGTGATCCATATAGTATTTTCTTTAAATTAGTACTTTTAATAGGTACATTTCGACTGTTGAAATTCATGAACTTTTTCAGAAATAATACTTTTCTTAATACTGAAACAATTATATATATATATAAACTTAGCATTTTTAAATTTTAATACTGTTTCTAAAATGTGCATTTTTTCTTTATTCAAAATTTATACTTATAACAAAAAATTGTATGCTTTTTTAAAATGATACTTTCTCCTATTAAATAGGTACTTTTTTGTACTTAACACTTCATCAGCATTTCAACAGAAGATGTCGTATAGTTATCATCATAAAGTTCTGTGATTTCCAATACAAGTTGGTCAATATTTTACACCTTCGAAAAATTTTGAGTTTGTAGTTTATTCCATATATGTACGGTGGAACTCCTAATCTACTGCCAAGTCTGGAAATCTTATTAACAGGGCAACCTAAAATATGCAAAATCATATGTTTTCCTGAACCAAACTGTTAGTTATTTATCCGTTTAAGAAAATTTTAAGAATTTTGGAATCGATTTATTACTGCATATTTTTGCATATTTTAATCATAACTGCATATTTTTGCATATTTATGACAAAATATGCTATATTTTCTTAGAGAATCCTTACTTTAGAGAATATCTTAGCAACTCAAACGTCATTTTTTTGCATATTTATTACTTAAGAGCATAGTTTTGTACGTATTACACTAAAGAGCATAATTTTGCATATTTTACACTTAAGAGAAAAAATTTCATATCTTTCGCTCAATGATTTTTTTTACATAATTTTCCATTAGCAAAATTTTCTTTTCAGTATCATACACGTATTTCAAATCCGATTCTCTAATAATTTTCATCTTATAAATTGATAGAAAATTGAAATTTGAATATTTTTTAGAAATTGCTAATAAAAATCAAGTTATCTTTGCATGAATAGTATATAATTTAAAATGAGAGTATAATATTTTAAGAGCATATTTTTTTAATTTTAAGGGCATATTTTCGGATTTTAGGATAATTTTTTATAAGCATAAAACACTTTTAAAGAATATTTTTGGTTGCCCTAATTACTAGTCTTAAACATTAAAATATGTGGTCCTGACATCCAGTTGATTCTTACGTAAATCGTAAATTTAGATCCCTCCTAATATTCTGTAATATATGTATATATGTGTCTTTGGTATAAAATCTAAATCATCCCATCATTTTATTGAAAGACGAGTTTCAGTATGGTCATATAATCCGCTCTATTATTTCTCCTAAATTTTTGAGACACAAAACCCAATAATGTTAAGACTCGCTAGTATGCTCCAGAATCGAAAATTTAAATTATCAATATGAAATATCTTTATTAAGATACGAAAATCTAATCTAGAAAACTGATTTTTCCTAGAATTCTCCATTACAATCACATTTGTTACTGATCATAATTGCTAACTAATGATCGATCTTAGATTTTTCTCAACAAAATTTTTATAAATAAAAAAATAATAATAATAATAAACAATAAAAATACTTTGCATACAAAGTGGAATGGTATCTTTCACGTTCTCTAAAAAAAGAACTTTGTTTACAAAGTCAAAACAAAAAACACAATCATAACAAATAGCCTTCTTAAACAGGCTTGCTTAGTTAATTAACAAACTATCCTCGTACATTAAAGGTCACATTACAACCATTACGAAGAGCCTACCTTACAACCCACATTGGGTATTTCACTCCAACGATGTAGACAAGCTAATGCTAAATGTTCATCGCGGTTACGGCAAGTACTGGGACCATTCCAGGCTATAACCTCCTCATTGGAGAAGGTCATACAGTACTTGCCAATAGCCACGCGATCTTGAAAATAATGTGGAGTATCCAATTTATTTTCTTTGCATAATTTCGATAGGATTTGAGTGGGTTTCATGGGATCACGCCACTGGTTGTAACCGCAACTAAAAGGAGAAAAATTAATTTTAAAAAAACTTTTTTTCTCTTCTTTCGTAAAAATATTATAAAAAAAAACTTACTCTTCATATCTCAAGGCCAAACCACAAGTGGCTCGATGTTTGCTATAAAAACGATTTTCCAAATCTATACGCGTCTCACCAATTAAATCATCCGAACCCACTAAATCCCAATCGAATATTTGTACCGTTAACATGGAATCTTGAGGAAAAGTAGCCTCTATTTCGAAACATTTGCCGAATACTGGATTCAATTGTTTACTAACATAGTTATCCTTATCGGAGATTCTCTTACTACCCAAATGCAAAACCACATAAGGATCAGCTTTACCATTTAAATCCATTGGATGTAAATCGGTGGCCTTAATAATATAAATTCTCACTAGCACATGTATGGGTTCATTGGCCGGCAAATTGGGTATAGGATAATCTACACCTTTGGGCGGTGGTAGGCGATAAACTTTAATGGTCCCTTTGAAAAAACCTACCGTACGATTTTCATCCTCTGTCGAGTCTCCAGTTTTCTTGCCTCTATACAAGGCGAACGACTGCAGCCATTCACGAAAATTGTTGAATTCCGGTTGCGCTTCCAATTCGTTGGGATAGATCTGAAAGTCAAGAGCACGACGTGCCACACTACGAATTCGCTTAGACGAATTCTTCTGACCACTTACCTGACATAATGCTGTTGTGTTATTGATGGGCTTTGATTTTGGCATATGTGTTGTATTACTGAAATCCTGTTTGTGGCGTCCCAAACCCGTCATGGCTTTGGGGCTTAATTTTTGTACTAATTTAGCACCTTTTGCCCCCAGTTTACTAGCGCTTTGTGTTGTTTGTAAGGGTGGAGGTGTTAAAAATTTGTCCGTTTGATTAAGAGCTTTTTCGGCTTTGGCATTATCAATAAGTCGTTCGTAAGACCAGAAATACTTTGTCCACCAATCACGACTTAATTCGTCATCGGTATCTTGTTCTTGCACTAGTTGATTTTCTTTGTTGCTACCTCGGCGAGAGGTTTTCTTTTTGGAATTTTGTTTCTTTACCCTAGAAATGGGAAAAGAAATGTATAAGTCGTGGATTTTTCAAAACGAGTTTAAAATTGAAATCATGATTAAAAAAAAACAATTGAGAATCAATTGAGTTGTGTAAATAAAGTTTAGGATTTGGTAAGTTACGGTTTATTTAGGCAAAGTTTAAAATCTATGTTGTTGGTTAATTTAGTAAAATCTAAATTGGGAATTCTTTAAATTAGGTTTAACATCTAAATCTTATATGGCTTCATCAAAGTTGAAAATTCAATTAATCGTAGGTTTTGTAAGCAAAATTTTGAAATCTAAATCGTTTTATTATTCAGAAACAAATATTTAAGTTTTTAATAAAGTTAAAAGTATAAATCGAGGGTTTATCACATAATGTTTAAAATCTAAATCGTAAGTTTTTTAATCTATAGTCAAAATATAAGTTATATGACCTTTAAGCAAAGTCTAAATTACAAGTTCCATAAACTGAGGTAAAAATTTAAAGCGTATTTAAAACCTTTTGTAAAAAAATTTATTTATTTATTTATTTTTTAAGTAAATTTTAAAAAACTTTAAGTTAAGTATTCTTTAAGCGAATGTTCAAATATACAGCTTGGTTTATTTAACCAAAGATTAAAAATACATATCATGGATTGTGAAGAAAATTTAAAATTCAAACCGGGTTGGCGGTTTAAATCGTTGATTTTTTAAACATAGTTCAGAATATAACTCATACATTCTTTAATTAGGTTTTATGTCTTAACAGTAATATAAATTGGGAACCCTTTAGACATAGTCTTTAACATAAGTTAACATTAATTTGAAACCGTGGAGTTATTAAACAGAATTCCAAGTTTAAATTTTTAAATCTTAACATTGAACACAGTGGGGCAGTGGAGCATAAACGTAGCAGAGGAGTGTACAATTTTAAGTTTGGAAGGGGACCCTACAGATCTTTAAAGAGAAGTGCTATTGAGGCTCAAAATAGGTTACCTCTGACATAGAAAATTTTTAATCGCTTTGGTTTATTATCCGGTTTCAAATATTTTATCTTTTATAGTTTTTAAGTTATTTGCCTGTGAAATCTCAACTATTCCAATTTATCTCAATCTTGGTCCAGTTTTCTAATATTTAGCTCAATATTTTTGTTCGATGTTAGTTAAAGAGCAAAAATAATATCTATCGAATGAAGAAAATCTAAAGTCGTTATATTTTCCCAAAAAAAGGGTTTTTTTTTTTAATTTTGCCCATAAAGTCTGCATTTGTTGCAGGTCTAGAAAAACAGGTTGGCAAACTCTTTAGAACACATTGAATTTTAAGAAACTGCATTCTGTTCGTAGAACTATGCTTTGGAATTTTAAAACATATAGGAATATATATTTTTGGATTCGGAAAAAATATCGAGATAACATTAAGTCAAATATTGAAAAAACTGGATCCTGATTTAGCAAAAGTTGATATAGTTCATATTTGAAATGCAAATAACTTGAAAACTATAAGAGATAAATATCATATGCATGGTTTTCATAGGCCTTATCAAGAGCTTAAGAAGATGTAAACATATTTGAAATCAGTTAAAAATTTGACAAGCGGTTAAAAATTTTCTATGTCAGAGAGGGGTCTATGGTGTCCCATTCTAAATTTTAAAATTGTACACTACTCTGCTACGTCTATGTAAAATTCACATAAATGCAGAAGAGGAGTGTACAATTTTAGGTCTGGAAAAAGAGGAATATTGTGGCTCAATTTAGGGTACCTCTGACATGGAAAATTTATAACTACCTGCCAAATTTTTGTTTCTCATTCGATTTATATCTACATAAGGCTTACGAAAAACATGCTTGCATGCGCTATGCATCTCTTATAGTTTTCGAGTTATTTCCACTTTATACTTTAAATATCTGAATTTTCAAGATATAGTTCAATTTTTTCATCCGATTTTGTAAAATCTTTTTTCAATTAGTTGATGAAAAAATTATCTTTCGAATAAAAAAATTATTTTGAAATTAAAAATTTGTAAAAATTACGATTTTTGTGTATTTTAGTCTGAAAAAGTGTCTACACTCTTTTTTTTATCTAAAAAATTCTTTTGGAACATATAAATCATACTCTTCTAAAATGTATCTTCACGGAGAATTATACCAATCACCTAATAGGGTTAATTAAAAATCCCAAAGCCCGGAATCTACAAACAGAATGTAGTTTTGAAACTCTGATGTTTTCTAAAGAGTTTGTCAGCACTTTTTTCCACACTTGGAACAAATGTGGACTCTGTGGGCAAAATTGAAAAAAAGATTCCATTTTTGGGATTTTTGCCTGTTTTCAGGAGAATTGAGTAATTCCTTTCATCAAAATTTAAAATTTTTTCGTTAACTAATAAGGATTTTTGTACAGATACAATATTTATAGATTCTCCAAAAAACAAATTTTTACTAAAAATTTACTTTAATTCCAAAAATCTGAAAAACTATGAAGTTAAAGATTTATTTCCAAAATTTTTCGTTTCTACCCGACTGTGTATTGTTTTAATGTTGAACCGTCGATTCTTTAAACAATGTTTAAAATAAAGTATATCGCCAACAGTTTACAATTAAATAAATCGTATAATAAACTTTGAAATCATTTTCATATTACTCACATTTTTGTAACACATGCTGCCCCATACAATGTAAACTGATCACATGATGATCTTCGATTTCCATAAAAATCCTTCATACTGGCTTGTTGCAATGAATCCATCATCGGTTGCATGCCATAACCATCCACAAGATTATGAAGACTTTCCTCATTGAAAGGTGTCGACAAGATAATTTGTCCTCCAATCGTTTTATACTTGGTTATATCTTCTTTCGGTGGTGGCTTGTACAAATAACGGTGTATGGAAGTAATTTGATGAGTACCCACCAAAGTATAACGACCAAAAGAGCGACAATCTACACATCTTATAGTAATAGGGGGAGCATAGGTCTCTTCCAAAGGTAATTCCAATTCAATTGATTTTAACATATTCGGAAAATTGGGATTCTTTTTGGCATTTTGTATGATATTCGAACTCAAGATTTTACCCGAACACTCGACATCTATGCGGGGCTTATCCACCGACATAAGATGCACGCGCTTTAAGTCCCTCAAACCCCAAAAGAGTACCTCTAAGCGAAATTTAGCCAAATGTGGACGAACTTCTTTGGGCACTGGGAAAATGGTATTCTGTTGGGGCACAAGATTAGTTTCTTTTTTAGTTTCGGGCAAAATATTTTTGGGCTCTGTTAGGCGTGGCATATCAGCGGAACCAAGTTCCAGCATTTCAAAAGCGGCTAATAATTCACCAGCATTTTCATGGCCTCTAACAATATCAAACCATTCCAAAGTGGGGGTAATATAGGTATTTTCTCTTAGCTTGACTCGGGGTTTGGCTATGGCTCTGCCTATAAACTCCGATTTCCCTACTTTATCTTGATCATAGATTTCTATAATAATAGTGGGAGGATTTTTCTTGATTTCATCTTTAGTGCCATAAACAAGAATTTCATCAAATACCAAAAGTTCATCCCAGGTGGGACTAAGAGTTTCCTCTATAACCTGGGTAGTTTTGGCAAATTCCGTAATATAAACAGTAGCATAGGGATCACTAAGGCCAGAGGCATCAGAACCTATTAAAGAACGTGCCTGATAAATATGGGCTCTTAGTTGAAAGGTCTGAAATTGAAAAGATAAGATAATTATAATTTTTATTTCAACTAAATATAGTACACTGACCGATTTCTCCAAATAGTGAATATTATTGGGAGCCATTGCTCCAGGTCTTTCGGCATTTCTCAGCTCATGTGACAAATCATAGCCTATAGGTAGACCATCAAAAAAATGACCCTTATGATTAACCACTCCCAGCCATAGATAAATAGAGAGTTTGGCTTGTATAAACCAACTTGCTGGTCCCGTTGCTTGTTTACCCGGCAAACGTAAGAAAATTGTTTGCACCTTACCACAATGTACACCACATTCCTCTTCAGTTTCTGAATATATTAATTCTCTAGCTGACATGCGATGATAAGCATAACGTTTGCCATTTGCTATCATCCACAGGAATATATCAGGTAGAGAATGTTGGGGCTAAAATTATGAATAGAAAATTAATAATTTTCAGAAAAATATTTGTTTGAAAGACCTACATCATCTATTAGAAATTTCAATTTTTCCATATAACTTTGTGCCTGTTTAAAACGTTCATTGAGAGTACTGCGCGTTACCAAAGCTCTTAAATTACGCGCCAAATTACCTAAACTTTCCTGTGAAATTAAATAATTAAGAAAACAATTTCTTAGACTGTTTGAAATGTTTTTTTTATATACTTACAATTTCCCTTAGACATAGTTTCATTCGCTCTTTATCTAGTTTAGTCTTACCACTGCCTGCACTCATGGCATTTGTTTTTGTTATGGTTTGAAAACGTAGACAGGCTGAGGCTAAATCTTCTAGAATTGCTCTTAGACGTAATTCGGATTTAGAATCTTCATTCTCTAGAAGACGTTTAGTTTCGTTTAAGCCATCCTCCTAATTTAACAATTAATAAAAAATATTTGTTTAATTTAAAATAATTTTAAACAAGTTTGTTAATTTTTTTTATTAGAATTTAAGATCAATATATGTGGGGTTTTCATAAAACCTTCAACATTTTTCACTGGAGTTTCCAATCGAAAATGTAAATTGTGAAATTTTTTACTACACCATTTCCAGTTGTATTTCAGAAATTTCTGATTATATTTCAGAAAATTTAGTTGTAATTTACAAATTTCCATTTGTATTTCAAAATTTTCTAATTATATTTCTGAAGCTTTTTTTTTGTATTTCGGAAATTCCCATTTTTATTTCAAAAAATTCTAATTATATTTAAGAGTATTTCTATAGAAAATATAAGTATAATTTTCCGAAATACAATTGGAAATTTTGGAAATACATTTGGAAAATATTGAAGTACAAATGGAATTTTATAAATTACAATTAGAACTATAGAGAGAATATTCTGAATTACAAATAAAAACTTCCGAAATATAATTAAAAATGTCTGAAATATAATTAGAGTCTTCTAAAGTATAATTAGAAATTTCTGAAATATAATTAGAAATTTATAAAAAATATATGGAATTTTCTAATATATAAATAGAAATTTTAAATCTAGAATTTTTGACTGCACTTTTAAATCTAATGCGTGGTTTTTCGAACCGGAATCTTTAACCCCGCAAGGCTACACTTCGTCGGATCGGCGACTCATTTTTCAGTATTGCCGTTGTTTTGTTAATAAATCATTATTTCGAAATCTAAATTTATAACATAAAAATTGACAGAAAACATATTTTCATAATTTTTTCATTTATATATGAAATAATTCAAAAAGTTCAATTTGTTCTTCAGTAAACTTTCCATATTATTTTCAAAATCGCATGGTAGCTTTAAAAATAAGTTTAGCCTTTTAGGGTTAATAAGCATTTAAAATCTTAAGAGGTTGTGGGGTATTGAAGGTATACACCACAGATATAGGCTGAACTGCAGTTATACAAAAGTCCCAAATACCCTAGCCACCCGGGGGATGCCTTAATCTTTTAAAAACGGCTATGGCACACCAAAAACAAGAGCATCTACATTCAATCACACAAAAATAGGGAAAAACTCCGAATCTTTCAAAGGAATCAAAAGGTTTCCTTACACCATCTGCTAATATATGTATTTAATTAATTTTTTGCCAATGCGTTGCATTACCACGTTATCGATTTAAATGTTTTGATTCCTACTTCTTTCAGAATCTAGAGGATTTAAAGGGAATGAACCCATTGATGATGTATTCACTCTGAATACACATAGTTTCCATGTAATTCTGTACTATAACCTAGCCTTATAAGTTTAATCTCACATTTCTTAAAATTGGTTTTAAAACTTTGGCATTCTTAACTAGATTTTCAAATCTTAAATTCCGATTTTTTAATTCAAATTTCTAAATTTATATAATTGTTTCAGATCTCAATCGTGAATTCTCTAATTAGATTTTTTAACTAGAGTTTTAATTTGAAATTGGAGTTTAAAATCTTTAATAAGATTTTTTAACTAGTTTTAAAAACATTATTCTTGGTTTATTTAGCGAAAAATTCAAATTTTATACTATATTTTAAAACTTTAAACGTATGTTCTTTAACTAGATTTTCTAATCTTAAATTATAGTTTTTAAACTTATTGATAATATTATAAGCAAATGATTACGGTAAATGCTGGTATCCAGGGTTATTAAATTTGATATTTGTGGCTAATCGAAGACCATTAGAGCAAGGAGAGGCTGTCCATAAGTGGGCGTCATAGAATGCCTGACGAGGAAATTAAGGCATACGCATTTATATAATGTCGGACAGTCAGTCTGCTCTAAAAGCTCTGTTCCCTTATGAGGGAAAGTCCAGTATTGCCATGCATTGCATTTTGTCTCTAAATGGTCTACTGACGCATAACATATGAACGTTTGGTTAGGTATCCGGTCACGAGGGACAATCGGGAAACGAACTTACTGATAACGGGGGCATGAATTCAAAAAGGTTTATATATCTGCAGATTTCCAAAAATATTTTTTTGGTATCAATTTTGAAAAAAAAAAAAAATCGAAATCTTTATGCATTTTTATATTTGGAATATTTTGTTAATGTCTTGCCCCATTTAGTTGAAGCAATAAAATTTTTCCTTTTAACCTGCACGCAACTACGGCAAAGAGAAGCTGTTGAAGGAGAATTTGCACATGATATAATTAAATCACCCAATAAAGAAGGAACTGAAAAAAAGCTGAAAAAGCCATGATTTTAACATTGTGTTGTCATTGGAAGGAAGTATTTAGAGCTGCAAAAGAACTGGTGATGTTCTTTTTTTTAACCTATAGTTACGTATTCTATGAATACCCTTAATAAATTAAATATATCTTCTTTTAACATATTTATTGTTATCTTATTTTTCTTTTAAATAAATATTTCCATTTACTCTTTAATTATCCAATTATCAAATATTTTCTTTTAATGATCAATTTCTTTAAATTACATTAAACTGGTAATTATTGTTCAATCTATGCACGCAGAGAAAAGACATGGTTGCAGCATGCTCACTACAACAATTTTATGTTCTCATAGTTAATTTTATTGAACTTTAATAACACTGTGTTCATGATAACAATGATTTTGATTCAATTTTGTCATTTAATGTTTAGAGCCAATAATAATTTTAGTATGATTGAATGCAAAAATTATATGTTTTTAAATATTTTTACCAGGTACAAAATTCTGTTAATACTTCTACAATCATTAAATATTTGCAGTCTTTTTCCTTGTTCTTAAACCATATTCTGTTTTTAAACCATATCAATATTATTATTCCTATAAATTTCTTATTAATGTATTATAAGGTGGAATAATAATATGACAAATTGAAATAATAATATGATAACTATATGATAACATGAGATAATAATATGATAAAATGGAATCAAAATATGACAATGTGGTTTAATAATATAATAGGATTGTTCAATTTATATAAAACTATAATTATAACATGAAAAAACAAACCATAAAATCGGATACATAATAATTGTTACTTGTAATCATTCCAATCCTAATATCATAATAATAAATAAAAAAATTACTTAATTCTAATAAAATTATTCTATGGCTGTCATTGGTTTATTACTTTTGAAGTACGTCACTAATAGATAATAAAAATACTTTTCAGTTTGTGAAATTTTTATTTTCTTAAAAATTATTCACCTTTTTCTTGCTAAAAATACATTTATTTTCACTTTTTTGAAGTAATTTTTATTAACTTCTATAAAAGTGCAAAATATGCAGTTAGTCCTACATTTGAAGTGGTGTAAACGTTTTTTTTTGGAAGTGGTGTAAAAGTTATATTTTTTTTGCTTTTTTCTGGGCATTAACGTAAATTATAAAAGTTACAAAACAATGAAAATTGCACTGCGAAAGAATGTGCGGGCAGCAATAAAGGTCAAACTTAAAAATTGTAATTTCATAAAACTCTGACATGATGCAATTTCTTGTATTTATTTTTAACCTAGCAAATCATGGATTACTTAATCTAAACAATCATAAATTTTTTAATCTAATAATAATAGAGTCTTTAATTGTGACTTATGGGTTCTGAAAATTCTAATACTTAAATCGTGGAATATGCAATGAACTGAGTTTCGGATTCTTTAGGTAAAGTTTAAAATTAAAATCATGAAATTTTGAGTCTAGTAAAATGAACTTGATTTTATTATCTAAATCATATTTATTTAACTAGATTTTAAAATTAAAAGATTGAATATTTATATAAATTAGAAAAAAAATAAGTAATTTGAACATTTTTTAATGAAATTCAGAGACGATTTAGCTACATACATATGTTCGTCTGTTTATGAGAAGTATTCTGTGGTCCAAACTACTAGTGCGACTTATTTGAAATTAATCCTGATTGTTTGTTGTTTTTGGGAGCAGTTTGCTATTGAAAATCTGCTAAATTGGTTTAGTAGAAAAAATGTTATGGAACAAATTCAGTAACAATCTCTAAACAGTTTTGCTTTTTGAGATAAAATTTCCAAATTGCTCGGTGGATTTAGATAAAATTTAGCCAGCTTGTTAAAATATTTAAATATTCCTAAAAAAATTCGGATCAGTAGAAACAAAGTTGTGGACAGATATGTTAACCAATTTAATTTCTTTTTTGTCAAATTAAAAGGCCTTTTTTTGAACAATTTTCTTTATAGTAAGGATTTATATATTAAAAATAAATATTCCAATTCCTTAGTTTAGCCTTAATACAAAAACATATACTCACAAATTTCTCTGCCATTTTCGACAACATATTACTATTATACATGCGCCTTCTCAAATCCGGCAAAGTACATCTTACATCCATACATGGCTTATAATCCCAATATGGCAAATAATAATGACACTTGTCATGTGAGATGGGCTTACAAGCATTAGTAGTACTACTAAATGAAGTCGTATCCACCGTTTCCAAGAGACAACCATCTTCACCATCTTCCAAAGCTGTTGAAAAACTTTCATTATGACCATCTATAGAGTTGCCAGCATTACCCATACTCAATTCAAAGAAAACTGTTTTATCGGAAATTTTCTTATCAATCATCGAAGCCTCGACAATAGAGCCAAACAAAAAGAATTCTTCATTACGTGAATAAGAGGATTCGGATATTAATTGGGTGGGTTCAAGTTCGACATTTTTTTCGGTGGTTATTTCAATGTTGTCAGTAATTTCAGTTCGTATGGCTATAAGTAGACGGGCTCTATAGCTAACACCCTCTCCTAAACCGGTATTTAAATTGGAATGTTGATCTAAGATGGTATAATCACGGGTAGAACCGTAGAGATGTATAAAAGAAGGACCAAAGGTGGGTAGAAAACCTTTTTCACCATCATTGGAAATTTGTTTTAGATCTATATAATGGGTGCCTATAATGGAAGGTTTCATGGGATCGTCATCTCTAAGTTGGATCTAAAATTATTGAGATAAAAATATTGATTTATAAAAATATAAAAATGTGCAGAAAATTTGTTTACCTTTATTCTTTGACATAGAGGTGGAAACATTTCCGTAAATACTAATTGTTCATTCCATACCGGAGCATAAGCATTTCTCTTTACTGTAGTTTTTCCCGATAGACCAGCAAAAGATACTTGTACATAAGGACTAACTAAATCTTTAGATTCTCCTGTTAAAGCTTTTTTAACATTAGCCATTAGTGAGGAATTCATTCTGGGCAAACCATCAGCTCTATAGATTTTCACTATAAATTTAGCTCGTTGTCTTTCAATAGGTACACCATCCGGTAATAAAAGATTTCTGTAAAAGGAAAATATATTTATTATCTACTGTTTATTTTTATAAGCAACACCTACGCTTCGATGTCATCTGGATCTTTTTCAGATTTCTGCGGCACTTTAACGGTATCACCTTTGCCAATGATACCAATATCACATTTTAAATAACCCTTAGGACCACTATAAAAATCATCGGGATCCGTTAATAAGGCCCATTTATGATAAAATTGATGATCTGTTTTTAAAAGTAAAAGAGAAAAAGTTTAATTAATGAAAAAATTAAGACTTTAAATTGACATGCTTAAAAACATTTAAATCATGCTGGAGAGGAAGTATTAAAGAGAAAGAATTCGCGAAAAAAAGTGTGTCAAAGAAGGAAAGAAGATTTATTATAATTATAGTGAAAGTTTAAAACATTTATTATATTTACATTTATTATATTTACTTTTCAATAACTAATAAAATAGTTTTGAGACTTTTGAGAACTAATAAACAGAAGAAATTACATAGAAGCGTAACTGAACTGATAACTTAAGTTTTCTGTTAGAACACTTTTGTAAGGCAAGAAAGAGACAATTGTTTTAATAATGTATAAGTAAACAGGAGAGGAGACAGTTTAAAGTCTCAATGTGTGTCTCTTTATAATATTTGAAAACAGAAATGACTTGCTTTTCGTGGTTAATTTGTAATTAGATGTCACTAGAAATTTGTACAAACATTTGTAGTTGAGATCAGTAGTTGGTGCTTGTAGCGCCGAACATGACATTTGAATAATTATGTTGTAGAAATTCTTAGCATTCATTTAACACTGGTTTGATATAATGTTCCTAAATATTTTAGTATATTTATTATATATATATATATATATATATATATATATATATATATATATATATTTTTTTTTTTTTTTTTAAATATGTATATTTCTAAACTTTCAAGACCCTTTAAGAGGAAATTTAACATCCTGGATAAAAATGAGTACACAGTTTTACTACGTATGGCCTCTACTTTCATGCATACATCAGTCTTTTCATATGTGAAAATTACTGACATATATATATATATATATATATATATATATATTTACTTCTATTTTTTATTTTCTATTTTTTATATATTTATTTCTACTCTATAAGGAAACAGTTTAATTTTAATTTTAAAGAATCAATTCAATTCCTTTTTAAAATCTCATTACTACTTATTAAAGTGCTTCTATATAGTGCAAGTGTTTGAAAAAATTTTTCTGCGAAATTTTGGAAAATATTTTAATTGTGTGGATTTGTATCTAAGTGAATATGTGCATGAGTACATCCATGTGAATATTTTTACCTTTTTGATTCCACACAGTCGCTATATCCAATTTAAAGTTGCCAATTAATTTGTTACGACTAAAAACATTACGACTTTGTAAAACCTTATTTTTAGTGCGATTTTTGTTTTTGCATAATAGTTAAAATTTTTGATAAAATAATTATATTTTTTTTTTCATTTAAATGTTTACATACAAAAGAAATTACATAAACAGAGAAAGAAAAAAATAGAGAGAAAAATAAAGAAGAAAAAACAAATAACCACAATATTTTATAAACAAAGAAATAAACTTGTCATTCATAATTATGTATATAAAAATTATTTTGACACAAAAACAACAAAGTAGGTTATACAGGACAGATCATATATAACGAATTATTTTATTTGATTTGAAAATATTTACAAAATGTTTACATTTTTAATTCATCTATTAACAATAAAGTTCGTTGTAGTTGAACACCTCTGTCAATTCTAACTTTAAAAAAAGCATTTTGTTCTATTTATGTATGTTAGAACGTCACATTCTTTGGCTAAGTTTAAAGTAAAAAGTTTGAAAAAGTTTTCCCTGTTTTTGTTTATACCTATTTAATTTTGGGATCTTTTTTTTATGACATTTTTTCATTATTGTAAAAACAACTTAATATTGTATATATATTACAGAGAATTAAATAAACTTTTTATTTTATTTTTTTCTAAAGGTATTGTCGAAAACATTTTCGTATTTTCCTTTTCGGACCTTATTTTAAAAAAACTTTTAAATAATATTTATAATACACTAGCTTCACCCAATGCGCTTTGCAGCCCTTATTGTAGTAAAATAAAAAACAAAATAATTATAAAATATATATTTATTAAAGTTATAATAAAGTAGCCTATTTTACTTTCGCTGATTACAGATTCATGCTGTGAAAGTTAAAGAAAATTTGGTTTAGTGGTTTAGCTCTCTATTAAGCCCAAACGAACAAATTAACAAACAAACATAGATTTATTTCTAATTATATAGGCGGGCGTAACTACTCCTCCAAGACCTACCGGTCCTATTTTTATCCCAATTGTGAATCTTATTGAGAAATGTACACCCACAAAATCTTAAAAATTTTTCCTGCAATAGTTCTTCAGCTATGCTATAATTAATATTTACTTTGTATGGGAGCTGCCACTATTTCTAGACTTGTTCGCCCTATCTTCAACTCAACTATAGAATTTCATAAGAAAATTATTCCCATCAAATCTTAAGAATTCCTCTGCAATAGTCCTTTATGTATGCAATAACTAAGATTTGCAATAACTAAGATTTGGGGGGCTACACTCACCTCAGAAAAGTCCGTCCTAGCTTTATCTCAATTATGTATCTTGGTAAGAAAATTATATCAATGGATATTTCAAATGTTAAGCCCTTCACAGTTATAGGTCTTTAGATATGTATAAATTAAGATTAACTTTGCATGTGGGTTATCACTCCCCATAGACCTACCCGTTTTATTTTCATTGTGAATCTTAACGATAAAATTATTACCACCAAATTTTAAGAATGTCTCTGCAATAGTTCTTCAGATAAGCAATAATTAGGATTTGCTTTGCATGAGGGCTATCACTACCCCTTGACCTATTCGCTCTATTTTCATCAAAACTTTAAAGCTTCATAAAAAAATTATTTATACAAAATCTTTAGATTTTCCCTGTTATAGTTATTGAGATATGCGATAATAAATATTTGATTTGTATAGGGGCTATCACTCCTGCTAGACTTGCCCGCATTATCTTCATCGCAATTGTAAATCTTAATGGGAAAACTATTCTCACCAAATCTTAAGAATTTATCAGCAGTAGTTCTTTAGTAAAGCAATAATTAATATTTGCTTTATATGGGGGCTACCATCCCCCCTACTCCTCTCAAAAATATAATTATACTTTTTAGCATCATATATATGTATATATAGTCCAGGCTTCGAGAATTTTCTAATTAAAAATTACTAAAATCGGTCCATAAATAGCAGGGATATCGCTAAAACATAGTTTTTAATTTTTTACACTTTTTTAAGTGTATGCATAATTGACTCTGTTGTTTCATGAAAAACTATTATAATTACAAAATTAATTTATTGAGCCAATTTCTGCAAAAAATTGGTATGAATATCCACGAAATGTATGAGATTTACAAAAGTTTATACTTCACTTGCTTCACTGGCAGTTTCGGATAAATACAGTTCAAAAATTTTAGGAAAAACGTATTATTTTGCAAGTAGTTCCAGAATGCATGCCAATAGCCTGTATTCGTTCTTGTTTAACGTTACGACCAATTATTTTTGTTCGAGATTGTCACCCTCTAGTTCTGTGGAAGTATTACCATTCCAGAACTTCTTTAATCAATCAATTATGTTTGTTCTAATTTGCCACAATAAATACTAGTTATATAGAACGTTTCAAGGATAAATTATTAAAATCAATATTTTTCTTTGATTTTATTTTTTATTCTAATAAACCATTTCTTAAAGTCAACTTTTTTAAATGAATTAAAAATTCTTAAGTTTGTTTTTTTTCAATTTTCTTTTGATTTATTTTAATTTTTTTAAACAGTCCTAGGAACTCATTTAGGAAGTGATGTGTAGGTAATACAGAACTAGCTTTAAACCACTACTTCTCAAAAATATTCCCTAAAACCCATTTGTATTCCATACGATTACGATACCATTACTTAGTTTTTAGAATGCTATTAAAGAATTTGAAGTGGTTCTGATTACACCAGTACACCAGTGCATGGTTACAGCATGACCACTACAACAATATTATGTTCTCATTGTTAATTTTATTGAATTTTAACTTTGTGTTCATAATAACAATGATTTTGATTCAATTTTGTCATTTAATATTTACACTCAATAAGAATTTTAATATGATTGACTGCAAAAATTATATGTTTTTAAATTTGTTTACCAGAAACAAAATTTTGTTAATATGAAACATATCATTACTTCTACAACCATTATATATTTGTAATCTTTTTCTATGTTCTTGAACCATATTCTGTTTTCAAACCATATTAATATTACTATTTCTATAACAATAAAATGTTACAAATAAGTATAATACTTATCCTCTTCACAAACGTAGTGGAAAACTTCAGTTCTTGTTTGTATTTAACTATATATGTGTTTTTATTTTTAAATTTGTTTTCTAACTTCAATCTAATTCTCATTTAGTTCATATATGAATAAATATAAAAAGCTAAGGTTTGGTTATACTCGATGTGATTCAAGCAATATAAGATGAAATGCACAATTTCACATATGGTGGTTGAAACCAAACCAATGAATATAAGTAATATATATATATATATATATATATATATATATATATATATATATATATATATATATATATATATATATGTATATATGAATATATAAAATTTTTCAATAAAAATGTTATAAAAATAACAACAATAACTTTTATTAATATATGATAAGATGGAATAATAATATGACAAATTGAAATAATAATATGATAAGATTGGATATCTATATGATAACATGAGGTAATAATATGTTAAAATGGAATCAAGATATGACAATGTTTTATTATAATATAATAAGATTGTTCAATTATATGTAAAAACTATAATCATATGATAAAAAAACAAACCATAAAATCTGATAAAATATGCCAAAGTGGAATCATCATAATTATTACTTATAATCATTTCTATTTTTTGGTGTGATCATATGTTCCAATAATAATATGTTGCTCTTAGATTATGGTCACTGCAACTACATTTTTTTATCTACGTGTAGAACTGATGATTTTGTTTCTGAACCTAGGAACTAGAATAAATATAATATGTAAATAACATAAAATAAGTTAATATGTAATTTGGTCGATCGGACGTAAACCGGCCAATCAGTTTTGAATTTTGTCTTTAAAGAGTACGCAAAACTAACTAAAAGCTTTACAGCGCTATAGCTCCTTAATTTTACATTTTATAAAAAGTACTACATAAGTGTTTAAATTCCTAATAAAAAGACAAACATTCTCGATATATTATTATTTAGGGTACTGTGAGATATAATGGTTTTTTGAGCAGACAAAAGCAAAACTTTATACAATGACTTTTTAAAAAAGCCAGTTAGCACCGGTTTTTTTTTTTGAATTGTAGAATTAGTTATATAGTTTTTATGAGCCAATTAATCATTTCATGACAGACACACCAACATCTGACAATGAGGTACCGATTGAAAGTATTGGTGTAAAATACAAAGTATAGTGTGAATTTTTTGATCATTATAGTATTTTTAAATAATTCTTGGATTATATTTATCAGATGGAAATATAAGTCTTGGCGATTAACCAAAAATTATAAAAGTCGACATGTTAATATTGTTACACATGTATACCTTTTTATTTTTTTACTTTAAACATCGACGTGATTGATAAATTGAAAACATATAAAATTTTTTACAATAGCCTTGGAGCAAGAAAAATATGAACTTTTGTATTTATGGGTAGTTTAATATTCTTGCTACTAAAAGAAACTAACAACTGAAATATTTCTAGAATAAAACAAAAATTTTTTTGGCAGTTTTATAATATTTTTTAGTACAATACAATAGTTCTGTCTATTTTTATATGGGAACGAACTGGATTCCGTAGTTCTCGCTATTTATTTTTCTTATTTTTTTTTTTCAAATATTTTTAACAATTAATCCCACTGTGATATATGCATATTACAAAAATATCATTATGAAAAATATTTTAATATGGGCTAAAAATCTAATCTGTAAATTAGTTAAGTTCACATTTTGCAAATATTTACCAAGTTGTTTAACTATGATTCCTCTTACAAGTATTTAGTAAGAGTAAAGCTAAGTTCAGACCAGGCAAATATTTTATCTTGTTTTTCCGCAATTTTTGCGACTAAATATAGAGTTGATTTTGTGTACACATACGTTTATTTGACCTTTTTTGTGTGATGAAACAGCAATTTAGTATCGTATTGTAAAATACGTGGAAGGGAAAACATATTTTAATACTTTTCAGATTAAATTAAAATTGTTTTCTTAAAATTATTGGATTAAACACACAATTACCATAAATTTATTTGATATCAATTATTAAATTAATTTATAGGAAATTCTTATTTTTTATTTCATTTTTATCGATTTAGAACAATTCTCAGTTAGAATTTCGGAATATGTCACCCAAGGAAATTTTGGTAGCATCTTATTTAATATAAAGTAAAAATTTTATATAAATATTTAAACAATTTACAAAGTAAAAAGAATTTAATATGTTAATTATTATAATCATTTAATTGTAAAATTTAATATACATATTAATGAAAATTGCTTTAAAAATATATATTTTTAAATTTTTTTTATATTATTTGCCTTATTTTGGGCGATTTTTTGTTTGATCTAGCAAAATAAAAGTAATATGCAACAAGGACAAACAAGAGCTGATGCGGCGGACTACTTGAATAGTAAAGGTTATTACTTTAATGCACTTAAACTTTTTTAAATTGTTATAAATCTATAAAAGCAAAATAAAAAAAAAGGTTTTGTTATAAATTCATTTTATAATTGGCGTTAAATAAATTGATAGTGGTTGTGAGTTTAATCAAATTATTTTCAGTAAATAATTTGCATCTAATCTGAACAAGCTTAAAATATGTTTCCCTTTCTTATATTTTACGAATTTAATAGCTGTTTCATCAAAAAAAAAAAAAAAAAAAAAAAAAAACCTAAAATATATGAGTGTAATGTAAACAAAAAATCAACTCTGTATTTACTTGTATAAATTGCGGGAAAAGACGATTAAATAATTCGTGTCAAATATTTGCCTAATCTGCACTTAATATTTTGTTATAAATTAATTTAATAATTGATGTTAAATAAATTTATGATGATTTTTGTGTTTAATCAAATAATTTAGAGTAAATAATTTGCATTTAATCTGAACAGGCTCAAAAAATTTTCCGCTTCTTATATTTTACGATATTGAATAGCTGTTCCAAGAAAAAAAGTTAAATAAATGCGCGTAATGTAAACAAAAAATCAACTTTGTATTTTGCTGCAAATATTGCGGGAAAACACGATCAAATAATTTGCGTCAAATATTTGCCTAATCTGAACTTAGCTTAAGACCAAGCAAAAATTCGTTTCAAAGAGTGGCAAATTTTTATATCTTGTGGTTATATAACGTTCACACTTGCCGCATTTTTAGTTAAGGGAAAATAATTTTATTTGTCATAAGTTAGATGCCAAATATTAATCTAGTGTGAACTTAGCTTAAGTAGTGTCAAATAAAATATTATTTTACTCGTACGTTTTCCTATACGATATTTTCACTGAATTTTAGTTTTGCCCAAGCTTAACTTTATAATTTAAATTAAACTTAGGGCTTTTAGTAAAAAATAATATCGTATTGATTTCTGCCCATTTGATAATAACTACTTTAGCGTTAATCTTTATAAAACTAATCTATAATATAAAATATTTTAGCAAATTGGAAAATGCAACATGTCATGAAAATAAGATTAAAGTACAACTAACTACATAAATAGAATATAGAACATAGATTTAACAAACACATGTATATTTTTCATAATTTTATAATATTTTTATACCCGCAGCATCATAAACTGTTGACAAATCGATTTTGAAGGAACCAACTAATGTACCAGTTCGTAAAAATTTCCTGGATTGCAATACCTTGAAATTTTATTAAAAGTTTAATATAAAAAAAAATTAACATTAAATATTGAAAATTAATGCTACTAAAGTAAAACAAAGAAAACATTAAAGTACATTATTTGAATTAAAGGTTTTTTTTTGTTTTTTTTTTTTTTTAAGCTAAAAGACAAAAAGAAAAACATTACTAGGAACTCATAAATACTAAAGTACATCTTAATATTTTATAAGTTTATAAGTTGCTACACATTTTGTTTTTGTTGTTTTATAGAAATTTCAACACCCCCCTTAATTTCTATAATTTTTCTTTGCATTTGTTTTTGTTGTTTTATAAAAATTTCACCGCCTCTTATTTTCTACCATTTGTCTTTGCACTAAATATACCTTGCATATCTTAAACTTACTAATACCTACTTTATGATGCTATTACAGATTTTTCTTTCTACCATTTATTACGTTCTATTGTCTGCTTTTATTTGATTTATTGAATATTCTACTGTTCATTGCGCGATTTAATAGAGTTTAGTTAACATTTTTATGTATGTACATTCAACTTAACCGAGAGACTTAAGATTTACTGCAAGACACGTAATTTTCTTAGGAAAACAACATTAAGAATCAATGTTAAATGCAATTAATTTACGCTTTTTTAACTTGCATTTTGTTGGAATTCAATTAGTTAATTAGCCGTAGTATTTATTTTTGTATGGTTTTAAATTGCAATTATTTCAAAATTAATGAAGGTAAATAAGTAATAAAATTAAAGAAGTTTTTATGTGAACATTTACGTGGAAAAGTTTGTTGGTAAACTTAAAGCAGGTGAAAAGTTTAATGAGACAACCAATAGTGATTAATGTGTTTCGGTATAATTTTGTATGATATACTTTAGTAATAATTTGTATTGATTATTGATTATTGAGAGAAAATGAATTGAAAAAAAATAACTTTTAAAATTAATTAACTATATTATTATTTCCATAGAAATTCATATTTGTTATCAAAATTTATTTAAACAAAATTTTTAATCATGTATCCTGATGACTTTTAGTTGTTAAAAAATGTAATGGTTTATATGAGCTATGTACGATTTTTATTTAATTCTTATGACAAAGTAATAATATTATTGTATCTATTTTTTTACTTTTTGAGAAATATTAATTCTGTAATATTAAAAATAAATTAAATGTGAATATAATTCAGTCATAAATATCTTTGAGTATAAATAATTTAATTAATTAACTGTTTATGTCAAATAAAATTACAGCTGTGATTTTAATTGAAATTTATCATAAAAAAGAAAACAAACAAGAAGTATGACTTTTAAAACAATTTATTATGTCTCTAGTCTAGCCCATAGTGTAGTCTATAGTAAAGACTAAAGTCTAGTCTATAGTTTAAACTATAGTCCATTTTATAGTTTAGACAATAGTCCAGTCCATAATTTAGACAATAGTGCAGTTTATAATTTAGACTATAGACCAGTATATAATTTATGCTATAGGCCCGTCTATAGTTTAGTCTATAGTCCAGTCTATAGTTTCGATCATAATCTAGTCTAGTCTATAGTGTAGACTATAGTCTAGTCTATAGTCTAATCTATAGTCTAGTCTATAGTCTAGTCTAAGACATTTGGTTCGTCTTCTACCTCTTATACACAGCGCGCGGAGGTTGTTGATTCCCGAGTTCCACCAGTAATTTGGGAGACAGTTAATCGTTATTCTTCATTTTGGTATAGCGATGTCATATGCACTTTTGATTCTCGATACCAATTTATTCACTTTTCCAGTGGTGTACCATTCAGTTTCCAAATTCCAGTATAAATGCTTCTTTGTCAAGTCTTTTAGAGTTTCAACCAATATATTTTGGTGCATCTTCTTCACGAGAAGAATGTCTACTACACAAGCTATGGACTGAAAATATAATAGCTTGATGGTCACTGTGAGTGTATTGTTCGCTGACTTTCAAATTCATATTCCTTGCAAGGAACTACTCATGAATATTAGATCCACGACAGAGCTTCTTCCTCCAGTAGAGAATGTATGCCTAGAAATCGCTTCGAGTAAAATACGTCCTCTAGTATTTGTTGTTCGGCTACCCCCAATCAACAGCCCATGCATTGAAGTCTCCTGCTATAATTTTTTGATTATGATTATCCAAGTCTCTTAACAGATTATCAAACTTTTCAATTGTTACACTAGGAGGGGCATAACAACTATATATATGAATACCACCAACTTTAGATCTTACAAATCCATCTTTTTTATTCTCGGATATTTCTTCCATTAATTTACTTCCTCATGCCCAGATTGCAGCTTTTCCTGTTAAATCTTTCACCAATACAGTATTGCTCATTTCTCTATATTGTTCACTAAGTATGGTGACATTATCACTAGTTTCGCAGATAATTTGTGAAGGCAAGTCCTACGCCACCTGACAATGATTGAGATTTAATTACAAAAATCTCATTTACGCAATTTACTAAGAGCTCGCCTAAAAATAGGACATCTTCCACTACCAGCTACAGTAATTTGGGTACCTGGTACAGTCCATCGCAACATGTCCACCTTTTCCACACCTGTCGTGAGGATTTCTACACGATGAAGAAATATGTCCAAATTCCAGGTATCTGAAGCATTTTTTGACCAGCGCCTTTTGCCTTAAGCGACATACTACCCATGCAATTGTGACTTTCGCCATTTCGAGGGCTTTACGGTCAAGTTTTATCGGTAAAATAATATTTGTTATCTGTGTGCCACCATAAGCCCTTCTTAGACTCTTTACGTTAGTTTTCTTAGTTCAGCAACTCCTAGCAGGTTGTTAAGGGCTTCACTAATATCATCTTTTGTAGTAATCTCATTGATATCTTTAAATTCAATCATAAAAAAAAGTTTGTAGTCTAGTCTATAGTCTAGTCTATAGTCTAGTCTATAGTCTAGTCTATAGTCTAGTCTATAGTCTAGTCTATAGTCTAGTCTATAGTCTAGTCTATAGTCTAGTCTATAGTCTAGTATATAGTCTAGTCTATAGTCTAGTCTATAGTCTAGTCTATAGTCTAGTCTATAGTCTAGTCTATAGTCTAGTCTATAGTCTAGTCTATAGTCTAGTCTATAGTCTAGTCTATAGTCTAGTCTATAGTCTAGTCTATAGTCTAGTCTATAGTCTAGTCTATAGTCTAGTCTATAGTCTAGTCTATAGTCTAGTCTATAGTCTAGTCTATAGTCTAGTCTATAGTCTAGTCTATAGTCTAGTCTATAGTCTAGTCTATAGTCTAGTCTATAGTCTAGTCTTTTTTTTTTTTTTCTATTAGGCAGGTGGAAATCTTTCATATGATACCCGATGCCACTTAAGGCTCAACGGGTTATGTCGGATTCCTACCGACTAAAACCACCTCCTTCGTCATCCTTGTGCCCTGCGGAACTGTCTGTTACGATATTGCATCGCAAGGCCGGATAGGCTTAGTTAGCCTCTATCGAGTGTGATAAGAAGAATTTTCTTCTTTCCTCCTCCATCCTTAATTTCTTGTGGATATCAGCTACCATGCAATCTATAGCTTCCCAGTGCTCTTTTTTGCTTATCATTATGTTTATGATGTTCTCAGCATTCAGCTTGTGACCGACTTTTTCTTCTGTATGTTCTCTTGCTTCATTAAAACGCGGGCAGTAGAACATGACGTGCTCGGGATCTTCAACTACATTGGGACAGTAGGGACATATCGGCGATTCGTCCAAACCAAACCTGTGTAGATAACTTCTGTAGCCTCCGTGACCAGAAAGAAATTGCGTGAGATAGTAATTTATTTCTCCGTGTTCTCTATTTAGCCAAACCTGAATGTCTGGTATTAGTCTGTAGGTCCACCTTCCTTTTAAACTTCTTTCCCATCGATGCTGCCATAATACTATTGATGTATCTCTCTCTATTTTACGTTTAATACTAGTAATATCTTCCTCTCTTTGCTTACGTTCATACATACATACGTTTGGCTTCGTCGGCTAGAATGTCTATTGGAATTATTCCCGCAATGACAAACGCTGCATCTTCCGATGTTGTCCGAAAAGAACTGCCTATACGCAGCGCACATAGCCTATACACTGATAGGAGTTTTTCTGCTACCGATTTTATTTTAAGGGCTCTTGTCCATATAGGAGCCGCATAAAGAATCAGCGAGCTTACTACCGTGGTAACTATTTTTCTCTCAGATTGCCGGGGGCCTCCTACGTTTGGCATCATTCTTTCTATTGCAACTCTTATGTTTGATGCTTTCTGACCTACATATTCCATATGTGCTTTGAAGTTTAACCTTGAGTCTATAATAACTCCTAGATACTTAAGGTTGGGTTTGGATGTCACTTCATACTTCCCCACTTTGATCCTTATGTTTTCGAGTTTCTTACGACTTGTGACTAGAACGATAGTCTATAATCTAGTCTATAGTCTAGTCTATAGTCTAGTATATAGTCTAGTCTATAGTCTAGTGTATAGTCTAGTCTATAGTCTAGTCTACAGTCTAGTCTCTGGTCTAGTCTATAGTCTATAGATTATTGATAAGTCTAGTCTATAGACTAGACTAGTCTATATGCTATTGACTAGGCTAGTCTATAGACTATATACTAGACTATATACTAGACTATATACTAGAGGGTTAAGTCTACTCTAGTCTATAGTCTATAGTCTATATACTAGTCTAGTCTATAGTCTAAAGAGTAGTCTAGTCTATAGACTATAGACTTGTCTAGTCTGTAGACTATAGACTAGTCTTTTCTATAGACTATAGACTAGTCTAGTCTATAGTCGAGCTCAATGAAAATTTACTTCATTCTAATAAACAGTTTCTCAAAATAGACTAGAAGGTCAAGTCTATAGTCTAGTCTAGTCTATTTTGAGAATCTGTTTATTAGAATGAAGTAAATTTTCATTCTAATGTTTTGTCATATTTTTTGCTTAAATACCATCATAGATGACATTAAAATAGTCTAAAAGCTTCATAGCAATTTTAAATTATGCGAGCATAATTCGTTTGAAATAAATATGCAAATTGTTTAGTTTTTTTAATAACTATTATGAATTCACTATGCACACACATTTGCAACACCTGTCGGAATAAATAATTATTTATATTAAACACACCTTAATTGCACTCTATCAGCTTAATAAATCTTAATAAACGTATTTTATATTAATTATAAATGAATTAAATTTTTATTACCTTTACAAATTAACAAACAGTTAATAATAAACATAACTTAATATTCTTAAGACATAAAATTAATCTTTAACTTACCGATAAAGTAATAATTTTATCAAACAACATCACCGGAGGCATATGAAAATCAAAAACAAAATACTTTGAAATAGATAAGAAATAAGAAATAAAAAACAATATTTAGTTATTTATTATTTCATTTATATTAATTTTTTTCTTTTCTTTAACTTACTTCGTTGTAATAAGGACAATTTGTACTCTCCTTAACACTAGTATATTTCTTTTGATCTCCTACTTGGATACATACGACTGGATCCATATTTAAACCCGGTAATTGTCTTGCCTCTATTATGGTTATACAAACTTGAAAATCTTGTGACTTTAAATGGTCGGCGGCACGGGTCATTTGTTTGATCCTTTTTAAATAGGAAAAGAATTGAAATAAATAAATTTTAATATTTAAATTTTTTTTTATTAGAAATGAGACGAATTTATTTACATTTTTCCTTTATCAAAATGCTGCATTTCCTCTAAATCACTGGACTGATTTGATAGTGTACTTTCTGCTCCTGGCGTCGTGGTGGTTATAATACCATCATTGTTTCTGAGAAAATGTTGTGTTTCCATATTATCGGCATTTGGTATTGAAGATCTATTGGCAGCTGCTCCATTTTCAAATATTAAAGGTGACCTATTTAGATAAAAAAATTATAGGGAATAAATATCTACATAATTAATAGGCAAACACTTTCTTCTAATCCATTTTACGCTAACAGTGTAGATCTGATTTTATTATACCGTTAGAAAGGCATTTTCTCAAAAATGTGTAGAATATAAATTTTATTAAAATCTAGTATTTTAGAAATTATAATTGGTAAAGGTTGCTATGCCTCAAAGAAAAAAATTACTTAAATTGTTAAATTCTCCTCTCTCCTTTAATTTCTCAGGCATATCATACAACTCTCTCAGTTCAAAGTAGCGATATTGTTGCAATTTCTTTACAACAACAACCTAGGCAAGCTGCAATGAAATATCAAGGGTGAGTTATAGTTTTTCCCATTTTTAATTGAGAGAGTTTTCAGAGAATCACGATTAACAAAATAGAAAGGAATTTAATACTTTGAATTGCCTTCTTTAATTTTTTGGTTTTGTGTTATGTATAATGAGAAATAAAGTAGAAAAGGCAAACAATTTGAGTTGCTTTTTGAAAGAAAAATTTCCAAAACCAAGAAAAAAAAAATCCAAAAAAAAAATCAGAAAAAAATTACATATAAAAAGCGTCAAAATGAAAAAAAAAAAACGCCAGAGTGAAAAATCTTGAAAAAATCTCCGTAAAGAACGAAAAAAGCGCAAAAACGAAAACGTACATCGCCAGAATGAGAAAATGCTAAAAAAGTGGACAAAAAAGAAAACTAAAATGAAAAATAGGCAATATGAAAAAATGAAAGAGAATTACTACAGTTACTCAGAATTTTATTCGTCTATTCTGCCTTAAAGAATTTTAGGAGAAAGAAAAAAAATATTTATATTTAACCGTTATATACAGCGTTACCGTTGAGAATCGTTAAAAGGGGTATTTTTTAAAAGGGGACCAACTGCTTCAATACCTAAAAACTGCTCAAAATTTGTTTACTTGATAAAAATAAAAACAAAAAATGTATTTTAAGAAAAACTACTAAATTAAATTTAACACAGTAATTGTTATCGCAAAATTGTTAATATTTTATATAGAGGATTTTTCCTAAAACCTTGTGCTGCATTATTTAAATAAATATTTTTTTTTATTGAAGAAACTCCTAAATTTCATTTGACACCTGTCGGTATTATTATATTGTGAAATAATCCCAAAATAATTAATATCTTGGTTGGAATTAATATATAATGGTTCGAGATGTTTCAAACAATTTAGTTCCTTATAATTTACAGGGTTCCTTATAAAATACATAACGAATAGAAGAACCAATACAATTAAAAATATTTTTTTCCTAAATTTTGTATTTAAAAAAATCTATGCATTAACATAAATATTGATTAATTTCCCACCAAGAGCATTATATTTAATAAAATAAGCTATTGTACACAAAATAAATATAAATTAACAGTCAATAAATAAATTCAAGAATTGATGTGCGATTATTTTACTTGATTTATGAGCTCGTTAACAAATAGCAGAAATATAATTAATATTTAAACATACAAAATTGCCTTAAGTAATAAAAGTATAAATAAATGACTTTTTTTTATTAATAAAATAAAATTATGAACAAAAAATCAGGGTGTCATATATATATATATATATATATATATATATATATATATCCGTTTTGATATGGAATAACCCTATAGGTACTTAGTAAATATTAAACAACTTTAAAGAGATGTAAACCCTAGAACTATTACTAATTTTACTTACATTGACAGCCATATAGCTTAATTAACTTTCCTAAAAAACATTTATGATTAGCTCATTCTTTTACCCATATACATATGTTTTATTTAATTTCAAGGTTAAATGTCTCCCTTTAATACATTATCACAATTTATTACTCCGTAGCGTATAAGTACTTTTTAATTAATTTCTATGGTTTTTTTTGATAACTTATACGTCATGTTGTACTTATTATTAATTCATTATATTGATTACTTTATATATAGCATGTTTTCTACATATTTTTTTTTCAAAGAAATGAAATAAGTAATAAAATCACTCATAATGCATATAATTATGTAATTTGTTTTCCCTTTGTAATTTCACTTTGTTTTTGGTAGAAAAACAAAATTAAATCCACGGGTACTACTAATTCTTTTGTAGACATTTTGTTTGCCATATCATCATTATCCTGATTTTTGTCATTTATAATTCTATTAGATGTCAACGATTTTTTTTTGGGTGTAAGTATGGTAGAGTAAGTCTGCGGTGTAATAGATGTATATAAGTATTTGTGATTTGCTTACAAAAAGACTTTAGATACTGCAATTACAATAGGTTGTAAGTACTTATGGTGCTACAAAATAAAAAAAAAAAAAATAAATACATTTGGAATATAACATAATGTAGTTTTAAAGTATGGTTGAATCGTCCAAATCGGGAATTATTTCCAAAAACACGATTTTTCGTATTTCGAGGCTTTAAAAAATTTTATCTCGAAAGCCTGTTACTCAATTTAAGCTTTTTAAACGACATAAGAAAGAAAAGATTTTACCCTTTTTAAAAAGTATACATACATTTTTGTACATAGCAAAACTGTGTAAGATATTAAGGGCAAAACAATTTTTTTTTTTTATTTTTTATTTTTAGTTTTTGAAATTTTCAGCGATTTTTCACTCACACTTTGTAAGATAAAATATTTTTTCTTATTTTTTCGTAATACAATATTTTACTAATATGAACCATCATTTAATAAAATCGGATTAGAATTGTAAAACATATGACTTTTTATTCGAATTTGTAAAACTCATAAAAATCTGTTAGTTTACGTGTATTTTGTTGTTGTCATATATATGATGAAAAATAATGACAAGAACAAAATACATGTAATATAACATGATTTTATGAGTTTTGCAACTGTAAAAAATTATATATTCTACAATTCTTATCTGATTTTATCAAGCGCTAGTTCATTTTATTTCTTATGAAATATAGTCTAAAGAAAAAGTAAGAAAAAGAAATCTGTTTTTTAATAATGTAAGTCAAAAATGGCTAGAAGATCCAAAAAATACGAACAAAAAATTTAATTTGTCTCTTTAGTATCTTACATAGTTTTGTTGTGAATATGAATAAGACTGCTCACAATAGGTTGGTTATCACGGTTATGAGGTTATGTGGTTATATATTACAAATAGCTAAATTCATTAAAAAATATATATATAAAATAAAAAATAACCAACTTTAGCCAAACTGTTTATTTGTAGTATTGAAAACTAATAAAGATTTAAATAAATAATGTATTTTATTGTTTGTAATGTATAATCACATAACCTGATAACCAATGTGTATATGGGCCATTATTAAAAATTTTTAACCTGGCTGAAACTAACTTAAATCCTTAATAAGTTTTTTGGTTAGCATTCTAAACAAACTGAACCCACAAGACTTCAAATTAATAGAGTGCAAAATTTTAGCACCATTTTATAAACATGATTGTTGTTCAAAATTCAAATACTTAGAAAAAGGGCTTAAAACTACTTAACTTCTTTCCATTCTTCTACACATTTTGTTAGCTCGTTTGTACTTTTTGATCTCATTCAATCTTATATAAACTGAGCGGACTTTGTGGATTAATTATACACTGTCTCTGTCTTTCAACAATTACGTACAAGGTGGTCAAATTTTTATACTTTTTGTAATTGTGCTATATCTCGTGGTCAACGTAGTAAATAGTCTCAAAGTTTGGAAAACAAAAAAGAGAAAATTTTGAAAAATAAGTTTTTGACAGGGAAAATTCTAAATATATAAATATCTACATGCCTCCACTATATTACAATCCAAGTGTTTTTTTACTGTAGCACCGTGTTATTACTATGTGTTTATTCTGTAATATTTTTTCAATGCTTTAAGAAATTTTAGTTTTTACAAAATGTAAAATTATTCAACGAAATTCCAATAATTACAATTGGTCACAAAATTTTTCATTCTCATAACAGAGATGAAAAAAGGCTTAAAAAATTTTGTGTCAGCTTATATATACGGCTTATGGCATGTTCCATGATGAATGATACATACATACCTAGTGAATATATAACATTCATAATGGTGCATTGCTGTATAAGGGAGCATTTAGCTGAAATGACGGATAGTGGTATACCCAGTAGGTATACTGGGTAGCTACGAATAAAATAAACAGTCGCGGACAATTTCAAGCAATTTTAAGGGGAGAGTCTCAAAGGGTAATGTAAGGTTGTTCAATAAATTTTCGAGTTGTCAATGATCCCTAAAATGACGAGGCGAGTAAATGGCGCCTCTAAATAACCACACAAACACATAAGAATAAGGATGCGAATGGTCAATCACCAATCCATCTTACACCCAATCTGATTACAGAAACTACAATAAATAGAAAACATAATGATCGCTGATTGTTGGCAACTTTTAGCTTTAAATCAAGGAAATTATTTGGTGCATGGAATGCAAGGACGCTGCGACTAAATTGTCGCAGATCTGCAAGGTGTTTGGAAAATATAAGCTTCTCTTTATAGGACTATGTGAGGCAAGGTGCCCCGACAATAGTATGCTAAATAACATCGATGGCACCATATTTATCCATTCGAGGAAACCTTCTGGCTTACCAAGACTCAATGGCGTTGGTTTTCTAAGAATGCGAGGCAAGCACTTATGTCATGGAAACCCCACTCACTCGTTCAAGGTACATTTCTTATGTTCAATACTATGCCCTAACGGAGTTAGCTGATTTCACAGAGAAAAAGGAATTTTACAGCCAGCTAAAAGACATTATGGAGCAAATCCCAAGTGGTAACAGATTAACTAACCGGCAATTTTAATGCACAATGTTTTTGTAAATTCTGTATAGTATTCATGAAGGAATGCATGTATATAAAGTGTGATTTGGTATTTTGTTGGTATTTTATAGTGTATTTTAAAATATGTACATATAAATGAAAAAAAAAAAAAATGCTGACCCTTCGAAATTTCTTATATTTTTTGTTATATAAATTATCAAATCGACCTAAAAAAAGAAATCCAATCGTTGTTAAAATTTAACATTAGTTCCAATTGACAACAACTTACTTATCTTAGATGTGGTTTTGATATCTAAAAGTAGTGATCTCTATGGGCATGATGAGGAGCGTTCTGGTCAGCCAAAAATGAAAATGAAAAATTAGAGATTGGTACAAAGTCTCCAAGTCTGAAAGAAGTGCTATCAGAATTATTGCACTTGGTTCATTCAAAAGCAAAAAAAAAAAATAGGTGTCACGGGAGTAGAAGCCAAGAGACGACGTAGAGAGACTTAAAATATTTGAATTCTATCACAAAAACAAATCGTTTTTGCTTCGAATTATTACGGGCAATGAAAAATTAATCCATGATAATTCAAAGCATAAAAACTTCTTTATGAAGCCCGGACAACCAGGAAAATTCAGATGAAACAATCGCGGGAGATATGTATCGTACACAATCGTTTCGTTTGAAAAGAGCATAGCACGAAAAAGTGTTCGTTTAGCTATCTATAACGATGGACATTTTTAAATTAACTGACAAGAAAATATGGATAGGGGATAACAAAACAATATTACCTACGTATAGTTATTTTATGAGGTAAAATACATTTATCATCACTTGTTTTCGAATCATCTGAAAGGTGTATAAATTTTAATCGTTATTAGGAAAATCTGTAAGGAAATAGGGATAACTTACCTCCAAATATCTTCAAATGCTAGAATTCATATTTTTTTGATTTCCTCATTTTTATAATTTTATTTTTAATTTTACTGAAATTGTCAGAATACGTAAAATGGTTTTGTATTGAGTATTGGTTTTAAAATCATTTTCAACCAATAAAATATAATGCTAAAATCTAATAATCATCATTATAAAATTTTATTTACAGCCAAATAATGATTTATTAAAAAATATTTTTTTGAAATTTTTTATTAATTTGCAAACTCAATTGTTACAAAATAAGCTAATGATAATAAAGCAAACTGTACTTAATTTTATTTAGTTTATAGGTATGTGTGTATATCCGTAAAAAAACCTACCATAATTTTTTTTCTAAAAGGCGTAGAAAAAATAATAATTTGGTAATAATTTCTTGTTGTTCCAAACGTGTTTTTCCCATTCGCTTTTTTAAAAAGAAATTTGTTCTCATTTCCTTGATTAAGAATTTATTCTTAAGCTAAGTACAAACCCTATTTAAATATTTATACATATGTATATTTGAAACAAACAAAATAAAAATGCAATACATTAAATGGAGAGAACAAATATAAATCTGTTTTACCAACAAAAATTTCTTATTGAAAAGACGCATAGAGAACTTTTTAGATAGTTTTAATAAGGATAATAAAGAAAATACAATTTGTTTCTAAACGAGAATTATTTTTCTGTGCCTTTAAGAAAACTATTGTAGTATGTATGTATATATGTATGTATGTATGTATGTATGTATGTATGTATGTACCCTGCCAACATTTTCTATCGAAATTTTAACTAAAGCGGCACATCATGTAGTTAATAACAGTCGAATATGATATCATTTTCTTATCGAAGAAGAGTTATCGTTAGAGAAGAAATGTGCCGCAGTTCTAATAGTTTTTAAATGACATTGGGTGTCGAAATACTATCATTTAGAATTGTAAGAAAAGCACATCAAGAAAGTATCGAAGTATAATCACTTTTGTACAATAAACATGTTTTTAATGCAATTGGAATATTTCTAGTAAATATTTTTATTTACAATTGAGTTAAGTGCTTAACTTATATTTAAACACACTGTAATCATTCACTATAACTTTAAATTAAATATAAGATAAGAACACAAATCAGTGATTAAAAATTAAGAATTCTTTATATTAACACATTTTTTATTCAATACTATAAACTGTGACAAAATTGCAATCGCTCAGAAGAAATTATCCAACATCCACTTTAAAGTACGCCAATCGACTTAGAATCACTTTTTGAGTCGATCTAACGATGTCCGTCCGTCCGTCTGGCTGGATGGCTGGCTGTACGGGTGGCTGTCCATGTAAACTTTGTGCATAAAGTACAGGCGGAAATTTTGAATATACTTCAATAAAATTTGCCACGTAGAATTTTTATGACACAAGGACGAAATCTGTTGTAATCGGTTATGATCGGACCATTATTTCACCTAGCCCCCATACAAATGTCCTCCCGGAATAGGGGTTTAACGATCATAAATGCCTTAAATATAACAATATTTTAATGAAATTCGATGTAAAGAAGTTTTGCTTAAGTATCAATCTTCGAGCAAAATTTCATGAAGATTGGTCCATAATTGACCAAAGCTCCCATATAAAAAAAAATCTCTTTAACGTGCATAAATCACATACACATGTTAGTATCAAGTTTATATATGACTCAAGTAAGTTTTATATAAATGGAAATCATAGTGACAAATTTCATGAGGATCGGTTCATAATTTGTCATAGATCCCATATAAGCCCACTTTCGGGAATCACCCTAAAGTGCATAAATTCATATAAATGTTAGTATTAAAGTCATATTCTGTATTCGTATATTTTATTTTACATTTAATAAAAGTATCAGTCCACAATTGTCCACATATCTAATATAAGATTCATCCACGAATTTTGATGGACATGCACAATGGTGTGGGGTATCATATGGTCGGGCTTAACCGACTATATCTTTCTTAATTGTTTGTTACTGTAAGTTTGTGTTTTTTTTACTCTTGAACATACAAGAGTGTCAAAAAATACACTTTTTAGTGGATGGAAGAAAAAACTCTCTTCCAAATGCTGGCAGGGTATGTATGTATGTATGTATGTTAACAAAGAAGGGGGAAGCTTTACATCATTTAATTCATTGTATTTTTTTGTTTGTTTATTTTAAATATATGTACATTTGTACAAATATTTAAGTAGGATTTGTACTCAGTTTAAGAATAAATTCTTAATCAAAGAAATGAGAATAATTTCAAAAGAGAAAGGTGAAATTTTTAAAATTTTACCAATTTAAAATTTATAAGAGCTTATGTAAAACAAAATTTTGTACGAAAAATTTGTTTATAAAAATTTTATAAATTTAAAAGTTGAGTTGACCTTTTATATATTTATTTATTTATGTATTATTTATTTATTTTACGATTTATAAATAGCCGCTCAGTTTACAATACATGAAAAAAAGAAGAACTTGTTTTTTCAAAATTCCTACTATTGAAACTATTCACAAAACGGTTTGTCCATAAAGTCGAATAATCGATCACCCTAATTGCTAAACAGGATTATATTTCAATTGTAGAAAAATTTAAAATTCATGTCTCTGCATTTGTTTATTATTTTTTTATTGGCTCACATCTCACGTTCACATTCGTGTATATATCTGAAATGTTTTAAACAAAATTTAAAATAGATTTTAATTGCAGAATGTGATTGTTTTGGAGTAGTTTTAGATATAATTTTTCATTATGTTGTGTGTAGTTATTTTATTTATTTATTTTTTTTTTTTTTTTGGCAACAAAGCTTATTAAATATTTTTACGTTTAATTTAGCGAACGTATGTAGGTATATAATCAAGATGTTTTTTTTTTTAATTTCAGCTTTGACATTTTAAAATAAATAAAAAAAAAATTAAAATTAACGAAGTTCTGATAGGGCAAGCTGGGAGACTGTTACTCTAAATGCTATCGGATTTTCTTTACATACATACGTTAATCAATCTTTTAGAAGGATAAAAAAATTTATGGTCCAGAGGAAAATTATGAATTTTATAGTTAAAAAAATGTCACCACCTTTTTGGGAAAAATCACATTTTTTTTAATTTTCTACTTCAAGATAATATAACTTTTTATCGGAAACACATAAGTATATGATTCTTGCATAAAATTATTTACAAATTTTATATAGAAAACAGAAAAAATTTAGAAAAATTTTAGGACTCAAATTGAGCCAGCCAAGTTAAAAAAAAAAAATTTAAAAGAAACATGTTCAAAGATGGGTCAAAATTTTACTTCGGTCTAAATAACTCCTAAAATAAAAGCGTATTTTTTGTAGAGAATTAATTTTTTTCAATCAAATCATAAATGAAATTTTGGCGTTTTGTCTAAAAATGTTCATACCCGAGGTGCCCAACTTTGGAGTTCTACCCCTGTCAGCTAAAACCACTAAGAACCTGTGCTCCGTCAAATCAATTGGAATACACAGATTTAAAAATTGAGATGGTAAAAATCAAAAAGATAACTAATTATGGCTCCACCAAAAGCTTTGTGTTGGATTTAATAATATTAAATGATTATCGAAGAAAAATTGAAGACATTGTAAGCAAGTACTATTTAGCAGGATTAACGGTGTTGCCTTTTCTAATTTTAGAAGGTAGTGAAAAGGAGGTAAAGGGTTTTTATGTATTTTTTGATAAAAATTTACTTAAATATGAATTCTTTCTACAAAGCTTAGATATTTGTTTTAAAATTTTTCAAGTTTTGCATTTAAAATACCCAATAGCTTTTGAGCAATATCGGCATATCATTAAAAAATATATATATTTTTTTTCAAATATATATTAACTTCGAACTTAAATCATCTAATGTCATATCATTAATCAACTTTTTAAATAATTAATATAAAAATATGCTCGTTTATAAAACACTCATTTTAATATTTATACCCTACACCACCATGAGTGGTTGGGGTATTAATCGTTTGTGCTGATATTTGTAACGCATAGAAAAAGTTATCCAACACCCACCTTATAGTACACCAATTGACTTAGAATCACTTTTTGAGTCGATCTACCGATGTCCGTCCGTCTTTCCGTCTGGCTGAACGGTTGGCTGGCTGCCCACGTAAAACTTGTGCACAAAGTACGGGTCGCATTTTTAAAGATAATTCAATGAAATTTGGCGCGTGGAACTATTATGATACAGGCACAAAGCATACTCAAATTGATTGTGATCCTTCCATTATTTCACCTAACCTCCGGAATAGAGTTTAAATACTCAAAAATGCGATAAAATAAGAATATTTTAATGAAATTTTGTGCGAAGAAGTTCTGTACAAGTATCAATCCTTGTACCAAATTTTATGAAGATTGGTCCACAATTGGCCATAGCTCCCATATAAATTCCTCTTCCGATAATCTTTTTAACATGAATAAATCCCATACGAATATTAGTATCAAGCTAATATTCAACACAAATAAGTTTTATGAGAATCGATGCATAATTTACCATAGAGCCCATATAAGCCCACTTCCAGGAATTGCCCTAAAGTGTATAAAATCATTTAGATGTTAGTATGAACGCATTACTCTGTATTTGTATATTTTATTTTACATTTAGTAAAATTGGCCCGAATTCTTATGCTAGTACACAATGGTGTAGGGTGTAATATAGTCGGTCTTGACCGACTATATCTTTCTTTCTCGTTTATATATTTTAGATCTGTGTAATTATAAAATAATATTGAATTATAAAATATTTGTAATATATTTATAAACTAAAATTTTTTATGTTTTTTTTTCTATTTGAATAAAAAACATACGAAAGTATTTTCTAACTCATCAGGATTTATATATAAAGTAAGTATAAAAATTCTAAAAACAAGATTATATATAAATTTAAGTATAAATTCGATAGTCTCTTGTTTCATACATATAATGATTTTTTCATGTGTGAGAATGATCGCATAAGTCTGTAACATTTTCAAAAGGATATTTTCTTAACCTTTTGTATTGCACCATAGAAGTAAAAAATATTATTATATATCAGTGACTCTAAGCTTTCATTTGACACTTATATTGGGTTGATATAATATTCATAAATAGTTTTATCATATTTTTTTAATGCGCATCCTTCGAAACCTTGAATTCCTTTTGATAGGAAATTTAATGTACTGGAGAAAAACTGAGTAAGTAGTTTCACTACGTATGATCCCTAGTTTCATGCATATGTATATAGATTTTTTCATATGTAAAAATTATTGTAACACGGTGTTATCTTGGTTGAAAAACGCATATTTTTTCTCTTGTAACACCTGTAACTTTCTTGCAAACAGTTAAATATTTTATTTTTAATAACTCAATATTTGTAATCATAAGTTACTTAATTTTTTAAAGGAGTAGTATTTGTAAGAGGTCTACCTGTAAAATAGATTTCGAAAAAATTGAGACATGATTTTTCCATACTAAGCTATCGTTTCTGTACATATTATATAAAATGTCTATGATTATTTTCTTAACTTAATTATTTTTTATTAATTATATATAATAAATTCTGACCTCAATATTATAATATTTGCTGATTTTTTTTTTATAGAACAAGAACCGGATTTTTCTAAATTTCAACTATTTGTAATAGACTTGTAAGTTCACAGTGTGTAGTGGGTTAAATAAAAGACTTAGCTATATGTGAAAAGAAAGTTACATTAACCCTATCACTACCTATTGGTAATCATGAGAACTAAACGCACGCGCTTGTAAAGCTAGCTAGTTCGGGAGATTTGGGCTAGGGTCTTGTTCCATCGAAGAACCATTAGAGTATACAATTAAAAATAAAATTCACGTGCGTTTTTAAAGCACTTACTTACAAACATATTTTACCAGTATCACTTAGTAGTTTAAAATAAGCTAAAGGTGTTAAAGCTCTTTGGCTTCTAAACCCTCACTTCCATGGTTTTCAAATGGCCCTTGATGTTGTTAGAAAACCTCTATAAAAAATTTTTACCACATCTTAGACTTAGGAAGTTTTACTTATTAGAAAATCTAGTCCATGATTACTTTTAAATCAATTTATTAAAAACGAAAAAAAATTAACATTTTGAGTTCATCATTATGAACTATACTAAATTCTTAGAAAAATGTATGTCGTTTACAGTGGTTTAACATTACTGTTTAATTAATGAAATTTAAAGCAAAGAAAATGTGAAAAAAAAGAATAATAATAAAAAAATAATAATAAATATTATGTAGATACGTATAAATCTGAATAAATGTTAATTAGTAAATATATTAGTAACAGAGACTTTATTGCAGATCTTTATTCTTTATCATTATTTAAAATTTTTTTAGGCAATAAAATCTCTGTTTTATCAATGAAATGGAAAGAGTGTTTATGAATGATATAAGAACAAAAATATAAAAGTAAGAAAAAAAAAAAACATTACAAACTTACAAATATGATCGATGTCCTACGTTGCAGAAGGCCTTCAGCAAAATACATTGTGATGTAGGGATTCCGATAAATTGTTTTCTTTTTTTTTCTTTTAGGAATGGGATTTTGGGGGAGTTTTTATAAGTTGAGTAACAGTTAGTATATTAGGTACTTTTAAAGGTAATAACACTCGATATAATTTTGTAGGTTAGATTATTCAAAATGTAAAATATTTTGTAGTTAATGTAGATGGTTAAGAAAGTAATGTTAATTATTTATATATATTTAAGATATTTATAAAATACTATTAATTTTAGGACTATTAGATAAATGAATGAAATTTTGTTAAATTTTCATATTCTTCATAGTGATTATTTTTAATAATCTGTTTATAAAATTATTAGAATTTAATATTCGAATTTTCAGGTTCAATTTATAAAACTTATATAAGTATAATTTTAACGAATTATAGTAGTAGTTTTTATATATTTTCTATATATATATATATATATTTTTTTTTTTCGTATAATTGTTAAACTCGAAAAGGAAATGGTTAGAAATGAGTAGGTTATGAACTTAAGCTATATTCAAGGGTTTAGTATGTATAACATTTATGAAAAAAATTATAGGTTAGGACTGTGACAATGTGACATGTTAGAGGTGCTAATGAAATTAACGAGTAGGGTATTGACAATTTTATTATCCTTTTCGAAATCTTGTTCGTGTTTAAAGCTGAGATTTCAGTTGGTTATGTTTTAAGTCGGTCCCCAAAGTTTCCATTCCTCGAGTGGTACCACGTGTGTTGTGATCTTTGAACAACGGGCCACATGTACCACCGAGGAGCTTGAGAAGATAAAATGACAAATATATGTAAGATGCGATGTAAGAAAAACCCTAATTTGTAAAAATTATTTAATTAAATTTATATTCGTATTTAATATTTATTCTAATTAATTTACCTTTTTAATGTAGCGTATTTCCTTTTTTTTTCTATAATTTTTAAGAAAGCTATTTTGGCAATTCCCTTCTTTGGGAACAAATGAAATAATTCTTTACCGAGTGATTTTCTCTAATAAAGGATAACACTTGATTAAAACAAAAAATTTATGCAATTTACTATAAATGTTGTTTCACTTTGTGGATCTTTCTTGTTGCGTGGATATGATTAAAAAGACAAATTGAAATTATTTTAATTCTCATGAGACCTATGTGCAATTTTTTTCTTAATAGAAGCTTTTAATGCATATGCTCGTCTCATTCAAACCTTATCGATCAGTATCATTAAATGAGCATTTTGATACAGATAATATGCATAAGTAAAAAACCGGTATTTTATTGGTGATGGGCGTTATGTTAATGACATTTATTTGGGAGAATGTATAATGTAATGTAATGTAGAATTCTCTTGGATTTTAAACATAGGTATGTAAAAAGAAAACAAAGTCATAGTGAAATATGTAAAAATTTTTTTGCTAACAAGTATACACTATGTAGATTTTAGTGAAATAAATATTTTGGTCCTATGAAAATCTTACATTACATATTCGAGAGCCGGTTTTTCCAAAAAGTCGAATAATTGATCACCCTAATTGCTAAACAAGATTATATTTCAATTGTAGGAAAATTTAAAATTCGTGCCTCTGCCATTTATTTATTATTTATGTTTTTTTGTTGGCTCACATTTTACGTTCACATTCTTGCATGTATCTGGGATGTTTTAAACAAAATTTAAAATAGATTTTAATTGCGGAATATGATTGTTTTGGAGGAGTTTCAGATTAAATTTTCCATTATATTTATGTTATGTGTATATATTTTTTTTTTGACAACAAAGCAAATTTTATTCATGATGATTGTATGATTATGTAAAGAGTAAAATGACTTTAAATTAATAAAATCTAAAGAAAAAAAAATTGTTTGAGGGGAATTAATTTCTAAGCTTTTTCTACAAGATTACATATAGATTATATATACAAAAATATACAGGAGGTATTTATTGCTTTATAGTGTTGAAGTTTAAATGCTTGTTCCTCGATGTCGAGCTAAAATTAGTTGACACAAATTTTATGAAAAACCTTTTTTTTTTCGACTGATCATAACTTAGAATATAAAACAATAATTAATACTATGCCATAAATTTTGAGTCATCAAATATTGATGATTCCAACGCGAAATGAAAATATACCATCAGATTAATAAAATCTCTGAATAGTTTTGCCAAGTTAGTTTGAATTTCGATTTTATTGGATATTTTTGAACACTTTTTTCATTATGTGATAAGTTAAATTTGATAAGTAATTTTCAATGAATTTATGGGTATTTATTATTTGATACTATAATGTAAAGCTTCTCCTAGATATTATGTATGATATTTATTTTTATTTTCATAATAAGATTGTCTGCAATATGTGAGTTATGTGATTCGATTTGACATATATATATAAATCGTGCATCCGAATGGAAATACGATAAACAATTAAAACAATGTAAACATTCAAATTTGCTATTTTCATGATGCTACTAAGGCTAGTGTATTCAAAAATCGGTTTTTGCTTTTTTAAAAACCGACCGGTTTCGAATAATTTTTATTTTCGAATAATTCGACACGCCAATTTTTTTCAATCGGTTAACCGGTTTTTCATGAAACGTTCTTTTTTATATTTATACTAAACCGACCCACAATTCCCATTTTTATATTTGTTTAGGGCACCTGATGCATTAAAACAATCAAATTGTTTGAAAGTAAAATTTATATGAAAATTTACGTTTTTTTTTCTTTTGCAGTTTTCATACGAATTTAATTTTTATACAATTCGCTTGTTGCACTGAATCAGGACCATTATTATTTAAAAGTACCCAGCAAAAACTTTTTGGTTTTCGGTAATGGCAACTACTTATTAAAGTAGTTTTTCCGCAATGAGGCGTCATTATTATTTGCCTATACTGTATTACATAAATAAGTACTCAACAGTATAATAGCAGAGTATTATTGCAATCATGTTGATGAGTTGGCTAGAGCGCTGGATTAGCAACCAGAAGGTTGTTGGCTCAACCCCATTCTGATGCTGTGAGTTTTTTATAAAAAAATGTCTAAAAAGATATTTTATACTAAAAACAGATGGTATACTTACTAAGACGTTAGTCATTAAAAACGAATGGCTAATTTGTGTCCCAGTTCAAATCTCACTGATGGAAAAATTTTTATGTTTTTCTTTAAATTTTTATTTTCGTTTAGTTACATATTTTTGATTATCCCTAGAGTCTAAAAATAACTACATGAATTTGTGGACAACTCTAACAAAAATAACTAGTTATTCAGGCAAAAAATAAGTAGTTTATTTTTGTTTCCAATTATAACTGCTAGCTTACTAGGAAAGCAAAGTTTTTGCTGGGTATTTTTTTATTTAAATTATGTTCTAATAAAGCTTTAAGTTAAGTTTTTTAAAATTTCTAATTTGAGACACAAGTCTACTGAGAAATGAGATTTGTATATTTTTTAATTGATTAAAATAATTTTTATTAAAAAATCTAGGTAAAGATTAAATTTTAGTTTTATTTTTGCCACAAGAAATCTCTTCTCCAGTCAAAATAAGCCGAATTTCAGTAAAAATCTACTTATAATTATATTTCAGTAAATCTACTTACGTATGTACCTATATATAAGTAGATTTGGATCAGAAGAAGCATTATTAGAATTCAATAAAAAAAAAATATAAATTTTGAGCATGATTCTCTAGCAGTGAAAGAGCGATATGACTTTTTATTTTTATATTACTTGTCATTACGAATAACATCTATTATAAGTGTACTTTCGTTTTTAATAAAAAACCGATTAACCGGCTTTTCTAAGTAAAACCGTATTCGAAATCGGTTTTTTAAAAGAAGCTATTTTTCGAATAACTCGATATGTGGTTTTTTGAATATGTCGATTTTTTGAATACACTATGCTAAGACAATTCTCATAAAAATTGACAAACACAAGGAATACAAAATACATTATATAATAAAATTTAATCTGCATTGGTAACATCCCCCCCCCCCTCTTTTCGCCCACTTTTTTACACTGATTTTTGTTTACCATAGTCATCACAATATTAATGAATTTTGAAATTTTGCTTACTAAGCAGCGAGTCAATCCTTGTTTTAAAAAAGTGGGCGTGGTGTTCAGTCAGTACATCCTTCAAAGATATACATATGTGCCAAATTTAATCGGTTCAGTAGTTTAAACATACTTTCAAGTCAAATAAATTAAAATTAAATTTGAATTTCTCAGGTTGTGAGGATTTATTTTCTGATTTATTTGGCAGATATGTTAAATGTGTTTTAATGGGTGATTTTAACACCGATTTATATACTAAATCAAATGTTGTAAAAGGTTTTTGCTCCCGTTTAAATCTTACGGTAATTCACAATAGTATCCCAACTCATATTAATGAAATACATAACAATTCCTTTTTAATTGATTACTTCTTTCTCTCAAATATAAATTTAGTAATCCAAAAAGTTCAATACTAATTCCTTATGTTTAATTCTGGTTATGCCATTACCTCTTTGGGTTATAAGTTGAAAATAGAAATGTTTGTTTGGGAACATTGGTATAGAGACTATAAATAAATGAACATTGATCATTGCAATTCTCTTTTGAATGATTTCAATTCTTCTAGCTTTTTTAGTACCCAAGGTGTTTACCCAAGGTGTTGGGAGTTATTGTTGAGGAAAGCGTTTCACTTAGGAAATACTGTCTCATTAGAATGGAGAAATGGTTACAATCTAGAGAAAGTTAAACATAGCTATATTAAAGAGAAATTTAGCCTGGAGGGTTTATGGTGAGTGTAACTCAATTTCTAATAGGAAAATTTATAGCAAATATCGCAAAATAAAAAAAAAGAAAAAAAAAAACAATAAGAGGTTAGAAAAGTGTTTCGAAAACTATACTCAGTCTCAATTTTAGAAAAAAGATCTGAGAGAATATTGAGTGATGAAACTAATATTGATGTGATTAATGTTGATGAGCTTAACCTATCGGTGCTTCTTCCAATAAATAGTGCCTATAACAGTAGTCTGCAATTATACTCTAATGGGGATTTACGTTTAGAAATGTTGATGCAACGGAATTATTTCATCCTATGACTAGTATTAAAAGTAACTCAGTTGGGTCCGATGGTATACCAATAAAATTTTTAAAAATTATCCTATTATCCCTATATTTCATCATATTTTACATTTCTATTGAATTTTCACTTCAACTTTCCTAAATTCTTGGAAAATTGGTAGACTTATACCCGTACCTAAGATTAAATCGCCTCGTTCTTGTTTAGACTATAAGCCAATAAGTTTATTAAATACTGGCTCTAAGGTTTTGGAAGTATTGTTGAGAAAGCAAATGGAGGATGATCTAAGTACAAGGGATATGATAAATCACTTTCAATCGGCTTTTAGAAAAAATTGTAATACAACTGGTTTGACTTTGGATATCAATAAAAACGTTAGAAAAAACATGGACAATTCTTAAAATTCATTTCTCATTATACTAGACTTGTGTAAAAAGCTTTTGACTCTTTAAGTCATGAAAGAGATTTTATGCTTGATTCTTTTGTTTGCAGTTTAGTTTGTTCTTTTTTTAGAAATAGATTTCAATATGTTGAATCTGTAGGAAGAAAATCATCAACTCTGAAAATTTTTTGAGGAGTGCAACGAGCATCTATAATAGGACCACTTTTATTTGTATTGTATATAGATGATCTATACCGTGAAATAGCATTTTGCCAAGGTTTCACTTGTGCTGATGATATTCAACTTATAGCAGATGACTTTGGCTTAAGCGTAACATATCTTGAAAACAATATCAATAGTGATTTAAAGCGTGTTGTTGAATGGTCGCAGTCTAATTACATGAATCTTAATTAATTAAAATCAAAGCTGTGTATTTTTCAAACAATGGAATTTCACTTTCTCTATCTATAATAAATTAAATTAGTAGTTTTGTATCCAATTATAAATCATTGGGCATGTACTAAAATACGAAATTGGGTTTTAACTTTCATATCAATTATATAATACCTAAAATTTCATTTATGTTAGGAACACCTAATTGTGTTGGTTCTTTTTTACCATTTCATGTTAAAATGAGAAAAATATATTTGGTCAAGACCGATTATGTGATACCCTACTCTATTGTGTACGAGCATAAAAATTCTGGAAGGGACTTATATTAAACCTGTGGCCAATTTTTTAAAATGTAAAATAAAATATACAAATACAGAATAATGCGTTGATACTAACACTAGATGATTTTATGCGCTTTAGGGCGATTCCTGGAGGTGGTTTTATATGGGTATTATGAAATATTTTTGACCGATTTTCATTAAATTTGGAAACGTTGCTTCTGCTTACATAAAACTTATTTGTGTCGAATATTAACTTGATACTAATAGTATTATGGGATTTATTCACGTTAAAGTGATTTTCGGATGAGGGGTTTATATGGGAGCTATGGTCAATGCTGGACCGATCTTCATAAAATTTGATACAAGGATTGATACTTGTACAACTGGATAACTTTTTCCATGCAGTACAAACATCAGCATAAACGCATAATACTCCATCCACCTATGGTGGTGTAGGGTATAAAAATGTTATTTTGTCATTTTGTCTACTTTTGCTTATGCATGGGATTGAAATATTTTTTGACACATCCCCACAAAATATAAATAAATTATGTCTATGTTTCAATTGTGTTGTTCGTTTTATATATAATGGTTATAGAGAACATTTTCCGCGCAAATTATTGAAACTTTAGGATCTAATTTTAATAGCTTTATTAATCGACGTATATTATAAATTTTTTTAGGATTATGCAATATGGCAAACTTCCATACCTTTACATATCTAGATGATACGCCTTTTTAATACTCTCAAACGGATGAACCGACTAAATTAAGATTGGAGCAGAGGGTGTAGTACCCCTACTTTAATACAAATATTCATTATGGCATATCTAAGGAACTATTACAGTGAAGGAAACCTTTATCCTATAATAACGCATTGATGAAATGAAAATAGGACGTATAGGTCCATAGGGAAAGGTAGTCCCATTCAAAGATAATAGAAATTTTCTCATCTAAAGAACTAATGCAGTGAAAGTCTTAAAAAAAATTAAAAGTAATTTTCATATCAAATTTTTAATAGGGCGATTAGATACAGAAGGAGCAGTAGCTCCCATATAAAATCTAGCCGATAACAAATTTAATACTTTGGAATATTAAAAAAGTTCGCACATATTTAAGGAAGATATAATCACTTCGGTGCAGAACATATTTTTTATAAATGTAAAACAATATTAAATTAAAAGAAGGTTATGGTGGAAAATTTATGAATCGATTTAACTGATTTCAAAAACCGAAATTAAAAAAAAATAATAATAATAAATGTGATAGATTAATGAAGGAATGAGATTCATAGCTTATATAGGAGCTTTAAAAAATTTATAACTATAACCTATAACTCGGTTTTTACTGGTCCGACTTAGTTCAAAAGTTTTTTTTAAATTACGATTTTTCTATGAAAGAACGAAGTTTAATTTATTTTTGTTGTTGGTTTTCAGTACCCATGAAAACAACAACTATAAGGAAGCCGATATTAAATAAAGAAAAAAAAAAAACAGATTTGTCAATAACCCAGTTGTTTATAAATCGATTTGTTTGCACCTTATTTCGATCTTGGATATCGATCAAAAATTCGTTTTGGTCAATATCTCTGTATCTAATGGATCCACTGATTTTATTTCTTCAATTCAGTTTTAATACCGTTTTTTGTTTAAATATATCTGTGGTATATATATATATATATATATATATATATATTCATAAATAAATATATATATATATATATATATATATTCATAAATATATATATATATATATATATATATATATATATATATATTTATGAACTGATCTATTTATGACGCTATTTATGAACTAATCTCGCTGATTTTTATAGCAAAAAATTCTCAAAAGGATTTTCGATCGTTTGATATATATTGTCGGTGGACTTCATAAACGCCATTTTAACCGACGGACAGACAGACGAACTTCTTCCAATCGACATCATTTTTTACAAGAATCAACCTTTTTGCTCTCTGACGAAAATTATGGAAATCACAAATGGAATAACAAACTTATATATACCCTTTACACCTGTGGTGAAAAGTACAAAAAGGGTTAAAAAAATTCAAACTTCAATAGGCCATTAAACTAAAATTCGAACTAATCTTGAAAAAAATCTTTGTGACCTCTACTGCTCTACTGGTACGCTTTAATTTTTGGGTTGGAATTTTTTCTTGTTGGACTATGTTAATTGAATAATATTAAAGCAAAAAAAAAAAAAAAAAAAAAAATGCTATTAGTGCTTTAAGATATTCTATAATCCCTTTTTCGTTACCCTCAAATATAGTTATTTAAAAAATATAAATAAGAAAATATTTTTTTGTTTTTATCAAATTTATGCATAATTGTCATTAAAAATCTTATCCATTGATATGTTAAAACAAATAAATGTCTCAAAACATCAAAGCTGAGACGAAATTAGCTTGAAGGCTCAAGCTTGTAAAAAAATTATTAGAGTCTGTTAGATTACTACGAACATTGAATTTAATGTCTTTAGTTAACAAACAAAAGGCACTTTTTTAAATTTAATTTAAGAAAAAGGCAACACAATTTTTATTAAAAATGTTACATTTTTTTTTTCAGTCACATTGTTTATGTGTTTCAAATAATGATTTAATTTTCTGAATATAAATTAGCATACTTTTGATATCTAGGAATTATTTAATAAATTTGATATAAGCTAAATCTGATGAATTTATTTTTATTACTTCATAAAATTATAATTTATGGATATTAGAAATTCAATTGCTTATTTCATAAACAATTCACTCTTTATATACATATATATGTATGTATATGTATGTAAGTATAAGTTATTCCTATCTTTATTTTATTCACTGTTTATTATTAAAAAATCCCCTAATGTTTCCCTCTTTTGTTCATGTATGTTGCTGTGGTTACTATCTATATCTCCTCTATCTCTACATACATTGTTTTAATTTGTTTTAAATTATGAAAACAGGTGGTTTGTTGTTTATATACCCACCATCGAAAAATTAATAGGGGTATATTGGGTTTGTCATTTCATATTTAACATGCTAAGATAATCATCTAAGACCCCATAAAGTATGTACATTCAGGGTCCTCGTGAAAATCTAAGTCGATCTAACCACGTCCGTCCATCTGTCTGTCTGTTGAAAACAGGATAGAGCTCGGAGCGGAGTGGCTTAAATATTTGTCTTATATAAGGCTTATTTGGTATTTAAAATGAGCAAAATCGGTTCATAAACTAAACAGTTATATACCAAATACTAGAAAAACAGGGTGTTCGTCGTAACTCCATTTAAACTTTTCGGCCGATATCTTTTACAAAAAAACTGTACATCAATGAAATTTCATATAAATAGTTAAAGGACCAATGTAAACTTGGAAACAAAAATGGGCGTGGTCTGTCCTTTTTACCTTCCATCGACCACATAAGATGAAATTTTAAAAAGTCGCTGATGATAGCTATATAGATTCGGTCAAACCGAATATAATATTCTCACTTGTTTTATGTTTATTTTGATTATGTAGAACACGTTGTTAAACAATAACAACAACAGTGACAATAAGGTTACGCAAAAAATGAAAGCGATGAAAGTATAAACAAAACCTTTCAAATTGTGAGAAACTTCATATGATACACGTTAATCATACGTATGAGTATACTCATATGTATACAGGTCTGCCAGATACTTTTTTTGGCCAAGCCCAAAATATAAAAAATATGTCCGCAAAAAATCCCCATTTAACAAAATGAAAAACGTTTTCTTATTCAATTTTTTTCTTATTTTTTGCTTTTAATAAGTATTTGTACTTTCTCTTTATAGAGAAAATTTTTAAATTAAATTTTTAAATTAAATTATTATTATTTTAAACTAAAATTATTCAATATGTCGGATTAAATTCTTGACAACAGGTATTAATTAATAATAACATATTAATAGTCAAGGTAATATCCAGGGGAGATATTTGTGAAAAACCTTTGTTTTACTATTGTTTATACTTGATGAATAAAAATGAAAAATTGTAGAAAATATATGTATGTGTATTAGGCTTTCTTTGTAGGGATTATATTTAATTGAGAGTACTATTATGAAAAATAAGTAAGGAAACATTTATACATCTTATATTTTACAAATTAAACATCATATCACCGAAAAAGTGAAATTCGCAACAAACATTGAGAAAAACGAAATCTTAAGAAATTAACAAATGACATGTTTTGCTTTTTTCCTGAAGAATTGAAAATGAAAAAGAAATGAATCAGATATGATCGGATATTAACTCACGAAGTTCTTATTTCGTGCTATCTTGAAGATGGTTTTTTATTAAACTCATAACCAGTGTTGCCAGTTTAGACCTTTTAAGGCTAAATATAATCTTTTTTGCTAATCTATTTTGTTTTTAGCCTCAGAATTTTCGTTTTAGCTTTTGTGCTTTTTTTGATTCCTAAAATTGCCTTAAAAAGGCTAAGATGTTAGTATTTCAGCAACGAAGAAGTTTCTTATTTGTTAATACTAATGTTATTTTTACAGAATCATCCATTTAGGCATTTTTGTGTACTTATTCACACAAAAAGTCTGCGGTGCTTCATTCTCCAAATCAAAAATCACTTAAAATACCTACTAATTTGATGGACTTACTATAACGATTATTATAAATATTCTGTAATATACTTCATTAACCATATAAACTATTTACGAATATAATTTTAAAACAAGTGAGAATGTTATATTCGGCTTGGCCAAATCCATATACCCACTATCTACAACTTTTTAAAGTGTATGGTAAAATGAGCGGACCACGCCCACCTTTTGTATCCGAGTTTATATTGATCCTTGGACTGTTTTTACAAAATTTTGTTGATGTTTCACCTTATATGGGTGGTGGTGGGAGGTAAAATAGGTGGACCATGTCCATTTTCATTAGTTTTTCACGAGGAATCAGAATATATATACTTGATGGGGTCTTAGATGATTATTTCGATATGTTACATACGGAACGACAAACCCAACATACCTCCCATTATTTTTAAATGTGAAAAATTACACACAAATTTGGAAATGCTTAATCAAAATGGAAATATAATCCAAAGAAAATGAAAACAACAAATCAAAATATTGAATAATATTTCGTATGAAATATAAACCAAATGTGTATTAAAATTTTTTATTAAATTAAAAAAAATTGATAATTTCTTTGTCCTTATTTTTTGCATTTAGTCTTTTTTGATCTTTTTGAAAAGTCATTTTAGCCTCTTTTTTCTCTTCTCCTGGCATCACTGCTCATAGCTGTGAATGTGCATTATACATATTTATAGCATATTAAGGATTGCTTGTGCAAATTCTTTACAATGACATATAAATGTACAATCTTTAAATTTATATGCTTTTGTTCAAAATTCTGATTATATTAACTAAACAAAAGATACAATTATAATATAATTTCCTCGAAAAATTAACCAAAATATTTTAAATATCCCCAACAAATTTCCCAATTCCCAAACCAAAATTTTCATACCTTTCTGCAAAAAAAAAACAAAATTTGGAGATAACACCCCAAATCTGGCAGCCCTGTTGTATAGAATATTTTCATATCCCTACATTACATACATCTGTTTAAAATAATGAAAATCAGCCAAGGGGGTATTGAAAAACATGCTAAGCTGAGAGTACATATATTTTTGTATATGTACGAGAATATGTTTACAATGTCAATGTAATAAAGGTTAATAATTGTAAACATGATACACATACTTAGGTTTATAGGTACTTAGATATGTACATAGATATATATAGTAAATATAATATAATACATATAAATTTATTATGATTGTTTATATTTACGTTTACTTAAAATTAGTAAATAAGTATTTCTGTGACCAACAAGGAAAAACCACATAACTTAAGTTATGTCATTGTCTATTTTTTTAATTTTTACAATTTTTGTATTTCATTAAATATTCTGTAATTTTTTTTTTACTAAAATCTGTCTATTACTTTAGGAGAGGGTGGTCTACTTAACAACATAATTCGTTTGATTTTACTTTTTTCGAAATGTATAAATTCCATTACTTAACATATATTTTTTCCATATTTCTTATACTAAAATTAATGGTTGAATTTAATATTCTTATTTGAAATATGTAGTTTTTTAAAACATAATTTTTATTTTCATAGATTTTGGAAATGGAATACGTACACAATTCAATATATACATATATATATATATATATATATATTTTTATTACCTGAAAAGTAATAAAAATTAATTATGTAGTTATTTCTTTTTTTTCAACAGATTTGCCTGTTCGTTAATACTTATATTACCATGTATGAAATCATAATATTATCATTTACTTATATATTATAATAATCTGCTTCGGATACATACATATATATATATATATATATATATATATATGTGTAGATTTTAAACGTATCATGTGTTTTGTTATAACAAACAATGATGTGTAGTGAATGTACTATATATTTGTATATTAGAGAATTAAGAAATAATAATAAAAAAACCCCACACCATTGTGTATGTCCATTACAACTCATGAAGGGGTCTTATATTAGACATGTGGAAAATTGTGGACCGATAATTTTACTAAGTGTAAAATAAAATATACGAATACAGAATATTACGTTAATACTAACATTTATATAAATTTATGCACCTTAGGGTGATTCCCTAAACACCTTAGGCTTATATGGGAGCTATGGTAAATTATGGAGCGATGCTCATAAAATTTGTCACTGTGATTTCTACTTATATAAAACTTATTTGTGTCGACTGATACTTAGATTGATACTTATACAAAACATCCTTACATCGAATTTCATTAAAAGATTGCTATATTTAAGGCATTTATAATCGTTAAACCCCTATTCCGGAAGGACATTTGTATGGGGGCTAGGTGAAATAATGGACCGATTTCAATAGGCTTCATTCTTGTATTATTATAGTCTTACGTGCCAAATTACATTGAATTATCTTCAAAACTGCGACCTGTACTTTGTGCAAAAAGTTTACATGGACAGCCAGCCGTCCAGCCAGACGGACGTACATTGTTAGATCGAGCAACCACCAAATAAGAATAAAAGTCTTTTTGTGTGTGTATAATTTGTATAATATAATTCGAAAGAATTATATAAGTCTTAGCTTGAATTTCTTAAATTTAAAATTCCGAATTTTTGCAATACCAATGTTTCCTTCCATTCCCCAAAATATGATTCTCTAGCTTCATTCCAAAGCCTTTTTGTTAATTCAAATCTTTTTCGATTTCCATTTTCTTAGAAAATATATATATATTTTTTTTTTGAAAGAAGAAATGACTAATTGAAGCAAATATTTTGTATTACAATTCAAAAATATCTGTGCGATAGTAGCAATGTTTGTGTGTTTAAATTCTTTGAAAAAAATAAATAAATAAATAAATAATAATAATAGATAATAAATAATATATATAAAATTCAGACCACTTACTTTTTTCAAACACAAATTTTTAATGTTATTTTATATATAATTCACTATTTGTGCTGAGTTTTAAATATCTTAAAAGGTTGACCTTGTTATTACTCTTAATAAACCGAATGTTCTCCTTTCATTTAATTTCAATTTATTTCAATTTTTTTCAATTTTTCTGCGTGTTTTGGTTACAAATATTTGACAATGCTGTTTGAACTATAATGAACTATAATGAGGTTATTAAATTATTTTTTGGTCCATAAAATTATGAGATCTTAAAATATTATGACGCCGGCTGTATTTTAGTATGAAACAAAGGAAAGGCTTTTATTTGACATCAATATTAACGTAATTATTACTTGGTGGTAGTTGTCAACATGCGAAATATGTTTGGAGATATATGCTGCTTTAGCCAGTATAAATTACGCTTTAATTATTTTTCGTATTTCTAATTTAGTTATCAAAGCAATTAGCTACAGATATTTTTTGGAATCATATCTTTTTTTTTTAATGCGGAAAAAAATTAGAAATTTGACGAAAGTTTTATAAGAAATACAATTTTTCAAGGACAGAAATTAATCATTATTTTTTGAAATTAAAAAAAAAATCAGATATAAGATACGACCGGATAAATGTGTTAAATATAGGAATTTAATCCTCAAAACAGATTCTATCGAAATCCGGAATGATTTTTATTTATTTAATTTCTGTTAAAAAAAAAATCATTTTTAATGATTATTTTTGATTTTTATTTTTTTGCTCAAAGAATAAAACTTATTTCCAATTTTTAATGAAAAATTAGCGTTAGTTATAAATTCGATTTACCAGCATGAAAAATCAAAAATTTACAAGAAATGAAAATTTTTGATAAAAATCAAAATTTTTACAAAAAACCAAAATTTTTTCTAAAACTGAAAAATCAAAATTTTTTCTAAAAATCAAATTTTTTACTAAAAATATTTTTTTTCTGAATTGTAATTTTCTTATAAAAATCAAAATTTTCACTAAAAGTCAAATTAATTCTTAAAAAATTTATTTATAGTAAAAATTTTGATTTTTAGAAAAAAAATTTGATTTTTTGTTAATATTTTGATTTTGTCAAATTTTTTACAAAAATTACATTTTTTTATTTTTGGAACAAATTTTGATTTTTAGAAAAAATTTTAATTTTTAGTAAAAATTTTAACAAATTTGAATTTTTACCAAAAATTTTGATTTTTAGTAAAAATTTTATGTTTTTTTTAGTGTTTTTGTTAAAAAAAAACAGAATTTTGCGTTAAATCGAATTTATAACAAAAAAATCTAATTTTTCACTAAAAATTGGGAATAAATAAGTTTTGTTCTTTAAGCAATAAAAATCACAAAATAATCATAAGTTGAGCGAAAAAAAAACATCAAAAATAGTAATTAATATTGAGCAAAAAATCAAAAATCAAAAGTAATCATTATTTTTGGGCAAAGATAAAAATTAAGAAAATAATAATAATAAATAAATCAAAAATAATCATTTGTTTTGTTTTAAAACTCATAATCATTACGGTCCTTGCAATTTTTACATTTAAACATTTTTAAATGCCTATCTGACTCGGAGTTGTTATTTATTAAGGAATACTATTTACGCGATATTTAAGAAAATTTGAATAAAGGCTATATTTCAGTCGCAAAAAAGCCTACATTTTACAAATATTTACGCTAATTATAAGAAAGTTTGTAATGATGCTTTCCCGTATCTGGTTTTTTGACATTAACATTATACATATATTACGTAGCTCAAACTGTAGAAAATCACATTGTCTTTTTAATTTAGTTACTTAATCTCTAATCTAAGTGCGAAATTTAACAAATCATAAATTTATAGATTAATTTTTTTATCACCGCATAACTTTTTACCACATAGATAGATACTTGGTGCCTAGTTATTCCTAAGTATTGTCTTCCAACTTGTTAATGATCTGAGTCTAAAAGATGTAAATTGTGAGCGCAAAACTAAAATAAAAAAAAAAAATCCTCGAAAATTTAAAAAAAAATTTTTTTGGCTTTAAATATTTAGTGAATGACATAAAATTTAGGACTTCTTAGTTACTTTCTAAAGTCTACCAAAATTCATTAACAATTTTTCTGTTTCTAAAAGAGACTTTAGAAATAAAAAAACACATAAAACACGTTTCAAAGAGCTTCGATTTTTTATTTTTAAATTCCTCATATATGTATCTTTCTTGAGTCCATAAATAATAAGGTTTTAAAAATTTAGATATATATATATATATATATATATATATATATATATATTTATATACATATATATATATATATATATATATATATATTTATATACAGTTTTTTCTTCTTTAGTAATCAAAACGCCGAAGAGAAACGAGGTCGAAATCATTTCTCGACTTTCATAACATTTAAAAACTTGTATAATAAACATCCTGTCTAATAGAAATGTCCATATTAAAGATATTACTAACCCATAACATTCATAACATTGACCCAAATCAAAGAATAACTTTTTCTTTATATTGTTAATGCACCGGCTGTTATGGAAAAATACATAAGTATGTATATCTATCTACATTTCCATGAAATTACATTCAGAGAATATAGTTCCATACAAACCAATGAATGTAGATGTTTTAAAAGTTAATAAAGTCGTCACTATGACTACGATTGTCGGAGGCAAGCAAAATATACATATATATATATATATATATATATATATATATATATATATATATATGTCATACAATTGTAGTATAGACAGATTTTGCATACTTTTTTATTTCCATCTTTATGTAGCAATGTGATAAAAATCATAAAGTAAAACTATAATATTTGGGCCTTATAAGAGATCAACATACATATCCTCTATATAAAAAGGTACGAGAGATTAACTACACATGCATAAGAAAGACATTTATGCATGTATGGTGGGTGCATTCTTTGTGCTCTTAGTAATAAAGAATGAGACTGCTTAGTAGAGCTGTAAATGAATCATTCATTTTTGAGTTAATTCGCGAATCATTGAGGCACTGAATTAGCAAATTTCGAAATTTGGGTCAATTCAAATGAATTTGGTAGAAATGAATAGCAATTCATTTCCAATTGAAATGAATTTGTTAAATGAATTGCTATTCGTTTCCAATTCAAATGAATTTGTAGAATGAATTTCAGTTCGTTTCTAATTCAAATGAATTTGTCAGAGTGAATTGCAATTTATTTCCAATTAATTTGAATTGGATTGATTTTGAATTAATTCAAATAAATTAGAAAAAATACTTAGCAATTCATTTCTAACTCATTTGAATTGAATTGATTAAAATGTGAATTGATTTTGTAAGTAAATCTACAGTAAGCATCACTGTTGTTTTTTTATTCAACTAATTTTTTATGTAAAAAACAGTAAGCATTACTCTCGTTTTGTATATCACCTAGTAAAGTCCAAAGACAAAAAATTCTTAGATTTGAAATTCCCATGATATACTGGAGTTGTCAGGTAGCGGCAGAATAGGAATTGTATTATAGGTATCGGCAAAAATCCTATCAAAATGGAATTGTCAGGTAACGGCAGAATAGGAATTGAATTATAGGTATCGGCGAAAATCCCATCAAAATGGGAAAATTTTGTTTATTTGCTAGAAGAAACTCAAACTTTTATTTTTATCAAATTTCCATTTTTCATTCCCCCTATATCTGCTCTTAAATTTGATTGATTGCAACTCATTTTTGATTTTAATTATTTGAATTGCAATTCATTGTTCTACTTCATTTGAATGAATTCAAAATCAATTCAATTCAAACGAATCGGAAATGGATTGCAACTCATTCTACAAATTCATTTGAATTGGAAAATGAATTTTACTTTATTTCTGCCTAATTCGTTTGAAAATTTAAATTTCATTCAATTCTTTTTTGTTGTGAAAAGAATTAATTCAAAATTTATCTAATTCATAACGAATTAAAATCAAAAAAGAATAATTCATTTATAGCTCTGGTGCTTAGCTTTCTTATTTTAGTTGGCTAAGGTGTCTGAAACTGTTAGATTTTTATTTTTTAAAATTTGTGTTAAAGCTCTTGTGCCTCCTAAATTAGGCCTTTCCTAAGGCCTTATTATACTCCTTTTTATCGTTAGGTATGTGTTGATATCTTCTGGTATCGGTTTGGTCTATGCATAGCTTCATGAGTACTTGTACATTCAATTGCAGAACAAATGTAGCCGTTATGCCCAATTGAGTATGAAAACGAAGCATATTTGCAAAACAAATTGTTTTGTTAAGAGAATTTCTAATTTTTTTTCTTGCAGTCAACAGATGAACATAAGGAAAAAAGTCTGTGTTTCAGTGAAAATGTTAATTGTATATGTAGAAGAGCTATTCAAATTAAAGTGATGGCATAGAAGTTGGAATTATTGTTATAAAATTAATGTAAGAAATCATCATCATTATGGGTTATTTTAATAATAGCTATATTTATTGTTGCTTGTAAAAATAAAAATAATTAGAATATTTTAAAAGTTAATAAGTGAGAATATTATATTCGGTTTGCCCGAATCTATATACCTACCATTTACAACGTTTTGAAATTTCACCTTATATATACATATATGGGAGGTGCTTGGACCACGTTCATTTTTAGTTTCTGAGTTTACATTGGTCCTTACACCATTTTTACAGAATTTCGTTGATGTACATGCTTTTTTGTAATAGATATGGGCTGAGAAGTCTATAACTTTTTTTTATGAACCATTTTTGCTCATTTTTAATACCAAAAAAAAAAACTTACATAAAATAAATATTTGTGCCCTAGGGTGTACTCCCTGAGCTCTATCCTGCTTTCAACAAACAAACAGACAGAAGGACGGACATCATTAGACCGTCTTAGATTTTCACGAGCCCTCAAAACGTATATACTTCCAGGGGTTTTGAATTATTATTTCGACATATTTTCATGGTGGGTATGAAAAATAATTTCTTGTATACAATTTATTAACGAAAATACCAATAAATTAAATAGAAATTACACGAAGAACTTTGTGAATTTGGAAGCGTACTTACTAGTAAGTATTTAGGATAAATTTAATATATATGTATAAATATATATATATATATATATATATATATATATATATATATATATATATATATATATATACAGATCCTAAATACTTACTTAAAATATAGAAAATTCCTGAGGGTTTATTCAAGAAAAATACAAATGCAAATTGGATAATTTTTAAGTATTTTATAATTTCTAGATGTTTGACCAGATGATTAACCATATGATTAGACTCACTTTCTGAATAGAATGGATGAACCTATAGAAATGGTTATGATGGATTTATTATTTCACAAATGCAATCCTGAAATAGGAGTTTAATGCTAATTAGTACCTTAGTATAGTAATATTTTAATATTATTCAGCATAGATATTTTCATTTTAGTTTAAATCTATGTATCAAATTTCATAAATATTGGTCCACAATGATTATGTAAGGTTAATTGCCAAATTTTATGAGAATGGGTTCATAACTAACCAAAGTCCCATAAATGTCCACTAATGGTAAACACTTTATAATGCATAAATACTGCAGAGATGTTAGAATCAACTTAATATTTTTATAAGTATGTTTTATTGGAGTACAAGAAGAATGAATTAAAATAATCGGTACACATTAACGATCGCCGCAAAGTACTTTAAGTACTGCACACACTTTTGTTCCCTTTATGAGTAAAATATTGAAAAATTGTTCTGTGGACGTTATGGTCCGCCTTATACTAGTTTTAAAAAATTTGTTCACAAAAATGCACTGAAAAGTTTTCCGGAGAACCAAAATCCCAAGGAGAAAATATTAAAAATATTTTTCCAAACTAAGCTCAAAAATTTTGACACCCATTTTGAGAAAAAACTAAAACTTTATGGCCATTATTTTTCACTCGCTGAAGACCATTTTTTTTCTTTTTTATTACTCATCAAAACATAATAGAATCTCAAAAGAGCATTTTCTAGGGACACTCTAATGTACATCTAACCAGTCAGATTGGATTTTTGGAATAAATTTACATTTATGTATACAGATGGTCTTCATTATGCTAATAAATTAACGAAGTAAACACTCTAAAAATTTTCCATGAAGATGTGTATCAATGGTTTGATTTCGGATTTTTTTGTTATATAGGGCAGGTTGGTACAGCAATTTATACATTATATATGTATATTGAAAAAATTTACCTCCGTGTGATGTAATAAGGAAGATTTTTTTTATTAAATTTAACTTAAAATTTATGCTAACAAGAACTCTTTGTTAATGAATTTATTTTAACTTTTTGACAAAACTGAAATTTACTGTTTAATTTAAGAAGCAATCAATGTATAACCTTGACATGTTTATTGAATTTAAAGAGATATGTTTTATTTTTTTTTTCTTTTTTTTTTGACTTCTATATCAAAGACAGTTTTCCAGACTCATATATATTCGTAAAATTTTATTGAAATTATTTTATAATGAAACATTTCTAGTACTCAATCATGTGAAATAATGAAAGTGAAAAAATGATTAATGAGCTAAAATTTATAAGTACTAAATTTTAATTTAAGGATTAGCTGATTAAATTCGTATTTATTTATATACTGAAATATATCCTCAGCAATATCCTGTATTTTAATTTCGACAAATAATTGTGCTTATTAAGTCTAAATAAATAGATTTATTTTTACCATAAAACGTTGCCTTTGTCAGCATATAATTCTTTTTTGTATTCTTTTAATTTTATATTTTCAAATTGTTTAGCAAGCAATTTTAAATTTCTCATATTTAGTTTTAAATTTCTTATATTTATAATTTTTTTTTTTTTTATAAAAAAAAGATTAAATTTTAAGTTTTAAAATTTTCATCTCTAAAATTCTTAGTAATAAAATATTCATTTCTTAATCATTTTAAATTTTGAAATTTTTATTTTTTTGATAGTAATATTTTCTTTGAAAGTGTTAATAAATATAATTTGAATATTCAGAAAATTTTGAAATTCAAGTTCTCTGCTATGAAAATTGTAATATTTAAACAATTATAGGATTTTTACTGAAATAAATTTGAAAAAAATTTCAAATTTATTTCAATTTATAATGTGTTTTTGGAAAAAAAAAAAAATTGTGTGTTTTTTTAATTGTGTAACAAACCCCGGAGCCGAAAGCTCTACCCCAGCATAAAGTGGAAATAAATATTATTTAAATCTGATCTAGAAGTTGCTAATTCACTTATTTTCACAATATTTTCTTTTAAATAAATAATAAGTATAATTTTTATTTAAATAACAAATTAGTTTTTCAGTCCCATGAAAATATTGTTTTCGAAAACGAAAAAATAAGTTTTTTAATACAAATTTTTATTTATATTAGAAAATCATTTAAATGAGTTCTCAAAAAAAGTTATTCCTTTCACCAATGAAAAATCGTTTTCAAATCATAAATCATTCATATGTTTATCGCAATCATTCGAATGTAAAGCTGTTACATTAACATATGAACTCACCTAAATTGAACCAGATTATAATCACTTGATCCCTTGATTTAACTACATCTTTATCATATAATTTTTTGCTGGGTATTGTAAAGTATATTTTCGTGGGTGGCATTTCCCAAACTAAGTTGAAACTATTTATAAATTAAAACCCTTCATTTTGTTAGATAGGCTAATACTGAAAATAGTTGATTACTAACAAGACAATGTAATCATTTTTCTCCGCAAATGTCTACTTTGTATTTTTTTTAAATTATTCAAATAAATCATCAAAAAAAAAAAAAAAAAAAATCGCCATGTCACCAAACGGAGAATTTAGTTACCAAAATCGCCACATAATTTCCCCGAAAAAAATCTCCCAAAATATTTTCAATATCCACAACAAATTTCCCAATTTCCAAACCAACATTTTTATCAATTTCTGCAACAAAAATTCCCCAAATTTTGGATTAAAACCCCAAATCAGACAAGTTTGTTAGTGGTAAAAATATTGTATTTTGGAAATACTTGATCGTTTTTTCTAAATAGTTTTTCTACAAGTATCAAAATAATGTTAACATTTTGTACAAAAATATTTCCTTTTATATTTTGTTGTAAAATCATGTTTTACAGTTTACTATATCATAGAGAACTATTTTCTTTAAAAATGTTTATTTCCCAGCAAAAACTTTTTGGTTTTCGGTAATGACAACTACTTATTAAAGTAGTTTCTTGGTAATGATGCGTCATTATTTTTTGCCTACTCTGTATTACATTAATAAGTACTCAATAGTATAATAGCACAGTAATACTGCAATCATGTGGATGGGTTGGCTAGAGCGCCGGATTAATAACCAGAAGGTTCTTGGTTCAACCCCATTCTGAAGCTGTTAGTTTTTTATAACAAAATGTCTAAAAAGAGTTTTTGTCGCTTAGATGCTATGTGCGAGATGGTGTACTGAGTAAGACGTTAGTCATTAAAAACGAATAGTTAGTTTGTGTCCAAGTTCGAGTCTCACTGACGGCAAAATTTTTTTTATTTTTTTTATTTTTGTTTTCGTTTAGGTACATATTTTTGAGTACCCCTAGAGTCAAAAAAATAACTACATGAATTTGTAGACAACTCGAACAAAAATAAACTATTTTATTCAGGCAAAAAATAAGTAGTTTATTTTTATTTCCAATTATAACTGCTAGCTTACCAGGAAAACAAAATTTTTGCGGGGTTATTTTTTCTTTCCTTTATTAGTTTTTTCTAGGACAATTTAAACACAAGGCAAAGTTAACTTATGTTTATGTACAATAATTTATAAGAAATTCCTTGAAGAACAATTTATATTTCGAATAGTATTATTTATATGATATAGTTAGAAACTATTTTGTTAAAACAAAACTATTTAAGAAAATTTTGGGTTTTATTACGTAAGTATTCATGTGTACTAAAAATAAAAAAAAAAAAAAAATAAATAATAAATAAATTTACAGTAGGACCTCTTCAAAATGGGCCACTTAAAAAAGTTTTATATTTATTTGAATTTTAAAATATTAAAAATTACTCTAGCTGAGAGAAAACAAAATTTTTCGAACTCCCGACGAACCTTGCTATCTTCGGTTCAAAGTTCACTCTTTTTAGAAATGTTTTTAAAATAAATGAATTTTAAATCCATATATCGTCGGACCTATTTGTCTCATTTAAACAAACTTTCACTCAGATTAATGCCTAATAAATACAATTTCTACTTATTTTTATAGAAATGATATTTATGAAAATTAAAGGATATTGAAATCAAGATTCGTCCTTGCATCAAGGATATTTAAAAAGTCATACCTTCCATTTTTATAATTTTCTTTGAAATTTTCTTTAATAAAGCGAACAACATATAAACATTTTAATGTGGCACCATGAGGGGATGCTGAGAAAATTAACTTTTAGTAAAAAAAAACTCATTTGTTTCAGTAATAATTTGATACTTTTGTTGTTTTATGTATGAAAATATATGAATATATTTTTCTGAAATCAATATTGTACATAATAAATTAGTTTGTCCCAAATAGTTTGGATTTTCATTGTAACGAAAAGATTTCATATTTTCAATAAATGCTAAAAAAAACATAAATCTAAGGTGACACATTCAACGAAAATTGCATATAACAAATTCATTGCATGAAGGTACAGTTTTTAAAAATTTGAATAATTTTTTAAACCTTTTAGTTGAAGATGATAACAATACAATTTAAACGCAACGAAATATTATTGCTTAAAGTTACTTACTTTTATGATTTTTAAAATTTCGCAAAACCAAAACAAAAAATTATAAATATGTTCCTTGGAACAGCTCAGATGTTCATCATCAATTGAAATAGTCAGTTAAAATCGCCGATTTATTGTCAAAATATTTCGATTTGGCCGCACTGAAAATTCTTTTTTCAAGGATTATTTTTTAAAATTATATGTATTATTCCACTAGGATATAGTTATTTCATTACGTTTTTCTTTTCAAGAATAGATTTTTTACAAAAATAATTTAAAATTATATTTATTAGAAATTAAAATGAGCCCAAGTTTGTTTAAATTGGGCAATAGGTTCGAAGATATATATATGGATTTAAAATTTATGTATTTTAAAAAAAATTTCTGAAAAAAGTAAACTTTGAACAGCGATAAAAGCTAGAATACAAAATATTGGAAAATTTTAAAGAACTTTAAATTCTATATTGACTAAACTCTGTAACTTTTGAATTGTTAGAGATATATTTTAGACTTTCTTTTTGTGGATAGATACGTTTTTGCATTTTTCCCCAGTTTTAATTTCATTAAAATCGGTTCAACAGTTGTTGAGAAATGGCTAAATTTGAATTTTTAATTTTTTTGGTAGCATTTATAGCCTTTGAAGATTTTTTGTTTTTTCAATCAGCTTTACTTATAAAAAATAGTTATAAGTAGATAAAAAAAACATTTTAATAACACGCAGGATAATTTTGTGACCACGACGCTAAAATCGGTTCTTAAAGAACCAGTTGCTCTAGAATTGGTTGTTTCTGTAAAAATTTTGTTTTTATTTTTTATAACTAAAAGTTTTTTTATTGTTTATTTTATTTTTTATTTAAATTACAATAAAAGAAAATTATAATTATTATCCATTCGGTTAGAAAATAGCCTGCAAATATTTCATATTGAGTTTGATGTTATTTCAGTCCTCTAGCAGCTTCTTTATCTTTTGCTTCTTTATCCAATTCCCGATGTTCTACTTTACATTTACTTCGACTGCTGGATCTAACGTTGCCAGTAATATATTAAATATATCTTCATTTATAGAATTTCGTGATATTTTTCTGGTATTGTGCTCTCTATAAAATCTGTAATCCTTATTCCTTTTTTCCTGGGCTTCCTCTGATAGATCTCCAAGTTGTACTAAATATTGATTAATGACATCTTCTCCCTGATAAAGGATTTTGTGAACTGTTGCAGACATATTTCTCTATGGATATTTGGTTGTGTATATTCGTGCAGTTTTCTTCGCATAATCAACAAATTTTCTAGCATTAATTTGTTCATTGCACACAAGTACTTCGATAATTGTTTTAAATCTTGAAATAAGATTTATATCAGCAACTGTTATTTCAGATGCTCTTTCGGGATCTAAAAAGAAAATTCTTGCTGTGTTCCCATCATTCGGATTGCCCGATCTTTGTTTTGGTTAATCTATAATCATTCCATATTTGAGAAATTCGTCACATGTTTCTTTTTTAAACTTCTTAACTCCTTATTGGTGTCGTTGTTTCTTATTGCTCTTGTAGGTTTAAAACCTAAATCATAACTGATTTTCAGTGGAAAAAGTTTTCTACAGACGGGTCCAGTTAAAGGGGACTTTATTCTGGTAATAAAATTGGTTTAATCTCTTTTGACCCTCAAAAGTTCTATTGTATTAAAATACAAATTTGACTAGAATTTAGTACCTGAGAAAACATTTAATAACACAGGAGGTATAAATGGTACATTGGCACATTATACCATTTTTTAAAGACTATTAAAAAGTAATGATAATTTTCCTCCTGATGAAATTTACAAAAATCACATCTTATAATATAACATAAAATATTTGTCTTTAACAGCCAACATTCCCCAATATTTTGATTTACGTTTTTTGTAACTTTAGTTTGGATATGTTTCCTATTGTATGGCTTTAACATTTTGGAAATCATTGTTAGCAAAAAAATTGAACTTTTGACCAATGAAAGTACCAAAATACAGCCTAAAAAGTACCAAAATACAGTTTTTGCCCACTTTCTCCATAAAAGAGCGGAGTTTCAAGAAAATACTAGACACCTATTAGACACCGAGTAGTTTTGAAATGCAAAGATAACCATTATACACTTTTTGTATATCTATTAGTTAATCAGATATAAGATTACCGACTTTGCCCGTTTTTACTTCCTTACTTACTTTTGCACTCCCTAAATATTCGAATTTTCATTTTCATTAACATTTCATATATATATTTTTCATGTTTTAATATTATAGTAGTTTGGATTTTTTTCTTTTACTCCTTCGACAAAAAAAATAAAAAATTCAAATTCTCTCCCTTATTCCATTTGCCTTAAATTTTCTACAAAAATTATCTCAAAAAAGGAAAATTCACTTCACCAGACATCACTGCGTGGGAGTATTCACTTTAAAAAAATTATTTTAGAATTTTAAATTTGATAGAGAAGTTAATCATAATAAAGATATTATTACGAATTGGGGGCAAAATGTAGACAATATTGTATATTTTCAACACAGACATGCTTAATTCAAAATTCCAAATAATATATTTTTATACAATAAAACTTTTTTAAACATTTGGTATATTTTTCAAGGCTAACATAAATGTTATATTTTTTCTTTTAAATTTTACCCAAAAAAAAAAAATATCAAACAAAGCATATCAAGGTTTTATTTATATTGTTCTAAAACAAGAGCAAAACTACTAAAAAAGTTCTTGTAAAATGTATTAAATTCTGGAAAAATAATCCATTGATTTAAGCAATAAAAGTACACAATATGAGAGGAAAAATAAATACCAAAAAAGTATCAATAAATGTTTTTATGAATAAACCATCAATTTACGTTGTTTTTCTTGGTAAAATATGCTTTTATGGTTTTTATTTCATTTCCTGGAATTTGTTAAAAGTCTTGTAATATAGTATTTATTTTATTTTGCTTATGTTACCTTTGGTAACACACTTACCTTCCCTCATCTTCAGTACTGCTGTCACGTGTTTGTGAACTTTGTCGACTACGTCCTAAACGTATTATATTGCGTACAGCTCTCATAGTCATACGTTTTTCTTTAACAGGTGCCACTGGACTTCCGCCTGGTGTGGCAGCATCACTTGATACTCCTGCTGAAAGAGCTCCAGCACCACCGCTGTAACTACCAGCCACTCCACTGCCACTCATTCTTGTTGGTGATTTTCCATATTTATCAAATTTCAATTCATCACGTTGACGGTTCATAGCTGATGAGGTTATGCTTACTGTGGATGTTGATGATGTTGTGGCATTAGGATTGGCAGCTGACATAACGCGTCTTAACAGATGTCGTTTCTTTGATGTTATATAAGATTCACTTCCACTGGAGACGGCACCACTGCCAGAGGCTATATTGCCACTTGATTCTGAAAAAAAGAGTTATGTTAACAATTGTAGGAAAATCAAAATTATTTTGTTGTATATTTTTAAGGTTCTCTTGCGATTATTTATTAAATATAGCATATTTTTAGGAGTTTATGTTAATGTTAAAAATTAGTATATAAGAGGGCATATTTTTATTATATATTTTGTTTATAATCTAGCTGTTCATATTTTTATTTTTTATCTTTTTTTCTAATAAACTATTACGTTTCGTACACATATTTTTGTTTTATTGCATATGTAAATATTTACTTAACAGCTTGTTTTTATACTCATATTTTATTAAGATGTCAGTGTATTCATCGTAAAATAAAATGTATGAATATGTAATATTTCTTGTCCTGCATAATCAATCACTTACACAGAAAAAAATATATATTTAATTCAAAAATGGCCAAATACGTCTTTTATATATTAATCATATATATGCATGTGTAAGTATTTGTGTATGATAGTAATTTCGAAAAATGGTTCAACTATATATCATAAAATAGATTTATATACATTAAAGCGACTCACTTCCTATGAGAGAAAAAAAGTGTTCTTGGTACATAGAAAATAGACCTTGGTATGTTTTATAATGTTTCCCAAAATATTTCCGTTCCACTGATGACGGTTCGTGAGCTAGACCGCTTTTAAAAAAGTAATTTTTTTAGTTTTTTGATACTTTTTTCAGCACAATAATATAATTCATAACTGTTCAGTGTGAATATTTTAATTCAAAATATTTGTTAAAAATAATACAATTTGCACCCAACAAAAACTTTTTGGTTTTCGGTAATAACAACTAGTTATTAAAGTAATTTCTTGGTAATGAGGTGTCATTATTATTTGCCTACTCTGTATTACATTAATAAGTACTCAATATCATAATAGCACAGTAATACTGCAATCACGTGGATGAGTTGGCTAAAGCGTCGGATTAACAACCAGAAGGTTATTGGTACAGCCCCATTCTGAAGCTGTTAGTTTTTTATAACAAAATGTCTAAAAAGATATTTTAAATTAAATAGAGTTTTTGTCGCTTAGAATGCTATGTGCGAGATGGTGTACTGAGTAAGACGTTAGTCAGTAAAGACGAATGGTTAGTGTGTGTCCAAGTTCGAGTCTCACTGGCGGCAACATTTTTTGTTTTTTTTTTTCATTTTTGTTTTCGTTTAGGTACATATTTTTGAGTATCCCTGGAGTCAGAAAATAACTACATGAATTTGTGGACAAGGCGAACAAAAATAACTAGTTATTCAGGCAAAAAATAAGTAGTTTATTTTTGTTTCCAATTATACCTGCTAGCTTACCAGGAAAGCAAAGTTTTTGCTGGGCAGTTACTTGAAATTAATTTATTTAAGTATTATTCCATTAACAAGCCAGCTTTGAAAAATTTTCAACAGAATTATTCGAATATAAATTTATAAAATTTAAATCAAATTCCAACCTTCAACTAATTCGAAAATAATTTTTTTTTTTTTTAGCTCGAATTAGGGTTTCGTTCCCGGGAAGCGTCGGTAAAAAATTTCCGGGAAAAAGGACGATTTTCCATGACCCGCTTCCCGAGGATTTTATACGTGAATTTCGGAAATTAAAAAGTATTAAAATTCATGTTTTTGACCATTTTATTCTACTATCTTTAATATTTTTAGTAAAATGTTATCACATCGGCAATAGAGAAATGTTTTGTATTAAAATTTTTTACAAAAGTATATCTTGAACTGCTTATTGAAACAGTTTAATTTCAAACTTAAAATAATACCTAATTATAACTCCGATGTCCAAATGAAAAGAAAGAAAAAAAAACCTTTTTTTTATTTTATTATTTCTTTGGAAAGAATAAAAACACCTACTTCAGGATTACTGCTTTTAAAGAAATGAACATACTTTTATACATCAACATCGGTTTTCGTATCCCTAAAACACAGTGTTCCCAAAATTAATTTTTTGGAAATAATTCTTTAACTGAACAACTGGATGTATTTGAATGAAATTTTACGCAACCAATCCTGAAATGTACTCCAATTGATTTAGAAGAGCACAGGTTCTTAGCAGGTCTGGGTAACAAAGATGGTCCCCTCGGGTATGAATTCTTTTAAAAAAGTTTATTTCGATGATTATTACTCGGCAATTAGATTCTCATGTAAACAGTCGGAGAAACCACAAAAGAACATTATTTACTGAAAAATTTCTGAAACAATCGCTATGTTATTCTTTTTAACTTTAATAATTGAAAAAATTATATGTATTTTTTATTATATCATTTTTTGATTTCTTTGATTTTTTTTTTTTATAAAAATATCAAAATGTTTATTTGAAATTTGAAAACGCGAGCATGTAAAATGAATTTTATTCATTTTTATTTTCAAAACTGTAACAACTGCATTGCTTTGAAAATAATTTTTATATATTTTTTTTAAATGGCCATAACTTTTGTTGTATATAAAAATATCAAAATATTTTTTTTGCAGTGGATTTGTCAAAGCTTATATTTTAAGATGTCATATAAAAAAAATATATATTATTTTTTTCTAAAAATTGTCGTTAGAGGCGTATATTTGAAGAACTCCATCTTTAATTCTTTTACAGTTTTTGGTAGGAAGCCTTATCGGTCTACAGATATCCCAATCGAATTATAGGAAAGTACATGCAAAATTCAGTAAAAAAGTTAGACCACTCGGAAATTTTCTATATATATATATATATATATATATAAAATTTTAATCACTCCAAAATTTTCTCTGTGGTATATATATATAGTTCCACTGCAGAAAAAATATTTTCATGTCTTTTATATAACAAATGTTATGGAAATTTAAAAAAAATTATTAATCACTTTCAAAGCCACAGATTTGCCACAGATTTCAAAGTATAAATAAGTAAAATTCATTTCACATACTTGTATATCCTCCTCTACACATGCAAAAAATTTTATCCAAATAGTTAACCAAGGGTCAAAAAAATCAAATTTTGTTTAAATTTAAAATGGAATTCATCTAAACAAGTGTGAATTTCTAAAAGCATATTTGAGGGGCTTATTTTAAAAATACAAATGCATGTAAATCCGCGCCGTACTAATGACTTTCCATACATTTTTATTTTTCTCTCCAGAAATTATACTTCAAATAAAGCATATACTAAAATACTTTGTCTTAAAATATATGAACGATTTATTAAGGAACAAAATTATATCTAACAGCAATATTAAAAAATAAAAAAAAATAAAAATAATGTACATATTAATTAAACCGTATTCAAAAACTGCAGTCTATATTAATTAATTAACCTTTTTTTTGTTCTTGTAGGCAACCCTTCCCTCCCTCATTTGTATTGTCAGTGTTGCGAATTAATTATTCATTAACTGTTTTATATCATTATTATTTCTGATGATCTAGTACGTTTTTGCTGATAAATAAGTTTTTATTAAAAAAATAATTATTTAGCTTATGTAAATACCTTTATTTTATTTTTGTTGATTGTAATTATAAGTTTCCGAATAACGAATATTTTGTGATAAAATCATTCTTTCTTTTAAAATGCATAATTTTTAACCCGTAGTTGATACATTAGATTAATGGCACCTTACTTAAGACCTATGCATGTTAATATAATATTTGGATTTACGAAGAAACAGCAAACAACGAAAAAGTCGAACATATGTGTTTGTGGTGAACAAAACAGGAAAAATATACTTTTCCTGTTAGTGTTTATGATTTTTTTACAAAAGAGCTTAAATTGAACACATGTGGAGAAAAAACAGTGGAGAGAAAACAGTTTCGATTGGGATATCTGTATTTTATGATAGCCGCAATAAAGTAATTCTTTTGAAATATTTTCAAATATGTATGTAGTATTATAGTATACTTTTAGGATTATCCAATTAAAAAATGTATATTTATATATTTTTTCCTTAAATATTTTTATACCCTACACCACCATAGGTGGTTGGGGTATTATGCGTTTGTGCTGATGTTTGTAATGCATAAAAAAATTATCCAACACCCACCTTAAAGTATACCAATAACTCAGAATCGCTGTTTAAATCAATCTAACGATGTCCGTCCGTCCGTTTGGCTGGAGGGCTGGCTGACTGCCCATGTACAGGTCGGAATTTTAATGATAATTCAGTGAAACTTGGCACGTAAGAATTTTCTGATAAAAAGACAGAGCCTATATTATTATTGTGATCGGTCCATTATTTCACTTAGCCCCCATACAAATGTCCCCCCGGAGGAGAGTATAAACACTCAAAAATGCCTTAAAAATAAAAATCTTTTCAAAGATTCAAAATCTGTTCAAAGAAGTTCTGTACAAGTAACAATCTTTGTACCAAATTTTATGAAGATCGGGTTACAACTGACCATAGCTCCAATATAAACCCCTCTTCCGAAAATCCCTTTAACATGCATAAATCCCATACGAATGTTACCATCAAGTTAATATTCGACACAAATAAGTTTTATATAAAAAGAAACAACATTGCAAATTCCATAATTTACCATAACTCCCTTATAAATCCACTTCTAGGAATTACCTTAAGTACATAAAATCATCTAGATGTTAGTATCAACGCATCATTCTGTATTTGTATATTTTATTTTACATTTAGTAAAATTGGCCACAAGTGTAATATAAGTCCCCTTCCCGAATTTTTATACTCGTACACAATGGTATAGGGTATCATAAAGTCGGTCTTGATCGACTATATCTTTCTTTCTCGTTAAATGTAGACAGCTCCTCATAAAACATTTTATTGTAATGTTTTTTTTAAATATATTGGTGTAAAAATTTGTCTCACTAATAAAGTAGTTTCAGTATAGGAGCGATGGGCAATTAAGATGCAAAGATTTTTAACAACGATTTTTAAGAATTGATTCTTAAATTTAAAAACTCCTTGGTGAACGATAAGAAAGACAGCTGAGATCAACTTTGTGCTTCTGATCGATTAGTGAAGTGAACATAAAACCATTAAATAGCACAGGCATACTATGAAAAATCCTCCAAGGTGTTGTAAGGTAAAAAACTCACCAAATTTATAATTGGAAAGGCAATATTTCTCATTCCGCAGAAATGATAGGATTAGTAAGTAATGATCGTTAGTCATCAAACCGCTAAAGCATTGATAAATAACTGGAATATTAGCAAGCAAACTGTTGAAGATTTTTAGAAAATATTTAAAATAAATACAGAATAAAACAATGTACACTTTCACATTTATGCGACAGATAATACAGCACTTACTTAACAACACTATGCGACAGTCAAAATCGGGATGGGATGAAACCAACGGGAAATGTTATATCGGTAAAAAAGAAGTTATACGTGTCCCGGCGTTTCGCTGGGTCACGTCTAGGAATCGAGATTTATCGATTTGAAGTTAGTAACTATCATATAGGGGAAATTGTGACCTATGGAGGTCTTTTTTTTTACATAACTCGAGAACCACCAGTCCGATTTTGCTGAAACAAATTTAAAAAAATTAGGAATTACAATTCCTTTAATCTGTTCATACAACGTTTCGCTACATAAGCAACAGTTTTGCAGTTATAAATAAATTTATGAAAAAAAAACTATTTTTTGCCTAAAAAATTGAATTTTTTTATTTTTAATTCATAAAAAATCCAAAACGGTAAAAAAGTGTCAAGTCATATTACTTTCACTTAAAGCCAAATAACCTTTAAACAAAATGAGACATAGATCATGAAAATCGATGGACGCGTTTCGCTTTTATTCACAATTAAGTGAAGGTATGAATTTCAAAAATTTGCTCGAGATATGCTCAAAATTCCTTGGAAAAAACATTGATGACTTTTTTTATGCTTGTCAGAATTAAATAAAAAGTAATAAACAAAAGGTTATTTGATTTTTATGGTAGCGGTAACAAACTAAAAAACGGTCATAAATGTGCGTGGACAATTAAAAGGAAAAAAGGAAAGTGCACTTTTTTAATTATTTGGGTTTTTTCCGTTGGCTACCTGCATGATTTTTTTACACAAATTGCACCCACATTTATGAGTGGTCATGTTTTAGAACGTTTCAGGAAATGTAAAACGCACAGGAATCAGGTTTATATCCACCTTTAAAAGATGCGCGAATTCATAAGTACCTCTCAGTAAAATATTGAAACTTACGTAGTATTTATAGGTGTTCACTGATCGATTTTTGTCATTCAACAAGTGTCTCCGAACGCGTAAACTACGGGTTTTTTAAAGTGATGAAAAAGTAATAAAAGTATAAAACCGAAATGAGTGCAAATTGTCCAGAAAATATCAATTTATTTTGTTACGTTTGTGGCAAAAGAGCTTTTTCAACAAATGCTGCATTACTCACTGAGCAAGTGGAACGCGCTTTTAAACTTTATTTTGATTGCGAAATAATTCGCGGCGTTTCGTGGGTCCCAGACAAAATTTGTAAAACGTGCTACAACATGTGGATCCAAGGGAAACGCAGTTCACTTCGTTTTGGTGTACCAATGATTCGGACTGATCCAGGAGAGCACAATTCCGACAACTGTTACGCTTGCGCAAACAAAATATGTGGAGTAAATCGTAAAGGCCTTAAACGAAGAGTTTACATATCTGTTAAAAGTGCACAAATACCTCTACCGCATTCGGATGAAATACCAATTCCACCGCTTCCAAGTCCTGATAGAGAAACTTCTTTTTCTATTGTAACAGTGGATCAATCGGATTTCACCTATAAACCAACACCAGAAGCCGGCCTATCGAACAAAATAATTCCAATATCACAAGCAAGAATGGACAAGATTGTTGCAGAATTAAACCTTTCTCAACGTGAAGCAGAAGAACTTGCCCAGCTTTTGAAAGAAGACAACAATTTGGAGCCTAATGTCAAAGTCACCGGATATCGAAGACGACAATTGCTATTCCAACTGTACTACACACTCAACGATGGCGATGGCCATTAATTATGTCGCAGCTGATTGGCGAATGTTCATTCGTAAATGATCCACTGGTGACAATGGAGAACGTCCTCATGCCCCCTCACCATATCAAACTGGGAATCGTAAAAAATTTCATCAAGGCCATTGTGAAGCAACCGAAAATTCTTGATTGTTTGGAAAATATTTTCCCACGAATCAGCGAAGCAAAATTGAAGGAAGGTGTTCTGAATGGGCCGTATACGAAAGGTCATGAAATCAAAGTAATTTAAAGGTGCTTTAGACGGTAATGATTACTTTGCGTGGAGGGCAGTGAAGAAAGTCATACGATATTTTTTTGGGAAGTAAGCGAGCACACAATTACCCCGCTCTTGTGACCAAGATGTTGCACTACTTCCAGAAAATTGGAGTGAATATGACCCTCAAAATTCACTTCTTGCATCACCATCTCGAATACTTCAGCAAGCAGCTAGCCTCAGAGTCGGATGAACATGGCGAGCGCCTCCATCAAGTGGCAATGCCAATGGAAACGCGACATAAAGGCAAAAGGCTCGATTCGCTGGTGGCTGAAATTTGTTGGTGGTCACAAAAGAAGTACGATCCCGACAATGAAGATGAAGAAGAAGAATATACAATGGGAGTTTCCTCCGAGGGTAAGTCACAAAAATGAAGTTAATTGACTGATTAAAAACAATTGATTTTTTCCAGATGAAGACAGATCCTCATCCGATACAGACTCTGAACAAGTGGGCGAACCACCACGCAAGAAAGTAAACAAACGAAAATAAGTTTTGCGTTCACCGATTTTTATAACCTATGTATCTATGTAATAACCTAATAATTACCTGTAATAATTTTTAATTTTACGTGTTAATAATTATAATAAATAATATATAATAAATATTATCCAAATTCATTGAAACATAAAATCAATATTCTTGTCAAAATGAAATGAAAAAAATACCTTCACTTAATTGTGAATAAAAGCGAAATGCGTGCATCGATTTTCATGATCTATATCTCATTTTTAAAAAAATTCAATTTTTTAGGCAAAAAATAGTTTTTTTTTTCATACATTTATTTATAACTGCGAAACTGTTGCTTATGTAGCGAAACGTTGTATGAACAGATTAAAGGAATTGTAATTCCTAATTTTTTTAAATTTGTTTCAGCAAAATCGCACCGGTGTTTCTCGAGTTATGTAAAAAAAAGACCACCAAAGGTCACAATTTCCCCTATATGATAGTTACTAACTTCAAATCGATATATCTCGATTCCTAGACATGACCCAGCGAAACACCGGGACACGTATAACATCTTTTTTTACCGATATAACATTTCCCGTTGGTTTCATCCCATCCCGATTTCGACTGTCGCATAGTGTCATTAATAAGTAAGCTCTAGAAAAAAATGTCCATTAGCTTTTGTAACCAAAGGAAAAAATAACTATGCAAAAATATAATACAAAATTTATTATAATTAAAGTGAAACCTTTAAAAGATTTCTAATTAATACACATTAGTAACGGTTTTTCTGATCAACAATTTAACAACAGTTAAAATATAAATTTCATGAGTTTTAAGTAATTCAAATTATTATAAATTTATTACTTAATGTAGACGTTTAATTAAAGTCAACATTTTTTTAGCTGTTTCTTTAAACTTACTTGGTTAATCATATTTATGAATATGCAATTAATCTCAATTGCCTTTGATGTTTTTAGCCTTTGTAGCATTTCAATGAAAGCAAATTAGGTCGCAATTAATTATTACTAAGTCGTTCAAAAACTTTTCATCGTGATACTCTTTAAACATGAAAAGTGGAAAAATGATGATAGCGTGGAGATATTAGTTACAATATTAAAAGTCAAATTATTTAGTGTTGTTTAACTTTTTTGTTATGAAAAAATTCTCGATTTTTTTTAAAGAATAAATGTTTAATCGAGTTGTTCAGCTATAAAATTTGTATATTTCTGTTGCCCAAAAACTAGATATTTTACATCAATTTTTTATTTTTTGAAATACAAAAAAAAAAAAAAAAAAAAATAAAAATTATACTTTTAAAAAATATATTTCTGGGAATATTAAATAGATTTTAATATTTTAAATTCCGTTATTATTTTTCTGTTATCCTCTTAAGGAATTCAAAATAAATTAATTTTAAAAAATTCATGATATATTTAATCAGCGTTACCAATTTAGCGCTTTTCAACAGCCCATTCAACAGTCGCATTTTTTTTTTCTCTGAGCACTTTTTTAAAAAAGGCGCGTTTTACTTTAGTGATATGTCGATTAGACTATGTGAAACGTTAGAAAATTATTATTTTTAGTAAATTATAAACAGCTATGATCTGAACAAAATTTTAAAACCTCACAACGGGACCAAATTGGACCCAAGTGTGCTGTCTCTGGACAGCTGCCCTAATAACCTAAGGCTAGTAGAATTTTTGACAAAAGTAAATGTTGCAAAATATTTATGTACATAGAATATTAATATTAAATTTTATATGTCTTATGATTTCATCACATTACATCTTGAAAATATTTTATATTCATTATTAAAAATGTCCATCCTCAGAATAGAGTTTGGCGCTCAGAATACATATAAAATGCAATCAAAACATTTAAAATTTTTTCATTCGTATATCTAGTTTTTTCTGTTTACAAATTTTTATTTTTTAATGATAAAATTTTAATTATTCAATATTTTATAAAGTTTTCAATTCACACAACAGAAATAACAATATTTCTCATCAGAGAAAAAGCATTTTCTATCATAGAACATTATTATTATTATTTTTATTAATTTTTGAGTTCTCCAAAAACTAAAAAGATTTTTTCATTTCAATTCGAAATACCAAAATATACTTTCAGAATTATTATTTATTTTTCTTTTTTTTTTTTTTTGAAATGGTCATTTGAGGTGTATATCCGCTTTTCAATTCCCATCGAATATAGGATTTCTTAGCAATTTTTCAGATTCTTTAAAACACTATTCTATTTATTTTAGGAATTGCCTTTTTAGCAAAAAAATTTGGCTGATTAAATCAAAGGTTTTGCACTAAAATTTTAACAAAATCTAATAAATAATAGTTTTATGAATTTAAATTCTTGGAAAAAAAGCTGACATAAATCTGGATAAATGTAAATAAAATTTTACCGCTTACTTCTCTAATAAAAACACCAATTTCAAATTTTGTTCGAAATATAATTCACTATTTCTGCTGAAGTTAAAATATTAAAGAAAAAATACAAATATGGACTTGTAATATTTGAGCTGTTACTCTTAATAGAAATAAGATTTTAATTAAAAAAAATTATAAAAAGAGCGCTACATTTAACTTTGGTTCAATTTATCGCTTTTTAACGCTTTTTGGATTTATTTCCTGTGCGTTTTGGTTGCAGATAGTTGAGAACGCTCTATTTAATATCTCAAATTATTGATTTAGATTTTCAAACTAGTCAGATAAAGGGAATCTGTACTAAAAATGGTTTAAAAATTATGAAAATATACAACTCTTTTGATGTTTTTTTTTAAATATTCGTATTTACAGTCTGAAATTTGTAAAACTCACAGGAATTTTTTCAATTTTTTTAATTAAATAAAATAATCGAGGCTTGAATAACATTATTTAAATATTTCGCTTTGTAGATGAAAAGTCTTGTGTTTTTCATTATGCGAAAACAAAATTTATATTTTGTATGAAAGTCATACAAAACTATATATACATAAGTAATAAACCTTTTGATTACTTCGCAGCAAGAAAATAGCTTTAAAATGAAAATGAATGATCGATAGATAAATAATTCTTGAAATTTTCAAGTTCTAAAGTAATATTTGAATTTTTTTTTGGAAAAAATGTTGGTCTTTAATACTTTTTAGCCACATAATAGGTACAAAACAAAGATTCTTAAATGAAGTAAATATAATGTGTTGTAGAATTTTTGAAATATAAATCTTATTTTATAAGTTATTTTATGGGAAGATCAAATGAACACTTTCTAAAATTTGTAATTTCTAATCGAATAGTCTAATTTACATATAAATTTATATAATTTATATAATTTGTATAATTGTAGTAAATGATTTTCCCATTTTATGTGTGATGACGCTTTCCTGGCTTAAAATATTTCAAAAATTATTTTTTCTCAATTTTCAAATTCAGAATTATCTATTTTTGCACTCGGAGTAGCTAACATCCACAAGCCTTAATGAGAGAAAATATACTAATATATCAAATCGGATATTAGCAAGTATGAATTTTTATTTTAATTGGACTAGCCGACCACAGTTTTTACTTGCAAAATTTACTTGCAAAATATGCGTTTCGCATAAAATTTTTTGGAAAACTAGGTTTATCAACTTAGGATTATTTTTATTGTAGTTTTCAAGTGTTTATCTTATTATTTTACAGATATTTTTCAAGTTAAGGGACTTACTAACTTATATTCCAACAATTTCTCATTACCAGAAAAATAACTGCCTGCTTGTCTATGTTGAAAGAAAAATCCTTTCGACAAAATATATGGAAAATAACAAATTTGTCATTTTATTAGTGTTTTCCATAAACATTTTCGAAACTAATTTCTCGTTCGATATAGAGAAACAGGTGGTATTATTATAAAAATAAAATAAAAAGTATATTATTACTTTTTTTTTTTATTTTATAAAAAGATTTTTTTATGAAGCTGAAGATTTTAAGTAATAATAAAATTTGTTAGCGAAATTTAAATATATTTATTTAAGTGATAAAACTATTACTTAAAGATATATTATGCAATAATTTAAAATTACTTTTTTTACACTAGGAAGAAGAATTGAAACTATTGAAAAAATATAAAAACGCATGAAATTATTGTTATTATTTAAAAATTTCAAAAATCACTCTCCTATATAATTTATTAAGTAAATGCCAATTTTTGAAACCTTGTAATTTTGTTTTAAAGGAAAAAATATGACAAGTTTTTTCGCAAAATAATTTATATTTTTTCCCCTAACATTTGTAAAGTTGTAAATTTGTTCTACCTTTTTTAATTTAATTTAATTAATTTAATTAATTAATTAAATTATTTAATTAATTTATTTTTTTTAATTTTAATTTTTTAATTTTTCTTAGTTGTGATTTCAGTCTCCCCCCCCCCCCCCCCCCCGTGGATTTTTGCCTGTATTTATATGATACTAGCTTTGCACGCTGCGCTTCGCTATCACTTTTGATACCATATTTCTACTACTTCCCCTCGATCTATCCACTAAAATTTTATGTGAACATTTTTCTACAACTGTTATTACAATTTTAACTAAATGACTACTAAAAATTAATATTTGCTTAGTATAGGAGTTGTCCCTTCCCCTGTCTCTATCCATCTTATTTTTATTTTATTTATAAACGACTGGTTGGATTTACATAAAATTTCACAGAAGAGTGCATAGCTTCAAATTTGGAAACTATGCAGAAGAGTGCATAGTTTCAAATTTGAAAGGAGGACCTCACTTACCCTTCAGGAGTGGAACTATAGTGGCTCAAAGTAGGGTATCTTTGTAGCCTGAAAAATTTTTGTTTCTTATGAGATTTCAAGTATTTTTTTGATAAGGTTTATGAAAAACATGCTTTCATGTGCTATTTATCTCTTATAGTTTTCAAGTTATTTGCATTTGAAATTTCAGCTAATTTATTTCAAAAACTTGGTCCAGTTTTTTTCAATATATATCCCAATAGTTTTGTCCTATTTTATAAGTTTTTTACCCAATTGGTTAAAAAACTGAATTATCTATCGAATAAAAAAAAACTAGAAGTCTGAGTCTTCTGAGTCCAAAAACGAAAAATTTTGAAATTGAAAATTGCAAGAATTATGATTTTTTTTGGCGAAAAGTTGACTACACTCTTTTTTCTTTAAAATAAAATTTTGTTTAAAAATATATAATAATTTAACACTTTTCTGAAAGCTGTCTTTGCAGAGATAAGTTTAGATTTAAAAACAAGCTCAAACATCTAACAGGACTATCCGGAATTTGACCTATTTTAAATCAAAATTTTTAATTTAGCATAATTGTTCTAAAATCCCAAAGGCTAGTTTTGCAAACCAAATGCAGTTTCGAAAACTTCTATGTGTTCAAAAGAAGATATTTGAAAATTCAAATATACGCATGTTTTTCATAGGCCTTATCGAAAGCTTCAAGAAGGTTCAAAAGTTCTTGAAATCGTATAAAAAACAGAAATTTGGCAAGTGATGAAAAAATTTCTATGTCGAAGGTACCATATTTTGAGCTTTAATAGCTGCGCTCCTTAAGGGTGTGTGGAGCTCTCCTCTCTAACTTAAAGTTGTACACTCCTCTTCTACGTCTGTATAAATTTAACTAGCCGATTAGAAATTACAGATTTATATCCAAGAATTTCGATTCTGCCTCACTGTGTATTGTGATGTAAGTTATAATATGGGATACATAAATTATGTCTTACTCAGATAAACTTAAAACACTTTCTTTTAAAATATTTCATGCTGAAATTTGAAAATTGTTCAACAATTTACGCTCATGATTATGACATGAAATTCAAGAGAGTTTTAACTTTTAACATTTTTTATGAATATTTCTTTGCGGAATAATTAGTAGCTGGCAAAAACGAAAACAAAGAGGTAAACAAAATTTATTTCAGATTAAAATAAACAAAAAAGGAAAATAAAATTAAATCAGAATTTTGTTTCGAATTAAGTACATTGAAATGATTTATGTAATTTAAAAAGGGTCGATAAAATGATGCTTACTTAATAGGTTACTATTTGTGCCGACATTATTGGATTTCATCTGTTTGAATTTAAACATTTTGGAAAAGATTTTTATAACCCGCTTTCAAATTATTTAAATTAAATTATTTGAAATATCATTTTACACGACCAAGTATTAAAGTAAGTTAATGGATATGAATAATAAAACTTTAAAATGCCGTTGATGTAGGAGAGACACATTATTTATAATTGCAAGCAGTTATTTATTTCGAGTAAATATATACTAATTGATATAAATGTTTATTGTGTCTTATTCAATTATAAATTTTATATTTTAAAATTATTTGTTGTTATCCTCTATTTAAGTAGGCGCTTTAGGCTTTTCTTTGATACTTGTAAATAAATACGTAGCATCATGAACAAACAAACGTATTTGTATGTTTAACACCCCTATGGCAAAAGTTTTAATTTATTTGTATTTGGTTTGCAGTGAAAATAAGTAAAATTAATAAATTTTAATTATTTATTACAAAGTAACAGCGAAGAAGTTTTGCTTAAATAAAATTAATAACTCCGTTACTAAGAAAACTTTTTTGCTAAAATATTATTATTCAGTTTTCTTTATAAGTAAAAAATTATTCATTGCATCGAATGCAAGAAAAAGTTTGCTATGAAATTATAGTATTTTTTAGAAGGTGCACACAGTAAACATTATGACTACTAGTATTATTCTTTTCATTAAAGTAGTATTTGATATTAAATTTAAGTTCAATAAAAAAGTTATTTATGTCTATCTCTTCTATATACATAAAAATCTCGTGTCACGGTTCTTGTAATTGAACTCCTCCGAAACGGTTTAATCGATTTTTACTAAATTTTGTATGTGTATTTGTTAAGTATGAGAATAGGTCGTAAAGTATATTTCATATCGGTAGAGTTCGTAAAATAGCTCCCTCTCCCTAAATCTTCTTAATTAATAAACCGATTTTTTTTGAAATTTGGCAGGCAAATACTGTAAAATCTGGAAGGAACTATAACCTATAATTTTTATTATTTAGGGCGTAAAATAGAGCAAAGTTACCCCCCCCCCCCCCTTATATCTTCTTAAGTAAATAAACCGATTTGGCAGGCAAATATTGTAACATCTGGAAGGAACTGTAGCCTATAATTTTTATTATTTAAGACGTAAAATAGGCAAAAGTCATCCCTATATCTTCTTAACTAATCAACCGATTTTCTTGAAATGAGGCAGGCAAATAGTGTAACATCTGGAAGGAACTATAGCTTATAATTTTTATTATTTAGGATGGGAAATAGAACAAGAAGGGTATAAACTCCCTCTCTCTATACCTTCTTAACTAATCAACAGGTTTTCTTAAAATTTGGCATGCAGACTACAACAGTGTCAGTGTAAAAGGAACATAAAGATACACATTTTATTGAAATTCCAACATTTAGGGCGTAAAATAGGGCAAAACGGGTAAAAGCTCCCCCTACCCATGTCTTTTTAATTAATTATCCGATGATAGTTTAAAGCCTTGAGGGAACTAAAGTCTATAAATTTGAACATTTAGTTCTTAAAATAAATTAAAAAGGGTAAAAGCACGCCCACCCATCTCCACACACTTACATTAATTATTTTTTAATTAAAAACCACAATATTCACTAGAAATAAGTTATATGGCAAAATAACGTTAGCTAGATTATTATAAATTTATCTAAACAAAAAAAAAAAAAAAAAAAAAAAAAAAACAAAAAATATTTTCAGTCTGCAGCAAAAATAAAAATCAATAAATATTTCTAAATAAAGAGTGTTTTATAAGAATACGACATTTATCGATGTCATATGAAGAAGCCCACAGGTATGTTGTATTAAATTAAGTGCATCCCCTTTAAATATATTAATTGATATTCTTTTTTCATTCAGATAATTCCCAAGACATGACAGTCTATAGGAATATATAAGCAGATAAATATTTTAGAGTAAGTTTACACCAAAATAAAACAACTGGTTTTGGCGAAAACCAAATTCTAAAAATCAATTAGTTTACATACCTGTTTTATCCCCTTGTATGTAGTTTTTGTTCAAATAATACTTGCAAAATTTTTATTTAATTTTCATTTTGCCTTATTTTTTTCTAAAATGTTTTTTACGACATTTATACACAATTTATGTAAAAAATTTATAAAACAAGTTTTGTTAAAAAAAAAAAAAAAAAAAAATTATATTTTTGATCTATATAAAAGCTTTATGTTGCGAAATCAGTTGTACAGGAGGTTTCAGTAGTTTTTATTTGGTTTTTCATAAAAACAAATTGAAAATGGTTTTTGATTTATATGGGAAAACTAAAGAAATTTATATATTTTTTCAATTAAAAACTGAATGAGCCTAAAAACTACCAGTTTTCGTTTGGTATAAATAACATATTACATTTACCCGAATCCAACCAAAAATTTTCGAAAAAACTTTGTTATTGGGTAGGTTCTGATGAATTTGATTCTGGCTTTCCAGTTTACGCAGTCATGTTTTTTGGCTTTTACAAGCATCCAATTTATGAATTAAGTAATAATAATTTTTTTAATTTTTTTTTTTAATTTTAATAATGATCGATCTTTTTCAAATTTTGATTGAAAATCTAGATAAATTTCTTTACTTTTTCCATAAAAATAAAAAACCATTTCCATGTAGTTTTTATTAAAAACCAAATAAAAACTACTAAAATAACTATTTATGATATAGCCTATTCAGTTGATTTCAGAACATTGAGCTTTTATATATAATGAAGAAATAAAATTTGATAAATTTCTTGAATTGTTGTATTTGCTTTGTACATTTTGTGAATAAATTATGTTTAAAATGTTGTAAAGAATATTATTTACAGCAAAAATAAATCAAATTGTGTTTAAATAAAATTAAAAAAAAAAAAAAAAGAAATTTGTCAACAAAAACCACATAAAGAAAAAGCAGTTATGTAAACGGTATGGTTTTTTAAATTTGACAGCTTGATATGGGATATAAGATTACTCTACATTATATTTATATGTCACTACCCAAATCAACCCACACCCATGTGGACTAAAGTGTGCCCAGACAATTTCGATATAGGAATACTTCTTAATGCTATTGTTAAGCTGAATACGCGGAAAAATAAAAAATGAAAAAGATATTTCATTTTCAGTTCCCTAGAAACAAAAATAAAGTTTACAGTTTTTTAAGAGCTCCCATATTGTTCTTCGTTTTGAGCTTAAGTAAACATTACTTTTCATAAAGTGTTAATTTAGGAAAATATAGAAAAACCTCTAAATTTTTTAACCAAAGTACTTGAAATGTGATCTTCAATTTCTGATTGGAGGCAGAAGACGAATTTTAAAAGTATTTTATTTATATTTTCGTGAATTCAGGTAATCAAAATTCATCGCTTTAGGGGTCTTCCTATATTTTTTCTCTAATAGGCATTGAATATATATTCCATCAATATTACAACCTATTACATTAATTTTAATTTCAACATCGTTAAATCCATCTAGAATAAAGTACATAATATACACTAAATGCGGTTTATTTACATAAATTATTGTGAAATAATTTATGTAATTTTGTGATAAATAATTGTATTGTAATATTTATGTATTTTTATTGGGAGAAAGAGTTTTAAATAAAGTTAAATTTTAGCAAAAGTACACTTTTTAATATTTTAGTTATTTTATATAAAAATTTCAATAATAACTACAATTGATTTGATTAAAAAAAAAAATAATTGAAATTTGCACAAAAACCAATTATTTTTGCGTAAATAATATTATCATTTTGATGTCTGGAGCAAAATCAAAGAAAATTTTAATTGATATAAGCAATTTCGCAAATATTTAACAGCGTATTAAATCGCTCCAAAAATGATGAAACTTTAGATATATTGGTAGCCGTCGGCATAAAATATTCGGCAGAAAAGAACGTAGAAAAGTTAAGAAAACTTTGTTAAAGGACTGCAGGAAAAGTATATTACTTTGTCTTTCAAAAAAACACTAAGAAATACCATGAACGAATAAAAATACATGTTGAATGCTACGAGGAAGGAAACACTCTCATTGGGGCAAAATATTGAAAAATTATTGTCATTTTTGCTACGATGCGTGCTGGTAGGCCTGAAAATTTCTGGGGCAAATTATATTTTGTGGGAATGCTAAACTTATGTTGTAGTATAATTGAATCCAGACAGTATGACGGAAACATACAAAAGTTTTTAGAAAGCCTTTAGAATTAAAAAGATATATTCACACCTTCATATTTAAAATATATTGTTAAATGCAGAAATATGTAAATGTATTTTGTTCAAAATAGTTGTAAATTTAATATTTTTTGAAAAATAGCATTGATGTGGAATGATATTTAAAGGCTTTAATAAAAAGTGGCAATAAATCTGAGTTTATAAAGGACAGTAAGAAAAAGTTCAAGTTATGTTGAATTAATGACTCCAAGCACATAGGGGCAAAGAGTGATAATACAGAAATTTTTTAATTACAGAAAGTGTTGAATATAACAGTACTGAGTTCGCACGCACCTGAATCCCACATTATATGTATGCCCTTATGGAACATATAAAATTACAACTGACTATGATATTCATTAATTAATTTATTTGATGAAAAAGGTTCTCCAAGCAGTTATATATGCCAGGTGTTGCCATATTAAATTTTAAGTTCTGAAAACTTGTGATTTTTTAAATGTAAAAAGAATATCTTGACACCAACATTTTTGTGTTTGTTTAGTTTTTGCTCTGGTTTTAATACTTTAACAGCTGTATTAAAAAAAATGTAATTTTTATATAAAGCACTAGCTAATATGAAATTTAGCTCTTAAAGTTATTATTAAAAAAATCGTATTCAAAAAACTGTTTCCAATCAACATTAACTAATAAACTGTTTTTTGTGTGTATAGGCAACTCCAACGTTGCCATTTTAGCGCTTTTTAACAAACAAAAATTCGCATTTTTATCTATTAGCGCTAAATTGGCGCATCCTACTTTAGTGACATGTCGATTAAAACCATTTTTTTACTTCCTTATGAACTAATAAAAAATAGTATCTTAAGGCCTGGGTGAATCGGTGGAAAATTATCCTATTTAGTAAATTTTAGAAAGCTATGAGCTGAAAAAAATTATTCTAGCTCATAAGACTAGTAGAAGATTTCACAAAATTATTTTAAATTACCATTAAATTTTATATGTAAAAAATTACCATTAAATTTTATATGTATGTATTATGTTTTCATCACATTACATTCTTTAAAATACTTCGTATTCATTATTAAAAGTCCATTCCAAAAATAGAGTGTTGCTCTCAAAATGGATTGAAAATGCAATCAAAATATTAAAAATTTGTTCATTCATATATCTTGTTCTGTTTTTATACATTTTTAATTTTTTACTGATAAAATTTTAATTTGTCAATTTTATAAAGTTTTCATTTCACTTAACAGAAATAACAATTTTTTTTTATCAGAGAAAAACATTTTCTATTATTTTTTATTAATTTTCGAGTCCAAGAAAAACTAAAATAAGTTTTTTATTTCATTTCGAAATGTCAAAACATACCCTCAGAATTCTTTTGTTCATTTGAGGTGTCTAACCATTTTCCCAATTTTATTAGAAATTTTTCAGATTCTTCCAAATATGTTCCTATTTGTTTTAGAAATTGCCTCTTTTGAAAAAAAGGGTTTGATTAAATGTAAGTTTTTGCACCAAAATTTAAAAGATCTAATCAAATTTAAATTCTTTGAAAAAATTTGTCATAAATCTGGCATTTTAAATGTGCATAAAATTTGAGCACTTACTTCCGTAATAAAAATACAAATTTTTAATTTGAATATAATTCACTATTTCTTATGAAGTTAAAATATTAAAAAAAAAATAATAATAATAAAATAATAAATATGGTTCTGGTAATGTTTAAGTTGTTACTCTTAATAAAAATCTGATTTTAGTTTAAAAAGTGACATAAAAAGCGCTAAGTTGAAGGATTTAGTTTAATTTCGTACCATTTAGATCGTTTTTAATTTTTTCTGCGCGTTTTGGTTATAAATAGTTGACAACGCTGGGCATCCCTTCTCAGTTTCTCTCTCATTTATATTGTCAGTGTTTTGATAGTTAGAATAAATTATTCGTTAACTGTTTTTTCCGTTATTATTTTCGATGCTCTAGTACGTTTTTGATGATAAATAATGTAAACATAATTATGTATAAATGAAATACTTTTGTTTAATTTTTGTAATTGTTGTAATTATAAATATCAGAATAATAAATATTCTGTGATAAAATCAACATCACTATTTCATATTTGATTATGTTTACATTAATTTTGTTGAAATTTTGTTAAAATTTAACTATTTTAATTACATTTTCTGTTAAAATGCATAATTTTAAACCCGGAGTTAATACATTAGATTAATGACAACAGCAAACAACGAACAAGTCGAACATGCGGGCAGCCGGAATGTTTGTATTTTAATCCAAAAGCACCCAAAATAGACTTTTTTCTGTTTATGTTTATGATTTTATTAGCTTAAATGGTACATATGTGCAGAAAATATTATTCTGTCCCGGAATTCAGTTTATTCATATATATATATATAAATAGCTATATTGGAGCACTTTTAATTTCGGAACGAATCTTATTATTCGGAAATTAAAAAATTTAACTTTTCTGTCAGAAATGCACATATTTTTCTTGAAATATGTATGCAACGGAAATACTCTTAAAGTAGAGGAAAAAAGGGGGAAGAAAAAAAAATTTATCACTATTTTGGTGCGGTTTTTTTTTTGGAGGGACGAGGAAGAAAAAAAGGTCACCGGAAGGTTCGTGTGGAAGGTGTTTTTGTTTGTTGAAACGGGAGATACAAAAGAAAGATTGAAGAGATAGTTTTTTGTTAACAATTAAAAGAAGATACATCATTTTGATTAAACAATAAAATCACACAAAAAAAAGGAATCAAAACACTAAAGAATTACATACAATACTATAAAACAAAAATGAAAACACAAAAGTCGTTCAGATACAAAAAATAATAATAATTAAAATTAAAACACAAAAAGTTATACACATACAATATATAAAAATAACAATAATTCAAACAACAAAAGTTATACACATCCAAATCGGCAGCTATAACATATATATATATATATATATATATATATATATATATATATATATATAGACACAGACTAAAAAGCGGACAACACGGACTAAAATATCTTGGGCTTTTGTCTAATGGTAGGGTATATTTAATCGTTGAGACCAAAGGTTGTTCGGAAGGTTTTGTGACGGACCTAAATTGAGCTATATTTTCGTACCGGTTGGAAGCTTCCATTCATTCACCCTGGCAAACGGCCGACTCAAATATTTAAATTCCTACCTCTTTTCCAACTTGGACCAAAGTTGACTAACTATTGGGACAGGTACGGATCTGGACAAACGCATGTTGGATGGGAATTTGTTGGCCCAAGGAGCTGTGAAATTATGTGACCAATAATGCAGCGAAGATAAGCAATATCAGGTGATGAATCTTAAGTAGATAGGCCATAGATTTACGATGGTAGAGGGAGGGCAGGCCAAGCAGCATACCATCAGCTGCAGACCGTATAGTAGAATGTTGCGATAACTAGATGTTAGAAAAAAATATTAAAGTGAGGAAAAATTATATAAACAGATACTGAACAAAGAATGTTCATTTTAATTCATAATTTCGATTATTTATGATAATTTTTTTTTTTTTTTGTATCAGTACTTCGAGGGTGACAGGATGGTGAACCTAACGCCAGTTCTACCGACTCGGCCGGTAGCAATTTTTGTGTTTTGCGATTTACCTATTTACACATATTATACAAATTATTATTAAGAAGGCCAAAAATAATAAAACTTTAAAATATTGAATTTTTTAGTTCAGCCTTTTAAATTTGGGACTAAAAGGGATAACTTATTCGTGTTAAAAAATATTACATTAGCTAAAAATTATGTACTTTTTTAAAAACAAGCTATAAAAAAATCTTGTTTTCTTTCAATGTAAAAACAATTTGTTTACATACTGTATATAAAAAATATGTGCAAATCAAGATATAGTTTAAAAATATGGTTTTAAATACTTCTGAGCACTCATACTATATAAGGAAATAGTTTCCAAAGAGAAGTTAAATGCACTTTGATACGGAATTTTCCGGCACCAATGACGAGAAAAATAACGAAAAAGCATTTAAGAATAACACTAAACATAAGAAAACATGTACTCATCAAATAATCAGTAAATTTTCTGTTTATGTCTGCTTTGACATCTAAGCAAAAAAAAAAAAAAAATTTTTTTAAACGTTGTATATTACCAATAAGCGATCAGAATTAATGCTTAAATAATATTTTATTCTTGTATCTGAAAACTATTTTCTAAATTGTTTTTCTTTTTGTATAAATTTGTTAAAAGCTACCAAATAATTTTAGGATATTAATTGTATGAATTAATAAAAGAACTGAATTTGTGGAAAAAACTAATTAAAAAAAATTACTTGAAAGCAGTTATTGAACGATTTTTTCTGTGAATCTATACTTTGACTTAAATTTAGTGGTTATGTGTGATATATAATAACACAAGGGAACAAAATTGAACTTTTTTGTGCGGTCTGGAGCGTTGTTGCATATTTTTACTAATTTGAGGTCGCTGATTTCAAATCTAATCTACATTTTTCTCTGTCAGCTTGACTTTTCGAGTTATACCGTTATGTCCAAAATGACGGCATTTTCACTACATATATTGGAATAACTTGAAAACGGTTCACCATATTCAGTTAAAAAAAAAAAAAAATTCGAAAATCGGCAACAATATTATCTTTAAGCCGTGCTTACATTTTTTTTAAAATTGCTCAGTAGTTTCGTTGAAGTTTTGAAAAAAATAATAATTAAAAAAAAAATGTTTGCTCTTTAAAAATTCATAAAAAATAAAAATGCGACAAAAATCACAGTTTTGGTCTAAAAACATTTAGTTAAACATATTTCGAATGAAATGAGCTTTATTTCATTGCAATCGGTGCACAACTTTTGATTTTATTCACAATTTACTGAGAAAACTGAATTGATAAAAATCGCGATTTCCATAAAAAAAAAACATTTTTTAAAGTGTATGTTGCAACAAAATTGAACTATGTATGTATTGTCTGTATACACATATATATATGCACACACTTACAATTTACGACTTAATAGTAAAAAAATTACCCAATTAAGACCGCTAAATGACTGTTCCCCAGTGTAATATAACAAACAGTGAATTTTTATATTTTTTACATTATTTTTCTTTTTCTACTGAAAAAAAGAAAACGTTTTTATAATTCAAAAATTTTAACAAAATAAAAAAAATATTTTAAAACTAAAGAACATATGAAACATATAAGAGTCAACTAGACGACCAACACTTTTAGTTAGCTCAGCAAACCAAAATACTCTATTCAGACATATAAATTAGTTCTGTATAAAATTCTACTAACACTTAAAAATTTATTTCCAAAAAATAAATTTGTACTAACACATACAAAGAATTAAGTTTTTTTTTGACAGCTGAGTTAGGTTTTTTGAGAGAGTTCTCTAGTTAATCCTCTAGTTAATTTTTCTATGACATGAAACTTGAAATTCAAAGACTTTTGTTAAAAAAAAAATAAATCTTAAAGTAATACAAGGACTGGCACCAAGAAATCCATGCACATAACTTTTACTATACGTGAAAAAAATTAGTACCGTTGAATTCTTTGTATTTGCTATTATTTTTCGTAATCATGTGCTTAATTTTATTGTAATAGCATAATTAGTTTTTCTGAAAATGAAAATTGAACCAAAATACATGTCGATCATATAAAACAATTGCTACGATGGAAGTTAGTAAAAACGAATAAAAAGGTTGAATTTTCTTTTAAATTTAAATTTAACCAATTTTTTTGTGCACATTTCTTATGTAATTAATTTGTTAAAAAATTTATTTTTAAATATAAAATATGTTTGAAATTTTGAAATATTGAGAAGCTGGAAAATAAAGATAACTAAAAAAACACAGACATCAAGCTCGATAATTACACGGTGCTACAGTGAAAAAATACTTGGAGTGCAGTTTGTAGGTATGGATAGACAGAAAATTTCAATATACCCCAAAATCTAAAAATATATTTTTTGGACTTCGCGGTTTTAAAATTTTTTATCTCGAATATTTTTTATGCAATTTAAGCTTTTTAAAGGGAAAAATATATTTTACCTTTTTTTAAATATATGCACGTACTCATACATAGCATAATTGTGTAAGATATTAAGGTCACAAACTATTTTTTTTTTTATTTTGACTCACATTTTATTAAAATACATATTTTTTTATTTTTTTCCTAATACATTATATATTATTAGGAATAAATATATTATTAGGAATAAAGTGAGCCAAAATTGTAGACCATATGATTTTTTTAATTTTTTTTTTTTTAACATTTAGTATCCCAGTAAAAAATTATACGCCAGAGTTATAGTTTAATTAGAGGTTCAAGTGACTTTAATATTAGCGTGTGTTAGCTCATTCAATGTAACGACTTTTCATTCGAATGATTGCGAAGAACACATGCATGTTTTATGTTTTGAAAACGAATTTTCATTGCACAGTGGAGCAGAATTGAAAATTTTTGGAATAAAATCTGCAACTTCTAAACGGCTGATTGGATTTACATAAAATTTCATACGGGCGTATCAGAGGACCGTACAATTTTAAGAGTGGAAGGATGCCCCTACATACCCTTCAGGAACGGAGCTATTAGGGTTAAAAATATAGTGCTTCTGACATAGAAAATTTTTCATTGCTTGCCATACTTTTTGTTTCTTATCCTATTTCAAATATTTATCTCTAATAGTTTTCAAGTTGAAATTTCAACTATCTTAATTTTACAACATCTTGCTACAGTTTTTTCAATATATATTCTAATATTTTTGTCCGATTTTATACATTTTTTCCCCAGTTGGTTAAAGAAAAAAATTATTAATCGAATAAAGAAAACAAGAAATCGATATCTCTTTCGAATACAAAAATAAAGGATTTTAAAATCTTAAATTACAAAAATTATGATTTGTTGCGTTTAAAAATATTTCTCTCATATATCTTAGGATTTATTCTCGAAAAACGAAATAAATTCGAGAAAAGAAAACAAATATTCAAAATCAATTGATAACTTAGGCTAATTTTTTTTATCTTACCAAGTACTTTATAGAAATATAAAAATCTTTGAAATCGAACTTGATTTGTAAAATTTAAGATTTTTTCAAGCTTCTACATACTCGACGTAGACAACTTTGACAACCTGTAGCTTATCCCATGTTATCACAGAGTGACTACAAGATAATTTTCTGAAAGCTTAGTCCTCCTCTACTACTCTTCCATACAAAAATTTTGCGTTAGGCCCCACTATGTGCAGTATGTAAATTGGTAAACTGAACTAAAAAAATCAATAAAAAGTGGTAGATGATCATATATAAGTTTAGACATATCGCGTTATAAATAAGTAGTTACTAAACTATTTCTGTGTAAACCAGACGATATGGTGTTGCCATTGAAAAGCAACTTCATCCATAACTACATACCATTACAAATTTTTGCTGGGACCGTGTTATTATCAATAAACAATAAAACTTATTATCACAACATATTGGACAACAAGAGTTGTTTATTGATGTTGAAAATTCTCGTTTATTTAAATAACTGCAAAATATTGATAATGATTTTATAAACTAATTAATTCCAAGTTTATCACTCATAAAGTAAACAAAAAAGTTTCTTGGTTCATCTAGTTTGTTGACCAGTTGAAAGTCTGTATTTACATTATGGACTGGTAAAACAAACTAATTTTAAATTTAAGTATAAACTAAAACAATATGGAAATGTAAATGAAATTCCTATAAGCAGTTCAGTTTTCTTTTTTAAGCTAGTAAATACAGCCCACAGTGTAATACTCTATTCCATGTTCATGCTAACAATTTTGTGAAAGATTTAAAATTATTTTTTTTCAGTTTTATTCCATTTAATTTCATTGTTGACTTTTTTGTTTGGTTCACATTTTTCGTTTTAAATCTCTAGAGATTTCCTTGTTTCTAGTAAAATTATTCGTTTCGTTATTATGTTTTTAAACATCAGTTTGAAGTTTATAAAAATATAACAAAGGAAAAGTAAAATACAAAAAGGAAATATTTTGTCTATACTAATGCCCTTTTTGACATATTAATATCTGAATGGCAAAATATTTGCATATACATACTTACATATTTCTTTTAATGTATAAAATATTTAATATATGGGCCATTATCAAAAAAATTTTAACATGGTTAAAACTGACTTCAATTCTCAACAAGTTAATAGAGTGAAAAATTTTAGCAAAAGGACTTAAAATTACTTAACTTTTGCCACTCTTCTTCACTTTTTGTTCGCGCATTTACACTTTTTGATCTATTCAATCTCGTATAAATTAATCGAACTTTGTAAATAAATTCTACAACATCGTTGTTATTGTGCAGTCCTTCTATAATTAAATATAGGGTAATTGAATTGCGATGACAAACTTTTGTAATATTTAAAATTGTCCCCCTCAATGGAATCAAAATGTGCCCGTATATTTAAAACAATCAGTTATTATCTAGATACATTAACAGTTTCTAATAGAATAGCATGGATTAAAATTGATAAAATCGAAATAGCTTTAAAAAAAATTTAATAAAAAAATTTATGAACTTTTTGAAAATCACGAAAAATTGCACTTTTTGTTTTTATATTTTTATATAGCAAATTGTAATTTGTAAAAGTTTTGGATATATAGATATAAGAATGGCGATAAATATAATTCATTGGGAGCATAAATTTAAATGTCAGATTTTGTTAAGTAACATGAACAGCATGAACAGCACGAAATTATCCATAATTAGCATAATTACGTGGTGTTTGTAATGCTTAACGCAAATTTCAATAAAATTCCAAAGAAAAAAAAAAAAAATTAATTTATGAACCAAAAAGTTTTACTTGGGTTGAAAAAGTATCACAATATAAAATAGCATTTCTTTTTAATAAACTCTAATAAAATATAGTTTAGTAAAATATATGGAGAAATAACTCAGATTCGAACTCCATTTTTTGCAAAATTTTTATAAATCGCAATTTTTAATATAAATTTTACTAGAAACCTTAAAATATACTATAATACTACCATCAGACATTGGAAATAACATAAATTTTATTTGAGTAAATTGAGAAATTGAAAATTATAAATAAACTTTTACAGCCGCACAGTGGGGCCAAACGCAAATTTTTTGGTAATAAATCTGAATCTCCTAAACTACTGGTCGGATCAAATTGAAATGTATGGAAAAGTTGTAGAGGAGAACATAAGTTTTCAGAAAAACCATCTTGTAGTCACCCTGTGATAACACGAGATAAGCTACAGGGTGTCAAAGTTGACTACCTCGAATATGTAAAAGTTAAAAAAAATCGTAACTTGTACAAATAAAGTCCGATTTTAAAGATTTTTATATTTCTGGAAAGTGCTTAGCAAGATAAAGAAAAAATAAGCTTGCTAATCTAAGTTATCTCTTGCAGTTAAAAAGATATTTACGCTTGAATTTTGAATTTTTGATTTTTTGGCTCGACTTTCTTTCGTTTTTCGGGAATAAGTCCGGAGATATAAGAGGTAAAAATTTTTTAAAAATATTCTGTAATTTGCTATATATTTCAAAATAATATGCTGAAAGAACTTTTGGATTATCTCAATTCGTCTAGACGTGAAAAATATTCAAAGTCAGCACTCTGAAATTGGCATGAAAAATGGCTATTTTTTTACAAAAATATAGTACAATTCATTCACTTTTTTCTCAAAGTTCCGTTAATAAAAAATTTTTTTCCTTACTAATTTCAAAATATAAGGCTTCATAAATGGTTAATAAAGAAATTTTGAATTGATTTAAGTTTGCACCCTACATCCAGCATTGGCCGAAAATTGTCAATTTTAAAAAATAGTTTCATTTTTATCGATTAATAAAAAAAATATCACGCGAGCTTTTTTAAATTTGGTACCCATATTTTTTATAGAAATAGATTTAGAATGATCTAACACTAAACTGCTTCCCGCCCGGCCAAAAACGAATGCAGGAGTGGAGATTTTATGTTAAAAGTCAGTTTTTTTAACGACTATTTTTAAAAGCATATTAAAAGCATATTAGCATAATATTTTTAATATTATTTCTTATGTAATGTATAAAACGCAAATCAAGCTTTCATTCCTAAAAAAATCAATAAAATAGCTTCAATAACCTATTTTTGGTAATTTTTCAAAAATAAATTTTTTTTTAAAAAATGGCTGAAAATCCAAAAAAATTTAATTTTTTTAATACAACTCCACTAATTTTGCAAATACTTTAAAAATGTTAAAAGAATATAAAAATAGACTTATTTACCAATTCAACGATATATAAAATGTTGATATAGGTCATTTAATAATAGTAATATAATGGCCTCAAAACTACCAAGTCACGTCAAAAGTTGCAAAATTCACTATTTTGTTCCGTATTTCCATATGTGTGTATACGTAACATTTTAGTTTTCTAATGTATTATGTAGGTATATATTTGTTATTATAAAGTAGTAAATTCTTTATTTGAGTAATGTTTATTTAATTTGTTCTACATATTTACATACTTATTATACATATATACCGTATTTTTATTTTATTAAGAATATATTATCGAAGATACTATTATAGAATTTCTTGAAAATAATCAGAAACATCAAACGTTAGCAAATTTTTAACTTCCTTAGCTTCGGAATCCTCTTTTTCTATTTCAAGAGTGATTTTAGATAGCCATGTTGTTCTTATAGAATATATAACTGGATCTGATGATATTACTAAATATTCCATTAAGTCCATATTTTGCGCTATTTTCGAACATTTTCGAGTATTGAAGAGTCGGAAATGTTTAACATCTTTATTTCGGGCTTCCTGTGCTTCCTCTGTTATCTCCCCCAATGGAAAAATACTATTTTCTATTATTTCTTTACCATGAGCCAATACTTTGTGAATTGTTGGAGTCATTGATTTCCAGGGGTATGTAATGTTAAGTAGTTCTTTAGTTTCGTAAGCAAAAATTTTAAATTTGTCCGCATTAATTTGTTTTTTGCTATTAATGGCTGCCAATATAATCTTAAAACGCTTCAAAATATTTAAGTCAATGCCTGTGATTGAAGATGTGAGTTCCGGATTTTCAAAGAAACGTCTTGCTGTATTTCCATCATTTGAGCTTCCATAGCCATGTAGAGGTTTATCAATTATTAATCCGAGTTGTTCTTTGAATTCTAATTGAATTCTTTTCTTCTCCTCTTTTCGTAATTCGTGAAGTTCCAAATTGTTTTTTACTGTAGCATTTTCCTGCCTGGGAATATTTCTGTACTTCATATCATATGCAAGATGTAAGCAGAACTCCAAAAATCTTATCCTTGCGTTGAGTGGTGATATTCCAAATTTTAAAGAATTTTTATTAACAAGGACTTCAGAATTATCCTGAAATTGTGAACTTATTTTTCCACATATATTACATTTCCATGTAGATGTTGTATCTGTTATAGCGTTTGCAACTTTTCCATCAATCATCGTTAATTGTTGTTGAAATGTAACTTTAATAGTTCTGTTTGATACTTTTACATACATTGGGGGCAATGCTTTAATTTCTTCTTCCAATTGGTTGACAATGCTGTTTATTGTAACCGTGGTTTCTTTTGTGTAATCAAAAAGGATTGGACGGCACAAAAATTTGGAACCTGGAGTTAAATTTATCCATATATCATCAAAAAGCGAGTCATTTCTTGTCGATGAGGAAGGCTTATTTAAGCGCATTCGAAGTGGTACCAGAGACGCTATAAACAGCGAGGAATAATTATTTCCAGAATTACTTCCATCCAGTTGTTTGTATTCCGAAAATCCTGATATTCCATCGCAGCCCCATTTGAATATTAAAATAAGTTTAGAGTCTTTGCATTTTTCAATGTTATCATTGCTGAAGGTAGATATAATTCTAGAGGCAGTATTTTCAAGTAATTGCAATATATTAACTTTAGCACTTTTAACAGAAGCATTAACCGGGTGTTCCATAGGCTGTAAAATATTACTTTTCGCTTCTCTCACTGATTTGCTACTGGGAAAGATATCATAACCTTTTTCGCTAACAGATTTCCTCAAAATTTCGTATTGGTTTCTTGATAATCCTAAATTTAATATTAGAGCTAAAGCATCTTCAGAGGTAAAGGACGATGTTGATTTCCGTGTCACTATGCTTTGGATTATCCGATGTAATCGATTGGGAGAAGCTGTTGGTAACACATCTATAACTTTTTCTACTTCCTTTGGTTACGTACGTGTTACTAAAGCTTTAAATGTATCTTTTATTTCGGCATTCGTATGTGAATTTAGAATAGATTCCTGCTTGGTCCTCTTTGTTCTTAGTTGAACTTCATCGTAACTTTTTTTGGTCGACCCTTTTTCTGCTTTCCGATGAAAATTGGTATTTCTCCCTCCAACCACTCTTCATTTTTCTTCTTGAACTTTGGTATTGACCAATCTGAAGCTTGCATCCTTTTTTCGTATGATTTATAAAAATTTTCGAGCTTTAAACTGTCTTCTGCAGTAAGAGTTAAACCAAAAGATACTACTGTATCAATGAGTTTTCTTATTTTTTCTGGACGATTTATAATATCAGATAGATTATCCCAGATTACTTTGCAAATAGAAAAGTGTTTTAATGTAATCTCCATAATGGCAAATTCACTAATAAATCTGCATATTTATAAGGATACTTATATATAGAAAAATAATATTTATATCAGGTGACAGGCAAAAATGAATTAAAAAATTTAAATTTTTGCTCAAAACCCCCAATTTCATTCAGTTTATTTTTATGACCTGTAGTGTTAAACAGTTACGTTAAAAAATGTACCTATGCGATTGTAAAAAAATAATTTTTGTTATAATACATTAATTAAGTAGCTAGGTAAATTATTTAAAAACTTACAAAAATGTAATAAAAAACGAAGGAAAATATACTTATTTATGTACTTAGGTAATTTTAAAAACCTTTTCTGTAGAAAAAAATTATGAACACTTTAAATAAATTCATTAATAAATATTATTATCTCGTAACAAAAATAAGCAATGCAGTTGAGTGTTACGTATACACACATATGGAAATACGGAACAAAATAGTGAATTTTGCAACTTTTGACGTGACTTGGTAGTTTTGAGGCCATTATATTACTATTATTAAATGATCTATATCAACATTTTATATATCTTTGAATTGGTAAATAAGTCTATTTTTATATTCTTTTAACATTTTTAAAGTATTTGCAAAATTAGTGGAGTTGTATTAAAAAAATTAAATTTTTTAGTTTTTCAGCTATTTTTAAAAAAAAAAAAATTATTTTTGAAAAATTACCAAAAATAGGTTATTGGACCTATTTTATTGATTTTTTTAGGAATGAAAGCTTGATTTGTGTTTTATACATTACATAAGAAATAATATTAAAAATATTATGCTAATATGCTTTTAATATGCTTTTAAAAATAGTCGTTAAAAAAACTGACTTTTAACATAAAATCTCCACTCCTGCATTCGTTTTTGGCCGGGCGGGAAGCAGTTTAGTGTTAGATCATTCTAAATCTATTTCTATAAAAAATATGGGTACCAAATTTAAAAAAACTCGCGTGACATTTTTTTTATTAATCGATAAAAATGAAACTATTTTTTTAAATTGACAATTTTCGGCCAATGCTGGATGTAGGGTGCAAACTTAAATCAATTCAAAATTTCTTTATTAATCATTTATGAAGCCTTATCTTTAGAAATTAATAAGGAAAAAATTTTTTTATTAACGGAACTTTGAGAAAAAAGTGAATGAATTGTACTATATTTTTGTAAAAAAATAGCCATTTTTCATGCCAATTTCAGAGTACTGACTTTGAATATTTTTCACGTCTAGACGAATTGAGATAATCCAAAAATTCTTTCAGCATATTATTTTGAAATATATAGCAAATTACAGAATATTTTTAAAAAATTTTACCTCATATATCTCCGGACTTATTCCCGAAAAACGAAAGAAAGTCGAGCCAAAAAATCAAAAATTCAAAATTCAAGCGTAAATATCTTTTTAACTGCATGAGATAACTTAGATGAGCAAGCTTATTTTTTCTTTATCTTGCTAAGCACTTTCCAGAAATATAAAAATCTTTAAAATCGGACTTCATTTGTACAAGTTACGATTTTTTTTAACTTTTACATATTCGAGGTAGTCAACTTTGACACCCTGTAGCTTATCTCGTGTTATCACAGGGTGACTACAAGATGATTTTTCTGAAAACTTATGTCCTCCTCTACAACTCTTCCATACATTTCAATTTGATCCGACCAGTAGTTTAGGAGATTCAGATTTATTACCAAAAAATTTGCGTTTGACCCCACTGTGAGCCGTATGCAAAAAAATTCTTAATTTTGCTTTCAAGTACACATTAGTTACCCAACACTTAGAGACTAATAAACATTTGTTAAGAAAACTTATACAAAAACGCAGCTTTAACATACAAAGTTTTTGAATTTTGAAGGCGGCAACACTTGCACTTTATTTCTCTCTTTATAGTTAAAGCTATACACTACCGAATATTAATGCATATTAATTAATTCCTTTTCAAATATATTGTTTCTAATATTATAATTAATTTAGTAAAAAAGACAAAAATAAGAGAAGTGCAAGTTTAAAGTAATAAACACTGTTAATTTTCTGTAATAAATAATATAAATATTCGAATAACAAGTTTATTTTATTTTTTTTGATGGAATTTACAACACTAAAACATTTGTTATATTTTTGTTATTTTTTATATATACTTTCTTAATTTTTCCTGTAAATATTTATCTAGTATAAAAAGTTCATCTGTAATGATTAAATATAGCGATCTAAATAAGAATGAATATATAGAAGACTGGAATAGAATGGTTCAAGCAACTATTCTTTGTAAAAAATAAACAAAAAAAAAAAAAAAAAAAAAAAAAATGAAAACAAATCAAAATGTCACTTAAAGTAGGTTTATTTAATTTATTTAAAATACCTTTGTTGTATTTATTCTAACAATCGTTCTTGCATATAACTTTAAGGAATTTTGCTTAACAATGGTTTGTAAAGCTGTATTAAGTTTTTTTGCATACGGCTGTTAGTTCGTAAAAATTGTTATATGTTCAAATTAAAACCGCTATAACTTTTGCGTCTCCTTGCACGAAATGATTAACGCAAACTGAGTCTACATTAATGGCTCTTGTTCCTTCCAGTCACGTTATATTTATACAAATGGATTTTAATGTGCCATAGAAAAAAATTTAATGCCTAAAATAAAAAATTTTTGATAATGGCCCATATACATATTAACATAATAACATAATCGTATGTAGTATTTAGAATTTAACCTCAAGTTAAATAAAAAATATTTGCTTTAAATAACTTAATATTTGAAAATTTTCTTATTGATCTTTTGGAGTAGTAAAGGAGTGATTTTACAATTTAATTCAAAATAAAGTAAATTATTATAGTATATATTTTTTTGTTTGCTTTAATGCTGTTGGCTAATGCCCAATATAAAATACATTTTTATCTTAGACTTGACAACATTTTCATAAATAAATATTTAATATTTATTTTTTTTTTTGTTTTGTATTGTTTAACAAGTCATGTTTTATTTAGCCTAATTTAAGGCAAGTAAAGATCATTTTGGTAATTAAAAAATAAGGCTATTTTTGTCTGCAGCAATATTTCTTTGCAAATATTTTGTTAAGAAATGATTTATTTTAATAGTTAAAGAATCATTGTTTGTTAAAATTCAGACCAAGTAATTTTCTACAAAGTGTTGTTGAAAGAAAAGCATGTACATATATCTCTGGTATAGTTTTATTAAAGAAATAAAAAATTTTAATATAGTTAAGAATATTTGGATATATAGGAATGCTTTTGAGAGTATTTGCAATTGTATATGTGTGAACATTGTAAAAATAAATTACTGATCCTTATATATTATAAAAATGAAGTGAAGGTTTGTTTGTTTGTGTATCAATAATGTCTAAACGGCTGAACCGTTTTACACGAAATTTGACACAGATAGTACCAGTGCCGGAGGAGGTTATAGGCTATATAAAATCTCTAAATTTATAAATGTAATTTAATTTATTAATTTTTTTTATTAATGAAATTATTTATATAAAATTTGAAACACAGATAGTGCTTTCACTGGAGAATGCTATAGGCTATGTTGGATCTAAATCCCATGTCACGCCCATATTTTTTAAAACTCTTCAACAGCTGCACTGATTTCCTTAAAATTTTCATTGCATCATTCTGTATGTTCCTTAATTCAAATATGATATTTTATTTTTCGATCGGAGCATGAGGAGTGATACCTCCATACAAAGCAAATATCCTTAATCGCATATTATAAGAACCTTAAAATTTTGTGCGATCCACTTTTTTATCATATTGCATTGATGAAATGGAAATAAGACGGAGAGGGTCATGGGGAGTCTAGCCCCCAAATATTCATTTTCGCATATCTAACGAAGTATTATAGTGAAGGTAATGAATGTAAAAAGTTTTAGAAATAATTTTCATATCAAATTTTGAATAAAGCGTTTAGATCGAGGGGGAGTAGTAGCACCTATATTAGTTATTGCATCACAAGGGGTAGCGAAGCGCACAGTGATAAACTAGTATATCAATAATTGTAAATAAATATATAAATATTTATAATAATTTTTAAAGTAATTTTTTTGTGGTTTGCAAATACACTGCCAAAGCTTTTAATATTTATATGCATGTTTTGTGTTTTATGTGTAAACATTAGTTAAGGATATTTACATTTTAAGTGATGCCATAATGCATATTTTTAGGCGTTTTACTTTATGCAATACAATTTGCAAATGTAGGAAAATTTATTAAATCCTACAGCAAAATTAGTGGTAATAACAGTTTGTATCAGTTTATGTAACTATAAAACACAATTTCTACATTTATATATATATGTAATTCTGTATGGATTTCCTTTAAAAGTGGTAGCTTACATTCATAGTTATGTTGAATAAGATTTGTGTATTAAGTGTTGTGAGCTACTATTTTATTTTATCCAGAATTTTATCAGTAATAGGAATACAACTTATATACTTTACTTATATTTAAGGAAATCTACTTGAAGAGTTAAAAAAGTAAAATGCATATTTATATATCGTTTTTAAAATTAAATATAGAATTTAGAAATTTGGTGATATAAGAATTAAAAAGAGTTTTATGTATTTTTGTTTATGAAATGTTTGAGAAACTTAAAGCGCCATATTTAGAAATTTTTAAAATATAAAACTTTAAAAAACTATAAAGGTTTAAAAAATTATGTAACTTAAACCAATTTATTAAATAATTATATCAAATATTGTCCCTAAACTTCCGAACGAATTTTTAACACTTTTATTATGCGTATGTGGATTTATTATACAAAAATTTAATAAAAAATTTTCACCTTATATGCGCACTTTTGGTTCTTGAATTTTCAAGGATCCTTGAACTATTTGTACAAAATTTCATTAGCGTACATACATGCTTTTGTTTAAGATTATATAAGTAACATATTCAAAAATTTATAATACTATGTTCACATATACGGTTTTTTTTGAGAAACGAGTCGACTTCTAAAAAACACAAACAAATTGGTTTGTTTTTTCATACTTTTCAAAGCCAAAAAACATTTCGATCCGAGATGTCTAATTATTTAACATACAAAAAGCGTACTAAATTTCCATACAGGGAAGAAACTTTGAGTATCTTTGGTACAAAGAAATTTGTTGGAAAAAGAATTTGTAAAAATTATTAAACAATTTAAAAACAAAAAGTTAAAAATTATGAATGAAAATTATATTTGTTCATAAATTTTATATGTTTAAAAATTTAATTTTTTGAATTAGAAAGTGTTTTTGTGTAAAATTTTTATTTAAACCAAAAATTTTTGAAAATATTTTGGCAAACAAAAAACAGGCCAAAAGGAAAAACACAATAAAATGGCAGGTGAACAGTGATGTTTAAATTTATTGTGCTTTTCAAAAAACCTGTCAAAAACTAATGTGTCCTGAGCCCTATTCTTCTTTCAATAGACCTACGGACGGAAAAATGGAAAAACATAGATAGATGGTCTTAAATTTTCATATTATATATAGTTTGGAACAGCTTTTCAGAAGAACAAAAAAAAAAAAAAAAAAACAATTAATTCTTTATACAAAAGCCATATAAAAATATTAAAATTGAAAAAAGCTTTTAGTTGGTCCAATAAAATAAATTTTGGAACATTTCGCATACATTTTTTCATCAGCGCACCGACGATATACTTTATGGTGTCTTAAACGATTATTTCAACATGTTACAAACTAAAGTCAGTGTTTCCAGGAGATGAGAAAAAATAAGCAAAATTGAACTTTAAAAAGAGAAAGAAAGACTCAGTCAGTCAAGACCGACTATATGATAGCCTACACCATTGTGTACGAGCATAAAAATTCGGTAAGGACTTATATTACTCCTGTGGCCAATTTTACTAAATGTAAAAAAATATCCAAATACAGAATAATGCGTAGATACTGTCATCTAAATAATTTTATACACTTTAATGCGAATCCTGGAAGAGGGATTAGATGTGGGAGCTATGGTCAATTGTGCATCGTTCTTCATAAAAATTGGTACAAAGATTGATATGATATGATAAATATTATTATTTTTAAGGCAGTTTTGAGTGCTCAAATTCTATTCCCGGGGGACATTTGTATGGGGCCTAGGTGAAATAATGGATCAATAGGCTTCGTTCTTGTATCATCTTTAAAATTTCGACTTGTACTTTGCGCACAAAGTTTACATAGACAGCCAGCCAGACGGACGGACATCGTTAGATCGATTTAAAAAGTGATTCTGAGTCGAATGGTATACTTTAAGATGGGTATTGGATAACTGGTTCTATGCGTTACAAACATCAGCAAAAACGCATAATACCCCAACCAACTATGGTGGCGTGGGGTATAAAAAGTTAAAAACGGCTAAATGTCTAAGGTAAAAAAATATTTTTATATATTTTGAAACTTATTTTTTATTGCAATAAATTTATAAATAACACCCAGCAAAAGGACTCAATGAAAAGTCGCCCAAAAATTCTCATACAAATTTAGGTTATATTTCATAAGAAAAATTACCCAATATTTTGAAGCAATTTTTGGAATTTTTAAGCTACAATTCCTTTTTGAATAAACATTTCTAAACTTTTGAATGATTTTTCGCATTAATAAGGTTTTTTTTAATTATTTTCATAAATAGTTTCTATGATTGATGAAGAATATTAAAAAGTAATTATAATAATCGACTTAGTAACTACACAAAACGAGTTAAGGCACCTTATATTTGGAGAATATAATGCGGCAAGCGAAATTTCTTATTAAATATAAATAATATCGATTTTTTATGTAAATGAATGCACAAAAATAGTTAAATGGATGATTCTGCAAAAAAAAAAAAAATAAAATTAGTAATGGCAAATAATAAAATATTTTCTTTGCTGTTCAAATACTAAGATTTTAGTCATTTTAAGACAATTTTAAGAATCAAAAAAGGCTCAAAAAAGCTAGAAGCTAAAACAAAAATTTAGAGCAAAATAAAGAGGCTAGACTTAGCCTTAAACAGGCTAAACTGGAAACACTGAACCTAATACACCTCCCATCTTTTTTGGTGTTGCGTACAAAAATATTTTTTTTAGCTGGTCAAGGCGTATGATTGATATTTCAATTAAATTAATTATTATTCATATTATTTCACATGTTAAACTTTAAAAAAATATTCAATGAAAACAGTTTTCTAAGAAATTCTGGTGCGTTAGTAAAAACTGATATAGTAATGTACATATTAATAAAAATAAATGATTTATTTTACAATTACTTCATAGAAAATAAAAATTAGCATACAAACCATTTTTACTTTTTTTAAATAAATAAATGACTGATTTTTTTTAGAATTAATATTATGTATATATCACTTTTTTACAATGATACAATCAACAGGCAGAGTTGCCGATAAATAATAATTAATTTCTAATTTTGTGCTTCCAATAGAATTGTAGATGACACAATGAGTATTGTTCATAAGGGCTTATCTCACGAATTGGTGATGTGAATTGGCAACCTATGTCTTGAAAAAAAAATCATCAAATTTCATCGTTTTGGAACTCAGTTATTATAGGTTTATAATTTATGTTTCCATAATTTAAAACAGACAGGGTTGCCGATAAATATTAATTATTAATTTCTAGTTTTGTGCTTCCAATAGAATTGTAGATGACACAATGAGAATTGTGCATGAGGGCTTATCTCACGAAGTGGTGATGTGAATTGGCAACCTATGTTCTGAAAACAAAAATTATCAAATTTCATTGTTTTTTAACTCAACCATTATAGGCTTATAATTTATGTTTCCATAATTTAAATAATCCAATACATTTTACCAAATCTCTTCTATTTATCATTTGGATTTTTTATTTCTTATTAAGAGCTTTTAATTCTCTTCTCAGTAGAGAAGTTTAATATTTCAAAATTATCGAAAACATACAGAAAAAATTATTGCCAGAAATGGTTTAAATAAATAAATGTTTGGATATCGAGGGCCTATTTTTCATGAGATTGAGCTTTTGATGCTATTATATTCTTTATAGTAATCCTCATGTGATATAAAGTTGAATTGAAAATTCTTAGTTTTTCCAATTTCACCAACAGTTTTGTATTCAAAAAAATAAATAATAAATTTTTATTTTTGAGTGCGAAACCCTCTATCTCTCTGAGCAATTATCTTGTTTTTTATAATGTAAGCATTATATATATTTCTGACTAACTTATACATGCTGAATGTGAATCTGTACAAAAAATTTAAATCTGCTGAATAGTTCATTAGATATAAAATAATAAATATTCACTTTATACAGTGGCTACTACCCCCTTTAGACCTACCTTACCTATTTTCATCTCAATTGTGGAAGTTGATAAGAAAGTTATTACCACAAAATTTTAAGACTTTCGCTGTAATAGTTCTACCATTCCTCCTGTTTCGATCCCAAATTTAAATAGCCTATTTGAATTATGTTGGTTTAAAAATTATTAACTAGTATAAAAAACTTTTTCAAACCTTTGGAATTTGTATGAAGATCGCATTGAAAACAATACTATTCAGTGTCAATAAAGTTTCATATGTGTTCAAATCAACTCTGCGTACTCAAATCTTAGAGAAAATCGATACTTTATTTGCAACAAGATGAAACCATATCGGTATCAAATAACTAAATTGCTTATGCTTTCTATTAAATTTGTTAATGCAGGGTATCAGAAAGCCGCTACCGCTTATTACCAATATGACCATAATCATGGTGGGATTTTTTTTTTAATTTGAAATTTTTCCATAAATTTTTTTCCATTTGTAAACGTTTCGTTTTACAAAATGAAACCTTTAAAATCATACATTGATGAGCTGATTTTGTAAAACGAAACGAAAATTCGTTTCGACAATTTGTGTTGAAAACAATAAATAAATTTGTTTTTTTCTTTTCAATATAAAATATAAAATAAAAAATAAATATTTATTTTGGACTATTAGAATTTAATATTTTTGTTTATTCTCAGTAGCTACTTCTCAGACTTCATAGTGGTCTGAGAAGTAGTTACTGAGTTACTGAGAAGTATAGTAAGTATATCGACAAAGCTTCCTATGAAAAAAAAGTATAAAAAAATTAAAGATGGACTTTTTTATATATTCGTCTCTAAACAAAAAATGTAGAAAAAAATGTGTTTAAAAAACATTTTCCTTAATTTAAATACAACATTTTAAAATATAAGCTTCGACAATTCCACTGTAAAAAAATTTTATTTTTATATCTTTTATGCAACAAAATTTGTGACCAATTGATGACCTTCAAAGCTATAGAGTTGCTATAGTTTACAAAATAAAAATGAATAAAATTCAGTTTACATGCTCCTCTACACATGCACCAAATTTTATAAAAATCGGTAATTAAGGGTATTTTTTTAATTTATAATGGAATTACTCATTATACTTCCTCTGTATCATATTTCAAAAATGGCTTTAATAAGGGTCAATTAATCTGTTTTTAAAGCTTCATGATTTGTTCTTACAAATCAAGCTCTTAAGAAACTTTTAAGGAACTTTAGCGGTATCCATTAAAATTAAATTTAAATACGAAATATTTTTGGAACTCTTATTTTTTTCTATACATTACAAATACATTACAAATCAAATTTTAAAAAAATGTCAAATTGCTTTATTTGTTCTGATACGAATAAATATTTTATCTATGGTTTCGTTCAACGAGCAGAAGAAAAAATATGTAATTGCATATTGGACCATATTTAAAAAGTAAGATTTTTTTTCATAAAAGACACTAAATGCCTTGAAAAGTGCTCAAATGCGATTGATGTATTTATAGTACACAGAAAAAATAAAAATTGACTTCGATTACGAATTTGTTTATGTTAATTAAATTTTTTATTAATTTTTCTCTAATCATCAAAATTGTAATAGTAATTAACTGAGAATAATTGATTTTGCTTAAAATTTCAAATAATTTTTGATACAAATTATTACTGAATGTTTGCTTAAAATAAACTAAAAAAATTATTAATTCAATTCTACAGTTAATTAAATCCTTCCATCAATATGAATTTTATTACAACCATTTTTTTTAATTATTAAAGGTCTCATTTTGAAAAACGAAACTTTTTCAAAGGTTTAAAATTTGAATGAAGACTAATAGAAAATTTTTTAAAATTTTGAATTTTTTCCACACAAATCTCTGCCGTTAGAAAACGTTTCGTTTTGCAAAATAAGGCCTTAAAGAAATTAAAATTAAACAAAAGAAATAACAGAAATAAATAAATAATATACAAATTTGATTGGGGGAAATAAAACTTGGTACATAGTTTCATCTTGCATAAGATTTTTGAAATCTATGAGCTCGTTTCAAAAAAGATTTTCATATAATCATATCAGAGCGCCTTTACGATCTAAGAAAAGGTACCAATAAAAACATTAAAGAATATACAGATATCTGAAGAAATCGTCAAAAATAGTGAAGATGAACTAGCCTTTTACATGCAAATAATCTTTCATAGAACATCTTTAACACAAGTTTGTATCTTGAAATTAAATATAATTCCCGGTAACAATGGCGGGAACATCTATAAAATCATCTAAAAGATTAAAAATCTCATCATATAATTAAAATTCGTGCTTATCAAATGATTATATATTAAACGCTTCTGCGAAAACTGAGCAAATCCTTACAACATGTTTATATTTTGTGTTGCAGCTTTTTAAATAGTTAAAAGTTGATCTTATGTTATTTAATTTTTATATTTTTTTATTAAAAAGTTTTTCTTTTTTCAGTATCAATTTTTAAACCATTTAGAAAGTTAATTAGATTAATTAATAATATAAAATGAATTAATAATTTTATTAAAAAATTATTTGAAGTATTTTTTTCTTTGTAGATTCTTGCAATATTTAGTACCTATTTATTCAAATATTATTATTTTATTTACTTCATTTGTCAGTAACGCAGTTTCGATTTATTTGTGTATCTTTTAAATCAACGGTGCTTAAATGGGGGTCTGCGACCCACCAGAGTCCTGTTCGTAAGGGGTCGCGAAGAGATCCTGAAAAATATACTCGAATATATTGATTATTTTTCACAATTTATTCTGACATCTGTCATATCCTTTAATAATTTTATTGTTTATCATCCTAGGTCATAAAGGCACTCAGATAGGAAAATATTTATTAATATAAAAATTATTATAGAAAGGAATCTTACATAAACACTACACACATTTAATGTATATTTTACATAAACTATATACATGAGTATATTAGTGCAATTTCTAATTAAATAAATAAAATAAATAAAATTTGATAGAGGAAAAAAAAACATGACATATAGTTTCGTCTTGGCATCTTATATACTCTATTGAAAATCACAGATAAACACATGTGAGCTACATGGCACATTCGAGGTCAAAGATTACAAAAACCGGATTTATACCTGATTAGCTTAGAGTATATAACGCTGAGACGAAACTATATACTAACTTTCGTATCTCCTAATCAAATTTGCAGTTTTCATGTTTTTGTCGTCTAATTTAACTTGTATTTTATTATTTAAATATTTTTAATAATGAAATAAATAATTATATTGAATCCTTGCGTTTTTATTGATAAAAAAAAAGATTTAGTTAATTATAGAATTGAATTTGTATAAATCTTAGTTGATTTTATGCAAACATGCAGTTATAATTTTAATTTATTTAATAAAAAATTTTAATTGAAATTTAAGTCAAAATCGATTATTTTAGTTAATTAATTAATATAATTATTTTGGTGTTTGAAGTAATATCGAACAAAAACTTAATTAATATAATCAATTTCGTAATTGAAGTACATTTTTATTTTTTCTGTGTAAGTAAAGATATATGACACAAACAAGGAATATGAAACAAAAAGTTTAAAAAATGCTTACATAGAAAATATCACCAAAATAATTATTTCAATTGAAAATTGTTTTAATTTGCACCTTTCTTCAAAATAATTATATCAATTACTAATAACTAGTGCAACTTTAAATATGCACGAAAAAAAATATGAGTTTGAAAAAGCACAAAAAAATTGGATAATATACACAGAAATATGCAAAGATAGCATAAATATGCATAGAAAAACTCACATATGCATATGCATAAATATGGGTTTTTTTAATTTTGAAACTAAATATATTTTCAGTTATATTTTATTTTTTTCTTTACAATCTGTACGAAGAAAAAACTCACAAAAATTATACAAATCTGATTATTAAATTCGAAAAAAATTAATAAACAGTAGCGTTTTTGTTAAAAAAAAACTAATGTTTGTATGCACTATATGCGAATTTATGCAAAGATTTGAAAAATATTCATTTTAGTAAAATACCTGTGAGATATGCAAAAGCTAACTTTTCAAGCGAAGTGCTTGAAAAATTTGCCCTGTTAATAACCGTTAAAATGAAAAACAGAAAAATATTTCCAAATAAAAAATTTAATAAATCAGTTTGTTTGATTGAAGGAATTAAAATTTTAAATAAGAGAAAAAACTTACTTGAATTTTATTTTTAATTTTATTTTTCTTGAATATATTAATTAAATATTGACGTAAGACGAAACAACTGTTTGAATTGAAAAATATAAGGTAATTGTTTTTTATGTGTATAAGAGGTGCTTTATTTGAAAACCCTATAGAGTGATTTGAAGAATCCGACTTCAAATCTTAAAATTAAATACTCCCTTGCTTATATAGTTTGAACTTAGAAACTGCAGGTATATTTTCAAACTAAGTTAATTTTGCCACGATGTGCATTATAACTTGTTAAAATGAAGTTCAATTTTCTTTTTAATTTTTCTATTACAACATTATATTTTTTAAAAGCGATTAGTTTTCTTTCTTAAATTATATTTTTCTTTTGTTTTTCTTCAAGAAATTAGTGCATTATTTTGCACTAATACAACATCTATAAATTTTTAAAGTTTTTATATGTATAATAGACAAGATGCATAATTTTCTCAGTACTTTATATACGCGTAAAATAATTATAAAGCTTGGCATTACCAAGTAGACATTTGCGTAATAATGGTTTCACACTCACCTCTTTTTTTATCCATATTCAAGGAATCAGTTTTTTTTTTATCCATATAAAGTTTTTCATATGTTTTTTAGCAGCTTTGTAATCCCAAATAACTTATATCGCCTTATTTCAAATGTCAAGGCATTATCACTATTTTTCATTTTAATTTTAGTATCTTTTACTTCATATAAAGTTTATTGCTTTTAATTTTCATATAAATGAAATAATAAGGTTCAATAGTGAAGTAATTTTAAATCAGTCTTAAACAGACGAGGTACTACATATGTAAAAATGATTTTTTTTAATATGCAAAAGACTTGACTTTTGCCTTTAGCAAACTTGTTTGACATTATTTTATAATTTTGTGAAATATTCATATTTTTTTGAGAATTTTAGCTTACACTTTTGTTTAAAAAATTTTAAACTTATATATATATTTTAGTATTAGATCGATTTTAATTTGATAGATAATATACTTTTTTAATAATAATTTGTAAGTCACAAAATTTTAAAAATTTATTTAAATATGTTTTTTAACTAATTTTTTATTTATATGTGTATATTTAAAGCACTTAGAAATTATATATTTCACATTTAAAAAACGAATAAATTTATATACAAGATGTTCTACCTAAGTTTTGCACTTAATATTTTTATATTATAATATATTTATTCAGCAAATCTTTTAATCCTTAGAACTGACGATAAAATCTATTTAATGTGGCAAAAGTCAAAGTGACTATTGAAAATCAGCATAAGATATGATGCATTCAAGTGTTTATTTATTTATAATATTTTAGCACTTTTACTTTGGAAAATACTTGGAAAATAAACATAAAACAAGTAAATATTTGATAAAATTCATATTACATACATTAGAACTTTGCATTTACTTCTTAAGACACTTGGGATAATTTTCAATAAAAATACACTAAAAATTCTTTAATATTTTGTCTCCTTGTGATATGTTAAATATTTTTGTTTTCAAATTTGCTATAATATAAGCTTTAAAAAAATTTTGTTTTATTTAAAAATTCGTAAAACTCACTCTTTTTAAAATTTTCATTTTTATTTTATTTTTAATTATTATAATGTTGATTGTAGGTTTTTTGTTTCATTTTACGTTTTGTTACATTTAACCCCAAAGTATGCCACAATTTATTTTCTTTTGTATATTACTTTTTCATAAAAAAAATTTTAAATTCTAGGAATTTCACGTTATGTTTATTGAGTTCCTTTTTTATATTTTTTATATTTTCTCATTTATTTATTCACCTTTATTTAGACTCCGCTCCAGGTTCGCTATGTTCTGTTCGATGTCAAGTAGCATCTGTTGATCATCTTCTAAACTTTGGCTGCTGCAACTTATGCTTTGCTGTTGTATGGAGCGTACCAAATTTGTTGGCTCAAAATTTCCAGTAGCATCATCGGGAGATACATATTTAGCTTCAAATGTGACTATAACCTGTAAGGAAATGGAAAACAATACAACAAACACATATAAATATGTATGTATACATTTGCACATAAAAGAGAGCAATCAAGTCATGCATATCTAAATATGTAAAACATTATAAAAAGAGCAGTACAAGGGTGTAGTTTGTGTATATGAGATTATGTGGTTTTTCGACCTATTTTTTAAGGAAATGAGAAGGAGTTTTATATATACATATACATGGGTAAATGTTGAAGCAACAGTTTGTTGCTTTACTTTCAGTGCGCACAACAAGTGTTTATTTACTATTCATAATTCTCTTTACTCTTGAAATATTAACTTTCTCTTATTTTACTTTAAATCTCTCTTCAGGTTTAATTTCTACTACAACCTCAGTGTATAGTATTTGTATGTATATATATATATATATATATATATATATATATATCTATATATATATATATTAAACTCTATGTCACGTTTTCATTTTACCAGGATAAGGTCATTGTTAAACGTAATGTTGTATCAAAGCTGAGATTTCCTTGAATTTTCATTAACGGAATCATTTGCATTAGGGTGCTCCCATTTGTGTGGAGAGAAAATAAGATATCGATGTTTCAAACTCAAATGAAAATTTATTTCATTCTACATTCGACATTATCCTTTCGTGAGCTGAATCAAAATGAAAAAAAAACATAATTTTTCGGGTTTTTCTGATTTTCTTAATATTTATTCCAAAGGAACAATGAAAATTTGGTATCGCAAGAAAGACTTTTGGGACACTTTTAATGGCATAACAAAAATTTGAAACCGGGTCCAAAAGAGTCCAAATTATGTAATTTTTTATAGAAAATTTAAATATTAAAAATTTTTACATATAAATATTTCCTCTGGCAATTCGACCTTCTTTGAATTTTATTCGATTTTTTTTTAATTTTTTCGAAATATATTTTCCCGCTAGATCTAACGGTATTTTTTTCTAATTTGCTGGTACTTTCCAAAAAAAACCGCGGTTTTTGGCGATTTTTCTTTTATTATTTGAAACAGAAATAAGAAAATTCAAAGATATTTTTTCTTCTAGAACTAATTAATTTATCTAAAATATAAAGTTATCAGAAATCAGGAAATAATAAATGAAATCAACATTTTGTTTCTGTAAAAAAGGTATTGAATTAAAATTTTTCTTCAAAATTTAAGTTTTTAAAATGAAGACTTTGAAGGAATAGATATTAATTTTTAACATGTTTAAAACTTAAAAAAATAAGAATTTATTAGTTCCTGTAATAGGAAATATTTTAGCGATAAAAATCAGCGTTTTTATTTAAAGTGTAGCGGTTTTTCAAATATAATCTGGTGTGGAATGACCTCAAAGTTTTGGCAGCACTAATATGAGGAGAAATTAAATGAATTTAGTATCAAAACTCGCTTAGTTTGATAAGCTTTCTAATGATATATAACACTTCATAATTCTATTAATAAACAATAAAATAAATTTAGTGAATTTGAATGAAATACCCATAAAATGTATATGAATGTATTTGCTTACAATTATACCTGTTAAGTTGACTCGCGTTGCTCTGTGTGTAACAAATTGTAAACAACAAATACACTTCTTAGCATATTTTTTTGGGTATTTTACTTAAACCTAATTTATTTCATTGTTATACATCATTAGAAAGCTTTTGGTCTTATATTTTTTTAATTTATGTGTAAAAAAATCAAACATCTAAATTTTTTGTAAACAATTTCAAAATTTCGGTCATATTTTGACCTTGTCCCAAATTTTTCTTATGTTTTAAACGCTCGTCTGAAAGTCCTTTCTTGCGATACCAAGTGTTCATATTGTTCCTTTGGCAGAAATATAAAAAATACAAAGAAACCGAAAAGATTAAATTTTTTCATTTTAATTAATTTTAATTTGACGAAAGGATAATATAAGGACGAAAATTTTGAGAAGAGGTATCTCAGAATGAAGCAATTTTTCATTTGAGCTGGGACCATCGGTGCTTTTTATTTTGGGTCTAACCTAATATATATATTTTTTTGTTATTTTATGAGAATATTGGCAAAACCCAGTCTGAGCACTTTTTTTTTCTTATATCTGTGAGTGTGTTTGGATGTGTGATTCTGTTTGTTCAGTTTATTAGAAAGCAGCACGAGTTCATAAGCAACAAGTTAAATGTTAATAACAATTTGTCATACTTTTTAGAAGTAATTACAAACATACATACATACATACATACATATTAATGTAATATTTTTAAAATTACCAAGTGTCTGTTTGTCTTGAATAAACTCTCAGTTGTTCAAAGTTTATTCACATATTTAAAGATGATGGCATATTAAGACAAACATTTACTTAAATATAAATTACAAGAAAAAAAAAGATTTATGTTTATCTTGAAAATCTAAGCCTTTGTAAGCGGTAAAAATTATTATTTTTATTGTTTCTACCTTTTTTAATAGGAAGAATGTCAACAAAAATATAACCTACGTTTTTCTTAATTTTTCTTTATTTATTTATTTATTTACTTATTTTGATTATTTATTCCGATCAAAATATTTTTGAAAATTGCAGAAAAAGCTCCATATTAGGTAATAATAAATATGTATATTATTTTTGAATAGGTTAAATTTTGTTGTTGCTACTCTAAAATTTTAATTTTTTACTTTAAATAAATCAAGATATACATTTTTCAGTTAATCCTTTATTTTTGAAACGTTCGCATTTTCTAAAAGACTATATTTTCACAATTTTTAGAAATTCAAAAAAGTTAAATTTTGTCTGCGGAACTTCAACTAGATAATACTCTAACTAATTCAGCAAAATTAGCCTGCCCCTAGCTTCCACCGAAATATATACTAAAGAGCACTTTATAACATTTTTCATAACTTTTCATCAGACATCGTCCGTGTGCAATGAAAGTCCTACGTGCCAAATTTCATTGAATTATCTTCAAAATTGCGATCTGTACTTTGTGCACAAAGTTTATATGGAAAGCCAGCCAGCCGTCCAGCCAGCCAGACGGACGGATGTACATTATTAGATTAACTCAAAAAGTGAATCTGAATCCTTATGGTTCAGACATTTTTTAATAACACACTGCTACAAAATGACAATCTTTATTTTCACTTGGAGAACGATCTAATGTGGGTTGTAGACATTTTTGAGAACATCACAAAACAATACACAAAGCACTGATACATATAGTTTTTCTTATCGTTTTATTTTATCTTCGTCTCTTTCCAATTTATAGAAAAAAAAAACACAATTTTGGAAAATATTTAAAATTGGTTCTATTAGTTAAGTTTGGAGACTTTAAAATTTATACATATTTCATATTTAAGTTACATTGCTTGTATAAGACATGTGTCTCAAAAGAACTGAGATATGTTGCGTTTTCAGTGAAAAAAACTATCAACTTAATAATTTTTTTATAATAGTGGATATTTTCGAAGCGCAACTTATTTAACATTTATTTCCAGAAACCAATAATACAATTAAAATATCAAAAATTTAACTTTCCAAAAGTAAAATTGTTTTGAAATTTCATTAAATCCTTAAAACAGTTTTAGTTTAAAAAAATTAAGAAAAGTTTTAGAAGCTTTAGCTAAATCATTTTCAGCAGTTATTCGGCATGAACAATTTTCATAAGTTTAAATTTTAAGATTTTAAAACAACATACTAATTATTTTCATATTTATTTGGTCATAATTTTATATTATAGTCAACATTATAGCTTAAGTTTTTTACTAAATTTGAAAAGTTATTGTCAAAAGTAGATTCTTGTAATATTTATTAATCCAACCACGTTACAAACTTTGTAAAAGATTTAAGTGCATTAGAGTAATTTCTGGTATATATTTTCTTATACAATCGATAAGAAACAGAAGGTTTGGTAAAGTGATTTGGAAGAAGAACACTTACAGCAGAACCATGTACAATAATGGAGCAATTTTATAGGCCAAAAGAATATCAAGTGTTAAATTTAACTTACAAAATGGTTTTAATAGACGGACGGATGCCGTGATATGGATTCAATTGCTATACTTAAAGCTGACAGTGCGTCCATTATTTTCAGGCGTTGTGTACATTTACACAAAACCCGTATACCCTCTCAATTATTTTAAAATATTAATATTATTACATTGAAATAAAATTACAAATAACTTAAAATATTACAATGACTGTGCCTGTGTGTGTGTGCTTTCATTCTAAAGGTTATCTTAAAAACAAAACTCTTGAAACTGGCACTTAAATGTTCTCTTAAATGACATCCCCATAAAACTCTTAAATAAACAAAACACGCACACATACATATAAAAAATAAAAAAGACGAAACAAAGTAAACATAAACAATTAAAAACCATCAAGAACAGCAGTCAGATAAAACGACCATACATTAGCGACGACAGTAAGAAAAAACTGTAAGTTATTATTGTATTAAAACATATGACTTTATTTAAAAAACCATATTTTCAACCGCATTTTACATTCTTTCTAGACATACTAATATTGTAAGAGTACCACAGACTGTGTGCAAAGTTAAACCGAACGGCGACAGCTTGTCATGGCTAAAAGCATGACTAAAAAAGCCTACTTGTTGTCTACCATTTAACAAGATAAAAAAATTAACAAATATAAAAAAAATAATTTAAAAGTGACACAGACAAATTGTCCACGGTCAAGGCAATATACGTGAGCATGATACTTTATTCTTTTAAGGTACGATGGTGATATGAGAAAATGAAGCAACATCATTTTTGTAGTTTAAAGTTTGTACTGAAAATTCTGGGATATATATTGGTTGACAGTTTTAGACTATTATTTTTCATTTTAAAATTAAGCTAGCAATTAAAGGATTATATATAATTTATTTTATAGGAAACAACACAAAGAGGTTTTGCCGTTCAAAAATTAATGTCTCTACAATTTGTTATTTCCCAATAAGTACTCAAAAAATTAGAATTGAAGTACTTGATTTTAGCTTTAATTTCAACCAATTTCGTAAGCGTTTTTTCAATTAAGAACTTGCTTAAAATTCTGTTTAAACATTTTGTTTTTTGTCAAAATAATTAAAAATTAAATTTTTTGGAAAGAGAAAATAGGAAAAATACATACAAAAAATTTCTATTATTTTTTTTAATCATTTATTTATTATTATTAAAGAATGCTAACTACAAGGACAGTATATTCTTTGAGATGCTAATGTGTTAAATTTTGTTATATTCGACTTGAATTCAAGTTTCCTTTTCACTGGAGTATACTATTGAATGAAAGTGTAGTAGAACTGTAATTCAACACTTGAAATTTGAATTTAGAACTGGAATTCAACTTTCCTTACGCTTGAATTCCATGAAAAATGCTTATTGGGTTATTTGTTAGTGATCTGAAAACTGTCATCATATCATTAAGAACGATTTATATCCGTTACATTAAAGATAAGTAAGGTATTTTAAAATTTTGTTATTCTTTAAAGAATCTTCGTATTTCCTTTAGTATTTCCTTGCAATAACTGTCTGTTACATCTCACGTTTATACCACATCACTACAGTTAGTTAGCTAGTGTTAGTAATTTAAATTTAAATGACATTTTGTTATAAGAAAAGCTTAGAATAAAGAACCAAAAAAAAAAAGCAAACAAAAAATGCCTGTAAACTAAAAGATAAAAATCATATTTAACGCTGCCACTTCCACAGCCATCTTTTACATATTGTTGCTTTTATAATAAATTAAAAACAGACAATGGCAACTAAAAAATTATTAAAAATGCCTAGAACATAAACACGAAACGTTGAAATTATTTTAAGTTTTCTTTTTTAACTATATTAAAGATGACAGCTAATTGCCTTGGGAAAACTTATGTTTTCTTTTAATATATGGTGGGCTTATATTCAAAAAGGCTATCTGTCAAAACCCAATTGCTCAGTAGAGCATAAGAATTATTTCTTTCACTCAGTTTTTAACATTTTGCAATCCGATTTGCTACGATTTAATAATAATACGTCCCACCACACATAAAAAATAAGTCTTTTAACCCCATTATTCGCGAAGTTATGGTAGATAGTAGGGTATCCAAATTGTTCGATTTTTTAATGATTACTCAAGTTGTTCGAGTAATTCAAAATATAAAATAAAAATGTTAAATTTTGGTGTTCAAATTATATTATAAAAGGAAAACAAAAACAACTTAAAAGTTAATAATTATACACTTACAAAATGTCTCTTTTTATTTTCGCTCAGAAAATCATCTAATATGGGTTATAGACCTTAGAAATATCCCCTGAATTTGCACTATATATCTCGTAGCTTCATAAACTTTAAGTCATCTTAAGATTTTAAATTGATTTTGAAAGCAGAAGGACGAAACTATTTAACTATATAACCATCTTTTATATATACTCAAACTAAATAATGAATTATTCACCATTTTTAAATTTATTTCCATTTCCATTTTCAAAATTTTGATTTTGATGTTAATTTTTCTGATTTTTTTTAAAGACTACATATATTTGTTTACAGAGTTTAAAATTTTATTATGCTTGGAATAAAATGAGATATTCCTATATAAAATCGCCTAAGAACTCAAAAAGTTATTAAGCATTTCCTAAACTTTATTAAAAAATTATTCAAATATTTTAAGACAAAATATTTTTTATATTTTTTACTTGGTTTTTACATTTTGAGGATAAAACTAAAAATGTGTTGAAAGTTTTAGTAAGTTATTACAGATGAAATCGAATAAATTCTACAGTTTTTGTTCAATTGAAAAATATTAAATTTGGTTATGTTCACAACAAAAATGTTTTTGTACAAATAATTTCAATAAATCGTAGTTAAACTTGAAAAGTTGTGGAAACATTTCATTTTTTCTAAAAGTTTTTTGAAAATTTCATAATATTTCACCAAAGGTCTACTTCTACTACTTTCCAAAAAAGGAAAAATAAACAAAAGAATAACAGGATTGGAAATATATTTATACAAGAACCTACTTAAGATCATTTTTTGCGAATAACTCGAAATGTTGAGGGTGTATTGCAAATTTTTAAAATTAATTTATGGTGTCCTCAAGAAGGCCTATAACGTACGCCATTTCTCGAGTGATTTTTTACTGTAAGAGAGTGTTGGTTTTAAATATACTATATAAATATTCTTTGTGTTAAATTAACAAATCTTTTACAATTCGACTTGTGTTAATGCAAAAATTATATATTTAAGGAAATTACTTAAAATAATAATAATAATAATAATAATAATAATAATAATAATAATAATATAATAATAATAATAATAATAATAATATAATAATAATAATAATAATAATAATAATAATAATATAAAATAATAGCGTTTAAAAGTCTTAACTGAAGCCAATTTCGCTCTTTAGTTTTTAAACTAAAGAAATATATATATATATATATATATATATGTATATATATATATATATATATATATATATATATATATATATATATATATATATATATACTAAATAAGGATTTAGAACATTCGTAGCGTACCAATAAAGCACCAGCTTTTAACATGACAAACGTTGGAAGGTTCTGTTTTAACCAACATAGAACCATATATCTTTAATTTCATGTTTCAAGGTTAATTATTATAAAAAATTAAAGAAAGTAATATTAGAAGAATGAAAAAGTACTACAGAATCATCTTTTAAGAATTCTCAGTCACTTAGGATTATACATCTTTAACTTCATGCTTCTGTCTTTAATGCTACGGAAAATTCAAAAAGTACCAATTCTTAGTTCAGTATTATAAAAAATTCAAAAAGTATCACAAAGCCTATGACCATATTTCCTCAATTTCATGCTTCTAGATTAATTACACGTTGTTACAGTGAAAAATCGCTAGTGAATATATGTAGTGCTTTCTTGAAAACATTATAAATCAGTTTTAAAAATTTGCATTACAGCCTCAAATACATTAAAAACTAATTTTCAAACAACTTCTGGAAAAAATAAAATTTTTCCAGAATTTTTAGAATTTAACTGTGATTTATTACAATTTTTTTTCTATAAAAGCCTATGTAACGATGCAATAATTTTTAAGGGCATTTTTATTGTGAACATTACCAAATTAAAATTTTTAAATTATACAAAAACTATTAGTACTTATTCGACATTATCTGTAATAAACTAACATACTAAAACTTTCCACAGATTTTTAATTTTATCCTCAAAAAGTAAAAACCAAGTAAAAAATTAAAAAAAACTATTTGTCTTATGTAGGGAAAAATGAGCATCAAAGTCAAAAATTAAAAAAAGAAAAGGTAAATAAATTAAAAAATTATGAAAAATTTATTATTTAATTTGAGTATATATATAAGATAATATTGTTAAAAAGCTACGTCCCCCTACTTTCAACATCGGTTTAAAAAATCTCAAATTGACTCAAAAATTATGAAGCTCTGTTACGAAACTTCTAAAAATTGTTTTCTGATGTCCTCAAGAAGGTCTACAACAAACATTAAATGGTTTTCCGAGTGAAAGCAAAAAGTGCTATTTTGTAGCAGCGTGTTATTACAAAAAAATCAAAAACTATCATTAGAAGAATGAAATAGTACTACAGATTCTCGTCTCGTGAATTCTCAGGCTCTAAGTTCACATTTCTAGGTTTAATATAAAAGTAATTCAAATTTAAATTTAAAAATTTTGACCTCTCTGCAGCAAGTATACCGATAAGGCTTCCAACCAAGAAAAATAAAATAAATAAAGATGGATTTTTTTGAGTGCACGTCACTAAAGAAAATTCTTACTAAAAAAAAAAATATGTTAATAAAAATATTCTAAAATTTTTATATGATATCTTAAAATACAAGCTTTGACAAATCCACTCCAAAATAAAGTTATTTTGATATCTTTTGTATAACAAAAGTTATGGCCATTTTAATACATACGTTAATTACTTACAAAACCATAGAGTTGCCATAGTTCTCAAAATAAAAATGAAAAAAATTTATTTTACAAGCCTCTGTAACCTCCTCTACATATGCACCAAATTTTATCAAAATCGGTAACCCAGAGTCAAGATTTTTTAAATTTAAAATGGAATTACTCCCAATAGAAAATTAATTATTGGGTTTGAATAAAATGTCATTTTTTCACCTATGGATATAACAAAAATTGTATTCCAATGAATTTCAAAATTGTAGTGCAATTTCATGTTAAAATACGCATATGTGTATTGTCAGTGAATATAAAAAAATGTGTTATAAAAAAAAACCGAAAATAATATAACGTTCGAATTTCTAAAAAGTACCAAATTCGTATTTGTCGCTTTTCGCTAAGTTACGAATACGATTAAAACTCAATTTATAAGTTTACTGGTTTGGTAGATACTAATGGTGCCAAAAAATATATACAATTTTAATTGTATCTATATTAGCTTAGAAGATATAAGGTTAGCGATTTTACCCTTTTTTAACCCCTAAACATTGGAGTTTTCAAAAAAAAAAATAATAATAATTCCATGTGGATGCATTTTGTGGGAGACCAACCTACCCCTACCAGCAAAATAATACGAAAGTGATTCGAATTCGTATTACTTAGAAGAAAAATTTCATTGCCCCAATAATCATATTCGTATTGCGGAAGTTTCCCCCATCGAGAGAGATTGTGCATCACAGGCGATATATCTAAGCCATAAGAAATCAATAAGCCTGGAAGAAATATATTCAATATTGCTAGATAATCATCTAGGTGAAAAAAATAAGATACCACCAGATAATCTTCTGAAAGATGTAATAAATATTTAAAAAATTATAACTAAATAAACCTTGAAATAATATAATAAAGAAATCTTTTACATCTTGTTAAGATTTATGTGCATGCAATAAATCTTAACTTAAAATAAAATAAATCTTAACTTAACTTAAAATATCCATTTTTTTCTAAAAGAAATCAAATATCTTCAATATTTTTTCATTTTTTAATAAATTTTCGACAACTGAAAATTTTGTGACTGAAAGAAAAAAAGGATTGCATTAATTTCTTCCAGATAATCTCAATGATATATCATCAATTTATTGCGGAGATGATAAATACCTTACTGAAAAAAACGGCGATATTTTAAGGATAAAAATAATAGAAAAATTTTAAATTTTATGTATTTTTTGTTGTTTATTGCTTAACTTTTTCAAACTGATAAAAATTCAATATTAGAAAAATATTGTTTTGATCATTTTCGTCCAAATAATAAAAAGAGGCGTAAATTACTTCCAGGAAAATATCACCCAAATGTTTATAGGGTACGGTCCAAATATATATATATATATATATATATATCTATATATATATATCGTCAGCAAATGAAAATTTTTAATGATTCAAAATTTTGAACTACATCTGTGGACTTTAAAAATTAAATCCAATTCTCAATTTTATAGAAGTCTGAAAAATATAACAATCGTTATAGAAAGACTTCGACTCAAAAATTGATTCCGAGTCTAACGGTATACTTTAAGGAAGTTGTTGAACAATTTGTTATATATATTTATATTATACTTTTTATTTAATTATCTTTTTTAATAATCTGCTTTGGATATTTAAGATAATTTGCTTATAATCAGGAAGTTCATTTCTATTATAATAATCCTGGCTTTGAATTTAAGGTATAAATGCTCTCATCTAGCCTCATATACGCGTGTTCCAAAAAAAATATTAAAAATTTAACTTTAATGGATTTTTTCTTCAAACTTAGGATTACAATTTGAAATGTGTAAAGAAAACTGCAATCTCAACGAAAATTCTCATTATTTACCAATTTTTAATTTTAGATTACTTTGAACATCCAACAAAAAATTGTAGATAGCCCGTTTTTCCTTAAAAAAATATATTGTTTGCAGAAAGTGAAAAACATAGTATCGGAATTAAATTTTAGCTTTGAAATTAATGCAATAGATAAAGAACACCACACTAAAAAGTTTGACGAGAAAAAATCTGCAGATATCCCTTTTTGAATATGAGCCCTCGATATATATTATTTTAAAAATAGCTGAAGCGCTGCTATGTGTTACTTTCGTTCAACGCCGAATGGTTTTTAAAAGCTAATAAAAACATTTTAGTTTTATATTTTTTCTAATTGTTTTTTATTATAAACTTCATTGTACAAGTTCAAGAGGAACGTGGGCGTATGATTAACACTTGTATTTTTAATGTATGTATTAATTTTACTTTATGAATGGTGTTTATAGGTATGTAGATTTTGTTATTGATTAAAAATAAATATTAATTTTTGTTAAACGTTAGCTAGAGTACAATTTTATATAAATATTGAAATTAGTTGGCTTTTGCGTGTTATTAAAAAATGTGTATGAAAATGGATTTGAAGATTTTTTATTAAGGAGTTTGTAAATTTTTTTGATAAACGAAATGGCATTTGCAGCAGTAAATGAGTTGGTATTTAATGCTATTTAGTAATGTGTATATAAGTGTTATTTTATAAATGAAATGATTGTTTAAGAATGTTTCATTTCTGAATAAATTGTAAATCAACTAAAACAAGTAAGATAGTTATATTCGATCAACCTCGACCATATGATACCGTACACCATTATGTGTGTGTATCGAAATTTGGAAACTTATTTGGAAAGCAGAAGAAACAGATTGCTTAAAAGCTAATTTTTAAACAAAATCTACATTTCTTCGAGTGCGTTTTCTTAAAATTTTTAAAGGCATTTTTGTTGTAATAACAAATTTTTTTATTTTCAAATTAGATATAAACTGTAGAACTTAATCGATTTTATTTGTAATTATTTGCCAAAACTTTCCATACATTTTTAATATTTTCCTCAAAAAGTAAAACCACATAAAAACTACAAAAATAACCTTTGTCTCAAAATATATAAAAAATGTTTTAATAAAGTTTAGAAATAGTTAATAATTTTTTGAGTTTTTAAGAGATTCTATATATATGGATATTTTATTTTATTCCCTACAAAATTACATTTCCAAATTTGTAAAAAAATATGTATAGTACTGGAAAAGTTTAAAAAAATTTACATCAATGTTAAAATTTCGAAAAAGAAAAGAAAAATAAATTTGAAAATGGTGAATAAATCATTATTTTTGTAGTGTTTATTAAATAGTGTAACATAGTTAAAAAGATACATCCTTTCGATTTCTAATTCGATTTTAGAATCTTAAATTAAATTAAAATTTACGAAGCTACGTGACCTAGAGTGCAAAAACTACTCTAAAAACGGCTTTTTCGCAATATCTCGAAAATTTTCTGACATCCTCAAGAGTTTATGTTTATAGCTCACATTAGATCGTTTTCGGAGTGAGAAAAAGTGCTATGTGGGATAAAGAAAATGAAATGGAAATAATTATGCAGTTTCGAAATGTCTGGTTCGATTTCAATTAAATTTCACATAGTTGTAGTAGAGGTGTAGGAAATTGTCTACTTTTCGAATATATAATACGAAATACGATAATAATACGAAAATTTGTTGAAGACTTTTTGCAAAAAAATACCGAAAAAGGATTGATTTGAGATTTTATGCAATTAAATACAATTAAATTTTTGTTATTGGAAATTTTGAATGAAATTTTAAACCTAAGTTGCTTTTTTGACGCATAATTTCAAGTACATATAATTGACTTTCAAAATTTTTCAAAAATTTCTAAAAATTGCTTTTTTTTTACTTTTTTACGATACCTTCCCAGCCGATATTGGGAAGAAAAAATTTCCACCTTCAAAAAATTAAAAGCATATTCAATAATAAAAAAAATATATTAAAATTTTCTGATTTTTGCTTTGCGATTTGAGAAATTAAGACGAAAATTTGAAATTTGTTGAAAAACTAGGTCAAATTTGAGAAACTCTGGTTCTTTCAAAAATCCATTAATTGAAAAATCTTTTCCTTCAGAATAATTTTTAGTTAGTTATTTTACAGAAAAATATAGATACTTTATATGTTACTTAATAAAATTTGTATATAATCGAAAAAGAATACAACCAGTATTTTTCGAAAAAGAAACGCGAAAAGCCAAATTTTTCAAAGTTCAAATTAAAATTCTTATAACTTTTGACTCTGTAAATATTTTTTTAAAATTCTATCTTTACAACTTTTTTGCCATTTGTTTTTAATAAAATAAAAGAAATAAAAAGTTGAACCCGCAATATGGAAAAAATTTCACCAAGGTACGTTAAAATATAAAACTTTTAATTTTTGAACCGACTAAAAGAGATAAGATAAGCAAACTATGATATTTTTTGTAGATCTCGACTAGTACAAAAATCTCTTAAATCGATTCAGATATAACGAATCAGGCTCGTTTTTAAAAATGTTAATACCTTCAACTTTGGGACACTGTAAGCTCAAAACTTAAACTTGCCTACACCTCTCTCATATGAAATTTTATTGAATAATATGAAATTTTATTAAAATCGGACCAGCCATTTCGAAATTTCATAATTATATCCATTTCATTTTTTGGATCTTACACTGAACAACAAGTAAGAAATTTGAATAACAAATAGCACATGACAAACATGATTAAGCGTGTAATTCTAATTAATTTAACGACAGGAAAGTATACATTTTCCTCTTAAACATAATACTATGACTTATTTTATATTCCGACTGTCAGTTGTTTGTTAATTTTTTTTTATGTTATTACTTCCTGTACAAATTTCCATAAAATTGTAACGTAAAATATAAACGTTATTTTACCACTATATAGCATTTGTTTCCTTGTAGCCACTTACTCACTTATTTACTAACATGAACATAAAATACAATGGTGTATATTCCTGTAGACGCACATCAACTGTTTTAATCAACTTACCAAAAATGGGGTTAAAATTTAATTAAAGTGCTAGAAATTAATTTTTTAAATTATTTATTGACTTCACTTAAAAAATTAATTACAAAAAACTTAAAATGTATATTATTTTTATTATTATTTTTCATTGTAATTTTAGCAGTTTAATGCCATTTTTATGGCATTTTCCTATATATATGCACTTAAACTAATAAACCACTTTAGCATTATTAATAGTGTGTTGATGAACTTTTGTTTTGGATAACTTTAAAAATTCGGTCTAACATTCATTCAAATTGTCAACTTCTTTTCAGGCTTGCTTAGTTTTTAGTTTTAATTCCTTTATTGTCATTATGGTTTCATTATGTATCATGTGCCCCCATAGATTCTCCATTAGATTTAAATCCATACTGCAAGCCGAGCAGTCCAATAGTGGAATATTATGTTCATTAAACCACGATTTAGATGGGTTCAAGATATGGATTGCAGCGTTATCCTGCGTCATCCATAAATGAAAGAAGAGCATCTCCCAACAGTTCATTATAAATTGCACTTTTCATTTTAGTTAAAACAAAACATATTTTAGATTTTCCTGCAGCAGAAAAGGCTGCCCAAACCATAACACCGCATCCACCGAAATTGCGTTTCGATATACGAATTTCGTTCGACCTCAAATCATGCCGATAGCAAGATTATGAATCGGGACCATCCAAATTGAATTTCTTTTCATCAGAAACGATTACTTTATTCCACTCATCTGTCCATTTAATGTACTTGCTCGCAAATTGGAAACGATTTTCCTTTTTATACTATTATAAAATTGGCTTACATTTTGGTTTCTTCTATTTTATGTTATGTTTACAAAATGTCTGTAAAATATTTGGAAGTGAGAGGAACGTCAAGTTTAGTTTTTATTTGTGCAGCATTTAATTTATTGCAGGTGGCTTATTCTTTTAATTTATTATTTTTCCTTTTTGTTAATTTTTGATTACCTATTTTTGGTTTGCGCACTCCGTATTTTTGTCCTTTCTTAAAAAAGCCTCGAAAAATTTTTCGTCCAATTTCTCTGTTAGAACAGCCGAACGAAAAAATTTAATTTGATTTTTTTTCCTGTTCCTTTGGGCTTCCTCTAAGCTAATGAAATTTTCCAATTAAAGCAAAAATATTTCCAGTAAACAGAGATGTTGTCATCATAAACTTACTTAAACTTAAATGAAATAAACAACTAATATTATGTTCACACACATTAAACTTTTACTAGTTTTTTGAAAAAGTACAATATGTTTAAACACCAAAGTTCACTTATCATTTTATTGTGTTTTTACTTTTGGCCTACTTTTCGTTTGCCAAAATATTTTCAGAAATTTTTCATTCAAAAAACCTCTATGTGTGAATAGCATAAAACTGTTAAAATTTTTTAATTTATTTTTTATTTTTTTGTGCAATAACTTTTTCTCGACTGCCTTTATAGGAATATTCCACTGAAATGATCACCAATATGTTCTGATTACTGAATTAAATAAAACAACAAAAGCAATAAACAAATATCTCTTACATAAAAAAGTACCGATATATCGTGAGTTATTGTCATAACACAACATTGTTTTTGGTTAGGAAAAACGAATATACTTCAAAAAAAAAAAACAAAAATTTTAAATGAGTTTATAGGAATATGCACCAGTGTATTTATTTATTTGTAATTGTATTTCTGTGTATTGTATGCTCTAGATATTTTTGTGTTATAAACAGACATTCATGTTTCTTTACGTGACTGTCTAAAATTGATTGAAAATTATTCGTTGATTTTTTGAAAACAGAACATTACAACACATTTTTCTCCTGTTATTTATAATTTTGATCTGAAATTATCTCAATGACACGCAATAGTTAAAGGAAACATTTTTACGTGAACACAAAGCTTTCATACATTTTTTTTTTTTTGTTCTTTAACATGTTTGACACAACTTAAAAATATTTGTTTATTTATTTTTCTGGTTGTTGGATTTTTTCCTGTATTTGTTTAGTTTCTTTACGGTAAGCATACACTCAAAAAATTATGTATATAAATTCAAGAAAAATTTCATTAATAACAAAAATAATTTCATTTAAGTAACAGACCACTTACATTTCATTTGAAATAAATGATTTTTTCTATTGTCTTTGAATGTTGATTTTATAACTAGAAATTCTTCATAAAAATAAACTACTTTTAAGTTTTTTTTAATGCTCAAAATTACTTACATAAAACTTCCTTCAACCGAATTTCATTAAAATATTGCTATATTTAAGTCATTTATGATTGTTGAACCCCTATTCCGGGAGGATATTTGTATGGGGTATAGGTGAAATAATGAAACGATCATAACCAATTTCAATAGGCTTTGTCCGTGTGTCATGTAAGTCCTACCTGCCAAATTTCATTGAATTGTCTTTAAAATTGCGACCTGTATTTTACATGTCCTTTACATGGACAGCCAGTCAGCCGTCCAGCCATCCAGACGGATAGACGGACGGACGGACATCTTTAGATCGACTCAAAAAGTGATTCTGAATCGAATGGCATACTTTAAGCTAGGTGTTGGATGATTTTTTTCTGTGCATTATAAACATCAGCACAAACGCATAATATCCCATTATATATTATAATTATCAGGAAATGTATGCTCTTTAACGTAACTAAAATATTTTGTTCTCTATTTTATAAATCCTATAGTATTTCTTCTAATGTAAATGATTCTGCTATCTAAGAATGGTCTACTCATGTATTTGTGGTATTTATATGCTTTAAATACTTCATGAGAACTGAAAAATGTCAAAAATAAAACAAATTTTTAAATAGTTTTCCTCCAGAGGGTTAAAGCTAAGGGTAATGCCAAAAAATTTCGACCCAAAATTACAGTTTTTAAAATTTTATATCTTTGTTTTTTTTTTAATTTGCGGTGTTCATTAAACTACTCATCGTTTATTTTGTAGCATATGAATCAATTCCATAACGTTTATGGTTCATGTTTTTTTTGATTTCTAAAGTAGGACACCTCGGGCATTTTTCTCAAAAATAGACAAAGTTTAAGATTGAATAACTTTTATGTGCATTATCCCATTTTAACAAAATTGATATCAGTGGAAAGAACTGATGTTCCTCTTTATTACAAAATCATAAAAGTTACACATTTTCTTGGCGCCAAGACCTCTAAAATGATAAAATATCCTTTATCCTAAGATATCCTCTAATAGGCTCTTTTAATTTTAATTTTTATTTAATTTTTGAATTTTAAAATGGAATATCAATGGGATCAGAAGTTATAATAGTATACCTATAGTACATATATAGTTAGTAGAATTTAAAAACAAGGAGTATTGATCAAGATCAACTATTTGATAGGTTTAAAGGTTTTTGTATAGGTACTAAAGGACCTGTGGTCAATTGTGAAATTATCCTTATGAAATTTATTACATTAATTTATGTTTATATGAAAATTATTCATATAAAATTTTATTTTGATATTCGCATTTATATGAGATTTATACACGTTTAAGTATTCCTCTGGAATATGAATTATATGGGAGCCAAGGACAATTATGCATCAATCATTTAGTAGATCGATCTATACTTATAAATAACTTAGTTGTGTTAAATTTTATTTCGATATTGATATTTATGTCAGATTTATGCAAGCTTAATTGATTTTCGGGAATGGAGATTATATGGGAACCATATAAAATTATGGACCTGTTTTTGTGGAATTGTGTATGTGATTTATTCTTATATACAACTCAAATAAATATAAACTTTTGTAATATGTTAATATCAAACATTAATATGGGATTTATGCGCTTTTAAATTATTTTAGGTAGGGAAACCTACATGAAAGATATTATTAATTACGGACCGATTTTTATAAAATTTGGTACAACGATCTATATTTGTAAAAAAAGTTATGTGTTTTGAATTTATATAAATACTACATATTTCAAATATTTACTATTCCAAGGAAAGAAGATGTATGAGGTATAGATGAAATAATAATTGACCAATCATGTAACACCATGTATCAAATTTGAGTAAATAATCTTTAAAATCGTTGCAAATAATTGGGCCGTTGAAGGTCTCTTAATTTGTTCCTGAAATAATATAAAATTATATTCTCGGGATCAGTAATGTGCTATATATGCGACTCATTTCAATAAATAGTGATCCGTTATACTAAAATTTAAATAAGTTTGTATCTAATAGAAAAATAAGTTAGTATCTAATAGAAAATGTGTTAGTAAAGAAAATTTGCTGTAACTTCTAATCCCATTGAAATCCCATTTTGAAATTTGTATACTATAAAGATAAATTCATTGTAAAAATCGTGTAGAAATTTAACGAAAATTAAAAGACCATTTTTCAGGATATCCAAGGATAAAAGATATTTTTCATTTTAGAGGTCTTTGAGCTAGGAATATGTTTAGTTGTTATGACTTTATGATAAAGAAAAACTTCAGTTCTTTCCAAATTTGTCGAAATTTGATAATACACATAAAAGTTATTCAAGTTTAAATTTTGCTCATTTTTGACAAAAAAGTTCGAGGTGTCCAAATTTAGAGATAAGAATATTAATTGTTAGTGATATGGTGCAGATTAATACGCCATATGCAGAGCTAGAGGAGTAGATTAAATGTGCTGAATTCCTTTAAAATCGATGATAGTCAAAATCCGAGTTGGGTCGAAACTTTTTGTAGTTTCCCCAATCGTCACCTAAAAAGCAAAGTCAAATGTTGTTTGTTTACTGGATTTTAAGATATTGACCTTTACTACATCTACACAAAAAATTTCATATTCATATATTCAAAAATGAAATCATTATTGATAAAAGTCAAAAGACCGTAACATCTACGTAAATTTTGTTCCATTTAAGAAGCCTTTGGTTTGATGTGTGTTTTATGCTTTATCTATTTTTGCTTTAAGTGAACAATTAAAAAAATTTACTTAAGTTTGTACCCTGTCATATTCCCTTTCGCTCTCTCTCACTCATACACACACACCATATTAAATTGAAAACCACAATAAAGTCGTCGGGCTTACTTATGAACAGGTTTTAATAATTTACATGAAAATATGCAGGCAATTTCAGATAGATCTGCGAACACCGTGGCCCATATTGAAAATGTTAATTTATTGATTTCTATGATTTGATGTTTATTTTACGATTGTTTATGTCATAGAATACAAATAGAAGTTTATGTGAGAGGCAATTTAAACAAAATTTTCAAAAAATTTAGTTACGTTTTTCAAAACACAAAAACAAAATATATGTGACTATATGTATTTTGTTGTTGCACGAATTAGGTTTTTGATAACTGAATTAGGTTTTTGTCTCTGACATAAACTTCTAATTGTATTCCATGGTTTATGTTATATTGAGTAATAAATTTAGATTAAATATTTACCTTTTGAATCAAAAATCTTGGTTTTCACTTCATTAAGGTTTGAAAAACTCAAAAAGAAAACAGTAACATTAAACTACCGAAAAATGCAATGCAATGCAAAAAAAAAATGGTAAACGTAATTTTATTTGTTAAATATTTAATTTATTTCATTATTATTTATTTTTTTCAATATTTTTCAATATTTGAACAACATGCGTAAAAAGTTAGAAAATAATTTTCTTCGTCAAAAGTTATATTTTCATTCATTTTTAAGTTAACGGAAAGTTTTTTTAATAAACTACAATTAGTTGCTGTAAAACTTTTTTGAGTGTACTTTTAGGGGTTGTTTGTTTGTGCAAGAGTAGAGTATAATGAAGGGGTGGAAATTGCTAACACTTAATATGTAAAAGTATCTTGTAACATGTTGCCTATTTTTGAGCTAATTTTGTGGATAATAATCTCAAAAGAGTATCAGAGAATATTTAGTCTTATATATTTAATGTGTAGCTGTATACCTAGAGGAAAAAAACTTGCTTTAAGGTAATATAACTTTAAGGAATAACTAAATAGGTTAGTATGGCATATATTAGAGTATCCAATTATTCGTGTTTTCATAATAATCAGTTAATTTGAAAAATAATTATTCGGGATTAAAAGTTGATCCGTCTTATAGTCTTAGTAGTATACGTAAAACATATAAATAACACTAATTATAGTATTTAATCTATTGAATTAGTTAGAACAGAAACATAATGTAGATCAAATTCTTTTACAAAGTGTTTTATCACATCATTTGCTCATTTGTATAAAAAATAATTTTTTGACAAAATAATCTTCTTATTCAGCCTTATTTAATAAATCAGTCATATAACTATTTTCTGTGTAAGAATGATTTTTTTTTTGTCATAAAAGTCAAAATTAATATTGGTATTTTAGTGATAAATATTAACAATTTTATGACTTTGAATTTACTTTACTCAATTCTAAGTTTTTAGAATTTGTTTTCTCGTACGTTAAAATACTTATGAAGTTATAATATTATAACCTTTTCATGAATTTCATTAAACATTCTATCCAAAAAAAAAAAACAAAAAAAAAAAACAACCCGATGAAGTCAATATGAAATTCAACTTACGATCCATAAGTAGTGGAAATTCGGATCATTTCCAATGAATTTAACATAGGCGCAATGAAATAATGTAATGTAAACAAGTTTGCAATCGTAAATTGCTTTGTTGTTTCCGTTTGGCAGTACCAAAGTAGAGTTTGTGCACTATAATTAGACACCAGCAGAGTGGAATACGTATTTTCTGTGTCGATACACACTTCATTGGCATTCGTCGTGTTTTATGCATTTTGGTTTCGTTGAAACCTAAAGAAAATGAAGTAAGTCCTAATGAAAATATTTTTAATGAAATAAATTCTATAAAAAATTTTCTTCAAACATAAAAATGAAATAAAACCCAAATTTTCCTTTGTTTTTTTGAAAAAATAGATTATTTATATTTTTTTTAGCAATAACAAAATACATTTGACTACATGTGTTTTGTTGTTGCATGATTTAGGTTTTTGAAAATTAGTTTCATCTCTTGTTACTCTTTGGTATTGATACCGAAACTACTATCACCACATATCATATGCACGCATAGTTGCTCAAAATAGTATTCAAAAATTTTCATCTTTTGTATACATATTTTTGGCTTCTTGTTGATGAATATGAATGTAAATTAAATTATAATAATAATTAAATTTATTTTAAATTCTGTTTTATTTGTTCATTCAATTTAAATTTCAACATAGAAGAATGGTTTGTGGAGAATATTCGCATTATGGGAGTTAAAATGCAATAAATGTGCGTGAAAAAGCAATAAAAATATTGCGTGCTAGTGAAAAAAATGTGTCGCGGGTGTAATTTTCCTTAAATTTTAAAGGAAAATTTTGTTTATTTTGTATTATTTTTCTCTATCATAAGTATGTTGAATTCACATAGAACTTATATGTGAGGAGAGAGAAATTTTGTTGTTATTGGAAATTGAGCCAGTTTTTGTTTAGTTGCCCCTTCAACAGTAATCTACCATCGAAGAGGAAAACTGTCTTAAACACACATTCGCGCAAGGAAGCTCCGAATTCGACTCCTATTCACTGTCAAAATTGAATTTTATTTGGTACATCACCAGGTATCTGCATAGTATTATGTTATCAAATATAAATTGAGGTAAAATGAGCGCTCGTGGATAATGTCCGCTTAACAAACCATAATTCGGTACAGTTATATGACCCAATACGAGTTTGAAACTCAAAACATTCGAAGGCCAACAAACACGAACGGCCTGATTGCCCTTAAACGATAATGGCAATGATGCGCCTGTGTTGTTAATGATTTTATTACAAAATAGCTTCAATTGAACATATGTGCAGAAAACATTATCCTGTCCAGGAATTCAGTTTACACGTTTTTAAACAGCTATCCGTATTGGCGCATTTTTTAACTTTGGAACGAATCTTAATATTTCGAAATTAAAGAATGTGAGCTTTTTGTCAAAAATTAATGTAGCTTACTTCAAAATATTCAAAGTTAATAATGGTTTACTAAAGGTACATTTAGGGAATCATAGCACATTGGGGTAAAAGTGGTCGAAAATGGCGCTTAATTCAGGGAAAGGTGATATCAATATTTTAACGATCAATACTTATTTTTTTATTATTAGGTAAAAAGTGTATTTTTAAAATTCTAGGATTTTTTTCGAAAAATAATTATGTCCGTCCGTCTGGGGTAAAATGGGTCTATAATGGCCGCTTAATTCAGGGAAAGGTGATATCAATACTTTAATAATTACAATTTATTTTCTTATTTATTAGTTAGCACAAAAGTGTATTTTTAAAAGACTAGGATTTTGCTGGGCAGAACAGTAATGTTTGTCAGTCTATACATTGGGATAAAATAGATCGAAAGTGACCGCTTAATTCAGGGAAAGGTGATATCAATATTTCAATGACCACGACTTATTTTGTTGTTTATATATATATATATATATATAAATATATATATATATATATAAATATATATATATATATATATATATATATATATATTTTTTTTTTTTTTTTTGCAGAACGTCTATCTATACATTGGGGTTAAATGTGTAAAAAACTGCGCTTAATTCAGGAAAAAATGATACCAGTACTTTAGTGATCATGATCATTTATTAGAAAGTAAAAAAAATTATTTTTATAATTTTAAAACTTTTTCTGGAATGGTAATGTCCGTACATCGGTCTGTTCGTTTATTTCAATTATTTTTATTAATGGATGTTTTTATTTAATTTTAAGGATTAAGTAATGAAACTTGGAATATGAGATAACTTCTATCTAGGAATATAATATACAAAAATCATATAATATACAAAATTCATAAAAATAAACATTTATCCGCTTAGGAACAAACAAAGCATTTTGCCATCGACTTGTAAGCGCATATTTTTGCATATTTCATCTTTAAGCAAATTTTGTTATTTTTAGAACATATTTTTACATTTTGAAGTTATTTCTTAAACCCAATGGGATGTTTTTCAAATTTAATTTAAAATTTTAAAAACTAATAAACCCAAAAATAATTCCCATTCATAATTAATTTTATTGTTTATCACCAAGTTCGTTAAAAGGCACCACTAAAAATTGTCTTATAGCAACAATTTATGAATATTTAAAATCCGATTAATTGGTCAATTTTGATGTATGATATAGGAGGACGTAGAGCTTTACCAAACAGCATCAGTTAGTATTGTAAAAACTTTTGAAATTCAACTAAAGCTCAGAAAACCCCTTAACGATATGTTAGTGCTTGATGAAAAAATGAGGCAATAAAATATACGTTTTTTTTATGTACATTTCAGAAAATTTTCAGAACAAACATTCTGTAAGATTTTAAGTTGCTCTCCATGAAACTTGAAAATCTTTACTAGGACAAAATATTATTTACAAATACTTTAAGAAAAGTACATTAAATACCTGAAGTTGATGGTTCCATTTTAAATTCTTGCTTTGAAGGACTTTTTATTTAAAAAATTACACCGAAGTTTGATGAAAAATTTTTTGCTCTTATTCCAAAATATAAAAAAATGTTGAACTTTGACAGCTCAGTATAGTTAGTTTTCCAAATTCAATTAATTGCATCGTTTTTGAATACAACTTTAAGGAATTTTGCTTAATAATGTTTAGTAAAGCTGTATTAATTTTTTTTAATACGGCTGTAAATGTTTAACGCAAAACTATTTTACTGAGAGCATCAAAAGAGGAGTAAATAAAAAGAATTATTGTTTATATACTTAAGGTTTTTCCAACATTCATCGTTACTAACGCATTTCCTTTTTAGCCTATAATATCATTCAAATCTATGCGAAATTGTAAACTAAGTTATCTTTACTTTATGGTTACACCGTCTGACAAATTGAAGATCATAGAGGGGGCGATATTATTCCATCTGGAGTTGATGGCATCTAACGAGTGTGATAAACCCACTAAATGATTTATCGCTGGTACTCAAAGTTTTTCTTTTATGACCTTTAATTTTACACCAAATTAGTCTTAGATAAATCGGAAAAAAACAATATAAATATGGTTCGAATCCCAATTATATTCGCATAAATAAAACATTTAACGGGGAATATTTCATTAGAATTTTTACTATCTTTCATTATAAGGTGTTACTACTAGTTCGTTCTTAAAAAATAACATAAAAGACGATTAAAACTTGGATTTAATGGGTTAAAGTATTTTATAGAAATATTCTACGTCGAATTTCACTACGGAGTCAACCAAGTTCTAAAGTTCATCCGGTGTGGCATTTACCAAAAAAAATAAATGAAATGAAAAAAATTATTAGCAATTTTGTTAACGACTTTAACGAAACTTTTGATTTTATATTTCATTGCCTAGTTTATGAATTCGAATCTCCACTCAATTTTTCTAAATTGGTTTTAGCTTTCCAAATAACAGCAAAAATGTTTTTACTATATCTGAGATCTGACAACCAAATTATACTATAAAAGGTGAATTAATGATCTATCAAATTGAATCGTTCGTATTACTTGTGATCTGTTCCACGTATTAGAGTACAACAATAGGAACTTATCATGTCCACGTGCCAAAATCCATGGTACTATTTTTTGTTTTGTTTTTTGCTAAACTTTGTTGATATTTGCTCTCTGTTTTCGTTACTGGTATCGCTAAACTTTTAATCAAGCGATTTACGATTACCGAGAATGTTGCTAACAAGATTTTCTAATTATACTTCCATTGGCGGTTTATTAGATGTTAAACATTTTGTAGAGATTCCATCGGTAATTTGTTTTCGAATATTAAGTTTGACAGATATATCTTCTTTGATTTTTGTCCTTTGCAGCTAGGTGCTTTGAAGAAGTTCTTGATAAGTTAGGGTAATATGTAAACATGTGGCTTGAAAATTTTCTGTCAGCTTAAAAGACGTAAAGAGGAAACGTTTTGCTTTCCGCCAAAAAATATATCGAAAGCTGTATTTATGAAATCAAATAATTCATTGATATCATCACTGTTATATTTCTCTTGATAATTTGGAGTAGTGCCTCATTTTTGATTTCGTTTACTTTGACGTTTGTTGCAGTGTCCAAGATTTTTTTACCATGATGCGATCTACTCCAGGTCATTAAATTCAGTTAATAAATCATATAAACCAAGGTATCTAAAATAACGGGCGTTTATATATTCAATATGGGAAACAATTTATCATTTTTAAGAAATCATGATGATTCGAATGAATTTTTCACCTCTGCAGACTTACTAGGGGTCTGCATTCATTCAACGAAGAAAATTGATCTTCGAACAATATTTATATTATTTGTTTTTTTTTTTTTTTTTTTTTTAGAGTACATTTTTGTAAAAAACGAAAAGTTTAAAAGGTCATAAAACAAAATTTTTACCCAAATACTGTTGCATTGTGTTATAACAGTTATATTTGTCTCTTACATCAAAAAGAAACTTTGAAGCAGCAAACAATAAATCAAAGTATTTAGTTTGTTACTTATAAAATATTTTAAGGTTAAACTGCGTAATATGCTTACAAAGTTATAATCAGGGAAAACACAAATATGCAATTGCATGTTTTTTCTCGTACGTCGAATGAAGCAGTTGAATCGATAAAATATTTATCCGCTTAGGAACAAACAAAGCATTTTGGCATCGATTTTTAAGTGCATATTTTTGCATATTTCAACTTTAAGCAAATTTTGTTACTTTCAGAACATATTTTTACATTTTGAAGTTATTTTTAAACCCAATGGGAGTTTTTCAAATTTAATTTAAAATTTTAAAAACTAATAAATCCAAAAATAATTCCCATTCATAATTAATTTTATTGTTTATCACCAAGTTCGTTAAAAGGCACCACTAACAATTGTCTTGTAGGAACAAATTATGAAAATTTAAAATCCGATTAATTGGTCAATTTTAAAGTATGATATAGGAGGACGTAGAGCTTGACCAAACAGCATCAGTTAGTACTGTAAAAACTTTTAATTTTTGAATGAACTTATGTAAATTTACATCCGAATCTTATTGATAATTTCTAAACTAACACTAATATTTACAATTAGCTGAGTATTCTAATGAAAGGTCATTAAAGTTTTTACGTGATAAAATAAACAAATGGGGAAATAAAAATTTGGATTTTCAACACAGTTGATAGATTAATTTTAGTTTTCCTTATTTTGTAACATATAAATGTTTATGAAACACTTTGTTTTAATAAAAAAAATAATGAATTCTTGTATAAAAATGAGAAACATTTTTTAAAGCATATTTTCGTATTTTTAAAACATATTTTTTTTTGTTTTTTTACAACACATTTAATGCGCATAAAATACTTTTTTGGAGCATATTTGTGGTTTCTCTGTTTATAACGATGAAAATATTTGTAAAATTTGTATGTATATAACTATGAAAAAAAATATTTTCCTTACTTCAGGGCTTAAATACTTTTGCTTATAGTTTAAATAGAATAAAACAAATAAAGAAAAAAGTATATTAATGAAAACTGTTTTTAAAATACAAGAAAAATATGCATAAAGAATTTTGGGAATAGATGAAAATCATGGTTTATTTTTTAAACTAAAAAGATAAATTGAAAAGTTTCTGGCTTGAGATTTAATCTTCTAAATGCAAATGTAAAATTACATAGTCTGCTAAATATGAATATGAAGAATGTTTAAAGCGATTTGCACCACCAGTGTTGCCGTTTTGGTTATTTTTAACCAAAATTGGTTATTTGATTTTCCATTATAGAGATGATGAATTTTTTTCCATTTTAGTTATTTTTTTGTTAAATCAAAATTTTATATTTATAAGTTTTAAAAATGCTATAAAAAACAATCCAGAGAGAGTGTGCTAAAAATTCATCTAACATTTAAAAACTAAAGGTTCCTAAAACTTCTCATTCAAATTTTCTAATATTTAACCAAAAAGAGAAATGACGATGTAACAAACAACCTAAATTAATTACAAAATAAATTACTATTAAAAAAATGTGTATTCGGTGAAGACCGACTATGTGATATTCTACACTATGGTTAATTTTATTTAAGGCAAATTTTATTAACATACTTAAACTGAACTTTTAACTGAATTTCGGGAGAGGGCCCTACATAGAAGCTTTGAAACTGAATGCCAAATTTTATGTAGGTATATACAAATTTGTGCAGAGTTCTATAGAAATACGCTTATATGCATTTAAGATATTTTAGCTTCAAAATATTACTCCAAGAGAACATTTATTTGTGGACTAGGTGAAATAATGAACCAATTTCGACCAGTTAAAGTGAATCTGAACCGATTGGTATGCTTTAGAAGGTTTCCCAATATGGTGCTGTAGGGAATAAATAAACGTACCTTGTTTTTTTTTTAAACTGTGCATAACAATATAATTAAATGAACGATTGATATTGAATCTTTAGGCCAAACCTCCCAATTAAATATCTCTTACTTCAAATCTTTCGATTTTAACGCTTCTCAGAAATGGAATTTATATTACCAAATGAGATTTGCTAAGTCCCTAAAAAAATAACGCTTGTTTGCATTCTTTTTCTCTAAACACATAATTGTAAAAGTCAACCTTATTTTCTATTACTGCTCTACCCAGCTGTTTTGAAATTCTAAATTTATTACAATCTATTATATTGTCGACATTATATCATAAGGAATAATTAAATTTTTATTATTAAACTTTATATGCCGTCTCCTACAAAACTGGATCAGGGACCAGACTTTGATAAACATTGTTCTAAACAGTTAAATATTTAATATTTTTTTCTCCTAAAGACTAAATACATATATTAAGATTTTTTATATAATAATTTTGAATTTTTAAAATTTGGTTATCTTTTATCCTAATTTGGTTATTTTTTCCAAAATGTTGGTTAGAAAAAAATAAAAATCATAAAGCTGATATTAAGTAGTTGAAATTCAAAATAATCTTAAAAAAACACTATTGGAAAAATATACGTAGTTTCCACTTTAAGAAAAATAAAAATGAAATCGAAGGACAATTTGTTTCCGATATTTTGAAAAATCTGTAAACAAGTTTGAAATTGTAAATTGTCTTCTTGACTCTATTTAGCGAAACCAAGAGTTTGTGAACTATAACACAGACATACAAGATTTTGGACTTGGGCAGTCGAAAGTAGTTTCTGAAGTTATTGAGCACGTTGAATTCGAATATCCACTCAATTTTTCAAAATGTGTTTTAGCTTTCCAAATAACAGCAAAAATATTTTTTTTTCTATATTTGAGATCTGACAATCGAATTTTTCAATAAAAATCAATAAATCGGAATTAAAGATCTGTCAAATAGAATCGTTCGTATTGCTTGTGATCTGTTCCATGTATTAGAGTACAACAATGGGAACTTATCATGTCCACGTGCCAAAATCCATGGTACTATTTTTTTGTTTTTTGCTAAATTTTGTTGATATTTGCTCTCTGTTCTCGTTACTGGTATCGCTAGAATGTTGCTAACTAGATTTTCTAATTATACCTCCATTGGCGGTTTATTGGATGTTACAAATTTTTTAGAGATTTCGTCGGTAATTAGTTTTCGAATATTAGGTTTGACAAACATATCTTCTTTGATTTTTGACCTTTGCAGCTAGGTGCTTTGAGGAAGTTCTTAATAAATTAGGGTTATATGTAAACACGTGGCTTGAAAATTTTCTGTAAGCTTAAAGGACGTAAAAAGGAAACGTTTTGCTTTCCGCCAAAAATTATATCGAAAGCTATATTTATGAAATCAAATAATTTGTTGATATCATCACTGTTATATTTCTCTTGATAATTTGGAGTACGTTTACGTTTTTGATTACGTTTACTTTGACGTTTGTTGCAGTGTCCAACATTATTTTACCCCTGCAACTATAATCCGATCTGCTTCTCTAACAATGTTAGTAAATTATAATCAAGTCAATAAGTTCTGTTAACAAATCATATAAACCAAGGTAACTAAAATAAAGTCTGAAAATTTTTGATAATGCTTTTTCTCTATTTTGACACAGTCTGAAATAAAATAAAATTAAAACGTCAACATTAAAAAGTCATTATAATAGCCCATTGCACCAGCACAGGAGAACTAGAAAACTAGAACCAATTTGTACACATGACCCGAATATAAATGTGTAATTAACATCAGTATAATGAAGTACGTAGTTTTTGTACCACTAAACATGTCAGCACTACGTCAATCCTGCATTGCACTGGGAGCAATTTTATGGAACACTATTAGACGCGCCAGGCTTTTGTGGAAAGTAAGAGAGAAAATAGCACCATAAAAGCTGTTATAAATATGTTTACAGTAGTGTCATAAACCGACATGCGGCTCGATGGACAACAAACAAGTATGCACCATAAATTTCCTTACCAAAACAGTCAATAACATAAACTTTTCTAAATGTTTATTTATCACTTATTTTGTTGGTATATCTCATATATACTACTCCTAAACTCATGAAAATTTCATAGAAACTTTATCTTGATTTCTTATCATTTTACATAGTAGTTATAGAGTTTAATAATTTGTACCCTTTTTCTAATTTTTCTTTGTTTCCATGAAAAAAATAAGTTACAAAATTGCACAAAAAATACATTTGTCTACGAAGTTTTTTGGATGTCGAAAATATTTTCTTATATTCCGATTTAAAAGTCTTATTTTTCTATTAAGCTTATTTTATTGTTTTGAACCTTTTTTTAATTCTCCTTTTGTTATACTATTTATAAACGTATATTTCTCTCGTGTAAAAATTTTATTTTAACTGCTTCCGGTTATTATTTTACTTGTTGTGTTTTCAAGTAAAAGCAAAAGTTTTGTCTTTATACTCTACTGTAGTTGAGAAAGAAATACACAGTTTGTTAAAGCAATTGCAACATATCAATTGTATGAAGAAGGAAAAAACCCTGTTTCTATCAAAAGTTTAGAATATTTTGTCCATTATGTTAGAAATTCTTTGGATAATTTTAATGTCCCGAAAATACACACTGATAAATTTTTATGAAATATTAAAAAATTAATACCAACTTTAACAAAAATATTTTTTTAAACCAAATAAGATTACGTCACGTTCGATTTTATATTTGTACCTAACTTTTTTTCTACTACTGTTTATCATAGCAATATATGTATATATAATATAGGATGTACTCCAAAAAGTCCTTCTTAATTTATATATAAACGTAATGTGTTTTTTTATTAGTTTTTAAAAAGTTTTTCTTTTTTTGTAGTTTTTATTGCGTCAGCTATAACTCGAAAGTGTCTCACAACTTTTTGGAAGTTTTTACTTTACTTTGTTTTATTTTATTTTATTTTATTTTATTTTATTTTGAAGTTAAGAGATTAAAGATTTCAAAGTTTCAATCAAAAAGTTTATTTTGCAAGTATCTAAAGCGAAAAAAATATAATAAATAATTCGTATAATTAAAATACCAACAGTTCTAACAGACAATAAAATTTTTAAAATTAAAAGTAATATATAAACATAACTAAAGTAGCATAAGAGATTAAGTAAAAAACCGTAAATAGTTCGAAGAAAAAGTTTTCAAAGAATCTAAAGGTACGTTCAGACTGGTCAAATATTTGACCAAAATGACGTAACAACTATATAAAATAATTCCTAATTTCTCCCTTTTAATGTGCAATGATTATTTATCATAGCTGACATTTTACCGAATTTTGTTTGACGCTATTTTCTCTTACAAAACATTTGCAAGATCAAACAATGGCAAACAATATTTTTATAAAAGTAGTGGTCACGCAATTTTGATCAAATATTTGCCAAATGTAAGCATAACTTAAGAAGAAGGCATATAGCAATATTGGTAAAAAAAAACTCATGTTTTATTAATTTATTTTTTCATACCAAAAACCAATTTTTATATGAAAAACACAAAATAATTTAAATCGTTAATAACTCAGTATATAAATCTCAAATTGGGAAAAGAGCTTTTATTTGTCGAAAATAAAAATCGAGTTTATATGAAAAACTCGACAAATTTTAAAAATGGCCACCATTTGTGATCACCCATATTTCATATCAATAGTCGACTTTTATATGAAAAATTCAAAAAAATGTAAATTGTCAATATCTCGGTAAATAGACCTCAAATTGAGAAAAGTGCCTCGATTAGTGATCACTCGTATTCCATACCAAAAAGCCGATTTTTACATGAAAGAAGCAAAAAAATTTAAATCGTTAATATCTCGGTAAATAGGGCTCAGATTGGGAAAATTGTTTCAAGTTGTGAGCACTCATATTGCATATTAAATATCTATTTTTATATGAAAAATTAAAAAATTTAAAACATTATTATCTCGGTAAAAACGCCTCAAATTGTTATTATTCATATTTCATACCAAAAATTGAATTTGATATGAAAAAAAATTTCGATTTGTAAATATCTCGAAAAATATGCCTCAAATTAAGAAGATGGAGATTTGTTATTACTGATGTTTCATACAAAAAGTCGTTCCTTGTATTAAAAACGCAAAATTTTTTAAATCGTAAATATTTTTTTAGATAGGCCTCAAATTGATAAAAGGATCCCGATTTGTGACAAATCATATATATACCAAAAATCGATTTTTTTAAGAAAAATTGCAAAAAATTTAATTCGTTAATATCTCGGTAAATAAGCCTCAAATTGAGGAAAGGGCCTCAATTTGTGATCACTTATATTTCATGTCAAAAATCCATTTTTATATGAAAAATTCCAAAAATTTAAAATCGTTAATATCTCGGTAAAATGTCTTAAATTAAGAAAAGGGCCTCAATTTGTATTTATTTATTTATTATTTCAGAAGGTTTAAAATAATTTTCTTAACACTGCTTTTATTTAACGTGAAATCAATATGAGAATGAACTTTATTGAATTGATCGCATAATCTTCTCACGGGGTCAAATTTAGCACATGCAATATCTAGTTGGACGATTTGGGACGGAGTTCAATCCTACGAAACACATTATTTATTAAATTCATAGCAAATGAAATATTCATATATATTCTTTTACTTTTGAGTGTAGGGAGATCAATAAGCTGCCGTCGACTTTCATATGGTGGTAAATATAATATCAGGATTCCATTGGAGATTACGAAAGGAAAATAAAATAAATTGTTTTTGTTTTTTAATTTTCTTTATATTTATGAGCTTAGTATTGGGGATCCCAAACCACGTAGGCATATTCCAAGATTGGTCTCATACTCCATTTACATTTTCCCAAAATCTAGTTTAAATGAAATTTCATCTAAATCTACATAATTTTATTAGATTTTAATTCCATTTTCCAAACAAATAAAAATCTAGTTTCTAACAAGATTTTACCCAAATCTAATAAATTTAATTAGATTTAATTAGATTTTAGAAAATTTCGTTTGTTTTTTTTTTTAGTGTGTTAGTAAAGTACAACGCAGTTCTAAACAAAAATGATATTTGTGTTTAAACAAATATTTTTAAAATTAAAAATAAATGAAATTATATATGATGAATTTCATAAATAAACTTAAAATTAAATAAAAAATAAAATGAAAAAAAACGAGATATCCTACACCATTGTATACGAGCATAAAAATTCGGGAAGGGGACTTATATTACACCTGTGGCCAATTTTACTACATGAAAAATAAAATATAAAAATATAAAATAATCCGTTGATACTAATATCTAGATGATTTTACGTATTTTAGGGCAATTCCTGGATATGTGTTTATATGGGAGCTATGGCAAATTATGGACCGATCATCATAAGAATTTATTTGTGTCGAATATTAACTTGATACTACCATTCGAATGGGATTCATGCACATTAAAGTGATTTTCGGAGGAGGGTTTTATATGGGAGCTATGGTCAATTATGGACTGATCTTCATAAAATTTGACACAGAGATTGATACTTATACAAAACTTCCTTACACCGAATTCCATTAAAATATTGCTATATTTAAGGCATTTATGATCATTAAACTCCTATTCTGGGAGAATATTTATATGGGGGCTAGGTGAAATAATGGACCGATCATAACCTTGTCCTTGTGCCAAATTTCATTGAAATATTTTCAAAATTGCGACCTGTACTTTGCGCACAAGGTTTACAGGGATAGCCAGCCAGTCGTCCAGCCAGCCAGACGGACGGACATCTCAAAAAGTGATTCTGAGTCTATTGGTATATTTTTAGGTGGGTGTTGTATGATTTTTTCTGTGCGTTGAAAACATCAGCACAATCGCATAATACCCCAACCACCTATGGCGATGTAGGGTATAAAGAGTTTTGTAAAGCAAAATGTTCATTTAAAAGTGTTTAGTGCGTGTGTTTAATTTTAACAAAAAGCAATTTTCAAACAAAATGTACAAAACTATATAATGTAAACAGGGTAGATTTTATTTTTTGAAATCTTGTCCAAAAGACATTTCAAGTGTAAGTGTCAACTGGGTATTACTTGAGATGTAAACAATTGTTTAAAAACATACGAATCGTCTAATTCCTTTCATCAACGCTTGACGAAACCTAGTAAACCTTTTGCTTTGTTCACGGAGTAATACACCAAAATCGAGGAATTTATCGACTTGATCGAGTTAATGGTAATGTGTGTATATTTTTACACTTTTTCGAATTCAGTTCCATTAAATTTGTAATGAAGTAATCATTAAAATTGTCAAGATATGAAGTAAATTGATCAAAAATCCAATTTTTTTGACAAAAATTCTAAAATAATAATTTAAGAAATTATAAAAAGTTCATGTATTTTAAAACATAACAGATAATCAAGAACATGTATTAAAAAATATAACGTGGCAATGTTGACAGTCTGATAAGACATTAAAGTTGGTAGTTTAATATTATTTCTAACATTTTTATTTTAAGACTTTTATTTTAAATTTTATATAAGTCGTATATTTGAGTTTTGCAGTAATATGGGTTATTTATCAAGTTAAGCTAATTTAAAAGACGAAAGTTTATGTCTGGGTGTGAACTTGCACCAATATAAAAATGTAAAAATGTTCGCCAAAGTGTCTACTTTATGTACTCATAACAATTTAGATTGCGCCAATATTTTTCTTGCAATCGTCTATTATCTTCCAGTTGAATTTTGGTAAACATGAGTGGAAATATCTTGATTTTCACAAACAAATTGGATAGATTCACTAATTAATAAAAATCTAAAAACTTAAAATAAAACAAAAGAAAAACAACTAAATATCATATTTAAAAAGTATATATACCGTAGTGAAATTTTGTATTATTGAGGTTTAAGCACAAATACTTAAAATCGATTTTATCAAATATTATTATTAATTTAAGATAAAATGACTTGGATACAACTTCAAAAAGGCGCTAACAATGCCTTTTGAACTTATGTCAGAAAAAGTGGATTTTTGGCCATTGTGCATTGGAAAGGCTTTATATTATCAGCATACATTTATATTATGGAATTTTTAATGCAAGCTGGTAGATCATTTATGAATATAAGGAATAGTAAAGGGCCACCCCGGATAAAACAGGAATAGTTTTCGATGTACATTCTCTAAATCAGGGGTTTCCACCTCTTCATGCTTCACGAAACCTTTTAGAAATTTTTGTTTTCTCTTGGACCCCTTACTACATTTGGATCTTTGGTATAGTAGAAATGAAAAATATTAAAAACTAAAAGGTTTTTTTTAAATACAATTTCGTTACCAAAATTCATTTATTTATTAAATACAAAAAATTAAAACCTTTCAAAGCTCATAAACATTGGGAGAAATTTCTGACAAAGCATATCCTAATTAACTTTCCACATCCAAAAGTGATCTAAATTTGGATTTTATGAACTATAACGTAAAAAAACTAGTTTCTCACAGGTTTGTGCGAAACTAGACACAAACAGTAGCAAAAATGTCAATGCTTTATTCCCAACCAACGTGTAAATTTGGTAACATTGGTAATATTAAAAAAAATTCAACCATCATAGATTTAAAGTTATATTTGGCACACGAATTATTTTTTAATTCTATTGCTCATTCAAAAAAAAAAAAAATTATCGTGTATGTCATCAATAGCAATGCTGAATGGATAACGAAGTAAACTGTTTGGTAAAACAGGTGAAAAAGCTCCGGCTAATATCGAGGAAATTCATCGCGAAGTGAATCCAAGTATACTAAAGGGTGGTCCGAAGCGCTTTTTTTGTTATTTTAAAAATTAATTTCATAATTCTTTCACAACCTAACTTATATAAGCCCAAGGATTATGTATGTAAAATATTATACTAGTGGCAGTCGTATTTACTAAGTTATAACAAGAATAGTAAAAAAAGAAGAAAATTTAAGACATTTTGAGTTAAAATTATGGTTTAATTTATAATAGAGCCAATTATAATTCTTAGGAGCTTATTTGGGAGAAAAAATTATATGCTCTAAATTTGCAATAAATGTAAATATTAATTGAAATAAAGTAGTTAGTTCTAACTAAATGTATATTTGACAAATTGATTATACAAGTTTATAGATTTTATGTAGAGTTTCTCATATCTTTTCACCGATATTGTTAGGAAATTAGGAGTTGAGAGATCACTATAATTCAAATAAGAGTAAATTATCTTAAAAACTGTATATATTTATATAATAATAAATGATCATCTGATTACCTTCTAAATAGTGAATATAATTGATCAATAAATTATAAAGTATTGTAAAGTCTGGTACATAGAAATTATTCTGAGCATTATAGCCCAAATTTTTATGATAGAGTAATTCAAGTCTCAAGATATATTTGAACATAATTTTTTTAAATTGCTTTCGGTTAGTTATTTGCTGATATGTTACAGATAATTTCTAAATGATACTATTTAGAGATATCACTGTCAATGTGCACCAATTAATATAGCAACAACTAACTAAAATTATATCCTGGTAAAAATTGTCAAGTACTTAATTTATTTGGCTATTCCTGGCGATCAGTCATAGTAGTATATGTATTGTAAGTTCAAAAATTTCAATTAGTGTAGTTTTGATACTGAAAATGTAGAAATATGTTTTCGCTGTAACTAAATCATTTAAAGAAATTTTATGCTCCAAATAAATCAGAATTTAGTAGATCCCCGATACTTAAAAATATTGTACAAACATTTTGAATTTAACTGCAAACCTTTATGTAGCACATACATTAGTATGTGTCTAAATTAAAAAGTGAGGTTATGAGACAAATTATTCCAAAATGGATAAAAACTTAACACTCATTTTTATTTGTGTCAAATATATAGATAAACGTCTTTAATCAGGTATTATTAGTTTTTTCATTGTGCAAAAACTAATCATTTTATAGCGTCTCTAAAATGACACCTTTATTATACTTTTTCGCATCACCCTTTATTATACCTTTTATATGTTTATTCTAAACATCAGATGAATCCAAGATATCATACAGCTGTGGAAATGAGGAAAATTTTGGAGCATTAGGAATATTTGAAGCTGATCGAATATAGTTTCGTAATTTTTTTAATTATTCGAGTGATCAAATAAAATTTTAATCTTCTTTCATTAATCGAAAGAAAAAAGAATAAAATATATTGTTCTAGTAATTAATTTCAAGTTAAAAGAATGCAAAAACTAGTATTTTTTATATCAATTTTTGGTTTTATTCACATAAACAAAAACAAAAAAAAAAATAACAATTCAGTAACGTAGAAAAAATTAATATACAAAAAATGAGACCATATTCAAATTACAGACAAATTATGTAATGAAATTAAATTTCTTTTAAAATTATCATTCATAAAGAAAATAATTGTTTTGGTCGTAAAAAGATATTGCTAATCCATTTTTTTTTTTAATTTTTGATATTATTTATTGATATTGAATTCAGTTAATAAACCATCGTTATACATTTCAGAATCTTCGTTTATTTCCACATCACTTGAATCATTAAAATAATTTTTTAAATAAATAATAAATGAAAAATTCTCAAAATAAAGCATTTTCATAAACTTTTGTTTCACTTTTTGTTGAATATTTAAAAAAATAATATGTGCTGGAAAAATTCCAGAATTTAAAAATAACTTATACGTCTCCCGTTTATTCTAACTTTAAGACGTTAAATCTTTACAAAAGCTATACTATTTTATTTCCAAATAATACCGAGACTTTAATGTCTGTAAAATCTATTAAAACGTGGTTAACATATTTATATATCCTAAGAAAATGCTCAATCATCTTCATCAGGGTTTTCCATCTAACAACTCTTCTTACTCTTATAATTTCAAAAAGAAGAAAAAATCGTTATGAAAAATTATTGAATTATTCGATTAATCGTTAAAAATTTATCGAAAAATTTTTTATTCTAAATTTAAAAATTTTGTTCGTTCGAAAGGAATAAAAAATTTTGTTTATCTAATTATCGAATAACTTCCCCAATAGATAGTTTTATGCTAAGATTTTTTTAACGTCACGAAAAATTTAGAAATATAAGCAGAGTAATATATAAACATAGTTTTCTGTAAATTTTGTATAAAGATCATAATTTTTGTATAAAAAGAAAATGTATACTTCTGTCTTTAATAATCTCCTCAGCATATTTCCATTCGAAATCCAACAGATTAGTAGTGAAATAGTAATTTCATATGTTCATATGTCGTAGACAAAGTTTTAATCCACAATAATTCTTCCTTTATTTCACTTTCTGTAATAAAATAAAAGTTGGTTTTAATTCGAAACATCAGTCGTTTCATTACACTGGTAGCCATCAATTCTTTTTTCCGCAGTTATCTGACAGAGGAATTCTCATGACTTTTTTTTGTAGACTTGTCTAACATTATATCCCCTACGATGGCAAAACAAGGCTTTACTACAAGTTCACCAATTGATTTATTTTGCTTTTGCTATAAAAAAATTATCATGTACAATAATTTCATACATGTTTTCGATCTCACCCGCTAACCCCCTGCAATGTTGCTACGGACCCCCATTTGGGAAAACTTGCTCTAAATAATACTCATTGGTATCTATTTTAAGATATGTGGAAATCCATTTGAGGAAAAATCCAAATTTACTCAATTTGAACAATAAGAGATCACTTGTAGTTCGTAGCAAAAACTCATTTCTATATGAAAAATTTTAGATCGTTAATATCTCGGTAAATAGATCTCAAATTGAGAAACAAGCCTCGATTTGTGATCACTCATATTTCATACCAAAAATTTATTTTTATATGAAAAACTCAACAAATTTTAAATCGTTAATATCTCGGTAAATAGGTCCCAAATTGAGAAGACGACCACTACTTGTGATCCCTCACATTTCACACCAAAAATCGAGTTTTTTTAAAGATTTTAAATGCCTCGTATGTTAATTATTAAGTTAACCCTCTAACGGTCAACGTTCCCTCAGGGGATCTTTTCTTATTTTTATGTTTTAAATTCTCCAAAAATTCTACACTAATTATACTTTTAATATGAAAATTGATTTTATACATTTTTGCTCCGACCGTTAGAGGGTTAATTAATTAGACTGTGCATTTCATGTAATTTTAAGTAAGAAAATGTGAAAGTATATTTAAAGGTTATATTTTTAGTTCTTTTATTTTTAAGCTTTGCTTCAATATGGTTTAATATATATCTAATCTTGGTGGCTTGTGCCAAATAATTTAGTGACCTCTTTTATACAAGTTCAAGTTCAGCAAATGTTTAACATAATTTAAGTTACTTTTACTTTTTAATATTTGAGTAGGTTTACTACATAATTTATATTTTTTTGCAATTATAAATAACCTGGCTAAAACGAAATCAATATCACAGTTGAAGTTTGTATTGTTTAAAACAATCATCTTAAATTTATTAAATATTACATACATTTGTTTATATCCTGACAAAAAAAAAATGAACTCCTGGACTTGTTTTGCTGTAGTTTTGACGTTTTGCGGTCTAACCTTTGCTGGACATTATCATCATGATGTTGCTCATGGTCATGGTGATGGCGGTGTGGCGGTTCATTATTCTGTGGTAACTGAACATAAGGCCGATCACCATGGTCATGCTGTTAGTCATAATGATGGACATGCTAGTGTACATACTTGGGGACAAGATGATGGTGGTCATTTTGAAGGTCATTCTATTGGCGCTCATAATGCAGGATACTCCTATGGTGGTCATAATGCTGGTCATAATGGTGGTCATGATGATGGTCATGATCAATATGCTCATCCTAAATATGAATTTTCTTATGGTATTAAAGATCCTAAAACTGGTGATATTAAAAGTCAAAAGGAAACCAGAGATGGTGGTAGTGTTAAGGGCAGCTACACTGTTAAAGAAGCCGATGGAACTACACGTCATGTAGAATACTCGGCTGATAAACATAAAGGTTTCAATGCTGTGGTTCATACTTTGGGTCACGCCCATGGTGGTCATGATGCTAAGAATGGTTATGGTGGACATGATCATGGTTATGGTCACGGATATGGTCATAGCAAAGCAAGCAGTTATATTATTGTTAAGAAGCAGGAGGAAAAGAAACACTAAGGAAATAATTATCTAAATATAGAATAATAATATGCAAAATGTTAATAATAAAATTGATTTAATAAAACCATGTTTTGTTCATGATACTTCAAATCTATGAATATATATAACGTTCGCGCGATTTATTTTCAAATATTACAATTTTAAATTTATTTTAAGTTTTATAGATTTGTGGGTTACGTTAAAAACAATTTCGAAACGTAAGTTTTATTGAAACACATTATAACTAGTAAAAATGATTTTTAAAATGACTTTATTCACATACATATTTTTATTTTTTCTTTCTCGAAACATACACATACTAGTGTTACATTAGAAAGGATAAAACTTTAATTTTTTTTTTTTTTAATTTCTATTTAAATTATAGTGAAAGTTTTTTACTTTTTATTTTATTGAAATTCTTTAACAAAAAATTCTCACAAAGCTTTACCCCAGATGGGACTCGAACCCACAATCCCCGGCTTAGGAGGCCGATGCCGTATCCATTGGGCCACTGGGGCGGTTAGCAACCAATAGACCAAATTGAATATTAAATCAGAAATAGCAACATAAAGGAGTCAACAGCAACACTTCTTGGCCTAAATATTTGTCTATAACCAAAAGTAGGCTATAAAATAAAGCAAAAACAAACAAAAAATGTATAAACAAATGTTCTTATTTACACATAAAAGAATTTTTGTTTTTATTTTTGGCTAAAACAAACGCGGTAAAATGTATCTAGAATTTTAGAGGTTTAACAAAATATTTCTACGCTACATTCATACTACAACAGCTAATAATATAAGAACAGTCTAATAAAGTGAAATAACGTAAAATTTATATATATATATATATTTTTTTTTTTTTTATTTGTTTTATATAATAACATTTATTGTGTTCCCAAGAATACATCTTATAGATACTTTTCTATTGTGTTTGTTGTTTTTTTTTTTTTTTTTTTTTTTTTGTTTCACAACTTACTATGTTAGTCATGCTTCTTTTTCTTTAATTCTTTGTTTTGCTACGTAGTTTCTTATTTGGTACTGTTGTTATTGCTTGATAACTCAATTGTAGTTGTTAGTTGAATGAGTATTTACCAAAAACAACCACTATCTACAAATGTAAGAGTATCTGGTAGAAAGCACATGGTAGGTACAAAATGTATGGATTCGTTTGTAGAGATACTTATACACAAGAGTACTTTCATTTAAAAACAGAGGTTCTTAAATGATTTGTTCTAAAGTGTACAGTATTGCCAGTTTAACTTTTTTAGGCTAAAACTAGCCTTTTTATTTTCCTTTTAACTCAATAATTTTCGTTTTAGCTGTTAGCCTTTTTTGATTCTTAATATTGCTTTGAAAAGGTAAAAATATTAATATTTCACGTCGAGTCTATATTAAATAATTTTTTATGAGGACAAACGTCAAATTTTTATCAGGATAAAAATCTGTCTAATTTAGCCTGAATTTGTCAGTATTATTGCAGCGTTAAAACAAAATTGTCAGCGCTCGAGCTCTGACAACTTTGTCTCGACAAGGGTTTGGGTTTCCCACAATATTCCTTTTCCCGGGAAACGGGAACAAAAAAATCAACTTTCCGGAAATATCCTAGAATTTTTTAAAACTTCAAATATAAAGCAAAAGGCCATGATTTCTAATAAAGAGAATTATTTTCTTATTAAATAAAACAAAACGAAATATTATAATTCGTACTGAATTAACGAAAAATTAAATAACATAAGATTAAGATTTCTAAGATTAAAAAAAATTTTAACATTTTATACAAATACTAATTTCATTAGTATAAAATGTTTAACTTTTTTCTCGCAGTTTTTTTTTCTTTATTATTTTGTAATTTATGTTAAAAACTGTATCTAGGATTTTTACGTTACTTTGTTTTTAATGCTAAAACCTTTTAAAAATATATCATAATCTATTGGATTTGCTTGCCTTTTGTTTTCTCTTTATTTCTCTAATTTACATTATTATTATTATTATTATTATTATTATTATTATTTTGAGTTAACTAATTTTTAAATTGGTTCACAACAACGTTTTTTTGTTCAGAAGTTATAACATTTAAATCTAACATTTATAGAATCATTACTCGGATAAGTGATGTTGTTTCAAAGGAAAATGCTGTGTTAGAATGAAAAATCGCCCAACAAGGTATTTTTTTTGTTTTTGTTTTTAATAATGAGTATTTTCGAAGTTCAACTTATTTAGTATTCATTTAATAAATCTATCATAGGTATAGTCATATATATTTTATTTTTGTGTTTTGAAAAAAATGAGTAATTTGTTTGTAAATTTAGTTCGAAGTGCCTCTCACATAAACTTCTAGTTGTATTCTATGATTTCAACCTTGAATTGTATTCATATATATTCCTTTTAATACAATAAATTTCAACAAGTTTTTAGGATTTTTATTTGAAAACAATATATTCAAATAGAAAATTTTCAAATAAATATTTTGATATTTTTATCAAAAAAAAAAAAAAAAAAAAAAAAATTAAAAAAATAAAATTATTCAGCCACAAGAAGTTTGAATAAAAAAAAAATCATATAATTTTTTCAACTATTTAACTTAAAGTAATAACATAGCGATTATTTCAGAAGTTTTCTCAGCAAATAATATTCCTTGTAGTCAGCGTTATCGTTGATAACAGTGTCTAAAAAAGGGGACTCCAAAAAACTCCTTAAAATTTGTTTATTTGATAAAAACAAAAACATAAAATTAAGATTTGTTTATAAAAACAATTAACAAAAAATCCTCTTTTTATTAATTAAACTTCTATAATTTTGTACGATTCTTCACTCGGACTCCAGTCTTACAAATCTCCATCTAACAAATTTATGACTGAAAGCATGGATTCACAAATGTTCACCTTAAGTCTGTTGGACAATTTATTTTCCATTAGTAATAATTTAAAAATATAAAAATATAAATTAGGATATAAGTATTCATAAAATCTATTTTTTAATTACCCCAACCCGGTCCAAAAAGATTTAGCATTTGATCTTTTAAATCGTTGTTCATAAACTTTATCATTAGCTTTAGATTTTACCAGTTTATTTTTTTTTCATTTATAATTTTTTCGGGTTCTTTCTTTACATCATTATACTGTGGAACAATCTCAATCTTTGTTGGAATTAATATATAATGGGTCGAGATATTTCAAACAACTAGTTTCTCGTCATTTACCACATAGTCCATTTATAAAAAGGGGCCAAAAAAGTGGCCAGATGGTTGAAAAAGGGGCAATTGGCGGCTAAAGTCGCCAAACGGTATCGCTGCTTGTAGTTTCTTCGACTGTTAAAAAAGATATGTACAGGAGAATTTATGACTAGAGTCGAGTAATAACGTTACCAATAGTCATCGAAATAAACTTATTTAAACGTATTAAGTAATTGCAGTATTAAAAAAAGTATTACTTATTCTTCTTTTTCTAAACAAATTTAAAATTATTAAAACAAATTTATGTTGAATAAAAATATTCAAAAATTTTCTTTGAATAAAAAAAATAAAAAATAAATAAATAAATAAATATTTCAAATCTGATTTTATTTCATTTTTAAAATAGGAAATGAAATAAAAAATAATTGTATTCAAGCTAAGGAAATAAAATTTATTTTCAAATTAGTTGAAGACTTTGGAATTTGATTTAAATTTTATAAAAGTTTATTCAAATACTTCCGTTGATAATATTTAAATAATTTTATTCCAAATTAATTTCAAGTAATTCAAAATTGTGTTACAAAGACTACAAAATGATTTGAAACTATTTTATTTCTAGAAATATAAATTGAATATAAAAATAATATTTTAATTCAAAATAATTGTTAAAAATATATTTTGAATTAAAATATTCACAAGGAACAGCTATGAAATCCATAATAAAATTAAATTATTTAAAATTTTAACATGACAACAATAAATTTGATTTTAAATTCATATGAAACCACTTGTAAATAAATTCGTTAAATCATAGATAAACAAATATATAGATATTTGAGAGAAAAAACCTAATTCAATAGTCGAAAACCTAATTCATGCAACAATAACGTTCTTCTCAAATGACGCCATAGTTGTATTATGTGCTTTAAACTCTTGCAAGTACAACATTTAGAGTAACGTCAATCTTTCATTGATATAAGGTATTAAAAATAGCAAAATGTTTGCTATAGAATTAAAAAATCCTGGGAATTCCCGAGATCGAATTTCCGGATTTGATTTTTGTTGGTACTTTTTAAATGGTTTATTATGATATACGTTCTCCCGTATAATTGATATAGATAAAAAATTATCTGCAATTCAAACAAAAATTTGACGTTTGTCTTGATAAAAATTTCTCATGTCTAGACTCGACGTCAGCAACGAAGAAAATAATTTCTTATTTATTAATACTAATTTTGTTTTTACAGAATCATACATTTAAGCATTTTTGTGTACTTTACGCCAAAAAAAATCTAAATTATTTACATTTGAAAAAAATGCACCTGCGGCGCTTCATTCTCCAAATCGAAAATCACATAACTAATTTTATGGACTTACATTAACCATAGAAACTGTTTATGAGCATAATTAAAACAAAAAATCTTATAAATGTGAAAATTAATACACAAATTTGGAAATACTTTATCAAAATGAAATTTTTTTCCAAAAATTACGGAAAAACAAACCAAAATATGGAATAATATTTCATATGAAATATAACACAAATATATATTGAAATTTTTTGGTGATTTTTTATTAGGTTAGTTTGCTGGCAGCCGTTTTATGGTTTATTTATAAATTTATTACAATATCTTTAAAAAATTTAGAGTGCTATATACGGCTGTGTTGAGATGTGTTATATGAAAGTGTAAGTTTTTTTTGTCTATTTGTTTCTGTATCAATCACGTCTAAACGGCTGAACTGATTTTCTAGAAATTTGACACACAGATAGTACTAGTGCAGGCTTTGTTAGATCTCTCACACCAACATTTTATGCCTTCCTTTAAAAAAATCCATTTTCTCAATTTTGCACGTTATTACTGAAGCTATTTATATGGTATATCTAAGAAACCATTACAGCGAGAGCCCTCTAACTTCGTGAGGAGGTAGCCCTCATACAAAGAAAATAAAAAAAAAAAAAAAAAATTAAAAAAAAATTAAAAGTAGTTTTCATATAAAATTTCGAATAGGGTAAATAGGTCCAGTAGCAATAGTAGATCATATATAAAGTAAATATAAGTTATCGCATCAAATTTTACAAAAGTTCGCACATATTTAAGGAAGATATAATCACTTCGGTGTAGAAGAAATATTTTATAAATATAAGACAATATTAAATTAAAAAACGTATGGTGCAAAATTTATGGACCGATTTGACTGATTAAAAAAACCGAAATTCAAAAAGAAAATATATGTGATAGATTTATTAAAGAATGAGGCCCATAGCTTATATAGGAGAGATTTAATAACGCGTTTTGGCCTATAACACGGTTAATACTGAATCTATTTAGTTCATTTTTTCTACATTCTTAAAAAAATTACCGATTTTTCTGTGAAAGACAGAAGTTTCTACATTGCACAGGTGCTTCAAAAAGTTGAAAATACTACATATGTCTTAATTTATTGTTGTTGTTATTTTTCAGTACCCAACAACTATAAGGGAAGCAGGCATTAAATAAATAAAAAACAGATTCGCCAATAACTCGATTGTTTTTGAACCGATTTGCTTGATTCAGAAAACCGAAATTCAAGAAAAATATTTTTAATCTATATGTATATAAAACATGTCCGTAGCTTATTTAGGACTGTGTACGAGTCAAAAAAGCTAATGAACCGACTGAGTTCATTACTTCAGCGGAAAAACTCAGAGAAAATTTTCTAATTTTGTTTTGCAAAAACGAAGTCCGTAGCTTATATAGGACCGTTTTTTCGAGTTTCAATAGAAAGGTTTCTTATCTTTTGATATATATATATATATATATCATATATCTGTGTTATCGAGAGGCTTCACAAATGCCATTTAAACCATTTTTAAGTCGAAAAAACCTCAGAAAACCGTTTTTTGCAGATATCTCCGCCATTTATGAACCGATCTTGCTGAGTTTCAATAGCAAAATTTCGAGAATTTCCGATCACTTTACATATATTTATATAGCGGTAGAGCAATATAATATTCTCTTACGTCTAGTGAGAAGTTCATTCATAAAACTCTAACTCGCAAAGCTTGAACTCTTTGAGCTAGTCTTTTTATTTTGCTTTTAGCCTCCAAAAGTCTAAAAAGAAAATAGTTTGTTTTTGCTATTACTGACTTTATTTTTACAGGATCATCCACTTAAACAAGTCTAATATAGCCTTTTTTATGACACTCCTGGCAACACTGCTTATATCTAAAAAACTAAAAGATAAAAAAACGTTGTTTGTTTCAATCGCTTTTTTATTTTTATAACTTCAAAGAACTACGACTAATAACGATAAAGTTTGTGGACTTAAAAATTTTGCATTTCGTTAATGAAATAGTGTTATTAGTAGGGTATTAATTTTACTCGACCTTTTCATTATATGCTGTTTTTAAATAAATCGATTAATCGAGTAAATTTTCTAAATTACTCGAGTTATTCGAGTGAATTATACTTGAATATTTTGCTCCTTTTTTTTACAAAAAAGGGTTAAATTCCCTTTCTGAATTAGTCTTTCAAAAATTATATGTAATTGAAATTTGAATCCATTTTTCTCTTTCTTGTTGTTTACTTTTACTTAATATTTCAGTATCGCCTATATTTGAGTATCGCCTAAACTTGTTAATGTTCGTCTATTGTTCTGATGGCATATTTATGAAATAAAAAGCGTCGGATTTACTTTAGATTAAGAAGTTCAGCAATTTTTAATATGTTTAACGCAATTTTAAGTCCAAATCCCTTCTATATCACAAGTTACTTCCAAGCCATCATCATTATATCCACTAAACCAGACTGAAACTCTATTGGTACATCAACTCTATACTTACAACTATCACTATAATTTTTTAAAATGACGTTTATACAATAAATTTAATTTTTTGATCGAAAAAAAAACCTTATACTTCAATTACGCGTTTGTATTTCAGACACATATCCGATATTTTCACTGAATAAAATTTGTTTAATACAATTTCAAATCGTTGTGTCACTTGGCGATATACTAAAAGCTTTAAATTTTAAACATTATGTACAACAGCTGTTTTTCAATAGCTATTTAAAGCTAAATTTTGTAAAAAATAAAATTAAAAACATCTTTAAAACTAGTTAAGAAAATAAATTTTTGAAATATATTTTTAATCCAATTATTCGATTAATCAGCATGATTTACTGGAATAAATTTTTACTCAAAATTATTGATTTTAATTTAATCAAATAATTATTTGATTTTAACTTGTCGATTAATCAAACAAACATTATTAAACTGAATACCCTAGTTATTAGCCATTTTTTAAAAATCAAATGCATTTAAGGAACATTGGAACCTATCTTTATTACATCGTTGTTAAAATTTTTTCCAATTTCATTAAAAATAATTCAAAACCAGACCTACAATGCTTGTTATTGTTCTAATCATGCTAATAAAAAAGTTATAAACATAATTGTGAGACAAGATAAGAAAAAAAAAAATAATAAATAAATAAATAAATAATAATAATAAATAAAATACAATACAGTTCAAGAAATACATAGCCAATTCGTTCGTTTTCTAGATTTCTTTAATTTGCATCATAATTATAAAATTCACAATGCAACCAAAAGAAAAAATTATTCATTGATTTACACACTATCTATACACAGACAAAAATAAAAATAGGCTTTAATTACAAAATTGCTTATATTAATTAAAATGTTGTTTGATTTTGCTCCAATCATCAAAATGATTGTATTAATTAAGCGAAATAATAGCTTTTTGTATAAATTTTAATTAACCTTTTAATCAAATAAATTACACTTATTATTGGAAAATTTCTAAAATTTAACTAAAATATAAATTAATACATTATTAAAAACATTATTAAATATATACCTTTGGCAAAACTGCTTTCGCCTTTTCAATATTGTAAATGTTATTTAAATAATATTCTACCTTAAAATATACGTAATGACGTAGTAACCAATTGAATGTGTGGTCTTAAAAATAATAACTTTATTCTTATTTCACTAGAACTTTCGATAAAAGCTGTCATTTTTGCAGGATGTTCCAACAGAGGGAATAAATAATTTCTTCGAAATAACCTAAAGGACGACACATAAACAAATATATAAAAGACAAATATATAAAAAATGGCTTTAACTAGTTTTCCAAAGAGAATATAAATGCACTTTGATACGCAATAAGCCTTTAATATTTCCAACATCAATGACGGCAGAATATTAAATAACGAAAAAAACATGATAGAGTAACATCAAACATAAAGAAATTAATAAGTAAATTTTCTGTATTATATCACATTTGAGATCTAAGCTATTTTCACATACAATGCAAAAACATTCTAAATTAACAATAAACGATCAGAATTCATGGATAAATAAAATTTAATTCCTATATCTTAAAAATATTTTTTAAAATGTTTTTCTTTTTTGTATGAATTTTTATTATATTAGATTATTAATTGTATGGATTAATAAAAGAATTGAATTTGTAGAAAAAATTAATTAACGAACCACTTGAAAATTTTTATTGAATGGTTTCTGTATAAAAAAACTTGGTTTCATTTGTTTACAAAAATATTTAGCAATTTTTAAATGTAAACTAAAAATGTATAAAAAAGTAACCCATTCAGAATAAAATCGTTAAAAAAAGATGCAAACGTTAATTAGTTTGGTAAAACTAAAAGATACAATCTTATTATCAACAAAGATGACTTTATTGCAACATGTTTCTAAACAAATTTTGAAATTAATAAAATTAATAAGGTATTTTATGTAAAACAATATTGTTTTTTAAAAAGTATGTAGTATACAATTGGCTATTAATATGCATTACAATTTTTAATGACAATATAAAAAATATTACTCATCAAAAATGTTTAAGAACCCCTGATTTCTATACAAATTGTGGTGGTTGTTTTTTGTTTACATTTCTTTGACTCTCAAAAATGTTTTAATACAACATTTTTTATACATTCCTTGTTTTGTAGATATTCTTGTCCTGCAAATGAATTTATAAAATACAGAATAAACAATGTTTGCCAGAAAATAGAATTTAAAAATAATCATGGTAAATTATAAAAAAATAAATAAAATACTCTACCAATTCTTTATAATTTAACAAATATATTAAACTTTTAGTATCCTTTATGAGCAATCTTAAAATAAGGCAACTCAATGATTTTAGCAAATAATTCCTTTATTATTAAATGCAAAATATATAATACATAACTTGTGCTAGTAAAAATGCCGAAATATTCTTACAAACTTTTTTTATACACTAAAAGTTTTAATAGGTTAATATACCAACGAATGTTTTAAAGTGGCAACTCGATTCATAAACAATGTTAAAATTCTCTTCTACGCATTATAGTATTGTATGCTACTCTCTCTATAAACATCTCTCATATTTAGCATTTCATTGTGCACATAAACATTTCGCATATTTATTATTTACTTGTGCTTCTTTTCTTTTATATGTATAAAAATATATTTGTTATATATTTACAACACGTGTGTGTTTTATTCTAAAAATACTACTTGTGATGTTTTCATATATATTTTTTTTGTTGCTGTTTTTGGTTTGTTGTAAAGTTGAACGAGTGTAAATGCTGTTATTGATGCGTAATGTTAGAATATTTGTTTTTTTTTGTAGCGAGTTGTGTTGTTATAACCTTTTGGCAATGCGAGCCCTAACTGCCCCAGTGGCCCAATGGATACGGCATCGGCCTCCTAAGCCGGGGATTGTGGGTTCGAGTCCCATCTGGGGTAAAGCATACGATATGTCTTTTTTCGTTACTTTTTTATTTTTATTTTTATTAGTATTTAAATTGTTTATAAAAATTAATAAATACACATATACTGTAACTTACTGGGATTGGTCGACTGGTAGAAATATCAACTAGTTGGTCTTCCACATGTATGAAACCGGTTTGTATGAGACCTGAAATGAAAATAACATAAACATTTAATTATTACTTGTGAATAGGGCTGCCAGATAATTTTGAAGAATTATCCGCAAATTTTTTACAAAATATCGGCATTATCGTCACTTTATATTAGAAAAATTGGCGAAAAATCGAACATATAAAACACACTTAATTTTTGGGTTTTATTTTATTTATTTTTATTTAAATTATATTGCAATGCAATTACAAATTTACTTTAAGCTAATTAATCGGTCAAAGTAAATTAGATTATTTACTTTGACCATTGTAGTGTGAACAGGTCAAAGTCTATGGGGGGAATCGAAAATCCAGACTGATAGATTAGCTAACTACCAATTAGCCTACCGATACAAACGATTTCTATTTTAATCAGAATATTATAAAGTATTGTAAATGGTCTGTTTAATAAAATAAGATAATTTGATTCCATAATTTCGTGTTAGAGTAAAAAACATTTCATGACATCTTTTTCGTTTAAGTTTTGAAATTAAATGTGAAGTATTCCAAATGGGCTTCATAATAGTTTAAACAATTATTAATATATTCAGCACTTTTCATTAAATTCTCTAATTTTATTCATTGAAACTTATATTTACAAAAAAAAAAATATTTTCAAGAGAGTTCTTCTATTGTATTAAGGTTAATTAAATAAATAAATGTTTTTCTGTGAAAAACAATAAAAATTAAATAAAATTACAGTATTTATAAATCTTATAAAAATATTTGCATTTTTAAGACAAAAATAGGTGAATCTGCACTTTGCTATTTTTAAGGTAAAAAAATCGGCAAAATGTCGTTAAATCGACAAATCTGGCATGCGTGCTTGTGAATAATTACTCATCAAAGGAGAAAGAAAACTCATATTAGTTTTTGAACCACTTACTTAAAGTAGTAAATAACAATTATATTTTGTTTTCGCATATTGAAAATTAAGTATTTAGTATGTCCTTGCAAACATTTTCTATCGAAAGCGTAACTATATCGACACACCGGGAAATTGATATGCGTCGCTTTTACTATCGAATTCTGATATACATAGTAACACCGTTCGGGAAGAACTGTGCTACTAAGCGATAGTTCTTTTTGAGTAACCCTTTAGTCAGCAGTGAATGTCACGTAAAACGCATATAATGAAAGGTGCTAATTCGAATCTTCAAATCACCAATAAAGCGTTACTCAAAAGAAACTATCTCTTTGTGGCACATTTCTTCCCAAACGGTGTTACTAACTAGATCAGAATTCGTAACACTAATGAATTTTGTACGTCACGTATTAAGATGTACTATAACGCAGTAGAAAGTGTGTAATAAAAAAATCCTAATTCGAATCTTCCAATCCCCACTAAAGCGTTACTCAAAAGATGCTATCTCTAACTATATCAGAAGTCTATAGTAAAAGCGATACATATCAATTTCCCGGTGTGCCGATGTAGTTACATTTTCTTAAATTAAGTTTCTTAAATTAATTACACAACAATATTTTCAATTCAAATTAACATTAAAAAAAATATAAATAAATAAATTAAAAAAGAATACTAACAAATATTTTAGTACAAAATTAGAAAAGAATATTTGTTTCTTTCAAGTTTTATGAAGTAGGCATTTCTAATTTATTTTCTAATTATTTTCTAATTTATTTTTTAAATAACAAAAATAACATTTCCAATTCCAATTAAATTAATTACGCAAAAAGATTTTGAATTCAAATAAACATTTAACATCTATTAAAATATTTGCAAAATTTTCTGCAATTATTAGTATGTTCGGCGGCAATGTATGATTTTTAGAAAGGTTATTATAAAAATTGTAATTCAATATTTCCACCATGTTTTTCAGTAATATAATATACGATTTCTAAATATTACAAGACTACATTATTATTTATTTTAATTTTGTATTGAATTTTATATGTAAATAAAAGTTTTTTAGTTAATTTTTTTCCAAAATCGCCAGTTTTGCTACAGAAAAACAATTGCACTTTTTATAAGGTGAACACAATATTTCTAACAAATTTTCTCTAATATCTCTTTCAAATGTTTCTACTTTTTTAAAGGAGATTCTTTTTATTAAAGATTGCATGGTATTTTAACCATTTCCATTTTAACCATTTCCGTGCTCTATTACAAATTTTAATGATGATGTACCATTTTAGGTCATTATTTAAATCTCATCTTGGCCATGAAAGTTTTTTTAATCTTTTTTTCCAATATTTAAGATTTTTTAAACTCAGAAATAAATACCGCTACTTAACCAGAAATTACGGCAATCTACTCCACATTTCAAGCATTACAACAACAAAACAATTTCTTTAAAATATTTAATAACAACAACAACGTTTGAATTCTTTTCAAACTTTTAAAAAAATTTGATTTAAAATTTTGAAAATTATAAATAAAATTTTGAAAATTATAAGTTCCTTTTCAAATTTAAAAAGCACAAATTCAGCTCTGCTCAAGTATTTTTCGGATACTCTAATACGATACATTCCCAAATTTTTGATTGCTGTATCTACAAGTTTTAATCTTCCTCAGTATAGACTTGTAAAATCGTATTTTGAATATATTTTTAATTTTTTGTTCTATAGAAAATTATTCTGAAAATTATCGACTTGTGTTTCGGGCATGTCATGTATAAGTCAAAATCTCACACTTTTAAAAAATGTTGTTTAGGTTATTAAGAATTTTATATAAAATAAAATTTTCTGTCCATGTTCTGGCCCTCAAATTATTAATAAAATATTTTAATTATGAAAATGTTTTCCTAAATGTATTCGCTTGCCCAGAACTAGTTCAAATATTGATAATTTCTTTTAAATTATGATAAACGCTTACCTTATTTTCCTAGTTTTCCTTTTATAAGTAAAACTTATGAATTCTTTGTTTCACTATGAGTTTACATAAATAATTTTAGTTAATTTCAATATTTTTTCATTCTAATCACATCAGAATTTATATTTTTACTAAGCAAAATTATATTGTTTTTGCTTGTTCTTTTCCCCATTATGAAATGTAAACTATCGCCAAAATCATGATTTTATGATAAAATTTCGAACCTAATGTGTGTTGTTTTTGTACAGTTTTGCACGTTCTACTACTAATCATCTTAGAGTGCCAAATTCGACAGATATGTGGATTGATAAAAAGCAATCTTTCAAATGCTAGCAAAGGTGTTGAAAAATAGTGTTTTCGTTTTTGGATAACTGTAACTGTTATCCAAACAACTTCTAATAGTGATATACTAATATATTTTGTTGTTGGAAAATTGAGAGAAATCTTCTATTGCACTTCTAAGAGTGGCGAAGAAGTGAGCAATTTCCAAAAAGACCACTAAATGGTTGCAGGGGTATTTGGTTTATATTTTGCTTTTTAAAATAATTCAAAATGTTTATACAAAATAATATTTACAACTAAAAGAAAATAAATATGTAAATAAATAAATAAATAGATAAACGTATTGGTGGGCAAAGCAATGTAAAACGTAAATTAAAAGCGTGTTCCCAATATGTAAGTAAATATTAGGGTTTAACTTTTTGTCATTACTTCAGAACGTCGATTCATGGAGTTAAAGAAGTATTCCTGTAGATATTTTCCCGCTCGCGACATCAATTAAGTCTTGTTTTTTTCTAATAATTTTGAACATGAGAGCAGTGTTCCCAAATCTGAAGATTTATGTTATTTTTGAAGTTTTATGAGACCTTGGGAATATTTAAAGATTTTTAATCCAAAAATATGATTTTTGAAAAGTTCTTATTTTGTAATTATGAAAACCCAATAATTGGATACCCTACTCTTTATACTCATATATATATACTCATGATATTAAATTAAGGACTGCGTACGTAAAAATAGTGCATGTAAATCTGCTTATAAATATGAAACCAATGGGTAAATCTAATGAATTTTGTTTTTATTAAAGACTTATATATTCGAGTTTTAAATTGAGAAGAAAAATTAATTTTTTATTAGCTTTTAATAAAATATTTGATATTTTCCGGAATACTTACCACTAGAGCTTTTAGTTTGTTATCGGCTACTTTTTTGATGGAAAAATTTAACTTTTTTTCTAAACTCTATTTTATTTTTTGCTACGTTTTTATTATTCTTTAAATGGTTTTTTACTAAGGCTCAATAGCTGTAAAATGAACAGAATTCTGGTCAGTTTAGGTGATTGACTCCTTATGGTACATATCAGCAAAATTTTTTGGATACCATTGTAATGACAGGACAGAAAAATTAGGATTCCTTTTTTTGAAATGGTAGGAAGAAATCTGTTTTGAATTCACTCATTCACGTACATTTTTGTGTTAATGGGGTCATTTGTTACGAATTAAGAGTTTTTTTCCCCGCATGTACACGTGACTTGCCAGAACAAAAATTTGTTCCATAATTTTGATATTTTTTATACGATATTTATCTGTAACAATTCCCTTAAGCATTTGAGACAAAAAATTCCTTACCAAAATTTTGTAAAAAGTCTGCCAGTATGTATATTTTATCGCTCTTTAGATAGAATTCATAACTGTGAAAAAAACAAATCTCAATAATTTTCCTCCTCCCTTTTTCCTCTACCTTTTTATCAATAATTCATATTTGGAACTTTTTTTACTTTTTGGGTCTTCAGGCCAGATTTTCTAACTTTTTCGAGAGATGAAGAGATTTTCCCTTCAAATTCGTATTATTTTCTCTGTGTTTCTACAGTGTGAATACCCACTTTTTCTTCGGCTATCATGTTTCTTTTCAGTGATAATGAAATCTTTATAATTTTTTTTATTTAAAAAACTGTATTTCGCGACTTGCCTGCATTCCGAGCATTTGGTTTATATGGTCGACATCGTGATTTCGTTATAAATTTGAATTAGTGGTAAATTTTCGTTTAAAGAAAAAAAAATATGCTATTACAAAAAATTAATTACATAGTAACTGAGAATAATAAGAAATGTACCAATTTTTCTTCACGTACAGTAAAATTTATAAGCATTTAAGTGTGCACCATTTTTTCGTGCGCAGTTTTTATTTGCTTTTCATGTTGCTTTTTCACGATTTTCAACCCAGATATGGAGTTTTTATCGGATCTGCATCAAATTTAGTATAATTCTGGAAATTGAATTTTTTAATGGAATATTTATCACGATTAGGCCAGCATTGCAAATCTTTAATATTTTGCTTTTAAATAATCGGAAAATTTTTTTCGCCATTTTTACAAAATATTTAGAAAATTTTATAATGAATTTGAATAGTTTCTCATACTTTTTTCTTTTGTTTTAACGCTACATAATAATCGTCTTCATCTTAATAATATTCATTGTTATTGCACAATATGTAAATTCAATTATAAGTAAAATTATATTTCGCAGTTTTCTAAAAGAGTTTCCTTTATATTGCCGCTGTACGAAAAATTTTATTTCACATGTTGTCCTAAAATTATATTATTAGATTACAAATTACATCTATTTGTTTCTAAATTATACAAATGAATAAACTTTGGTTACCTCATAATCACCTAAAAATAACTATGTATGTAATACCAAAATATCATTAATTTATTTTTAATCTCTAATTTACATACTACATAAATTTTACACATTTTTAAAAACACAAGTACCCAAATAGCTAAAATATATTTCAAATTAATGTAGTCACACAAGCATACAAGTGTGCATGTTGCCCACAAGTAGATGAATGTCTATGAGAACATGCACAAACCTTCAAACTGATAACATCAAGCATATTTCAAGGATATTTATGTCCACAGTTACCTTGTTTATATACACATCACCTATCACAAGAGAATTCACTGGTTTGTTTATAAACAACACGAGAATTGTTTAATTATAATCAGGGATGATAAATTCAGTACAATTGTACCTTTTTCAGTACAATTCGGTCTTCGAGAGTGCTCCAATGATCAAAAAAAAAAAAAAAAAAAAAAATGATAATAAAATAAAAATATTCACGAAATCTGACAGCACAGTGTCGAACAGCGGCAGAGCATACAATATATCTTTGTTGTGTTCGATCTACAATTGTATTTGATTTAAAACAATTCTCTTTAAAACTATTTCGTTTTCTAATTTCTCAAGATGTTTTATTTTGTTATTTCGCATACTTAAGCAAATTTTAAAATTTAGTGTGTTGTTTCAGGAATGGAAATATATTATCCGACAAATAATATGGTCCAAGAGCATTGATTTCCAACTTTCTGAATGTTTTAGGTCCAAATTAGCCTTAACGATTCTTAACATTTTAAATGTTGACTTTCAACGGTTACAAAAATTTCCGTAAAATTCCTTATTTTCGAACTGTGAATAATTTTGTATAATTTTAATACAATTAGCCCAAGAAAAGTAAAATTTTTTATTCGAGTTTGTACAATATTGAAACTTGCACTTATCATCCCTGCCTATAATGAACTAAAAAAATAAATAAAAAAAAATTAAATGTTGTAATCATTTCCAACATGTTGCTAAACATTGTCTATATATACATGTATACAGTATACAGTGGCTCAAAGCTTATTTCGTTTTTGTCTAATGCAAAAAATATAATAGCAATAAATGTATATTTTTTGTTAGTATTATTATTTTTATTAATTATAATTAAACAACGTCATAATGATTCAATAATTAATAAATTTATGAATATTATCATAATATGAAGAAAAAAATAGGCTTACAGCTTATTTCGTATTTAATTTTTTACGTTATCGGAATTAAAGAATTTTATTCCAAAAATAAAAATTTTCATAAAATGGAGTAATCAGTGTTGCCAGGAGGTAAGAAGACAAGAGGCTAAATCTATCCTTAAAAAAAGTCAAAAAGGCTAGAAGTCCCAAAAATTAAGGCCAGAAAAAAGTTAACTTTTTGTAATTAAAAAAATTTCTAGTTCACAATAGTTTTTGATATTTTTTTGCAGATATTTTAATAAATTCATAAATAAAATATAGTAAAACATAGTAAAAAAAACGTCCAATTGTTTTGGAATGGTTTTTCGTAATTTTTGAGCTATAATTCTTTTTTGATTAGTCATTTAAACATTTTTGGATGGTTTTTCGCTTCCATAAAAATTTCTTAATATTCATAAATATTGATCATAATGAAGCAAATATGCGGTTAGATGATTATATTGCTTTGCACCTAGTTCGATGTTACTAACTCTAAAGAGTTTATTAAAATTGAGATTTCTGAACTAAGAAATACTGAAATGATAAAATTACATATTTGAAAATTCTCTATATTTGAAACTTCTGCTATTATAACACAAAACTTAGAAAACCTTGCCAATTTTGTATGAATGCACGTCACAGTTTTGCGTGATTTTATATTTTGGAGAAATCGTTCGGAATCTAAATGAGATTTCAAAAACATGCTTATTTATGGTTTCTTAACAAATGTTCTGTGGCTGTGACGATATCTAGGATTCTTTCTTAAAATTTTTATTGTCGAAGATGAATGTAACCAGGTCTTTTATTTTTTTTAAAGGATATAGGTATGAATATATTTTTAATACAACCATTAATTTCCAAATAAGCATTTTAAAAGTATTAACCAGAGAATGTACACATAGAGACAAAACTCTAAGTTGACAATTGGAAAAAATTTTTGTTTATTTTTTAGCTACTACAAAATGTATTTGATTACATATATTTTGTTGTTGCATGGGTTAGGTTTTTGACACTGACTTAATTTTTGACAATTAGTTACTCTTTGATATTAACACTCGTATTCACAAACAATTTTTAAATTTAAATAAAAGATAAAATAAATTTTTCATACAAATTTTATCTCTAAAATGTATTTTAAATTTAAAATTTGTTTAAGAGTATGAGTATAAATGTATACTGGCAACCAATAAGAAGATATATTCTTGGATGATAATATATCAATGTCTAGTTTTTGATCCAAGAGAAAATAATCAAAGTAATATTTTGCATTTTCACCTCATTATCATTTCCGAAAAATGTCTGCAATTTTAAATAATAAATAAAAAACATTTGAATTTTTGTAATTTTTTATTTGTCTATTTTTTAGAAATTTATTTAAAATATTTTGCAATCAATTTTGTTATTAATTTTGGATTTTTCATCCTCTTGGCTTAAAAAAGTGTACATGAAATCCTGAAGGAAAATTAGGTTATGCAGCAAAAACCCGGGATAACCTAATAAATTATATTAAAAATGATTCGTGTATTGCACAAATAGAATTTATTAAAAATAATGTTAAAAAATAAATAAACAAATAAATAAATAATTTAAAATATATAATATAGTGGATTTTTCGCTGAATCATCTTTTTGTTTTCCAATTATTTTGAGAATGGATTAAACAAGAACGAAAACCGTTCTTGTTGTGTAAGGTAGTCATCTCGGCCGCTTATTATTCTTAATATTTTTAAATGATTTAACAGCTTCCATTAACAATTCTACAATATTAATGTATGTTGATGATGTAAAGCTGTTCCATAGATTTAACTATACCTATCAATGTTCCTTACTCCAATCAGATCTTGACAATCTTTATGATTGGTGTATGATGAATCTAATGGATCTGAATTTAAAAAAATGTAAACACATGATGTTCCACAGAAGAAGTCCAGTACTCTGTAGACATTAACTTGATCTAGTCGAAGAATTTCTTGATCTGGGTGTATTGCTTGATTGTAAACTATCCTTTAATTCACAAATCGTTAATAAGGCAAAAGGAATTCTAGATTTCCCCAAGCGCTGGGGAAGAGAATTTAACGATCCTTACATTTTCAAGCAATTATTCCTATCTCTCGTAAGACTAATCCTAGAATATGCTATGGTAGCATATAAAGAAAACTGAGTTGGTCCAGAAACAATTTCTCTTATTTTATCTTCTTAATCTACCAATGAATCCTAATATTAATTTACCATCATATGAAACTCTATGACAGCTTATTGATCTCCCTACTCTTGAAAGGAATATTTAATTTGTAATTAATTTAGTAAAAGATTCAATTAATTCCGAGTTCCTGCTTCGTAAGATCGAATTGTCCAACTAGGAATCATACTCCTTTAAAAATATTTTCGAACCAATTATGCCAACTTTGATCCCATGAGATGTATATGCAATCAATTTAACAGTTTTTATCCATATATTGACTTCTCAGAAAATTCCATTCGCATTAAGAGGACTTACTAACTTAGCTAAATATTATAACTTTATTATTGAATGATTGTGAAAAAGCATTTAATTAAAAATATCTTTAAGAATAATATGTATGCTAGCCTGTAAGAAATTGTAATTTGTAGTGTTTGCTGGGATATTTTATTTGTTACCCAACAGGTGCATTTATAAAAATCTATTTCTTTCAGATACATAACTGTTATACTGTTAACTGTTATAATATTTATGTAAAAACATTGAGACATAACTGTTAAAAAATTAAAAAAAAAAACAAAAATATGTCTTTAAGTAACAGTTATTTTTAACGAATATAAATGTTCGCCTTCCTAAACAGTTATAATTGATAAAAAAAATTTTTCGTTCCTTATAATTTTAATTTTTGATTTTTATTTTTTAAATTAATTAAATTAATAATAGATATTTCTAAAAAAATTTTTTCTGTTGCTCAATAATTTTTTTTTCAAATTTAATTTTTTACATTTTTACACGTTCGCCTTCCTAAACAGTTATAATTGATAAAAAATTTTTTCGTTGCTTATAATTTTAATTTTTAATTTTTATTTTTTAAATTGCTTAATAATAGATATTTCTAAAAAAAATTTTGTCTGTTGCTCAATAATTTTTTTTTTTAAATTTAATTTTTTACATTGCTTGATAACAGTTGCACAGAAAAAAATAAGAAATTATTTTAATTACAAAATTGACAATTAAAATTATAATTAATTTTGTTCCAATAATAAAAATGATAACATTAATTAAATTAATTAAATTAATTAAATTTTCTATAATTTCAAGTAAAATTTTTATTAAATTAATTACTATTATGATTGAAATTTTACCAAAAATCAATTAAAATATTTATTGACCTAATTGTCATATTAACTGAATCCGCAAATTGCAAAATATTTTTCCCAATACAAAAATACAATTTATAATTGTTTTAATAAATAATTTTTATTTATAATTACAAAAATTATATTAACAATTACATATATTTCAAACTTATGGATTCATTGTGGCAAAATTCAGTCATCTTATAAAGTCATACTTTTTGGCAGGAAGTTTCAAAGGGTTTTCAAATTCTACAAGATTCCTTTACATCTTGTGAGATTATATAATGTGAGGTTTATTAAATGTTAATATTACTTTGGAAAATTATCAAAATACTAACAGTGCTTACTTACACGGTATTATTTCTTAAAAAATCTGTTAAGTAAGTTATCTGAGGCAATTAATATTAAAAGCAAAACTGAACCTTGATGTTGACGTTATCTTCTAGATGTGATGGGAATATCTACAAAACACTAGTTGTTTGATCTATATACATTCCAATTGGATTTAAATACGCGAATAAAGTAGTAGGAAGTTGGATTTGGTTAAATTTAATACAAGTTTAATTTTACCTTCAATTTTCTTCTCAAAACGTTTTTATTTTATTTAAATTTAATTTTTTATTTGAATTTTTCAGAGGCTTGTCAAATTTAATTTTTCAATTTTTAATTTATAAGCTCAAAAAAAAAAAATTATATTAGTTAACAATTTTATTAAATTAAATTTTTAAACTAAATAACAAATTTATTAAAAAATTATATTTTATAATTTTTTTCTGCGTATTGTTTAAAAATATATATTTTTTACGTTGCTTATAAATGCTATTTTTTTTTAACATACAAAAATAGCCTTTGATATTGAAAACATTTTTGCATTAATCTGTAAATAATAAAATAAGTAAATATATATTGAATTATAAGAATGTGGAGAGATTTTACAATACTTAAGCACTAAAAAATGTTTAATTTTATATTACCTTACAACTATTTTAATATCATTTTTTATTCCCTCATTAGTTTTGGAGTTATTCTGAAATTACCTAGGTATACAACAATACAATTTATTTAAATCAGATAATGAAACTCAAAAAAAAGTACTAAAAATAGCGTTTTTGTTAAAAAAATACTATAGTATATTCATTATATAAAAATTTATAAAAAAGGAAAAATTTAAGCCGATTCTTAATTAATAGATCAAACTCATTCTACTCCACATATGTGTTTTATTTAAATGTACATTTTATTGCAGACATTGACATTGAATTCATTTTTGGAATGCCCAACGAATTTTTTTGGAAATTGTGTAAAATGTATCAGGATGTTTATCTAACAGCAAATCGTCAACAAAAATGAAACCGCTACTACCTAATATTGAAATGCGTTTGAAGGCACCAAAGAAAACTTGTTGAAATTAACATATACTAGTGCATAAAGTGCAATTTTTCTTAGCAATATTAAAAGATATATAAGTATACTTTACATAGCATTCATCAAAATAGAACTTTATGCCTGCACATTTTTTATTTAGTGAGTTCTTTTTCACCGTTTGTTGAATTTTTGAAATGTTGGATAAGACCGATTGCATTTTTTGGAAACGATATGTGTCAAGGGTATATAGAAGTAATTCAGGCAGTTACAAAGAAGCATGAGAATAATGTAGCTCTGAGGAAAGGCCTTCTCTTGAAAAATTAAAGTTATAAACAACGTAAAATATTTATTTGAACTGTTATCTAGCAACGAAAAAAATTTATATTGAAAAATAACAATTATTAGCAACGAAAAAAATTTATATTCAAAAATAACTATTATAAAGCAACGTAAAAAAAATTATTATAAAAAAGAAAAATTATGAATAATAGAAAAAAAAAAAAAATAAATTTCAATAGTAACTGTTATCAAATAACATAAAAAATATTTCTTATTATTTACTCAAATCTTTCAATTTGAAAAATAATTTTAATAGTTATTTTTGGCATCTGATTTATCTATCTATCTGTTTGTTTATATATTTATTTATTTTTCAAGGTAGATATATTTTTGTATAAATTATGTGTAAAATATAGCTTTTTTATTTTAGTTTTCATGTTTTTTAAATAATATTATATTTTTCCCCGAATACCCAATAGTTCCCGGGATTGAAAAAGTTGAAGTTGGAAAATTTCGGAAAATTAAAAACCCTATGCCAAAAGTAAAAAAAAACTGGATTTAGCCTTAAAAAGGCTAAACTGACAACATTGGGAGTAATAGGCAATTTATTAATGATGTTTAGAAGTTGTAAAATTTGTTTCTACGCATTTAAAAAATGGAAAAACACCAAAAACCAATTTGCCAAAAACATTAACTTGAACCTCTATACAGTTCGGTATGTTATCCAACGATAAGCTCTCGAGGATAGAAAACTGCATCCACAAAATTTATGAGGTAAATTAAAGTAAGCACACGAAATAATCTGTGAGCCACTATATAAACATTAAGAATTGCATGTTTACTTCACAAAAACACACATTTTGTGAAGTAAATAAATTTTGAAACTTTGATGATTTATTCGAATTCAATTTAAATGTTAAATGAGTTTTTCCTACTGATTTTACTTTTTTTGTTTTGTATTTGGTCCACATAGTGCTTACCAAATAACTAACTTCTGCAACATTTTACGGATTGCAAAAGTTTTTTTTTGTGGTATTTTAAACCTTAAAAGTTGAAGACCAATCACAACAGAATGGTAAACTTGACCTACATTTGTTTGTTTTTGGCTTTTACGGTTTTTTTTTTGTTTGTTGGTATAATGAATATGAGAAATGTTTGTAATTTGTGAAAACGCCTTCTGTTTTTAAATTTGTTTATAATTCTCTTTTTGGGAATTTTGTATTCAATGAAAAATGTAATAGCTTTAAAGTGAATAGCGAAGTATTTACATTAAGCTTTTAATACAGTAGGGAAAATAAAATGTAAATTCCTGTTTTTTCTTCTTTTGAAACTTGAAAAAAAAATATCAGAAGTTATATTTGTTATAATTAATGCATCAGTAAAGCTTTCGAGAATTTCCTATTTGAAATTAGTACAACCAATCCATCTGGTTCAAAGGTTCACAAACAAGTTGCAGAATATAATATGTACTGAAACACTCTTCATCGTTGTTTTATTCGTCTTTCCACTTGGGTTCCGTTGAAACCTAAACATAGATATTATTTTTACTAAATAGACATCAAATGCTTGAGGCCCTTATATTTGACGTTATAGTTAAAATGCTTGCAACAAGTTTACATTTATTCAACAGCTTTTGCTGCAACAAATTTTATAGCACAATCTTACCTATATCAATTGCAGCCCCCACTTATAATAAAAATTTAAATATCATTTTACATTTCATTACATTTAGAAAATTCGTATCACTGAACTATGGGGAGAAAGCACTCACCCCACATAAACATCTCACTACAACATTACAGTGCGACCTTGCACTTGTATCCAAAGTATAAAGTATTCATGTTGCATGCATTAACAAAAAAAAAAAAAAAAAAAAAAACAAATTCATATTCCAACATACAAACAGTATGCAAATAGTTCTGTGTAAGTTTCTTTTGGTTAGATTTCTGGGTTTGAGGTAGTCATCTTTTTACCCCTATATATTTTTTGTTTATTTTTTGGGTCAAGGGTTTAGAGGAATAGTTGGTAAGGTTTTGTAAATGTTTTTTAGAATATTATTTTATTTTTATTTTATTTATATTTTGTTTTACATTTTTCCTTAATGAAATGTATTACATTCATTCTTTTGAATTTATTCTGTTGTTGTGGCTTTTTAATGAGTTGTGTATAATTTAAAAAGTCTGATAAAAAAAAGTAAAAAAGAAAAATAACATTTACAAAATGTAGTTAAGATGAAATTAGGAAGAAAAATTTACGTAAATGTCAAGACCTTTTTTAATATACAGAATAGTTAAAAATGGCATAGCGCAGTGGAAACAGAAACTATATACTTTGTAATAAACCTGGATTTCCTAAACTACTCTTCTCATCGAACTGAAATTTTAAGTAATTTTACCTGCTATATCTATGCTAGGAAAGTAAGTCTTTTAATTTGCTCAGCAAAAAAAAAAAAAAGAAAAATTTCTCTCTTCACACATACAAATTAGATCTGAAGAAAATTCTACTAATATATAAAGTGTTCGATTTTTTTGACAGCTGAGTTACTTTTTTTTTAGAGCATAGTGGACTTCTAGTTGTTTTCTATGGTATTTATAATATTAAAAAAAAAAAATAATAAGAAATAAATCTTTATAAAAAAATGAGACGTTTGAGTTACATAAATAAGAAAGACTATTTTCTTGTTAATAAACTGTATTAAAAATAAAACTTAAAAAATGAATTGTAAAATGTTAAAAAAGATGGTTGTGAAAAGTTGAATATTTTTATAATATGTGCTCTCTGTCTATATTTTTGACCGGTCGAGAACCAGCTTAGTCATAAAACGATTTAAAGACTAGGCATGAAAAAATTAGTGCATGCAATTCTGATTAAAAGAACTAAACCAATTGGTGAAACTTTTTGAAATTTATTAAAAACTGTTATGCTCAAGTTTTGAATTGAAAAAAATAATTATTTATTTTTGTTTGGTTTTTAATAAAATGTTTAATATTTTCTGTAATATATTCCGTAAGATATTTAACTTCTATTTAAACCCAATTTTATTTGTTGCTATGCTTTTAGTATCCTTTAATTGGCCTTCTTTGGTATATAACAACACCATTTGTTTGATACCAATAAATTTTTTTTCGGCTGTAATGACAAATAGCAAGATTGGGCCAGAAAAAAGAAGATATTTACGAATATTTTTGTGTTAATGGAATCATTATTTAAGAACAGGGACAGAAAGTCCATGCATTAAAAAAGTGTTTTTTAGGCGCTTAAATAAATGCGCTAAAAATGTTCAAATGTGCCCTAAAAGGAAATAAAATATGCATTTGTTCCTAAACTTTTATAAAAAAACATAAAATTTTAATCATTCATTTATTTCTGTACATAGAGAATTACCGTTCGATATCAACAGATGTGATGGATGCATTTTTAAATGATGTGGAAAGATTTTGTTATTCCTTCGTTTGAATCTAAAATTGTAACAACTGTATTGCTAACTCTTCTTTCGATGGCTGTGCTCTTAATGATAGATCGATTTTTCTAAAATGATATTAAGCTGTGTAGAATACAGAATAATCCCATTGGTAGCTTCTTTAAAAAGAGTTAATTAATTCTTGATGTTTTACAAAAACGTATGACAACTAAACAAAATGTGCATAAATATGCACTAACAAATTGACGCCATTTTAAAGTAAATTCTCTAATTCGCAAAGATATTTAGTTTATTTTGTTCTAGGAGTAAAGGCAAAAAACATGCATCTGCATGCACTTTTGGACGTTGGTTATGCATGAAGAGGTTCTTTTCCAGCACGTACAAAAACTAACTAGAAAGTTATGCGAGAGCAAAAAATCTAAGTCTGTTGTGAAAAACCTAATTCATGAAACAACAAAATACATGTAATCATATATATCTTGTTTTTGTGATTTGAAAAATAGTATTTTTTTCGGAAAATTTAATTTGACGTTACCTTCTGTTATCCTTCTAGGTATTGTCAACAGTAAACTTGTTATCGATAACATTTTTTACGTGTGTTTTTTTTATAACGCGATAAATTTTTAAATTTCATTAAAAAAAATTCCAACATATTATTTTGAAATATTTATTGGCGAAAACAAAATGATATCATTAAAATCATTGAAAAATTAGGTCCTTTTCTAAAACTTTTATATGCATATCAATACGATTCGGCCAGTTGTTTATGAGATACAGATTTTTTTATTTTTATGTTATTTTTTCCTTTATTATATTCAATAAAATTTAACTTCAACAGTATAAGACTTAGAGTGTTTTGATAGAATTTCGAATAACCTTTTTGCAAATGGTTTTTCAAAATTCCAACTATTCGAAAACCGGTTTTTCCAAAAAGTCGAATAATCGATCACCTTAGTGTGAACCCATAGTCTGAGTTCACACATAGCAATTTTTCTTTTTTCTTTTGAATTTGCATTTACGTTCATACACAAAAATTTTCAATAATTCTTGCTTTAATTGACCTGGTTTGCTTTTGTTTTGATGAACGAAAAATAAAAACAAAACCAATTTCGAAGTAAACGCAATTTTGTAACTCTTAATATTACATCTCGCTCTCTCTCTCTCTCTCTCTCTCACGAAATTAGGATCTCATCAAGAAAAATTGCCTTGTGTGAACGCCGACATAATGAAAAAATTGTCCCTTTTTATTACTTGGCAATTATAAACCAAATCGGTACAAAACAAGCGCTATTTTTTTAGCAAAATTTATCAGTGTTAAAACACTGAGTTTTTAGTTTCAAGGGATTAGTAAATGTAAAATATCGCCGGTGAAAGAAAAAAATCGAGAAATAATTTTGTGCAAAATACTTGAAAATCCAAACTCAAGGTACAATAAGGTTATATGGATTATGTGGGTTATGTGTCCCTACAGAGAAGGGGTATGTGTAAAATATGCACAAGACACATTTTTAAATTTCTCTACATTATAATTTTTTTTTCGGAAATTTAGTTGTTTATTAGTAGTTGTACTATTTGAGACACAAAGAGTTGGTTATAAAAGGACAAATAAACAACAAAATTTATATCGAAAAGTGTTTTATTGAACATCACAATGGTTCTGTGCTATTTGAACCTAATTTTGCAACCTCTCACTATGCAAAAGACACAATTGAATACAAGTGCAAATATTACCAATTTTATTCCAATAAACGTAAATTCTTCAAAGTGCCCGAAAAAGGTCATTAATGAAGAGCAAATAGATAGCACAATGCTGCCAAGATTTTCAGAAAAAGAGATAAAAGTAGTGCACAAAAACTAATGTGGGGAGATAAGAAAATGATCCGAAAATTGTAAGAAGGCAAATCACAATAACATAATTTTTGTTTTATTTTTAATGCAAATATATTACAATCTAATTAAATAAAGTTTTATTTGAGATTTAAATGCAGCATCCCATTTTATGATAAAAAAAATACAAAATACAAGTTCTTCATGGACAGGCCTTAGATAGTTCCCCCTGTGCCGAATCTTATATACCCGTGCTGAGATGTATAATATGAACGCACAGTGGACAAATTTTCTTATTTTCTGATCATAAATCTGTAAATTTTTAATCCTTAGTAATAACTGAACAAAATTTTGCAGCAATAATTTTGAGAATATTTTCCATAATTTTGAGAATATTTTCCATAATTTTTGTTTCTTTGTAGCACATCCATTTGCATGTACAGGTACCAAGTCATTGTTATTAATAACTCAGAAACCAATAGATTAATCGTAATAAAAATTTACAATCCTATTATGGTTATAACAGTAAGCAAATACATATTGCAATTTTAAATCATTTGGGTGTATAATTGCGTCCGTCCGTACGATCGTCGCAGAGACAATGTTTAGTTATCCCCTTGCTAAATCCGCAAATAAAATTTTAAAAGTCCAATACACAAGATATAAAAGGCAAAGGAAGCAAGAAATATGTATTCCATTAAAAATATTTTTTTTATCCAAAATATATGTATGTAATCTGTAAAAGAATTTTAACCATGGTTCTATTGTTTTTTAAATTTATGACTAAAAATAAAATATATGCAAAATCCTTCACCTTAAATGGTATAAATTATATTTCAAAAATTTCAACATGTAAAAATACTACTCTTTAAAATGTATAAGCTTTCTGTTCAAATTTCTTTTGTTTTATATATAATAAATTTAGCGAATATTTTAGAACAGTTATATTGGTTGGAATTTTTAAATATTTTCACACAATAGTTAATAATATGTTAGTTTTACTATAAAACTTTAAACTTTTATAAAATTTCAAAAAATGTTTATGGTTAGCTAGCATTTCCCACAGCGTGACGTTATTTTTTTTTGTGATTTTTTTAGAAATGGTGAAAAAGTTTTTTTAAATCAGAAAAACCAGATCCTATCTGTACAAAAATAAAGCTCATAGCTTATATAAGTGCTTCAAAAGATGCGCTTTGGCCGATATCTTGATCTTTGATTGACTCATTTATTTCATTTTTTCAGCACGAGAATTCAAAAAAGTTTCCGAATTTTTTGTGGAAGAACGAAGTCGAAGAAACACGGTTTTTTATCATTATCTCTGCCATTTGTACCTCAAAATTTTCAGAAGAAAAATTCTAGGAAGTTTTATGAATCTTTTGATGTATATATCATATATGTAGGTTATCGGGGGATTTCGAAAACGCCATATCAATCAACACACGGGTAGACGGACGGACAGACAGACGGAGATTGTTATTTTGGTTCGCCTTCCTATAATTATCTAGGCTAGCAAGAGTATGAAAATAGTTATAATTCTAAATTGTGTTTCTTGTATTAGAATTTGCTCCAAAACCAAAATCAAGGTATATTTGAACATTATTGCGTTATCGGGCATTAAATACTATCGCATCATTGCGAAGAAATTATATTTAGCATCACACAATAACGATCGAAACTGGTCGCGTTATTTTGCTACAAAGCGAATTAGCAAATTAAGTCAAACTATCATGAATATTTGATCGTTTTTTCATAGAAAATTTTTGTAAGATTTCAAACTAATAAAAAAAAATAATTAATTCCAAAAATATTAATCTCTATGGAAACATTTTCTAAAATAGTTAAGAAAAATAGCAAAATTTGGTAGAACGTGGGATTATTTGCTAATATTTATATTATCTATAGATTTCATATATTTTAGTCTATATGAAAGAATAAAAAATCATGGTATTTAAAAATACTATAGATTCTAAACTTTTCCAATAACTATTTTTATCAAAATTTAAAAAATCATGTTGATTTTTAGTATTGCAATTTTTTTCGCGCTCAAATTTACAACTGCTTTTACTAAACATTTGATAATTTTCCTTATGTACAAAAATATTCGAAAAATAGCATTGTTACATCGGGTTACGCTACAAGCAAAATATATGCGAACAAAAGTCATTTCACATAACGTTGCATTTTTTATGCTCGATACTGTATATACTTAAATATTTTTTGAGGTCTGAGATAAAAATTATGGAAATTACAAATGGTTTGAAATGCTTATATGTGTATACCCTTTACACCTGTGCTGAAGAGCATAAAAATAGCTCACAATAAATATAATACATTTGTGACCTTAAAAAAACTTACGCTGTAGGATTTGAACAATTTTTCTTCTCCTCTCTACACAAAACTTGTCATAAATTTAATTTAAATGGTAAAATAAGAATTCTTTGCTACCATGTCAGTCAGTAATTCAAGAGAAAGGAATGTAACAGATTAAAAAAGGAAGCGAAAAATTCTTAAGAAACCTTTTGAGAATTTTAGTGCAAAGAAAAAATAGTAAATACGTGAAAATTTATAAAAGTGTGGAATCTCACAAACATTCACGTTAGTTAATAAAAGAATTATTTAAACCTCATTATGAGACAAAGTTAAATGCATATTTTTATTTTTTGTTAAATTCTTGTTAAAAATGAATTAAGAAAGAAGACAACAGTTTTCATAGAGTAAAAGTGAAATAAAATTTTATGAAATTTCTTTTCTAAATTAGCTTAAACTATTTTACCTTTTAAGGATAATTTAGAATTTTTTATATCACAGAATTTAAGTTTTATAATAAATAAACATTCATCGAATTCCTTTTAATACTATTTTTAATTAAATTCAAAAATATTATTAAATAAATACTAAAATTCTCATCTTTAATTCCTTTTTCACTTTCTCACACTCATACTCCATCTGTACATCATAATATCCCACCTTTGTAAAAATTAAAAATTCTTTTTAATAGCTATGTTTTCACGCCACTCACAACCGGAATAAATTCACTGAAAATGTATTAAAAATGCTGTACTAAAAACAACTGTTCCATTAAGAATCTATAAAACTAAAAAAACACTCATTCACCTCTTGTACCTAGTAGATATGTATGTATGTATGTTTGTATGTATGTATGTGTGTATGTATGTATGTATGTATATGTTAAAATCTGTAACAAATATTGTTACAACCTACCTTGCATTAGCATCATATATTGGCCGATACATTTGCTGCTGCTCGTAATGGTGCCAGTGGCTGTACCACCCATCAAGCCACCAGAGGCATGACTTAAGCCGGTCTTAATTAAAGTTTTTGTAGTTTGTGTACGTAATTCAACAATTAGAGGTTCCTCATCGCTGGCTGGTCGGGCCAGAGGCCATATAAAAGACTGAAATAGAATAGAAAAGAACAATGTGGAAATTTTATGAAAAACTATTAAAATTAAGTAGTTTATTAGCTTAAGATATTTTTATTATACTGTAATTAATGTGTGGAATATATTAAGAATATGTTACTTAGGCCAACGCTAAAAAAATATCGTTCGTTCGTAGAAACACTTATTCCAATCACCAGAAAGTTTTTAGTTTCATTCTATTACGGCTCTTAATTAACCTATTGACGACTAAAGAAAATATGCTTCCCCAACGAGTTTTTAGTTTATTTTTTATGACCTAAGAAAATGCTACAGCGAAAATGTCAATTATGATTTAACAGTATAAATAGTGTTTAAAAAAATGTGAAATATTAAACATTTCCTTTTTAACTTGCACACAATCATGGAAAAATTATGGTAAAGGATATAACTAATATATGATCGTATTCTTTAAGAAAATAAAAATTTATGAAAGAAGGTTATGTTTGGCCACTCGGTGCGAAGGTTTTTTGGAACAACTCTCATACGGATCGTTAAAATCATTGTTAAATTTCTAATTAAAGATGGTTCAGGTTGTAACTTTCTGGAAGAAATTGTTCCTTCTCTCAGCACAGCTTAAACTAAGAAGAGAATATTCATAAAGCCAAATATTCAAAAGACATTTTAGCTTAAATGATGTAAGAAACGAAGCCTGGAAACTTTTAAGAAAATCAAAAATCTGCACAACATGATAAATTACACAAGTTTACAAATTCGGGTCAACTTTTGTACCTGAGCAGACGGAAAATAATTTTAATGTAATCTGAGACGTTAAATTCAAATATGGTATTTGTTTCTCAAGATTGGTTCTAGTTCTCGAGTTCTTGCATGTTGAAGTAATATCAGTGGAAAAAAGGGAAAACTATACAATCGATTTCTTATTATTTTTCAGGAGACCGTTTTTTAGGTCTTGAAATTAAATTTGAATTGAAATTAAAGGTCATACACGCATAGAAAGAATATAGTTGTTGTGACCATAATCTAAGAGCAACATATTATGATGGGAACATATGATCACAACGAGAAATAGAAATGATTATAAGTAATAATTGTTATAATTCCATTTTTCAATAACATTACCAGTTTATAATGTTATTATGCCATTCTTCATATTATTATTCCATTTTACCATATTATTATCAAATGTTATCATATAGTTATCAAATTTTATATTTATATTTATATTTTATTATGTCATATTATTATTTCATATTATCATATATTAAAATAAAACGTATTAATAAAAAATTATTATTTTTATTGAAAATTGTAGAAAAGCCCAAAAAAAAAATATATTTACAAGTTATTTATTCATTATATATATTCATTTGTACCACTATATGTGGTTAATCAATCTATTATATTGCTTGAATCACACCGAGTATAACCAAAATTTGTCTATTTACATACAAACTAAATGAGAATTACAATGAAGTATTCAAAAACAAAAAAGTATTAAATTTTTCCACAAAGTTTGTGAAAAAGATAAGTTTATATATATTTGAAAAATTTTATTTTCATGGGAATAATAATATTAATATTGTTTAAAAAACAGAATATAGTTTAAGAACAAGGAAAAAGACTGCAAATATTTAATGTTGAAGTAATGATATTTTTCATATTAAAAAATTTTGATTTTAGTAAAAATATTTAAAAACATATAATTTTTTCAGTCAAACAAATTAAAACTTTTGTTCAATGTAAACATTAAATGACAAAATTTAAACAAAAACATTGTTATCATGAACACTGAGTTATTAGAATCAAGAAAATTAAAAAAAGAACATAATATTGTTGTAGTGAAAAAGTAATGTTTACACATTTTTTCCAAAACGGAATTTTAAAATATATCTTGAATATGTTTATTTTATGAAAATATTATATTATGAAAATAAAATTTATGTTTTAAAAAACTACATATTTCAAATAAGTATATTATTAAAACAAACATTTTCGAACAAACAGAAAACGCAATTCTTCACCTCGTCATCTCCGATTTTGATAAAATTTTCTATACACGCACTCACTAGATCAATACAAAATTTGAAGTTCATCAAAAATTCGCTGTACTTTAGTTTTTCTTGTGATTCAAAATTCACTTTTTTCAGAAAATTTTTTGAAATACATGAAACTTAAATCCACATATCTTACGACTTATTTGTCCGATTTAAACTGATGCTTAATAAATGAAGTTTCTAACTATTTTTGTAAAAATTATTTTTTGAAAAGGAAAGGTTAATGAAATCAATATTTGTCCTTGTATCAACGGTATTGAAAAAAAAAATCCTATCTTCCATTTTTATAATTTTTCTTCAAAATATTCCTTGAAGTGTTGGCTACAATACATACAAAAATTTAGAGTAGAACCAAGAATTAATGCTGAGAAAATTAGTATTTAGTAAAAAAATATTCTTTTCAGTAATAATTTGAAAATTGGCATATGTATAAGAACGTTTAAAATTTTAGCTTACTATTAGCGATGATATTTTATTAATTTGAAAAATTGTACAAAATATTTATATCTTGGGACAACAATACAAATAATTTTAAAAAATAAGCCTTGAAACCAGGATTCTTAGTGAGGCCAAATGGATATATTTTTTGACAATAAATCGGGGATTTTTAACTCAATTTCTCGATTGTTGGTGAATATCTGAGGCGTTATATCTATTTATGAGTTTCTGTTGTAGTCTTGCGAAATTGTAAAATTTCGTGTTTGTTTTTACCTATTGATATTATGAAAAACTTTAAAAATCACAAAATTATGTAAATTTAAACAACAATATCTGGGAAACCACTTAATAGATTAAGACAATTCAAACTGCGTTTTAATTGTACTGTTGTCTTTGATCAAAACATTCGGAGAATTATTCAAATTTTGAAAAAGACATTTTAAGATTCAATTTTAAGATGCAATTTTCGTTGAATATACCACTCTTATATTTTTTTTTATATAATTTATATTTTTTTAGCAATTTTAGAAAATATGTAGTTATTTTATTACAACATTAATGCAAATTTTTCCAAAATTTTGAAGAACTCCAAATTTTATATTGACGTAATGAGTGTGTACACCAAATTTTATCGCAATAGAAGATGATAAGGTTTGTCAGCTCCTCGATGTCAAAAACTACTTATATTCGATTCAAAGATGTTGAATCCAAATACTTATCTTTGGCCTAATAGAAAAATATACGAGATTTTTAATTTGGTTTTTTATTAGGAATAAATAACATAGTGCAAAAAAAAAAAAAAAAAAAATCGCTTAATAATTCCAATGCACAGTGGTCTCAAACCACATTTTTTTGGAAATAATGGTGTAACTTGTGAACCGTTGGAGGTATCTAAACTAACTTTCACATGATTAAAGCTAAGGTGTTTAAGAGTTGATTTGCAAGAGCACACGTTACAGTGGATCGCAGGGGTACAGGGAAGACCCCCAAAGTTGGTAACCTCGGGTATGTAGTTTTTTAAAAAATTCGCCAAAAATTCATAAATCACTAGAATGTTAAAAAATTAACATATTTGCATATAGGTAGTCCTTATAAGTCTCTACAAAATACATGCTTACATCTGCAGATTATCTCTTTAGTATTCCAGACTACATAATTGTAGGAAATACAGTGGATATTTTCAAAAAATTTTAGGGCCACAATTAAGGCGCTCAAGTTAAAAAACTTTTAAAAAATTAGGCCAAAAATGGGGGTAAAATTTTCTTCGACCTAAATATCGCTTAAATTAAAAAGAGGTAGCCTATACATGTAAGGATGCTTTTGTAAAGATTTATAAGGACTATATGTAATTTTTTTAACATTCCAGACACAAACAAATTTTTGGCGAATTTTTAACAAAATTACATACTCGAGGTGACCAACTTTGGATGTCTACCCTCTATCCTGTGCTCTTCCAAATCAACACGAAGATACCACAGCTCTAACTATATGAAAGTTTGTTTAGATATCTCCAACGGTTCACAAGTTACAGATTTATTTCCAAAAAATTCATTTTGAGACCACTGTGCAGCACAAAATGGTGTAGCCTAGCAAAACCACCAAAGGGTTTTTCAAAGTTAGTTTGAATTTCATTTTTATAACCTCTTGCAATAATTTTTATGTACTTTTTTCAAAATGATTGGAAATAAAATACATTGAAATTGTTCAAATAATATTATATGTTTTTGTTATTTTATATATATATATATATATATATATGTATATATATATATATATATATATATATATATATATATATATATATATATATATAGATGTGCCAAATATCTGCTAAATCGTTTCAATATTATGACTAAATAATATGACTTAAATAATATCCAGGAGAAAATTTCTATAAAATAATAAATACCCATGGATACATTGAAATTTACTGATTTAAATGTTTTTTTATTTTCACAGATAAGGAAAAAGTGCTCCAAAAAAATCTAAGGTTTTATAGTCCATAAATCGAAATTCGAATTAACTTTACAAAACCTTTTGGAGATTTTATTCATTTGATTATATACTTTCGCGTTGGAAAGAACATCCAAAGAAGTCAATAAGATCCTGAACTTATTGCCCAAAACTTGGATCATTTCCAATGGATTCAACATATGTTCGTCATTGGAAGATGTTCCTTTTTTGATACCTATTCACTTTTGTTTATTTCTATTGGGCCACAGACTTGGCCTTACTCTAGAAAACAAGATTAAATCAAAGTGAGGTCTGGGAACTTTTAGGTAGATACCTTATACTCCTTAAAAAGGTACTTACCTATCAAAAACTTTTTGGTTCTTGGTAATGGCAACTACTTACTAAAGATGTTTCTTGGTGAGGCGTCATTTATATTTGCCTACTCTATATTACATAAATAAGTACTGAATAGTATAATAGCGAAGTAATATTGCAATCACGTGGATCTAATGTCTAAAAAGATATTTTATACTAAAAAAAGTTTTTGTTGCTTAGAAAATTAAGTGCGAGATGGTGTACTGAGTAAGACGTTAGTCATTAAGAACGAATGGCTAATTAGTGCCCAAATTCAAATCTCACCAACGGCAAAATTTTTTTATTTTATTTTTATTTTTGTTTAGGTATATATTTTTGAGTACGCTTAGAGTCCAAGAATTACTACATGAATTTGTGGACAATTCGAACAAAAATAACTAGTTATTCAGGCAAAAAATAAGTAGTTTATGTTTGTTTTTAATTATACCTGCTAGTTTTACAGGAAACTTTGTAATTTGGATAATGGAAAAAATTTCCATTAATTAAACTTTCTAACAAATTCCGATTTCGTTTGGTTTTGGTGATTTTATTGTATTAAAATTCCCGGGAATACCTAAATTTATATTTAATTTCTCGGGAACAGAAAAACTCCGGGAAATTAGAAAACCTAATTTATACTCTTTTTGAATTTCAAATATAGAAGAAGTATCATGTATAATGTGTATTATACCAACATATATACATATATGTATAGAGTACTGACATCAGTGAAAATTTCTTTTTCTTTAATACATACTTATTACAAACTCTTTCGATATATGTATGTACATGGGTAAATACATTCGGGTAGTCAATTAATTTAACTTACTTCTCTTACATATTTGTCCTATTTCTTTAATGTTTTCTTTTTTGTGTTTTAGCTTTTTCCTTTTGGTCTTCTTAATGACATAAAATCTTACAACACTCTCATAAATTGAAGACATGACACTATAAACCTAATGGAATATGAAGGTGGCATTATATATATATATATATATAAATATTCATCAAGACATTGCAATACAGTGTGTCCTCGAAAGAAATAGAAACTGTAAAAAAGCACAGACCAGAATTTAATACAAAAAAAAAAAGAAAGAAAATAAACTTATTATTTTTATTTCAATCGCAAAACAATCTTTTGTGTTCAAAAATAATAAAAATCCAACATAACTCTTTTATTATTAACAATTGGTTAATTTTTTTTCATTTTGATCGGAAAAAAAATAATATCAATTGTGATATTTATCATAAAAGATGAAAAATATTTTTAACTTTTTTCATTGAATAAAAAAAAAAATTCTAAACAACAACAATTTCATTGAATGAAAAATATGTAAACTGAACTCAAACAATTCATATAAAATCAAAATAAATAAAATAGTAAAAAATATTTTTTGAAACAAAAATAACAGTATGAATAAAAAAACAATCATTTGAAAATTTTTCCATGCTGATATTTATATTTATAGATATTTTTTTATCATGTTGGATATTTATGTTAAAAAATAAGCCCTCACATATTTTTTCAACAAATGAAAAACATTTTAACAGTAAATTTATTTATATTGATTAAAAAATAAAAATTTTTCGAGTGCTTGAAAAAAAGAGAAATGTATTTTTTTTTTTTTTAATAAACAAAATAGAAATTGTTCATTAAAAACATTTTTTTATCATGAAATTTAGCTTTATAACGAAAAATTATTTAATTTTAGTTTACATTAAATACTTATGTGTAAATAATATTTCATTTTATACAATTTTACTTGTATGAACGAAACATTCAACTTATTACCAGGGTTGTCAGATTTTTTTGAACCTCTGTCGCCAAATTTTTAATCAGAAATCGCGAAAAATCGCCAAATTAAAATTTTATTTGGTTTTTTAAAGAAATACTAAAAAATTAAGAAAAATATTAAGTGTCGTACAATATTTAGTACTAAATTTTTCGTATACTTTATAAATATAAATTAAGCTTTAACAAAGCCAATGATAATTACAATAGCTAATAATAACACTGTCCTAGTCGCAAATTCCAACAAACTGGTCACCTTACTGGCAAAGCTAATTCGAATATGCTGAAATAAAAGGGATATTATTTATGTATATTAATATACCGATAAACCGATCCAATATATACTCGAATCATAAATTATATCAGTTTCAGCCCGATTTTAAGTGTTTTTATATTTTTGTTTGAAAAGTTGTTATATGTTATGGTAATATTTTTTGCTAGTCTAAAGTTTAAAATATATTTTATTTAACTCATTATTCTACATTTCAATGGAATCTTAGTTGTTTATACTGTTTAAATTCAAAAATTAAATTATTAAATTTAAGCTAAAAAACTTAATTTTCCTAAACATTTTTTTATCCTTTCAAAATGAAATATCTCAAAAACGAACGCTTTAAAACTGGTTAACATCACTAAATTCATCGTCGATTTAGTTTAACTCAATGGCCATGTTTTCGAGCATAGTGTAATTGAATAAAAAAATACAACTTAAAATACGCTTTTCTAATATATATATATGTAGCTCCGATTGGGTCAACAACTTTTAAAAATTATTGAATTTTATTATATTTTTCAAAAAAATAATTCTAACATTATATAACAACATTGGTGCTATTAATCTTATAAATTTTTTCAAGGAATTAATTCATTCATGAACGTTTTTATTTCATTGTGACCGAAATCATTGATATCCTTAATATATTTGAAAGATGGTGGAAAATAAATTATCAAACATTTAATACATAAGTATTGTAAAAGTTCGCAAATAAGTTGAAGCTATTTATAAATTAATGCTCTTCATTTTGCTACATAGGCAAATACTAAAAATAGTCGATTTCTAGTAAGAAAATTTAAAAATTAGCCAAAAAAATCGCCACCTTGTTTATAAATCGCCAAAAAATTCGCCACGTCGCCAAATGGAATACTCAAACGCCAAAAGCAATTAAAAATCGCCACTTTTGGCGAAAAATCACCACATCTGACAATCCTACTTGTTACTAAAGTTATAATCGTACGTAACGTTAAACTTTTTCGTTTATAAAAATTTACTTAAACTTTATTTTTGCTTAAAAATGAATTTGAGCACGAATATAATAAAAACAACAGCGATGCAAAGACGAAAGTAATTAAGGTAAAGTACAAGATTTTATGAGAAGCGCATAGTAAGTATTATGTGGTAAAAGAGCACGTTGGTTTCAAATAACCCAAAAGTTGAAATTTTAAAATTAATTAATATTTGGTGGCTGGTGAAACTTAATAAAATTTTGCATCATAAATTGTTAAAATATAACATATGTGTTGTTGTCAGTGTTGCCAATGTAGCTCCTTTAGTTCTAGACTTAGCACTTTTTAAACTCATTTAGCACGAAAAAAATAAGCACCTGGCTAGACGTACTAGAAACTTTTTCGAATTATTTTTTGCATTTTTACCACTTTTTGCTATTTTTTTTTAATTTGTAGTTTTGTACTATAAAATTATTATCAGATGGTAACTAATGCGATCTTTAGTGTGTTTAGCAAAACATACTTTGTAAAAACCAATACAATTACAAACGGTTAACCTATCAAAAACAATTTTGGCAATTAAGTAAACTATAATTATTTTGTTATAAGAAATAATAGTTTGAAATTTAATTGTGAACGTAGCTGAACTGATTAATCTTCTTGAAAATTAAAATGTTTATACATAATTAAACAACATTTCACTCAATTTAAAACATCATAATATGATATTATGAATCGTTAACTTATAAAATTTTAACCCAAAGTTAAAGCCTAATTGCAGACAAAATGATTAGTTTCTGTGAAAAGAATGGCATTTTAAATGTACATATATGGTTATGCTTTAACACTTACTTAAAATTTGATAAGTTAACAGCCCTATGATGTTTTATTTTATTTTTTGAAATATTATTGTTTTTTGTTAAATTTTTAAATTATTTTTTGAAGACAAATTTTCAAGAATTTTATTTTTCTTTTGCTAAATATTGCTTGTTGGATAAAAATCTGTTTATTTAGTTAAAATTATTTTTTAATATTATTTTAATATCATTTACATAGTTGATAATTAAAATTTGACTTAGTTCATTTAAAGAGAATATTTTTGAAGTAATTTCATGAATATAAAGCTGCCCATAGACACATACTGCAGAGAGATACTGCCGAAGAACCCTCCTATACAAGTGTGTATGATGATTTTTCTACATATTCATCAATCAAAATTTTATTTTTGTAAACAAAAGAGTTAAAAAGACTATTTTTTTTTTAATTTTCTTTTAATTTAAAATGACAAACTAAAATTTTCATAAATGAAAAAGAAAAAAAAAAAAAAAAAAAAAATAATAATAAACTAAAATAAAAACAAATTCATTTTGAAAAAACTGTCTGCAGTATGAGTTCATTTTGAAACTAAATCGAATTTTAATTTCCGTACTGCATTGTTTGTGTGACGCACACACACTCAAGCTCTCTCCATTTATTAATACGTACTATTGCAGGAGCTTTGCTAGCTTTCCATTCCATAACTTTATAATTCGGATTAAATAATAAAAAGTCGTGTTTTACTAAAATTTTAGTATAACTTGGAAAATACAATAAGAAGTGATACAAATATCATATAAGAATTTCTTTCATTTTCAGTTAATGTTTCTTCCAAAAATTCTTTAGTAAAAAGAGTACAAACAAATTTGTTATTTTTATTTTTTTTTTTTGATAAAAACTTTACCCCTTTATTTTATAAATCGCTTTGAAAAATTTTCCATAAAATTTTTTTTAGAAACGAAAACAATTTATATGAAAAATTTTTCAAAATGAGGTGAAGTGTTTTACAAAATTAGGTCCTTAAAATATGAAATGTTATTTGACGAAAAATTTGAACTTGATACTTTAAGTGTTTCACATGTTAAATAGAAGATATATTTTAATGTTTTTTTTTTTGACAAAGTCAGACCAGCAAAAAAGCCTCGATAATCCGTATAATTCTGCAATAATTATCCAGATTCTAGAGTTTATACTGTGTCTGGTTTTTAATAATAAATGAGATTTTAAAAATCAAATGTAAACTTATATGTTATTTGGAATACATATAACAGTATAATTCAGATGACACATACTTGGATACCTTATGATAAAATAAGAATTTTCAAAAATCCACTTACAAATTTCGCTTAATTTCTAAAGATTTCTTTTAGCTTTAGCCCTGACAATAAATAATATATCTTTTTTTTACAAATAAAAACAGTTTCTGTTCTTAGCACTTTTCTCTATCACCTTTTTTATTTTTAGCACTATGTATCACTTTTTTTTAATTCTAGCACTTTTTTCCACTTAGGTTTTGGCAATACTGGCTGTTGTTTAGTTTATTTGTAGTGATCTATTTAAGTTGGTAAAATATAAGCTGTTTTCGTGTATAGTGGAAAATATAAATTTTGTTGAAATTAACTGCCCATATTTTCATTTAAACCTCCTAAAATTTAAACTTTTATGATGAAACAGTCAACGTCAGACATTTTGTTATCCAAAAAGTATTTTTTTTTAGATATTATATGTAAATATTTCTAAATATTAAAAAAAAGGCCCAACTTTAGGGTATTTTTTATACTTGACTAGACGGACTTAGATATGTAGATTTAAAAAAGTACGTACCTCTGTCAAATAAATATATTTGCAATATTTTTTTGTTGTTATTATATTTTCCAAGAGTAATAATATTTTATTTGGCCTATAATTTTTTTTCATTTTTATCTAACGTTATTTAATTTTATAGAACGTAATGTGTTTAAAATGTTAAAATATTTGAACATTAATGTTATTCTTTTAAAAATGTTGTTCTATTAAAATTTTTCTATAAATTTTGAAACTTAAAAATTTGCGTTCATTTGTCAAAATTTCTACTATCTCCTTGAGTTAGTAAAGTTTTGTTCACCTCTTAAATATCAAAAATTTACTAACGAGCATATTTTTCTGTCGTTTCGCACAGGCCCTTTATGCCTAGACAGAAAAATTTATTTTTTCAAAATCAATTATTTAATTATTAAACTCAATTATATGTTTTATTGAAATTAGTAAATTCAATCATTCGAATTCGTAAATTCGATGTTGAAATAACTTTTTTTCTTTATTAAAATATTATACTGTTTATAACATAAAATATTTGAAAATTTTTATAAATTTGAATATTTTTAATAAAACAATCAAATTGTTATAAACAAATATGCAAAAAAAATTTAATTTTGAATCAATAAAATTATGAGTAAAAAAAATTTATTGGAAGTAAATATAGGTACAATGTTAACCAAAAAAATTTTTGCTACATACATATATTTATCGGCTAAAAGATAAAAGAAATAAATCTATGGATTGTGTGCTAAAATTATAGTAAAAAATGTAGTAAAGGATAGGTTCCTTTTTCATACATGAAACTGTATTTGATATTGTTGAAATTAGAAATAAAAATTTGATGAGGGGTGTCAATTATATTTTCAATTAATTAGTTTATATTTAATTGTAATTCCATTTTTTTAATCCCAATTACAAGTAATTGTAGTTCAACAATTTCGGTTACACAATACATATAATTATAAAATAAACGTAGAACATTACTCAATATAAATGTATTTGTACCCCCTAAGCCTGGGAGTGTTAAGCAAAATTAGCAAATTATGGTTTGTACATAATGTTAATTGTATATGATGTGTATAAAGTAATTGTATTAAATAAAATGAAACAAAATACAAAAAAAATTTATATTATCGGCATAATCTTCGTGATTTGGATGTAATCATCTCTTTTCGAAAAAGACTAAATCGTTATCAAAATGTAGAAATCCAAGTGTATATAATATACCTTTCTAAAACACTTAAATACACTGTCTGCTACTTGAAGAAGGAATCACATTTTTTTAACTTTAATTAAGCATATCTTCTAAACTAAAGTTCAGAAAAAAATAATTTTTTGCGCAACCAAATTTCAAAGTGTTGGCTTTATTTTCCTGAAGAAATAAAAAATATACATATTTTGTTATACTAAAATTATGCATTTATTTAAAGACATGTATTTCTGTGGTACTATTTCGTGTGTCATTTGAATAAGGAATTCTTTTAATATTAATCAGGAGTGCTATGATTTGAATTTCTTTCAATACAAATGGCAAGAGAATTTTTAATTTGATAGTTTTTAAATAGTTTTTATTCAAAATGAGAAAGAAAAAAATTCTTATTTTGAAATCTCAGGGTCAAAATCTGGTCCAAATAGCCAAAAACATTAATAGAGGAAAGACAGTTGTGTACAATTATTTAAATAACATGCAAAGATATGGACAAAACATGAAAGGGCGGAAGAAAATGGCAACAACTTCAAAAGAAAGACGAAAAATTCTTAGAATTGCATCAAATTCTGCCGTGTCGGTATCAAAAATTCGTGAAAAAAGTGGAGTCAGTGCCAGTCTAAGAACAGTGCACCGTATTTTAAAGTCGTGCCCATACATAGTCCTACGAAAATTGCAAAAAACCACCACTTAATGAAAAACGCAAATCACAGCGTCTACAGTTTGCCAAAAATACAATGACAAATGTCCGACAAATGGTTTAAAGTTGTATTTTCCGATGAAAAAAAAATTATATTGATGGTCCCGATGGGTATAACTATTACTTCCATGACCTAAATAAGGAGGAATTATTTTTGAGCCGCATACACAGCCGAGAGGGGGGAATAATGGTATGGAGTGCCATTTCGTATTATGGTACAATAGAATTGGTTTTTGTACCCAACAAAAACTGACTGCAATGACTTACAAAATATTCTGGAGGAAGCATTTCCAAAATTTAATGATTTCTTTGGACCCATAACTTGGACGTATCAACACAATAACGCTCCGATTCATACCGCCAGAGCAGTAAAACAATGGATTAATCAACAAGGTGTTCAGCTTTTGGGTTTGCCCCCATATTCACCAGATTGCTTAATTGCTTTTGAAAAACCTCCAATAAATTTAAGATTATTTACTTAAAGTTCTTAAAACCATATAAAATTTTATTATACGTGATTGGGGTATTATGAGTTTTGCTGAAGTTTGTAACACATAGAAAAAGTTATCCAACAGTCACCTTAAAGTAAATCAATCGACTCAGAATGACTTTTTAAGTCGATCTAACCCCTCTTCTGAGAATCACTATTAACGTGCATAAATCCCATACGAATGTTGATATCAAGTTAATATTCGACATAAATAATTTTTATGTAAGTAGAAATAACATTACCAAATTTTATGACATGATTTACCATAGCTCCCATATAAACCCACTTCCAGGAATCGCCCAAAAGTGCATAAAATCATCTAGGTGTTACTATCAATTATTATTCTGCATTTGTATATTTTATTTTATATTTAGTAAAATTGATCACAGGTGTAATTTAAGTCTCCTTCCCGAATTTTTATGCTCGTTCACAATGGTGTAGGGTATCATATCTCTCTTTCTCGTTTTATAATATATTTTTATTATTTTTAGATCATAATTTTATTTTTCTTAATGTTATTTCACAGCTAATTAAAAATTGTATCATAATTACGAGTAACAAGAAATTATTTCCTCAATGATTCTTTTTTAACTCCGTGATATGTTGAATTTTACTGTAATACAGCTTTCTTACTTTTGTAATAAATTGAATGTTTCTTTGTCTTTTACTACGACATAAAAGAAAATGTCTTTGATGATTATTTATAACACATAAAGAATGTTTCGCAACATTCCTTTTAAAGGTCTTTATAAAGACCTTAATAACTTTTTAATTGAAGATATACATACAAAACATGAAAGGACTCTAATACGATTAACATTTAACCGGTGGAAAAATTTTAAATGTTTTTTCATATGTTTGGAAAGATATAAATTAAATATCTATTACTAAAATTTTTAATTCAAACGACTTTAAAGACATTTTATTAAAAACTTTAAAAAGAAAATATTGGGCAGTGTTAGACAAATTCGAATCGTTGGATTTATATGAAGGCACAAATCTTTTTATATTTGTATTTTTTAAAAACTACTAATTAAATGAAAACAATACAATTCAACCTAACCAACTAACCTATAGCGTTTTGTAAGTTTTTACACTTCTCTTACTAATAAATCACCCATATTGACTCATGTTCGTTCTTTACAATACAAACATCACCATTGTGTTGACACAATATGACAAATTATTCATTTATAAACATCAAATAGGATTAAGTACAAATCAAACAATACACTCATACAAACACTCTTACACACAAAAGAATAATAAAGGTCCTCTCCAAAACAATAACATAAAGTAATTTGTCAATCAAATAATAAAGTGTATTATGTTAAATGAATACAAATGTAATGATGCCATGCAACTGCATTTAAGGCTGAAAGGATCACAAAAAACAATCCATAAGAGCACATACTCAACTAAGTCAATCATCGCAAGAGAAATTGAACATTAATAGCTTTCAACCACATTTTGAATATTCATGAATATTTATTAAAAGAGTTAAGTAAGATTTGAAAAGAGTTGTTGTTGTAAAAATCATACAGAACAAATTATTCGTTGCTATAACAGTGACATGATTAAACTTACCTGGTTTACGTCAATTTGTGTTGAGGATGAACATAATTCCGAGGTAATGTGAGCAACACCTGTAAATAGAGAGAGAAAAAAACAACAACTTCTTAAATTTTTAATTAAACAATTTAAATTATGTATCTAGCATCATATCTTATCTTATAATACTTAATGAAGGAATGTATAGCATGGAAAATTTAATGTTTTATGTTTATTTTTAATTATACCATTTGCTGTCCTTTTGCTGCAGTTGTATGAGTAAATAATTTTTGGTGTGTATGTGTCATGTATGGGTTACTCTACAAGACAGCAAGGTGGGAAAGTTAGAAAATTTGTAAAAAAAAAGATTTAGTATTTATTAATTACACCGTGTTTCAAAATTAAAAAAAGAAGTCGGAAACACTTGGAATGCAACATAGTGTATTTTGTAGCTATACGCAGATGAAAAATATAGTTGCAGTGACCATAATCTAACCATAATCTAAAATAGAAATAATACAAGTAATAATTATTACGATTCCATTTTGTCATATTGTGTCCGATTTTATGGTTTGCTTTTTCATGTTAAGATTCTACTTTTACATTCAATTGAACAATCTTACTACATCATTATACCATTCCACCAAATTATGATTTGATGCTATTATATTATTATTCTATCTTGTTACATTATTATACCCGCATTGTCATATTATGATTCCATTTTGTAATATTATTATGCCATTCTTAATATTATTATTTCATTTTATCATATTGTTATCCCATGTTATCAAGTAGTTATCCAATCTTACCATTATTTCTTTTGTCAATTTATTACTTCATCTTATCATATATTAAAATAAAACGTATTAATAAATACTTATTATTTTTATATTCTTTTATTGATGGTAATAGTGAAGAAAGTTCATTAATCAAAAAAATAAAAAAAAAAAAATAAAAAAAATAATAATAATATTATTATTATTTGTTAATTAGTTATATTCATACCATCATATGTGGTTCAAATGCAAGATATTTCTCTTTTAACTAAACTTGGTAGTTATCTTATATTGCTTGAATTACACCGAGTATAACCAAAACTAATCTATTTATATTTATTCATATATAAACTAAATGAGAATCACAATGAATATGGAAAACAAACATTAAAAACAAAATATATTAAAAAAAACAAGTATTGATTTTTTTCACTAAGTTTGTAAAAAGGATAAATATAATATTGATTTGAAATATTTTATTGTTATGGGAATAATATTAACATGGTTTAAACCTTAATATGGTTTATGAACAAGGAAAAAGACTGCAAATATTTAATGGTTGTAGAAGTAATGAATTTTTTCATATTAATAAATTTTTTTTCTGGTAAAAATATTTAAAACATATAATTTTTGCAGTCAACCATATTAAATTTTTGATTGAGTGTAAACATTAAATGAGAAAATTTAAACATAAACATTGTTATCATGAACACAGGGTTAATAAAATTTAAGAAAATTAACAATGTGAATATAATATTGTTGTAGTGATAATGCTGTAGCCATGTTTTTTCTGCATGTATGGATGAGTAAATTATTACATCATTTTTTGAATTTTTAATATAATAGAATTAAAATTTTTAAACTGCATTACAAAGGGAAGATCTTTCCCTTTTTAAAAACTGTATACACCTTTATATTAATTTTATGACACAATATAATGATAGCAACAAAATACACATAAAATAACAGAATTTTATGAGTTTTACGATTGTAAAAAAATCATACATTCTACAATTCTAATCTGATTTTATCAAGCGATAGCTTATTATATTCCCAATAAAACATAATATTAAGAAAAGATATGAAAAAATATATTTTCTAATAAAGTGACGGCCAAAAACAGCTGTAAATGCAAAAAAAAAAAAAAAAAAAAACGTATAAAAAAATGTGTCTTTAATATTTTACAGAGTTTTCGAATACAAATGCGTGTATAATGTTTTTTTTTTTGTATTTCGGAATAAAAAGCCGCGAAGTCCGAAAATTCGTTTTTTTCGATATAACTCCCGTTATTGGGAATATATGGAAAATTCTTAAAATGGTAATCTACTTATCAATATCTACAGACTGTACTATGTTACATTACAAGTGTTTATTCACTGTAGCATAAACACAAACTGGGAATATACAAAGATGTGAAGTTGAAGCTATAAAAGGAGCTACAAAGAACAAACTTAATTGGGACTATGTAAAGATCTATTATTGCGGCTAATATAGATCTACTATTGGAGCTTAATTGAGACCATATAAACACTTTAATTTAAGGATAAATAAGATAAATTAGGGATATACAATATGAATGAAGGTATATTGTGGCTAAATAAGCATCTGCAATTGAGAGAAGAAAATTGGAACTATATATCGAATATTTACTTCAAGAACATCATAATTCAAAAAGCGATTTTGCAGAAAATTCATTTAGTATTCAAATTACTCGCACTTTAATAGAAAAATTCGTCACATATTTTCTTCCCAAATGGTAATCATAAAAGATATTAATATGGTATTTTTGCAGAAGATAAAGCTTAATATAAGGCATATTTCTACATTTTGAGGCATGACATTCTTGAAGTAAATGAGTGTTATGTAAAGACCACCGATTAAATCTTAATTGGAACTATAAAAGGACCTACCATTGAAGCAAAATTGGGACTATTTAATTTACCTACGTTTGAGGAAAGTTTGGGACTATAGAAGGTGAATAGGGACTTAGGATAGCATAAAATCTGGCACTCTACAATGATTTAAGATTGAATCAAATTTGTTGCTTTATAAAGGACGTTAATTAATGCTATATAGAGACCTGCAACTTACGTTGATTGGGAGTTATATAAGGACGGAAAATATCGTAAGTTTTAAACTAAGTTGGGACCATATAAGAATCCATGACTGAATTTAAACTGGAATGAAAAAATAATGATTTACGCTTAAAAAAAACTGGAAATATATAAGAGTCTTACTTTTACCTGCTTCAATATCAATATTTTGTTTGAGGTGCATTTCTTAATTGCAATTAAAATTATTGCAAAATGAAAATTTTCCGCTTAAGCGGTGAGTTAATATTTTATTTACAAAAAAGTAAATCACAAAACAGCGTTGTCACTTCATTTGACATTCACAAAATTTTCGATGATAATAGTTGAATTTGAATAACGAATAATGTTGTAGATTTTCTAACAAGAAATTGATCAGTTTTAAAGATATTGAATTTTTGGAATAAGCATTTTTGCTTAAATTCAAGCTGAAAGCAAATGTATTTCAAGCCAAGTATTTAATTCACTTTAATTCAATAGCGTTCTCCAGTGAAAAGGAAATTTAAATTAAAGTCAAATTTATTTTACTTGAAACTTTTTAATTTTTTCAATCATATTTCCTGTTTAAAATATTTTTATATTTGTATACATGCCGGATTCCAGTAAAATTTTCCAACGCTTGAATTTTTTAAATTTGTGTGCTTATTGGGTAAGAATTTTCATAGTTATTTAAATATTTTTTTTTGTTTTTAACATAAGGAATTTTAATTTAATTTGAGAGAAATATTTACTTTTTTCATATAATTCGTTAAACTTATATATACTAGATACAAATATTTCCTTTAGTGGGACTATTTCAGCATTTTTGCAGTTAAATTTAGCATATTTTACTCGGATTAGCCGCAAATTTTTCACTTAGCATATTATTCAGTATTTTTTAATAACTAATTTTGAATTTCTAGAGTTTTTCATAATAGGGATATCATTGAAATGTTATAACTTAATTTTTTTATATTACAGTTACTTAAATATAGAAATTAACGAATGTAACTCTGAATATCAGTACTAGCAAAAAGTAAATAAATTAATATAATATTAAATTATTAAGTGAATATATCAATTAGTCTGTTTAATGAATTTAATAAAAACGAAAACTAGGAGCGGTACAGTATTAAATATAATTAATTTAATTCTTATTATTAGATGTGCTTCAAAAATATTAAACAAATATTTACGAAATTTTGAAATGGACTTCTTTGAAATATAGATTAAGGAGGTGGAACAACAGCACACTAAATCTTTGTATGTAATCAGAGGATGTTGAGGAACCGTAAGTACTAGAATATATAATTTGCAACTGCCCACAGTTGTAACATCATTAAATTTTGATGCTTAGGTACGCAATGCCACAACGAACAAGGTAATAAATACAGCTGTAAACTTGAAAATATTGTGCTATTTATCATGAGAATTGAATGACTTGATGGCAATAGATAGGAGCTGTTGGAAGATGCTCCTATATAGCTGCTTATGCCTCTTTACTAACTCTTCTACACATTGTCTTCTCTTTCTTCTTTTGCTTAATAATGGGTTATATTTTAAAATAATAAGAAAAGGTAAAAATTATATAAAATTAATACGAAATACAAATATAAAATTAGCATTATCTTTAGCATTTTTTAATATTTTTTAGCATGTTTCAGCTTTATTTTAAACACGATTTAGCTGAGAATTTTTTTCACATCTGGTCATACTGATTTCCTTTCTTTGTTTTCCTTTCTATAACAATACAGTTGAATGTCTTACTAATCCACAAATATGTGCTTGGCCAACAGACATAGTACATATGTACTAAAATAATTGGTATGAGCTATTAAATCTCTTTATGTTCCTTTTTTATATCCTGTGCATCTTAAATGCATCTTATGGGGGTTATACAAAAACCTATACATGAAGGTAAATTGGAACCATATACAAAGGTAAATTGGGAGTCTTAATTAAGCCTGAATTAACCTTCCTCAATATCGCAACAATGTTGTGGATTTTGTGACCCGAAACTGATAAATACTTTACTTTACTTCGGTGTTTTGGAATTACTTAGGATGATGATTAAGAATTTTTAGTCCAAATATAATCTAAAAGAAATATACTTTTTCCATATAATTCTTCAAAGTATTATACGCAGAAAATATTAATTATCACAAATAATTTTTTAATAAAATGACTAAATAATTTTATATTGAAATTTAGCTGTATTATTTATTAACGTAAATAGCTTTCTAATTGGTTAAAATTTTTGTGACAAAAATGGACAGTTTTGAAAAATTAAAGCAAAAAGTGTAATGTGTCAATAAAAAATAAAATAACTTTAATTCAATTTCCAAACATTTTTAACTGTTTGGACTCAATGTATCGTTAATAAAATAGTAATACGAAAGATTTACATGATTTCCTCAGTCTTCGGTGACGTGTTTAGTGTATAATCATTTGGTGAGTACGAATTTTAAATATTTCATAAGATTATATTCAATTTCAAGATCCCAGTTTGTTTAAACCTGTTCTATGAAAGATTATTTAAATATGTATATTAAAGTGCCTTTTTTGTATTAAAGTGTATTTGTATTTTGACAAAAAAATGTTGCAAATTAAAATTAAAGTTGGATATATTTTAAGCTAATCCCCATAATTTTTTTTTAATTTTTAACTTTAAAAAAAAAAAAAATTACAACATATTATAGACAAACGATGTTTAATACATAACGAGCAAATATTTTTTTTAAATTAGTTTTCATTCTCACGAAAATATTTTTTTTTTTTTTTAATTTTAAATACTTTAATAGTAAAGTTTGAATATTTTCAACATAGTAATTCATATTTTATGGCATCACTGCAAGAGTCTCATTTAACACTATTGATAAATGTATTCATTTAACCCTTTAGTTGCACAAGTAATATTTTTAGATTTCCGGTCCATAATTGGTTAAGTTAATTTTATGTCAAAGCATACATTTATTATAAAAACTACAAATTCGTGTAAAATAGTCACTAAATTTCAAAAATCTTTTTAGATCGATTATTATCGCGGTTTTAAAGGAATTTTTTATATTTTTCATAAATTCATCTATACTTAAGTATAATAAACCTTTTGAAAACAAAATGCATACAACTAACCCTCTTGCTGTTAAAGGGTTAATTACGTGTAATCTTCAATAGTATCAGGGTATACAACTCCAATGGTACATTAAAACCCAATATGTGTTGAAAATGTCAAATATGTATATATAAAATTATATATTTGAATAAAAAAAAAAAAAAAATTATTACAAAAAACGTTAGAAAAATTTTAATATTCCGCAAATGAAAAGAGACATAATAATAATTTAAATGGATATTCCAATTTAAAGTTAATTTTCTTTTAAAGAAAATTTTTTTATAATTATATTGAAAGAAATACGTATTTTTAGAGATGTTTTGAAATTGATCCAGCTCACGTAAATTTAAATATTTAGATGTAATATTTTGGGAATCATGTAAAAACAGACCAATCTTCATTTCCAGAGGGCTACATTTGTAATTTTTTTTCCTGAGGTTCTTCAATGTATATAATGCTAGTTTCTGGCGTCTTATTCAGACATCTATCATACTTTAATTTGTATCTTGCACAAGGTCGCAATATCACTCAGATTTAATAATATTATATTCATTGGAACGTCCCGCAGAGATGAACGCTTTTATCTGAAATTTTTTGGGAATCAAATATATGTATATATATTACATACTTTAATGTATACATATTTTAAAATCATTATGGTGAATTATATTACATAGACTTTTATAACACCAAAATTTGACATATATCTTATAAAACCTTTTAAAAGTTACCGCTAAGCACATGTGATCTTCATAACATACTCGATGTTCAATATCACAAGAATTTGATTTTGACGTCATTAACGGTGATTTCAACAGATGAAACTATATATATATACTAAGTTTCATTTCTCTCAATCAAATTTGGAGTTTTAATATTTTTTTCGTTAAATTTTACTTACATTGTATTATTTAAATATTTCTTATAATTTAATTATATTTAAATCCGTGCGTTTAATTATGTTTAAATCCATGTGTTTATTGAATCCATAAAATTTTTAGTTGATTTTAGGCAAACATTCAATAATAATTCTAATTATTTTGATCAAAAAAATTAAATGAATTTTAAGCCAAAATCAATTATTCTAGTTAATTAATATTATCATTTCGGTAATTGAAGCAAAGTCAAAGAGAAATTTAATTAATGGAATCAATTTCCTAATTGAAGTGCACTTTTATTTTTTTCCGTGTAGGTATAGGAGATACAAGTATTTCCTTGCTTTGTTTTCTTTTTTATAACAATACAACTGAATGTCTCACTAATCCACAAACATGTGTTTGGCACTTTATGGTCAACAGACATAAATATGTATGTATTTATGTACTAAAAATAGTTGATATGAGTTTTCTAATCTCTGTCTGTGACTGTTTTTATATCTTGTGTATTTTATTGTTAACGGAAAAAAGTACATAAATCCTTACAATGTTTTTTTTTCTTCTTTTTTTAAGTCATTGTTATTATTTTTTTCCATAAATTTTCTTTTACTCATATGAATTTTATAAAGTCTTGCGAAAGCAACAATTTGAAAAGAATTTTCAATTTATGTTAGTGTGTGTGTGTGTATAAAATTCACTTTAAATTCTCAATGAAATTTATTAGATTTTCAAAGAGCATGAATATGTTTTAAGTTGTACATAAGAAGTGGGTAGAAGATACAAAAATTAATTTAGAGCTTTTAAATAATAGAGAAATAATAGGTTGAAGCTATTTAAGCCAAATAAAAATTACTTGAAGGAATTGTTAGTATTTTTATATTATACATATTTTTTAATAAACTATTTTTACTGGATTTATTTTAATATCCAGATTAATAAAATTTCTACTACAAATTGTTTTAAAACTATTATTTAATTAAAACCAAACCAAAATTTCAATAAAACTTTTTGCTAAAACAAACACAACGCAACTTTAAGAAACTATTCTTCCAGTTACTTTCTTAAATAGTCTTTATTATATACTAACGTTTTAAAACTATTTTCATTGCTTAAAAGTTTTAATTAGTTCCATGAAGTATTGCCAATTTAGCATTTTTAGTGATAAATATAGAATTTTTTTAAATTCATTTAGAAAAAAAAAGAAAAAAAAAAAATGAATCTAGTACCTGGCACCAGCTTTACTGTTTTTTTTTGCCTCTTTTTCAACCACCTGGCTACTTCTTCGGCCTCTTTTTTAAAAATTGAACTAAATGGAGATTTTTTAAGAATATGTGCTAATGACGAGAAACTATATTGTTTGAAATATCTGGACCAATTATATATTAATTCCAATGAGGAAATTAATTATTTTGAGATTTTTTTTACAATATAGTGATGTAAAAAAATCCCGAAGAATTTATAAATGAACTGAAACACTTAAAAACTACAGCTAATGCTAAAGTTTATGAACAACTATTTAAAGCATCGAATGCCAAATCTTTTTGGACCAGATTGTGAAAACTAAAAAATAGATTTGATAAATGCTTATATCCTAATTTATATTTTTACTTCTTGGTTTCAGTACTAAATTTGGTAGACGGGGATTTGTAAAAGAAATCATAATGTTAAAAAATATATATTTTTTTTAGTAAATTCTATTTTTAATGGACTAAAACTATAAAGTTCAATTGAGTTCCAATTTAAAGATACGATTAGTATATAAAAGAACATCCATAAAATTATATTTGAGAATATTGGCTGCGACTTTTTGCGATCTTTTCAATAAAATTTATTAAAATATGTCCGAAATTCGAACGAAAAAAAGATTTCTTTGTATGGTAGTGGAATGTTTACGGATTTTTCTACTAACAGAATATAACATTTCAATCCAATATCTCTAAAACTGAATTTGTCGTTCTAAGGCTGCTAAATGTGACACTGTGCGGTAACGCAGGAGCACGCTGTCTGACGCTTTTTCTAGCACTAAATTATTTTTGGTATTTTTGCACATGTTTTTATTAATTTGTAGTTTTGTACTATAAAAACATTATAATTTTTTTTTTAATTAAAACTTCAGCTTAGTTAGTTTACGTGGTAGCCCGTAACCTTACGGGCAATCAATTAGACTCGATAGACTCCGTTTTGATAGGCCCAAACTACTTGCCAGGTGAATGAGTTGAATTGAGTCTGTAATGAGATAGAAGTGTAAGGAAGAAATATTTGAACATTAATTAATTAGATCCAGCCTATACCAATCAGATATTTAATAATGTCACTGAGTCTAGTGTCTGATATCTCACACAGGTTGTCTTATTGGTGCCTTCCCAGAAATTTACGTCTGCTTGCGTTCAAGGCTGAGCATTCACATAGAAGATGATATACTCTCTCTTTCTTCTCGCGATTGCCACAACTACGACAGTATATATTGTAAGGGAGACCAAGTCTGCTTGCATGACCTGTAAACAATGTCTTTGCGTTTGTAGCCAATGAGTTGCATTGAGCGTTTTTCGTTGGCCACGTTTCCTTCGCGACTATACATTTGTCTAGATTTCGCCATATATTTTTCGCTTTCTCTAGATAGTGTTTTTGGATTCTGCTTTTGATTGATCCTAACAGGATTGCCACAGGAACCAATAAGCATTCATATCAGAGCCTGCCCGGGCTAATTCGTCTGCCTGTTCATTACCATAGCAATCCCTATGCGCAGGAACCCAGACTATAGTAATGTAATATAGTCGACTTAGTCCTAGCAGTTCCTCTTTACACTGTCTGACTAGTGATTTGATTTTGGGTGATTTGAGCGATAGAATTGCAGCTTGGCTGTCGACAAATAAACCAATATTCCCTTGAATATTTCTATCTCGAATTAATTTACACGCTTCCCTGACCGCTAGTATTTCCACTTGGAATACGCTTGCCTCATCAGGGAGTCTATATGAGTGTCTAATTCCAAGATCGTTAGAGAAGACACCAGAGCCGACACCGCAGTTCATCTTTGAGCCGTCAGTGTATATCTTAGTTACATATTGTTCAAGAAGATTTCCTCTTCTCCATTCACTCCTGGTGTGACTTTAATATCCAATCCGGGGGATCATATAGTCCGTAGACTGATTGAATTGCGGGGGTATTAAACTTAATATCCTCGCGTGCCCATGCGTTTTTGATCTCCAGTCTTCCGTTGTAGATAATCTTATCGCACTATTGACTGGTGATTCAATAATGTCTAGGTCTATGGATGTTAGGTGCATTATAGTATTCAGAGCTTCTGATGGACTAGCACGTAATGCACCTGTAATGCCAATGGAAACGTATCTTTGTGTCCTGTAAAGTTGATCCCGCACGTATCTCTTACTAGTAGCGGTCCACCAAACAAGAGATCCATATACAAGAATGGGCCGTACTATCGCAGTGTATAGCCATTTTGTCAATTTTGGACTCAAACCCCATTTCACACTAAACATCTTTCTACAGGTGTAGTATGCTACCGCACCCTTACTAACCCTATGTTGAATGTTTAGCTTCCATGAAAACTGTGGTAGTCTGAAGCTCGGAATCTTGGTCTTTGTGGTGAAAAGAGCCGGCTCTGTCTTGCCCTGATACACTCCTGGTCCACATTCTTTGGCCCAGTTGCTGAGTGTAGTCAGAGCAGTTGACATGATATCGTTTATCACGTCCCGATACTAGTATCACCACATCGTCCGCATAAGCCACGACTTTTTCTTTTCTCTAACATTGAGACCAGCCAGTTGGTGATATAATCCCCAACTCCTAGTTCGTGAAGATCTCTCTGTATTGCCATAGTCGTGATATTATTAAAGACGTCTTCTATGTCCAGAAAGACAACCATTGTGTATTGTTTAAATTCAATGGATCGCTAGATAACCTTTACAACTTCATGAAGAGCAGTCTCCGTGGAGCGATCTTTAATGTAGGTGTAAAACTGCAGCTAATAAGCTATAGTAAATAATGCGATATTTAAAGAGTGTTTAGTAAAATAAACTTTATAAAAATGAATAAAATTAGAAACAGTTAACTTACTTAAGTAAACTGTAACTATTTTGCTATAAGAAATGATAACGATAAAATAGCTTATTCATTTTTAAATACAATTTGCAATTTGGTTGTGAACATAACTAAATCGATGTTGTAAATTAAAATAAAAAAAAAAAAAAATAATAAATAAATAAAATAATTTCGAATCTTGTTGAAAAATTAACATATTTATACGTACATAATTGAACAACCTATTACCCTATTTACATTATTATTTTTTTATTATATTAAGAAGAAATATCTCTTGCGAGTATTTTGTTTTGTAAATAATTTTTTTAAAGACTAAAAATCAGAGCATTTATTAAAGACAAACTTTTTTGAAAATTTTATATTTTGCTAAATGATGTTTTTTTGGGGTAAAAGTCTTTATTTAGTTAAAATATTTTTTTATAAATATTTTTAATATGATTTATTTTGTCAACAATTAAAATTTTACTACAAATTTATTTCAAAATTTTGCAATTTTATGAATATAGTATAAACTTGATAATCCGTATTATTAGGTGGTCCGAAGGGCATTTCCTAAATTACACCAGAAAAAAATATTTCACATAATTTTTCAATAAATTTTATATTGAAATGTAATTATATTATTAATTAATGTAATTAACTTTCTAATTGGTTTAAAATTTTTTTACGAACATTTATAGCTTTTAGAAAAATATGTAGAAAGAAAAACTTGTGAGTAAAAAATATAGAAATAAAATAATTTTAAGTCAATTTCCAACCCTTTTCAACAGTTGGGACTTATTCCATTAAAAGCAGTAATACGAAATATGTACATGATTTCTCAGTTTCCGGAGATGTATTTAATAATAATAATTTGGCAAATTTGAATATCAGTATTTGATCTGATTATTAATCATTTCAATACTTTTGTATATATTCTCGTCATTAGTACCAGGGTTTAAATTCCATTCAGATTCAATTTCAAAATCGATCCCTGTTTCAAAACAAAGAAACTCAGATATAATAATATGAAAATTTTTATTGGAACATACAGAAGAAGTGAATGCTTTTGTGATAAATTTGCGGAAATTAAATATAAATATACTGTGTATATATATGTTAAAATTTATGCAGAAATAGCTCTTACCAAAACATTACATACATTCAATGTATATTATACATTCACTACATACATGCTTATATTTTCAGATTTTACACTATCTTATAGGTAAATTTTGAACCATTTTTGGCAAAGTTAAGCCTAAATATGTAAGAAGAAAATGTGTATAAATTCTTTTGAAATGAAGAATTCATACGAATTTCTCTTTAAGATTGGAAGTAAATACCGCAACTTCTTCAGAAATTACCACATTCTACTCTACACATATTAGGCTTTACAACAACAAAACAATTATTTCAAAATATTTTATAACAACACGAATATTTGACTTCCTTTCCAAATTTAAAAAAAAAATTAAGAAAAAGCGTAAATATATATGACTATGACTGTATTTAAATATTTGTTACATTTAAATGAATAATTATGTTAAAATCCGTGCGTTTTTATAGATGGAATAGTTTAATCAATTGTAGAATTGAATTAGTAAAAATTTTAGTTGATTTTAGGAGAACATTCAATCAACATTCTAATTAATTTGATCAAAAAATTAATTAAAATATATACCAAAGCCAATTATTCTAGTTAAATAATATTATCATTTTGGTGATTGGAGCAAAATTATACTACATAATCCGAATCGAACGTCCCTTTTTTATTAAAATGTTACAGCAAATTGGAAAATACAATAAGAGTTATGATATAATTATGATGTAAGACTTGATTGAAAAAATTGTATTTGATACCATAGAATAACTAGAACTTTGTGTGAGAGACAAAAACCTAATTCAGTTGTCAAAAACCAAATTCATACAACAACAAAATACATACGATTTTTGTGTTTTTAAAAAAATGAGTAAAGTTTTTGAAAATTTAGTTTGAACTGCCTTTCACATAAACTTCTATTTGTATTCTATGCAAAAAATAGGGTGTCAACTATTATTATTATTTTTTTCTTTTATTTAACAAAAGTGAAATAGAAAAAAAGCCTCGATAATTTGGATAATTTGATAATCCGGACTGTGTTCTGCAATCAATTATCCGAGTTGTCGAGCTTATACCTATGGTGGTGTGGGGTATTATGCGTTTGTGCTGATGTTTGTAACGCACAGAAAAAATCATCCAACACCCACCTTAAAATATACCAATCGACTCAGAATTTGAGTCGATCTAACGATATGCGTCCGTCTGTCCGTCTGGCTGGCAGGACGGCTGGTTGGATGGCTGGCTGGCTATATATGTAAACATTTGCAAAAAGTATAGGTCGCAATTTTGAAGATAATTCAATGAAATTGGCACGTTGGACTTTTATGACACAAGGACGAAGCCTACAGAAATTGGTTATGATCGGTCCATTATTTCACCTAGCCCCCATACAAATGTTCTCCCGGAATAGGGGTTTAACGATCATAAATGCCTTAAATATTGCAATATTTTAATGAAATTCGCTGCGAAGAAGTTTTGTATAAGTATTAATCTTTGTGCCAAATGTCAGGAAGATCGGTCCATAACTAACCATAGCTCCCATATAAAACCCTCTTCCGAAAATCACTTTAAAGTGCATAAATCACATACGCATTGGGAAATACAAGTGTCAAGTTTATATTTGACACAAATAAATTTTATATAAGTAGAAATCACAGTGACAAATTTTATGAGAATCGCTCCATAATTTACCACAGCTCCCATATAAGCCCACTTTTGGGAATCACCCTAAATTACATAAATTCATATAAATGTTAATATTAACGTAATATTCTGTATTAGTATATTTTGTTTTATGCTCCACATGTCTAATGTAAGACCCCTCCACGAATTTTGATGGACATACACAATGGTGTGGGGTATCATATGGTCGGCTTAACCGACTATATCTTTCTTACTTATTTTAATAGTAAATGATGTTTTAAAAATCAAATTTTCAGTAAAAAAATCAGATTTTAGTTCGTCAAAAGTTTAAACTATGAGTTACTTGGAATAACATATAACACTATAATTCCGATATTACATGTTTGGATAATTAGTGGATTTTCTAATAATAAAATTTGATTAAGTTTAATTTTATTTGTTTTTAATTTCTAAAGAGTTAACTGCAGAATGTGTTTTTATTAATTTTTTATGTTCTTTAGTTTGAAAATAAAAAATAATTCTTTTTTTTTATTTTTAGCGCTTTCTAGCATTTTTCTTTAAAAATTATATCACTTTTCCCACTTTGATTTTGGCAACACTGGTTACAAGTATGTTCAAAGATTTATTAATGTTTATCTTTCTATTCCTTTTTACTTTCACTGCCTATCATGACATTATTAATTCTTTTGGAAATTTATTATTTTTGTCATTTTCAAAATGAGATTTTTTTGACAGATGCTTGATATAAATTTGAAATCGAGTTTCTTTGCCATACAACAGAGAAACAGCTGGAAAAAAAAATGTATATTTTGGTGGTGAGAAAGTCATACACAAAAGTTTTATGTTAGTATTTTATTTCTAGTAAATATTTGTTAAATGCTTGTTTCATCACATCACGGAAAACTTTGTGATATATCATGTAGTAAGTTTTATTTATTTTTTTTTGTTGAGTCATTTTGCGGCTGCCATTATTATGTGTGTGATTGTTTTTGAAGAGATTATTTTCATAAATGGTAGATAATAGTTGGAGTAGTGGAATAAATATGATGGATTTATATTATATTTAACACACAGGGAAAACAGTTTCATAGAGATAACCGAATATTTTTGACAATCGAATTTGGTCGCTTGGGATATCTATATTTTATGATATACACAACTGTTGTAAAAAATTAATTCGTTTCAAATATGTTCAAAATATACTTACTTTTATATACTTTTAGGCTTATGCAATAAAAAACAAAATTTTTATTTATTTTTATTTAATATGTATTTTTTTATTACAATATAGTTAGAATATAAATAATGGAACTTAGTGACACTAAATATGTTTTTATGCACTTAACATGATTACAGACAGAGTCACTGAAAGAAAAAAAAAAATCCAGAACATTCCTAATGGGGACCAAAGTTTAAAACCGCAAAAGGGAAATTAAACAAAATTATTAAAAACATAATATTATAGGACTGGAGAAGATGGAACTTTGATAAAGTATGGACAGCTCCATTAACCTTCTATTGTATTTTTTTAACAATGGGCAATTAAAAGGCAATGACAGCTCTAAAATTGAGACCTTTAAATTTAAAAAAATCTTAGAATGGAAGGGCAGATAGACAGTTCAAATGGATTTAGTGCTTTTGATAGATAAGTGTACCTGAAATTGATCATAAAACAATTAAGGTAAAAACCCTCAAAATTATTAATTGGAAAAGATTTATCCTACAGGAATGATGTAATCATTAGTCATCAAACAGCTAATACATATTTATTATAACTGGGATATGGCAAGGAAGTTTTTGAAGACTAGTTGTTAATTTATAATAAATATTTGAAAAAAGTACAGAATAAATCAATAAACACTTGCACATTTTTGCGAAAAGGAATATAGCACTTATCCATTTTAAAAAGTAATAGAAGATTAAAATTTAACTATGTACATATGTATGCACAATATACAATGTATACTTTATTATTTGAAACAGAAATTTTATTTTATATGTTAATATTTTAAAAATTTCAAAACAAATATGTAATTTATTTTTTAATTTAAGTAATACAATTTTCTGTTAGTTGGAAAAACCGAATAAAATTTTTTTTATGAAATGTGACTGAATTTTTATAAAAATTATTAAGAATTGCAACTGAAAATATGAGTAAACTTTAAATTATTTTAATACAAATTAAATTTTAATATCAGTCACCAATATTTCGTTTTGAAGTATGAATTTAATTCCGTTATGTCGACCAATTGATTTCAACATATTCTAAAGCATAAAAATTGATAAAAGCAACTAATTTTATAATTGCAAGCAGTTTCATACAGTTATATAAATGATTCTTTTTTTATAATAAGTGAAAATATATTTAATTGATAATATTTTAATATTTGCGTCGAGTCTATAGTAGGGAAATTTTTATCAAGACAAACTTCAAATTTTTGCTTGAATTGCGGATAAGTTTTTTATCTCTATCAATTATAGGGGAAAACATATAATATAATAAACCATGTAAAAAGCAGTAACAAAAATCAAAATGACGTCTTTTCTCAAGACAAAATTGTCGGTGCTGACAATTTGTCTGACAAATTCTACATTCTACATTAGGCAAATTTTTATCGTGATAAAAATTTGACGTTTTTCTTGATCAAAATTTTTTTAGTATGGACTCGACCTTAAAAGCACATTTTATATTTGTTTAGCTGAATTTTTGACCCTCTAACGGTCGGAATAAAAACGTTTAAAATCAATTTTCAAATATAATTAGCGTAAAATTTTGGAGGATTTAAAGTCTAGATATTTTGTTTAATATATCATATAATTAACCAAGTGATTATAATACGAAAAGAAGTTAAAATATAAATTATTAAAAAAAAAAAAATAATAATAAAAGTAAAAAAGATATCTTAAGGTAGCCCTGACCGTTAGAGGGTTAATAATAGTAACCATTTTCCAAAAAATTTTTTTTCTGTTTGTATAAAGCTTCTTTTCTTCGAGCAGCAAAATGTTAGGATTTTAAATGTTTGTTAGTGAGAAAAATGGAGTTAGAAAAGAGTACTGTGGTCTAAGGATATACATTCAAAAATTTTAGTACATGTATTTTATTTCTTAAAATGTACTAAATTTGTTATAGTAAAAGTTAATAAAATTAATTAATCATGAAACATAAAATTTGCTTATCATTGTCGTACACTATTTTGTTTAAAATACTATTGGTAGGTTATACGTATAAGTATGTGTACTTTAGGGTTGCCAGGTTCGAATTGTAATCTAAATTGACATTCCTGCAAAACAAGCTTGATTAAAAAAAAAAAAACTTTACAATCGACTTCTAACAGAAATCTTTTACTTTTTATATGAAACCTATACGGGAGTACGTATATAAATATGTCAGTACAACAGGGTTTTTAAATTTTTTGCTAAAATAGAAGTTTGCATAGCATATCCGTTTAGGTAATGGAAAAATGTTAAAAATGCGGTATTAGATTTTGATAATTGCTACAGAAAAAAACACAGATTATTTATATTGACTCAATAAACATTTTCAATATCCATTAATATTGCTTTTAAACATACAACAACAACAAAAAAAAAAAAACATATACCCTTATATGTTTTGGAAGTTTACAAATAAGTCTCGAGGAAACAATGGTCGCTGTATAACATATCGTAATTAGTTTGATCTGAAAATATTTATTTAAATCTAAAATAGTTCTTTTTGTAAAACTATTCGTATATCTCATATATTTAAAATTCAGTCATTGTACCATGTAGTGTACAGACCTTCACAGTTTCATTTTCAAAAGATATTGTATTCTGTAAAATATAAAAATATTCTTCTATAACTACAAATTGATTTCAGCTTGACAAATACTTGTAACTTGACAACTTCTAAAATATCTTGACAATCAAGTTAATTCAAGACCATCTGGTAACCCTAATATACGTGCATATGTACATGTTTTGTACACCCTGCATGTCTGTTGACTGTCTCTGAACTTTAAAATTTATTAGCAAATTTTGTGTCACCAAAGTTTACTAAGCCGTTATTGAAATACTCATTTTAAAATGTTCAGGCAAGTTTATTGATTCTTTACATACAGAAAAGAAATTGCATTGAAACTTACTACACTTAGCTTATTTATTCAGGCTTAAATAGTGCATTGTATTTTAAAATAAGCTAACAAAAGGCACGGAAAAAAATGTATTTATTGCCTCTAGCAAAACTGTAGGGGTACGTACTCTTACTAGTTTTCTTAGGAAATGTTCAAATGAGAAGAAACGGAAAAGGAAATTACTTTAGGCATCCACTAACGGAAATACTTGGAACATTTATGCGAAAACTCAACCAGAAAAAATATCTTAAGAAGTTGAGAAAAGAAAATAAAAAAAAAATCTCCCATAACAGAATATTTTTTTTAATTGAGCGAAAATATTAGAAAAAAAAAATAAATAAATAAAAGGTCAGTAAGAGCCTTATAAAAATTGAGATAAAATGACATATGCAATCAAGTTTTATTAAATTTGTTATAAATCTTTAAAGACTTTTCCTAATGTAGTATACGCATTCGGTTTTGGGCTGCAGGAATACCTGGGCGTGAAATCCAGGAATTTCCCGGCAAAATGTTGTCAGGAATTGCCAGGAATTTTTCAATTTTCCCGGGAACCTAGGAAATTTAATATTAATTTAATATGTAGTTTTAAAATCTTATAACAAAAATGTTAATGTCTTTAATGCCTCAATTAAAAATTTACATGATTGTATACACACTACTTACTAGAAGCATTTATAATTATTCAAATAGATTTGATTTGGTATGTATCAATAAGATATTTTTTCTATCAGAAATTATCATTACCAAAAACTAGACTATAAAAAAGTTTTCTAAGAAATAATTAAAAGGAAAAAATATTGAAAAAAAAAATACTAAATTAAGTATAAAATCATTGTATTACCGTCTGAAGTAATGCTTATCGAATCTTTTGGCATACTGATAAAACACGAAATGTTTTGTTTTTTAAAAATATTAATACTTCTTAGAAATTAATATTATATAAGTTGCGCTCGAAAATATTCACTATTACGAGTATAAAAAAATATTAAGTTGAGAGTTTTTACACTGTTAAAGCTGAAAACCTTAACTGGGGATTTTAAAATGATTAACACAATGTAAGATGAAGATAAAATGGAAATAAAACGATAAGAAAAACTATTTCTATTGAAACTTAAATATAGTACTATAAACAGAAAAAAATAAAAGTGGACTTCAATTATGAAATTGCTTATATTAATTAATTTTTTGCTTGATTTTGCTCCAATTAACAAATCGATAATACTAATTAACTAGAGTAATTGATTTTGGCTTAAATTTCAATTAATTTTTTTAATTAAATTAATGACAATTATGATTGAATATTTGCCTAAAATCAACTAAAAATTTTATTGATTCAATTTTACAATTAATTAAATCCTTCTTTCAATAAAACCACATGGATTTAAATATAATTATTTATTGAATTATTAAAAATATTTAAATATTACAATACAAGTAAAATTATACTAAAAAAATGTTAAAACGCCTAATTTGATTGAGGGAAACGAAACTTGGTACATATATTTTCATCATCTATATAAAGATTTCTGTAATCTTTGACCTCGAGTATCTCATATATCGCACATGGGATTATCGGTGACTTTTAAAAGTATTTATAAGATATATGTCAAGTTTTATTTCCCTCCATTAAATTTTGGTGTTATATAATTATTTAACTAGGTTTTACAAAAATGTATGTACGTAGAGCATGTACAATGCAAAAATCTATGAAATATAATTCACACTATAATAATTATAAAATGTGTACTCTTGATAATACATTTAAAATATATAATGTTTATACTTATTAATTAATTCCCGAAAACTTATCATAAAAGCGTTCATTTGTGTGGGACATCCCAATAAAAATCATATTATCCTATCTGAGTGCCTTTGCGACCTAGGAGTAGATACCAATAACAATATGATAGATGTTGGAACAAATGGTCAAAAACAATCAATATCAACTGACCTTATATACATTTAAAAATAATCTTTCATACAACAGCTTTATACAAAATGGTATCTTGGAATTGAATATAACCTCCGGTACCAATGACGGGAGCATATACAATAGCATCAATAGATTAATAATCTCATCAAATATTTAAAATTCGTACTTACCAAAGACAGAGGAAATCATATAAATATTTCGTATTACTATTATTGTAGCAATAGATTGAGACTATACGGTTAAAAGTGGTTTTAAATTGCATTAAAGTTATTTTATTTTTATATTTTTTATTGACACGTTTTTCTTTTTTTTATATTTTTTAGAGCTGTCGATTTTTGCCAAAAACTTGTAAACCGATTAGGAAGTCAATTAAATTGTTTAATAAAATAATTAGATTTCTATAGAAAATTAATAAATAATTTTATTAAATGATTATTTGAGATAACTTTTTTTTGTGTAGATTATGTTTTATTTCGTTTTTTATTTTATTTTTAGCATGAAAAACTAATTTAAAAAACTGAGATCTACAATTTTATAACTTACACTTGGTACTTATTTTATTTGTATAAAATATTTGAAATTGTTTAAATCTTGAAGGATGCTTCATATTTTAATATCAATTTATTTTTTTGTTAAATAATTATGATTTATAATGTTGTTTAATATTCTTTATAAGAAATCAGAGTTTTTTCCTCACACAGAAAACAATTTGTGCATAAATATAAAAATTTACTTTCATTAATTTTAGTTTATAATACTTTTTTACGTTTTTTGAAATGAATCAAAAGTTAGGAAAACCTAAACAAATTGTAAAAATTTTCATTTATATTTTCAATTTGTAAATGCATGTTTGAAATTTTCTTTAGAGAATTTTTAGCTTTTAATGATTTTTATATACATATTGGGAACAGAAGAATATAATAAAAGCAGCAAATTTATGCAAAATTTCTAAACATTACTTTTTAACAGTTTTTTATTGTAAAGCTGTCATATAAAGGGATTTATTGTTAATATTTTCATTTTATATTTTTATTTAACATTTGCATAAAATCTAATAAAACTAAATTAAAATTTTAGCAAAATTTTAATAATATCTATAAACAAAATTTTATTTTTTATGAAAAAAGTTTGGAAAAAAATGTCATGTACGATTCATAATATTTATGGAAAAATTTTTAAATATATGATTTTTTAAATTTAAGTCTTTAAATATAAAAAACTAAGTTTTCCTGGTATCCCAGATTATTCTCGTTTCCCGGGAAAAGAAACATCAAGGGAAACTCTAAACCCTAGTACGCATATTTGCCATAGAATATTTGCTTGTTGCAAACTAAGAATAAGATGCCAATAAATAAATATTTTCATTTCTTTATGTCCCTGTCTGTCTGATACAAATATGATGAATATTTTCTCTTTATTAAATATAATAAAAAAAGTAAAACAAATATATAGTTGACATTGGAGATATGAGAAGAATAGCAATCATATTTAGGCATGATGAATAAATATCATTAAATCATAAAATCTATTATGGCTTATAAGGATGATGAAAAACATAGGTTTACTGGCTTATTCATTTGTAGGAAAATTGTTTTGGGATTTTTTTCTTATTAAGTACAGGCATTTTTTCATTTTTAGTAAAATTTCCATTGTTATTATAATACCCAAAGGAAATTAAATTAAATACAAAGATTGTTTGATGAGGTAATAGGATAGCAATCATTAAAGTGTCAATAAGTATTCGTTTGAATTTATTTTGATTTATTAAGTTCTAGTTAAGTTCTAGTAAAGTTTTTGTTAAATTCGAGTTAAGTTCTAATTATGTTCTACTTCAGTTTTAGATCAGTTCTAGTTTAGTTGTAGTTCGTTTCTAGTTCAGTTCTAATTAATTTATGGTTCAGTTATAGTTCAGTTCTAGTTCACTTCTAATTTAGTTCTTGTTTTAAAAGTTAAATCTACATTGAAGTTAACATTTAGTGAATTTGAATAACACGTATAAAACCTCAATTGCTTTTTGTAATATTCATTTAGAAAATCTTCAGTTCTTTCCTGAAACAACAATAAAAGCTATATTTTTTTCAATAGATGAATTCAGATTGCTTATAATTTATAAACTAAACTAAAAACTTTTGAATATTTTTCATACAAAATTAAATTTTTGTTGGGAAATCCAAAACGATTTTTTTTGGAAATAATTTTGTAACTTGTAAATAAACCGTTTTGGAAATAGAAAACAACTAGAAGTCCAACTGTTTTAATTCGCTCAGTAAACAAAAATTATTTTCTTCACACCTATAAATTAGAAGTTAGTTTTTTTTGACAGCTGAGTTAGGTTTTTTGCGAGCAAGTTGGAATTTTAATTATTTTCTATGGTTGTAGATATCTAAATTAAATTTAATACGATCAAAGCCGAGATGCGGATCATGGTGTTAGAGGGTGGACCTTCAAATTTAGTAACCGTGGGCATGTAATTTTTTTAAAAATTCGCCAAAAATTCGTTCATGACCTAAATGTAAAACAATTTTACATATTGGTAATCCTTATAAAACTCTACAGAAACATGCTTACATATGTAGGTTACCTTTTTTAATTTAAAAGATATTTAGGTCGAAGCAAATTTTACCATCACTTTTTTTAGTTTTTTTTTTAAGTTGGGTCCTTAATTTGAGCTCTAAAATTTTTTGAAAATATCCACAATCATAATTAGTGAAAATATATTAAATACGATCAGATTTCTTCCATTATTATTATGACCCGAAAAACTTAAAATTTAGATTTTAAGTACAGTGCAAGCTCGATTTTCGCGACTAATTAAAAAGCAGACCTGTCGCGAAAACTGAATTTTCGCGAGAACAGAATTCAAAATTATATTGCAAAATTGTATGTAATTTTTAAAAATTATAATAGGTTACCTCTTTTAGTTTAAAAGATATATAGGGCGAAGCAAATTTTACCCTCATTTTTGGACTAGTTTTTTAGTTTTTTTTAAGTTTGGTCCTTAATTTGAGCTCTAAAATTTTTTGAAAATATCCACAATCATAATTAGTGAAAATATATTAAATACGAACAGATTTCTTCCATTACTATTATGACCCGAAAAACTTGAAATTTAGATTTTAAGTACAGTGCAAGCTCGATTTTCGCGACTAATTAAAAGCCACATCTGTTGCGAAAACTGAATTTTCGTGATAATAGAACCCGAAATTTTATGTAATTTTTAAAATTAGAATTGTTTTTATTGAAATATTTATATTCTAAATATTTTTAAAGAAATTGGAGATTTTGAGTTGCTTTTTGGCAAATTATTTTTTAAAATAACAGCTGAATCATGTAGTTCATATAGTGCTGTTGTCGGCTTATCATTTTTTGAAGCCCATTGTATGCATATATTTATCGATGTTATCAAATCGAACACTTTAATTTTCTTTTCTCCATGACTATTATCGTATAAATCCTCCGATTCCGTATCTGATAATTCCACTTGCACCTCATTACTTTCCACAATAAATTTTACTTGAATCCAGTTCTTTTGTGTTAGAATTCGTGAAAAGATGTTCCGTACCGTATGTGCGAACTATTTTAATAAATTTTATTTGCTTTATAATGCGGTAAACCGAAGACTTATACAAATTGTAATTCACGCAGATTGAATTTATGGAATCTCCACTTTCATTTTTTTTTAATCTCTAATTTTTGAGAAATCGTTTTTCGTAAACTGTCGCAATTTTAAAAATTAAGCCGTCGCGATAACCGGGCCGTTGTGATAATGGATAGTCGCGAATACTGAGCTTGCACTGTAATTTTTGAGAAATAATATTGATATTTGAACTTAAATAAAATTTAAACGAGTGATGATAATCCAATGAAATTTGACGAACTTGTTCTAAATTCAGGGAGTTAAAAACCACCACGTTTTTATACCAAAGTACCTAAATTCCCAGTCCAGGGAAAACTTGTTTAAAAACTTGACCTTTTTCATTAAAATGATCGCCCAGCCGTTGTAAAAGGCATGGCTCAGAAACTATTTTTCATATGTTTAACTAACATATGAGTGTATACATGCAATATATATATTTGTGCTGATCTCGGCTTTGACATTTTAAAATTTTACAGAAAAAATTCAAAAATTGTGGAAAAATGACAAAATTTGGATAGGCCTAGGGGGAAAGTATTACCCACAGCTCCTCCGATTTTGTTTTACACGTATTTTCATTAAGATTTCTTTTGAAATCATAAAAAAAATTTTATGGTCCGGAAAAACTGTATGAGGACGATCTATATATGTTGTTGCATTCCAGACATAAATGAATTTCTGTGAATTTAAAAAAAAAACTACATACCCGAGGTGACCAATCAGCTCTGAATGTTCACAACTTACAGAATTATTAAAAAAAAAAAAAAAAAATAGTTTTGGCACCATTATGTGTTCGTACATATTTAATATTTTAATAAGTTTTGATTTTAAGATTTTAATTTCATTTTATTTAAAGTTTTTATTTCACTTAACTTTTCTATAACTTACCTCTATATTCCACTCGCCCTATAAAGTTGCTTTTAGCCTTGGGCACTTCAAAACGTATTATTTTAATAGTCAGCGACATGTTTTAGCTTCTACTTTTTGTCAATATTTTATAGTTATTCTTATGATTTTATTTAATCCTTTATAAATAGTTTAAATAAATATTATTTAATAAAGATTTATTTTATTTTATTTTATTTTTTCTTTGTAAAGTTGATGCTTTTTTATATATGTATATTTTTTTTTTATCAAATTTTTACAGTTGAAATAACTTTGTTATTTTATTGATTGAATTTTTGTGTAAAATATTGCTTATTTGGTTCCATTTGATGGTGTTATTGTTAGAGAAAGCATGTTTTTTTGTTTCTACTTTATGATGAATTCAATTGATATTTCCTACTGGATAAATAATGCTGCACAAGATGTAACTGAAATTAAAAGAAATTGTATATTATGTTATATTATAAAGAGCATATAATGCATTAAAATTAAATTTTACTCTGAAAAACTATAACAATATATAACTACATATATAATTATTAGTTATTCATTGGAAATGAAATTAAAATTTTACTCAGACATATTTAAATTCTGATAACGTATGTAGTCTTCTTAGTTTTATGTGAAATTTTCATTATTATTAATTCTATGGTATTCATCGAAAATAATAAGATTATGTATAAGTTGTGGTACTATTATGTCTATACATTCAACTAATTTACTGTAGTTCGATACTGAAGAAGTTTCTAAAAAATGTCATTACATAATAGTTTTAACATTTAACAAGTTAAAGGGCTATAATCGGCTGTGGCGAATCTTTTATACCCTTCACTACCATACCGATAAATAATAAAATTTACGCCTTAAAGTAAGCTTACATAATTTTACATTTATACTTATTACAAAAATAATCCATTTTTTTCCAAACTACAAAAATGTAAACCCAAAATTAAACTATCATAGCAAACTTTGCTTCTTAAAAAAAAAAAAAAAAAAAAATAGCAACACACTGATAGCTTCTGATGACTACTAACCTACAAACATTTGAAAGATATCTTCCTAGAAGAAATTTACGCAATATCTTCTTTTTATTATTTGGACGAAAATCATCAAAGTAGTATTTTTCTAATATTCTATTTTTATCAGTTTAAAGAAACAAAAAAAATATATAAGATTTACATTTTTTATTATTTTTCCCCTCAAAATGCTGCTCTTTTTTCAGTAAGGTTCCTATCACCTCCACAATAAATTGACAATATCCCATTGAGATCATCTGGAAGAAATTAAAGCAATATTTTTATTTTTCAGTCAAAATTTTTTCAGTTGTCGAAAAATTATTCAATATTTAATTTTTGAAATACTGAAGAAATTTCACTTTCTCTTAGCAAAAAAATTGATATTTTATGTGAGCGTTTTAGTGTTCATGCATTATGATGTTAAGATTTACGTGTATGTATGCTTTACTAGATGTAAAAGTTTGCTTTATTATATTAATTGAAGATTTATTTAGTGATACTTTTTCTATATATTTAATACACCTTCCAGAAGATTATCTGGTGGTATATTCTTTTTTTATCTAGATAATTATTTAGCAATATTGCCCTTTTTTCTTTCAGGCATGTTAATTTCTTATTGCTTATATGTAACGCCTATGTCGCAAAACTCCCCGATGGGGGAAACTTCCGTAATACGAATATGATTATTGCGGCAATAAAATTTTTCTACTAAGCAATAGGAATTCGAATCACATTCATATTAGTGGGCTGGTAGGGTAAATTTGTATACAGTATGTCAAGTTATTGTTTTTACGATTTACAAAAAATTGATATTTCAACATTATTTGACAAAATTCGCAAATGTTTTATAACATTGCAATTTTCTTTTTTACATTTTGTTTTATGTATATTTCTTTAATGGGTTTTACCAAAAAATAATTTATTATGAATATAATAACAAAAGTTCAACAACAAGAACTTCATATACACTTTAATCTACCTGTCAAGAAATTGTTTTTTCATATCCGTTTTTGTTGCTACCTGAAATAATTCTTGTAACTTTTGAATGTATTTATAGTCACTAAGGCTTCAGTGTAATGTTTATAGTATGTACACCAGTAATTCGCAAGTTATATATCAAGTGAGAGAAATATAAAAAAAGTCGGAAAATGTATCAAAGATAATTGCGAAACGTATTCCTTATTAAGGCAAATATTTAATGCGTATTAAATCGTTCCAAGAATAATAAAACTTTGGAGGTTAATTCTGGTAGTAGTCGTCTGCATAAAATATTCGGCAGAATAGAACGTAGAAAAGTTAAGGAAACTTTACAAATATGCACGAAAAGAGTATGTCATTTTAGCCTTTGAAGGAACAATAAGAAAAACACTGAACGAATAAAAATACATGTTGAAAGCAAAATTTTGAAAAATTATTGTTATTTGCTATGATTCGTACTGATATGCCTAAAGGTTAATGGCGCGAATTTATATTTTGTGGGACTGATAAAAATATGTTGTAGCATAATTTAATCCAAGCTGAGTATGGCAGAAATCTTCAAAAGCTGTTAGAAAGCCTTTAGAATTAAAAAAGTGATATTCACACTTTATTTTTAAAAAATATTGTTAAATACAGAGACATACAAATATATGTATTTTATTGAAATTCGGTAATTTTTATAAAGCTTCATAGACGTGCAACAATATTTCAATACTTTGAAAGCTCGATTAACATAAAATAAATCTGGGTTTATAATAGACAACAAGCCAAAACTCAAGTTATGTCGAACTAATGCCCCCAAGCACACGCACAGAAAAAATTATGTGTAAAATATATTTGAATAAATCATTGTTTGGCTGTAAATAAAATTTTATAAAAAAATATTAGATTTTAACAATATGTTTTATTGGTTGAAAACGATTTTAAAACCAATGCATAAAACAAAAACAATTTTATGTATTTTGACAATTTTAGTAAAATAAAAAATTAAATTATAAAAATGAGGGGAAAAAATATGAAGTTCAACATTTAAAGAAATTGGAAGTTAAGTTATTTTTATTTCCTTACAAATTTTCCTAATAACGATTAGAATTTATGTATCTTTCAGATGTTTCGAAAACAAGTGATAATAGATGTATTTTACCTCATAAAGTAACTATACGTAAGTAATATTGTTTTATTATCTCTTATCATTATTATCTAGTGTGTTAATTTAGAAATGTCCATCCTTATAGATAGCTGTACCAAAAATTATTCGATATATGCTCTCTTCAAACGAATCGATCGTATTTGATATAGATCTTCCGTGATCGTTTTCCTAGTTGCCCGGGCTTCATAAACTATTTTTTGCACCTTGAATTATTATAATGGTTCCACTTTACATCACCCGTGACAATTCGATGCAAAAACGATTTGGTTTTTTGGCGCCTTTCAGACATGCCAAGTCTCCTTACGACGTCTCTTGGAATCTGCTCGCGTGGCACTTAATTTCCTTGCTTTTGGATGTACCAAGTGCTTTTACATGTCGGGATACTATTAATTGATTTACATGCAACAATTTTGCAAGCACTTCTTGTAGACTTTAATACTTTGAGCCAATCTCCAATTCTTCATTTGACTGGCTCCTTATCATATACACATACAAGACAAGTAAGTAGTTGTCAATTGGAACTAATGTCAACTTTTAATAATGATTGGATTGCTTTTATTAGGTCGATTTGGTAGTTCATATAACGTGAAAGAAGCGTTTTTTATTTATATGTATGAATACTAAAACACACTATTATTTCTGCATTAATTTTACTAACGTCATAAAATACCTGCATCACGCTTCATATAGATGAATCCTATACCGAATTTACATAAACATTATTAGATTATTTTTTCGCAATTTAATTGTAAAATATGTAATATTGAAAAAAATATATATAAATTTTTATTAAAAATGTTATTGATCCAACAATAAATATCGTTTGAATATCTACTAAAAACTAAATATTATTTTTATTGTTTTACTAAAAAAAGTCTATTAAATATTATGAAAATTTTCAAATATTCAAATTTATAAATAGTAAAAATATTTTAATAAGAAAAAAAAAAAAATATATATTTTTTCCAATAAAATATTTAAGAATTTTAATATTTGATTTTACTAATTGAGTGATAGGTCTGATTTCAGTAAAAAAGTATAATTGATTTTATAAATTTACTATTAGAATACGAAATTTTGTGTTTTTGGTGTGGAGACAAACAGTGGTAATGCGGATATTGTCGAATTGCAAAAAGGCTTGTGTATAACATCACAGTAGTGAATGGTATGAAAAATTAATTATCGATTTTCGATTCTTCGATCAAGCGTTTTAACTTAGATTTTTGTAGTCGATTAATCGAACACCATAATCGTTTTTTTAATCGATTATTATTTGTAAAATTAATAAAAAATGAATTAAATTTAAATTAGGTTATGTTTTAAAGGACCCTTGAACGTTTTAATATGTATATATTCTATGCCGATATGTTTAACAACTAAACCAGAGAGTATACTCTTTGAACCAAACATTTTAAGGGTGTAATGCATTGAATATAAGAGTCGTATGACTGTTCGAAGATCAAAAAATAATACAAAGAATCGATATATTTATTATTAACATACTTCACTCTAATAACGTAACTAAATGTTTTAAATTTAGCACCATTCGCAAAAAACATAGGAAGTAAATTAATCATTTCACCAAATATGCAGTGAAATAAAATATAAAATATAGAACTGACACTCGAACGAGACAATTGTTTCGAAATATGTAGACTATTGATTATAATTTGTATGGTAATGCTGCGATTAAGGCACGGAATTCGTAAGTTCTGAAGTCTACTGAAGTATGTCTACTAAAAGTGCACTCAATCACTATCTTTACTTATCAGCCTAGTCTTGGTAATAGAGTATTCGTGTGATCGAAATGGCGAAAGAATGCAAAAGAATTGGTCGCCTATGGATGTAACAGAAACACAGATGTACAATCATATTTTTCTGGTTGAATGGGCAAATAGCGGCTCTCACTCTCACTCTTTATGTGAATGTCCGGCACTTCGGGCACGACTGTAGATTATATAACTAGTACTCAAAGTTCTTCCATTATAATTAACAATTATTTCTTGAATCATATTTTTATTGGTTATTTTATTTTTTGAAAACTTTTCCCATTTATTTTTTAGAAAGTTTAAAATTTTGCTTTGCAATTCCAGCCATTTATTTTTACAAAAAAGTAATTCACTCTGCAATGTTGATTTTTCGATTAATCGAAGCCTAAAAATCGATTTCAGTATAAAGTTGGCTGGTAAGAATCTTTAACCGATAAATAGATGTGAAAATAATTTCTTGATGCTAAAAAGTTTGTATTTTTATTCAATTTTTGTTCTGTTTTTAATAGTTTAAATCTTATATATTATTAACCATTATAGGTGATTGGGTTATTATGCGTTTGTGCCGATGTTTGTAATGCATAGAAAAAGTTATCCAATCGACACAATTTTAAAGATAATACAATGAAATTTGGCATGTGGGACCCTTATGATACAAAACCGGAGCCTTTTGAAATTAGTTGTGATCGGTTTATTATTTCACCTAACCCCCACACAAATATCCCCCCGGAATAGAGTTTAAACACTCAAAAATGCCTTTAAAGTAAATATATTTTGATGAAATTCGTTGTACTAAATTTTATGTAGATCGGTCCAAAATTGACCATAGCTCCCATATAAACCCCTCTTCCGAAAATCACTTTAACGTGCATAAATCCCATACGAACGTTAGTATTAAGTTAATATTCAACATAAATAAGTTTTACATAAGTAGAAAACATAGTGACAAATTTTATGAGGATCGCTCCATAATTTACTATAGCTCCTATATAAACCCCCTTCCAGAAATCGCCCTAAAATGCATAAAATCATCTAGATATTAGTATTAACGCATTGTTCTGTATTTATATATTCTTTTTATATTTACTAAAATTGGTCATAAGTGTAATATAGGTCTCCTTCCCGAATTTGTATACTCTTACGCAATGGTATAGTCTGTCTTGACCGACTATATCTTTCTTTCTAGTTTTTATTTGTGTTATATATTAATAAATATATTAGTTAATATATTCGTGTTAAAAAATATACATTAGCTAAAAATTGTATGCTTCTTTAAAGCCAAACTATGAAAATATCTTGCTTCCTTTCAACGTAAAACAATCTTGGCATCCTGTACATACTTTTGTATGTAGATACATGCCTATACAAAAAACAACACTTAGCTATTGTAATGCTTCTGTTTCCAACTAAAAAACGTCCAAACATACATAAAAAATGATTGTGTGTGTATATATACAATTAACAACTACTGATTGCTTACACAAAAACAACAACACTAAAAGAGATGTGATGCTTTTTATATATGTTTAGGTGTTTGTGTATTTAAAAATTTTTTTTTGCTTATAATTTGCTAGTTTATGGACTGATATTGTTAATTCAAAAAAACCAAAAATTTTGAAAAATATTTACAACTGATTTGTACAAAAACAAGGTCTGAAGCTTATATAGAAGTTTCATAAAGTCCAAAAATGGATTTTTACCGATATCTCAACTACTAATGAATTGATTTTATTAATTTAGCAGAAACATTCCAAAAAATTATTCCGAATTTTCTGTGCAAAAATGAATTTTCTAGCTTATATAGCGGCTTAGAAAAATCAAAAACAAATACGCGTTTATAGGCCTTTTCGGTTTTTTGGCAATACTTCGGCCATTATTGGACCGATTTTTTTGATTTTTACTAGTGTCTTTTTAAGGAATATTTCCCATAATTTTATGTATAAAACATATATATCCGATAACTGGGGTGTTATAAAAACTGATTTCAATAGACAGACCGACATCGTTATATTAATTTTCTTATCAATAATTCTCCAGAAAATATATACATTTTGGAGTCCTAAATGAATATTTTAGAAATTATAAACGGAATGACAAACTTAAATATACCCTTTACACCTGTGGTGAAGGGTATAACTTTTACACTTGGTGGTGTCAGCAAATTTGATGAACTTTTACACAAAATTGTGATTCTGTTAATATCGTCCTTGGTTTTTGTAATAATTTATATTTGTTATTCTTTCAAATTCTTGCAACTATTTGTTCATATAATTGTCGTAATTAAAACGAAATTCCATATTGAAGAGCAATTATTTTAAGGACTTTTTGCATACATCTATAAATCATTATGAATAAAATCATTTGCACAACTATGAACAGAAAATATATGTACTCTGTAGAGTTGTTGTATCTCTCATAAAGTGACATAAAGGATTTTACTATAAAATGGAAATTTGTTTAAGTGGAAAAGGACTTAAAGTCCATATTTAGATATAGAAAAATACACAATAAAATTAACACTATAATAGATGTTTACAGATTTTAATTATTTTCAAATCATCAAGATCTACAATTAAATTTAAGTTTTTTTCTCATCTTTTTTTTTTTTTTTTTGTATGAAACATAGGCATGTGACTATATGAGAATGGAGAAAATCCTGACAAAAAAATTCTACATTCTATTATATCTTCTTGATAGACAAGTTCATTTGAGCTCAGTTCTGATATTCTTTTAGAGTGATTTGTTTGATTTCTACTTTCTCCGCCTTAGAAAGAGAATATTATTTAGGCTTATATATCCTTCGTAAAAAAGTTGGCAGGCTGACTACTTTACTAGGAATATTGAGATTTTTTTACTGATTGCAAGGTTTCTCTTCGACTCAAGTCAGAAGACAAAGGAGTTAGTGTAAAAAAATAGCAGATAAGTACTCGAGCAACTCATCGGTTATAGACAAAACAGAGCCATAGATGAACGTCAGTAAGTCTTTGGATGATCTATAGTATATAAACGATACTTAAGAACTTGGGGATAAGTAACGCAGCACAGTGGACCAATCGCAAAATTTTCGATCGAATTGAAATGTATGAAGAAATTACACAGGAGAATTTAATGTTTATTGTAGTTACCTGGCAATAATACGATATATCCTACGGGGTATCAGAGTTGATTATCTCGACTATGTAAAAGTATGTAAGTAATGAATTTTAAATTTTTGATATTTTTCCTCGACTTTATATCTTTTTTCAGGAATAAGTCCTGATGGTAACATCTATTAAAAATATTCATTAATTTCTAATACATTGCGAAACTAGTATGAAAAATGATACTCTATTAACAAAAAATATAGTACAAATTCACTTTTTTCCAAGTTTTGTTAATAAAGAATTTGTTTCTTTACACATTGCAAAAAATAAGGCTTCATAAATGGTTAATAAAAAAATTCTATTTCTATTTGTACAAAATATATTTAGATATATTTGTCACTAAGCTGTTTATCGCCCGGCCAAAAACGATTGTAGATTTTATGAAAAAGTCAAAAGAATTCTATAAATTGCACAAGAGAAAAAAAACATATAAGTACCATATTAGTAAAAAATATTAGTAAAAATATTTTTTATGTATTATATAAAATAATTATCAGTCTTTCATTGCTTAAAAGATCATTCAAATAGCTTCAATAATCAATTTTTAGAAATTTTTCAAAAATAAATAACATTTTTAAAAATTAAAAATCTAAATATAATATTTTTTTTTAGCAAATTATTATTTCAAAAACTTACAAAATATTTCAAGAGTATAATAACAGATTTATTTACAAATTCACTGATACATATCATGTCTATATGGGTCGTTTTAAAAAACATAACGTATAAAATACGATAAAGGGTCATTAAATAAAATGACCCTGTATGTATATCCATTATCAAAATTTTAATGTATTAAAATTTTATGTTTAATATGTGTCTTTATGTACTTTAAATTTCTTTATTAATAAGACATAAAAAATATCTGCTATTGGTTCTTGTTAACAAATTAATTTGTAAAAAAATATACAAGAAAAATATATAATTTATTAAAATAACTTACTAAATGAAACGATGTCGAAGTTAAACGTACCTTACGTACCAACAATGCATAAGTAGTTTTACCAAAAATTTTTGGCATTCTTTCGAACATAGAAATCATCTAAATATGTAGCTATATTACCAAAGAAACTTTGTAATTGCCATTCTACCATTTTGCTTAATTATTTCTATACTAAATTATAATCAAATATAACCATATATTTTTTGTGTGTATTTTCTTCACATTAAATTGAGTCGAAAAATATTGCGAATTTAATCGCCAATCGCCCTTTTTTAAACCACCTGGTCACTTTTTTGACCCCTTTTTTAAAATGGAACTAAATGGCGACTTTTTAATGGTATGTTTCAAATATCTCGACACATTATATATTGATCCCAATGAAGAAATTAATTATTTTAAAAATCTTTCACAACAGTGATGTAAATGATCTTAAACTGCAGTGCCTTTTTTTTTCTAAATATTCACCAATGAAATATAAATTGTCCAACAGACTTAAGGGCAATACTTATGCATCCATGCTTTCAGTCCTAAATTTTTTAGACAGAGATTTTTAAGACCGAAGTCCGAGTTAAGAACTCGTAAAAAAATACGTAAGATTAATTAATAAAAGGATAATTTTATGTAAACTATGTTTATAGATATATCGTTATTTTTGCAATAATAAAAATTATTATTAAATTTAAAAATATTTTGCCATTAATAAAATTATTTTAGTATTTTTTCTTAAAATACAATAATTTTTGTTTTTATCAAATAAAGAAATTTTGAGGAGTTGGCGACTTTAGTTTTCTAAATTCCCTTCTTTGAACACTTTTTAAAAATTACCAGTGTTAATGCTGTTCGTATTAAGTTTTAAAATATAACCTGGGTGCGTATGAGTAATACTTTTTATCTTACCTGTATGTGTATAATTCATACGTCTTGTGTAGCTTCAAAAAAAAAAAAACAGTTTTTCAAGAATTTATAAGTGAAATTTTCGAAAGTGCGCTGAAGCGTTTTGGAAAATACAGATGTAAATTTTTTAAAGAACTTTATTTTACTGCATATTTTAAAAATAATAATAATCTCGAAGTTTTTTTTTACTTTAAATTGCTTGAAGTTCAAATAAAATTTTCCCTGCCTATTTATACTTCATGGCATATACATATTTTAAAACTAACCAAACTGTAATTTATTTTTAAATTTTAGGTTATAGAGATGGAAATTATTATCTTCTAGCATTCAATTAGTAATGAGTACTTTATCATTTTTAGAAATGACCTCAAAAATGCGGTTTGGCAGCGACTTGTATAATGACTCTAAGTAATTTAGCGAAATTGAATTCCATGCTTCCGTTATTGCATCCTTTAAGGATTCTATCGTCTCAAATTATTTTCCTCCTTCATAAACTTTTCTTGCAAGCCAACCACAGACATTTTCCATTGGCTTCAGGTCTGGTGAATATGGGGGCAAACACAAAAGCTGAACACCTTGTTGATTAATCCATTGTTTTACTGCTCTGGCGGTACGAATCGGAGCGTTATCGTGTTGATACGTCTAAGGTATGGGTCCAAAGAAATCATTAAATTTTGGAAATGCTTCCTCCAGAATATTTTGTAAGTCGTTGCAGTCAGTTTTTGTTGGATACAAAAACCAATTCTATTGTAACATAATACGAAATGGCACTCCATACCATTATTCCGCCCTCTCGGCTATGTCTGCGGCTCAAAAATAATTCCTCCTTATTTAGGTCATGGAAGTAATAATTTTTAGTCTTTCTTTTGGAGTTGTTGCCATTTTCTTCCACCCTTTCATGTTTTCCCATATCTTTTCACGTTATTTAAATAATTGTATACAACTATCTTTCCTCTATTAATGCTTTCGCTATTTGGACCGGATTCTGAACCTGAGATTTAAAAATCGGAATTTTTCTTTTTCAGAGTTATTTGGAGAAATACCACGTCCCATTTTGAATAAAAACTATTTACAAACTATCAAATTAAAAATTCTCTTGCAGTTTGTATTGAAAGAAATTCAAATCATAGCCTTCCTGATTAATATTAAACAATTCCTTATTCAAGGGACACACGAAGTAGTACCACAGAAATACATATCTTTAAATAAATGCATAATTTATATATAAATTTTGGTATAACAAAATATGTATATTTTTTATTTCTTCAGGAAACTAAAGCCAACACTTTGAAATTTGGTTGCGCAAAAATTTAATTTTTCTGAACTTTAGTTTAGGAGATATACTTAATTAAAACTAAAAAATGTGATTCCTTATTCAAGTGGCAGGCAGTATAGTATAGTTAACAAAGGAGTTAATGCCCAAACAATATAAAAATAAAATTCGTTCATATTAGTATTTGGTTGAAAAAAAGAAGAAAAAACAATAAATGTGAAAAAGAATTAACATTCATACACATACAATACTTAAATATTAAAAAATATGTTCGTTATTGTACCTTTTCAGAGAATTATTTTTTTTTTTTTGTTGTCGTTTCTGTATTTTTGTCAACATTTTATATGCTATTGTTATAATTTTTGATATCTGTCTTCAAATAGTATACAGTTTTATTTCACTTGTTTATTATCATTTTGCTGTTGTTACTTTGTTTGGTTAAAATTGTAAATAAAATTCAGCAGATACATATACACAATTGGTAGAGAGTGACTTTAAGTTAGTTTTATAACTTTTTTTTTAATAATTTTAAATATTATTAGAAAAACTTATCGAAGAAATAAGTTCTTCATCTTTAAAATTTTTAAATATTAGTATGGGAGTACTCTTTTTATACACATAAAATGTTATACAAATTTCCTTTGCTATAAATGAATTTATAATAAATTCTAAATTTGAACTTATTTTACAAGTTACCAAATAATTTTCTAACTTAAATTATCATCACCGCCAATCATAGTACTTAAATATGAAATATAATATGAAAATAAAGAAAAATATAAACACATTGCATATGATTAAGAGTATTCATATAATTTGCAATTGCGGTAGTTTTTATATACAGGTAACGATCGATTTATGCTGTACTTTATTTACGTGGTTTCTTTATAATACGGTTCAATAATAGTTACCATTTTTTTGAAATACGCGTTTTTATTTAAAACGAATTTAGTACAACGTGTTTCAAAAATAATGACAAACCTTGAGTTGCTCACAATGTTGAGCAATTGCGCGAAATACAGCACAATAGGAATTTGTAGAAAACAATTATTATTTTCAGAAAGTAATTGAAAATAGCTCCTATTGCTAGAAACAAATCAATGTTTTGGATAGATTAGAAGAACTTAGGGAATCTAAAATTATAATAATTCAAAAAATATGTGCTACAGTATCAGCAGAATGTGTGTCCTATATCCGAGACAATTGAATAGAAAAAATTTAAAATACACTTATAATTTGAATACAACCAGAATAGAAAAATACATAAACAAAATAAATGTAATATGAATAAAAAAAAGGTTTTAAAAATTGCAACCTGAAGACGGATCCTGCAAAAACAAATTTTTGATTTAAAATGGCATTTTTTCCAAATTTAATATTTCAAGGAAAATTTTCATCAGGTGATCTCAATGCCACTAAATAATTTCTAGATTATTTTAATTTAAGTCCATTACTAAAGGATAGTGTGTAAAATACTCATCATGTATTTAACGCACCGTGTGATTCGCTATTCAATTAGCATGAAACATGAAATAAAAAGTAAAAAATTTTATGCTTTAATTTAATTTAATTTGACAATTTTAAGGTCCCGAAAAGTAGTTTAGTACCTATTTTAAAATATGCCTGCATGTCTTTTATTTACATGTATTTGCACTGGTCCCAATTAGCAGTATAAATCGAGAGTTACCTGTAAGTATAAGTTTTTTGCTTGTATATATAGAGACTAAATATGGTCGTCTGGTTATTGTATTTTTTCTTGAACGTTGTGTAAAAGAACTACTTAGCAGCGTAATCATTGAAGGTTTTTAAAAATGTAAAAAAAAAGAGGATTAGAAAAAATAAAAAAAAGGATAAAAATTCTTAACAGATGGTTGAAAAAGGGGCACTTGGAAACTAAAGTCACCGACCGATAAAGCTGTTGCTTTGTTGTTAAATAAAATTCAAACAAAATTAGTATTTCGTAACAAAAGCAACAGGTGTTGAAATGTTTTTTTTGCATTTTGCAGCAAACAAGATGATGTTTAAAAACACAAATGTTTCCAATGGGAAAATATTACAGTCCTAAAATGATTATTCCTTTGTAAATAATTCCTTCTTCCTTTGTGTGACAAAGAAAGGCCGAGGTCTTGACTCCAATCACAAGCTACGTAAAATAAAAATGAGTTTGAAATGCGAGAAGGTTTTCATGGTGAATTGATGAAATGTTTAGTATAAAGTTTTTGTAAACATACATATTGCTCAGTTACTTCAAGAACGTCTTAACTCAAAAAAAAAGTAATAATTTTGCAGAAGTCGAATTCAAAGTTTTCAAACATCATTTAACTTAATAGAAAAATTAATCTCAATCGGTGACCATAAAATGTATGTACTTGAAATTTTTACAGAAGTTAAATCATGACATTACGCTTATTTCTACATCGTTAACTCAAAGATCTCGTTTTTTGAATTATGAGCAATGTAAAAAAAATATGCCTGTACATTATATGAACAAAACTGTTATATATATATATATATATATATATGTATATATATATATATATATATATATATATACATTACCATTATCATTTTTTTAGTCTCGTTAATAAAAACTTTTTTCTTTACATACTTCGAAAGACAAAGTTTCATAAATGCTTAATAAAGAATTTCTAGATTGATTAAATAGTGAAAAAAATTGTACCATATTTTTGATTTAAAAATACCATTTTTATACACCACAATGAAGTGCTGATTTTGAGAATTTTTCAAAGCTAGATGACATTTACTTTAATAGAAAAATGAATGTCAATCGGTGACCATAAAATGTATGTACATGAAATTTTTACAGAAGTTAAATCATGACAGAACGCTTATTTCTACATCATTAACTCAAAAATCTCGTTTATTGAATTATGACCAGTGTAACAAAAAATTGCAAAATTATATATCTTCCTGTGCATTATATGAACCAAACTGTTAGATGTATATATATATATATATATATATATATATATATATATATACATTATCATTATAATTGATTTTTATATACTACACGCATTAAAGGCTATCTAGATACGTATGAGTAATATTTATTTTCCTACTATTATTTATATTGCTCATACTTATCGTATTTGTCATATAAAAATGTCCATAATAGTCCATTAAAAGGCGAAAACATTACCAAACCTCAGAATTTTATGCAAGGAAGTTAGTTTTATTATCAAACTTCGGCTTGGTGAAAATCTTCCAGTAAGTAGTTCTTGTGTAAACAATATTGTGAGTTAGCAATAACATTGTGTAAAACTAAATTAAAATTTAACAAAAAGTTTTGACAATGTAATGCAAATTTTCAATACAAGTTTTTGTGGTCTATCGTATAGTAATATTAAAAAGACTCAATAAATTAACTATATTGTGTATTTCCATATATGTGTGATTGTGTAACGAGATAATAATCCATTAAATATATTAAGTATTCTTTATTTTTGAAAAATTGTTTTATATAACTTATAAGAAATAATAGTAAAATTGTTGTACTAATATATATATATATATATATATATATATATATATATATATATATATATATATATATATATATATATTTTGTAATTAAAAAAAGTCTTTCAAAAAGTTCACCTTTTTCATAAAATCGGCACAACTGCAATCGTTTTTTCTTTAGTGGGAAGGAGTTTACTGCTAAATCGATCTAAATATGGTTTGCAATTTAACCCGTATCATTTTTGATTAATGTAGGATGTAGGGTGCAAATCTAAATCAATATAAAATTTCTTTATTAAGTACTTATGAAACCTTGTCTTTCGAAGTATGTAAAGAAAAAATTTTATTAACAAGACTAAGGAAAAACGTGCAAAAATTGTACCATATTTTTGATTAAAAAATACCATTTTTATACAGCACTATGAAGTGTTGACTTTGAGAATTTTTCAAGGCTAGACGAATTAAGATAATCGAACAATTTTTTTCAGCATATTATTTCGAAATTTATTAGAAATTATGGAGTATCAAAAAAATTCCCTTTATATATATCTCAGGATTTATTCCCGGGAAACGAAATAAGTCGAGGTAAAAGAAGCGTAGATATTTTTTAAGTGTAAGAGATCACTTAGGTGAACTAGTTTGTATTTTCTTTCTCTTGACAGAAATTTTAAAATCTTTGAAATTGGATTTGATATGTAGAAGAAAATTTTACACACTCGAGGTGGTAAACTTTGAAACAGTATAGCTTATCTCCTATTATTACAGGGTGACTGCAAAATGAGTTTTCTGAAAAATTGGGTCTTCCTCTACAGTATACAGAAGAAGAGATTTATTACCAAAATTTTTGCGATTAGCCATATTATGCGTAGAAAGTTTATGATTTCTGCTTGTAAAATATTCAAAGTTTTCTGGTACCCACTTGTAAGTAAAAGGGCAAAGGCAAAGGTAAGAAATCAATTTTTATAGTTATTTTAACGTTCCACTCTATGATTGAGAATATCAATGTCCGATGCTTCAGAAATACAGATTTATATATCTTCATATTTCTGGGATTTTATATCACTAAATGATTTAGCATTTTGTTGAAAAGACTGAGTAGTTCCATAGAAACTGTGAAACTGAAAAGTGTGGATAGTAGGTTTTGTTCTTAAGTGATGCTATGGCTTTTCGCAATTAAGGCAGCGCTCATATAACTCTCGGATGTCTATCTTAACGAAATCTTTCGGATACTGAGTAGTATTCCCTTAGTATAATTCCTTTTTACAGGAAGAGTCTACACAAACGAAATGAATGCTCGATTGCTCGATAAATATATATATATATATATATATATATATATATATATATATATTTATATTTATATGTACATTTACATTTACATTTATATAATTCTGAATTTTGATAACTCTAATTCTTAAGTTTGTCAATATTTTTCAAAAAAAACTATTTTTTCAAAATTAACTTTTCGACATGTTTTGTTAAAGCCAATCCCTCTGTGCACTGTTGGCAGAAAGATTACTGCATTCACACGTACATCTAGTATGTTTGATATTAAAACGGAGGAGGATATATAGATCTCCTTTTAGAAGACTCTATCAAGTATCTTTTTTTACTTAGCACAACCGAACAATTATGGTAGATTCAAGTGAATGTTAAATAGATATGACGCTGTAATTTCCTTTATTTGTATAAATTAATATTAGAAAATTGTCAATGTGCTTAAAATGGCTCTTGATCTCTTTTTTGCCTTAATAATAACAATTGTATTCATATTCGTGTTCATAAATGTCTAGGTTTTTACTAGTTTTATAGTATGAAAAATATGTATGTTATAAATGAATTTTATTGTAAATGAAATTTAAAATTATTTTTTCAAGTAGAAGAAAAACCCATTAAATTTTTGCCCAATTGACGAATGAACTACCAAGTTTTCATTTTATTTCCATAAAAGATTTACACATTTTTATTAGATTATTTTCAAATTAAAACGAATAATATTTGAATGACAGAGACAGTACTTATGTTGTTGGTATTATATTGACAATCAGTTTATTTGGAAAATTTGTTATTTACAAAAATTTATGAATCAAGTAATTTGTTTTCATAATATTTAATTTTTATTATGTCTGTTTACTGTATATAAACGTAGCCGGAATTAAGTATCAGGACATAAAGGCAAATAAAGTTTATTAAAATAATGACAGGGTTTATATTAAATACATGTTGGTTTATATATATTTGGAAAATATCAAAAAACAAATATATTTTTGTTGATTCTGGTTTTTGTGGTATATCGTAAATTAGCATATTTAATGACTTAAATAAATTGACATCGTTAAATGAATATATCAGGAAATAAAATAAAAATTTTAAAGAATTACATACGTGTTTTTAAATAACTTTTTTTTGCGAAATTTTGTAAATTTAAAAACAGGGATAATATGAAAAGTTTTATGAGACAAGATGGTTTTAACAAACTTTATTTTGTGATTGTCTTTCTTTTTCTTTAGAAAAATTTTTAGAGAGGTTTATAGAAAAAAATTCGACATTTTTTGCAGCATAATAACATTCAAACTAAAATTAACGACAATAGTTGGCAACTTGTAAATTGTTTGTGAAACAGATTTACGGCTTTAAAATTGAATTTTGAGCAAAAATAACTTATTTTCAATCTTATTTCAACATATTTCCTCCATAATTTATTTTACCATTTTTGCGTTTTATTCTTTTGTTTGAGAATTAAGCTAAGTGGATTAAAATAACTAAAATAAAAAGTGAATAAGAACAAGTAAGAATGATATTAGCGGTTCAGAGCGACCATATGATACGTCACATCATTTAGTATGTTGGTCTAAAAAATTATTAATAATTGTGGACCGATTTGTGGACAGATCACTGTGAAATTTAGTACTAACATTTATATTCATATGAAACTTATTTATGCCGAATTTTGTGAAAATATTTATATTTTAAAGACGTTTATAAAAGTAAAACCCTTCACCGGCAGGACATTTGTATGGTAGCTAAACTAATTTCAAAACTAATTTCAATAGGTTTTACCTTGCATGAAATTTATACCAAATTTCATTAAGATATCTTCAAGAATGCAACCTATACTTTGAGAACTTTCCACATGGACTTACATCGCTATATCAACTCAGAAAGTGATTCTTTGTCGAACGGTATATTTTAAGGTTGGGGTTCGAAAATGTTTTCTGTGTGTTACAAACATCAGCCAGCTCTGATAGTGTAGGGTATTAAAACTTTTCAGTTTTGTTTTATTTTATTGCATTTTTATTTCTACAAAGTCCTTTTTAACGAAATACAAACAATACAAATAATGTGTTACTTATTTTAGAGTTTTTTATTTTCTAAAAACTCATTTTGGTTAATGGAATTTCCATTGTTATGTTGTTTGATATAAAAAGAAAAATGTAAATTAACTTGTAATTCAAATTTAATTTTAATCAATAAATTAAACAGTCGATTTCTTTGAAAGAAAAATAAACAGAATTAATTTTATTCAATAAAAATTTAATCTTGTTTATTTTTCAATAAATTTTATATGCGAAATTCTCTTTTTACGTTTATCTTTAATTTAAATTTGTTTAACTAACTTCTGATGCTAACAAAAATTTAAGAGCTGAAATGTGGTACCCGTAGTCACTCAAGAAAAAAAAATAGTGTTTAAAAATAACAAGTTTTTTTTCTTCTTTTTGATTCCTGTAATCGCGAATTTTAGCATATGTATCCCAATTCTTTAATGAAAACTACAAACACTTGTAGAAATAGGCAAATTGTATTCAATCAATGTATCGTTAAGTGTATAACTTATATATTATATATAAAATTTTTGCAGTTTTTCGTTAGAAAATCTGCACCGTTTCGAGTTTTGCAAAATAAGTAATGGAGGTTTATTGCTTTTGTGATTGCGAATCGTTTGAGATATATTTCATTAATGTGCTGTCAATAATAATGCTTTAGGATTTACCCATACTTGAGGAGAAAACTCGTGAATGGCTCCAAGAAGTGCCTTTTTACCGAGACACACTCTCAGTGTAATTTCAGTGGAGCTAAAGTACTGCGTGATCAAAAAAGGATTCCAAATTATATTTTAAAATCATGACGACGCGAAATAATATTAATTTGCAAACATTTTATAATTCTTTAAAATAGATCTAAAATATTTCGTACTTCATATTAATTTTTTTTTTACATTTAATGTGAAATTATAATATAATAAGTTAATCTATTCGGTTTTAGTTAAGCGAAAAATGGGCTAAAAAAAACATTCGGTGACTTTCATAACCCAAAGCGCTAATTGAAATCGGTAAAAATATAACCAATCAGCATATAATTATTATAGCTTATATCTGAATCAATTGGCAATTAAAGATAATTACGTGTTTTAATTTAATGCAACTTTTAACATTTTTGGATGGGACGTGTATTTTTGTTATTGAAAAATATATTTTCTATAATTAATATATGCAACTTTGTATTTATTAACATCATTTAAAGATGTTTTTGTGGCTAGATGTGAAAAATACATCAATGAATTAAATGTAATAAAAAAATCAAAAATTTATGTACACTTTGTTTTTCACTCGTTATTCTAAAATTAAATTAGATTTATAGTCTCGATTATGTTCACTATTATAAAGCGCATCGTTCCTCCTTTAATTTATATTTTGTATACTATTGTATAGCTTACATATTGTAACGGTTCAAGCTTCTTCATGCCCTATCTCTTAGAAGACTTCTCTACCTATTCTTCCGACCATGCTCAGGGTTTGGGGTGGTGTTCTTGTCTTCTTAAGACATAGGCTAAGAACCCATCATTAAGTTTAAAAAGGTAGCTTTAAAGACCTGAATATCAACTAATTAAAGAAAAAATAAATAAAATAATAACCTGATTTGAACTAATTGTCAAAAGAAGATGGTGACATTTCTTCTTTTCTGTTACCCTCCCAACCTATCTATTTAACTATAAAATATTATTTAAATAGCCCTATTATCCCTAACTATAACTGATTAACTGTTCGTAAAAATAAAGATATTAAATAGCCATAATTAAGTTATTAGAACTCAAAAATATTAATATTAATTAACATTTTGTTTATTTAACTCCAAAAAAAAAAAAAAAAAAAAATATCAATATTCAAAAGAAAAAAAAAAAAAAAAAAATAAATAAAAAAAATATTGTTACACAATGTATTTATGTATATGTATGTTTGTGTTTATATAGTATAAAAAGTTTTCAAATTCAAAAGAAAAAAAAATATTAACATTTATGTTAATTTAAAATAGGGGTTGAAATGAATGTTATTAACATAATTTAAACATTATGTTAACATTTAAATTTCTCCCTCTAATCCGAAATTGATCATATTAAACACTTTTTTTTTTTTTTAATAAAATAATGTTTTTTTATAAATAAATAAATAATGAATTCAATATTAATTTCAAACGTAAAGCTTACCAAAATTTGACGAAGAGATCAGCAGGCCTGTTGTCCTTCTCATTTTTGTTTTTCCGCAACGTTGATTTTTTTTTATATTTTAAATTACTTTATATTATTTATAAAAATTTGTATTAGTGTAATTGTAATTTTTTGTACGTATGTATGCATTTAGTATAGGTGTTAAAGTGTAATATGTTTTAAAATGTAAAATGTGTAAAAGTGCAATATGTATATAAGTGTATTTACATTTTTTTTCTTTTCTCTACACTATATTAAAATTTTATAAAAAAATTTGTAAGTGAAGTTAAATTTAAGCAAAATGTAAGTTAAATTAAGGATGTTTTAATAAAATTTACAGTGATAAGTTTAAAATTTTGTTAAATTAGTTTTAAGATAGATGATATTTAGTTAAGATGAATAGCTTTAAATTAAAATTTAAATGAGTTTTAAGTCAAATTAAGAGAATTATTTTCAAAATTAGATCAGGTTTCGTGATATGAGATTAGTTTAAAATTTTAAGGATTATTTTGATGATTAGGTGGATCTAAGAAGCAATTTTAGATAAGTAACAGTGCAGATAGTTTTAAGGTATCGTAATATTCAGGTAAGATGTTAAATTTTAGGTATTTAGGATTAACGGAAATATCAATATTAATGTGTTCAGGATTAGTATTGGCGTTGATATCAATATCATAAAGATGTTCAGGATTAGCTTTTTCCTTTTCTTAAACACTTCGGTAAATTTCTTGAACTTTTGAAGATTAACGAATTTGATCCTATGAGTTATTGTGATGCAATGGGTAATTTGCGAAAGCTTTTCCTTGTTATCCAGATTGCAGTTTATCATAAATATTAATCCTTGAAATTTTTAATTTTCTGTTTTCTAAATAAATTTCTATTTGCAAAAATTTCCAAAATTAAATGTACTTCCTTCTAAAATATTTTTGTATTTCTCTCTTTTAAACTTGCTTATTATATGAAAATTTTTATTGAATGAAAAAAATTTGAAGTGAATGAAAATTTTGTAATACAAAATTTTCATAACGTATACGTTTAAAAAAAAATATTTGTCAAGTATCTGAAACCTAATGAACAATTTGATGAAAATATAGCCCTCACAAAACAGATACAGCTGCTGTTTTAACATACCAAAGAACTGGATCTGTAAAGGGCTATTAAGTAAATAGCCTTTTATCAGTATTTACGTCCATATGTCCTTGGTATGGTATATGCCAATGTTGTCGCTATCTATGTCTTGAAGTTCGTAACTAGTCTGTCCTATTTTACGCAAAACTTTAGCTTGAATACCTATAGGTGCTAGTTTCGAACTGTAGTTATTAATTTTTGAGCTTTGCGTAAAATTACGTCTGATAACAGTTTGTCCGATGCTAAAATCTTTTGTTCGAGAACGTAAATTGTAAGTCCTTGCATTTTTGTCGTACGCTTTTTTAATGAATTCTCTAATTTTGTCGCGTACGATAGTAAATTCGTCTTGTCGTTCAATAATCAAGTCACTGTCAGCCAAAATATTAAGTTTTCTCAAAAGTTTATAGTCCTTCCCATGTGTCACCATTGTCTGTCCGAATACTACTTGATATGGGGTCCTACCGATGGATTGATGTATGCTGTTCCTAAGAGAATAATTAATACTGTCAGTATATAGATCCCACTCCCGTTGATCTTTTCTTATGTAAGAACGCAAAGCTTCATTAATGCAACGATTAACTCTTTCGCTTGCGTTTGCCTGTGGGCTATATACAGTTGTTAGCATATGCTGTACCCCATATTTAGATAAAAATCTTTCAAAATCTTTGGATTTAAATTGCGATCCAACAAAAAATTTCACTTCGTAAATAATTTATAATGTCCTTAGAAACAAATTTTCTTAATGGTTTAAGAAAAGTAAATTTAGAAAAATGGTCGAGTACAATTAACAGTCCTATATGTCCTTTTTTTGTCCGTGGAAAAGGTCCAATTAAGTCGACGTATAGTATCTCAGTTTCAACCATCTGTCCTAAAGGTGGTCGTAAAATATTTGTTGGAGTCTTAGAAGTTTTACAAAGTTTACAATTTAGAATATAGTCCTTTACGTCAGTTACTAGTCGAGGCCAATAAAAATACCGTCTAATTCTTTCTACTGTCTTACCGATTTTACTATGTGCTGATGTTGGTGTGTCATGTGCCGAATATATTACGTCTCGTCTTAATTCTGTCGGTACTAATAATTTCCACAAATTTGATTCATCCTTCTCTCCAGATGAGAATTCAGTCCTTTTATAAATATAACCGTCCACAATTTTGAAGTCAGGCAACTCTGAATTTTGTATGTAATCTTTTAATTTTGAATACTCGTCACTGCTAAATGCGTCTGAGTCCAGGTCTATTGCTGGTATTGCTTCCAACTCAATAGAACTCAAAAAATCTTCGCCTTCATGAACTCTTGAAAGTGCGTCAGGGACAACGTTTTCTCTACCGCTTCGGTGCTCGATCGTAAAGTTAAAACCTTTGAGTTTTAAAGACCAACGAGCTAGCCGACCAGAGAGATCACGCTGACCCATAAGCCACTTTAAACTGGCGTGATCAGTCACGACTTTAAATTCTAACCCCTCAATGTAGGCGCGAAACTTTTGGATTGCCAATACTACAGCCAAGCATTCTAATTCAGTAATTGTGTAGTTTCTTTGAGCTCTATTGAGTTTGTGAGACATATAAGGAATCGGTCTCTCTGCCCCGTCCTCGTCTTTCTGCGCCAGTACTGCACCCACCCCATAAGTGCTAGCATCACACTGTAATATAAAAGGTTTAGTATAATCTGGGTGAATGAGTAAAGGAGCAGAAGTGAGTTTTGTCTTAAGTTCGTTAAAAGCTGCTTGAGCTTGGTCTGTTCAGACAAAAGTCTTCTTTTTCATCAACAGTTCAGTCAAAGGAAACGTTAATGTTGAGTAGTCTTGTATAAATCTCCTGTATCGATGCTGTGTGTTATTAATGTAGTACAGCCTAAACCATCTACATCAGAATTAGGGAACGTTGCAATAATTTGGTCAAGTTGTTGTTTCTGTTCAAAAGTTAGTTTCAGTTTGTCCGAGTCTGATTCGACACAGTCAATTTCACCAATAATCGGTAAAGAAATTTTGAGTTCAAAATCTTTCCAAAAGTCAAAACCGCAAATTAAGTCCTGTCTTATTGTCGGAACCACTAAAAATTCAAAATGTTTCTTTTGGCCTTGAAAAGTAATGTCTAAAGTTGCTGTTCCTATTACGTTCTGTCGTTGTCCGTCTGCAGTACGCACGTTACCTAAACATTTTTTAAATTGAGATCCACTTTGAATTTCTGTTGCTAAATTCCCTCCAATTACGCTCCTATTTGCGCCACTATCTAGCAATGCCATATAGAATTCTTCGTTAACTTTGAGGTTAACGTATGGTCTAGTATCTAGCTCCTGAGAAATAACTGAGGAAATCACACAAATTTTGAACATTTTAATTTTGCGATAAAAATCTCTAATCCTTTTTGAAGATCTACTAATTTTATTTTCTCCGAAAATCCTTGCACGAGCCTTCTTATATTCAGCCAAACGGATGTGATATGGTTTCATCAAAGGGTGCAAATTATCTGTCTTGGTAATGTTGTCCAAATCAACGTCCGAAGTTTTCTGTCCATTTATGTTGGATGTCCTTAATGAGTCCGTCGAACATCCTTCTGTCCGTTTCCCGAAATTTTCTTAGAACACTTACTACAATTTGGTTTATATATGTCTTTGGCACCACATCCGTAACAAAAGATACGTCTATGTTCCAAACAATCAAAATAAATATGTCCCTTTTTGTCACAGTTCCAACATTTTATGTTGTGTTGTAGTACACAAATATCGTCCATCACTGTATCTGTTACGTCCTCTTCTTTATCGTTGTTGTCAATTTCAGAAATTCGTCCTTTATTTATTTTTCTAGATTCATATGTCTGGAGATCTTTCATAAATTTCTCATGCTTTCTAACTTCTCGACGAAGTTGAGAAACATTAGAAATATCTAGATGTAAAAGTTCATGACGAACTTCGGACTTTAAATTTCGAATGAGGGTCTCACACAAGTCTCGGTCAGATATTGGTGTCTTAAGTCTATCTGTCAAAGCCGAAATTGAATCCAAATACTCGTCAAAATATTCATTGTGTTTCTGTCTTCGTCATCGTATGTCATCAAGGATATCAAAGTCCGTATAATCCTTCTTGTATTGGTTGCGTAAAGCTTTTGTTAGTGAATGCCAGTCATTGTCCATTGTTTGTCTGTGGTATCTCCAATACCATTCGAGGGCCTTGCCTTCAAAAAGGCTATGTGCATGCTTACACAAGATATCAAAATCTCCTCGAAGATTGTTTGTCGTCAGTATGTTTACACGATAAATGAATTCATCCACTGTCATTTGGTTGTCATGTCCGGTAAATTTGATTCGCCAATTACGAATAATGTTTAATACTTTTTCAGCGAAAAATGGTTCTTCATTTGAATTATTATTCAAATTGTTACGGCTAGGATTTGGTGAAATAGTAGGGTTATTTCTGGTAGAAATATTTGCAGAATTATTCTAAAATCTATTCGGATTTCCATTGAAAGGAATATTTATATTTTGGACCATGGTGGTCAATTCCTTTGAAATAAAACTCATCATTTCTGTACGAAATGATCCTAAAGATTCTGCTACTATTTGTCTAATTTGAGTATCACTGTTACGAGTACTGTCCGCGTTACAATTCTGAGTTGGTTGCCCAGTTCTTTTCCTACCTGTTCATGGTTGAGTCACCTGATTTGTATTAGCATTTGATGAATCCATATCCACCGTAAAGCTAACATTATATATATATATTTAACAAATTATCCCTACTACGTGTTAACGGCATATTAAAATTTACTAAAATCGATCAAAGTATTTACATTTTACTACTAGGTTAAATCATGTTATAGTTAGGAATCAAATAAAAAAAAATATTGACTTAAGTTCAAACCAAAACTAAAAAAATTGAAATAAATCTTTTAAACTTAATTTGTATTTTAGACATGTTGATGTGGATTATATACATGTGTTAATTTTTTAAATGTTATTGAAAATAGAATTTTGGCAATTTTTTATAACTTGGTATATAAAAATTTCCATAACACAATCGCCGTTCGCTGAAAGTCATTCACGCAAACTTATTTGTATTTCTTTAAAGCCAGGTACTAAATAGCGCTGATGTGCTATTAAAAAACTTTTCCAATTTTTTCTCGAACAACAAAAATAAACAAGTTTGAAGAAATTCCCATATACGTTTAGCATATATAGAGAGAGGTAGTGGCTGTGACTTAAAATATTCGTTCAAATAACTGGATATTAGAAATAATATCTAGTCTTATACGGCCAAATAATAAACAGGTAAAAGTGTAATTTCTGCTGTATCGAATCTTATATATCTTCATCCATCGATTAATAGAACGATTTAATTCATTACTTCGGACAAATTTTTCCGAATTTTATTTTAAAGAACAAAGTTGGTTGCTTATATAATGGCCTCAAAAAATAAAAAAAAAAAAAAAAATAAATAAAACCAGAAAAAGAAACACTTTTTTATGATGTGTTTGCTATTTATGGACTGGTTTTAGAAATTTTTATTAGCAAAACTCTCGGTAGCCTTGCCTATTTTTTAATGTACACATATATTCCTAAGTTATCGGAAGGTTCATAAACGTCATATCAATCGACACCTGGACGGACAGAGAGACGGACATCGTTATTTTGTCTCATCTTCCTATAAGGATCCATTATATACATATATGTATATTTTTTTGGGATTTTAGGCTAAAATTATAGAAGATACAAATGGAATGATATACTTATATAAACCCTTCATACCTGTGGTGAAGTGCAAGTATGTTATATTCTTCAGTCCCAAATTTTAAAATATAATTTTAGTCCACTATATCTTTTATATTTAATTATTCCATATTTGCAGAAAAATTTTTGAAAGCCTTATATTGATAAGAAAAATGTGTTTTATATTTGAAAATGTGTAAAAAATTAATAGCTAAAGCTATTTTTGGTACATGAAAATCGCAATTTTTGTAATACATAACATTCAAAATAAATAATAAAAATAATAATAATAATAATAATAATAATAATAATAATAATAATAATAATATATATCTCAATCAAATTTCTTTATTATCTAAGTCCTATTCTTCAAAATATTTAAAAATATATATTTTTTTGTTAATTAAATTTTGAGAATCAAAATTGAGAATAAATATTTTTTTATTGTAAAAAAAACATCAATCGTACTAATTTTAAGGTCTTAAATTTAACATTTTTTACGGCTAGACAAATTGAGATAATAAAAAAATTAGCACGTTATTTTGAAATGTATTGGGAATCTTGAAATTAAAAAAATCACCTTTCTATTATGGACACTTTTGGAGAAAAAGCAAAAAAGTCAAGGTAAAAAGTCGAAAATTACAAATTCAAATTACAGGGTGACAGCAAGATAATTTTTCTAAAAGCTTAGGTCCTCCTTTATAACTCGGCCATATATTTTCATTCGATCTCAAGTGTAGTTTAGGAGATACAGATTTATTAGCAAAATGGTTGGCCCCACTATGTGTTGTTTAGAATGTAGTTTGGCTTAACTAATTTTTTTTAAAGATTGGTTTACATTATGGTATATAACGTGGTTTCAAGTGGACCAATTTTGCTAATTTTAAATAACCAAATGCTTAACAACGAGCGGTCTAGATAAATTTCATTTAACTCGGGTTAGTAGTTTAGACTCGAGAATATTTCTTATAGACAAACCAACTAAATATTTCATGTAGACCACTAATATATGTACTTTATGAGGATCATAAATGTTTTTAGCTTTAATCTTGTTTAAATTTGAATAAGATAACAATCCCTTAGAAATGAAACTGAATTATCTAAATTAAGATATCATCTAGCTTTAATTCTGTGATATATTACCTAAACCCTTTTCTTTTGTTACTATGTTTTTCCAAATCTAACATCTGAGAAGTTTTAGTCATGCAAAACAAAAAAACCTTTTTTCTTGATTATCCTAATATAATTTTAAGGTTTATTTAATCCTTAATCATAATAATCAGAGTTGGGCACACTCATTCTGACGCAAAAAACAAAAAAAAGTTTTAAACTTTTCCTATCCTTTCAAAATATAAAAACAAAGTTTTATTTATAAAAATAACCTTTAAAAAAAACATTAAACTTGAAATTTTGTTATTATAAAACTTTCAGACGTACTTTGAGTCACAAATTATTGATTTTTTATTGTGTTCAATAGAACTTTCTCCCACTGATTGTTGCAAGGTTGAAAAAAAAAAAAACGCTCATTGTGATGTATGATATTTTTCATATTTATGGCATTTGGAGCATGTTACAACTATTAATAACTGAAAAGTAACACACATGTGAATTGCATTTAGTTTATTTTAGGCTTATGGACTCAGTGTTAGTGGGGTGTATTTTGAAAAAAATTCTAATGCCACAGTTAAAAGCATGATACGGATGTAAATGCAAAATACAAGATTCTTGTTTATAAAAGCAGTTATTTAACCAACACGATTATGACGCAAAACTTTAATTGTTAGAGTATTAAAAAAATTTTAAGTGTGAATAAGATTTTTGTTAAGTTTTTAGGTAAACAGTTTGCATGTTTGTTTTTTTTTTATTTATCTAGATAATGGTTGCATTTAATTTAGTTATTTAGTTGGTAACTTGTCATAGTTTAAAGAGAAATAAAAAACTTTTTTTATATTGTTTTTCTTTTACTTCTTAGAATTTAAGAGATCGGAAATTTAGTATGCGGTTCGGGAATTCCTGGCTGGAAATTCGGGTATTTTCCTTCAAAATACTCCCGAAATTTCTTGGAATTGTTTCTAATTTTCCTGGGATAACGGGAAATTAAATATTTTCGTAGTTTTAAAATTTCATAGCAAACATTTTGCTATTTTTAACACCACATATTAAGAAAAGATTCATGTTACTCTAAGTGTTGCCAGTTTACCCTTTTTAGGGCTAAATTTTGCCTTTACATTTTGCTTTTAGCCTCAACATTTTTATTTTAGCTTCTAGCCTTTTTTTGATTCTTAAATTTGCCTTAAAAAAGGCTAAAATGTTACTATTTCAACAACGAAGAAAATAATTTCTTATCGTCTACAACAAATTTTATTTTTGTGTACTTATTTACAAAAAAGAAATATATATATATATATATATATATATATATATATATATTTTTATACAAATCAAGAACAATTACGAGTAATATACTAAAATAATAATAACTAATTTGATGAAATAACTAAATCTATTATTATAATTATTCTTTTGTTTGCTTCATTAACCATAGAAACTATTTATAAACATAATTTTAGCAAATTCTTATAAAAGCGAAAAATCACTTAAAAGCTTAAAAATACTTAATCAAAAAGGAATTATAGTTTAGAAATATCAAAAAATTACTTCAAAATATAAGTAATTTTTCATAGGTAATTTTTCATATGAAATATAACCCAAATGTGTATGAAAATTTCGAATTCGAATTTACTTACGAGTTGTTTCACATGAAATTTTAAATCAAATTTATTTTTGTCATATTCAAATTTTAAATACTTTAGTTTTATTATAGATTTGTTGAAATTAATATTAAATAAGTTGAAGTTCGAAAATACTCAGTATTATAGAAAAATTACTTGGTTGGGAGATTTTTCATTCTAATATAACATTTTCTTTTGAAAAAGCATCTCTTATCCAAGCAATGGATATGTAAATGTTAGATGTAAATGATATAATTTCAAAATACTTAAAAAAAACTAATCTCATGTTGTATTCCTACGAGTATGAGATTATTTTCGTCATATTTCTGAACACTATGATTGATTTGAAAAACATTGTTAGGTTAGGTTGGGTTAGGTTATTAGGGCAACTGCCCAGAGACAGCACACTTGGGTCCAATTTGGTCCCGTTGTGAAACCCTGATGGATTATGTATTTCTACCTCACATGTCTATTCCAACGTTCGAAGCGGACCAACCCGACGCATGTATGAAAGAGCTGATCCATCTGACATCGATATCAGGGAGATCTGTTATAAACCAATTTTTAGTATTTTCCAGATTTATATTTAATTTAGTAAGAATTAGCAAAATTTTTTAAAAAGTTTCAACATAAACTAATTTTATTTGTATAAAATATTTAAATTTTTTTTAATCTTAAAAATGGCGTTGTACTTTTATACTATTTCATTTTTCGTTAATTCAATATGATTTATAATAGGTTTGTTTTCGTACTTTTTGGGTAAAGTTCGGTAAAATGTAAAAAGCTAATTTTTCTCCTACAAAAATACAACAACGTACAAGAGTACGGGAACACAAAAACCCAAATTGTTTACCTAGAAATAAAACATCAAACTGTATGTGTGTGTGTAAATTCGTATGTGAATGTAATTTCAGCATATTTGAATGTTTTCATTTTTTTTATTCATTTTCGTTAAAATTTTTTATTGTATATTTTTATTTTTTAATTATTTGACAATTTAAATAATCTACCCGAAGTAGCTGTCATTTACCCAATTCTCGAATACGGGAACGCTTTTCGGTAACATTGGAATCCCTCGTGCTCCCAATTCTGAGTACGGAAACAAAGCTATGGTTTGGTTTTATTTCATTTAATAAAAAAATAATTATTATTTTCTCTATAAGATATCACGGCCCTTTTTCTTTCTTTCGAAATTTGTCAATCCTGCAATACGCAACTAATCCATTTCTAAATTTTGTGTTGATCTAACGAGTTCTGCTCATATAAATGTATTCATTTATTAATCAAATACATATGATCGCTAAGAGGTCAACAAAAATTTTTTTCACTCTAAAAGTGGAATAAATATAATAAGATTTCACTAGTTTTTAAAAAGTTAAAATAATGGCTACCAAAAATAATACCATTGTATTTCAAACATACATACCTAAATTTAATATAAAAAATAGAAGTATTCAGAGAAAATTGACTATGATATTTTTGTAGCTTTCAAAAAAAAAAAAAATATGTTATATAAAAAAATATAAACAAATTGTTGAAAAAAATCTGAATTTTGATACCTCTAAAGCGGACCAATACAACATAAATTAAGTCTTTGCTTAATTTGCTAATTATTTTTAATTTTATTATTTTTTATACCCTACACCACTATAGCTGGTTGGGCTATTATGCGTTTGCGCTGATATTAGAAAAGATTATCCAACACCCGCCTTAAAGTATACCAATCAATTCAGAATTACTTTTTGAATCAATCTAACGACATCCGTCCGTCCGTTTGGCTGGTTATACACGTAAACCTTTTGCTCAAATTACGGGTCGAAATTTTAAACATAATTCAATGAAATTTGGCTCATGGTACTTTTATAATACAAGGACGAAGCCTATTGAAATTGGTTGTGATCGGTCTATTATTTCACCCACTCCCCATTAAAATATCCCCCGGAATAGAGTTGAAACACTCAAAAATGTCTTAAAAATAAGAATATTTTAATGAAATTCGGTTCAAAGAAATTCTGTACAAGTATCAAACTTTGTACAAAATTTTATGAAGATTGGTTCACAAAAGAATCGGACCATAACTCGCAAATACACCTCTCTTCCGAAAATCACTTTAGCATGAAAATTCCGTGCCAATGTTAGTTAATATTCGCCACAAATAAGTTTTATGTAAGTAGAAATATCATTGCCAAACTTTATGAGCACCGATTCATAATTTACTATAGCTCCCGTATAAACTCACTTCCGAGAATCGCGCTAAAGTGCACATTGGTATAGGATATCGTATAGTCGGTTTTGACCGACTATATCTTTCTTTGTCGTTTTTTTTTTTTGCAAAAAAAGAAAACAATTTTTTCAAAAATGACTTTTTGCCAAGCTTTTTTTTATAGCCTACCCCTCTGTTCACTGTTGGCCGAAAAATTATTGCATTCACACGTACATCTAGTATATTTGGTATTAACACGGAAGATGATATATAGATCTCCTTTTAGAAGACTCTATCAAGTATCTTTTTTTACTTAGCACAACCGAACAATTATGGTAGATTCAAGTGAATGTTAAATAGATATGACACTGTAATTTCCTTTATTTGTATAAATTAATATTAGAAAATTGTCAATGTGCTTAAAATGGCTCTTGATCTCTTTTTTGCCTTAATAATAACAATTGTATTCATATTCGTGTTCATAAATGTCTAGGTTTTTACTAGTTTTATAGTATGAAAAATATGTATGTTATAAATGAATTTTATTGTAAATGAAATTTAAAATTATTTTTCCAAGTAAAAGAAAAACCAATTAAATTTTTGCCCAAATGACGAATGAACTACCATGTTCTTATTTTATTTCCATAAAAGATTTATACATTTTTATTAGATTATTTTCAAATTAAAAAGAATAATATTTGAATGACAGAGACAGTACTTATGTTGTTGGTATTATATTGACAATCAGTTTATTTGGAAAATTTGTTATTTACAAAAATTTATGAATCAAGTAATTTGTTTTCATAATATTTAATTTTTATTATGTTTGTTTACTGTATATAAACGTAGCCGGAATTAAGTATCAGGACATAAAGACAAATGAAGTTTATTAAAATAAAAATGGGGTTTATATAAAACACATGTTGATTTATACATATATGTATTTGAAAAAGATCAAAAAACAAATATTTTCTGTTGATTCTGGTTTTTATGGTATATCGTAAATTAGCATATTTAATGAATTAAATAAAATGAATGTGACAAGAAATAAAATAAAAATTTTAAATAAATTTTTGTGAAATTTTGTAAATTTAAGAATTGATATACGTTGATTAAATAGTCGTGAGACAAACTGGTTTCAATAGAACTGAAAACTGTGAAATACCAGTGGAGTGAGATTCATCCAGGGGTTTGTTTTGCTTTAGTAAAATTTTTGGCGAGATTTATACCAAAAATTTGTACATTTTATTTAGCAGCCTCTTAATAATAACAACAAAACTAAAGTTAACGACTAAAATATTTTTAATTTTCAAAACCGCACAATAGCTGGCAACTTGCCAAATATTTGTGAAATAGATTTACAGCTTTTAAGTTGAATTTTCAACAAAAATAACTTATTTACAAACCTATTTAAACATATTTCCTTCACAATTTATTTCTCCATTTTTACGTTTTATTCTTTTGTTTGAACATTAAACTAAATGCTTTAAAAAAAAACCAAAACAGAAAGTGAATAAATACTAGTAAGAAAGTTATAGTCCATCAATGTATGCTGGTGAAAATAATTATTAAGATTTTTGGGGAGGATTTATTATAGGACCTATAACCAATTAAGTACCGATTTGTGGATTGATCGTTGTAAAGTTTTGTACTCAGATTTATCAGCATATAAAATTTATTTATTCCGAATTTTTTTAAAGCATTACTTTATTTTAAGACATTTATAAAAGTCAAACCCCATTTGTATGGGAACTAGGTGTTACAATAGAGCAATATATTATGATTAAATGGAACCATATTATGAAAACATGGAATTATAATATGATATAAAGGGATTATAATATGATAAAATAGATTTATGATATGGTAAAATGGGATTATAATATTATAAAATGGGATTATATTATGACAAATTGGAATTATAATATGACAACAATGGATCAAAATATGATAAAATGGAAACAGAATATGTTAGAACAAACATATTAGAATGGAATCACAATATGGTATGATTGATTTACGAGATAATAAAAGCAAACTAAAATATGATGAAATTAGTTTATAATATGAATAAGTCTAATCATTCCATGATAAAAACATAATATCGGGAGCAATATTAAAAAAGAAGTTCATAATATTATTAAATAAAAACAATAATTATTTACAAACATACCAATCGTAATATGTTGCACTTAGATTATGGTCACAAGAACCATATTTTTGCTCTGCGTGTGTGTTACAAACATTAGCGCAAAAGCATTATTATGTGGTGTAGGATATTAAAACTTTTCAGTTTTGTTTTATTTGATTGCATGTTTATTTCGACAAAGACCTTTTTAACAAAATAAAATAAACAGTTATTTTTAGATCTTTTTATTTTCTAAAAACTCACTTTGATTAATGGAATTTTTATCATTATGATGCTTGATATAAAAAGAAAAATGTAAACTAAATGTAAAGTAAATTAACTTGTAATTTAAATTTAATTTTAATCAATAAATTAAACAGTCGATTTATTTGAATGAAAAATAAACATTTAAAAAAAAATTAATTTTTTTATTTTTCAATAAAATTTATATACATTTAATTTATATAAAAAGGTAGCTGCTGCGGCTCAAAATATTTGTTCAAATAATTGAATACTAGAAACCACGTCTAGTCTTTAATGGCCAAATAAGAAACTGTTAAAAGTGTAATTTCGGCTGTACCGAATCTTATATACCTTTCACCCAGGTTGAGATGATTGTACTTAAAATTGAGTTAAGCAGTAAACTCATACTTTATATTAAGAATCGCTGAACATCTTTATCTAAAGAAAATACGATGTTATTTTATCTCATAAACATAATATAAGATTTATATTTATTCGTTTTATGGACAATAATATTTGAACATTATTAAGTTTCATTGACCTATTGAAATATTAAGTAAATATAATAAACAATGGCATAAAAGAAAACAAAAAAATATTCAAAGCTGTTAAAATGTAGTCTTACCTCAGCCCACCACCTACGTGAGGAAACGAAGTTTCTACCGGTTAAATAATACAACATAATTCTAAGTCAGCAGTTTCTTCTGGGTTGTCATCGGAGGAGGCATCCAAACTTCAACTTTATACAGTTGGATACTCCCTCGAGGCATATTAGGAAAGACCTTCGCATATACGCGGAGAAAATATAGAGGTATATATAGAATTCTTTTGATTGAAAATCGTTTATAACAGCTTTGAACAACATTCATAGAGGCGCCACAAATTGCATAGTAGCTAGCTACCGTCGGTATGAATGTCCCACAGCCTATCGCAGACAACGAGAAGAACCTGCTACGGAAAATAAAAGTAGTTCTGGCACAACTAAGATTGGGATGAAGCAATGGGCTTAATGCCTACTTGTCTATCATAGACCGTGCTGTCCAGCCAACCCAACATTGCCCAGTCCAATGGATTTGTGGAATATCCCGTTGAAGTAGCGCAATTTCTTGACCTCCCGATTATAATTATATAGTTTTAGTTGTTACAACAACAACTCCAGGTTAAGTTATTATTATTTTTAATTTTATTTAATAAAACGTTCTTTTTATACGCACGTTATGAGGGTTTGTCATTCCGTATGTAACATGTCGAAATAGTAATCTAAGAACCCATAAAGTATATATATTCTGGGTTCTCGTGAAAATCTAAAATGATCTAACGATGTCCGTCTGTCTGTTAAAAGCAGGATAGGGCTCGGTGCGGACGAAATTTGGCTCAAATATTTGTCTTATATAAGGTTTGTTTGGTATTGAAAATGAGTAAAATCGGTTCATGAACAAAAAAAAAAAAGTTATGTACAAAATACTAGAAAAACAGACTGTCTGTCGTAACTGCAGTTTATATTTTTCGGTCGATATCTTTTACAAAAAGCATGTACATTAACGAAATTTTGCACAAACAGTTCAAGGACCAATTTAAAGTTGGAAAACAAAAATGACCGCAGTCCGCCCAGTTTACCCACCTGTCATATAAGGTGAAATGTTAAAGAGTTTCAGATGGTGGGTATATAGAATAGGCCAAGTCGAATATAACTTTCCCACTTGTTTTTTTTTTTTCATAATCAATTTTATTTAAAATCACAGCCAAAATTTTATTTGCCATAAATGGTAAAATAATTAAACTTTCATATCTGTTAAAATGGTTTTATCTTGTGTACTTAATTCTGACCGATGTTTCAATTTTAGCCATTAATGTCACTCAAATGAATCCTTAAACGCAAATCCCTCATATTAATTACCACCGACTGAAAGCCTCTCTCGTTCACCGACACTCAATGTCAATTATGAAATCGCGTGTAGGTGTTAGTAAATGAATGGTATTCATGTACGTACCTGTGTTTGTGTATCTTTGTTTGTAAATGTTTTTAAGTGTTGATTAAAATATAACTATTTATTCTGTATGCAAAAAAATAAATAAAAACAAAAAAGGAAAAAAAATATTGTATATAAATACGTAGGAAATGTTACTTTTCTTAAAAGAGCTGCGAAAGCGACATCAATGAAAGTAATATGAAAATGTAAAATTCATATCGAGGGCTTATATTCAAAAAGAGCTATTTATAGATTTCCAAAAATATTTTTTTTCTGTAGCCAAACATTTTGTTTTTGTGTCCTTTATCAGTGGTATCAATTTTGAAAAGAAAAACAAATTCTAACACATCTTTGTGGATTTTTATTTTTGGGCTATCTACAAGACATAAGTTTTATTAAGAAAAAACGGGCTATCTGTATGTATGCATTTAACTTTCAAAGCACTGTAATGGTAAAACTCTATAAACAGCATTTTTCAAAGTTTTAAATACTATTGAGTTGTAAGTTAATAAAATTTTAATAAGTTTAAAATTTTTTGCAATTTTTTTTTTGCATGCAAATTTTTGTTTCGCAGTATTTATTTATAATTTGAATTATTTTCATTTTTCTAGTATCCACACTTATTATTTTACAGTTGTAATGTTTAAAGATGGCCCTGCTAACCATTAAAATTCGCTTTTTCATAATAATGATTCGTAAGGTAAATTTAATATATTGTCTAATTTTTACCAAAAATTTTATCTTTGTACTTTTAGTTTTTGGTAAACAAAAAAGGCTATTTGAACATTTTATAACACATATTGATAATATGTTAAGAAAAAAAGGGCTGTCTACTATAACTTCGCGAATAAAGGATTTAACATTTATTACTAAAAAATTTATATTTATGTAAGAGGTTTAGTAGACGTATTATTAATAAAAAGTAAAAGACCGAATTGCAAAATATTGAAAAATGAATGAAATAAAAAGTTTTTAAGCTCTCCTGAATAATTGGAGTTTTGCAGTTAACCATTTTTGAATATAAGCTCACGATATATTTTATGTGTATATTTTAATACTTTTACATATCTATGTAACTGTAGAAAATATGTATATGGGAAATTCACAAATTTTTGAAACTCTTTGAAACTGACTTTATGTGTTTTATATTTGTTTTGAAAACAGGAAAATTGTTGATGGAATTGAGGTCACTCACCTAAATGTTTGAGGAATTATAACCATTTAAAGCCAGCAAACTAAAAAAAATGAGTTGAAATTTTCATAGATTTATTGATTCATTTTAGTTTTGCACTCACAATTCACATCGTTTTGACTCAAATCATCAAGCAGTCGGGAGAAAAGTCTTAAGTTGTATAACTACCCAGTAAAAAAAAAAAATAGAAGTCATTCTTAAGAAAGTACTTTTTCATTACTTTCAAAGTTTCAATAAGCGTATGGTTTCTTGTGCTTAAAAAGTTATATAAACATCATCCAAAGATATTGTTAAAAAGCGTTTCAGATAAATTTTTCTGATATGAAACATCGAGAATTTATAAATACTTGTTATTTAATAATAACTATTTTAATCAACTGAAAAATATTGTTATGCATATATTTTTCTAATAAAAAATATTTGGTTTATATAAAAATTAAAAATAATTTGCTTGAATTAATAAAAAATCAAAATAATCAGTTTTACATGACATCGTGAACATGACCTCCTACTCAGTGAATAGGCATCAAAAAGGAGAATATTTTCCTATGGCAAGCCTATGTTAAATTCATTGGAAATGATCCGAATTTCTACTACTTCTAGATCGCAAGTTCAGGATCTTAATGACTTGTTTGGATGTTCTTTTTTTCTGGGTAGTTGTCAAATTATTAAGTATTAGTAAAATGTATTTTTTTCACTACTGACAACTACAGCCTTTATTGAAGTTGTTTAAAATGGACATTTAAAATTTAAAAATGCAAAAATTTTATGAATTTTTTAATATTTTCACAAAATTTCCAAATTTGTTTCCGCATCTTTGAAAAATATCTGCAGGGAGGCGTATTGAGGGTTAAAAGTGGAAATACGAAAAAAAATTTAAAAAACACCATTCATACTGGCTATAAAGGCATTTGTCGTCAAACACATTTTGCTTGCTGATAACTATCACGTTATTTACGTCAAATAATATATGCCTTTCATTTCATTTTTTAATACTAAAATGCAGTGGCCGTCAAAAAAATGTAAGGATTCATAATTTTATGGACTGAATAATAATTTTATAATTTGAAAAAGTGTCCTTACATATTTCGTATAATAGTTTAAAATAGCAAAAACTATTTTCGATGTAAAATTTATCACTAAATCATTAAATAAATTAAAATTTTGCAAAATTTCATTTTTAAAATTCTAAAATCACGCTTTTCGTAAGGAATATTGTCATGAGTAATAAGTTTTAAATGACTATGTTTTTGAAATCACTAGAGATATCCATTCTATTTTTTCAGAAAAATATCCCAAAATAAGTCTTTTATTGTACCGGTCAACAATTTCCTAAAAATTTGTTCACATATGAAAAAATCGATATATGGATCAAACTAGAGCCCATATATAATGAAACTGCGTATTCAGTTTTTCTCCGTGCCGTCAAATTTTCTTTCAAAAGGACTTCAAAGATTCGAAAAATATACAACTTAAAAAAATAAATAAATAAATAATATTTACCAAAATTATATCAACCCAATATGAATATCAAACTAAAGATAAGAATTCCCTCAGCATAACAAGAATTTTTATTTAAATGTTGCAGCACAAAATGTTACGAAAATATCCTTATATAAAGTATATGATTAAATAATAAATATAATATTAAAGAGTTTAATTTTCCAAAATATATTTTATTTAAAGAAACATTTAAATAAAGAATAGTAGTAGTAGCTTTCATTTCACTTCTATATGAGTCGATATAATCTTCGGTAATATTTTATAATATTTTTAAAAATTACACACCTTTCGAAATTTTGAAGTTCTTTTGAGAAGATACTTGGTACATAGTTTTACCACGGATGGTTTCTACTTATGTCCATATATCGTTTTTTATGCCCTTCAGCACAGGAGTAAAGGGTATATATAAGTTTGTCATTCCGTTTGTAATTTTCACAATTTTCATCAGAGAGCAAAAAAGTTAATAGCGTATAATGTGAGCAAGTGTGAATATAACTAAAGAGTTTGGTTGGACCATTCAAAATCTATTAATTAATGATTTATTTCTATGTATTCTCCGCTTGTGTTTATTAAAAATGCTTTAATTTTAATATTTTATTTTGAAGTTTTTTCCAAATCTTTATGTGAAGAAACACAACCAAGGAAGGCAAAGGCAGATCCATACAGATATGATTTTACATTGTCATTGAACGGCTTGTTTCGAATAAAATTTGTTATATTTTCTTATATTCTTTGTTTTTTTTCCAACAAGATTGTTATCATTTATGTGTTGTGTTGCTAACGTTCATAGGCAATTTCAATTTCCCAACATATAGGAGCAGTGTTGCCAGTTTTAGCCTTTTAGTTTTAAAATTTTTGTTTCAACTTCTAGCTTAAAAAGGCAAAAATGATAGTATTTAAATAGCGAAGAAAATTATTTTTTATTACTAATTTTATTTTAGCGGACTCATCCATTTAATCGTTTTTTGTATTTATTCGCACAAAAAATTAAGATTATTTATATACAACAGAAATTTTCACCTGCGGCGCTTTATTCTTCAAATCAAAAATAACTAAATTTATGGACTTACTAAATCAATCATTAGAATTATTATTTAATATCCTTCAACAAACATTGAAACTATTTATGAATTTTATTAAAAAATTCTTGCCAGCAAAATGACTCAAAGCAAATATAAAGAAGCAACCGAATGAAAAATCAGCAAAAAGAAATGAAAATCTTCCCAAAAATAAAAAATGGATTTTTTGCCCAAAAAAAGGTGAAAAAATACCCTCACACAATGTCCATTATGACAATTTCTAGTATGTAAATTTATACATTATATGATAAAATTTTTTGGACAAAATCAGTCATATTCAGAATGAAAATAGTTCTGAATTTAGGTTTGGTAGGATTCTGGTCTGGATTAAAATGTTTTTTTAGACTGATGACAGATGTTTTCAACTCTGGCCCATCAATCAAACCTTTTCTGAATAAGATGACTGTTTACTTCACTTTCTCATGCACAAATAAAAGCGAAAAATTACCAAAAATAACAAAAATGTGTTATCAAAATCGAATTATAGCCCAAAAATAACAAAACAGTCACCGCAAACTTTTTGGGTTGTTTTTCATATAAAATGTGAATTTTTTGGAAATTTTTCTATATTTGGTTTGGCGATTTTGCATTGGGTCATTTTGCTGGTAGTCTCAATAAATTCTTATAAAAGCGAAAATCATCCGAAATCTATTCAAAAAGGAATTATAGCTCAAAAATTAAGAGAATTCACTTTAAAGTTTTTCATATGAAATATAATCTAATTTTGTACGGGAAATTTTTCCCCGATTTTTCATTGGGTCTTTTTGTTGAAAGCCGTTCTATTATTAATTTATAAATTGAAAACTAATGAGAACTCGAAAATTTTTTTTAAATTAAAAAAGTTAACTTTTTCTAGTATTATTTTTTGCAGCATTTAGTCTTTTTGACCTTTTTTAAACATCAATTTATCTTCTTTTTCCTCAGTTCCTGGCAACACTGGTTAGGAGTTAACGTGTTAACTTTAACGTCGATAAAAGTGCATCCAATTTATGAACCAAAATACAATTATGAATATCTGAATGTCAATAAAGAAAAAAAAAAAAAAAAAAAATAGAAAAATACAAACAAATAGAATGAAAACAAATTTAAAACATCAGTTTTTTTAAATAAAATATAAAGATTTATTTGTGATTTTTTTTAAATATTAAATGATACCAATTTTTGTGAGTATCGTTTTTTTTTGCTAACAACGCTAGCACTTAACGGCAGCAATAAAACACAGCTATTATTAAAAAATAAAAGAAAACTAAACAAAGAGAGAAAATTAAAATTCTTTAAAGAAATAAAATTATACAAATTTTATATTTTATATTTTACCCAAAACTTTGGCAATCATCTTGCAGTACGGCTGCCATTGTTATTCTGTTTATTTTTTCTAAGTAGGAGACAAACCGTCTCGTTGTTCTGTTTCTACATGATTTTTTTTTATTTTATTGGAAACAAATATTTTGAAATTTCAAATCATAATAATATTATATTCTACAATACAATATGATATTATATTCGCCACCTAAGATGATAAAGTTTTTGTTATCATATGGATTATTGGGTAGTTTCATTCACGTATCGATTTTTCCATGTGTGAAAATAATGTTATCCAACATTATTTGAGATTTTTAACCAATAAAAATTTTTTTCTATTTACGAAATCTTGCAAAAAATAAAATTACCTATTTTTCTTTTCAATGTGCTTCGATTAATATTAATGATACTATTTTAATATGTGCTGATACTACTCTAAAAGTTCAATGAAATCGCATTGATTTGCTTTCAATAAAGTAAAACTTGTATTTTAAAGATTTTTTAAAGTTTCAACTTTGAACCTTCACAAAAACTCCGCAAAGAATATTGGTTAATAAAACTACGAATCGATAATTGTATCAGAAGAAAAAAATAAATTCAAAAAGATTTTTACTTAAAATTTTTAATATTTTTGAAATTTCTCATATACCAATAATAGCATGAGGAAGAAAAAGACTGTCATGCGGATAGACAGAATGTCTAGCAACCAGATATGTGTATGGACTTAGAGAGGGAAGGTCGTCAATAACTGTACTCAAAAAGTGATTTTGAATCGATTTTATTTAAAAGAAAAAATATATTTATTGTACGAATAAATTTAGAAAAGTTTAGCAAATTCCGTTTGTCTCTTAAGTTATAAAAAATTGGCTCATTAATTCAAAAAACTGGACTTGAAGGCAAATAAAAAAAGGAAATTCATCATCATATAATATGGCTTTTTAAAAACTATTTCTGCTGCTGAGTTAAACAAATCTGCGTAAACTTAAATCAACCAAAAATTTTCAAATTCATCTGCTAAATGTTTTTTTTTATTCTTTTATATTTTTATATAATCATCCAACATACGTACACAAATGGAAACATGTTTGTATTCACACTCTGGAAATGAATTTTGATATATTACAGATCATTGCACTATGCACATTGGGTACAAGTTCCAAGCTATTAATACTGAGTTTTAAACTTTATGTAAAAACACAAAATATATATCGTTCATTCCACGAGAAATTTATAAAAAGTGCCTATTTTTTTAAAAGGCGTCATCAGATTTTGCTCATATTTGGTACTCATGTAACCTATGGAGCCATTCAGTCTTTCTCATTGTATTTTTTTTTTCAATTAAAAAAAATCGCGAATTTATACACGATTTAAATTTTTATAAAAGTTAAAAATTCGACAAAGTACGTAACTTTAAATGTTAATATCTCTTTACGATGTAGATGGATTTTAATAATTCAAGGCTCTAATGAAGACCAACTGAAACCTTTTTAAAGATAAAAAATTTATTTATTTTTTCATAATTTCTTATTTTTATTTTATTATTATTCTTTTTGGTTATTATCATTCAATAATATCTAATTTGAAGTGTTCATAGCCCTTTAACTATACGTCAGATTTTATTGATTTAAAAACCAAGTTAAAGTTTATTACAATAAATATTGTAAGTGATTTTGTATAACTCAAAACTAACTAAGATGCACTTACAAAAAATATGTAATTTTCAGGTGCATTTTTAAGAAATTTCTACCCTTTGTCTTTCAAATAATTTTGTTTAATATTGAAAAAAAATATGTATATAACACAGTATATTATTAATTATTCTGGGACGAAAAGATATTATACCACAAATAACAAATTATGGAATGTTATGACTAAAATAAATTTTAAAATAGACTCAAAAAGAAAAAAAAAATCACAAAATATATATATATATATATAATAATTTTTGTATGAAAAAATCTAAAGGAATATTTTTTAAAATTTTTCTAAAATAGTGGACCATTATGTCCCAAGACAATTTATAATGCAATTTGTAGCAAATATAATTTTTATAATATCAGAGATAGACAAAAATTGAAGGGGTAGAAATTTTTCAAAAATGCATTTTAAAACTGCATTTGCATTATTAATGCATTTTTAAGTGATATATTATTTTTAAATAACTGCTTTTAAAGAGGACATATTCATCTTCTAAAGTCCGTTCACAACTTATAGAAATATTTGTGTTTAAGGTTACACACTTTTTCAATGTTTTTACTTTTGAAAAAATTTAAATCGTGAATAAACTCGCGAGTTTTTCCAAATTCTAAAAACTAAAAGTGGAGATATTAAAATGGCTCCATAGATTATTCATATGCGGAATATTAACAAAATCCGAAGGCCTAAGAACAACTTTTGGCCGTTTTTTCATATAATGAATGATAAGTATCCTATATGCCAAACTTTGTTAATTCAATTTGTGGAAAAATTAATAAAATATATATTTTTGTAAAAAGTTCAATTTCAGCTTAGTTCAAAAAATCCTTACAGCTTTTGTAACAAAAACTCTCCAGATTCAGAAACTGGGTTTTTATACCATATATTTAGAAACCATGGTCTCTGTCTTTTACCATAAAGAAATATATATTTGTTTTTTTTTTTAATTTACAATTTACATATATTTATATTTTATATTTGTAAATGCATAAATAAATACTCATACAAATATGCGCAACGAACACTGGTCAAAAATCCATTTTTTTGGGCAGAAATTAAAAAAAAAATAATAATAATTTAAGAAATTGTAAAAATTGAATGTATTTTACAAATGATGCACAACATCAAGTGAGAAGTAGCTTAGCCAAATACCATCATCTGCAAAAAGTGGGCGGACCATACCCATTTTTGGTTTCTGAATTTATATCGATCCTAGAACTATCTGTACAAAATTTCGTTGTCATACATGATTTTGATGTTATAAGCAGAAATGTATGAACTGAAGTTACAACGGATACCCTGTGTTTCTAGTATTGGGCTCATAAATTTTTTTTGTTTATTAATCTATTTTGCCCCTTTTCAATACCAAACATACCTTATATAAGATAAATATTTGAGCTTAGTTCAGTCTTATCCTGCTTGGTTTTAAATTATTTTTTCGACATGTTACATACGGAATGATAAACTGGAATATTTCTCATGGTGGGTATAAAAATATAATGTGGAAACGTTGACAGTTCGACAAGGCATTCAAGTTGGTAGTTTAATATTATTCATAACATTTTTATTCAAATGGAGCTAGAATTACAAAAGCTGTATCACAATATCAGATAATTATATAACAATGTTGTATAATGTAAATTGTAGCCTAGGAGATGTATTTCAAGATCTTTATTTTAAATTTTATATAAGTCTTGTAATTGTGGTCATATGTCTTGTTTATCAAGGTAACCTATAAATTTGAAATACAAAAAGTTATGTTTTAGCATGAACCTGCAGGAATGTAAAAATATAAAGGCGTTAGGCCAAGTGTCTACTTTATGCAACAATTTAGGTAGTGTTAACATTTTTTGCCAAATTCTTGCAATTGTAAATTTTTTTTCAGTTAAATTTTGGTAAACCTGAGCGGAAATATCTTACTTTTCACAAATAAGTTGGAGAAAATATTACGTTCTAACCTATTGGGTAGTTTCACTAACCAATAAAAATCTCAAAACTTACAAAATAATTAAAATAACATCAAAAGTAAACAAGTAAATATTATATTTAAAAAGTATATCTACTTTAGAAAAATTATATATTGTAAGAGTTTTAAGCAAAAATACTTAAAATAGGCTTTAATGAATACTATTGTTAATTTTAAATAAAATAACTTCAACACAACCTTTAAAAGGCACTAACAATGCTTTTTGAATTTATGCCAGAAAAAGTGGATTTTTGACCAGTGTGCAATGCATAGCTTTAGTATTTTTTTTTTTTTTTTTTACAAAATCGATTTTCTTTCAGAAGTTTTTTCTTTGGCACTGCAAATTTTAACACATGAATAATTTTTGAAACAAAATTGTATTTGCATTTAGTACTGGTATATATTTATATGAATTGAGATTTTTTTTTTGCTTTTGATGGACATAAATATTCAGCAGAAAAACGTTGTGTAAATATAAACATTGAAATTAATGGTTACATGTGTATTTTTATCTGTTAATGTGAATAGTATTTTAAACAGTGAAACTAGAGAAAACTGATTTTTGATAAAAAAAAAAAAATCGAAAACGATACGCTGCGTTTAAACGAAATCTTAAACAAAATTTGTTTTATTGGGAACAGTTGTAAGCTTTCCTGATCATTTCAATTTAAATTTTAATATATTTTCAAATATCTGGATTAGTTCCGATGTGGTCTTGTATGACTTTCATATAAAAAAAAAACAGTTACTTTGCTTTCGTGAAAGTTTTTTTAAAATGTCTCTATTCAATGGATAAGAGAGTACACAGACTTCATTCGTCATTAATAGTTTCCACTGTTATTAGCTCTATTGCGAGGAAAAAAAAGAAAAAAAAACTGTGCCACCAACGGTCATTTATTTCAAATAATCGCAACTTGCATTTTACCACAGACTGTCAGTTAAAATTTTCATAAAGTTTTGTAAAAAAAAGCTACAATGATTTATATACTCTTGTCGCAAGGAAAAACATGTGTTATTGTGGTTTTATGGTGTTTGATTTCATTGCGGCATAAAGTTGCACTTTATTTTGTTTTGATTAAGGCCAAATGGTTTTTTAATTTGTAAGGCTTAAATATGCATATTAGGGACGTACAGACTGGAGTGAGTAAATTATAAAATATTTTGATATCGATGAAATATGTTACCTAAATTTTATTATATACAACAAACTGGTTAAAAATCTATTTTTTTTCTTTTGCAAAAATTCCAAAATAATAATTAAAGAAAAGTGAATGTATTTTATAAATGGTAACATACCAAGTAATCAAGAAAATATATTAAAACATATAATATGGCAACGTTGACAGTCTGGCAAGGCATTAAAGCTGGCCGGCTGATCCCAGAAAAATTCCTGATCTCATTGACTAAAAATATTAGTCGAAATTCGATAACTACAAGAATTTCATATGATTTATCTTCTGATCATTCTCCGATAATATTAACTTTTTATGGAAGAACTAATAACAGGTTGGTTGAAATATGAAAAATATATCAGTTATCATATCCACACATATCCATATTTTGAGTGTGAGAAAGATATAAACAACTACTTCAATGGCTTTACATCATTAATTACTTCAGCTCTGGAACATTCTAAGAGTTAAATTCCTAAGAAATACAATTCATATATATCAAATTCTTATATTGAAAAACTTATTATTGAAAAAAGAAAACATCGTAGACAATGGCAACAAAACAAATCACCTGCTGCAAAGCTGAGGCTGTCCATTACAAGTAAGGAAAAGATAACTTCAAGTAGAAGAGCCTTTAAATCAAATCCCCACACAAATGATTTTGTATTAGGAGAGATACCTGACACTACACTAAATGATGATTACATAATTGTTGCTAGCCCAGAAGACATAAATACAATCATCGAAGCAAATATAAGTGTAAGAAAATCTCCTAAATATGATTCAATAACACCATCCATGATTAAAAATCTACCGAATGTGGCAACAATCGTGCTGTCTATTATGTTCAATGCGATCTTAAAGCAAGGAGTCTTTACAAAAATTTGAAAGATTTGACTATACCGTCTTCCTATAGACTTATTAGCCTAATTTCTTGTTTGCCAAAGCTTTTCGAAGAAGTATAAAAAAAAATAGAAATATCGTTTCAATTCACCAGTTTGATTTCCGTGAAAAACACTGAACTATTGAACAAGTAAATAGTCTAACTGGAGAGATAAGGAAATCTTTTAAATTAAAGAAGTATTATCCAGCTATTTTTGTAGATGTCGCACAAGCATTTGACAAAGTATTTCACAAAGGTCCAACATATAAAATTAAATGCTTACTAACACCATGCACCCATAAATTGCTAGATTTTTATCAATCTGACTGTCTATTCAGAGAAAAATATAATGAGTTTGTGACAAAAGAATTTGAGATAAAAACAGATGTTCAACAGAGAAGTGTTATTGGAGCTACCCTCTATTTAATTTACATTTCCGACTTGTCTATATGCGAAGAACTGATTACTATTTCTTCTTTTGCTGATGATACAGCAATACAGAGCTTCTATAATGGTCCATACATATCAACTAGACAACTAGATATTTATCTCCGACTTGTGGAGACATCGTTAAAAAACTGGCATATACGGGTAAACGAATTGAAAAGTGCTATGTTACATTTACCCTAAGAAGAGGAAACTGTCCATATGTTACACTTAATGGTATAAGTATACCTCATTCAGATCATGTCACATACCTTGGTATTCATTTAGTTAGGTGACTTACTTGATTTCGTTATATAGAACCCAAGAGGCTCCATATGAAATCAAAAACATCCAGCCTTCACAGCCAATCAAAACTTAGCCCTGACAAGCCATCCTTTATAAAACGGTATTAAAACCAATTTGGACATATGGCATTCAATTATGGGAAATGAGCAATAATACGAGTATTGATCTTATAGAGGGGGCGTAATCAAGAAATCTTGGAAACTTGACGGGTGAACCATGGTATATAAGAGATGAAAATATCTAAAGAAACTTAGAGGTGCCACTAGTTACAGACAAGTTCGAGAAATTCAGAGTAAAATACATCCTTAAATGGCAGAGTTATCACAAACCCACTAGCAAAATTTCTTGCTGAAATGCAGATGGACTCAAGGCATCGTAGAGCCGACCTATCACCGCTGATGTTAGGATCGTTTAACCATTTAGGCTTTAGTTTTACTTCAAGTTTTTAAACACTTATTGTGAGGGAAAAAAGGACAGCCTCAATTAATAAAAAGTGATATATATACAAGTATATATATATATATATATATATATATATATATATATATATATATATATATATATATATATATAAATGACAGCCTCAATTAATAAAAAACTTATTCGATTACTTCCCAGAAGTAATTCCTTTGCTAAAAGAACCTTCGTTTTCTCAGGTAGATGGAGTGGCAGAGTAATTTAAAGGTAAACTGTAAAAATCCCTAAGTAAGTATTTTATTAATTTTGAATATTTATCTATTTTGTGCCACTGTGGAATATATTTGAAATCCAGTGTGACAAAATTACGAGTAATAAATTGTTTGTATTCATTTTGGATCAAAATTGAATTTTTGCGATATCTAAGATTCTGCTCTCATATCATCTAAAACAGTTTTAAAATTTGTCGTTTTGTGTTCCTGTGAGAGGCGCGAGAATTGTAAAAAATATTCGCTTGTATGCTTTTTATTAATTTCCATTAGAAAATGTATGTTTAACTTGATCAGTTACAGTTTAATGAATTAGACAATGCTCTAAATTAAGCAAATTTTAAGAAATTTATAAAATTGTAATAACGTGCATAAAAAATTAATGTCAAAACTAGTCTTTTAATTATGCTTATTTTGTGGAACATATATCGGAGGATGTGCTCTTAAAAAAATAACATTCCACCTCGCATAGTGGGGCCAATCGCAAAATTTTTGGTAATAAAGCTGTGTCTTCTAAATAACTGGTCGGATTGAATTGAAGTGTGTCGATAAATAGTAAAGGAGGATCTAAGCTTTCAGAAAAAATATCTCTTGGTAACCTTGTAATAATACATGATAAGCTACAGCGTATCAAAGTTGACTACCTCGAGTGTGTAAAAGTTCAAAAAAGCGTAACTTCTATAAATCAAGTCCAATTTCAAAGATTTTATTTCTGTAAAGAGCTTGGCTTGATAAAGAAGAAACATTTTCTAAGCATAAGTTATCTTTAATTTTTGATTATTTGCCTTGATTTTATTTCGTCTTTCGAGAATGGGTTTTGAAATATATGAGAGACAAAAATTTTAGAAATAATTTGTAATTTTTAATGCACTCCGAAATAATATGCTGGACAAATTTTTAGACTATCTCAATTCGTCTAGCCGTGAAAAATATTCAAAATCAGCATTCTGAAATTCGTATGAAAATTGGCTATTTATTTTACAAAAATATAGTATTTACAATTCTTTCACTTTTTTCTCAAAATTTTATCAATAAAAATTTTTTCTCTTTCCATATTTCAAAAGATAAAGCTTCATAAATGATTAATAAAGAAATTCTAAATTGAATTACATTTGCACACTACATTTGTAGCATTGGTCGAAAATGGTGAATTTTAGAAAAAATTTCATGTTTATCGTTTAATAAAAAAAAATGTTACGCTAACTTTATTAAATTTGTTGTTGTTGATGGTTAAGTACAAAATATATTTAAATCGATTTGACACTAAAGTGCTTCACGCACGGCCAAAAACTAACGCAAAATGCAGATTTTATGAAAAAGTCAACTTTTAAAACGACTTTTTTAAATTGCACAAAAAGACATATTAGTTAAAAAAGATGATGTAGTGGCCTTAAAACTGACAACTCGTGTCAAATCAAAATTCACTATTGTATAATAACTTTTAGTGTATATCTATATATTTATATTGGAGAAATAATATACGTATCACAGAAAAAAGCCTGTGCATAAATATAAGAATTTACTTTCATTGCTTTTGGTTCATAATATTTAAGATATTTATACATATTTTTTGAAATAAATCAAAAGTCAAGAAGACCAACAAATTGTTTAAATTTTCATTTATATTTTCAATTTGTAAATAAATATATGTCTGAAATTTTCTTTACAACAAATTTAAACAAATTTCTAATCCTCACTTTTTAACAGCTTTTTATTGGAAAATTGTCATTTAAAGAAATTTATTGTTATTATTTTCATGCATAAGTATTTTATTTAGAATTATAAAACTAAATTAAAATTTTAGCAACATTTTTGCAAAATTCGTAGGATTTTCATTAAGTAAAATTTAATAATATCTATGAACAAAATTTTATTTTTTATGAAAAAAGTTTGGGAAATAAAATTCATGTTCAATTCATAATATTTATGAAAAAAATTTCTTCGGAAAATTTTATGTTTTTAATAATTTTTAGATTTTTAGCAGAATGCGAGCGAAATTATGCAAATTTCTATACATTATCTTTTTACAGAATTTCATTGGAATTTTGCCACTTTAAGGCGTTTGTTGTTATTATTTTCATGTATAATTATTTTCATCTACCATTAGCAATCAAATTTAATAAAACTAAATTAAAATTTAAGTAACATTTTTACAAAATTCAAATATATCTAAAAATTTAATAATATCTATGAACAAAATTTTATTTTTTATGAAAAAAGTTTGGAAAAAAAGTCATGTTCGATTCATAATATTTATGAAAAAAATGTTCAAATATATGAACTTGCTTTTTCTGTGTAATAATTGATTAAAATTATTAAATATTATTTATTTTTGAAAATTTTGCAAAAATTGGTTGTTAAAGTTTTTTAAGTGATTTTTACAGGAATTAAAGACTGATATATATTTTATAAAAAAAAGAAATAATAATAAAAATATAAAATATTTCTTTCTGCAATTTAAAAACAAGTGGTTTAAAAAGTTGACTTTTTTAATAAAAATCTGCACACCTGTATTCGCTTTTGGCCGTGCTTGAAGCACTTTAGTGCCCTATCGATCTAAATAAATTTGGTAATGTAACAGCATCAATAAATTAAAAAAAATATCGTAACATTTTTTGATTAAGCGATAAACATGAATTTCTTTTTCTAAAATTCTATATATATATTAAGTCGGTCAAATGAGATTTCCGAAGAGAGCCTTATATGGAAGCTGAAGTCAAGTGAGAACCGATTTATACACCCAAGCCAAGCGTTAATTTTAAATTTCAAATTCCTAAATTTTTGAGGATTTCTAATTCCCGTTTTTATATAAAACCTATATTTTTCCTATTATTTTGAAAGTACCTTTAAAAGTTTTGAACTGTAATTAATTGATTATGTTAAATAGAAAGCCAAACTGAAATTACTCTCAAAGTATATCTGATTAAAAAAATCATCTGTTAAAAATTACACATCGAGGGCTCATACTCAAGAAATGCTATATGTAAAAATTAAATAATACTGTGCGACGTTTCGCTACATAAGCAACAGTTTCGCAGTTACAAATAAATGTATGAAGAAAAAAACTATTTTTTGCCTAAAAAATTGAATTTTTTTATTTTTAATTCATAAAAAATCCAAAACGGTAAAAAAAAGTGTCAAGTCCTATTACTTTCACGTAAAGTCACATAACCTTTAAACAAAAGGAGACATAGATCATGAAAATCGATGGACGCGTTTCGCTTTTATTCACAACTAGCTGACCCGAGCCGCGTTGCTGGCCCTAAGCAAACATTAGTGTTGTATTACTGAACGATTTAAATTGATATTTTAACGAAATTTACGACCTTTAAATAAAAATCTAAGGAATACCTATTATAAAGTGTTTTTTACAGAAGAATTTAAATATGATGTAGAAGCTGACCCGAGCCGCGTTGCTGGCCCTAAGCAAACATTAGTGTTGTATTACTGAACGATGACCCGAGCCGCGTTGCTGGCCCTAAGCAAACATTAGTGTTGTATTACTGAACGATTTAAATTGATATTTTAACGAAATTTACGACCTTTAAATAAAAATCTAAGGAATACCTATTATAAAGTGTTTTTTACAGAAGAATTTAAATATGATGTAGAAGCTGACCCGAGCCGCGTTGCTGGCCCTAAGCAAACATTAGTGTTGTATTACTGAACGATGACCCGAGCCGCGTTGCTGGCCCTAAGCAAACATTAGTGTTGTATTACTGAACGATTTAAATTGATATTTTAACGAAATTTACGACCTTTAAATAAAAATCTAAGGAATACCTATTATAAAGTGTTTTTTACAGAAGAATTTAAATATGATGTAGAAGCTGACCCGAGCCGCGTTGCTGGCCCTAAGCAAACATTAGTGTTGTATTACTGAACGATTTAAATTGATATTTTAACGAAATTTACGACCTTTAAATAAAAATCTAAGGAATACCTATTATAAAGTGTTTTTTACAGAAGAATTTAAATATGATGTAGATGTGGGCTCAATCAAAAAATATACGCATGTATTTAAGGCAAATTTGAATTTATATTTATTTATTACTTCATCTTAAGGTTAGCGGATAGACAATGTCTTTTTTTTGAACGGAATGATGAGAGCTGTAGTCGAAATTGCAGTTGTAATGGAACGCTGCTTGATTCAAATTAGAACTTGAAGCAATTCTTCTTATGCGTTGATTAAAAATTTTAAAGTTGTTGAATTGCTACATTTGCTCTACGATTTCTCATTGCTAACCGAGCCGTTTCATTTCTCGCCTGCCTTTCTTCCTGCGTTTGTGATGTACGAAGTCGGGCCAAACTAATACGGAGTTGTTCTCGTGCGATTTCTCGTTCATATATATTCAATTGATTGACGATATTACGATAAGTACTTGCATTACGTGTTCGACGCGAAATATTAGATCTCCGGGGTCGCGGCATTGTGAATAACACTTAATAACGAATGCCAAAAATACAACAAATGGTTTTAAATATCACAACCTCACTAAATGATGAGCTTTACTTGGAACTTACCGTTTGGAAATAGAATTCTACACCACCACCAGAAAACAAATTGCACAAAAAAGTAAGCGTTTCGATAGAAACAGAAACAGTAATTGTTATAATTTGTATTAAAAAAAATATTTTTAATGATTATTAAGGCAAAGAAATTATGACAAAAAAAAATTTTTTTTTATCGCGGATTTTTCGCGAATTTTTTTTCGTATTATCCTTTTCTGGCCGGTGACCGGTCCGAATTGGTGAGAATCATCAAAATCGGTCTAGTCGTTCTTGAGTTATAACAATAGTAACTAACATCACTTTCTTTTATATATATAGATTAAATGAAAGTATCTCATTTTGAAAAGAATATTGATTTTATGTTTCAATGAATTTGGATAATATTTATTATATATTATTTATTATAATTATTAACACGTAAAATTAAAAATTATTACAGGTAATTATTAGGTTATTACATAGATACATAGGTTATAAAAATCGATGAACGCAAAACCACCAACAAGTTTCAGCCACCAGCGAATCGAGCCTTTTGCCTTTATGTCGCGTTTCCATTGGCATTGCCACTTGATGGAGGCGCTCGCCATGTTCATCCGACTCTGAGGCTAGCTGCTTGCTGAAGTATTCGAGATGGTGATGCAAGAAGTGAATTTTGAGGGACATATTCACTCCAATTCTCTGGAAGTAGTGCAACATCTTGGTCACAAGAGCGGGGTAATTGTGTGCTCGCGTACTTCCCAAAAATATCGTATGACTTTCTTCACTGTCCTCCACGCAAAGCAATCATTACCATCAAAAGCATCTTTAAATTACTTTGATTTTATGAGCTTTCGTATATCCGGCCCATTCAGAACACCTTCCTTCAATTTTGCTTCGCTGATTCGTGGAAAAATATTTTCCAAACAATCAAGAATTTTCGGTTGCTTCACAATGGCCTTGATAAAATTTTTTACTATTCCCAGTTTGATATGGAGAGGGGGCATGAGGACGTTCTCCATTGGCACCAGTGGATCATTTACGCAGATGTGTTCTTTCTCCGTTAGATCTCGAGCAAGGCACTCATGCGTTTCGTATTGGTTTCCTTTAAATCGAGTATCCCAAAGACACAAGAAATACATGTTTTTCGTATAGGCTCCTTGGACCTCTTAGCGTCGCCACGACTTTCAGATCACAACTGATGCGCCACATGTGATCAGTGTAGCAAACTTTATCCAAAATTATTTTCATGGAATCGTATGTTTCGCTCATGTCTGTGTTGCAGCCAATGGGAATGCTTGGTTTCTTATTATATTTATGTAGCAAAACGACTTTCAGGCTTGATTTCGAAAAATCGATGAACATTCGCCAATCAGCTGCGACATAATTAATAGCCATCGCCTCCATCAGTCCCTTTATATCGTGGCAGTAAACAAATGTGTTCCCTTCGTTGAGTGTGTAGTACCGTTGGAATAGCAATTGTCGTCTTCGATATCCGGTGACTTTGACATTAGGCTCCAAATTGTTGCGTTCTTTCAAAAGCTGGGCAAGTTTTTCTGCTTCACTTTGAGAAAGGTTTAATTCTGCAACAATCTTGTCCATTCTTGCTTGTGATATTGGAATTATTTTGTTCGATGGGCCGGCTTCTGGTGTTGTTTTATAGGTGAAATCCGATTGATCCATTGTTTCAATAGAAAAAGAAGTTTCTCTGTCAGGACTTGGAAGCGGTGGAATTGGTATTTCATCCGAATGCGATAGAGGTATTTGTGCACTTTTAACAGATATGTGAACTCTTCGTTTAAGGCCTTTACGATTTACTCCACATATTTTGTTTGCGCAAGCGTAACAGTTGTCGTACTTTACGCATTCGAAGACACTTGTTGAATGACAAAAATCGATCAGTGAACACCTATAAATACTACGTAAGTTTCAATATTTTACTGGGAGGTACTTATGAATTCGCGCATCTTTTAAGGGTGGCTATAAACCTGATTCGTGTGCGTTTTAAATTTTTCGAAACGTTCTAAAACATGACCACTCATAAATGTGGGTGCAATTTGTGTAAAAAAATCATGCAGGTAGCCAACGGAAAAAACCCAAATAATTAAAAAAGTGCACTTTCCTTTTTTCCTTTTAATTGTCCACGCACATTTATGACCGGTTTTTAGTCATACGATATTTTTTGGGAAGTACGCGAGCACACAATTACCCCGCTCTTGTGACCAAGATGTTGCACTACTTCCAGAGAATTGGAGTGAATATGTCCCTCAAAATTCACTTCTTGCATCACCATCTCGAATACTTCAGCAAGCAGCTAGCCTCAGAGTCGGATGAACATGGCGAGCGCTTCCATCAAGTGGCAATGCCAATGGAAACGCAACATAAAGTCAAAAGGCTCGATTCGCTGGTGGCTGAAATTTGTTGGTGGTCGCAAAAGATGTACGATCCCGACAATGAAGATGAAGAAGAAGAATATACAATGGGAGTTTCCTCCGAGGGTAAGTCACAAAAATGAAGTTAACTGACTGATTAAAAACAATTGATCTTTTCCAGATGAAGACAGATCCTCATCCGATACAGACTCTGAACAAGTGGGCTAACCACCACGCAAGAAAGTAAAAGGCGCAAACGAACGAAAATAAGTTTTGCGTTCATAGATTTTTATAACCTATGTATCTATGTAATAACCTAATAATTACTTGTAATAATTTTTAATTTTACGTATTAATAATTATAATAAATAATATATAATAAATATTATCCAAATTCATTGAAACATAAAATCGATATTCTTGTCAAAATGAGATACCTTCACTTAATTGTGAATAAAAGAGAAACGCGTCCATCGATTTTCATGATTTATGTCTCATTTTGGTTAGAGGTTATGTGACTTTACGTGAAAGTAATAGGACTTGACACTTTTTTTACCGTTTTGGATTTTTTTATGAATTAAAAATAAAGAAATTAAATTTTTTAGGCAAAAAATAGTTTTTTTTCATACATTTATTTATAACTGCGAAACTGTTGCTTATGTAGTGAAACGTTGTTGAACAGATTAAAGGAATTGTAGTTCCTAATTTTTTTTAGATTTGTTTCAGCAAAATCGGACTGGTGGTTCTCGAGTTATGTCAAAAAAAAAGACCACCAAAGGTCACAATTTCCCTTATATGATAGTTACTAACTTCAAATCGATATATCTCGATTCCTAGACGTGACCCAGCGAAACGCCGGGACACGTATAACTTCTTTTTTACCGATATAAAATTTCCCGTTGGTTTCATCCCATCCCAATTTTGACTGTCGTATAGTGTAACATGCTGAGTTTTTTAATTAGAATTAATTTTTATTTTATGTCCACTGGTAAAGGACACAAAAATAAAGAGTCTGAAAATCTACAGTTAACTCTTTTTGTACGTAATCCCTTGAATTTTACTTCAAATGTTGACCAACGATGAAAACGGCAAAATAATGTAATTTAACATTAGATTGAAGAATAAAATATAATGATCGAGCGGTTTAATGAGTTAAAAATTTCTTCTGAAGCACGAAATTTAAATAATTTATTTGAATTATAAGGGCTGATAAATCTCAAAAAGAGAAACTTTTTACGACTTCAAAAGTGCATATTTTGTACTTTTTTGGAAGTTATTGATAACTACTTAAAAAAAAGAAATAAAGAATTTTTTCTAAAGCAATGTTTGTTATTTATAGGAAATCTCAATTTTACAACTTGAAACCTACTTTGTATCGAATTGAAATAATATTCTTATAGACAATAAAAATATCATTGTTTATTAAGAACTGAACAAAAATTAAAAACTGCCATTCGAAGTGCAAATATGGGTTAAAATCAATAGTTCTGTAGGTTTTTTTCAGCACTAAGAGCCGGTATTATACTGCTTACTTAGTGACAAAAACGTACTTAACTTTTTAAATTTGTTCTATGATTGTAAACTTAAGTATTCTTACTCTATCGCTTAAGTAGGGTCTGCACGAGATTTTTTTCTATTATGATATTATTATGTAATTAATAGAGCTCAAGCGAAGATAAATTTGTTTTGCTATCAAATATTATTTTGTTGTTGTTTTACGTTTATTTTTTCAAGAGGAAGCACAATTCTTTATGGCAGGCTCAATTAGTTTATTATTTGGGGCAAAAATAACCAAAAATACAATGTAAAAAATAAAAAATAAAAAAATAAATAAAATTTCACTACTAAGTTTTTACAATATACCTCGACGAAAAACGTAAAAAGTGATTTATTATAATAAAATATCTATTTGTCTAGATATATTCTGACATAAAACAAAAAGAAAATGCAGTAGCCATAAAATGCAACTAGAAGTTCATGTGAGAGGCAATACAATCTAAAAATTGTGTTCTATGGCAGTAGCTCTATTGACATTTTGTTACTTGTTATGATAGAAAAATCTTTCGTGTAGACCCTAAGTTAAGTTTTTATTAAGTATGAAATTTGTTTGAAGTCTTAAAAAAAATTTATTGACAATAAACAAAAATATATGTATAAAAATACAAAATCTAATAAAATAAAATTTTAAAAAGATTTCGAAATACGCCCTAAATTTATATTTTCTTGGTGATTATACATTTTGCACTTTCTAATTTTATAGCTAATAAGCTTAAGATTTCTATAAATCTTTTAAGTTATTTAATTTTTTTTTAATTATTGGTTTTTATTTATTTTTTGTGCCACATTAGGGTGCATCAAAAAACATTTTGCCCAAAAAAGGATATATACAATGATTTTTGTATTACCATAAGTAAATTGTAATCTAAATTAAAAGATATTCATTAAAAAATTCGGAATTCCGAATTCGGTATTTCGGGATTGTTTTTTTAATTCTGAATCTCGTGATTTTCAAAAATGTATTCCTTTTGGCATTCCTATTTGATACCGATATTTATATGAGATTTATATATGTTAAAGTAGCTTTGGAACGTAGGGTTATATGGGAGCTATAATCAATTATGGACCGATCTTCTAAGAGTTTGCCACACTAGTGTATGCTTGCATAAAACTTATTTATGCCAAATTATACTAAAATCGTGATACATTTAAGGCATTTATAAGCGTTAAAGCTTTATTCCGGGGGACTAGGTAAAAAAATATAACGATAGGCTTGGTCCTTGTGTCAAAATAATCATATGTGACAAATTTCATCCGATTATCTTTAAAATTTCGACCCGTACTTTGTCCTAGCCGAAAATCCAGCTAGAAAGATGGACCGAAGGACATCATTAAGCTATGGTTTTGAAGAGTATAAATACATTTTTTTGGTACAAGAATTAGGCGCTGCTGTAAGGCGAGAAATATTTATTGTACAGATTCTTCAAATCCAGACAAAAAGTTCTCCAAATTCGAACCATAAAGCATTATCCTGGCAATGTCCAGATTTGTAACAATTTGTGTCATGAAGGTCGTCACCCCGAGAAAATTCAAATTGTTTACAGTCGTAATTTGTTTAATTCTTAATCGTTTAAAATTACAATTGTTTTTGTTTTCCTATTATTAAATATTCATAAAACGTGCATTATCCATACCCTAGAGTGAAAACAAATAGCCACACATACATAAAATAAATTTCAAATTTAACATCAATTTTAATATTTAATCCTATAAAAACACAACAAATGCCCAGACTAAATCGTAATTCATATCAATATCGATTTACCAAGCACCATATTTAAACGACCAATTAATTAGTAACAGAAAAACAAACAATAGCAACAGTTTTATTTTAAATAAAAATAAAATTGTGAAGGTTAAATGTTATTATCTAAATGCTGGCTGGTAATTGTTAGGGAAATGAAAAAAGTTTTTGAAAAGTTTTAATAATGTGGAAGTATTGAATATACAATTTTAATGAAGAAATATAAATGTTTCTAATTATAGTATACATGGGAATTTAAAGTACATTTTTGTTGTATTGCTACTTTTTGAATATGCATTGTATGATAATACATATTACTAAAATGTGCTTTCATATATCTAAATGATTCATTTACTTAAATTACTTAAGTGATAAATTAAATTACTTGAAATTTTTCTTCCAATTATAAAGCCATCGTTCCACTGTGTATCAGTTTCAATTTTCAACTAAACATACCATATCTGAAAATTTTTTATCAAAATTTCATTGAAAAAATTTTCAATATACAATTATATTTTATATGTAACATACAAAAATTTTTTGTAAAAGTTTTTTAATTTTAAATATATTTTTTTTGTTTGCAACTAAATTAAAAGTCATTTGAAGAACATGGTAAGTAAACATTTTTCTAATAAATTTCATAAAGTAAAATTATTTTAATTTTAAGGCCAAACGTAGAAGTAGTTCGCGTAGCTCCCGCAGATCCCATAGCTTACGTCATAATGGAGCCCGCAAATGTATGAGACCTGGTCCAATAACCAATAATGGTTATTTGAATTTTCTTCGAGTATACAGAAAAAATTGTTGTGGTATGTCGCCTCAAGAAACAATAAGGAGAGGAGCTAAAAAGTGGATGTCACTCTCGGAAAGAGAGAAAGATAAATATAATCGTACGGTAAGTTAAACTCACAAAATTTGCAGAATAACATGAATAATGTTTCGGTTATTATTTTTTTTTTATTTCTAGGCCAGAAAAAGTAAAAGAAAGATGTGCTAATTAAATTTTTGTTGTATGTCATAAGGATTAAATTTTATATGTTTTTCTTTGTATAAATAAGAAATTTAAAAATAAAAAGAATTTCAATTTGATGTAATTAAAAAAATAAAAATATCATCGATCTTATAAATCTTGTGCATAGCGAGGTAAGTAAACGTAACAAATGTTAGCTTATATCGCTCATTTGCTGCAAGAACTTAATAACTCAAAACATCAATTTTTTCAAGAGGCACATTTTTAGTTTTAATATTGATATTTTGAATGAAAATAATATGATGATGAAATTTATATTTTTAAAAACTACGATATTGACTACGCAATAGGCGACACACAAATAAAATAATTGGTTGTTGAAAAATCAAATGTTTTTTTTTACTGGATCATGATCCAAACTACATCTACACAAAAAATTTCACATTCATATCTTCAAAAATTACGTCAATACGTCATTAACATCATAAGCGAAAAAATTGCCAAATTTGTTACATTAAAAAAAAAAAGTTTGAAGAGTATTTTGTGCTTTATCTATTTTTACTTTAAGTTAACGATTAAATAATTTTACTAATCTGTAATGTAATGAGGACCAAATACTTTTTAAATAATATACATGCATATAATATTATCATGATGGTAGCATTTATATAGCTTTTTTGCATATTATTCTGACTCTTAGATGGAGCTATCACATGAGGGCGTTGGCCAGTTAAAGGCCGATCAATATTAAATTTGTCAATGGGCTTTCAACTTTCGTTAAAGTGATTTTCAGAAGTGAGCTTATATAGGAGCCGATCTTCATGACATTTAGCACACTTATATACGCTTATGAAAAATTTAATTTTGTTGAATTTTATTTAAATCAGAATTAATTTAAGCCATTTAAGAGCTTAAAATCACATGTCGAAAGGAGACTTGTATGGTAGATAGGGGAAATAATGGACCGACCCTAACCAATTTCAGCCCTCTTCCTCCTTATAATAAAGTAAATAAACGTGATAATTTTTATTAGGATTTCTTAAAAGCTCGGGCATTTACAAGATTTATATAGACGGCTGGCTGTCGAAATGCAAGGACGGACATTGTTATCTCGACTAAGGAAGCGATTTTAAGTTGAAAGTTACACTATGAGATGAGTGTTGCACCAATTTATTTATACGTTATAAACATTCGCATAAACGCATATTAACCCAACCTACTAAGGTGTATTAATTTATAAAAATTACATTTATACAATGCAAAATGTTTAGTTTTTCAAATTTGCAAAAAAGAAAAATGCATTAAGTACAAATTCTTTTTCTTAATTTGATATCCAAAAACTTCTTCTTTTCAATTATACCAAAAACTTACACCAAAAGTTGCTAGTTTAGTTAATGCCAAGTTTTGTTCAGGGCAACCCCAATGTGCAATCTTGCAAAGTGTTTACTATTATCTATAATCAGTCTGTTTATGAAGTCTTCATCGGAATTGGATTGGAAATAGAATTCCAATTGCAACAGGTTTATGAAAATTATAATCTACGTCTACACGAATATTTTTATTTCTTAACATTAGAAATAACGTCGGTATAGTAATGGGAAAGTAATTTTATTTCCAAATTTGTTTAAAGATTTTCCCTTTTTTTAAAGGGCAAAATTTTAAGAGATAAAAGTAAATTTGACAGCTTATGTTAAACATTATTGCTCAGATTTGTTTTTAAATATTTATTGTGAAATATATTACGTAATAGATTTCTTATTGGTCCACTCGTAACATTTTAAAGAGGGAGACAGAATTTGACAATTGTCAACATAAAAATGTCTACGTGAAGACTAGGTGTAACGAAATAATTTTATTTTCATTAGAAATTCTTTTGTATATTTTTGTTGCATTTTAAAAATAATAAGGACCTCTTAAGATAGGGTTTTCATTAAAGAAAACTTCTGACAGTACGTTTCATTGCGAATAAAATGAGTTGTAAAACATATCTTTATTTGGAAATTTAAAAAAATAATGAAAAGATTTCATTTTACTTGTTTTGAAATGAGATATATATCATTTTTTTTTTGTATTTGTGTATAAAAAATGCAAAAAGAATGCATTTAAATTTCAAGGGTTTTAAACGTTATATGAGGGATAAACACGTAAAAAACTACATGAAATGCAAAAGGGCCAAACAACCAAAAAATTAGAAACTGATTTTTTAACTGATAGTAGTAAAATGCATCAAAATTAGACTTTTTCACGGGAAATCCTGGAATGGGAATTCCCGGGAATACCGCAAAATTTTCAATCCCGTAATACTGGGAAATAATGCGGGAATATTCTGCGATTACTTGTGTACGCAAGATGCTTATATTTTCTAATTAATGTATGGTTAATTTGGTGTATAATGTATTTTCACTTTTATTTTTATATATTTTATTTGATTTTGTTACGAATTTAAACATCTTTAAGGAAATATTTAACTATAGTTTAGAGTTTCTGACATAGATTAATACATAGATATTTGTGTGAAAGAAAATAAAACCTGATTGACTGTCAAAGTGTAATTCATGGAGCAACAAAATACATATAGTCACATATATTTTGTTTTTGTGTTTTGAAAAAAATGAATAATTTTTTGAAAATTTTGTTCGAAGTGCCTCTCACATAAACTTCTAGTTGTATTCTATGGTTTCTGAGTCTTTCATGTATTTTTGTATAATAGATGGAAAATAAAAAACATATTTCTATTTATGAGAATATTTTAAAAAGAAAAAAAAAATTGATTTTGGTCAAAAGTAATATGTTGAAAAAGGTCTAGTAAGAAGTAAAATTCTATATTTGGAAAATATATTTATTAAACGACTTGAAGATAAAATTTGTACGTATGTGTAAATTGAAAGAGAAATCTGCCTAAAATGCTTGGAATCCTCAAACAACATATATTTTTAAAGCACCAGTGAAAACGTGGGATTAAAGGTATCTAAATTATTAACTGTATATGGTTAAATTACAAAAAGTTCACTTATTTAAAGTTCACTTTATTTAAAGAGTTTCATTGTTCAAAAACTTAATATGATTTAAATTAATTTTTGAACTCAGGTTTTCCTTAGCTATAGATTAATAGTGTAGCATAAAAATAGGATCTAAATTTTATTTTTATATGAGAAAAATTCTTGTTCATAGAAATTTGTTATAAATCTGGAAGGAATAGGGCTTCAGAAATCTTTAAAATTCTTTGAAGCTCTCTTAACAACAAGCTTATTTCCGTAAAATTATTGAGGTAAAGCTGCGTTTTAAAGTTTTAAATCGTCGCTGCGCTGACAAAAAGTCCTATGTGTATTTGTTTTTAATATTTTTCTTGCATTTTGTATCGTTCATCTACAAAATCATTTTGCATTACCTCAATGGGAATCAAAGTTACAAAAGGTCGTATGTTTAGATTTCTTTGAGAAAAGAAAAACTCTTATTGTTTTTTGCTACGCATAGAACTTTTTGAATAACAAGAAAACAAAAATATTAAACAAGAAATGAAAAAGCTCCCTATACAAAAAAGCCTATGTGTAAATTTTTTAAATTTCTTTTTGTCATTCGCGGACGCCAAAAGATATAGATTTTTTTTAAAACATAAAAATAATAAATATCTTAACCAAAAATTCAAAATTTAATAAAAGGTTGCGACTTTTGTCAGTACACCGATGAAATACTATTCTGTTTAAGAATAAAACGGTGTAGCTCTCTTTAAAAACGCCTTAAAACTCAGAAAGTAGTACAGTTATACAAGGTTTTGGACCTAAGCAATTAAAAGTGGTTGCTAATGAAATCTAGGGCGCTGAATTCGAATCATCACTCATTGGTTTTAGCTTTCAAGATATCAACAAAAATATTTTTTGCTATATTTGAGATCTGAAATTGAAGACCTGTCAAATTTAATCTTTCGTATGATTTGAGACTTGTTTTATGTATTAAAGTTAAACAGTGGAAACTTATCATGTCCTCACCCCATATTACATGGTATTATTTATCAATTTTCATCACCAAACTTTAAAGTGAAAAAGCGAAGTATCGAGAAAAGGACTTTAAAATTTAAAGATATTCAAAGTCCAATCTTGTGGTATTTTTTGCAACGAACTCTGCAAACTCTGCTTTGCAGCAGCGGATTTGCATTTACCTATAATATTGTTAACACGACATTCTCATTATCCCTCCGTTGGCGGTTTATTGGACGTTAAACATTTTTTAAATATTCCGTCGATAATTATTTTTCTAATATTAGATTTTACAAATAAACGTTGCTTTATTTTTGTACTTTGTGGCTAATTGCTTCGCAGTTCTTCAAAAGGTGGTGAAAAGGAAACATATTTTGCAAATGATATCGAATTGTGTATTCGTGAAATCGAATAAATTGCCTTTTATGTATATTTCTCTGGAGAATCAAGAATAGTGAATCATTTTTGGTTCCGTTTACGTTGTCGATTGATATATTATCTGATATTTTTTAATCCTGCAATTATTATGCGATGAACTCTGATAACTGTGTTAGTAAATTCAAACCTCGAATCAAGGTATAGTTCTGTTAGTGATACATATAAGCCAAGGTAATTAAATTATTCACATTTAAGCATTTAACATAAATTTGACCATTGTCTTGAGTATATGATATTTGTAAACATAATAGGAAAAAAAAATGGTTGAGATTGTCTTTGTAATATTTTTCCTATAATTCTACATGGTCCGAAATATAATTCAACATGAAGAATAAGATTAAAATCAAACTTTTAGCAATGTCACCAATGTATGAGAACTCAAAAATTAGTAGAGCTCAGCGACCAAAATTGCATTAAAATTAGTTCCTAATTGTTTAGGTCCAAAAGTTAGTAAACTTGTGTAGTTAAACATTTTCCAAAGTTCACCAATGAATTGTTCATGTGTTTGATTTAGTGCATACTTTTTGGGGCAAACATTATTAATGTATTGAAAGATTTAGGGCCTCATTTTGTAAAACGAAACGAAAATTTGTTTCAAAATTTTATATTGAAAATAAAAACAAAGTTGAAATTTATTTGTTGTTTTATAAATTGTCAAAACGAATTTTCGTTTCTTTTTACGAAATTAGGCCCTAAGTAAGTTATTCAAAATAAGCGAATAAGTTCTAGTTTTTGTCAGCTTTGACAAAAATAAATCTTTGCTTGTGTACAACAGAAATGTATTTAAAAATGATTGCATCATATATGTATAGGCGGCTTCACTAAATTAAAGTTCTACTAAATAGGATGGCTAACTGCTTCCAACGGACTTCATGTCATTTTCTCTTTGACTTTTAAAGGTGTCCATCGAGACTAGGATTTTTTTATACGAAAAAACAACTTTTGCACTTTGTTAGGAATATGATATTTTAAAATACAATATATCGTCGGTGCGGTGACGAAAAATCCTATGTGTATTTCAGACAAACAATAAATTAATTTTCTTCTCCTGAAAAGATGTTCAAAATCAGATAGGACTTTTCGTCTGCGTACCGACAATATTTAACTTAAAATTTGTCTCTGAAATGATTGAGATTTAATTATATTTTTTAGTTCCAAACATTTGGAAGTTTGTCAGAAAATTTTAAAAACATATGTTTTGCTTAAAAGAAGGTAAACATTTTTCGATTTATTCTTATTTTTTAAAGCCATTTACATAGATAAATTAATTATACAGAAACAATGCTTGGTAAAAATGTAAGGTTAAAGAATATGTAGTTAGATGTCTTTGTATCCACATTGCACATTATTGTTTTATACAGCTTCTTTATCGATTTTGATTTATTTTTTCAAAAATTAATATATTAATATTATTTTGGCTGTACACTGGCCAATCTTCAAAAAAGCTAGAAAATCCAGTCGAATCCAGCCTACACTTTTTTGTGTGTCATAATATCAAAGGACATTATAATATGTACACTTTTATTTATACATTTATTAAAATATGTATCTTTAAAAAATATCAAAAAAGGTATAGAAGAGAAGGAAAAAATAACTTTTTAAGTTAAAAACAAGTGAGAATGTTATATTCGGCGAATTTACATACCAAATCGTATTTCGATGGTGGGTATAAAAATTTGAATTTTTTTTAGCCATATTTTTTGGGGCATTTAGCCTTAAATTTATTAAACTTGTCTTCTTTTATGACGCTCCTGGCAACACTATTCAGAACTTTGAAAAATTATTATGTTTTTTTCAAAAATGGTGTATATGTCTTTTTTTACTTTTAAAAGCTTTGTTGGTAAAATGATGTTGATTAACAGTGAAATTTAAATTGATTTGGATTGGTCGAACATGGAAAATTTTTGAATAAACTGTTTATCGATTTAGAAACAAATTACCAACAATATAATTACATATTTCTAATAAACTAGTTAAAGTCCGATCAGAAGTATTGACGAGAGACTAGATTTTATAAAATTATTCATATCTTCATAATCGTGTTTTTCAAATTAAAAAAAAAAAAACTATTTGTTTCACCAACTTTTTAGTGAAGAAATAAAATCTATATTATTTCATAGATGAAAAATATTATAATTTTCATAACTTTTAATGCAGTACAATATCATAGCAAAATAACAGAAGGTAGAATCATTAGAGAGAGTTTTCAGTTTTAATTATTATGTCAAAGAATAAAAAAATAAATAAGAAACAAAAAAAAAAAAAAATAAAAAAAAACATAAAAATGTTAACATTTACATTTGAATTACGTTTTAATATTGAAACAATTTATCAGTGAAAAATTTATTGTGTAGACCACAAATGCATATAAAATATAACATTGCTACCTCAGCACCAACAACTTCTCATGATGTCCTCTATATCCTCCCAAGGAGTTTTCGCAAAAGAACGTTTACTGGAATTGTAAATAAAGAATCGTTTTCATTTTTTCTTACATTTTAAATAACTTGAGATCACACTTTCTAATGATTATACCATCTGTTATTGTATTATGATACAATATAAATTTTGTTATTTAAAATTACGATTTTTTATTATTCATTTAATATTGAAGAGTGTGTTTTAAGAAGTTTCGCAATATTGTAAATTTATTTTTATTTAACAACTCTTGACTTGGTCATAAACGAACCAAAATTTTTGTAAATATTTTATTGGTTCTCTAAGAATGGTATAAAGTATATTTCACCAGACACGTACATTATTTACAAAGAAAACTTTACTGAAATTGGAAAAGACTTTTCATTCGGCAGCTATAGTCTTTAGAATCTTGTGCTTTTTCTGGAATGACTTTAATAAGTAGAAGGTCTTATGTTTGTATTTTGAGGATTCTATAAGAAATTCTTTCTATTATTTTCTTTTATAATTAAATACTTTTCCTTTCTCTTTTATTTTACTAGACCCTTGCTATTCTCATATTTTAACTTGTGTTATTTGAGCCATTTTTTTCAATTTAGTTTTTAATTTTATTGTTTTAACAGTATTTGCTAAATGTATTTCAATATTTTTGTACCCACCACCAAAAATGTGGAGGTATATTATGTTTATCATTCTATGTGCAACATGTCGAAAAAAAAATCATTTAAGACCCCAAATATATATATATATATATATATATATATATATGTATATAAATAAATATATCTGTCAGTTGGAAGCAGGATAGGGCTTGGGAGGGACTCCCTAGGGGGAGAAATTTGGCTCAAATATTTACCTTATATAATATTTGTCCGCTACTCAAAATGGGCAAAATCGGTCGATAATTAAAAAAGTTATGGGGCAAATACTGGAAACACAGGAAGTCCGTTGTAACTTCAGTTCATACTTTTCTGATGATATCGCTTGGACAAAAGCATGTACGTCAACGAAATTTTGTACAGATAGGTGGAACAACGATGTAAACTCGGAAACCAAAAATAGGCATGTTCCGCACACTTTACCGCCCACCTCCCATGTAAGACTAAAAATCAACAAAATTTTGTACAAATAGTTCAAGGACCAATGTAAACTCTCAACTCTCATATCAGGTGAAATTTTAAAAAGTTGCAAATGAGGGGAATATAGATTCGACCAAGCCGAATATATCATTCCCATTTGTGTTTTCCGCCTCTGCTAACAAGTAAACATGTTTGTGTATACAATACTTGGTATGCGTTTGTGTGTAAGTTTATGAAAGCAAGGATAAAAAGAACGTGTATCAGTAACAATAGCACTTATTTGCACAATGGTATCGTTATTGTTCAAACAAAGAAAAAAGTTGTTGAATTTTTAATAAACAATAAACAAACCGCAGTATATCGACAGAGTGACGAGTATTAAAGTATTAAGGAATTTATTTTTTTTTATTTTAAGATCGATTTAAAATAATATACTTTTTGAGTTCTTAAAATTTTTAAGAGCAAAATATAAAGAGCAGTACAAAATTTTAAGTAAAATGTATGTTTCTTTTAATTAACATACATTTAAATGTATAGTTTTTTGAAATAAATAGTGTCCGAGTGCCTAATTTTTATTTTATTTAGAAATTTGTGAAAAAATTTGACAACTGAAAATACATCTCAGTTGAAAATCCCTAAAAAGTGATATATGATATATGATATATGAACAGTAGTGTTTAAACACATATTGTTTTTCAAAAACCACCCAAAAAACACTTATATGTGAATATAGTATTAAATTATTTTATAAAATTTATTTTATAGTTTCAATTCTAGATCTGATTCTTTTAATTTAAGTCACTCTATAATTATTTTAAGTGACCAATGCTTGTTAATGGTGTGTACAAATTTCCTTGAAATAAAATTATAATCATTACTCCATGCAAGTTTAAATTTCGTTTAATAGATTTAAAGTAAATTATGAATAGAAATTAAAATAACTAAGCGTTATATTCGGCAGAGCCGAATCTGTTCCATTCATAAAATCTATATATCATAAATAAATAAACATATTGGAATTGTCTCTTAACCAAATTTTTGCTTTAATCCGGAAAAATACTTACTATTTGTAAACTGGTGTTAACCATGATATCGGAAATTTGCAACATAAAGAGCCTCCGGAAACTCCTTGGACATATGACTTAAGAAAATCGCTTAGACCATCTATGTTGAAGAACTGAGTTAGGAAGAGATATTCATAATTGTAAATTCTTTTTCGGTTTTCTAACAACAATTTTTTTTTCAAAAAAGATACCTTAGAATAAGATATTTTAAGCTTGAATTAGCTAATTTAAAATTTTCTTAACTTTTAAGAATTTTTAACTTTGGGGATCTAAATCCACCAAACCTGATATCATCTTATTATCTACATTTAAAAACCTAAAACACAATTGCAGTTAAGTGATAATATTTTCAAAATATCTCACTTACTCAGATATACTTGTCAAGCTTTTTTCTCCACAAATATATGCCCATATTAAAATAAAATTCAAATGGATTCTACGAGGATACTAACCATTTTTTGAAGATTTGTAATCTAGAACACTTCCACTAGATTATCTATACCCATAGAAATTTAATTGAAGAACAACTATATGCGCCCCTCATATATGTATTTGAACAGCAAAAATCAATTTGCAATACTATAAGTTGAATATATTTACCCCAAAAACCAATTTTAAATCTATAATACATTTTAGAGACAAAATTTTTACGTAAAAGTTGATTTAAAAAACGGGCGTTAAAATTCAACAATGATGAAATTTTATTTAATTTGTATAAAATTGAAGTAAAACTACTTTTTGAATTCAATATGACATGTGACCTTTGGGGGGCAAAAATTCACAGATAGGATTTTTTAAAGTGTTCGTAGAAATGTAATTTTTATTTAATAAATTTCAAAGAAACATTTTTAATGAACTAAAAATATATTTCACAGTTAATTAATCTGACATTTCAATATTCTAAGTTTTTGTTTGAAGATAAATTATAAAAAATTTTTTCAAAGTCTTGGTCAAGGATCGAATTCAGTACCTAAAATATTTTAGTCACAAACCCAAGCGGTACACTACATCGATATGTTGAAATTTACTATCTTTATTGCTTATATAAAAAGCTTCTAAGGCTCAGATATATACTCGTACTATTCTCTTAGGGAGTATTTAAGTGAAAACTTAGTTAAAAACAATTTAAGTTAAAGTTCACACTTAAGTAATGTTTCGTTTTACTGTTTAAATCTTAACTCTATGGCAGAAACATGGGAACAAATTTTTATTTCCAACTTTTATGTTAAGAGATAGAGAATACTCACATGAGAAATTTAAATTTTAAATTGCTTTTTTTAATGAAGATATACACACGTAGTAGTTATATGAAATACAACGATATTCCCATCAAGTACCACCTGTTAATAGACTACTGACAAATTTTGAGCAAGTGTCGTCATTTACTTTGCGTTTAACAGTTTTTAAAACATACAATTTTTTGCGAATCGTCAATCAAACCAAGGAAAAGCTCGATAAATACTATGCGGACTCTGCACCATCGATTTCAATGGGAAAAAAGTGGTTTACTGACTTTCGTTGCGGTCGCACAAGTACAAATGACGCTGAACGTTCTGGTTGGCCAATTGAGGTCAGGACTCCCGAAAATGTCGAAAAAAATCCACGATATGGTGTTGGCCGACCGAAGAGTAAAAGTGCATGAGATTCTTGATGCCATAGGCATTTCATATGGCAGTGTGGTTTCGATTTTAAATGAACAGCTGGGTTTAAAAAAGTTTTCTGCAAGATGGGTGCAGCGTTTGCTCTCAATTGACCATAAACGTAAACGTGTGACAACTACAAAGGATTGTTTGGAGTTGTTTAACCTCAATCCGAATGAGTTTTTGCGGCGTTTTGTAACTGCGAATTAAACATGGATCTATTACTGTACTCCGGAGACCAATCAGTAGTCTAAGCAATGGGTTTCTCCGAGTGAACCTGCTCCGAAGAAGGCCAAGGTAAGTTTGTCGGCCAATAAGGTGACGGCAACAGTTTCTTGGGATACACGCGGGATAATCCACATTGATTACCTTCCAAAGGGAAGAACAATAAACGGCGAATATTATGCCAACTTATTAGGCCGATTTAATGAGGATTTAAAAAGAAAACGACCCCATATGGCCAAGAAAATAGTTCCTTTTCATCAAGATAATGCACGGGTGCACACATGCGCAGTCTCAATGGCAAAACTCTATGAACTGGGCTACGAATTGGTACCTCAACCGCCATATTATCCGGATTTAGCCCCTAGTGACTACTTCCTATTTCTAAACCTAAAAAAGAGATTCAGCTCCTACGATGAAATTATTGACCAAACAAAGGGATACAAAAACTAGAGATACGTTGGACTAAATGTATTGAGTTAAAAGAAGATTACGTTGAAAAATAAATTTTGTTTTGTGTTTCATTAAAAAAGTCACGGACTTATTGATCCGCCCTCGTATATATATATATTATATTATTGTTGTTAAAGGAACCAAAATTTTAAAACTGAACAAAAAATTTTAGAGCTTATGTTAAACATTATTGCTCAATTTTGTGCTTACATATTTACTGAGAAATAAATTGCGCAATAGATTTCTTATTGGTCCACACTCAACATTTAAAGAGAAAGATGAAATTTGACAATTGCGAACACAAGAATATTTTCGTATTGACTAGGTGTACATTGATAAAGAAATATACAAAACGCTTTAAGCTTTTATGTATTTATAATAGGGTGGTCCCAATTTTTCAAATATTTTTCTTAACTAAAAATCATAGATATATTTTACTTATTCTGAAATGTTTTGTTAGAATTATGTTAATTTTTTATTGAATATCTTTAATATAGATTCCTTATGGTAATGGCAAAAACGCTTTAAACATCCAACTTACTTTTTTGGGCAAAATATTTTGATGCCGCCCTAATATGGTATCAAAAATAAATAAAAAAGCAACAATTTAAACAAATTTGAAATAACTTGAAAGATGTAAAGAATTTTTAATTTTATGAGCTGTAAATTTAGAAAGGTGTTGGTGCAAAATATTATAACCACAAAGAAAATGTAAATTTAGAGCGTATTTTGAAATCTTCTTAAAATTTGAAATAATTTTATTAGATTTTATATTTTTATTTAAATTAAGTTTTCAATCAAAAAAAAAATTTTTAAAAATTTAAGTTCGATTTTGCAATTTTGACACTAAGTGAGCAGTATAACACCGTGCCTAAATAGTAATTTTTTTTTTAATAAAAAACACATCAAAACGTACTTAGAAATTCTTGTCAAATTAATTTTTTTTTAATAATGAAAATATTTATATATATTTTTTTAGGAAAAATATAAATTTACAAGGAGTCCTGGGGATACGAACTCAGGCTTAACGGTTTGTAGTCTAGAAGACTTCTTCTAAACTATTTAATCTCAAAACTTTCCAATAGAAAAATATTTGTATATTATTGTAAGTGAAATAAAAATTATTATTTAATTTGGGCAAAGAAAATTTTAAAAATGCTTGAGTCTGTTCTAGAAAATTGTTTTTAACTCCGCCATTCCTAACCGAATTTCAATAAATTTCAATACCAAGATTTTCAAGACTATATGTGTTGAAAGTGGAATATATTTATTATATTATGGGCTACCAAAAATACATTTCAACATACAGACGAACAGATATCCAGACGGAGAGTCAGTCATATATTTTCAAAAGTTATTTTTAATATTTTTAAATTTGAGGCCCTCGACATATATTTAAAGACTTTCGTATATAATAAAAAACTTATATATACCCTTCATTTTCATATAAAAACAAAAATAAATTTTATTTGATATTAAACATTTTAGTATTTAATTAATTTTTTTTTAATATTAGTTACAAATTTACTTACAAGTTGCCATTTTTTATGATCAGAAGCATTAAGTAAAAGGTTTATTACCATTCTGGTTACAGAAATTTCTTTCCAGTCATTTTTTCCGGTTCTTAAAGAAAACTATTAAAATAACTTTTACTACCCAGCAAAAATAAAAATAAAAAAGAGCAGAAAAATCACGATTTGAACATTGTGTTATCACTGGAAGTAAATACTTAGTGCTGAAAAAGAGCTGCAGAAGTTCTTTTTTTAACCCATGAATATCATTAGTAGTATTATGCTTCTTCTTCATTGCTTTCAAAAACTATATTTATAAATATAGCTTTAGTTTTGCAAAAGGATAATAAAAATATTTTTATTTTCTTAGAAATTATTCACCTTTTTTCGTGCTAGTAATACATTTGTATTCACTTTTTTGAAAGTAATTTTTATTAACTTCGCAAGAAGTGCAAGAGTCCTTTTTCGCAAGCAATTGATCGTCTTTTTTGCTGGGCTAATCTAATACAATATAAAAGTACAAGTACACTTGTACACATTGCGTTAATAAGAGCTTTGCAGTAAAAATGTCTTTTATATTTTTTACCATTAACATATTTTTCAAAGAAAACATTAAGTAAAAAAAGAGGAGCTGTTAAGAAACAAATAACATTGTGATGGAAAAAATAATAACTACAGGTAATCTATGAAACTTTGAATTTGATTCTTAATGAATGTTTCATTGCAGATTGAGATAAATACCTATTGATTTTATTAAAAATATTTATATATATATACAGTAAGACCCCTCTTTAACGTTCCGGCAAAGTAGAGCGTAATGCAAAACAGCGCTAAACGATGATATGTTTACATATAAATAATGGGGTTAGGGGAAGATGGATACAAAATGGGTTAGGTATTACATTTAATAATTATGTTTTTTTTTTTTTAATAAAAATAAAACCAAACATTTATTTCTTACAAAAACAAAACAATATAAACGAATATACTTATAAAAACAAATAAAATTCAAAGTCAATCACATCATTCAGTCTATTTTGTGTTTCCAATTTTCTGCCTTTTTGTCAAGAAGGCATCTAATGTAGATTGCGTTTGCCTTTTGCGTTCTGCTAGAAGTTGTTAATAATTGGATTAAGCATCTCATCATTAGAAAGACTAGCTGCTGTTTCTTGAGTTATTTCTTCGACGTCTTCCACATTTACCTCATCCAAACCTCATCTAAAGGAATGAGGCTTTTCAATCGTATTACTTGTTTATGTTTTAGTCAAATATTAAAGCAAATTTTTAAACTTTTAAAAATATAAAGATTTTCCAAAATTTTTCGAGTTTAACCGCAATGTATTATAATTTTTTTCTATAAAAGCCTATACAGTGGTGCAATTATTTTTAAGGACATTAATGTTGTAAACAAAACGGGATTTAATTTTTAAAGCTTAAATAAAAACTGTAGATTTTATTCGATTCGGAATAACCTACGAAAACAAAAAGTATGCACCAAATTAAATTTCAAATAAAATACTTTGTCTTAAAAACTGAAAATTTTCAAAAATTTGTTAAATTTTGGGAATAAATTTGTATCTCCTAAACTACTGGTCGCATTAAAATGTATGGGAATCTAAGCTTCAGAAAAATCATATTGTATCGTAACCTCTATAAATCATATCGTAACTTCTACAAATCAAATCTGATTTTAAAGAATTTTATATTCCTGCAAAGTGCTTGGCGAGATAAACTTGTTTACTCACCTTAGTTATCTGTTACAGTTAAAAAGATATTTACGCTTGAATTTTTTGATTTTTGCTTCGACTTTATTGTTTTCGGTAATAAGTCCTATAAGCTATATGAGTAAGAATTTTGAAAAATATTCTATAATTTCTTATACATTTCAAAATAATATGCTGAAAAACACTTTCGGTTATTTAACTCGTCTAGCAGTAAAAAATTTTCTAATTCAGCACTGAAATATAAAAAATGGGTATTTTTTTTTTGCAAAAATATAGTACAGTTCTTTCACTTTTTCTGAAAGTATTATAGATATATTTTTTCTCTACATGTTTAAAAAGACAAGGCTTCATAAATGGTTAATAAAGAAATCTTAAATTGATGCAGATTTGCAATAAACTGATTCCCGCCCGTCCATATTGAATGCATTATTGCAGATTTTATGGAAAAACTCAACTTTTATATTTTATTTATTGAATAGAAAAACAGGCTGCACGAATTATCGTCCAAGAGAAAATCGCAAAAAAATTCTAATGCAATTTGGCTGATTGTTAACTGCATTTGGATCTTTTCGCATGTTTAATTTTTTTATTGTGTTTGTTCATTGTAAACAACCACACAAATTACCCAAAAATGTTTTTTTGGACTATTTTTCATTTGTTGTGAATTAAAACATACTCAAAATGATAATTATTGTATAATTTGCCATAATTTCCCACCAAACATTGTTTTACTACCAAGTAGACACCTTATTTTTCATTTATGTTTTTATCGCATGAAAAAATTCTAAACAATATCAATTTCAATCAATAAAAAAATATTTAAAATATATTCATTCACATATTGCATATAAAATTCAAACAAATAAAATAGAAGAAATTATTTTTTGCAATAAAAATAAAAGTATAAAAAAACAATATTTAGAATTTTTGTACCCCACACCACCATAGATGGTTGGGGTATTATGCGTTCGTGCTGATGTTTGTAACGCACAGAAGAAATCATCCAACACCCACCTTTTAAATCGATCTAACGATGTCCGTCCGTCAGGCTGGCTAGCTGGACGGCTGGCTGGCTGTCCATGTAAACTTTGTGCACAAAGTACAGGTTGCAATTTTGAAGATAATTCAATGAAATTTGGCATGATGGACTTTCATGATACAAGGAAATATTTTAATGAAATTCGGTATAAGGAAGTTTCGAATAAGTATCAATCCTTGTGCCAAATTTCCCTAAGATCGGTCCGTAATTGACCATAGCTCCCATATAAAACCCTCTTCCGAAAATCACTTGCATAACTCATATACACATGTTAGTATCAAATTTATATTCGACACAAATAAGTTTTATATAAGTAAAAATCATAGTGATAAATTTTATGGGGATCGCTCTATAATTTACCATAGCTCCCATGTAAACCCCAAAGTGCATAAAATCCTATAAATGTTAGTATTAACGTAATACTCTACGAATACACAATATTACTTTAATTTATTTTATTTTACACTTAGTAAAAGTTTTGGTCTACAATCGTTTACATGTCTAATATAAGACCCCTCCACGAATTTTGATGAACATGTACAATGGTGTGGGGTATCATATGGTCGGTCTTTATCGACTATATATTTCTTACTTGTTTTATTTTAAAAGACATTAATCATCATAATGGATGTTTATATAAGAAAATATTTTAATTTTAAGATTTTACAATATATTTTTATTTAGATTTTTTTATTTATAATTTAAATATTTTTGATATTAAAATCTCATTTTTAATAAAATTTTGTTTAAGTTACTCGGCAAATCAATTCCTTAGTATTGCTATGGCACCAGACACCAATCGAATCTTTGAAAGTTTGCTTCAAAAACTAAAATGGCCATGCTGGTTACTTATGCTTCGCGACACAAGTATTTCTAAATATATCTATTATCTAATGTATTTTAAGTTTAGTACCTTTTAGTGTTATACAAAAATTTCGAGAATGTGTTTTTTCAGATGACTTAAAGGCCAGAACAGAAGATAATATACCCTTACGGTAAATGTCACTGTACTGGGCATTAAACTTTTTGTTTTGCATTTCGTATCATAATTATTGGAAGGCAAATTTAATTTATTCGATATCCTTGTACCTATAAAATATAAATATTTACTACTTTTCCATTTCGCGCCCGTTCGTCATCTGAAAATATCACACTTCTAAAATCTAGCACAATTACAGATAATACAACTTGAAAACGTGCTTGCGCGGAGTATAGATTATCTTGTCAAATTTTCGAGTTTTGTAGAAATATAAATTCCAAAACATTATCTTTGGAAATATGCTTTTTTTTAGGATACTTGTCTTTTACATATTTATTTCCGAGATCAATCGAAGTCTTGTTAGTTTGATTGTCGTTGACTCCATGGATACTCTTTAAATATTTTTAGAAATTAGTGTGACATAAAAAAAAATAAAAAGAAAGTATTTTCGTATTTTTTTTTAAAGAATAAGTTAGCACTATGTATAACAAACCCGGTAATCGTCAGAAGTGTACTCATGGCTACCAAAAGAGAAAGTGAGACTGCCTTCTTTTTTATGTCATCATTAGCGTTTAGCCACTCAGCTAACTTTTATACGCTATCAGATAAAGAAGTCCTAGAATGATATCATTTATAATTCTGAAATGATACTAGGTTGTTTTCTAAAAGATACTTTTGAAAATGATATCACCATTTTTGAAAATAACGATATTAGTAATAATATCGATAATTTTAAGCAGCGCGATAATATTGCAATATATTCTGGTATTATTTATATTTACTATTCTACATTATATTCTAAATAAATGTAATTGATATTTTATTTTATTGAGAACGTACAAAAAAATATTCCAACGCCACTTAAGTTCACTTTCTGAGTCGAATTAACGATGCATCTCCATCCGTCTGCCTTATTATCTGTCCATGTAGACTTTGTACACAAAGTAAAGGAAATTATTTTTTAAATAAATTTGGCACATATGACTTTTTTGACATAACAACAAAGTCTATTGAAATTGGTTATTATCAGTCCATTCACCTAGCCCCAATATAACTGTCCTCTCTGGGTTTTAACACTTATTAATGTCTTAATTATATCACTATTTTAATACAATTCAGCATAAATAAGTCTTATAGAAGAATATTTTAAAATGCTAAAAAATCAAATAAATTTTATTAAAAATAAAAGTTTTGTTAAATTTCCATCTATATGCTCCCTAAAAAGTTTACTAAAAATAATTATACTCTTATTTTATGATATATTGAATAAATTTATTTTCTCACTTTAATTAAATTTTGTCAATAGAAAAATGTTATCTCTCGCTTTTAAAACACCTTTAGAAGCAGTATTAATAGTAAATTAAAAAAAATGTTTTCTTGCTACAGAAAAAAAAAAAAAAAAAATGTAAATAAAAATTCTTTCAAATAAATTTATTTCCTTTTATTTTTTCATTCATATAATAGCTTTGTTCCCGTACTCTAAATTACCAAAAGGCATTCCCGTATTCGAGAATTGGACAAATGATAGCTACCTTGGGAGAATAATGTTCTTATTCTTGTTCTTGCACGAATTAACCCAGAACGTTTCTTCGGGTAGATTATATAAATTGTCAAATAATTAAAAAAGAAAAATATATTTTAAATAATTTTAGCGAAAATGAATGAAAAATTATTTGTTTTTGTTAGTAACAGGAAAGTGGCCTTTAAAAAAAATTGAAAACATTCAAAAATGCTGAAAAATAAAATTAAATTTATATATTAATTTTTAAAACAAATTGATGTTTTATTTCTGGGTAAACAATTTGGATTTTTATGTTTCCGTACTTTTGTACGTTGTTGTATTTTAGTGGAAAAGAAAAATTACTTTTCTCACATTTTACCGCACTTTAACCCAAAAGTACAGGAACAAACCTAATATATGTGTAAATTATATTATTCTGTGATGCAAAATTGTTTAAACATAAAAATGTAGATATTAAACGTAAACAATGGAAGTTTATTAGAATCTGATCAAAAGGGAAATAAGAAAATATTTTTGAAAGAAATTTAGAAAATTGTACAATTTTTGTAATTTGACAATTTTTTTTTGCATAAGAATACAAAGTTAATAAGAGCAGAAAATACTTGAAGAGTTTCATTGAATTCCAAGTCGATTGTGTTATATAGTTAACAGTTTACCATAACGGTAAATAAAAATATCTAAGATTTCGTATTAAAAATATTCTTAATATTTGAGTTAAAATTTAGGTATTTAATTATACCCTACACTACCATAGGTGCTGATGGCTTAGAATTACTAGCTGAGTCGATTTAACGATGTCCGTCTGTCCGACCATCTTCCGTATATGTAAACCTTGCAATCAAACTGCAGGACGCAATTTTGAAGATAATTTTATGAAATTTGGTACATATGCCTTACAAAGCCCAAGGACGAACCCTGTTGAAATTAGTTCTGTTCTCCCCGAATAGGTGTTTGCCAATTACAAGTGCCTCAAATATAGAGATATTTTACTGAAATTCATATTAAGTAAGTTTTGTATAGGTATAAATCTTTGTGTCATCATTTTGTGGTATATAACTAACCATAGCTGCTATATAAACCCCTCATCCGAAAATAACTTTAACATGTATAAATCCCATAAAAATGTTAGTATCATGTTATTATTTAACAAAAAGAAGTTATATATAAGAAGAAACCATTGTGTCAAGTTTTATAAAGATCGCTTGATAATTGACCGTAGCACCCGTATAAGTCCCACCTCCTGAAATCACTCTAAAATACATAAATCCCATATAAATGTTAGCAGAAACATAATAAAATATTATAAAGAAATATGCGTTACAATTAATACAAATATCAGTCCATAATAAACCCCAAATTTTGATGCATATACACGATGGTATTGGGTATCATATGATTGGGTTTGACCGATTATATATTTGTATTGCATTATTTGTAAATATTTTTGTGCTTATGTTTTAATAATATTTATTAGTACTTTAGGCTTATGTTTGTATTTATAATTTTAATCACACTTATTTATATAAGTATTTTCATGTACTGTTTGCACTCGTTTTCCCAACAAAACAATTACATCACAAAGATGGAGTTGCCTTGGGGATTCAAGTGATGATGTCTTACTTCAAATTAGGCGAAACATTGTCGTCTCATTGGAGTTCATGTGTTAATTCCAAAATTCAATGAAATGGCATGTTTCATTATTTGAAACCGATTTTTCATTGGTGAAAAAAATTACTTTTTTTGAGAGCTCATTAATATGTTTTCCAAATATAAATAAAAATTTGTTTTAAAAAAGCTTATATTTTCGATTTCGAAAGCAATATTTTTATTGGACTTGAAAAACTAATTTATTATTTAAATAAAAATTATATTTATATTATTTCATAAAAAAATAGTGAAAATAATTGAAATATACAATTTTAGATCACAGTTATATTAAATCTTTTACGTTTATTTTAATTACTTCTAAAATGAGGAATGATTTCGGATCCAAAAAAGCATTAAGAATGAATGTTATTGATTTAGAAGTCCTGAAAATGACAACCACTTTTAATCACTTCAATTTATTTTTGCTGGGTTATTAAATATTTAATGACATGAATAATTATTTGAATTTTGGATATAATACGTGTGATTAATATTGCATTACAAAACATATGTATGGCTTTGTATACAAATTTTGTTCTGGTTATTTATTGTTTAAATTAAAATTAAATTAAAGTTAAAATTTTTGGAACAAGTAACAATAATTTTGTGATTCTGGATTCCTCAATCAATGAGAAGACAAGTAATCATGACGTTATATATATATTATAAATAATGTTTTCTGAATTGACTTAAGTTCTCTAGAAAAATTAAGGTCATTGGTCCACATACTGCAGAATATCTTGAAAACTTCTTGTCCGATTTTGTCAGATAATATATAAAGAAATTAATCTCTAAATCGCGTTCAAGATTTATACATATATTTTTGTTTTAGTATGTTCAATAGTTAAAGAGATTTCCAAAAATTTATATCCAAAAATGGAAAATTTAATAGTTTTAAATTTTTGTTTTTCAAAATTGTAAAAATCGAAAAAAACAAAAACTATTATTCTTATTTATAAAGTCATAAAGCGAAATATGTTACAAGTAAAACGAAATATTTTTCATTAAAATCCATGCATAACTTTTGATTATATTTCCAATTAACTTATTGTAACTCCTTTACAAATAATTTTCAAAAATATTTTTTGTTAAAATTATTATTTTTCTTTGTATAACACCGTGTGACAGTTATTTTCATATATGGGAAATCTAGAGACCATACGTAGTAAAATTAGGTACTACTGAAAGTCAAATCTTGTCTTCAAAGGACTTTGAATTTTTTAAAGAATACACCATTTAAAGAAAGATTGTAAAATATCTACGAATATTTAATCAATCCAGTATGAATGTCAAATGAAAGCTAAGATTCCCTGCAATATATTAATATTTTATATTAAATATTGCAGCACAAATATGTACATAGGAAAATATCCTTTTAAAAATTTAAACTTTTTATATTTATTTTCAAATATCGGCCTGCAACAATCATTCCCACACATGAAAAACCATTATACGGATAAAACTAGGGACCATCCATTTTAAAACTGTACAAACTGTACACAGTTATTATCCAGGATGTCAAATTTCCTCTTAAAAGGACTTCAAAGTTCCGAAAGATGAATAATTTTTAAGAATATTATAAAATATTTATAAAGACTATAAACTTTGAAGTTCTTTTAAGAGAAAATTTGACGTCTCGGAGAGAAACTGAGTACGTAGTTTTATTGTGTTTGTGCTAAAGTTTGATGTATGTATCAGAAACTGTTGCATGGTGTAATTTGTGATTGAGAAACCATTACTTAATAGTAAATAAAATTTATGCAAAAATAAATAATAATAAATCATTTGAATTATAACGTATTCAGCTTTGTATAAAAGGAATAAAAGTTTATATTTTTGTTGTTTTCAAGTTTTTATAAATTAAAGCAATTTATGTTTATTTTTCACGAAATTTACCTTTTTATAAAATAATTCTGAATACCTTCTAAAATATTTGGCAGATTTAAAAAAACACAGCTTATAGATGATTTGAAACCGAAATTTTATGTACACCAAAATATGTTGTACAAGCTCCCTAATTTCTCATAAAAAATTGGAAACTAGAAAACTAGAGTCAATTAAAGAATCAATTAAGAAAAAGTAATTTATAGACTTAGAACACCTAGATTACGTGTATTTGAATTGACTGAGAAATCTCGAGAAATAGCCAAAATATTTTTATTTGACTCACTGTGTAATTCAAGATAATTATTTTGGTCTTTTGGTTAAAAGTTTCGTTAAGCTAATTTTAAAACTAAAATAATATAAATTGTTGTTAGTGATTTAACTCAGCATACTTCATTTTGACTTGTAGGTCATATTAAATAAAATATATTAAATTTTCTTCTATACACTGCGCAATTTATATTCACTTTTAAAACTCCCATATTATCAAAGATATTTTTTAACTCTTTAGTAAATCTACTCATATATATAATCATTCGCAGGCTAGGCGAATATATTGTGAATTAAACAAAGTATTATTTAAAACCTTTTGGGTTTAAAATTTTTTACATATTTTTAAAGTACATGCATACTAATACTGTCGTAAAAAAACATACAAATGTATCTGTTTAAATTCCCCTATGTATTATGCAAAACAAGAAAAAAACTGAAAATTCACCCTCTATAAAAAATAATCAACTGCTATTTAAATTCAATTTGAGTGTGTGTAACCGAAAGAGGTGAATAATACATTAAATGAATTTTTTGTTTATTTATTAATTAAATACACGGCGTTCAAAAATGAGACTAATTTTAATGACGCTAAAATTTAATGACATTAACCATTTTTAAAAGTTAGCGTTTTTTTTAGGTATTTCACTTTGAAAAAATTTAATGACATAGTTGTTAAATTTAAACAAAATAAACAACTAAGATTCTGTTAAACTATAAAATCATGAATTCCTATTCTCAAATATATTTTAAACGCTAAGTAGCAAAACTTAAAACTAATAAAAAATATTACTATAATTCCGTATGTAAGCAAACTAGTGTTACCAATGAGAAATTTTTCAAACAAAAATTTAAATGCATTAAAAATTTGGCTGAAATTGATTTAGTTTATGCTTGGAGTATATATTCAATCGATTTAATGTTTATTATAGGTAAATTATGTCCATTTTATTTATAATTTTCTATTATTTCTGCAACTTATATAATTAATTTTAAATCCAAATAACGCTAATACGAGCGCTAACGGTTTCCACTATTGAATTCAGCGTACTTGAATTAGCTTTACCAGTGGGGTGCCAAGCTTATTAAAATTTTCGACTAGCACAGTGATGCAGTAGTTTCCCGGTTTAACAAATACTCAGTTTAGCGAACTCATGATTTAACGTACATCCAAATTTTTTCCATTGAGTACCTTATATTACGAACAATTCAAATACTTTAGTACTCGATATTACGAATTTTTCCAAAAATCTCATTTAAAATCTATAAAAATAAGAGAAAAAAAAATGCAAATACACTTCTCATCATAGTGAAAGAGTACTACATCATTTGTTATGCAAAAGGAATTAAATAAGAGATTTTTTGAAAAAGATTTTTTCATTCGAAAACTATGTTTTAATAAAAAAAATCAGTAAATTATAGTCAAAACACGTGATCAAATAGTTACTGTATTAATTTTTTAAATATGTTTTCGTTCGTATTTTGTGCAATGTTATTTTACCCTATACTACCAAATGCGATGCGTTTGTGCTGATAAATGGTCAGACGTTCGCTTAAAGTATCCATTCAGAATTACTTATTAATTCGTTTTAGCATTATAAACAGTTCACATCAGCTTCAATTAAATATCTACTTTCTAGTATCAAATGTTCATACGTCTGACCATAATAAACCGTAATTTTTTTTTCATTCTTTGTAATTTAAATATCAAAATGTGCTTAAAAAACTGTTGTCCAGAAATAAAAAATAAAAAATTTTTTTTTGGTGATTATAAAAAAAATCGTAAGAATTTAAAATGTGTGATTCCATTTTGTTCACTTTTGTTTTGTTTTGTGTTTTAATATAAAAAAGGGAAAATATAGACCTTAATATGAATCTTTTGAAGTGTTTTTATTAGTAGAAATATATTCGCGATTTAACAAATTTTTCGACTTATCCTGAAATAAATCTGTAAATTATGATCGGCCGGTTGGATTTTCATGAAATTTGGTATAGGCGTAGCAGAGGAGTGTAAAATGTTACGTTTAGAAGGTGGGGCACAAAAATCCCCCCAGGGACGGAGCTAAGGGGACTCAAAGTTAGGTACCTCTAACGTAAAAAATTTTTAATCGCTTGCAAAATTTTTGTTTCAAAATTTCAAAATTTCAAATATTTCAACATATAATAATTTTGCACTCTTCTGAAAGGTAACTTCACAGAGATGACTTTAAGATAAAAAACAAGCTAAATAACTCACTTGGTCATGGTACCCGAATTCGACCCATTTTATATAAAAGTTTTGATTTTAGACCATATTTTCTCAAATCAAAAAAAAAAAAAAATCAAAAGCGGAATATATTTTAAGAATCTTCAATATGTTGTTAAAAGTTTTAAATCAAAATCTACGGGACTTCGGAAAAATGTGGATTTTCTAGCCAAAAATGTAAAAAATCCCATTTTTGGGATTAAAATCTCTGTTTCTTGCTTTTGCATGATATGTAGTTTGTATGAATTCCACTATAGCTTCTAAACGATTTACATCATTTTTAGATAAATTTTACAGAACACAACACAATTGTTCATGTTTCAATGTAATCAACATGGTAATAAAGTTCGTTATGATGTTGATAAGGATTAGCTGCGCATTTATATATATATATATTAGATATATCGCACAGGTATATATACTTACAGGTATTCTGTGAATTTTCATTAGGTAAAATATCTGAAAGAGTCAATTTGGAAGAGTACCTATACCGAATTCATTGATATTATATGTTGCTGTTAGGTATCACCGGAAAGGATATTACCTGTGCATTGTCACTAGCTCATAAAAATATAGATTTTGAACCATCAGTAATAGATAAATGCTGCAGCTAGGTATCACCGGAAAGTATACCTGTACATTGCCACTAGGTTATAAATATATAATTTTTTAACCATCAACAATAGATAAATACATTTGTTAAATTTAAGTAAACACCATAAATGTAAACTAATAAAATACTTATTGATTAAGTTAAAATAGACATTTTTTATTTGTTTTGTTATTTCAAATTCATTAATAGAAATATATGAATGCTTAGAAAAGGATAAAGATTTACTTAAATTTGGAAAATGTGGCAACCCTATTAAAAATAAAAAATATTTATTAATTATTTTTATAAAAATATTTTGTGTATAGATATTAGTAAAAGTATACAGAAATATTCATAATTTTCTAAGTAATTATTCACGCAAAACAAAAGGCAAATTTGCAAGGTTGTAAAAATATAGTCATATATACAATAAATTGGAAATATAAAAGTTTAAAGGCGCATATTTCTGAAATGCGGCATGATATTGACTTGAATCTTTCTGCAAAAGATTGGAAATTATATATGCTAAAGGATAAGCTTAATTTGGAATACATATTTTTAAAATTTCTTTCGCTATTTAGAAATAAACCAAACAAAAGGCCCAATTTGGGGTTTTTGGAGAAAATACGAATTTTTTAATTGTAATAACATATTTGTTTATAAAGATATCTTAATGAAATTTTCAGGAAATGTGAATCTTATTAATATAAATAAAAGACAGTTAACCAAATTTCAATCAGGGGTAGGGTTTTCCTGAATTCCCAAAAAAACTAATCAAAATTCGCAAAAATGGGATTTTCTACATTTATGGCTATAGAATCCACATTTTTTCGAAGTCCCGTAGATTTTGATTTAAAACATTTAACAACATATTGAAGATTCTTAAAATATATTCCGCTTGTCGATTCGTGCTTTGGGATTTGAGAAAATATGGTCTAAAATCAAAACTTTCATATAAAATGGATCGAATTCGGGTGGGTATGGAGGGTACCATGACCAATTGAGTTATTTGGCTTGTTTTTTATCTTAGAGTCATCTCTATGAAGTTACCTTTCAGAAAAGTGCAAAATTATTATATGTTACTAAAGAAAATTTTATTTTAGATAAAAAAAAGAGTGTAGATACTTTTTCGGCTAAAAAAACACAAAAAGTCGTCTTTTTTGCAATTTTCAAATTCAAAATCGTTTATTTTTGGACTCGGTAAAGATATCGACTTAAATTTTTTTATTCAATAGATAATTTTGTTCTTTAACTAGTTAAGAAATAAACTAATAAAATCGGTCGGAATTACTAGGATATATATGAAACGAAGAACATGCAAAATTATTGTGCTTAAAAATTCAAACGCAAATAACTCGAAAACTGTAAAAGATAAATAGGACATGTAAGCATGTTTTTTATAGATCTTATCAGGGCCTACAACAATATATAAATATATAATATATAATATTTGAAATCGGACGAGAAACAAAAATTTTGCAAGCGATTAAAAATTTTTTATGTCAGAGGTATCTAACTTTGACCTCCGCCCCTGGGGGGATTGCTGTGCCCCCCTTTCAAACGTAACATTGTACACTCCTCTGCTACGCCTATACCAAATTTCATGACAATCCAACCGGCCGATCAGAAGTTACAGATTTATTTCTAAAAAATTTCGATTCTGCCAAACTGTGCAATATATCGCTCGTTACACCGGGAAACCACTGTATTAATCGTATGTAGTGTTAACCGCATTGTAGTTTCACATTCCATTTTATAATTAAATATTTTATTAAATATTCATAACATTTTTTCAAGAAATTAAAGATTAATAGTAGTAAATTTAAAAGTATAATTTTTACAGATAATGTTTGTCGTCTTCTTTCCAGAATCATTGATACAACTGGTTAACCTTTAATTCCTCATGAAACCTTATTTTGTATTTTTAATAATGCAAAGGAGGGTGTCACCGTACAAAACCTTTAACTTCGAAAATATATTGCTGAAAAACTACACATTTTAAAAATGAAATTACTGCTATAAAGTAAGATGTTATGTAAAATGGCAGAAAAAGTGTATACTTAAGCATAATATGTTCACTAAACCGTATCACATATTTTAATCTACAATAATACACATAAAATGTATTATTACAAAGTTTATTATTTTGAATGTTCGTAAGCATAGAATACAACTAGAAGTTTATGTATGTAAGAGGCACATCGAACTAAATTTTCAAAAAAAAAAAATTATTATTTTTTTTTTCAAAACACAAAAACAAAATATATGTGACTACATGTATTTTGTTGTTGCATGAATTAGGTTTTTGACAATTGAATCAGGTTTTATCCTCTCACATAAATATCTAGTTATTAATCTGTGTTCGTAAGCATGTTTATAATAAAATTCCATATTTTAGACTCAAAGTGTGTGGCAAAATTTTATTTCTAAAAATAAAACTAGAGCAATTTAGAAAGATATAGGCGGTCATGCCCTACCATATGATACCCTACACCATTATGTATGGATACCAAAATTCGGGATAGAAAACTATTGTCAATTATGAACTGATACTTCTATAAAGTACACTTAATTTTATATAACAAACGTAGGCATTATATATTTTTTGCTTACATTTATATGGGATTTATGTACTTGAGGGTGATTTCCGGAAGTGAGACTTATATGCGAGCTATGGTCAATTATCGACCGATCATTATAAAATTTCGCTCTGTAGTTTCTTCTTATATATATTTTTTTTTTGTTAAATAATAACTTAATACCATAGTACAATAATTTAACAAGGCAACAACTACAACAATGCAAAAATAGCAGCCATATTTTTCATCTTAAACAAGACTGAAACGTCAAACAAAAGAGAGAGAAAACAAAGCACGAGCAAATTATAAACAATGATTGTTGAAATTGAAAAATAATAAGAATAAATTCTAAGAAATTTGTTTTTAATGATTTTATAAACTGAAATAAATTAAATATTTCTATATATACACAGGAAAAAAAATCATATATTTGAAAATTTTTTTTATAAATATTATGAAACGAACATGAATTTTTATCCAAAGCTTTTTCATAAAAAAATAAAATTTTGTTCATATATATTATTAAGTTGTTCATAATGAAAATTTTAATTATTTTTGCATATATTTTGTTAAATCTTTGGTTCAATTTTATTAGATTTGATTGCAAATGATAAATGAAAATATTTATATATGAAAATAATAACAACAAACGCCTTAAAATGTTAAAATTCCAAGGAAAATCTGTAAAAAATAATGTTTAGAAATTTAAATATTATGATCTAAAATCAAAAATCAAAAAGTAAATTCATATATTTATGCACAAACTTTTTTCTGTGTAGCACTTTTTTCTTATTAAAAATACAAATTTCACCACCGAAAAATACATAAGCAAACATCAGCACAAACTCACTATACATACCCTCCCCACCTATGGTTGTATTGGGAATAAAAAACATAAAAGCATTTTGCTGCCAAAAAAGAAAATAGCTTAGCATGCAAATCATTTCATCAAAATGCGCGAAAAGTATTGAAAAAATGAAAATCAGATTGGAATACGAATGATTCTTTCTTCCAGTTGAATCGTATGGAGGATAATTGAAAGTTTGCTGCTCCTTTGAAAATATGCTGTTGCATAACATTTAATCCAAGTATGTGGTATCATGTTTATCAGAAACTGTGAAACAATTTTATTTAAGGTAATATCTATATTGATTTTGGATTCGAAGCAGATTTTAATTTTGGCTTTATTTTGTTGTATAGATTTCTATATTCGTTTTGATGTCACTGAAAGTAAACCTCAACGTGTTTAAAGAGTTATTTTCCTATGTTTCAGTTTTATTTTGGGAGCTCTTGTAAGTGACTGATGACAGTGAGATTTATGATAGTATAAAAACAGATGAAATTTGGAGTACAAAATTTAATCTTAATTCTTTAACACCCTCTTTGATTATTATAATGTTTCAATAAATAAATTAATAAAATACCAATTTAATAAGATACCATAAAAGCTTGTTTTTATGCATATTTTAAGGGATAATCGAATGTTTGTTTAATAAAAATTTTTATGTACATATACATATTTACCCTGTACTTATACATACTTTGTATGTTTTTTTTTTATACAAAAAATATTTAAGTATAAAATTACATATTGATATACATTTTGTAAACTAATTGATAGGTAACTGTACACACTTTGTGTCTATTTAAGATTTTAGATACAAAATGCTTAAAAATTTGAAAGTGTGTTTTTACACTAATTATAGTAGGAATTTAATTACTTACTATAAATGGAGTAAATTTGCATTAAAATTTATTAGAGTACACTCTAACAAATCTTTATGTAAATTTACTCTATTTACGGTACGTAACTTAACTTTTATTATAATTAGGGTAAAAATGTAAAATATGCTTATCTGAAATATTTACTAATTCTTTATGTCAAAAAGCAAAACAAAATGTTTATAATTGACAATTAATATGTTTGAAAAATGTTAAGCAACATACTAATTTCAAAAAGAACAATAATTATTTAAACATTTGATTTTATTTATTCTCATGTATAAGTTCGACGAAAGTGTTGGAATGAACTTTTAAGGTATGTTATAAATGATTTGTCAAAATTTTGAAAGGTACTTTCGGTGATATTGAGATGACTGAAATATGATAAAAATGCAAATGTAATAAAACGCAATAATAACTAAAAATGTTATAAAGGCCAGTGTTACATAAACCAGGTTTTGGATAAATGCGGAAATCAAAATAACGATGTAAGCACCAACAAAAATTATATTTACAGAAAAAACAAATATTTTTAACCTCGCTGAAACTTACTTTAATCCTTAATAAGATTTGTGGTAATTTGAATGATTATAAAATAAAATTCAATTTACTTAACCTTTTCCCATTCATTCACTTTTTATTTGCGCGTTTATACTTTTTCGTCTCGTACGATCTTATATAATTATATATATTTTTCCTTATACCTCGTTGATGTACCCTAAACAGTCAAGGCATTAGATACTCTAAAAGCTTAGAAAATAAGGTCGAAAATTAAAAAAAAAAATTATTTTTTCGCGAGGCACATTCACGGTTTCTAATGGAATAGCATGAATTACTGCGTGAACTTAGTTTTTTGTTATTTTACACAATAAAAATGTGTATTAAGAATGAATTTAATAGAAAAAATTGTATTGTCTTTTTGAAAATTACGAAAAAATTTCACATTTTGTTTTTATATTTTTATACATCAAATTGCAATCTGTACAAATCTTGGATATTTAGATATAAGATCGTACCATAAATTTAATTCCAGAATCGCTGACAGTTGAATAAGAAACATTTTTGTGAAAACAGATTTTTCTAAGTCACAACGTAAGGACAGCACGAAATACTTAACGAAAATCAGGAGACGTATCAAAAAATTCCGAAAGATAAACATTTTATGGAAAAAAGATAAAAAAAAAAAATATTTGGACTGAAAAAAGACCACAATATTAAATAGCATTTATTTGTAAAAATTTTAATAACATATATTTTCGTATGATATATGGAGAAATAACTTAGATTCTATCAACATTTTTACCAAGATTCTTAAAAATCGCGATTTTTAGTATAAAGACAATTTTTTTTTTTTAATTTAGTGGGAAACCCTAAAATATGCTACAGTAATGCCATCAAACATTGAAAAATCAGAAATTTTATTTGAATAGCTCAATATTTTTAGGTTTTCAGCGTAATTTTTACTAGACTTATACATAATTTCTAGTTTGAAAAATTGGTTATGTTAAACTTAAAACCGATCTAACTTTCGCGTCACACGCGAACTGGATCTACATGCATTCGAGTAACTTTAATTATACAAATGGATTTTAATATGCCGTAAAAAATATTCTTTGAGGCTCAAAATCGAGATTTTTTCACCATATATATTTTTCACTAAAGATCCGAAAAGAAATTTAGCAAAAAATTAGAGACCTACTTTTTCAGCCGCAAATCTCGAAGTATCTTTCCGGTTAAAATTTAAAAGCTCTATCAAAAATTTCTTCTTATATTTGGGCCAAGTATTCTAGAAGAGATAATTTAGATATTTAGGGATGGCGGGAAACAATTATAAAGGAAAAGCATTCTGGAAAAATCTCATTTGACTAAATAAATAAATTTCCGTTCCATTTGTATATTCAAAAAAGAATCTTTTTCTATTAATATTTTATACTTTGCTTCATCACTAAATAATTTTATTGTACTAAATAAACTTCACGTAAAAATATATATTATAAACAATAAATAGAAATAGCACCAGATGTGTCCAAGTCAATGTTTATTTATAATTATTCATGGGCATATTCAATAAGTATAAGTAAAAGTAAACGTATGAGTAATATTTAAAGTAAATATTAATCATACGTGATGTTATTGAACATTGTGCAGTGGTCTCAATACGATTTTCTTTTTTTTAATAATTCTGTAAATTGTGAAACGTTATTGATATCAAAATAAAATTTCTCATGGTCAGAGTCAGTGTTGCCAGTTTAGCCTTTTTAAGGCAAAATCTAGACTTTTTATTTTGCTTTTAGTCTCAAAATGTTCGTTTTAGGTTCTTGCTTTTTTCTAATCCTTTTGATTCTTAAAATTACCTTAAAAGTGCTAAAATTTTAGTATTTCAGCAACGCTGAAAATAAGTTCTTATTTATTAGTACGAATTTTATTTTGATAGATTTATCTACTTAAGCATTTTTGAGTATTTATTTACATGAACAATCTAGATTTTTTACATTTGACAAAAAATTACGCATGCGGCGCTTCATTCGCCTCCTGGCAGCACTTGTCAGAGCTGTCGTGTCTTCGAGGTGACTTGCAAGAGCACAGATCCTTAGCAAGTCAAGGGGGTAAAAGTGGATCTCCAAAGTTGGTCGCATCGAGTATGTGATTTACTCATTTATGACTTTAATGTAAAAAACATTTTTTAGATTATCACTTTTAGTGTATGATATATTTAGATCGACGCAAATTTTATTCTTATTTTTGGCCTAGTTCTTTTAAATTCTTTTAATTTGAGCCCTAAATATTTTTTAAAATATCCACTAGATTTTTTTACTAAATTCTTAATCTTAATGCCAGAATCATATAAATATATCTACTTGAAATTGAAACTTTAAAAAAATTCATATTTTTGGTTTTATTTTCCAAAGATTTAGTAACATTAATGAACTTCTAAAATATTTTTATTCTCCGGACTATAGAATTTTTGTAATGGTTTCGCAAAATGCTTAACACATCGAGTTTCTGGATATCCGTTCATGATGAAATTTATAGATAAAGAATCCCAAAATGATGCAGATATTTGCGATATGTTTGCTTCTTTTTTTTCTCATCTACCTATTCTGATAAAGTATTACATCAACTTTCCAATTATCCATATCAAATTCCTGATGCAAGCCTAATAAATTGTCCAGCATTAGATAAATCGATGGTACTGACAGCTATACATAATCTAAAATATTCTGATAAATGTACACCTGACGGTGTTCCAAACTGTGTTCTTATAAAATCTTTACATTCTCTTATATCTCCAATAACCTACTTATTCAACGTATCAATATTTAGTGGTTATTTTCTGAAGTTTGGAGGAAATCTTATATTATTGCTTTGTTTAAATCCGGAAGCAGATCCAATATTTCTTCTCTTCGAAAAGATAGTTACTAAAATAATTTCGCATCAAGTTGTTTGCTATCTTTCCCAGCATGGACTTAAAAAAGGATGCTCCGCTACAACTTTTGGAGTTCATAACCTCAGTTATAACTGCATTTGATTCCGGTTTGCAGACAAACTATATTGTGTCTATTGTGTGCAGATTTCAATAAAGCTTTCGATATAGTAAATCACGATCTTCTATTGTTCAACTTGGATAAACTCGGATTTTCTCTTGTTTTCCTCAAATGTATTTCTACATATCTTAAAAATAGATGCCAATGTCCATTATTTAGAGAATGTACATCGAAAACCATTGCTGTTTTATCCGGTAGTAATCTTGGCCCCTTATTATTCTTAATATTTATAAATGATTTACCATCGTGCATAAAGAATTCTAGAATATTAATGTACGCTGATGATGTAAAGCTGTGCCATAGCTTTAACTATTTCTATCAATGTTCCTTACTCCAATCAGATCTTTACAATCTTTATGATTGGTTTATGATGAATCTAATGGATCTGAATTTAAAAAAGTGTTAACACATGATGTTGTACATAAGAAGTCCAGTACCCTGTAGGTACACAATAAATGAATATCAGCTTGATCTAGTCGAAGAATTTCTTGATCTGGATGTGTTTGATTGTAAACTATCTAGCTTTTCTCAAGCGCCGGGAGAAAAGAGTTTAGTGATCGTTATATTTCCAAGCAATTATTCACATCTCTCGTAAGGCTAATCCTAAAATATACTTCCATGGACTGGGATCCTCAATATGAAGTTCATATAAAGAAAATTGAATTGGTTCAGAAACAATTTCTCTTATTTTGCTTCGTAATCTTCCATAGAATTCTAGTATTAATTTACCATCATATGAAAGTCGACTACAGCTTATTGATCTCCCTATTCTTGAAAGTAGGAGAAAATATATTAATATTTCATTTGTAATTAATTTATTGAACGGTTCAATTAACTCCGAGTTCCTACTTTGTAAGATCGAATTCGTAATACCAAATCATCCGAATAGAACTTATACTCCTTTAAAAATAAAATATTTTCGAACGAATTATGCAATCAGTTCTACAGTTCTTATCCATATATTAACTTCTCAGTAAATCCAATCTGCACTAAGAGGAGTATTTTTTACATAGTTAAATAATAACACTTTATTATTTAATGATTATAAAAAACATTTTATTGCAAATAGCTTTAAGAATAATATGTGTGCTAGCCTGTAAGAAATTGTATTTTTAAAATGTGTTAAACGTGAGAACCTTAACGTGTTTCTCTATATTTTAAAACCGGTAAATTCCTTTTTAGAAATGCACGGTAAACAAAAACAATTTTTTAAACTTTGTTTTTGTTTTAATAGAAAATTTCTCTTCTTCGACGCGTTTTCAAGAATAGATACCATCACTTTCAACAAATATTTTTAGAATGGATACTCCTAAAAAATTTGTTAACATATTTTACATATTTTCTATACATACAATACTAAGAACTAGTTTTTTTACTTGTTAGTTAATTTTGGTTTAACTTGTTGCTAAGTTAATCCGTAAACAAATTTTAACGAGCTTTAAGTAACGATGTTGCTTTTCAGTTCGCTAGCTTTGCCATACTGAATTTGGGAAATAGAGGCGAGCTTTTAATTAAATTTATGGCAATGCTTTAAATTTAATAAACAAAAAAGCAAACAAAATATTAAAGAAAAATTAAATTTATGCACTTGATTTACTTTTGTTTATAATATTGGATAAAATAGAATCTTTTTCATTATATGTTGATGTTTGTTTCTTCTATTATTGAAAAACATCGTAAATGGCTTAAGCTACATTTTACCGCAATATGTATATAATCGACATCCTACAAAACTAAATTTGATTTTTGTTGATAAAAAATCTAGTGCACTACTTATTTATTTTATTACATTATTCCCTATAGAGTAATTTAAATTTGTTTTATTATATTTATACCCAAGATTCTTAGAATATTTAAAACACAATTTTCTCATTATCACTATAAGACCTTTAAGTAATTTGATTATTTTCTACAATTTCCAAACATATTTTTCATTCTTAAATATTGTCCCAGCTTGAGTTTATATATAAGGACGAAAAATATTTCAGTACAATTTATTGAAAAATCCCACGTGACTATAATATAAAAACGATTTTACTTTTATAGCTTTGACCAGAGTGCGTAGGTGATGAAAAATAAAGAAAAGTATTGTGAATGTGCTATTTAGGTTTAAGAATGAACTTTGTTTTGTTAGAAATGTGAGTAGAATTTCATATATACATGTCCGTCTTTAGGCAACCACACATATACTAGGTTAAGAACTTCCAATAGAATAAAGTATTTATGTGGATAATGTTATGATTTTTTAATTTTTAAAGTATTTGTTTTAAAATCTTAATAGCTAGCTTTGAATTGAAAAGATAATTTAAAGCAATTTGATTTTTCTAGGTATTTAAAGAAAATTATTTTATGTAAAGAAAGATAAATTTTTTTATTACTCATCAAACACTCTACAAGCAAAGTAATACGAAAGTGATTCGAATTCGTATTGCTTAGAAGAAAAATTTTATTGCCGTAATAATCATATTCGTATTGCGAAAGTTTCCTCCAACGGGAGAGATTTTGCGTCACAGGCGATACATCTAAGCAATAAGAAACCAATACGCCTGAAAGAAAAATATTGCTTAATAGTCATCTTGGTGAAAAAAGTAAGATACCGCCAGACAATCTCCTGGAAGATGTATTAAATATATAGAAAAATTATCACTAAATATATGTAGACATCATAAAATAAAGAAATATTTTACATCTTATAAAGCATACATGCACATAAATCTTAACATCATAAAGCACGAAAACAGAAACGCTCACATAAAATATCCATTTTTTGCTAAAAGAAATCTAATTTCTTCAATATTTTTTAATTTTGACAACTGAAAAAACTGTGACTGAAAGATAAAAGTATTACACTAATTTCTTCCAGATGATCTCATTGGGATATCATCAATTTATTGCGAAGGTGATAGTCACCTTACTGAGCAAAGGGCGATATTTTGAAGACAAAAATAATAAAAAAATAAAATTTTATATTTTTTTGGTTGTTTATTGTCTATTTTTCTTTAAACTGATACTTTGATGATTTTCGTCCAAATAATAAAAGGAAGATATTAAGTAAATTTCTTCCAGGAAGATATCTTCCAAATGTTTATAGTATATCGGTACCATATGCTTTAGTATTTAAATAAAGAAACTTGTGTTTGCTTTCATTTTGAGTTTAATTTCCAGTACAATTTTCTATTTAGTGATAATGTTTACATGATTTTCAACAAGGATAATATAGAAGGTTAAGTCATTAAGGCAAACAAAAAAAAAAAAAAAAAAAACACAACAACCCAACTTGGAATATTTCTAGCTCTCAAAAGAAAATTATGAAAATTTTGAATGTATATGTTTATATCAAAGAATACAAAGAATGGAAGGCTTTAAAAAAACCTAACTCTGTTGTTAAAAAAAAAAATAAAAAAAATAACTGACTGAAATTGTGCTAGTCAAATTTTATTTATATGTATTAGTGCTGAAACCATTTTCACCACACATCATAAGCACATATAGTTCTTCAAAATAGTATTATAAATATTCATCACAATTATTTTCGCAGATTTTCATAAATTTTCATCTTTTGATGCAGATTACATTCACAAATATAAATATAAGTACATCTTTGGCTTTTTGTTGATAAGTATGAAAATAATTTAAAATTGTCTTCAATTCTGTTTTATTTTTAATACCAAAAGTATGAATTATGCAACTAGGCTACTTTTCAATTTATATTTCGACATAGAAAAAAAAATGTCAAAAATATAAAAAATATATATATTTTGTCTTTTCGTTTTCGGAAAATATTCGGGTAATGGGAGTTAAAATGCAATAAATGTGTGCGTGAAAAAATAATAAATGTAAATGTACTTTTCCTTAAATTTTAAGGGAAAGTTTTCCCATTCACAAGGGTGTTGAATTCATGCAGAACAAAAATTCATGTTTTCAATAATTTTTTTTTGTATAAATTGTATTTCTTTATTGGTTTTTTTTTCAAACCTGCTTACTTATGATTATAAAACCTGACATCTTAAAAAACCAAAGCGGAAAATCAGCTGGGTTAACAACTATACATTTTAAGAACTTAATTGAATATTTAATACCTACAAAAAATAAAAACTTTTACTTTGGGTTTCTTTTAACATACTCTTTGAACAATTGTGCTAAGCTAGATAGTATCAAAAAGCTAAACATACCTAAGAACCTCAACAATTTAAAGTATTATGTGTTACTTTATGTAATACATCGAAATATGAAGATAATCCTTCTACTAAAAACTTAGAGGGTATATAAGTATATTATAATATAATCCACTAAAATATAATTTATATAAATATACGAGGACTATTATATCTGGTCCTTAATAGTTAATTTAAAATATTGTCTTCGCAATTATAAGACGCTGTATACACTTTAAACAAGTTTGTAATTCTCACTTCAGCAGCATTCGTGGTGTCTTATCCATTTTGGTTTCGTTGAAAAATAAATGTGGCGCCCGCCTTGCACTGGATGCAATTTTGAGGGACTCAGTTAGCAGCACTAGGCGTTTAGGGCTATTGAAAGGGAGATTGAACCTAGCGTTGTAAACTCTGTTATAGATGTGATTACAGTAATGTCGTAAGCCGACATCTGGCTAGAAGGACCATAAACAAGTTTGCAATCGTAAATTGCCTTGTTGTCCCTGTTTGGCAGAACCAAATCAGAGTTTGTGGACTATAATTAGAAACCAGCAGAATGAAATACGTATTTTCTGTGCCGCTACACACTTCATCAGCATTCGTGATGTCTTATCCATTTTGGTTTCGTTGAAACCTAAACACACCTAAAAATTACATTTAAGTTTTTCTCATGATTTCTAATTGTTTTAAAGTTTGGCTACTTTTTTCTCTTCAACACAAGAGTTTTCTACTTTTTTTGAAAGTAATTTTTGGACAACTCTCGTTCAAACATCAGAATAAGAAGATTATCCAGATTATTACTTCCAACCCTACCAGTATGCTAAACATTTTTACATTTAATTACTTTGTTTTGTTCGCACTACAGTACGTGTATTGTAAGTAATAAAAATATGTAGTTTTACCCCTGTTTCAAATAACTGTTGCTTAAGTCCAGCCATTATGTTAAAGATTATTTCATTTATTAGTGTTGTATATGTGTACAAATAAACATACAAACATGTTTGAAAATATTCTCTATACTCTTCCTTAGATAGAAGTATAATAGTAGAAATATGTATGCCTGCATTATTTTTGTTTTTTCGTGTCTCTTTTTGTTTGTTAAGTTTGTTTCTTAACAACAACAGAATATTGTCATTTGTAATAAACACATCATATCTTGAGGTTAGTTTTATTACTAATAAGTTGTTGTTCTTGTTAGGTGTGTGAAGTTTTGTTTATTTGTATGAATGTTATCATATATTGCCATTTGATAGTGTTTTATTTCGTAATACTCACAATTGTGTTTAAAGGATAATGAAGGCAAAAGGACAAATAAATTTTATGTACACAGATAAAAGAGTATCGTTGTGACAACTGAATTGTTTTCCAATCAAATTTATTCGGTTGAGGGTACTATATATACAATTCAGTTGTAAGTATCGTATAATTTCTGTAGAAGCAACTAATTAGAATTCAAAATGATTCGTCTATCGCAACCGACTTTAATGGCTAAAAATACTAATTTTTTTATTATAGAAAATTTTTTGTCATTTTATCTTATTTATGTTGGTTACGCTTTATTTTTTTCAATGTTTAATTACATATATTGTAAAATTCAAAAACATTTTGTGCAGGTATAAATGCAGATTATAATTTTATTTTTAAAGAGCTTCCAAAATACATTTTTTGACAACGTAACCTATAGTAATATTTAGTTAAAATGCAATATTGTTTCAAACGGACTTTTTTCAAAAAAATCTGTCTTAATAATTGATTGTTTATATGAGTGAATAATAAATCAATATTTTACAAACGGAACCGGAAATTTTCGCTCTCAATATCCTTATATGATTTGTCCTAGTATAAAGATATATCTGCTTCTTGTTTATCCTAAAAAAATATGAATATGTTATGAATATAAAATTTTCAGAAAAATATACACATTAATATATCCCTATAAACATTTGGAAGATATCTTCCTTGAATAAATTTACGCAATATCTTTTTTTTATTATTTGAACGAAAATCATCTAAACAATATTTTATTTTTACCATTTTAAAGTAAATTGGGCAATAAAAAACAAAAAATATATAAAATTTTATTTTTTTTTAGCCTCAAAATATCGCTCTTTTTCAGTAAGGTGATTATCACCTTCGCAATAAATTGATGATATCACATTGAGATCATCTGGAATCTTAAAGCAATATTTTTATTTTTCAGTCACAATTTTTTCAGTTATCGAAAAATTTTTTAAAAATAAATAATATTGAAGAAATTTGTTTGTCTTTTAGCAACAAAATGGATAGTTTAGTTTTCGTGCTTTATGAAATTAAGATTTATGTGCATGCATGCTTTACAAGATGTAAAAGTTTTCTTTATTATTTCAAGATTTATTTAGTAATAATTTTTCTATATATTTATTACGCCTTCCGGAAGATTATCTGGCGATATCTTCTTTTTTTCACCTAGATGATTATGTAGTAATATTGCCTATTTTTCTTGCAGACATATTAATTTCAATTTAATTTTAACTCAATTTATATATTCAACAAAAATAAAATAATTTTTTTCTTGTCATTTAAATTTTTAATTCATTCAATCATCTACTTGATTGTCTTAATAAATTTTTTAATTATAAAATTTTTTCTGTTTTTAATTTTTTACAATTATTAGTAATTGATATAATAATTTTGGTAAAAGTTGCAAAGTTTGAACAATTTTTTAATTGAATGAATTATGTTTGGTCATTGGAGACTTTTTTCTGTGTGCATTAAAAGATTTCTTTCTTTAAATTTTAAAGCGTTTTAACTCCTTTTAATTTTACGTTTTTAATTAAAAAAATATATGTGATGAATATTCTCTGTTTTATTTCAAATCCTTTCCCACATTCATACACACAGAAAAAATATTGGTTGGAAAAAGGTTACAGTTGCTAAAATAATAGTGTATTATCCAATATGTGATTCTAATTAACGAAAATTTATAAATTTAAAAGGATTTTTTTACTAAAGACCGAAAAAGCTATTATAATGAAACTGAAATTACTAAAAGTATAAAATTAGATAACTTTGTCGAATTGAGTTCGGTTAAAATAATTCTAATAAAATCATTAGTCAGTATTAACAGTTTAGTCTTTTTAAGGCTAAATCTAGCCTTTTTATTTTGCACTTAGCCTCAAAATTTTCTTTTTAGCATCTAGCTTTTTTCCAAACGTTTTGACTTTTAAAATTGCATTAAAAATGCTAAAATGTCACTTTCTCAACAACAAAGAAAATAATTTCTTATTTACTATTACTAATTTCGTCTTTACACAGAATCATGCATTAAAGCTGTATGGTGTATTTATTCGCAAGAAAAAAAAAACAAGATTACTTATAGTTATTTATAGTTCATTCTCTAAATTAAAAACGCCTTAACTAATTTTTTGGAGTTACTAAATCGATAATTAAAATTATGTATTTATTTTACTATTTTAATATACTTTATCAACAATAGAAATTATTTATGAAAATTATTTAAAAAAGATTTTATTAATGAGAAAAAATAATGCTTAATCAAAGACGAATTATAGTTAAAAAATTACTAAAAATCGCTCCAAAGCGTTGGGTAATTTTTCATATGAAATATAACCCCAATTTGTTTGAAATTTTTGGGCGATTTTTCATTGAGTCACTTTACTGGGTGTTATTTATAAATCTATTACATTTTTTTTACAAAATTTCAAAAACTAATGAGAACGAGAAAAATTGTATTTCTAAATTAAAAAAAATTCTCTGGCCTTATCATTTGGTGCATTTAGCCTTTTTTGACTTTTTCTAAAGTTCAATTTAGCCTCATTTTTTCTCATCTCCTGGCAACACTGTCAGTAGTTTAAACCGTTATATATTCTTATTTGAAAAAGAATACTCGTGTGTACAATTAGCATTAGAATAATTTAAACTCTAATTATATTTTTAGTTAAATTAACGAAATAATTCCTCATCGAGTACAGTAATAACTAGCAACCAAAAGTTTATAAAAAGCTTGTTTGACATCTTAAAAAAAATATTATAAAAATTAATATATTACATTTAATAAGAATATGTATTTTAACTAAATATAGCGATTATATGTGGTAATTGTTTTTATTTTAAATACGAGTATCAACTGGTATAAATTAATAATAAGATTTTCAAAAATATCTCGACTTGACTACACCCCAGAAATTTGTGAACGGTCTTTTACTAATGTATATGGTGGTCTCATCCTTGTAAGATTCTATACAAATTTATGAGAGCCTTCTCTTCCGTTATTCCAGTACGGTTTTAAATCGCACAATTAAGTTAATAATTACAGACAAGTAAATAATATTGGGTTCGTTTTAAGTAATTTAATTATTTATGCTTCAATTCATTTAAAGATCTTCGTCAGGGCTGTTACCAAATCTAGTTCTTCTATAGATTTAAAGTCCAGTGCTGATAAAGTACATTAATAACTCCATTTCTTGCCAATAAACTTGTTTGTATTGGTGACTGCTAGGAAGACACAAAAAATAAATGCAATGCTGAATACATTATCCACACATTTTAAATATTTTTCTATTTTTAACATGAAAAAAATTTAATATTTATATAGCAAAATATATATAAAATAACAAATAATTGTTTTTTTTTTCTTAGGCATATCTAATTTAAATATGTAGATACTATGAATATATTACCGTTATTATGACCAAATACATTTTTGTAAATAATTGTGTAACTTTATGAATCGATTATGTATGACAACCGAACTTTAGATGAATTTTCTACTGTCAACGTAACCTATAAGTAAATTTATATTATGAATTTCAACTTTCTTTTAGTTGCCAAAAATTTAGCGAAAATACTGCTTTGAAAGTTGAGTAACTGAAATAGATATAAATAAATAAATAATGTAAAAAAAATAATCAAAGTGAATTTGTCTATTTTTCGTTCAACGCACTTTAAACGGATTAATTGTGTTTGTTTCTGATCTTCCATGATCATTTTAATAGGTTTTAACAACTAATAATAGACGATATTCTTCGGAACTCACCAAATACAGAAAATTACCTAGATGACAAGGATATTCCACTTTTGCTTAAATTTTTCTGTCTGGAGACTTTCATGTACGACTTTTTACGCTTGAGATTATCAAATTGGATCCTCTTACAGAAACATCGAGTTGTTTTCTCAAAAAATACAAATAAATTAATTTGTTTTTTCATATATTTCAAAGCCAAAAAAAAAAAAATATCTCGTAAATTCCACAGGAAGAAATTTTTGATATTTTCAGTGCATAGAAATAGAAAAATTGTTTATTTACAAAAGTTTATTTTTTTAATTAGAAAGCATTTGTGTTTGAAATTTTTATTTAAAACAGGCCAAAAGGAAAAACACAATAAACTCATTATGTTAAAAAAAAAACAAGTCAAAAACTAATGTGCGTGAATATAATATAATGTAGTATTCATACTTGCTCACATCAAACATCTTCCAGCAATTTTACAAGATGATAACATCTTCCCATATAAATTGTATAGGGATAAGAACTCTACATCTCAACATATTCCTATCTCATTTTGTTCCACCTAATATCTTTCGATTATTTTAGTGGAAAAAAACATGGGAACACAACAACAACAATATCTGTAATAATACTTTTCAAATAAAAAAATACAAATATTAACAAAAACTATGTAAATTTGTAGTATTAATTTTTAATAAAAATTATTGATTATTTTCAAAGATTGTTTAAAATTTCTCTTTTTTCATTAAGCATTTTCTTTCAACCATGTGAAAGATGATAGATGTTAGATTTTGCAAGTGTGAACAAGTATTTCTCATTTTCAACATCCTCCATGCATTCCCCTAAGTTGTATGCAAGTGTGAAAACGGCATAAGTTTTTTTAATATGTGAAATTGATACTTGATCTATTAAATGCTCAAATTATTAATATTTTGATTAAAAAACTATTCAGTTTTTATTTTCTGTTTTAAATAATTTTTGGCAACCAGAAATTTGTAGTTGCCTGTATAGTGAACTGAAGTGGAGAGGTTTTAGTTTTTAGTTGCCATCTGTATTATAATTACTGCACCTGGCAACACAACTAAAGTTCAGTTGCCATACATAGTTGACCTATTAGTTTTCATTAAAATTCATAATCCTTTCAAGGTTTTAATTTATTTTGCTGTAAAAAGCAAGAATTTGATTTAGAGATTTTCTTTGAAATAGAAAAGGTTTTTTTTTTAATTGAAGAATAATTTAAACAAGATAATTTAAATTTTGGATACTCCCTTCCATATTCAGTGTGAATAAAAAATTTTCATATAGTACTCTTCTTTTTTAATTCGACTAACCGAAAGTAATTATAATGATTTTGAACAAGAAATGTAAAGAAAAATTTATGCAAAGTTATAAATTAAAAAAGGAAACAAGTGTAAAAATATTTTTTACATTTAAAGTTAACCACTCAGTGAACAAAGTTTGTAAAATTGTAATAAAATAATAAATTTCCTTTTTAAGACTATAGAAATATAAATTTAATTTGTATAAAAACAAAACGTCATAAAATCCTAATAACTGGCAACACATTTACCTAAAATGTTTGTAAAGTGTGCGCTCGGATAAAATGTGACACATAACATTATGTGCTGATTTTGTTATCTTTTTTGTGATCAATGTTTCTTTAAAAAATAGTACAGATTTTATATACATTGGAGAGTCAAAGAGAAACACATGAAAAATTTTTAAACTATTAAAACTCATTCAAATTGGACTTACAAAAAATTTAAAAAGATTTATGTTTAATCAGAGAATTATGTAGTTTCTAGAGTGATAAGAAAATTAAAGAATGAATACAATTTATCGGAAACCTTGAAAAAGGGAAAAAATAAAAGACCACGAAACGAACCCAAAGCCAAAAATGTGAAACAGTTCCTAAGAAGTATTCCAAACATTTCTGGATGCAAAGTGGCTAGACGTGTCAAATGTTCTGAACACTATGTGGGCAAAGTTTAAGCCAATATTTTACTGAAAACATTTAAAGTACAAAATTTACCAGTTAGGAACGCAGAAAATTATGCTGAAGCTAAAAACAGAGCAAAGTTCCTAAATATAGTGTAATGAATGTAGAAGCATATGTTGTTTCTGACATTTTACAGCGTCTTGTGCAAAAGTTTTATATTGATGTTAGAGGAAATATTTCAGAATACAAAATACCAAAAAAAATTAAAATTTCCCAAACGATTTCTTGATTGAAAGCTATATACAACTGTGATGAATGAAGTGAATAGCATGTAAAATCGGGCACAATAAACTCGTGTCTACAATGAAAACTGCTTCCATTTTTAAGAAAACACAGAGTCTCAAAATTCTTTTAGCCTGATTTGGTATCGTGCCGTTAGAGTAAAAGTACTTTCTAATGGTACAGTAAACATAGACAAGTTCTGAAAAATACCAACTCACCAAACTGCCCAGAATTTCGGCCGGTTGAAAGATATTGGACCTTTATTAGAAGGGAATTAAGGGAGAAAGGAGACTAATGGTGCACCCAAAACATTGACAAATTTTAAATGCAAGTGGGCAGCTGGTTCAAAAAAAGACGCTCGAAATACAATCGAATTAATAATGCCGGAAGGGAGGGGGGGGTTTGTCTAAGAGAAAATAAAAAAAATCACATTAAATCACTTTATGGATAGATGTAATAAATCTGTAGAAAAAAATCCTAAAATATATTGTTACCATTCAATATATATGAATATTTGTGTGTTATGTTTTATTCGAATGCACATTACATATTGAGCAATAAAATAAAATTAATTAAATCAATTCATTAAACATGATCATAAACATAAACACGAAAGAGAAATCAAGCAGAAATAAATATAACACAGCTAAAATTGAATTTATTATTTAAAAATTTAAATGAAATCAATACATACACATTAATAAATTTAACTACAATACAATGAAATGAAATGGCCGATGCACGGTGGTTCTTGTGAACCGTTGGAAATATCTCAAAAAAAAAATTTCACCTGGCCAGAGTCGAGGCTTGTTCAAGTTCATTTGAAGTAGCACAGACTCATAGCTGGAGAGGTATGTATTTTTTTTTAAATTGATAAAAATTCATTTATCATTTGACCGCTACAAAAAATATGCTTATATGTATAGGCTACTAATTTAATTTAAGAGATATTTAGATCGAAATAAATTTTTTTCTCATTTTTTTTGCCTTACTTTTTTAGCTCGGCGAGCTTAATATTGGCCCTAACTTTCTTTTTAAATACTCACCGGATTCCTCATAAAATTCTAATTAATATTGCTGCAAGAATGGTGTAAATATATAGATTAGATAGAAAGTTATATTAATATTGATCTGAACTTCGAACTATAAAAAATTTTATATTTTTTGGGTTTAAAAAAAAAACGTGGCAATATTTTTTTACTTCAAAAATTTTTTTCTGACCCATATGATTTTTTTAAAAAGAAATCTAAGTGTACATGCGTGTAAAGTATACCCGAATGCGCTTGGGGCAACAGTAACCCCACAAGCCCAAAAAACTTTGTTTCATTTTCCACATTTTTTTTAATTTGTTTCTGAAATTCTCAAATTGCAAAGCTGGAATCGAACGAAAATTAGCTTAGTTAAATACCCCCATATATTGGGTAAACACATAGTAATTATTTTATGAAAGATGCCTCTCATTACTTGAAAGGAAAAAGTTATTTTCTAAATCACGTTTCTTCCAGGTTGGAATTTTGGGTATTGTGATACAAAATAGTGGGTGTATTTTTAATTCCCTGATTTTAGGGTAAGTCTATCTATATCGTGTCAAAATTTCATTTGACTATCTCTATTCGTTAAAATTTTTTTAGGTCCAAATATTAACATTATTTCTAAAAAATATACTTAAAATTAAAATTTTAAGTTTTTTTCGACCGTATTTAATTTATTTCTAATAATTTTTTTTTCTACACAATCTTACTAGTTGAGTGATACCAAACGCTTACATATACAGCTTAAATTAAAAAAAAATAATAATAACAATAAGCCTTGCAACACTTGGGCTTATTTATATTGTTACATTGCATTGCAATTTGTCATATTTGCAGTGAAATGCAACAGAAGAAGTTAACATTGCATTTCTACTCGCGCTGTGTTTACATTTTTCATAAAATACATTGGAGAATTGCTAAAAATTACCTAAGAAGACAAAGTATAATCATTTTATGCTATCATTGGAAACATTAGAACCTGGAAAATCGAAATTAGTGAAAATATATCAAAATTCTTCAAACCATGAGCTGAAAAACTTAAAATTCGTAAAATCAGGGTACTAAAAGCATACCCACTCTTTTGCTCCAAAATAACCAAAATTCCAACTCGGAAAAAACAATTTTTAAATATTGACTTTTTCTATTAAAATCATCACACTATCGTTATTAGAGGCGTCCATCAGAAAATAATTTTTGTGTGTTTAACCAATATATGGACTTACGTAATTAACATAATCTTAGCTCTGCGATTTGAGAATTCAACAAACAAATTTAAAAGAATTGTTGAAAATTTACCAAGTTTGGATAGGGCTCGTGGAGAGAGCGTTTCGCCAAGCACCTTCGGGTTTACTTTACACGCATTCACAATTAAAAATCCTTTTGAAAATACAAAAAAAAAGAAATATTTGAGCTAGAACAAAAAAAAAACTTTATAAGTAAAAAAAATATTGCACCTTTTTTGAAAAGACACAAACAGTATGAAATTTTTTTAAAGTTCCAAATTCAGTCTAATCTATATATTCATACCATTCTGGCAGGAATATTGTTTAGAATTTTGTAGGGAATCTGATGAATATTAAAAAATTATTGGGCCAAATTTTTTAATTGAGTTCGCCAAGTTAGAAAATCTCGAAAAACGAGGCTAGAAAAAGTGAAAAATTTATTTCGACCTAAATATCTCTTAAACTAAAAGACATAACCTACACATGTAAGCGTAGTTTTTTGCAGAGATTTACAAGGACTGTCTAGGTGTACATTTTTTTCTCTCAAATCATATTTGCAGATTTTTTAAAAATAATTGCATACTCGTGATGACCATCTTTGGATGTCGATCGAGTCCCCCCTGACTTGCTAGGAATTTGTGCTCGAAAGCATCTTGTCTCCGGAAAAGTGAATTTTTTTGAAATATTTCCAACGGTTCACAAGTCACAGAATTATTTGCAAAAAAGCATTTTGGAACCACTTTAAGATGTGAATATACATTTATATGTAAATGAGAGTATGTTTTACCCAAATACATATTCTTTAAAATTTTGAATTAATTACTTGAATACTTAAAATACGCTGGTACTCGTTTGTCGTACTTTTAAACACAAATTTTGAGACACAAGTACTTATATATTATTAACACAATAATGCCATAAAATTAAATCATTAAAAATAGGCCTGTAATGTTAAACAAAAGCAGAAGAGGAAATAATTTAAAGATCGCTTTAAAAACACGTTTATAATTCAATGGTAATTAAGAAATTGAATTATTATATATTTCAAACCATTTTTAAATATTTTTTAGTAATAAACACATAACCTTGGAAGTGGATTTTTGTTATAAAAAAAATTGGTAGTAATATATGTATTTTTTTAGTAAAATAAACATAAGAGGCTTTAGTGTTTCATGGAATATTTGCCATGAGATTTACACAAATCATAATTGAAATTTTTCTGTGTATAATAAAATAATCCCTATTGGGCTTTCAAGGTCATATATAAGTACAAACAAATTTATACATAAATTTAATTTAAATTTCGATTTTATAATTATCTCCAACAGTGTATGTTCGTATAAGTGTATGTAATTTCAAGTTACAAAAATCCTATTCCATTTGTTCATTCACTGAAATTTTAATTCACTCATATATTCAGTATATGCCCAGTTTGTATGTTAGTAAGTCTATATATAAATCAACTAAGTGAAAATTCATATAAAGACTATGTAAAAAAATCATTAAGTACTCTCCAGAGTGAGGTCGGTCGGACCTTTGTTAATAAAAACTTGTTTGTTATTTTAAAATTTGCTTTAAATACATTTTATATACGTACTTACCTACATATGTATGGATGAATGATGAAGCCAGCTGTTTTACTGAGAATCTGAACTTCTACTCTTACTTCCACTCTTATTTTTTTATATAATACAATCGGCCTTTTTCTTGTGATTGTATCAAACAAAATGTAAAATAAAAAGTTACAAAATTTGTTTTTTTTTATGTACCCAAATTGTTTGTAAAGACTGATACTGTTGGTACATATATGAAATTTCTTATGAAATTTACCTACTGCTGTGAATGAGGGTATTCAAATAAAAGTACTTGATTTTTTACGAAAATATAATAAACCCCTAATGTTAGTAGGAGCTTGCTATGATTATAAAGTATATAAATAAGTATTCATTATTATACTTGTTTTATTTCTATATGGGGTAATACCAAACAATATTCGAAGCAAAATTACAGTTTTAAATATTTTACATCTTCGATCTTATTTAAATTTATGTTGTACATAAAACAAGTCACCGTTCATTAAATGGCATATAAGTCAGTTCCATATCATTTTCGGTTCACATTTTATGGACCTCTAAAGTAGAACAAAAATGAACAATGAACAAAATTTAATGTTAAATAACTTTTATGCGCATTATCCGATTTCAGCAAAATTAGTCTCAGTGGAATGGACTTCTTTATCATAAAAGTCACACTGTATAAAAATCACAATACCATTAATGTTAATCTATAATAAGTCCTCGGAAAAAATAGAGGGAATACGGCACTGAGTTGTCATTCTTTTGACTCATAAATCTTTGTGAAATTTATAAATTTCAATATTTTAAGTGGATTGTTCCAAATTCAGAAAAAAATAAGAATTTAAATATTTAACACGGTGGCGTGACAGTGTCACCCACTGACAGAGAAAGTGAAATGTATCTTCCTCATTACATCATCTGCAATTATCATCTTTTGATAGGCCTATTTTTCTTAGAAAATATTTTAATTCGTCATGACCTATAATGACACCTACGCATATTCTGAGTTTACATCTAGAACTTTCCTGAATATTTTACTGTCTTTAGATTTCTACAGTGCCTTTGTCTATTTATATCGAGTTGAATTATTCCATACATTTTTTAATTTGACGGTGTATAACATCAAGTTCAGTATAAACATCATCACATGATCTTCTCCAGCTCTTGCTAGTTCATCAGCAATTTCATTACCATTATTATAACCCGGTGCCCAGCACAGTCTTATAAAGTGTTATTAGTTGAGAACTCTAAGATATCTGCGATAAAGGCTGACTACCTTTGACCTAATATTCCTATTACTAGTGGCATTACGGCAGCCTGACTGTCTATGAATATTGTGGTATCGCTTTTAAATATCAGTCTTATAAATATAAGTCCAGCTGTTTCAGACATTATAAATATCTCAGCTTGGAATATACTACAAGCTTTGCCCAGTGCAGAGCTATGTCTGATACCTCCACTGCCAGTACCATTTTCTTTTTTAACCCACCATGGTATACCTCAAGACACTCTAAGTTTTGATTTTTGAGCTCTCAGTTCATTCTCGATATTATACTCTCCTTATCCAAACTGATTTCTATTGCCAAATAGTCAGTACTAATATTTTCATAATTAAATTTTCTAATCAGAAATCTCTGATTACTAATTGCCTGTTTTGTCTCAGCCTTATCTGTATTATTAAGGTATTTTCCCTATTATATAGGTATAGCTATTAGATCCAGTTATACTCAAAATATACAATTTTATTTATACTTTCAATACATGAAGTGTGGGATTTTATATTCGTAATTGGGCACAAAACAAGTATCGTGTATATACCCAATAAATCAAATAATTTTAGTAACAATTTTATATCTTTTTAAATTTAGTAGATGAAAAGAAGCAGTGTCAAAATCGCTCTTCTGTATACGCTCTAAAATGATTATCGGGAGAGTTCCTTATATGGGATCTATGGTCAATTGTGGAACGATCCTAATGAAATTTATTACGATAATTTATTCGTATATGAAAATTAATTATGTAAAATTTAATATAAGATTTATGCACGTTTAAGTATTTTACGGGAATGTAAATTACATGGGAGTTATGGTCAATTATTGATCGATCATTATGAAATTGAGTGAAGCCAAAAACATAGTTGTGTTAAATTTTATCTCGATTTTCGGGAATGGGGAATATATGGGAACCGTGTTCAATTATGCACCAAGTATTGTGAAATTATGTATAATGATTTACACTTATACACAACTCATATATATATATATATATATATATATATATATATATGTATATAATTTATATATTGATGTTAATATTAATGTGGGATTTATGAGTGTTTAAAAATTTTTAGGTAGGGAAACCTACATGAGAGATATGATCAATTATGAACTAATCATTATAAAATTTGTGGCAACGATCTATACTTGTACAAAACTTTCATGTGTTTAAATTTTATATGTGTTAAACCACTGTTTCGAGCAAAAATGTTGCATATGTTATAAGTAAATTTATGATCAATTGGAAATTGTTCTTTTTCAGGTGTAAAATCTAAATTTTGTTATCACAGCAAAAAATATTGCATAAAATTTTTCAAATAGCACTATTGTTTTTGAGTTCTTATCAGAATTTAATTAAAAAATTAATTTATACAATCAGTTATTAATTGGTTATAAAAGCTTACAGTATTTTAAAGTCTTTTTTAAGAATTTTAAATGAAAAAATGGAAATATAGAAAAATAGATACATACATACAGAAAGGACTTGAATTCACTAAGCGTATGTTATTCATAATTGTAATATGATAGAAATGATTGTGAACATAAATTCTTATGTATCATTTTAGAAGCTTCAGGCGAAGAATCCTAAGAAGATTTTTGGCAGCTGATACAAGATATAATAAATAATAATAAAAAAATTCTAGGCCGAATTGAAAATGGAAACTGTACAGTAAGTATAAACACTAAATTTAAATTAAAAAAAAAAAAACTAAAACATTACGTTGCTTTTGAGCTTTCTAAACAAAAGCAAAAGTAAGCATCTGAAGTAAGAAGAACTCAATGAAATATGTACGTAGTGTAAATATCCGACAATTTTGTCCAAAAGCTCTCCTATTCCTCAAAAATTCGCTGCTTTACATGGAAAAGATTTTTTTTCACTGGTGAAGGTTATGATGAATGAAATCCAAAAAAGCTAATAACAAACGAAAAATTTGGTTACAGAATATCAACTACAGAAATAACTTACCGGAGGAGAACAAAAACGAAAAAGAGGGGAAAATTATCAGTAAATTACAAAAAAAAAAAAAATATTTTCGTATTTTTCTTTAAAAAAATAAGAACTGTCAAAGTAAAATTATTTTCAAATAAAATTTTTTTTCAAATGAAGCAAGGACGTAATAAACTAGAAATTTATGTTAGACGCAGTTCAAAATAAATTTTCAAAAAATTTACTCATTTTTTTTAAACACAAAAACAAAATATATTTGACGAATGCATGAATTAAGATTTGAACAACTGTTGTATTCTATGGCATAAATCATAAGGAAAATTTTACAGGAAATAATAAAAACTTCATAAACTAATAAAATTTAATAATTTTTTTGCCTTTATTCAATATTTGGTAAGATTTATTGAACATCTGTTTGTATGCAAAATGTCGCAAAAAAATTCGGATTAGAACATGAAAAATTTTGCGGCTGAAAATATAATAAGAGTTAATTTTCATGTATTTTTATAAAATAATAGTAGTAACGGATATTTATAAATGCTTTATATTAATTACGGTTTCATTCAAATTCGGACCAAGTGAGCTGTATACATGCATAAATCAGTGTGCCAGTGGCTTCCATATAAGCCAATCTTCATAAAATCACTTTAAAGTGCATAAGTCCAATATAATTACTAACAAAACAATAATATTTGTCGCGAATAAGTTTCATATGGATAGAAAATCTACTGCAAAGTTTTATCACAGTTGGTACATAATTGATTATAGCTCCCATATAAAACCTACTTTCATATCATCAAGCCTATCATAAATGACACATAAACGGTTATATCGCGATAATGTTACATATAAATATGTTTCACAGAAATATAATTAACAGCATCAAATCTTGTACTAACCGGTCCACAACTGAACATAGGTCCCATGAAAGACCCCTTCCAAAAATATTAAAAACCCATAGTGTAGGATATCAAAAGATCGTATCTGATCGACAACATGTTTTTTACTTTTTTTTAAATAAATTTGCAGAAATTATTAACAAAATCATATCAAAAGATCATCTTATATTATTTAAATTATGGATATATACCCTCTTACTTGTTCTTACTTTGATGCATTGAAACTCACAAGACAATAAATCTGTGTGCAATATGAGTAAATATGACATAAATTTTAAATGTCTTTTTCATATTCTGAATTTTGTGTAGCAGTCTAATATTGGATTTATTGAAAAGCTACGAAAAATCCAAGAAAAAAATTCCATAAAATCGTGTCAAGTAATTATTTTTTTGGTGAAGTTTACAGATTTTTAAAATTATTTTTATATTTAAAGACGCAGATTGGTTAATAAAGCAGTATTATGTAAAAAAAGCATTTTGGAAAAGTAGGTTTATACGCTCTTATACGCATTCGTGTTTCAATTAAAAAATAAATATTTTTTTCCGTTTAATTTTATGATTGATTATAATAAACACGTTGTTTAAAGTGTACAAAATTTCAAATTATTTCATATCTATATATATTTATCTATATATATATATATATATATATATATATATATATATATATATATATATATATCATCTTGAAAATATAAACATAAACTGTTGGATTAAAAAAAAAATACTTATGATTTATTTCGAAATTCCAATGGTTGCTCTGATTTATTGAAATTAGTCAAAAACATTTTATTTTCATATAAAAATAATAGAATAAAAATAAAAATAAGAAAGTTTACATGGAAAGGAAAATAAACAAAATATAAAAAATATTGAAAGAAAAATAAAAACAAAATTAAATACAAAATCATTTTATTAGTATTTCTCTATCGGATTTTTTAATATACCAATAAAATACGTAATACTTTTTTCAATAGCCTTTTTTTGACAGATCACGTGTGAGTCGTGTCCTGCTGTCCTGTTATTTTTATTTAGTATTTTTTGGCATTTCATAATGGAAAGACTTACGCCTGAACAACGTTTCCAAATCGTTCAACTTTATTACAAAAATTCACATTCTGTGAGGAATGTGTTTCGTGCACTTCGCTCAACTTATGGTCAAAATAATCGGCCTACTGAGCGTACTGTTCGCAACACCATCACCCACTTTGAGACCCAGCATTCATTATTGGATAATATTCGACCGAATAGACCACATCCAGCACGCTGTGAAGAATATATAGCGGCCGTAGCTGAGAGTGTACACGAAGACCGTGGAGAGACGATTCGGCGCCGTTCGCACCAACTCGGACTGACGTGTGGAAAGACTTGCCGCATTTTACGTCGAGATCTTATATTAAAATCGTACAAAATACAGCTTGCGCAACAACTGAAGCCGCTCAACCTTCCCAAGCGACATCGCTTTGCTCTATGGGCTCTAGAAAAGTTCCAAGAAGATCCGACATTTTCGAGGCAAATTTTGTTCAGCGATGAGGTCCATTTCTGGCTCAATGGGTATGTAAACAAACAAAATTGCCGCATTTAGGATGAAAAGTAATCTGAAGAGATTCAAGAACTGCCACTTCATCCAGAAAAAACAACGGTCTGGTGTGGTTTGTGGGCCAGTGGAACCATCGGTCCATATTTCTTTAACAATGATGCCGGTGCGAACGTAACCGTCAATGGCGACCGTTATCGTGCCATGATAATCGACTATTTGATGCCTGAAATTGAAGATCATGATCTCGGCGACATTTGGTTTCAACAAGACGATGCCACTTCCTACACATCGCATCAATCAATGAATTTATTGAGAGAACACTTCGGTGAGCACATAATTTCACGTTTTGGACCAGTCGATTGGCCACCAAGATCGTGTGATATCACACCGTTAGACTTTTTCCTGTGGGGATATGTAAAGTCTAAAGTTTATGCGGACAAACTCGCTTCGATTCAGGCCTTGGAGGAAAACATCACGCGTGTCATTCGCCAGTTACCAGTCGAAATGCTCGAACGAGTCATCGAAAATTGGACTCAACGGATTGAGCATGTGCTACGTAGCAACGGCCAACATTTAATAGACATAATCTTCAAAAGATAAATGCCAAAGAATGTTCTTTCAAATAATAATAAAAATTCCCCATTAAATTTGAATTTTCTGTGTTTTTTTCTTTAAAAAAGTAGGGAACCTCGAAATGGATCACGTTTTATTTAATTTTTGAAAAATGTTTATATTTTGTATGCTCATGTAGAAATTAATAGATTTTTTTTAAACCATTGAAGAAAAATATATTTTTAGTTCAAAATTAATTATGAAATATATATTTTTAATTATTCAATAACTATTGCAAATGTTTTTTTTTTCAATTCCCAACAAGAAAAGTGGATATATATATATATATATATATATATATATATATATATATATATATATATATATATATTTATTGATATATATATATATATATATATATATTTATTTAACAATAATAATAATTTTCACTTTTTATATTTATGGCAACACTTTTTTTTCTTTATTTAGAGGAAACAAATATCAAATAATTATCTTAAAAGTAAAAAAAAAATTTGTGAGAACGAAGTGGAAGCTTCTCCTTATATTTATATCATGACTGAAATCTTAAATTGGAACAATTTTTGCCCTTTTTAGTTTTCACTATTTTGGATAATTTGTACAAATCATTTTGATAATTAAAACGAATTTTTACTTTTTTCTGTATATACCCAGCAAAAACTTTTTGGTTTTCAGTAATAAAAACTACTTATTAAAGTAGTTTCTTGGCAATGAGGCGTCATTATTATTTGCCTACTCTATATTACATTAATAAGTACTCAATAGTATAATAGCACAGTAATACTGCAATCACATGGATGAGTTGGCTAGAGCGCTGGATTAACAACCAGAAGGTTGTTGGTTCAACCCCATTCTGAAGCTGTTAGTTTTTTATAACAAAATGTCTAAAAAGATATTTTAAACTAAATAGAGTTTTTATCGCTTAGGATGCAGTGTGCGAGATGGTGTACTGAGTAGGACGTTAGTCAGTAAAAACGATTGGTTAGTGTGTGTCCAAGTTCGAGTCTCACTGACGGCAATTTTTTTTTTTTTTTTGTTTTCGTTTAGGTACATATTTTTGAGTACCCCTAGAGTCAAAAAATAACTACATGGATTTGTGGACAAGTCGAACAAAAATAACTAGTTATTCAGGCAAAAAATAAGTAGTTTATTTTTGTTTCCAATTATACCTGCTAGCTTACCAGGAAAGCAAAATTTTTGCTGGGTATTAATATATTTTTTTTTTTTGTTATTCAATCATTCAACAAATGAATTATTTAGAGAAATTTTTTAATATTAAAACTGTTATTTGTTAATAATGGTGTAATGCAGTTATAGAAGCAAGATTTAAGCATATGGTAGATTTAACGTCATTATTTAACGTTTTTTTTGCCTACATTTGCTTAATACTCATATGAAAGAATACAATTTTTAGAGGACATTTTTTTCAAAAAATTTTTTTTTCAAACAAATGAAAACAAAAAAAAATTAGCTCTTTTTCAGTTGATAGCCATGTTGATAAAGAATATAGTATAGAAATAATAAAATTAATTTTTTTTGAGATTTGCATATCCTTAGAACTTGTAGGTCCTTTAAAAATGAGAAAAGATCAGAAAATGAAAACTGAGTGCACGGTATTACTATATTGGGTACAGATTTTCATATGTATATGGTCTTTTTCAAGTGCAAAAAATGATGTATACAAAGTTATGGAAGAAATCTAGGTAATTAAAAATTGTATATAATTTTTTCATTCTGTTTCTAATATCTAAAATTTTCACCTTATAGTTAGTGAAAATAACGACATATATCCATCCGTCAGATGAAATGGCTGTTATGTAGGTCTCTGATAACAATAAATCTGTTAAGAATGTTACTATTGAAACTTATCGGTCTATCAATGGCAAAGTTATTTTCAAAAAGCATTTTTTAGTATTATTCAACTTTGAAGACCAAAACCAAATCGGTCTTTAAACAGCCATGATATGGGAGAAAAATCTTTTTCAGCATAAAGTTGTTGTTCTTTCATTGGTAGCGATGAACAATAATGATAAACAAGGATATTTTTTGTGCATGATTTTTTTTCCATTGTTTATTACTGTGTTATTATTACTTTTATTTTATTTTGTAGTCAGATACAAAGGAAAAATATAGTATATTTAAAAAAAAGTAGCCAAAATTATGATAATCGCCCAAATGAAAAAAAGACAAGTCAAAAGTTACAGTCAGCCAAGTTTGATCAATTATCGGAAGTGAAACTTATATGAGAATTATGGTCAATTATGGACTAATCTTTATTCTTATATAAAACTTATTTTTGCCAATAAAATATTTCTATATTATCAGCATTTTAGGGTTTAGCATTTATCAGCGTTATATCCTATTCCGGGAAACATTTGCATTTAATCAGTTTCAACAAAGTTCATTCCTGAATCATAAAAAGCATTTGGGCCAAACTTCATCAGGTTATCTTAAAAATTGCGGCCTGTACTTTTATTACAAAGTTTACATAGGCGGGAGGACGGAAATGAAAAGAAAATAAAACTAAATCGATAAAAATCACAAGAAATATTTGTGAGGAGAGCGCAATTTTTATATCTATAACAATTTACATAATATGGAACTTTATATCTAAACATTTGTGAAGGGTATATAAGATTCTGCTCAGCCGGCTATATCACACTAATTAAAAATTTTAACAACATTAGAAAAATCAAGAATAATCAATAAATAATTAAATGAAAAATACGTTTTTTTTTTTGCATGATATTGCTTTAGTAACCAGTTTACATCTATTGATACAAAAATAATTTTAAAAATCTGTTAATTTCACCGCAAAATAAATTACTTTAAACACACTATTTTATGAAATTTTAATTTTTTTGGTACTAATTTTTTTCTTGAATTTTTCGGTGTTTTTTCAATAAATAGAGTACAATATAGTATCATACTGATACACAAACTTCAAAATATGAATAAACCAATTAAAATTTATATTATATTTACCCATATTGCATACATATCAATTATCTTGTGAGTTTTAATACATCAAAGTAAAAACAAATAAAAGGACGTATATCCATAATTATACTATATAAATTATGGATACGCCCGCAATTTCCAAAAAAATTTCAAAATTTTCTAAAAATGTAATTTTTTGCTATCTCTTCCTATCCAATAGCAGGAAGTAAAATTTTCTATTACCGAAAACTTACAAGCACAAAAAACTGTGTAAAAAATATATTTTTTTTTAATTTCAACTTCGCAATTTGAGAACTTACTGCCTGGTTTTATAACACAGGCAAAAAGCGACTCATCTAGCTTACATTTAAAACAAACACAAAATTTCAAAATTTGTTTTTGTTTTAAATGTGAGTTAGACGAGTGATTTTTGCGCTCATGTTATAAAAACATGCAGTTAAGGCAAAAACTGGAAAACTATGAAAAAAGGGTCGAATTTAGGAGATCTTAGTTCTCGCAGGAATAAAGCTTTTACAACTTTTTTTACTTCGCACAATTGGCTACCAAGTTATCTTTCAGAAAATTATAAATATTTTATATGCTACTTAAGAATTTTTTTGTAACTGAAAAGGAATATGACTACAGTTTCAAAATTTTTTGGATTCCTTAAAGCCTTTTTATTTTATTTTTTATTTGTTGTTAACAAACTAAAAATATTAAAAAAAAATCGCGTGAAATTTGAATCCGATATAGACAAAGTAGATCAGAAAGAAAAAATATTAAAATATAAGACCCAATATCCCTTAAACTAATATATATATAAAAATCTTTTAAATCGGTTAGGATACGAATATAACGTATCAGGATCATTTTTGATATTTTGGTACCCGATATATCCAACTTTGGGACACTGTAGACCCGATCCCGTTATGTCTAATTCGTCAAAACTCAAACTCGCCTGCACCTATACTATCAGTGTATGAAATTTCATTAAAACTGTACCAGATATCTATTGCATTTTTTGAATTTAACACTGTGTGACTGTGACAAATCTTTGTCATAGGTTTTCTACCTATATAAAAAGTATTCGTGTCAAATATTATTGTTATGCTAGCAATTATATTGGACTTGTGCACTTTACAGTGATTTTAGAAAAATGGGTTTATAGAAATTTGGCACAAAGATTTATACAGCACACTATTATTCTACAACATTTTATGGATATAAACCTTTATTCCGTTCATGCTTCAAATATAAAAAAATAAAAAAATATAACCTCAAATTTTTGAATAATTAATTTTTTTAAATACATTTTAATTGTAAATTACTGCATTAGATTAAAACAAACATCTTTTCCTACTATCCTAACAAGAAGCTTGACTATAAATAAATTTTTAAAATATTACATTTAGTGAATAATTTTGTCTTATACAACTTTTATTATATACATAACAAATGCCTAAATAACTTAACACATATTTTATCTCTCCTTTAATTCAATTCTAACAAAGATTTCCCAAATTTGATGCAGACCTAGCGAACAAAATAAGCCAAATTCAAAAGAAAGATGCGAGTGCAAAAAGCTCAGACATACAATTTAAATTGTTCGAAAAAAAAAGAACCAACAATATTCAAGAATGAATGTCTAAGTGAATGAATGATTACATTTTATGAAAGCGACAAATGAAGTATATCCTTAAGAGACATTTGAATTTTTAATGGTATTTGCTTCTAACATTACATTCACAAAGGTTTTGAGTTAAAGGAATCCATGTAATATGGATTCCTTTGACTTTTTTCATGATTACAGCATGTTCTCTATACACACATTTTTGGTTTATTATGTATAAGAGCCACAACAATTTTATAGCTTAAATTTTTATTTTTTTATTATTTTTTTTTTTTTTGTTGGCATTCAAGGTTAATTTTTTAGACTTTGTTTTAGTTTATTTTAACTTTTTCTTTTTATGATGCTTTTTAATCAAAATTGTCGAAGTTAAAAGATAATATTTTTTCTTTTATTTTATTATATTTTCCATTTTGTTTGTAAATATTAATACATAAAAAACTTCAAAACTTTATTAAACTTTAATGCTTTGCAATTAGATGAAGAGGTAGGGTGCTGTGTATAAAATGAGGCAACTACGGAAACCTTCATAAGTTTTTTTCTTAAAATAGTTTTCTTAGAATATGGCTGTTGCGTTAGCAACGGCAGTAGTTTGTTGCCTCAAGAAAATTTATATTTTTTCTTTTAATTTACGATGCCAAAGACTAAATGATGGTAATAATGATGCTGCTAATTATGAAAGAAATGTGTGAGAAAAAACGTTTATTATTATTATTTTTTTTACATTTCGTGAAGGATGTTTATTAATGTTACATAAAGTGAAATTGCTTACCTGGGGTACTACGCAGCGTATAAGTAATGTGTACGTGTAAATAAATATTTTGTATACGTATGCTGTTAGTAGTGTTGCCAGTTTAGCCAGTCTAGCCTCTTTATTTTGCTTTTAGCCTCAATTTTTTGGCTTCTAGCCTTTTTCCAAGCTTTTTCTATTCTTAAAATTGTCATAAAAGTGCTAAAATATTAGTATTTAAACAACGAAGGAAATAATTTCTTATTAGCTGTTGCTAATTTTATTTTTACAGAATCATCCATTTAAGCATTTTTGTGTATTTATTCGTCCAAAAAATATATATTATTATTAAAAAAATCAGCATGTGGCGCTTTATTATTCGAATCATAAATACTTGTAGCTTAACTAATTTATAGAATTATGAATCGATTAGTATAATTATATTTTAATATACTTCATTAACCATAGAAATTATTTATGAACATAATTTTAAAAAGTTCTCAAAAAACCTAAAAAATACCCAAAAATTTAAATATCTAATCAAAAAGAAATAATAGTTTAAAAATGATAAAAAATCACTGAAAATATATTAAGTAATTTTTCATATGAAATATAACACAAATTTGTAGAGAAATTTTTGGGTCATTTAATTTATACATTTATTTATTTCAATATTTTTGAAAAATATTAAAAACTAATGAGAATGAGAAAAATAACTTTTTAAATTAAAGAAAAACATTTTAGCTTCTTTTTGCCTTATTTTTTGTGTCATTTAGCCTATTTTGGTCTTTTTTAAAGTTCAGTTTAGCCTCTTTTTTTCTGTTTTGTTTAAAATACGATTTTAGACAAATTTATTAGTGATATAAATACAATGGAATCGTGGACATATTTCGAAACAATTTATAATAATTTTGGATTTACAGATGAGATCCTAAATTAAAAAAAAAATCTAAATGAGTCACTTCAACTAAAAAAATCTTAATCTCCTAATGTACTTAATTCAATTTTTATTATTGAATAAGTCGTTCTGTAAGAAAAATTATGTGTACTATATATCAAAATTTAACAATTCTTTCTTTTCCTTATTTTAAACATTAACATTATCCATAATCCCTCTTTAAAAAACATTTTTTCATAATTTATTTTGCAACCTTTTTTAAAAATACAATGTCATTTAATATTTATATTTTCTCCCTCAACATATTTCACGGATTTTAAATACGAAAAATTGTTTTACATATACAAAAAAAAACTTTACTTACATTGAGCATTACAAAAGCAAGAAGAAGCAATAATAACAATGATTTGCGAATCACTGAACAAATGATTTTTAACATGTTAAAAACTGTTTCTGATTCATTTACCAGAATCTTTTTGTTTTGGTGAAATTTATATCTTCCGTTTGTATTATATTCTTTTATTCATTATAAAAATGTAACAAAAGAATCAAACATCGACATAAAAAAATACAATTGAAAAAAAAAAAGGAAAAATACTAAAGAGGAAATAAAAGAAAAATACCCTGATCACTTCCATATATTTGACAAAATTATCCTCTTTAATACTTGTAGTTACCAGGATGTATATACGTCTGGCGAATGTAAAACTTTTAGGTTTTAATAACTAAAACGTTGAGTGATGAATAACTGTAAATGCTTTTTTTAAGTCTGTTAGTGTTAGTATATACCATAGAATATACATATAGAGATGAGACATTATGTTTACATTAAAAAAAATGTATTTTTTCCATTTTTTAGAATATATGGAGATTTCAACGCTCTATTTACCTTCTTTTAAAAATAAACCGACATTCAAAGATAACTCTGACTTATAATATAATACAATATTGTACGTATTATTACTATTAAATAAATAATGGAAGGAAGGATTTGTCGATGTTAGACTTGAATTATCCTAAGTTACAAGTGAAAGAAATGATTTCAGTAGCTGTAGGTTCCACATACAGTGCACACTGGGGCAGCTCTGAACAAAACTTGGAATTAACTAAATTAGCAAGTTTTAGCATGAGTATTTGGGATCGTTGAAAAGAAGAGGTATTTGAGATATAAAATTAAGAAAAATAACTTTGTGCTTAAGGCAAATTTTTGTTGCAAATTTGAAAGACAAAATAACTTATATTGCTTGAATGAAAATGTTTATATCTTACTACAACTTAGGAGGTAGAGGTAGTAAGCGTTTATACTGATGTTTATCACAGATAAATAAACTAGTATAATGCACTTCAACTTAAAATCATTTTCTTAGTCAAGATATACGATATCCGTCCTTCCTTCTGGCTGGCTGTGTGTCTATGTGAACCTTGTACAGTTTCAAAATTTTAATAAAATTTGGCATAAAAATTAAGTTGATTTAAATGAAGCCTATTGACATTAGTTGTAATTGGTACATTATTTCCCCTATTTCTCATACAAATGTCCTTCCGAAATGAGGTTTTAATTCAAATTCATCAAAAATAAATGAGGCAAGTTTCACAAAGATCGGTCGATAATTGACCGTAGCTCCCATACATAATAACTTCTGAAAGAAAAAAAAACTATAAATGATTTTAGAGTCAGAAAATGCTAGCACATCAAATGCAAATATATGGTAGTCAAGAATAAGTTATATAAATTTTATTAAAAAACCGTCCGATAAGATTTCTCAATTAATAAAGCTTTCTTGTAATCGCTGAGTGTTTTGAAGTTGATTTAGAGGAGCACGGGCCCCTAGCGGTTCATGGGGGTGAAGGTCGAACTTTTTTGAAGTTTTTTAAACTTGGAGGCCTTACAAATAATATTACTGCAAGAATCATATGAATACATCTATTCGATAAAAAGTGGAAACCTTGAAAAAAGTCACATTTTTGGGGTTATTTTCCAAAAAGTTGGTAATATTATTTTACTTCCAAAATAATTTTTTTCCTGACTATAGAATTTTTGTAAAGTTTTCAAAAGAAATCTTATTGTAAATGCGTGTTAAGCTAAACAGAAAGAGCTTTGGGCAATGGTTTCCTCCCAAGCCCTAATCAAGCCTTAGCAATTTTGAAAAAGTTTATATATATATATATTATATATATATATACTAGCTAACCCCGCAAACGTTGTTTTGCAATATAACTTAATTCTAGTGAATATTTTGGCTTTTATTTAAAAAATAAGAAAACATGGGTAGTGGAAGCTTTTACCCGTTTGCATTATTTTACGCCCCAAATGTTTGAATTTCCAAAAAGATGTATATTTTTATTTTCCTTTCACATGCTACAATTTCTACATGCTAATTTTTAAGAAAATCGATTGATTAGTTAAGAAGATATAGAAGATATACGCCCTGAATAATAAAAATTTTAAGCTATAGTCCCTTCTAGATGTTACACTATTTGCCTGCCAAATTTCAAGAAAACCGGTTTATTAGTTATGAAGATATAGGCAGGGATATCTTTTATACCTTGTTGCCTATTTTATTCTCTCTAGCGATATGAAATATACTTTGAGTCCTATTCTCATACCTAAAAAATATACGTACCAAATTTCATAAAAATTGGTCAAGCCGTTTCGGAGGAATTCAATTACAAACATTCTCGGTGTTTTATATATATAAATCTCAATTCGATTTCAATAAAAGAAGTCAATTTTTAAATGATGTTTTCAAAAATTGACTTCTTTTATTGAAATCGTCACTGTGTCGTTATAAAAGTCGCCCATCAGAAAATACTTTTTGTGTATTTTCCCAACATATAGTGGTATTTAGCCAATGTAATCTTTTTTTAATTCCACATTTGCGATGTGAGAATTATACAAAAAATTTTAAAATAATTGTGGAAAATTGACAAAGTCTAGATAGAGCTTGTGAGGACGCTGTTGCCCCAAGCGGTTTTGTCTTACATGCATTTCTATTAAAATTTCTATTGAAAGCGTTAAGCAAATATATAGGCCGGAATAACAAAATAAATTTTATAAGCGAACGTATATTAAGACCTTTTAAAAAAAAAACTAAAAAAATATGATTTTTTTAAGTTTCAACTTCAGACTAATATATCTTTTTATATGATTCTTGCAGCAATATTATTTAGCATTTTGCATTGAATCTAGTGGCTACTAAGAAATAAGGATCCAAATTAACCAAATCAGGTTGAAGAGAATTTAAAAAAAACGAGTCCAAAATCGATAGTAAAATTTCGGCTCTAAATATCTCTTAAACTAAAAGAGGTAACCTATACATGTAAGCGTATTTAGAGATATATAAGGAATATCTATGTTTTAAATTTCTTTGCAAAAAAAAATTCATAAAATAAAATTTAAAAAAAAAAAATAATACTACCTCAAGATGACCAATTTTTAGGTCCATCCACTAACCTGCTGAATTGACTTTTCTACAAACTTTGGCACACACTCTTAATGTTTAAGTCTCTTTCGTCAAATAGATGTATATGTAGTCGAAGCGTATATTTTGAATTTAATACTGATACATTACGTTCTGAATTAGTTTAAAGTTAAATAATCTGAAAAAATAATATAATTCGAAAACTAAGTATTTCCCTTTTATATTAAAATATTTCAATTAATAAGCCCAGCTAATATACATATTATTTATAGCATAAAATGAATGTTTTTAGCGTAGAAATAAATTAAAGGAGTCCTTCAAACGATGTTTGGAATTTATTATATTATTTATGATAAAGTAAAGTTAAATTTATTTGACTAAAGTAATTTATAATACTGTGCAGCAAGAAGTTGGGACTAACTTCATAATTTTTAAATTATATAAAGTATTCTAATTGTATATGTATAGAGTAATAAGAATTTCAGAACTTTCCTTATAAATTATGGTCACTATAAAAAAGGAAAGAAATTTGAAGTTTAACAGATTTTTCAAAAAATTACATCTTTTAAAAAATTAAGCCATTTGAAAAATAGTACACGCATAGATTACGCATGATATAAGTCCTTAAGGAAAAAAAATGTGGACTGGATGGAATTTAAAATGATAAACATGAATCAGGTTTTAATGGGCGTGACTAATACGTCACCCTTAATAGGGCTATCCCACTAGTATTACTCGATGACGATTTGTCCAATTTAGATAAATAAAACATTAATACCTACTAGAATTACTTCATTAACATTACTTTTTTATACGTTCAATAAATAGTTTTGGAGTTATTCGGAAATTAATGGCGAAAAAATCATGCAAAATTGCAAAAAAAAAAAATCTTTTTAAAATTTATTAAAAAGTTACTCGTAACAACGATTTTTATGAACTAATAATGACTTTATTCACGATTAACTGAAGACACCTACAATACAAATTTTATTAAAACTATGTACGTCTACGTAATATTTATACTATTGACTATGCGTAGTATTAAGTATACGTAACATTGACATTTTTTATATAAGTAGGTGTTTTTACTTAATTGTGAATAAAGTCTTTATTTGTTCATAAAATTTCATGGTATATGACTTACTTTATTCGTAAAAAGCTGGAAATTTTTATTTTTATTTATTTTTCATTAAAAAAGGTACTTTTAAAGAAAAAATTCTTCAATTTTTGCAGGAAAAAAATCCGACACTTATTTCTGAATAACTTCGAAACTATTTAGCAATTGAAAAAATAATGCTAAGATGACTAGAGATCAAATTTGGTCCGCATCTTTAGGTATTTCATTTGTCTAAATCGGAAAAACCGTTCTCGATTCATGGTGAAATATATATGCGAAATATTAAAAAATTTTCTATAAAATTTCTATCTATTTATAGTGAATAAATTTAAGTACAAGACTTGCAAAATTATGCTCTTTAGTCTAATATATGCCATTTCAATTACGAAAATATGCATTAAAATAAGGACTTAAAGAAAATGTGTCAAAAAAAAAGTATCTCACGAAAATATGCTATTTTGACAAAAATATACAGTATAAAAAAATTAACAGTTCGCCGTAGCGCATGGAAATTAGCAGTTCACTTGTAGCGCAGGAAAAAATATGATGATGTATATTTTGGGTTATTATTCAACCTTTTGTTTTGAATAATCGTTTTTCAAAGTTGATTACTAATATTAATATTTATGCTTTTTTTATAGTTTCTTCAGTAAACAGAGTATATTTTAGTAATTCCATACAAAAGTGTATTTCAAAATAGATAAGGCAATGGTTCTCAAATGAGGATCCGCGACCCATAAGTAGTCCGTATTAACAATTTAGGAAGGTCGCGAAGTTCATTTACTTAAAAAAACTAAAGATTTTTGTATTATAATTTTTATATTCTTGTAATATCTTGAAATGTAGTAAAATTTCAGGGGATTGATCAATTTATATAAGGGTCGAAAGTAAGCAAGACTTTCGAATTAATTAGATCCAGATTCCATCGATTTCATTAGACTTAATTGAGCCTTTCTGCACTCAGAACAAGTATTTTTGTATGTAGTATATATAACAGATTAAACCGTTACAGAACTATCTTCACACGTTAGTGGAAATATTTCACCTTATAATCGTGACCTCTTTCTAGTTCCTAGTGGAAAACATGGTTGCGAGAGTAACGGTAACTTAATCAGAATTTATGTATATTTTCTTAACAGGTAAATTTGATTTCAGATTCAAAATGGTATTAAATTCTTCTAAAATATAAGTGGTTTGATAATAGATAATAAATTTCTCAATAGAAACAGGAACCTATTCAAAAATTGGGAAATGCATTAATCATAGAATACAACTAGAAGTTTATGTGAGAGAAGAAACACTATGTGAGCGAAGAAAACTAATTCATGCAGCAACAAAATACACGTAGTCACATGTATTTTGTTTTTGTGTTTTGAAAACAAATGTGAAAATTTTTTGAAAATTTCGTTTAAACTTCCTATCACATAAACTTCTAGTTGTATTCTATGGCATTAATATTCTATTAATATTTCCTATTGAAAATTTGTATTATTATTTTTTTTTAAGTTTAAACATCTGGTCTATGCTTGAACATTGTTCGAAAATAATATTTTATAAAAAACTTTTAACTTGGTTTTTAATTATTTCACATAAATAATGGTGGGTCGTTCTCGAGATGTGATGTCTTAAGAGGGGTCGTGAAGTTGATGCTTGTGAGAACCCCTGAGATAATGTGTGCGTTCAAATAAAACATAACATGTTTTTTTTAATAAAATATGGAAGGAATGAGTTAGAATTAATACTAAATCAACTACTTGTAGCATTTTCTGATATATAATTTTATATGAAACTTTAATTTTTTAGGTATGACTTCTGAAAAAAATTTAAAGTTCTATTTTTTCGCGGTATCTTATTATAAGAATTTAAAATTAATAATCACAATTGAGCACTGCTAGTACCTTCTTAAATTCGCTTTTAACTTGGATTCAATTCATTTACAATTGCAAAAACTCAAGGTAGTTTAAATAACTTATGCTCTGTGGGACTAAAATATCATTTCCAATTGTGGGTGCTTCTACTGTAATGAAAAAATTCTAAATCTGGCTAGAAAATTTTAAAAAGGAATATTTTATATCACGAGTGTTATCAGTGTTTTTTTTATGACACTCTTTGTTATGATTATTCGAGTTTATTCAGAGTAAAGAAGCAAAACAATCACATATCTTGTAGCATTTTAAGTTTTTAAGTAAACTTGTCATACGACAAATTGTTTTGTAAATTTTTAATGTTTTTAGTTCTATACTATTTAAAACCATTTTATCGAATATCCGATATACAAAATTTATACCTTGGGATATGAGCAGAGTCAGAAATAGGGCATGTTTTCAAGGCTAAAACAAAATACTAAAAATATTTTTTTTTATTATTGAGGAGCTTTGATCATTCTTTTCTTTAGAGTGCTTCTCAGCTTTGTTATTTAATTTTTTAGATTTGATTAACTAACGCTTAGGCATAGCTTTAAAATGACTCAAATTTGATTTTGAAAAACTGAATACAACGTGCCAATACACGTCGGAAAATGTTTGATACAGCTCTAAGGAGCTCCTTCACTTTTTGGTCTTGGAATTCATTCTTGTGACTTTTGATTTTTTTGAACCAAGTTTCATCTCATTCTTTAGGTTTCTCAAGTTTTTTATTATCCTGAATTGTAATACCTTTGTCAAAGTTTATTCATTCAAAATTTTCTAGTAAGTTCAAAAAAAAAAAAAAAAAAAAAAAAAATGTTCAACAGTTCATATTTTATTTTGTATACTTTTCTTTGACTATTACCAGCATTTCAAGGATTTCAAGAATTCAATCTGCTGATGTTCTAGAAGACAGTATAATCAAGTAAGATATTTAAAATTAATGGCAGCAAGAGTTATTATGAAAATTTTATATTATGTTTTATTCGAACGCACACTTTACGTGAAATAAAATTATCATTGAACTTGAAGGCAATACTTTTACAACTTATTGAAATCCATTTACTAAGAAGCATTAATCAGTACTTTACTATGTTCACTTTATATAAATTCATGATTATTATCTACTTTGTTAATTTATTTAAAAATTACCACTTTTTGCAACTTTATTTTCCACTTTATTTAATTTTTCTTATGTATGCTTAGAAATTTATTTTTTATTTTTAGTATAATAATTCGAATTACTATAGTTATTATTTAAATAGTCCTTAAAATTTCTTTACTTTAATTTCTTTTATATTAATACATTTTTCCCACTGTGCAATATGCAAAATTTTTATTGAAACCGCATTTATTATATACGAACCAAATTTCAATTACCTGCACAATAATTCCATCATTCATATATATGCACACAAACATATTTGTTCATTCATACACATTTGAAAACACTTACATATACACTCATGTACATAACATACCTTCGGAAATTTTGTAACATTTTATTATTTCACTTCATTTTGTTTTGCTTTTATTTTACGGAACATAAATTTATAATATAAATTATTCAAATATTAATAAATAATTTATTAATTATTTTTTTATTTTTACGTTGCTTATATACTTGTAGAAACATTAAAAAATCTATTAAACTAAACAGGATACTCTTTTATAGACATTTCTCCGTGAACACTTACATACAAACATTTACAAAACTTTTATATTTTCAATAACAAGTAGACCCTTTTTTCATTTAAAACAAAAAAAATTTTTTTGTGTTGTTTACATCTGTAAGTATTTATACCAGCACACTTGTATATCCGTACTCACATTTGTATTTCAACTAATATTTATTTTAACACTTTAATCTTTATTTTATTTAGCACCGAACAAGAAACAAGATGAACATACTTTTTGCTTTATTGCACTCTTGTCATGTTTTAAAATAACAACAACAATAAACCATAAAAAATAATAATAAAAGACTTTTTTCTAAAATATATTTTCCCGTTTCTCTGTTTCTGTGGAAACGCTTACGCGGCAAAGTCTCACTCAAAACTGAGTTGTTTGTTTGAAAATCCTTTGCTTAAATAAAAAATATAAAATTCTTGTTCTTATTCGAATTCCTCGCTTAGAGTTTATTTAGTTGTAGTAGTGCAAGTATTTGTTTGTGTATATATGTTAAAACACACACATATAATAGAACATTTTATAATATTAATTTTTATATATGTACTAGCTTAATCCGGTGTGTTTCGCTAACCCTATTGATGTGAAAAATAATACGAGTATTTACTAAAAAAATTTAAGAATTTCACTACAATAGTTCCTTAGATATGAAAAATTAATATTTATTTTATACGGGGACAACTATTCCCCCAAGATTTCTAATTTGTCCATCCTATCTTTTTTTCAACTATGGAACTTCATAAGAAAATTATATTCACCAAATCTTAGGAATTCCTCTGATCCATTTGTTTAAATATTCAATAATTAAGATTTATTTTATAGACATATCCTTCCTATATTCATCTCAATTATTTATTTTGATAAGAAAATTACCACAAACAAATTTTGGGGCTTTCACTGCTATAGGCCTTTAGATGTGCATTAATTAAGATTTACTTGTTTGAGGGCTATCAGTTCTCCTAGGCCTACCCGCCACATTTTCATTTCAACTATTGAATTTTATAAGAAAATTATTCCCATAAAATCTAAACACTTTCGTTGTTATAGCTCATGAGATAATTAATATATGCTTTGTATGGGGACTACTATTCCCCCAAGATCTACCCATTCTATTTTCAATGTGAATCGTAAAATCGTAAGAATTTATCTGCAATAGTTTATTAGATATGTTATAATTAATATTTGCTTAGTATGGGAGCAGCCTCCCTATAGTCACCTCTATTTGAAACCTTAGTGAGAAAATTATTCCCACCAAATCTTAGGAACTTTTCAGAAATAGCTCTTTAGATATGCAATAACTGAGATTGACTTTGTATGGGGCTACAACTCCTCTTGGACTTGCACGCCTTCTCTTTATCTCTATTGTGAATCTTAATGAGAGAATTATTGCCATCAAATATTAGGAATTTCTCTGCAATATTTCTTTAGATATGCAATAATTAATATTAACTTTGTATGGGGGCTATCAATCCTCCTTGACTTACCTGCCCCGTTTTCAACCCAACTATGATACTGTATAAGAAATTTATTCCCACAAAATCTTAAGAATTCCTCTGCAGTAGCCCTTTACATATGCAATAATTAATATTTACTTTGTATGGGGGCTACCACACAAAGAAAAATATCTCAATAAAATTCTTTTCAGCTACAGGTCTTCAGATATGTATTAATTAAGATTAACTTTGCATGAGGGCTATGTTTCCCCCTAGAACTACCCGCCCCATTTTCACCTAAACTGTGGAACTTTATAAGAAAATATTTTTTACAAAATCTTAAGACTTTCGCTGTTATAGTTCATGAGATATACGGTAATTAATATTTACTTTGTATTGGGACTATCTTTCCCCTATCTTTCTCTGTTGTAGTTCTCTGTTGCAGTTCTTTAGATATAGAACAATTAACATTTGCTTTATATCATCATCACAACTATGGAACTTCATAAGAAAATTATTTCCATAAAACCATAAGACTTCTGCTATTATAGTTCGTGAGATATGCGTATTTGATTTGTATGGGGGTTACCATTCCCCCTACCCCTATCGAAAAATAAATTAGTCTGTTTTTTTTTGGTATCACAAAATTTCAAGAAAATCGGCCCAACGGTTTAGCTTTCTATAAAGCCCAAACAAACACAGTTTCAGTTTTATATATATAGGTGCAGTAGTTGTAAATGTATAATACACGTGGATTTTGTTATTGTGTTTATGCTGGTTGTATTAAAAAGTCGTAAACTCTAATATATTTACACATTTTGATTTTGTTGTTGTCATTGTAATGCAAAGCTTTTCGATGAAGCATGTGTTTGTTTAGTAAAAGCTTTTCGGTTTGGTACTAAAATGATTGCCAACTTAGATGAAATTGTGTGGTAATAATTAATATAGAGGTTTTTTTAATAAATTTTAAGCAATGAAAATTTCAGTCTATGAGTCGCAATTTTCCTAAAGCTAAGTTCACACTATGAAGTTTTTCAAAAAGTTCCTTTGCCTAATGTGAACACCAAAAATGGAGCAAGTGTGAACATTGTATGAACACTAGATGTAAAATACTTGCTACTATTTTGAGTGAATTTTTGCTTGATCTTACAAAATAAATATATGATCTATAAACCTGTATCTACAAAACTATTGATCAGATCGAATTGAAATGTATGGAAGAGTTGTAGAGGAGGACCTAAGCTTTAAGCAAAGTCTTCTCGTAGTTACCTTGTGATAACACGAGATAAGCTACAGGGTATCAAGTTGACTTCTTCGAGTATGGTAAAGTTTTTAAAAATCGTAACTTCTACAAATCCGATTTCAAAGATTTTTATATTTCTGTGAAGCACTTGGTAAGGTAAAGGAAAACTTACTTACCTTACTCACCTAAGTTGTCTCTTACAGTTAAAAAGATATTTACGCTTAAATTTTGAATTATTTTTTTATTATTTTTTGCATGAACTTTATTTCGTTTTCCAAAAAAAGTTCTGAGGTATATGAGAGAAATCTTTTATGCTGAAAAAAATTTTGGACTATGTAAATTTGTCTAAACGGAAAAATTTTTCAAAGTCAGCACTCTCAAATTAGTTAAAAAAATATATTACTACTCTGCAATATTTTTTTTTAAAGTTTTTTTAATAAAAAATTTTTTCTTTAAATAATTTGAAAGACAGGGCTTCATAAATAGTTGTAAAGAAATTTAAATTGATTTATGTTTTCACTCTACAAGTTTCGTATTTATCGATTAATAAAAAAAAAAATGTTACGGAATGTTAAAAAACATGTTACGGACGATATCTAATCATAAAATAGATTTAGATCCACTGGACACTAAATTGTTTCCCGCCTTGGCAAAAAAAAAGGCAGAAGTGCAGATTTTCTGAAAACACTAAATTTTTAAAAGGCTTTTTTTAATTGCACAAAAAAGCATATTACCATAACATTTTCACTATTATTTCCTACACTTGTATAAAATAGCCATTAGGCTCTCATTCTTGCAAAACTAAAATTTTTGGCAATTTTTGAAAAATTGTTTTTTTAATTTTTTCCACCTATACCTCATAATTTATTACCGGAAAACGAATTAAAGTCCAGGAGAAATTCAAAAATTCGAGATACAAATCGTTAAAGTCGCGAAGTCTGAAAAATCAATAAAGTAAGTAAAATATGTAAAATTACATATATTTAAATTCAGTATGTTTATCTAAATCAATCACATATTTTTGTATGCAAAATTATTTACAAAATATAGTATTCTAAATGTTTGGAAATTAATAAACGTTGCAGTTTTATAATTAAAATTTTTTTTATATAAAGTAAAAGTTTAGGCATTTTCTGAATTTATTGATTTATTTATTGAGTATAGTAATACAAAGCTTTCAAGGTCAAAATATAAATATATATTTCATAGTAATAATAATAATTATATAGTAATAAAATAAATTAATTAAAAATTTAAAGAAATTTTTAAAATACAAATAAAAACAACAAATTGAAACAATTTTTCTCATACAAATTTTAAGTAAGAAATGACTTTAAAAAAAAAAGAAAAAAGAAGAAAGAAAAAAATTAATTATTTTAAATTTCTAAATAGTTTGCCGAAATAGTTAAACAAAAATTAAAGTTCCCAGTCATTTTCAATATTTCAATAAGATCAAAACAATAAAATACCCAGAATACAGAAGATGATTTGAATTTGTTTTAAGATGACAGTTTCAAAATGAGCGGGGAGATGACCGAAATACCTAGAATATATAATGTGCTAAATCCTGTGTAATTAAAATATAATCAATAAATCCTTCATTTCAAAAACCTAAAAATATAAGTACCTATTTGACGTATAGTTGTAAACAATTTAACTGTATTTTCCAAATTATATTTTTTTAGACACAAAATAGATACCTTTACATAAAATTGCTATGTTACTATACATTTTTTAAATGCTCAAACATGTAGGTATACACATTTTGTATCTACTTTTTTTACCAACAAAGAGCACAAACATTGGACATTAAACTCCACTATTTTTACCCCAATTATAGTAGCAGTCAAGGTAAATTTACATGAAAATTTATTAGAGAGTACACTATGTTACATTCCAAGTGTTTTTTTTTTTTTTTAATCAGATTCATGTTATTAAACTTAGAACTTTTTGCATTTACATATATTGATGTGTTCGTATTTAAATTTAATATCCGTAGTACGTATACGTAATATTTATAATATTTACTATACGAAATATTAAGTATACGTAACATTTTTATACCCACTATCAAAAAAGAAATGGGGAATGTTGAAATTGTCCCTCTGTTGATAGCAGGATAGTGTTCGGAACGAATCACGTATGGGGACGAAATTTCGTTCAAATATTTGTCGAATATAAGAAATGTTTGGTATTGACATTTGGCAAAATCGGTTAATAAACAAAAAAGTTATGGGCCAAAAACTAGAAAAACGGAGTGTTCGTCGTAACTCCAGTTCATAATTTTCCGCCGAACAAAAGAAAAGAAATTTTGTACAAATAGCTCAACGATCGATGTAAACTTGGAAACCAAGAATGGGCGTAATCTGCCCACTTTACCGCTGACCTCCCATAACATTCTTACTTGTTAATATAGGTATCTTCACTTAATTGTGAATAAAATCTTGATTTGTGCACCAATTTTAATTATACTACATTTCTTTTTTATTCGTAGCATTACTAATTTGATAATTAATTATAAAAACTGCCAATTTCTACCATTTTTATTTCCAAACGAACTTTCAAATTAAAAAATTTTTCAGTTTTACATGAAAAAATATTTTTTTGACAAGAATTTCTATATAATTCCTAAACTATTGAGCAGTTAAAAAAAGTAATGTTAAGACAACTTGAAGACAATATTGGTCCGCATCTTTGATATTCATAACTTATCGAAAATTAACAAATACATATTTGTTCTTTTTTAAAATTCAAACGTTTAAGGGGTAAAAATCCCATATACATGTTTTTGGTACTATTTTAATAAAACATTTTTTCTATTTGTCATATACGTATGAATATTTTATTACGGGATCACACTACAATTCTGGAATTCATTAAAATACAAATTTTCTTACATAATTGGGGGAAAAAGTACAAAAAAAAAAAATAGAAAAAAGATTTATAAAATTTGAAGAATTGGAAGGATGGAACGGTATTTGGATCTAGACTTAGACGTAGATAGGACAAAATTCGGGTAAATAGTTTGGTACTTTTTTAAACGAAATTTTCTTAATTAATTGAGGCAGATTTGTATCGTTTGAGTTATATCTGTGACACGCATATATATATGTATATATATATATATATATAAATATTCTTGGGTTAGAACCCACTTAGCGGACTTACTTATATTTTTTCATCTCATTAATAGTACTTTCTGCATCTTGCAGAAAGTTAGAAACATGAAATTAAACTTACGAGGGCCAGAGTGAATGAAAATAAACGTGCAGGAACGTTTTAGTACGTTTTCGTTCTTTTAATGGTTCCAAGTGAATGAGATCAGATATGAAGGAACTTTTTGTGGAAGGTGTTTTCTTTTCCTTTCATAGTACTTTTTAATTTTTTTTTTTTATTATTCTAGAAACATGTGCAAATGAGAATACATCGATAGGGACTTTATTACATATTACTTATTTAAATAGAAATCTGGATATGTGAAATTAGTGCTATTGGGGTTATTCATTGTTTGAAGACGGACATATTAACTTTTCCCATGGTAGTTAGAAATCGTAGTTAAAATTTTCGACTTTTTGCCGGTAATATTTAAAGTAAAATTAAGAAAAAAAGAAACAAATTTTTAATTTAAAGAAAGTTTCAAAAAATATCAATTTCTTAAAAAATCTACAAATGTTCATAAGTAAAGGAAAACATTTCAAAAATGGTAAAAATTTTAAATATAATAACTAGAGGAGTATGGGGGGTAAAGTGGTGCATACTTTAATCCAGCTTCAATAAAATATCAACCAATCATCTTTTGAACCCTGCAATAAAACTGTTATATATAATTAATTATTTTCTAACGTTTTGCATAAAAATAATAAGGATAAGTGAATTCCCTTTGGTATTATATTTCGGCGTTTTTTCAAATCATCTATTTATATACGTTGGAAAATATTGGGTAAAATGAAATTTATTAAAAACGTTAAGTTTAAATATATTTAGTGTATATTAAAAATTTTTAAATAATTTTTGTATTTATGAGCCCACACGAATAACAAAATTAAGGTATGACAACAAATAGGTACGCAGAAATAATTATTCCATAATTGAAACTTAATAAAATATATTTATTAAAGTAATCAACTTTCTAATTTATTTAAATTTTGTAACATAAATCGTAAAACAAATAATAAAACAAAAACATTTGGAAATAGAATGTAATTTTATTACAATTAAGGAACATTTCTAACCACTTAGACTCTACTAAAAAACAATACCGAGTAATGGAGATTATTAAAGTTTTCTGAGATATCAAAGATGACATGAATATAGAATTATTCGGTAACTATAGTCTTTTTTTGAAATATTTATATTAATAAAATACAAATATATAATTTGGATAAAATTCATGTATTTATATTAAAGAAAGCATTCTTGTGCAATAGTGGAGATTTAATTAATTTTAAAGTCAAATTAATAAACTTTTTATTACTTTCGATTACAGTTTTTATTGAATCGATAAAAATGGATGGTTAATTTAAATTTAAACGAAAAATAATTATTTCAGTTAACTAATGTTATCATTTTGGTCACTAGAGCAAAGTCAATTCAAACTTTAATTAATGTAAAGATTTTTGTAATTGAAGTCCACTTTTATTTTCTTCTGTGTAATAATTGATAAAACTAGTGGAAAATATTAAAACAAAATTTATAAAAATAGGTAGTTATTTCTCATATGTAGAACAGTGTAGTACATAATTATAATCAAAGTTTTGATCTGTTTTATTAGATTTTCTTAAGCATATCAAATCATTGGTGGTTAAAACAATAAGAAATACTACTATTATCTATTGCAAAACAGGGGTGGAAAATTTTGTTAATTATACATCCAATTCTCCCCCAATAAATTTTTACCACACACAGAAAAAGGATTGGTTGGAAAACGCTAACAAATATGAAAATACAGTTATAACAATAAAATAATAATTCCAGTTATTACAAGTGTATTAATTCGATAATTTTTCTATATCTATAATAGTGAAATAATTATTGTATTAAAAGTATTGTATCATAACTTTTCATCGGCCAAAATTCTGTAACTTTTGAATCAATACAAATATTTTAGATTTTTTTTTTTGTGGAGAGATATCTTCTCGGAATTTTCTTCAGTTTTAATTCCATTAAAATTGGTTCAACAGTTGTTGAGAAATTTAAGACTAAAGTTGAACTTTTAATTTTTTTAGAGCATAAGTAGAAAAATGCGGAGTTTTTATTTTTTGAATCGGCTTTGCTTATAAAAAAAGTTAAGATAATTTTTGGAGCACGTTCCCGGTTTATCAATTCTAGAACATATTCCACTAGAACCGATTCCACTGGATTCGGTTATTTTTGGAAAAAAATGCCGATTTTTTAATACTTATTTTATATGACATTAAGGATAAAAATTTTTAATTTTTATAATAACTAAAAGCTCTTTCATGTTTATTTTATTTTTTAATTAAATAACAATAAAAGAAAATTATAATTATTTTTCAGTTGGTTAGAAAATAGCCTGCATATATTCCATATTTAGTTCTATATTATTTTCGAATGTTAAAGATGAGCGGATCTGACGTTGCCAGTAATATATTAAATAGATCTTCATTTGTAGAATTTTGTGATATTTTTCTGGTATTGTGCTCTTTGTAAAATATGTAATCTTTACTCTTTTTCCTTGACTTCCTCTAATAGATCTCCAAGTGGTACTAAATGATGCTTAATGACATCTTCCTCATGATAAATGATTTTGTGAACTTTTTACTTCTGATCAAATTTACACAAATCATTTTTTTTAATAAAATAACATAAAATATGCCATGCTCACAATAACCATTATTTTTTATCTAATGTTTTTTAGCCACCTTAGTTCCAATATGTTTACTATTGAATGACATTAAAATTTTTGAAATCGGTGTTAAGAGACAGATGAGTTCAAGATTTATGTAGCTACCTGCCTGACGGCCCAACACCACGGTGGTCTTCACACCGAGTGAGTACAATGCGCCCACCAATGCCCCCAGATGCAACAAACTGCTACACCTGAGTACCAATTTGAAGACATGTATTTGAATATGCCTTCACCCTTGGTCAGGATCGGAGCCCATCTAAAACTCATTCTGATCCATGGTTCACGGCACCCGGTTGCAATGCAACTCCACACTGAACTCTCGCTCTACCAGCGGTTTGGGTTTAAACCACAGCTACCTCGAAAAGCTCCCCAGGGGCCCACTCCATCTGTCAGGCTGGAACCGAAGTTCTAGCAGCTCTTAACACCCGTGGTACCAGTATTAAGTCACCGGTCGGACTTCGTAGACAAAATTGATTACTACCAGTTGAACTCAAAAAAGTTCGGGACTGATGTCCAATCGCTCGCCGGTGTTAACAGGCAATTGAGTTTTTGGACAATGAAATTAATTTATAAAAGGCTTGTTTGACATTTAAAAAGGAAATAATATTTTCAAATAAAAAATGTAGCTTTGAAATAAGTATAAAAATAATAAAAATATTGTAATTAATAAGAAAATATGATTTAAATAAATATAGCGCTTATACTCAGTGGTAAATTTTTTTTATAATATCAACTTTACTAATGATAATATTATAAAAATTGTCCAGACTTCAGTGCATGCTCAGATGTTCGTGGATGGATTTTATCAAAGCTTATCTTCGCAAGATTTTACGTAAGTATATCGGAGTCTTCTCGTACAGGTTTAATGTCCAGCAATACAAAGAAGGTACATCCAGCTAAATCAAACCCATTGCTGAATTTGTATTGTAATCTAATGATACTCAAATTTTAATTTTCCTTTCAATTTTAACATGAAAAAATGTACAATTTATACTATTAAATTTATTAAAAATAACAAAAATGTGTTCCTATTTTTCTTGGGCATGCCTAATTTTAGTATGTACATACAGAGAAAAAATCTAGTTGTAGTAACTATAATCTAAGATCATATGTCCCAATATAATTATGACTGGAACATATGGTCACGGTAAAAAATAGAAGTAATTGCAAGTAATAATTATTATGGTTCCATTTTGTCATATAGTGTACGAATTTATGATTTGTTTTTTCATGTTATGATTCTAGCTTTACATATAATTGAACAATCTTACTACATCCTTATCCCATTCTATCAGATTATGATTTCATATTATTATATTATTATTCTATCTTATTATATTATTATTCCATTTTATCATATTATTATTATTATTATCTCATTCTTTCATATTATTATGCTATTCTATATTAAAATAAAACGTATATTTACAAATTTTTTATTGAAAATAGTAGAGAAATGTGTTCATTAGCAAAAACAAAAAAAATACATATTATTTGTTCATTAGTTATATTCATTTGTACCACCATATGTAGTTCAAATGCAAGATATATTTTTTAACTAAACCCTTTAATGATGGTTAATCAATATCTTGTATTGCTTAAAGTATAACCAAAACATGTCTATTTATATTTACTCATATATAAACTAAATGAGAATAACAACGAACAAACAAATATTTAAAATAAAATATATTTAAGAACAAGCAAGTTATGCATTTTTCGACCATATACTTAAAAAGAATATTTATTTGTAAATATTATTGTTATCTGAACTATAATATTAATATTTTGTTTCTGGTTAAAATATTTAATTATATATAACCATATTAAAATTTTTATTGAGTAAACGCAGAGTTACTAAAATTAAAAAAAAAAAATAAAAATGCTGTAACCATGATTTTTTCTGCGTAAAGATTAACTTCTTTTAATTTTAAGGTAAGAAGTTTAAGAGATCTGAAAAAACATTATGTTTTTGAGACAAAACCTATTTGCAATTGAAATATGTGCAACATAAAGTATTCAATTTTGTATTCACCGATGTAAAAACTTTTGATTTGGATCTCTTCCTTTAAAATATAAGAACTTTAAAAAACTTTTTCAATATATTTTATTTGCTTGTGCTCAAAAGGCTATAAAATCAGAGGTTTCATGGATGAAATATAATTTAGAAATGTAGTGTAATAATGACAAACATATACTGGCAGTTCTTTTACCTAAAAAAATAAAAAAATAAAAAATTCACGAAATAGTAGAACTTTCTACATTACTCCACTTTCCCCTACTTAAAAACAAAGCACAAATATTCAAGAAAGGTAGCAGATAAATAAATAAATATTAATTTTAAAAAAGGAACAATTTCCACAAAAAGAACCATTTTTTTAATAATAACGAAAGGCATCACTGATTCTGCGGCACTAGATTTTGGAATTAATTTAAATACACTTGATCGTGCACTTTTTATCAAATAAATCGCTTGTATTAAATTGTCTCCAGTTCTCGAGATTAAATGTTTTAAAGATAATTAATGAGGTACACAATTTCCCTAACGCTTCTTTAGAAATGTTGGCAACCCTTAACGTACACTATGTGTAGTTTTCATTGCATAAGTCATTGTCAATGACATCGCAAAAGCTTTTTTTTGTTGTTCTTGTATTTTTAGTACAAAATACTATACGCACACATATTTACGTACGTCAGAAAAATATCAAAAAAAAAAAAACACTCAAGTTTTGAGTAACTTAGTAAAAAGGACGAATACAACAACAGCAAAAATAAAATAAATAACAAAGTTTTTGGCGGGATTTTTTTAAAACTCACATTGTAAATAATATGAGTAAAAAAAAACAAAATGAAATGAAATGAAAAATTTAAGGAACTTCCAAACAAACACATACACATAAGCAATAAAGAACAACAATGTGGATATCCTTGATGATTTAAATTGAACAATAATATTGTTTTCTTTAAGTAATTTATACGTTTTCTTGTTTAAAAAAAAACGTAAATCGAAAGTGATAACAAATTGGATTATATATTTTTAGACATGAAACGTGTCTTTTGAAAAACTTGAAAAAATGAAAAAAGTTAACCACATAAAATCATGTTTATTTTATTGTTTCTGGTGTTATGGGAAAATTTAAGCCTTTTTATAGCTTTAAAGTCTGAACAGTTTTAAAAAGAAAAGAAGGATATACGTTGTTGAATGTACATAAGTTTAAGATTTCCTTGAACATTATTTCATTGACATACTAAAGCTTATTTGCAATATTCCCTTGTTTGTACTTGGTCCTGCAAGGAAATAAGGCTCTTTATGGCTACTTCATTTCATGTTTTATCTCATGTCTTTGGAGACATGATACTTTTCCAATATTTATTCCATAAAAATGTTATCGTTTGTGTCCTTTTCTACTTTAATTTTTTTATAAATCGTTATTTTGTGGCATTTGTTAAGGAAAATTAAATTGTTTTTATGTCTGTTTTTTTTTAGTAGACACTTTAAATATTTACAACCTTTGGTAAATGATTTTAATTGTGAATGTGTTTTAGTTTGTCTTGTAACGATGCTTTTGATGAGACACTGACAGGTTGTTGATTTTGCTGTAAATTGTGTAATAGCTGTTGATGTCAGTATCTCAGTAGATATGTGAAGGAATGCACTATATAGGTACGTTTTGAAGAGATAACAGATGTAAGAATATTCATATCCAACGTAATATTTTCCTTTACCTATTGTAGCATTCCTGGGAAGGAAAATTTTTTCTTAAGAGCATCGAAAAATATTGAACAATCTAAAGAGTCAAATCTCAATTATTTTAATAACCGCAATTATTTTAACAATTGAGGTTTACGATTTTTTAGTTGATAAGATTAAACTGATCAAGGTACATTCTAACCGAGCGGTTACCGCTTATCCTTGGAGGTCCGCATAGTGGGAAACTTTTGTCATTTTCTGTTCATAAGTCTGTAACTTTTTAATCTTCTATAATAACTGAACAATATTTTACACCAATAATACTAAGAATATTTTCCATAATACTAGTTAGTGTAAGCTAAAACTATTTGGATATTATTTAGAAAACTCTCTTTGAATTTTAAATTTATTGTTATTTAATTACATAACTTTAAATGATATTAAAAATTTATGACGTTAAGTGGAATGATAAGAACATAAAAGTCCTTAGCCTAAAGAATTAATGTAAATACTATAATTGATTTAAACCATAATAATAGAACACAATTTGACCAGTTTGCGGCTCTGTCTTTTCGGAAAACTAAACATAAATGCTATCCGTGCATCAAAAATCATACTTTCTGCTAGTTCGTATATCGCAGTTTTAAAGGTAACTTTAATAATGTAACATCAAAAAAAAAAAAAAAAAAAAAAACAATTGCTTATATTTGGTTAGTGTAAAAGCATTGCATATAATGCCAAAATGGTATGAACAAAAAATAAGAAAATGAAGAGGAAAGGGAGTAAATAAACGTGGCAAAAACATTACATTCTAGTACAAAAATATTTTAACCTCATTGACCTCATTTAAGCAGCTGATTATCACTTTTTTTTCTGGTATGTACTTTGAACTATCAAACTCCATATAAGTACAATTTTTACTACTCCCTGAAGTGTCAAGCTCCATTTATAAAAAAGTTAATGAATTCGTATTGTTGTTTTTTTAGAACTGATGCCACCTGTTTTGCCACGGTTTCGCTCGATATGTGCACGAAAAAATTGTAAATCAGCTGGGCTTATGAGATCACTTTCTTATTACACTATGGGTAGCTTTATGAAATTGGTACTTGAGCCAATAATGTAATCATTACTTCACTCAGCCACCATATGAAAATTGTCCCAAAAATAGATCAAATGCTCATAAACATCTTAGATATATACGTATTTAAATAAAATCATCACAAATTATCGTATAAACATAAAATTTAGTAGAAATAAATCTCATTTAAGTATTAATCTTTCAACCCAATTTCAGAAAAATCTATAAAAGACCATAGCATACACATAATACAAATTCTCAACTGAATTTGCGCACTTAAGTGACTTTATACGACAAAACTTGTTTTATTTTTACTTTTCTACTTGTTTTAAGTATTTTCCGAAAATTCTATATTAAATTTTTATTTTGAAATTCTATTACTTTAATTCTATTTTATTTTTGTTAAGAAAACAAGCAGATATACTAGAGTATCCAATTATTCGGAGTTTCATATTAACGGGTTAACTCGACAAATAATTATTCGAGGTTAAAAGCTAATCGGTTAAAAGCCCATTAATAGCAAATTATTTGTTTAACCGAATGGTTCTAGTAATACATGTAAAACATATAAATTACCATATTTATAATGTTTATAGTAATTATAGTATTTATTATAGTATAATATTTAATCTATTGAATTAGTTTTTAAGAAACATAATATAGATCAAATTCTCTCAAAAATAGTTCATTTGATAAGTTCTTTTGTTCATTTGTATGAAAAAATTTAATTTTTTGACCTAGTGCTACAAAATATTCTCTAAATTCAGCTTTATTTCATAAATCAGTCTTTTTAATGTAACCCTCTTTATTTTCTGTCTGCGAATGATTTTTGTCATAAAATTAAAAATTAATATTGGCATTTCTCAAATTTCTATTGTCACAAATTTAAGTATTTATGAAGTTATAATTTTTTAATTCTAGCTCAGAAAAGTTGAATTTAACATAGGCTTGTCATTAGAAGATGTTCTCTTTTTGATACCTATTCATTGAGAAGGAAGTCATGTTCACGATTTCCTGCTAAATTGCAATGAACATCAGAATTCTTTTTTATCGGCGTAAGGAAATAAGTTTCAATTTTTATATAAAGAAACATATTTTTTAATAAAAAAAATTGTGCATAACATTATTTTTCATTTGTTTAAAACAGTGCTCTTTAGTAAAAAACTAAAAATCGAATGTCATTGTTTTAGATCAAAATAATTCATTTGAATCTCTTTTTAGAAATATTTTTGGATGCCGTTTGTATTACTTCTTAAGTCCAACAAAACGTACACATATTGAAACTTTGGAACTGATGAAAAAGTACTTCCCTGAAAAATACTTTTATTAATTTTTACGGTATATAACAGACATTTAAAAAAATAGGTTCTAAATTTATAACTCCAGAAAATTTAATTACTATTGATCGGTTATTCGACAAAAAATACTCTGTTTATTTGTTGTTCGAAAATAAAAAATTTTAAATTATTCAAACAGTTAATCGACCAAAATAATTGGATGATGGTTAATCGACTGAATGCCCTAATATTTACCCTGATTTTTTTTTTTTTTTTTTGAAAATTTTTTTTTTCTAAATCGCAAAAATTCCACAAATATTTTTCTAGATTTTCATCTGGAATTTAGTACATGTATTAAGTAAATATACAAAATATTTATTTTTAAAAATTCGTCTAAAAACATTTTAGATTTCTGTATGAAAGTGAATATTACCGTTTTTAGACCGATTTTTAAAAATAATATTAAAAATGTTTCTACAACATTAACTTCAGCAAAAAATACGTAAATATGATTTTTAACACCTATACTTAACAACTCCGTTGTAAAAAAAATAATACTTTTTGTAAAATATAATACAAAAATATAAACTGGAAAATTTTCGATTATCAGTTTCAACCACTGTGATCAAAAGAATCCGTCTGTCACTTAGACGATGCCCTAAATGGAGAGTAAAAATTATTTTTATTTATTTATTTTTTTTTTTAAGAGATAGTGATGTTTTAATTTATATATTTTTACCTAGAATCAATTACTTTTTCAAGATATTATTTTCAATTAATCGCCAATTTTCTCAAGTTCATATAACCACCATATGATTTTATAATAATCTGCGATAAATGGTGCGTTATTTAATATTATCTCCCGCATCTTCATAAGAATTTTTATTATAATAAATGAATTGAATTCTAAGATATTAATAAAAGCGTTTTTTTTAATGAAAATATGTTTTGAAGTAATTCTATATATAACTACACTTTTTTAATTTTTTTTTTTTTTTTGAAAACTTGGAAAAGAAGTCAAATATTTGTGTGGTTATGAAATATTTTGAAAAAGATTTTTTTTCTAATGCCCTAAATATGTATAGTAAATTGTGGTGATTTACAAAAAAGTAGCGGTATTTATTGCTGATATTACAGAAAAAGTTAATAAGCATTTTTTATTTCAAAAGTATTTACACAATTTTTTATATTTCAAAATTATTTACACACCTTCAAAAATCAATTATTTACGCTTAATAATTGCCTATGATGGGCAAAAAATATCTTGTCTTTAAGATAATATGAAACTTTGTGATACAAACACAACTTCAATAAGTCGCAAAAATCTAAAAATATTGGCAAAAATGATGAAAAAACCTTTTAGATCCAAAATGAGATTTAAATGAAGATTTAAAATGATACATCATGGTTAAATGGTTAAAAAATCTTTAATTATAATTAAATAATGCGTTATATGAAAATAGAAACATTTGAAAGAGAAATTAGCAAAAATCTGTCATAAAAATTTAATATCGTTTAATTCTCAGCAGTTATCTATTTCCTCAGCCAGAAAGCATGATTTTTATTAAGCGTAAATAATTGATTTTTGAAGCTGTGTAAATAATTTTGAAATATCAAAAATTTGTTTAAATGCTTTTGAAATAAAAAATACCTAATAACTTTTTCTTTAATATCAGAAATTAATATCGATAGTTTTTCACAAATTACCCCAATCTATTTTACACACTTCAGACATTGCAACAGGGAAACATTTTTTTTCAAAATATTTTATAACAACATTTGAATTCAGTTTGAAATTAAAAAGAAAAAATTAAAAAAGTTTAAATATATATGACTATAACTGCAATTGGTACAAAAAATTATTCCAGGTCGATTTTGTTAGTAACTCGGAAATCAATTCAGTAATCATGATGAAAATTTACTGTGCTATTATAGTTGCAGCAGTCAATCACATACATATGGGCTATTAACAAAAATTGTTAACCTTGTTGAAACTGACTTTAGTAATTATTAATTTTTGTGATAATACTATCATAAACCAATGGGTTACTGGTCTGTACTCACCATAGGTTTCAAAAAATCTAGAAAAAGGGCGAGAACTTAATTAAATTTTTCCAATTCTGCTGCACTTTTTGTTCGCGCGTTTATACATTTTGATCTCATTGATCTTATATAGACTAATCGAACTTTGTGGATAAATTCTACACATTCCTTAATGTTTCGCAGACTTTCAACAATTACATGCAGGGTGGTCAAATTTTGGTGACAAATGTATTAATTCTTTAAATTTTTTGTACATTTTTAGGTGGCGTCAATGGAATACAATTTTTGAAGTAGCGATGGATACCTGTTGTAATTGTGCGTATTTTGAAACATATCTCGTTGATGTATCTCAAATAGTCAATGGAGTATAAAGTTTTAAAGTTTGGAAAACAAGAGCGAAGATTAAAAAAAAGTTTTTATCGAGGCACGCACATAGTTTCATATATATATATACAATTTGTACAAATCTTAAATATATAATTATAAGAACAGCGATAAATGTAATTGATTGGGACTATAAATTTAAATCCAATATCGTCGCTAGTTAAAAGCGAGACAGTTCTGTAAAAACAGGTTCTGCTAAGGTACATCGCATGGACAGCACGAAATTGACCGTAATTGTCATAAATAAATGGAGCTTTTAATGTTTAAGGGAAATGTAGAGACGCAGCAAAAAATTTCGAAGGATAATAAATGTTTTGAACTATTTACTTGGGTTAAAAAAGGATCACAATTTTAAATATGATTTCTTTGTAATAAACTGTAATAAAATATATTTTTGTATTATATGTTTAGAAATATCTTAGATTTGATCCCCATTCTTCGCAAAATTCTTAAAAATCGCGATTTTATTATAAACAAAAATTTGAAAATTTTACTAGGAAATTCTAAAATATGCCGTACTAATATCATCAAACATTGAAAATATCATAAATTTTATCTTAATAACTCAGCAGGTTTTGATATTGCGCGTATTTTTTACCAAAATTATATATAAACTGCGAGTCTGTAAAAATGTTGATATGTTCACTTTATATTTTATTTCATTTTATTTATTTATTTATTTATTTATTTTTTTTTTTTTTTTTGAAGGCCTAAAATAACAAATTTTTGATAATGGCCCACATGCACTGGTGCATATTCCTATAAACGCACATCAATTCTTTTAATCAACTTACCAAAAATGGGTCCAAAAAATTATAAAGGTGCTACAAATTAATTTTTTAATATATCTATTGACTTCACTTAAGAAATTAATGACAAAAACTTAAAATTTATATTCAATTTTTTTCATTGTAATTTTAGTAGTTTAATGTCACTTTTTATGGCATTTTCCTAGAGACGCACTTAAATTAATGAACCAATTAATCATTATTAATATGTGTTGATGAACCTTTGTTTTGGATAACTAAAAAAATTCGGTCTGGCATTGATTCGACTAATTTTTAAAGAAAATCACGCAAATCCCTCTAAATTTCTTTCCAAACTTACTTAACTTTTAGTTTCAACTCCGTTATTCATTCTGTACATTTCTTGAGTAAACTGTACGAGCCATGTACCCCAAAAGATTCTCCATTGGATTCAAATTCTGACAGCAAGTCGGCCAGTCCAATAATGGAACACTATGTTCATTATACCACGATTTAGGTTGGTTCGAGACATGGATTGCATCGTTGTTCGACCTCAAATCATGCGAATAGCAAGGATATGATTCGGTACCCGTCCAAATTGAATTTCTTTACATCAGAAAATATCACTTTATTCCACTCATCTGTCCATTTCATGTATTCGCTCGGAAATTTTAAAGATTTTCTTTTTAATGCTGTTTTAATATTGGCTTACATTTTGGTTTCTTTCATTTTACGTTACCATGTTTGGAAGTGTCAGGAAGGTCAATTTTATTTTTTATTTGTGTAGCATTTACTTTATTGCGGGTGGCTTCTCCTTTATTTTATTAATATGCCTTTACGTTAATTTTTGATAATCTTTTGTTGGTATCCCTACTCTGTATTGCTTTCTTAAGAAAAACTCGAATAACTCCTTCCGAACGCTTAATTTTTTTTCTCTGTTAGAATAGCCTTGATCACGAAAAAATTGAATTTCAATTTTCTCCTGCTCTGTAAGAAAAGTTTCTTTGGGCATCCTTTAAGCTGATGAAATTTCCCAATTAAAACAAAAATATTTCCAATAAACAGAGATGTTGTCATCAGAAACTTATCTTAAGTGAACTGTTAAAATTTTTTAATTTTTTTTTTTTTTTTTGCAATAACTTTTTAGACAAGTTTTTATCGACTATGTTTGGATTGCTAAATTAAAGAAAACAAGAAAAGCAAGAAAAAAATATTTCTTACGTAAAAAAGTACCGGTATTTCATGAGTTATTGTAACAACATAACATTGCTTTTGGTTGAGAGAAACGAGTATACCTCAAAAAAAAAAAAAAAATTAAATGCGTTTATTGGAATATGCACCGATATGTATAAACTTCTAGTTTGTAAAAATGTTTACATGTTCAACTTAAAACCGATAATAAACGCGAACTAATTCTATATACATTCGAGTCACTTTATATTTATACAATTAGTTTTTAATGTGCCATCAAAAACAAAAAAGATTTTTCTTGTTTTTGAAGGCCTAAAATCATATATGTTTGCCATGTTGCTTTAAACTGTTTTTATGATACAGATACAATCTTTAGTTATTTCCAGGCTACCACCGTAGGTATCCGTAAATAAAATGTTAAAAATCTAATAAACATGATTCCGTTAAAAATATTTTAAATTTATTTAAAAAATTTTTTTTTCTCCCAAAGTATTTGAATGTAATTTTAACCACGGTTCTACTAATTTTGAAATTTATGATTAAAAATAAAATCTACATGAAGTTCTCCATCTGAAATGGAATTATATAAATATATATTTTAAATATGCTAGATCAAAAAAACACGTATGTATTTCAAATAGACTAAATTTAAAGAATATTTTAGAACAGTTATATTGGTTGGAATTTTACAATCTTTTTACAGGACAGTTCATGCTATGTTAGCTTTACAATAAATTAAAAATTTTATAAAATTTTAAAGGTGTTCAAAAAATAGTTTTGATCAGTTCGTATTCTGGCATTTCCCGCAGTGGTTCGTATCAATGCTTTAATGCAAATAAGATTGAAATAATGAATACATTTATTTTAATTGGATGGTTAATCTGGTTGTTCGATTCGTATGCGGAACCTATGCTCTTTCCGTGATCCTTGAAGCAACCACAGTGTATATTAAAAGGAAGACCGAGAATATTACTCATTAAGACAGGCATCAGCATCGAAATAACCTTCCAGTTATGATTTGAAACTTGTAAAGAACATTTAGTTTTATGTCCAGGACAAGTTATCTTGATAATATTAAAGAATTAATATTAAAGATTTAAAATATAACTGGGGGCCCGTGAGAGAAATTCTTGATAGAGTTTGTGATGCAAAATACCGTGGAAACCCCTATTCTAACCCCTATTTTGTAACTAAGTTATTTATTTGCATTTTGATATATTCTTTGCCTCCCTTATTTTTTTTTTTCTCTTTTCTTAAAAAATATCGTTTTATAGACACCTACTTTTGGACTACTCAATTTGCCAGTTATTTCGGAATTCCTATTCTCTCTTTATTATGGATCCATTATCATTTTCATACAAAAAATATTTTGTATACATTTTTTTACGTTCATTCGTTTTTCTTTTTCATTCTGCAACTGATAACAGAAGCAATCGTAGTCGTAGTAGTTCTTAACAAATAAAACTGATATGAAATGATTTCGATTTAATTTTATTTTGTATGTTTTCAGTGTTAATTTTATATTTAGTCGCTGTTAGCTCGCACTTGTCGCCGCTAGTCATTTGTTAATTTTTTACAAATTGTATTTATTGACAATATTATCGTATGTATAGTGGTGATTAAAACGCAAAAAAGAGAATTTTCAATTAAAGAAATATTTTATTTACACCCATTATTATATAAAAAATTACAAGAAATACTCAAGCAAATGAAAGTGCAATCAATACAGTCAAAAGTGTAAAGAAATTTTTCAATAAAAAAGAATTTTAATTAAGTGTTTAATTAACATAACTGCCTTAAATATTATTAAATTAAATAAATCAATTTATAAAAATTATAACACTGACATCATTTAACTAGTGTTCGTTTTCAAAAAATTAATAATTCTTCAAATAATATAATAAAACAAATTCTTTATTCTTTGATAAGTTATCAAATATTGTTTTGACCATTTTCTTTGTTTATTTGTTAATATTAAGTATAAGCAATTGTGTTCTAATATATCTTACAGTGTCTTTACTACTGTTCGCCAAAAAAAAAAAAAAAAAACGAAAAAATAAAATATATAACGTTTCTTGTTCTACAATGAATGGTTCAAATATAAATAACGGTGAACAAATACAACCCTCAACTTCCGGTTCAACAACGATAGTTAAGTATGAAAAATCTTCTTGTTTATTTTGTAATGAATGGTTTGATTCACAAACATTTACGGTGAGTGAAAAATTATATTCTGTTCTTTGTTATTATTATTTTTTTTAATTCTTACATTTTCCAACAAGTGTTAATAGATATTAAGTCAAATTAAAGTCTCTTTCAAGTATTAGTCATCGTGGAGGCAATTTCGTAAAAAATGGTATTAAGATAATTAAATTAAGAAATTAAATTAATTTTATTCTTAAAGCTTTGTTTGAAAAAACTTTATCTTATGCAGGATGTTCCAGGAGGTCGATTCTTATACAGTGATTTTTTTTATTTAATTTTTTCATTTTGAGCTAGTCTAATTCAAATTATGAAAAATAAAAATCTTACGAAAATATGAAAGTTTTGTTGACAAACATTTTTGGAAGAACATTTAAACAAGAATCAGATTTTCTATCATACCTTAATAAGTAGATACCCAGCAAAAACTTTGTTTTCCTGGTAAGCTAGCAGGTATATTTGGAAACAAAAATAAACTACATATATTTTGCCTGAATAACTAGTTATTTGTTCGAGTTGTCCACAAATTCATCCCTAAGGATACTCAAAAATATATATTTAAACGAAAATAAAAATAAAAAAAAACAAAAAAATTCTGCCGTCAGTGAGATTTGAACTTAGACACAAATTAACCATTCGTTTTTAATGTCTAACGTCTTACTCAGTAAACTATCTCACACTTAATTTTCTAAGTGACAAAAACTTAGTTTAGTATAAAATAATTTTTAAATATTTTGTTATAAAAAACTAAGAGCATTAGAATGGGATTGAACCAACAACCTTTTGGTCGCTAATCCAGCCAAATCATCCATGGATTGCAATGTTACTGTGCTATTATACTATTGAGTACCTATTTATGTAATACAGAGTAGGCAAATAATAATAACGTCTCATTGCCGAGAAACTACTACTTTAATAAGTAGTTGCCATTGCCGAAAACCAAAAAATTTTTGCTGGATGAGAGAAAAAAACATAATTGTCAGAAAAGTAATTCATGCAATAAAAAAAATACACGCAGTGACTTATATTTTGTTTTGAAAAAAATGGTAATTTTTTTGGAGAACTTAGTTTGAAGTGCCTCTCAAATAACCTTCAAGTTGTTTTTTATGTTTTCTGTGAAGTAATGAAACAATTTTACATGAAAGCAAAGTCGAGAGGAAATTTCTAACCCAATAAAAATTGCATCTTCTTTTTGAAAATCTTTAAATAAATCAGTAGGTTTTAAAAATTAGCACTTGTTTAATAAAAAATGTACGAAATGCACATTTTTAGATATTTTTATTTCAGTCTTTTTTAAACACTATATAAGATATTTATGAATTTTTGTAAAATGTTAAATTCTTCTAATAGTAAACAATTTTATGATTTCATTTATTTTTCCTAGGTTTCCGAAATTCTAAATTTTTAAATTTAAGTTTAAATTTTACGAACCATATAACTAAAAATGCATCTTTCCATAAAAGATAATTTGTCTAAGTACTAATTTTATTAGTTAATGAAAAATATTTCACATTTTATAAATCAAAATCTTTACAAAACTTTTTACAAACAGCGCTTAAGTAACAACACAGAAAAAGTTTTTCCCAGATTTTTTCATATAAATTGTAATATTTATCCTAGGTATTATTAAATTATATGTAAAGAAAATTTTGCGTATTTTGAGACAATTTTATTTTGGAACAAGCTAAATAAAAATATTTGCACATAAATTATCAACGATAAATGTCTAAAAATGGTGACGATTCAAGTAAAATCTTAGAATAAAAGGTTCATTGAAAATATGCATAATTTTATAACTAAAAATCATTAAAATTTTTGAATTATTTAGTTTACGATTTTTTTTTTTAACTTTTTTATAGTTCTTTTGGAATTTTTTTGTATTTCGGCTTAAGTTCATTGAATAATTGTAGAAGAATACAGAGTAGAAGATTTATTGGACACTCGGCAGAATGGAATGCACGCCACGACCGTCATCATCCCTCCTAAATAAAACTTTTACAATGTATTCTTCTACAATTATTCAATGAACTTAAACCGAAATACAAAAAATTCTAAAAAACTATAAAAAAGTTCAACAAAACAACTATGAATTAATTAACTCAACACAATTCACGGTGTAAAAAAATTTTACTTGACTCCACTGTTAAGTATTTCTAAAAATAGAAAACAAACAGAAGGAACAAATCAAATAACAACATTGTTCATTGTGGCTAAACAATAAAAAATCATACATTGCTGATTTACTACCTAAAAACTGGTAGCTTTAAGTATATAAACAATAATAATTAAAAAAAGGAGAATACAAAATAATTGTAAAAAGTTTTATCGTAAACCATTCGTCTTACTTAATAATATATAGGGAAAATAAAAGTTACGGATTCCATTTCCCAAAAAGTTGTAAGTTAAATAGATGATGTTTACACCACGGTGGAACGTTGAAGAGTGCTGATGACGGTCGTGGCGGACCAGAAAATGCATTCCATTTTGCCGAGTGTCCAATAAAACTTTTACAATGTATTCTTCTACAATTATTCAATGAACTTAAGCCGAAATACAAAAAATTCTAAAAAATTTTGAATTACGCTGAAAAAAACATTTTTTTTTTTTGATAACTTCTTGAATAAATTCAGTTATTGTTTTGTTCATTTCTTTGGAAAGCAGAAGAATCAAGCTTATTATCTATATACATTTCTATATGTTTTGGTCAAATATTGAAAGAAAATTTTTAAACAACATTTAAGAAAAGGAAAATTTTCAAATTCTAATGCAATTTATTATAAATTTTTCTACAAAAGGCGATGCAACGATGTAATATTTATTAAAACTGTATTTGTAAGCATAACAAAATTTATTTTCTTTTAAATTGGACAAAAATTTTATAAGTTTTATTTTTGTCCAAGCATAAACTGATTTGCTTAAAAATATATAAAAATATTATCAAATCAAATTTTAGTTTTGAAATTTTTAAATAATTATTTGAGTATTTAAACGCTTGAAAGATTGACGTCTCATTTTATTATAAATGAAATAGCATTTAAAATTTGATATATTTAGTGTTATTTTGTAACAGAAAAGGAAATTTAACTAAAAAAATGTTATAAATTATTTCTTATTTGTAGTAAATATAAAAGATTTAAATAAAGTTTAAAAGCTATGTTCTTTTACTTTCTTCATTTAATTAAATTCAATAATGATTTAAAATTTAGGTAGCTACGAGATTTTTAGTGCAGTAACTATCATCAAAACGTTTTTTTTTTTCAAATACCTCAAAATTTATAGGGTATTTCGAATTTTTGAAAATTTATTAGTTTTTAACATTTGACAACTTTGTTGTTTTCTTACAATTTCTTACTTTACACAAGTAATGAAAAGCAATGGAGCAAAATTATTATTAACTGAAATCAAAAATAAAGTATTTATTTTATTTTTATAAAAAAATATTACGGTTCCCTTCATCATATTAGTTCCACATTTTTGCATTAGTAAATTTTTGATAGTAAAAGAATATAATTAGATCTAATTAAGTAAAATTAATATTCTAAGTATCATAGCCTATATAGCTCAACCTTTCGTGTTTTTCAGGACATGCATTTTAATAAATTTCATTGAAATGCTTTAGAGGATAACAATAAAATAAAAACATCTTAAATTATTATTAAAATCTGTTAACTATTCTCTGAAATTTAGGAGCCATAGATGCATAAAATTTGTTGTTTGTATTTCAAAAACTAAAAAGGAATATGGAAGTAAAATATTGAGTTTTTTGGGGACAAAAAAAAAAACAAAAAAAAAAATATATATAGTTAAAAAAATATATAAAAATATTGTATAAAATTTAATGACCACTTATCAGCTTAAACTTTTAGCCATTAAAATCTTGTTTATAATTCCAAATTTTTCAAAACAAAAAAAAAAAAAAAAAAAAAAGTTCCTCCTCCAAATGCTTTGGTTGGTGAATAATTTGGTAACCATTTATTCGGGGTTTCTATTAATCAGTTAACTCGACAGGTAATTATTCGAGATTAAAACTTGTTTGGTTAATAACCGATTAATAACAAATTGTTTGGTTAATCGAATAGTCTTAGTAATACTTCATCTGATAAGTTCTTTTGTCCATTGGTATGAAAAAATTAAACTTTTTGACCAATTGCTACAAAATATTCTCTAAATTAAGCTTTATATAATTAATAAATCTTTTTAATATAACTCTCCTTATTTTCTGTCTGCGAATAATTTTTGTCATAAAGGTCAAAACTAATATTGGTATTTTTGAAAATCATGTCTCATTTTTTTAAAAATTCTTTTCCAACAAAAAATGATAAAGTTAACATAGGCTTGTCATTGATAGATGTTCTCTTTTTTGATACCTATTTACTAAGAAATAAGTCATGTTCACGATTTCATGCAAAATTACAATGAACAAAATCAAAATTCTTTTTTATCGGCGTAAGGAAATAAGTTTTAATTTTTATATAAAGAATCATATTTTTTAATAAAAAATTATACATAACATTATTTTTCATTTGTTTAAAACAGTTCTTTTTAGTAAAAAATAACAACTGAATGTCAATGTTTGAAATCAAAACAATTCATTTGAATCTCTTTTTAGAAATATTTTCGTATCCTGTTTCTATTACTTTTTAAGCACAAGAAAACGTAAACATATTGAGACTTTGTAAGTAATGAAAAAGTATTTCCCTAAAAATTACTTTTATTTAATTTTGGTGGGATATAACAGACATTTAAAAAATAGATGTAGTTGATATAAATTTATCTTAAAAATAAAACATGTTCTAAATTTATAACTCAAGAAAACTTAATCGATTATTCGACACAAATTATTCGGTTTAGTCTTTAGTCGAAAATAGACATTTTTAAATTATTCGGTCAGTTAATCGATCAAAATTAATGGGATAACCGAATGATGTTTAATCGATTGGATACCCTAAACGTTACTGAGTGATTGACTGAATTTTCGTTACATACTTCTTTTTGAATTTTCTATAATATTGAACCTAGAAACGTGAAATTAAAGATACATTGTCCTATGAGGGTAAGAATTCACATGTTCGTACTTTGTGGTACTGTTTCGTTCTTATATTGGTACTCTTTGAATTTTCTATGATATTGAACCTACAGACATTTTATTTATTTTTTTAATAGCCAATGAAATTACAATTTCTTACAGCCTAGTTTATATATTATTCTTAAAGCTATTTACAATAAACTGTTTTAATAATCATTCAATAACAAAAACTTATTATTTAACTAAGTTAAAAATACTCCTTTTAATGCGGATTGGATTTAATGAGAAATCAATATATGGATAGAAACTGTTGAATTGATTGCATATACGTTTCATGAGATCAAAGTTGGCATAAGTGGTTCGAAAATATTTTATTTTTAAAGGAGAATAATTTCTAGTTGGACGATTTGAGATTACGAATTCGATCTTACGAAGCAGGAACTCAGAATTAATTGAACCGTTTACTAAATTAATTACAAATGAAATATTCTGGACCGATTCAATTTTCTTTATATGAACTTCGTAATGAGGATCCCAGACCACGGAAGCATATTCCAGGATTGGTCTTACAAGAGATATAAATAATTGCTTGGAAACGTAAGGATCATTAAACTCTCTTCCCCAGCGCTTGAGGAAATCTATAACTCCTTTTGCCTTATTAACGATTTGCGAAACGTGGGAATTAAAGGATAGTTTACAACCAAGGAACACACCCAGATCAAGAAATTCTTCGACTAGATCAAGTTGATATTCATTTATTGTGTATCTACAGAGTATTGGACTTCTTCTGTAGAACATCATGTGTTTACACTTTCTTAAATTCAGATCCATTAGATTCATCATACACCAATCATAAAGATTGTCAAGATCTGATTGGAGTAAGGAATATTGATAGGAACAGTTAAAGCTATGGAACAGCTTTACATCATCAGCATACATTAATATTCTAGAATTCTTTATGCACGATGGTAAATCATTTATAAATATTAGGAATAATAATTGGCCAAGATGACTACCTTGTGGAACACCAGATAAAACAGAAATGGTTTTTGATGTACATTGTCTGAATGTGTATTACATTCGCATCTATTTTTAAGATATGTGGAAATCCATTTAAGGATTAAAGATATGTCTATGATTCTAAGTGAATAAGAATTCATAACAGGGGACTTTTTGGTATAATTTCGTTCTTCTAGTGGTACCTTTCTTATTACTTTATAATATTGAACCAAAAGACAAAAAATTAAAAATATATTAGAATCCATAAGAAGGGACTTTGTGGTACTTTTTTTGTTTTTCTAATATTACTTCTTAAATTTTCTGTAATGTTCAACCTATAAACATGAAACTAGAGACATAGGGTCGTATGTGGGTAATAATTCAAAAAGAGAAGAAATAGAGAATCCACAAGAGAGGACTTTGTGGTACTTTTTTGTTCTTCTGATGATATTTTTTTCAATTTGCTATTATATTCAGCGTAGAAGCATGGAATTAAATATGAACAGTTCTGAGTGAATAAGACCCTATATACTTTTTGGTATTTTTTTTTCATTCTTCTTGGCTACTTTGAGAACTTTCTTTTATATTAAACCTAGAAACATAAACTTGAATATATGTATGTGGTCCTAAATGAGTGAGAGTGCTTTTTCGTTCTTCTAATAGTACTTCTTGTATTTTCTCTAATATTAAGCATAAGAACATAAAATTGAGAATTTATGGTGTTAAATGAATGAGAATCCTTAAAAGGGATTTTGTGGTACTTTTTCGTTATACTGATATTAATCTTTGAATTTTTTATAATTATTAATCCAGAAACATGAATTAAAGATAAATGGTTCTATGTGGGTGAAAATCCACAAGTTCTGTCATTCACTTTCTTCTCTATTAAAAAATAATATAAATAACCTTCAAAACAATTGGTGCTTTATTGGTACCCTACGAATATTCTAAACCAAAAATAAGAAATAAATTTAAAATAGTATTCTTCCTTTATTAGAAATATGTCAAACATGCCTTTGGTACTTTTTGAAAATTCTATTATTTATTTTAGTTTTTGGTACTTTTTTAACTAAAATATTTAAAAACTTTATTGTATTAATGCTGCCACTTTATTGTATTAATGCTGCCTATAGAAATTGTACTGTAGATATCTCTCTCCCAACATTTTTAGAAATTTGAAGTCTTGTGGGGTAAAAGCGTCTAAAAATACACTTCATACTTTTCTTGGATTACAAAATGTAGCTTTTTTCAACCCAAAAAAATAGTTTTAAATTGTATGAAATTCTATTTTTTAATTGGGTGCTATATATACCACGGCAGTCTATTAGTGCCCTGTGTTATTAAATGATGAACTCATAAATGGTGCGAAGTGGTATGATATCGCACTCCTTGGATGTTCCTTATTTCAAAATAAAGCATGAAATTGGAATCATTAGAAGGTTTCTCGATCAAGACTTGTGCCAAACACAAGAAGTGCTTACAGAATCATTATCAGTAAATCAAGGAATAATTTGAAAATCGTATGTGAAGCCCCACCAACCGGGAAAATCAACGCCAAAGCATTTGGTGGAATCTTTAATATATCATCTATTACGAACTATTAAAACAGAGTGAAATTATCACAAGTGACCTATACCGAACACAATTGATCCGTTTGAGAAGAGCAATGAATAAAAAACAGCCACAATATGCAACCAGACATGAGTCCATAATTTTCCATCCTGAGAGTGCTTGGCCTCATATTGTGCGACCATTTAAAAGCTATTTGGAAAATGGTGTTTGGGTATTTTTGTCCCACCCGCAGTATACCCAAATATTGCTTCTATTTACTACTGTTTCTTTCGTTTGATTCAAAATGCCGTATATGAAATACTCTTCACTTTAGAACAAGGCATCAAAAACTGGGTAGTGGTTTTGGTATAGAATCTAAAAATTCATATGTTTCTGCTGGTATGCGGAAAGGTTAAATATTCTTGAAAGGGCCCCCGAAGTGAATTATTCCGTTTAATTGCAAGAATGTCGAGAGGGGTGAAAACATGGCATATATTTCTGCCTGAAAGCCAATGCCTGCATCGGTTTTTAAACCATCCGTGTAGATATTTATCTGTGAAAAATTCACCTTACTCTACATTTAATGTTGCAGTAATATAAAAATTATATATCAAAACTAATAATCTGAATTAAGTAAGTTTCACTCAGACTGTTTGTAGATTTTCTAAGCAATTTGAACATACTATGCAGTACAAATTGCAAAATACTCTTATTGCATTAGATAGAATAATATATATTTCTAACAGATCTCAATTCTAAGGACTGAAACCGGTTCCTATCACTTACAAAGTGGTCACCGGATAATTCTTTCTTTTTTTTGTGAAATAATTTAAAGGTTCATAACCAAATAGGACAGTAAAATATTTTCCAATTGCTTTATTTTGACTCACGATTTATAGTTTACAACATTCATCAAAATTGTTGTATCAAAATCGTGAAAATATAGGGCGAACATTGGTTAAAAATTATCTTTTTAATAATTCTGTAACTACTGAACCGTTTAGGAGATATCTCAATAAAATTTTACATGACCAGGGGTGAGATATTTTTGAGTTGATCTGTAGGAGTACAGATTCCTAGCGGGTCAGGGAGGTAGTGGATCGCCTTCCAAATTAAAACACTTCGGGTATATCATTTTTTTTTAATCGTCAAAAATTCATTTATGATATGAGAGAAATAGTCCTGGTTAATCACTATAAAAAATATTCTTAAATCTCTTTTAGTGTAAGAGATATTCACGTCGAAATAAATTTTTCTCTTATTTTTAGTCTCGTTTTTTAGTTTTTTTTTTTTAAACTTGCCGGGCTTAATATAGACCCTAAATTGTTTAAAATATACATCATATTTCCTATAACATTATAAATAGCATTGCTGCAAGAATCATATAAGTATATGAATTCAATAAAAAGTTATATTAATCTAACTTTGGAAATTTAAAAAAAAACATTTTTTTGGGGGGGTCTTTTTCCAAAAATATGGCAACATTTATTCATTTATAAAATTAGCTTTTCGTTCTGAGCTATATCATTTTTAAAATTTTCAAAAAAAAAAAAACCTTAACGAAAATGCGTGCTAAGCAAATCTGGAGGAGTCCCTAGTCTCCCCACAAACCTTATTCAAACTTTGTAAAAACTGGCATCAGCACAAAATTATTTTAATTAAATACCTCTAATTTAAGGTAAACACACAAAAGGTATTTTCTGACGGGCGCCTCTTATAACGACAGAGTGACGATTTCAATGAAAGAAGTAAATTTTTTAAATATGACTTTCCCGGATTGAGGTTTTGGGCATTTTGGTACAAAAAAGTGGGAGGTTTTCTAATTCTTTAATTTTAGGACAAGCATATCTATATTATATCTGAATATCATTGTTTAGTTAAATTTTATCTCAATTTAAATATTAACATTACTTTTCAAAAAAGCACTTAAAATCTTAATTTTCCGTTTTTTAGATCATAGTCTGAAGGAATTTTATCAAATTTATAATAATTTTACTATTTATGATTAACCATATTCTAAAATTTCTTATGACACCAAATACTTTCATGCTTGAAAACTAACAAAAACAGCTTTTTCGTGTAATTTTTGGGAAAATTTCCATGTATTTTATTATATAAATTATTACGATCAGCAAAACAATTTTCTTCTGCTATCTTTACATTATACGGCAACTTATAACATGTCAAAAATATGAAAAACTGCTAAAGGACGTAAGGTTTGTTGTTATTTTTATATTCAGATGTAAACTTTATATAAAAGTAATTGATATATCTGAACTCGTAAGGTTATGAAGAATTATGTAAATAAAAATAATTTAAATTCAGTCAAATTTCTGCAGACCATAATCTGAAAAATTCAAAATAAGATTTGAAACGCTCTTTTGAAAAATAATGTTCATATTTAAATTAAAAAAAAATTGAATTGAACGAAAATATTGAAATTGAAATTTTGACATGATATAGATAAACTTGCTTTAAAATTATTATAATTACAAAAAGTCCCACTTTTTGTACCAAAATGCCCAAAAACTGAATCCAAGAAAAACATCTTTCAAAAATTGACTTCTTTCATTGAATCCTCACTCTGTCGTTAGAAAAGGCGGTCGTCAGAAAATACTTTTTAGGTGTTTACCTTACATACGGAGGTATTTAATTAAAATAATTTTATGTTAATTCCAACATTGCGATTTCAGAATTTAAGAAGAATTTTTGTTTAATTTTTTAAAATTTGTTAAAACTAATCAAGTTTTGATAGGTCTTGTGGGGAGGCATTTGCTCCAAACTCCTATCGATTTACTTCTTTTAAAAACATTAAAAAAATCATATAGCCCAGAACAAAAAAAAAATATAAGTGTATATACATTTTTTGTAGAGATTTACAAGCACTATCTCTGTATGAAATTTAATGTTATACACATAACCCCACGCTTTTTACTAGAATATTGTTATTTAACATCTTTGTTTATTTGTCATTAAAATTTTCTTTTATAACCTAATTATTTTATTACTTTCCTTAATTTCCTTGCTGTCTCCACTCTCCTTCACTTAGAAATAACAATTAATAAATTGATAAATAATTTAATATTTCAATGTCTATTTAATCAATAAATTAAATTCATTTCATAAATTTGCCAAAAATAAAACACTAAAAGGGCCAACATATGAACATTCTGTCTTAAAAATAAACAATGAGCAGAAGTAAACATTTGAAGCATATTTTTGTATTTTTATCAACAAACTTCCCCAAACATACCGCTCTCTCACCAGATAAGATAAAAAGCAAATTAAAAAATACTCGTTCATACGCTTGTTGTTTGTTTAATCATAAACTTGAAAATATTTACTAACATTTAATATATGTAATAATCATCATCTTCATTATAAATTCATGGCTGTTATTTTAAATTGTTTTTTTTTTAATAACCACCCTGTAGGAACATCTAATACACTGCGGCCAGGTATTGGAACAATGCCCCAACACCTGTAATGTTTTTGTGCCACGCATACGTATGCGAGCCCATCTCAAAGAATGTCCACGAGCTAAACGCACAAGTGCTAGTTTTGAAAGATTAGATCAACAAGTTGATCATCGGGTGCAAGTGGTGGAAAATGAAATAAATACCTTGAGATCGGTACTAAATGAAGAGATACGTCAGCGTTTGCACTTGATTACAGATGTGGGGAATTTAAGAAAACAAAATCAAATTCACGATGAGTGGACTCATACAACAGAGGAGAATATTAAATCTCTAGAGAAACGTTTGCAGGAGGAAAACACTCAGCGTTGTTTTGAGGTGGAACAGTGTCAGCAAGATTTTCGTTATTGTTATGATATAACACAGGTTGGTCGAGAGATTATTTTTAGTTATACTTAAACTTCAGTTCAATTTTTTATAGTCCTTAAAAACTGAAATTCAAAATGAAATTGATGATTTGGAAAAACACGTTAATCAAATGTCTTTGGAAGTGAGTCAACATCAAAATCTTTTAAATGATAATATAATGAAATTGGAGGAAACAGTTTTGCAAAATGAGAAAGCCAACAGGTATGTTAATAGTATTTACATAAAATAATATTAGAGGAACACCATTGTCATACTCATACCATAATCTTATATAACGTATGTTTGTAACTCCTTAAATTATTTATTTAATTTGCTTTTAGGGACAAATTCTTAGAAATAGAACACTTCTTACAAGAAATCAATGTGGATATAAATACAAAATTAGTTTCAAATGATGACAATTCCAAAAATGCTGCCCTGGATCTGGAAGTGAAAAGTATGAAACACATTGTTTGTGAAACTGAGGAGCGTTGCGATAAACTGGAGAAATTAGTAATAAAAATTGATCATGATTTACATCATACCATGCAGCTGGTATCCGATTTAGAAAATCATATTGCCACTCAGCAACGTTTGACCAGTTATATTAATTCAAGAGGTAAGTGTTAAGGAATTTTATATCTGTTATTGTAATTAAGTGAGTAAAAGTACTTTAGAAGGAAGACAATATTTTTAATTCCCAAATCAAAGGTTATATAATGTAAATTATAAAAATTATTTAGTTTACTACAAATAACTTTTAAAGCCTCTCTTCATTAAATTTAGAAAAAAATATAAATATAAACTAACTCAGGAAAACGACCAATGATTTTTGTTTGAAATTGTCACTTCCAGAACTAGTTCTATAGAAGTGTTACATAGCCAATACCCATTCTATGAAACGATTCTAGAACTAGTTCTTTAATCAATGATTTTTGTTCGAAATTATCACATTCAGAACTAGTTCTATAGAAGCATTAGGGAACGGTTTCAGAAGTTGTTTTTTATTTTATTTTTTTTTAATTTTTTATTCTAATGAGCCAATTCATAAAGGCCACTTTTAAAATCAATTTAATTTTGTTAACTCTTTTGTTTTTTTTTAATTTTTGGAATTTTTTATTCAAATTTTTTTAAACAGATCTAGTAAGTCATTTGGAAACTAGTAATTTGTTCAGAGAAGTGATGTCGAAGTCATACAGAATTAATTTTTAAGCACTTGTTCTCAAAAACATTTCCTAAAATCAATTTAGAATCACAAAAAGATTCTACTCCATGAATGTCAGAATTAGTTGCGATAAAACTAGTTCTATGTATACTATTAAAGAATCTAAAGTGATTCTGATTAGACCAGTTGTAGAACTAATGGTTTTAGAATATGTTCAAAAATTTTTCATGAGAATCTTTTTTCTTAATTCTAAAAATAATAAAAAGTATCATAATAATTTCTATTCATAAGCGACACTTTTAATGAAGGACATAAAAGCATTTATTTGGTATATTTATTAATTTCCAACGTTTATTTTTATTAGATTGCACTAATAATATTTATTCCTAGCAGTCCATTTTGATAACTATATCACGTGAAAGTACTGTCAATAGCCTTTCCAATTCAGTATATCTCATTCATAATATAGTTTCTCACACTTTACATATGGGGAGTTTCGTATCAAAAAATATCATTTGCTTGAAGATTTATTTTATTATTTATTAAGAAATCCGCTGCGGTAAGCCATTACAGTAATTATGCTTTAGCTGAGGCAACTGATCATGAGTTATTTAAACGTTTAAAAGCTAGCGATTTCGAAGAAACGCCCAGCCGAAAAGAACTGAAGAAGAAGAACTGGAGCATTTAAGAGATCAAGTCTCGTGAAAAATAGAAGTAATGTTTCCAGAATCATTAGAAGTAGATAAAGCAAAATGTTTAAAAGTACTTGGATTCATCCAAAAGCATGGAAAATGGGTGCCACATGAACTAAAGCAAAAAGACGCCAAAAGGCAAATTTACATGCCTGAAATGCTGTTTCAGCGCCACAAAACGCAGTCGTTTCAGCATCAAAATGTTACGGACGATAATATGAGGATTCATTATGATAATCTAAAGTACAAAAATTGTATGTGAAGCCCGTCCAATAGGAAAAGTCAATACCAAAATCGAATATCCCCTTCGCCAAGGTTACGCTCTTGAGTTGGGTTTATTAGCTCAATGAATAGACCGCCCTTTTTAGCTCAGCTCACTCAATTTAACTAGTTCACTCTTTTAGTTCATTCGCTCAGTTAACTTTCAATGAAACACGTCGTTATGCGAATGATTTTTAGTAAACATTTCCATAATGAGCTGTTCTATTAAAAGCCAATTGAGCAAATGAACAAAATAAGTGACCTAGTTCAACACGCCTGTTTATTGAAAACCATTCTGCTGTTTCTGTTTTTTACCAGTGCCTATTTTTAAAAATAGGCACTGGTGATAACAAAATTAATTGTTGAATTTACATACAACTTTTCAAATGCATTAGCAGAATATAAATATGAAAGAAATGAGCCCAAAAGAAAATTACTCATACGTTTTGCAATAACAACTCAGTATTGAGCTGAATGCGCTCAGAAAGATAAATAATTCACTTCGCTCAGTTGAGTGAATCGTTCAATTGAACTCTTTCGGTCATGAACTACATAACTCTGTTATGTTCTGTATTTAGTAGAATCAAAAGTGTGTCACATATAAAACTGGGTGAAACGATTACATGAGACCTGTGTACACAATTGATGTATATATTGAACGAAAAACGGCCAGAATATGCCACCAAAACTAAGTTTAAAATGTTCTATCGTGATCTTCCTTGGCCTTATTTCTAAGTTCTAAGGCTCTAAGAAGTTTTATTTCACCCGCTGTTTAGTTAAAATACGCTCCTTTTCAGAAAAAGGTATTAAAAACTGGCCTCAAAAAATTAGAAGTTGTTTTTAGGATTAAATTCATAAATTTTTAGATAGATGGGAAAAAAGTATAGCTTCGTGAAACATTAATTTTCCATAAAAAAAAGAAATTATGAAAATTAATGCATTTAGAAAACTCAACATTTTGCAGTGTCTTAAGATACAATGAAAGGTTCTATAAATCGATTTTCGAATAATGTAAAAAATATCAAAAAGTTCGGAATTCGACTATTCAAAAATTTCAAAAAGTTGAAAAGTCGATTTTTAACACAGCGGAACATCCTAGGCAGTTTAGAGTTCTTTGTGCTTAGCATGAACCTCCTTCATTCATTCTTATAAATTTTGTATCACTCTTCGAAGTCCATTCCATGCTCAAGATAAACTCTGATCTTATTTTGCACTTTGCTATGGATGTAGAGGGTTGCGTGTTAGGCATTAATTCCAGTTGTCCGTTTTCTTTATCGCCTAAGATAGGTACCTCTGCAGTTTTGGGGCTAATATTATCCGCACTAAGGTTTCCTCTAATGTTTCCTTACGAGCATTGGAATCTTAAGAATCTGTTACAAATTCATATTGAAATCCTGCTAAAAAATATTTTTATTTCTTTCTTATTTCATTTATAAGGAAGACAATATATTTAGGTATAATAGTATAATACTATAATAATAATAATAATAATAATAATAACAAAAAGTTGTATTCTTGGTTCTAGCAAAGGTTTTGAGTTGTATCTCTTTTAATTCCATTGAAAAATATTCCCTACTTTTTGAAATTTATAAAACATAGTTGGTAATATACCTGAAATAATAAACTTGTTAGTTAGGATATTGCAACCAAATTTTCGGTGACCTTATTATTTGCAACAATAATTTTATAACAACAATATAACTGGAAACAAATACATATTTAAAGAGAAATAAAAGCAGGTAAAGGATTCTGAAACTGCACTGCGTTTGTTAATTACAGCTTTCTTTAAATAAATTTGTATTCTCTAATGTATTTATATGTAGTAATTTTTAAAAAGACGAATCTAAAATAAAATTTTTAAAGTATACAATTGTACTCAATTCTAAACTTGAGTGGATCAGTCGAATAAATTGTGCAAAAGATGTTAAGTTTACCTTATTGTGCAACATTGTTCATACATCATTTTAATTTCAAATTTGTATTATACTTATCATTTATCTAAGGCTTAGGGAAAATATCTCAATGTTTAGGGCGCCAAATCTAATATGTTTATTATTAAGAAAAATTGTAAGGAACCTCCGGTTACCCGGGTTTGCAGCTCAGACGTGTTCAAGGTTCTTACATAAAATAACAACACTTTTATTTAAATTTTTACTTTTGTTTCTTTATTACTTATCACTATATCTATTTTTTCAACCATCTTCTTTCTACGTTGAGACAGTGCTATTTTGAGAAGCCTCCGTTTTGCATTGCCGGTTTTACACCTCCTATTGAATATTTAATCTTGGATGTACTCCGAGATTTTCTTTAGTCCCTATATTTTCCGAGTAAAACCTTCCAAGAAAATATTCTATTACTTATCCCTGAGCAGTGCTTATCTCCTACCACTTCAACAAGTTTGTAAACCTTGTTGAAGCTTTTAATCATACTGATTGTAAATCAGTATACCCTACGTTGAATTGATGTAATCAATTTAACCAACTTTTTTTACTTTTTTCCCCTAAAACTGCTCTGTTAGTTCTTTTATTTTTTCCCTAACACCGACAACTCACCACGTCTGCCTTGTTCACTGTACAGCACAAAAGAGAAAAAAGAGCCATTTAACTTTCTTCTGATTTATCTACATTTCTTGAAACTAATATTATTGCAGTTTTCCTGCACTTTATTCGAATCGATAGCGGTTGTTGCATCGAACCTTCCCTTCTTTTGTCTCTTTTATGTTCGCTGCTGTAACAGTTTCGTTTATCTGTGTGTGAGTGTATGTGTGTGTGGCTTCTTGCTTTCTGTATTTAAATCTTTCCTCTGCTTCTCTGCTCGCTGCTATCTTACACTCGTCTGTATTTCTCCCTGACGCTTTTCCTCTCTACTGTTGTATTCTCGCTTCTACCTCCGTGATTCGTCAGTTCTCCTACTCGCCTGCTCGGCTGTGACGATATAGGTATTGACGTCTTCACTCGGCTTTTGTCCCTACTGATTTCTACTGCTACTTATGCCTTCTGCGTTTTCTCATAATTAACTCTTAAATGGCTAGCATGGCCATTTAAGGTCAAACCCACCACCTGCCCCTGTCCTGAATGCTTTGCCTCCTGTGTACCCCATCGACCTCCGTAACATTTCGTCCCATCCTTTACCCCATCGACCTCCGGAGCACTTTGTTCCATTATTTACCCCATCGACCTCCGGAACAACTGAAATTAGAAGAGTTACATAGGCCAATGTAATTCAACCGTAAATCTAGATGGATGTAATCCATCTCCCGCCGACTAAAATTCTACTTCTAATTCCGGGAATTAACTTTATTACACTATTTACTTGGATAAATTAGGTCCATACTTGTAATATGGATAAGTATTACATTCAGCATGCATATCGTTACCTAAAATGCAAAAGGTCCTAACCACACTTTTTAATTTTATACAGCAAAATTTTTGTTTTAAAATAAGTAATTGAGAACTTTTTAATGCAGAAAAATGGTTATATATATATATATATATATATATATACATAAATACATAACGATATATATATATATATAGAAAAGTTCGTACCTCTTCATATTCCCTTTCTCTCTCTCTCTCTCTCCTACGAACTCAAAAAAAAGAAGACAAATTGCCAAGTGTGAACACCGACAAACATAAACGTATTATAAACAAATGCACCTACATAATTAACAAGTCCCTTATTTTCTGTTACTGATCGAAGCAGCTGTTTGGAAATCCTCAATTTGGTATAATTTGGCTAGCTATCAACACGCTGAACACAGAAAATCTTTTAACGTTTCATAATATTGTTACGAAAATTCATTTTATAAGTTCAAATTAACGATTTTAGAATTTTCTAGTTCGTAACATATTAGAAGTTTCCGGTTTGTAAATTTTATTGAAATCTTTAAAGTGTGATTTATCTTAGTTATCTAAATGATAAAGGAAACTTTTTGTTAACTGGCTTATGTATTAGTAAGAAACATCCCTACAAGCAAAATAATACGAAAATGTTTCAAATTCGTATTGCTTAAAAGAAAAACTGTTTTTGTCGCAATAATCATGTTCGTATTATGGAAGTTTCCTCATAGGGAGAGATTGTGCATCACAGACGATACATCTGAGCAATAGGAAATCAATACGCTTGGTATTTATCTATATAAAAAAAAGATGCCGCTAGATAATCTTCTGGAAGATGTAATAAATATATAGCAAAATTATCACTAAATAAATCTTGAAATAATATAATAAAGAAAACTTTTACATCTTGTAAAGAATGCATGCACAGTAATCTTAACATCATGTAGCCCAAAAACTGAAACGTAAAATAAGAATTTTTTGCCAAAAGACAAACAAATTTCTTCAATATTTTTTTCTTTTTTGAACATTTTTTTGATAACTGAAAAAATTGTGACTGAAAAATAAAAGTATTGCATCAATTTCTTCTAGATGATCTCAACGGGATATCATCAATTTATTTCGGGGGTGATAATCAACTTACTGAAAAATGGGCGATATTACCTAATTTTCTTTAAACCGATAAAAATTCAATATTAGAAAAATATTGCTTTAATGATTTTCGTCCAAATAATAAAAAGAAGATACTGCGTAAATTTCTTCATTGTCTTAGTGAGAACTAAAGTAGATTTTAAGCTGCTGTATGGTTTTTAATTAATGTTACTAGAATACTGTAGAAAATGTAGACATTAGTATATAAGCTCACGTAATTTGTGTATTCAATCACTCGTAAAGTCACATTTCAGTCGAAAAGTTGTCATTGTGTGGTATGACGTGTTTTAAGGCGTAAATAAAGACCAAATTTGTAGTGACGTGTTATTAATTGCAAGTGAAAGAACCACCGGTTTATTTAAAGGAAATAAACCAAAAAACAATATTTTTAATTGTGATTACATTTTTTTTTTTTTTTTTTTTGCTGTGGCAGCACTGAGAACAACTTTTAATTGGTACGAAAATATTGATAGAAAAAGTTAGGCAAAGTTTTACAAATAGAACTCCTTTAAAAAATGAAGCATTATTACAAATATTGAATTACCCTAAGATTTAAATTATTTGTAAGAATGTTATAGGTGTTAAAAGAGAAAAAGCTAGTTCCATTTATATGCGTATTCCATTCAAGATAATTATTACTTATATGAAAATTTTGTTCAAATTTATAGATTTAATTTCAGTTTAATGCATAGGTATATTCTTAAAACATAACAAGAAATTATACTTTATTAATTTTAATAAATTAATACAATTTTTCCAACTTCCATTAAAATAATAGTATTTAGTACATATGATTTTTTAAATAAAATATTATTTTCAAACTGGTTTTTGTATTTAAAAAACCGGTGTGTTCGACATTGAAAAAACGAGAAAGAAAGATATACTCGGTCAAGACCCATTATATGATACCCCACACCATTATGTACAACCATACAAATTCAGGAGGGGGACATCACAACCAATTACAATAGGCTTTATCCTTGTATCATAAAAGTCCCACGTTCCAAATTTCATTGAATTATCTTTAAAATTGTGACTCGTACTTTGTGCACAAGTTTTATAGAATATTTTTTTATTAAATATTAAAATAATCTGATGACTTCCTGTCAAAAATAACATTTTTTAAAAATCTTTCCTAGAATGAACGTTACATTTACATTTATATTGAGAATGTTTTTTTTTTTAATATTTCCAATTAATTGCTAACTTACTATATGTTACTATTATTATTATTAATTATTCGAATAATTTTAAATACGTGATCGAATAATTCGAATAAGCTAAAATGCCTTATTCGAGTTATTCGTTTTGTTCGAACAACAGAAAAACCGAACAATTAGAATACCCTAATTGTAATCCAGAATTAAAAATATTTTTACCTTTAAGTTCTAATACTCCCTCAAAATTGAATAAGTTGGCACTTAATAATATTAATAATAATAATAATTACTAATAATATAAATAATATCTTTTTTTATTTCTAGGCCATTTAATTTGGAGAATTAAAGATTTCTCTAAAAAACTTGAAGAAGCTAAACAATATGATACCATTCTACATAGTGCTATGTTTTCAAATAAACCATTTGGTTATTCCCTAAGAGTAAGTAATAACCAATAGCCATTTTAATGAAATCCTTTCTAAATGAATCCCTTTCTTCTAGCTTGATATCTATCTAAATGGCAAGGGAACTTGGAAAGGTCGCAATATGATTGCTTGTTTAAATGTCCTAGCCGGAGAATATGATCCCTTGCTATCGTGGCCTTGTCGTCTACAAGCCGAAGTGATAATACGCGATCAAACTTATAACCAAGCTGATATGGAAGATTATATTAAAATCGTTAATGTACGGAAGAAAAGTGATGATTATATACAAACCAAACAATTTTTTCATATACCACATGCAGTATTGGGTCAGCGTAATTATATTAAAAATGATTCTATATTTGTGGAAGTGAAAATTTTGAAAACATAGGTAGTAAATAGTTTCAATGACTTAACAATAAGCAATAACTTACACAGATTTTTAAGCAATTAAAAAAAGAGGGTTAATTTTAATAATGGCGTTTTCTTTTGTGGCAAAAATGTTGCATTGTTTTCATTAAATTTCAAATAATAGGCAAAATGTTAAAACATTTTGCCTTGAATATAACACAGGATAAGAATATTGCCTATTTAAATCGCTAAACTTTCGTTGTAAGATTTATTGAGATAATAGGAATTAACAATTTTTAAAAGGAAATAAAGTAAAAATGATGCCTTAATAAAACAACAATATTTTTTATAGAAAACACCTCAGAACATTACCCGAAATTGCAAAATATTATTAATGTATAAGTTTATTTTAATTTTATTTTAACTTTATTTATATGAATGTTGTTTTAAGGAATAATTATAATGAACAGTATTTGAATAAAATAAAAAAATAAAAAATTGATAAAAGTAACAAAAAATAAGTTTTTTAATTAAAATAAACAAAATGTGATAAATAGAGATTTCATTTGCAATTTTTAATAAAATTTAATTTCGTTTGAATGACATTTTAAATGCAGTTTCTGAAAAGTTTTGAGATTTGATTTTATAATAAATTGTTTGAAACAGTTAATTACTTATATTTTGTAATAGTTGTAAAAATTTTAGCCGTAAAAAAAATACTTTGCTTTAAATTAACATTATATTCGATTTTAAGAGTAAGAATAGGAAGTATAATAAAGAATTATTTATATTATTTTTGTGTTTTTATATAAAAATATATATAAATTTTTGTTAAATTGTATAATTGGCCTTCTTTTAAAGCAATCTTAAGAGTTGGAACGCTGTTCTCCAACCAAAGCATACAATGCATGTTTGTAGTGACCAGAAGTATCACCCTTAATCCAACTTTTCAAGCTCTTGCCATACATGCGCTCAAAGGCGGCTTTAATATCACCCATATCGATCTATAATTGAGAAAATATTCTATTAGTTTATAATTAAATTTTAAATTTATTTAAAAAAACTTACCTCGCATCTGGTGATAATAACACGTATCAATTGCTTATCATTAGTTCCAATACCAGCCATACTTTTGTGTAAACGTGATGCAAAATATTCAGCCTTATTGGTACAGCAACGATAAATGGCTATGAGGCCTTCCATAATATCACCGGAGAATTCTTTCTTAATAGCCTTTTCCAATGAATGGCCTGTCATGTGTTCGTACTCTTGGAAAATCTATAATTTAAAAAACAAAAAAATTAATCTCTTAATTAATATATACAAAATAAAGACAATATTAATCATTTCTTCAATGTTTAAGCATCAGAAATCTGATTTTTTATTCATTTATTTATTTAATTCAGCTACAGATTCTACAGCTGAGAACAAATTGCAATTGTAAAAGTTAAGATATATATACTTAAACCAATATATTTTACATATTAAATACTATCATAAACAAAATTATTGGAATTAAAATAGGTTATTAATAAATGTTTAATTTCAGTACCAGCATCTGGAAAATCAATTAGGTGATAATATTTGTTCACCTCGATGCATATTCTACGAAATTAGATATATGGAAATCGATATAAAAAGATATGGAATCTATATAAAATATTTCCAATAACAATATTCAAGAAAAACACTATGTTTGCAACAATCCTTCTACTTTTTAAAAAAAGGAGAAACTGATTTTGGACTGATTCAAATTTACGAATGTAAACATTATATTGTGGATACCAAAATACTGAACCTTATTCCAAAATAAGTCTACTAACTAATTTAGTAAATAGCCTCTTCGTCAAAATTTATCAAAATTTACTCCTAAATCAATGAAGGAATCAACCGAGTTCAATTTTGTATCACCAATATAATAATCATTGTAAATTGGGGAATATCTATAGAAGGACATGCAACGACATTTCTTAAGATTTAGTACGTCTTCTTCCTTTGATAAAGTTAGTAATAGCTTTACATCCTCTGTATGCATTAGCCTCTTGCAATGTTGAATGGAATTAGGAAGATCATTTATAAAAAGTAGAAATAATAGTGGAACAAGATGACTGCCTTGTGGGACACCTGAAGTAACGTTCACATAGTTAGAAATTGTGCTATTGAACATTACACATTGTTTAGGATTCTTCAGATAGGAACAAATCCATTTAAGGAAGTTACCACAAAATTCAATTTCATCTAGTTTAGCAATTAATAAATCGTGATTAACTTTGTCAAAGGCCTTGTCAAAATCCGAATATACTACATCAGTTTACAATCTTCTTCGAAAATCGGAATTAATATGTGATGATAACTCCATTAAGTTGGTAGATGTTGATCGTCTATGGTAAAATCCATGCTGTGTTTTTGATATTAGGGATGAAATTTATGGCGATAATATCGATGTTACAATTTTCTCAAATAGTTCAGGAATGGCACTAAGCTTTGCAATTGCTCTATAATTTTTAACAGCACTTTTACTACCCGATTTATAAAGAGGAATTATATAGGAGTTCTTCCATCTTTCTGCAAATATACCGATCTTAAGAGAGTTATTATATGTGTGTGTAAGAGGCATTGCTAATACTTCTGCACAGCTTTTCAGTATAGATGTAGGAATACCATCAGGACCAGAACTGAATGAACTTTTTACACTTTTTAAATATTTCAAAACTGTTTCAACATCCAGGGACAATATATTAATCAATGGTGAATGTGGGATAGCAAATGGATATTGTTTATTATATCTCCTCGAGGAAAATGTTGATGCAAAAAAAAATCAGTAAATGCAATTGCTATGTCTTTATCATTGGAAAACATTGCACTATTAATTTTCATTTTAGTCGGGTATGAGGAAATTTTTCGCTTGGAATTAATAAAATTATAAAAAAGTTCCGGGTTTCGTTTAATGTCTAATTTCATTTTATGAAGATAGTTATTATAAAATCTCTTATTCTCCAAATTAGAACAGCTTCTAACAATAATATATTGACATTAGTAATTTTTCTAAACTTTTTTAACAAACGATTCATTCGATTTTTCAACCATGTCAGCGTGGTTGTTTTCCAAGGAAGTTCATTTGTTTTAATTTGTTTCTTCAAAGGAACTGCCTTAGCGATGCACATCTCTAGTATGGAAAAAATTTTAAAATATAAACTCACCAATTTCAATTGCTGATAATTGCGCTGACACAAAATCATATTAAACATGCTCTCATCCGTACCAACTCTTAATTCACCAGCCTTCAATAATTCACGGGCATCATTTTGGGCAGCAACAGGATCCGTATGACCGCTTTCATCACGTGCAGCGGTACATAGAGAAACCAGCAAACGTTTGAAATTGCCCGAAGTTTCAGATTTTAATTCAGACTCCAAATGAGCACCATACACTAATATAATACGTCCATAAATTATAAATAAGTAAATTTCTTCTTTTCATAATAAATTGATAAAACTTACATCTTAAATATTGATTTTTAATGGTGTGAATTTCTTGATTCGATAAAGTACATAAAATTTCTATTAAAACATCTTCATCGGTACCAATTCCAGCCATGGCATCATTCAATTCACAGCAATAGAAATCGACAATGGGACGTAAAAGGCCCACTAAAAGCTTTTCAAAATTACCGCTTGTTTCAGATTTGATGTCTTCGATAAGGTCTTTACCAAAATGTGTTTTATATTGACGTTGAATTTCCTGTTTAAAAATATAAAAGAAAGTTATAATTGTTATACTATATATTTACCGTTATTTAGTGAAGACAAGAACCTTTAGAAAGCTTTTTTAAAAGTCTTTTTCACAGCAATTTTTATTTTATTGCAGAACAAATTTTAATTTATCATTTACTTACTTGTCTTTGTTCATTGGAACGTCTGCATATAATGTTAATTAAAGCATCCTCATCGGTACCGAAACCTTTCATGGCCTTGCGTAAATCATGGGCATCCTTAACGGGATCAAAATTTTGAGCTGGTAAAACAGTGGGCGTGCCCTTTAAAATGTAAATAATGAAATAAATTAATACAAATTTGCGACAATTGGTCTTGATTTAAATTTATGATATTTGGGGTTCAAACTAAAGCTTTTATAAAACCAAATGATATTTATATGAAAAACAACAAATAAGTTAAAATTTATTTCTTTTCTTAATTTTAATAATCCTTCGTTTCGTTTTAAGGATTATTATACCCATATTGTAGCAGTATGTATCATATTCAACAAATTTTTATTAGTTCTAATAATATTTTGTAAATTTGGGATGGAAAATAAATTTAGTAAGGACTATTTCCGTAATTATCTTTTGAGTGGATTAGAGCTAAGCAGGAAGAGCTTTACAAATTTAGGTATTCAGGAAAACTTACAGGAATTTAAGTTTAAAACGGGTAACTGTATTGTATAAGTATAATTAAAAATTGTAAAGTAAAAATGTGCTTAGTACTGGAATCATCCCGCTATGTATTATGAATATAGACTATTATCAATTTTTTTTTATTTTTGGATTAAGAAATAAAATTTTTGGAGGCACAGTAAAAATCTTTTATATGAATGTAAAGTGATTTGAATACATGTGGAATCTTTTCTCATTAGTCACAAAAGACGAATATAGTTTATATACGATTTATTTCCATAAACATTATGGGAAAATACTTCAAAGAAATAATAGATAAATTTTGATGCGTTTTTAAGTTAATTAAATTTTATCTGGCCCACCAAATCTTTAAATTCTAAAATTTTTTTGCTGTGGCCCTGCATTTTTGTTAAAGTATTTTCAACACTTACAGCAATTATTTTACAAAATTGACAATATGCTTAAACAAAAAGTGTCGCGAACCACAAACAGGAACAAAAAAATCTTTTGGCTTAAGGTCATGAGAATCCAAATGCTTAATTCATTCATTCGAAAAAACATTGTTACATTTTCTGCGTCACGGCGTTCTGCAATTAATTAGACAAGCGTGAGCAGCGTTACCTTTAGGGAACCCCTTTCTCAAACACTTTTTTGGCCCCTTTTTATACCTTTCTCCACAGGTATAAAGGGTATATATGAGTTTATTATTCTGCTTGTAATCATCTAAGACTTGAAGAAGTATATATTTTGTGGATGCTTATTGATATGAAAGTCGATATAACGAAAGCTCCAGTTATCGGAGATAAATGTTTTATACATCAAATTATAAGGAATATTATTTAGAATTGCACTAGTAAAGATCAACGAAATCGGTTTATAAAGACCGAGATATCCCTAAAAAATCTAACCGAAATTCTTTCTTATTTTCGAATGTTTTTGCGAAAGAAATGAAGAAAATCGGTTCATTCGTAACGGAGATATTGATCAAAACGCATTTTCGGAACTAGTTTTTGTACAAATCTATTGTAAATATTTTTCTAAAATGTCGGTTTTTTAATTAACTATATCGATAAATAAATAACCAAGATATAGGCAAAAATCTAAAAAATTATGAAAAATATACACGCAAAAATATATATAAAAACCATTGTTTGTATAAGCAAACAGTAGTTGTTTATTGCACATACAAAATATAAGCATTGCAATGACTCAGTGTTGTTGTTTTTTGTGTAAGCGTGTATCTACATACAAACTTATGTGTATAAATTTAGTAGTCATCAGAAGCTATCAATATTTTTTTTTTTTAGTTTTGCGTTTACATTTTTGTAGTTTAGAAAAAAATGTAGATTATTATTACTGTAAGTATAAATGTGAAAATATGAAACCATACTTCTAGGCGTAAATCTTATAATTTGTCGGTAAGGTGGTGAAGGGTATAAAAAATTCGGCAAAGACGAATATAGCGCTTTAACTTGCTTAAAATGGAACTAAACGGCGCACGGTGGCTCAGAAATTAATTTCTTTATTCATCGATGTACTTGTGTGCAACGAACAAATTAATGCTAGTAAATTTAGTGATTATGCGAAGGAAACTGCACGTATATACATATCAACATTTCACAAAATCCTTTATCATGGAAAATATGTCATTAAGCATCATTAAGTACCACTTGGAGATCTATCAGATGAAGTCCGGGAAAAAAATAAGGATTACAAACTTTATAGAGCACACAATACTAGAAGAATATTACAAAATTCTAGAAATTAAGATCTATTTAATAAATTCAAGAACAACCGATTTTGGTGGAACCTGTTCTAGAATTGATAAACTGGAACCTGTTCACAAAATGATACTGTGCACTATTAAAATGTTTTTTCTTTCTTTTGTTTTTTTTTTATCTGCTTAAACTTAAAGTTTATGAATAACAATTTAAAACATAAAATGCCTATTTTATTTGGTCCGGATTGGGAAAATTTAAAAACAGATTCGATGAAACTTAATTTACATTTTTAGTACGCCTCATAGCAATGCCTCGGCGGAACGTATCTTTTCTAAAATTGTCCAACAGACTCAAGGTCAACTTTCATCTCTAGGTTTGCTAGATGTGGATTTGGAAGACTGCTGTCTTAGTGAAGAACTCGTATAAAAGTGCAGAGTTTAATTAATAAAAATAGTATTTTATATTAACTATTTTTATGAATTAACCTTTATTTTTGCAATAATACAAATTATTATAAATATATTATTTTGTTCTTAATAAAATTGAATTTAGTAGTTTTTCTTAAAAATATTTTTATCAAATAAACAAATTTTAAGTAGTTATTAAGTATTATAGTAGGTATTGAAGCAGTTGCCTTCTTTAAAAAAAAATCAGCTTTTTTGGCTATTTTTTTATATAGAAAATTAATAAGGTTACATTACATATTTCAACATATCTGTAGCCAAAAGGAAAAAACTACATAACTTAAGTTCCTTCCATTTCCTTAATTTTTAGAATTGTTGTATTTCATAACATATTGTATAACATTTTTTACAAAAATTTGTCCATTACTTTAGGAGATAATTATTAAGTATTTATTATTACTAATTATTTAAATAATCGAGGGTCTCTATCTCACATTTTCGTGATTTCTTTTTTTTAATGCCATTCTGTTCACTATAGTAACCCACATTTATGGTATAAATTTCGAAGTAAAATTCCATTTTTTCCCATTTTATCAACGTTTTTAATTCCTCTATCTTACACAATAAATATTTTAGAGTGCAAAAGCCTCTATCTCTCAGATAAATATTTTATATTTTGACAATATAAACATAACATATATCATTTTTGACTAATTTATACATGCTAAACATGAATCTGTCCAAAAACTTTAAATCGGTTGATATATTATAATAAATAAATATATGGCGGCTGCTACCCCCTATAAAGATGTAAACCTACCCTACCTATTTTAACCACAATTGTGTAAATTGACAAGAAAATTATTCCTACGATATCTCGAGACTTTCTCTGGAATAAATCCTTAGATATGCGAAAATTAAGATTTAACTTGTATGGGGATAAACACTTCCCTTAGAGCTGCCCGCCTATTTTCATCTCAGTTATGAACCTTGATAAGGAAATTATTCCCACTTTTTCTCTAATAGTTCTTAATTTAAGTAATAAATAATTTTCACTTTGTATGGAAGCTAACACTCCATCTGTACCTACCTCTCCTATTTTCATCTCAATTTTTGAAGTTGATAAGGAAGTTATTATCACAAAATTTTAAGACTTTTGTTGTATTAGTCCTTTAGAAATGTAATAATTATTATTTTATTTGTATTCCCCTGATTTGATCCCAAAATAAGGTTGCCTATTTGAATTGTGTTGCTTTTCATATTTCAGTGCAAGCTCGGTATTCGCGACTACCCATTATCGCGACGGCTTAATTTTTAAAATAGCAGGATCTATAATTACGACAGTTTTTTTTTTTAAATTTGATTACAATGTCTATAACCAAAAAAGGGAAATCGCCTTTTTTTAGTATATTAACCTTTTTGGATGATTTTGATCTTTAATTTTAACAGTTTATTCGTGTAATTTATTGTGTAAATACACCTCTTAACATGGAAAAGTTCAACATAGTGAAGAAGATAACATACCCTTAAAGATTTTACAAAATATAATTCAGGAAGAAAACGAAGATTTTTCAACTATTAATACACTTGTAGCTCAAATTGATACGGAACATCTTTTCACCAATGCTGACATAAACAACTGGATTCAAGAAGAGTTCCATGTGGAAAGTAATGAGGAGCAAATGGAAATATTAGATCCTTCATGACTACGATAGTAGTCATGAAGAAAACAAAATTAAAGTTAACGATAGTATAACATCGGTAAATATACAATAGGCTTTGTGAACTACGTGATTCAGCTGTTATTTTAAAAAAATAATTTGCCAAAAACTCAACTCAAAAAAGCAACAAAATTAAGTGTATCAATAAAAACTATTCCAATTTTAAAAATTAAAGAAAATTTTTCAATAGAATTTTGGGTTCTGTTATCGCGAAAACTGAATTTTCTCTGGTTTTTAGTTAGTCGAGAAAATCGAGCTTGCACTGTACTAACTAGTTTTAAATTTTTAAAATCAAACATGAAATGGTACTTTAATGTATTTTGTATAACGCAAAACCCTCTATATCGTTATTTTATTTACAAATATTGAATATTTTAAAAGTGAAAAACCCTATATCTCCCTTCAATAAATGATGTTCAATTCTATATTAAAACGAACCTTGGCATTGAAGATTATAATGATGTCCAAATTTACATTTTCATTTAAGATAATTGTTCCAGAAAGTATTTTTGATCGTCTTGTAGATCCACAATTCTGGCCAAAAAATACAATTGTTCGATAATCACGATCTCCTATTGTTCAAATTGGATAAACTCGGATTTTCTCCTGTTTTCCTCAAATTTATTTCTACATATCTTAAAAATAGATGCCAATGTGCATCATTCAGAGAATGTACATCGAAAACCATTCCTGGTTTATCCGGTAGTCATCTTGGCCCCTTATTATTCCTAATATTTATAAATGATTTACCATCGTGCATAAATAATTCTAGAATATTAATGTATGCTGATGATGTAAAGCTGTGCCATAGCTTTAACTATTTCTATCAATGTTCCTTACTCCTATCAGATATTGACAATCTTTATGATTCGTGTATGATGAATCTAATGGATCTGAATTTAAAAAAGTGTTAACACATGATGTTGTACATAAGAAGTCCAATACCCTGTAGGTATACAATAAATGAATATCAGCTTAATCTAGTCGAAGAATTTCTTGATCTGGATGTGTTGTTTGATTGTAAACTATCCTTTAGTTCCCACGTTTCGCAAATCGTTAATAAAACAAAAGGATTTCTAGTTTCCTCCTTATGTTTCCAAGCAATTATTCACATCCCTCGTAAGGCCAAACCTTGAATATGCTTCCGTGGTCTGGGATCCTCAATATGAAGTTCATATAAAGAAAATTGAGTCGATCTAAAAACAATTTCTCCATGGAATCCTAATATTAATTTACCATCATATTAAAGTCGACAACAGCTTATTGATCTCCCTACTGTGGAAAGTAGGAGAAAATATATGAATATTTCATTTGTAATTAATTTAGTAGACGGTCAAATTAATTCTAAGCTACTGCTTCGTAAGATCGAATTCGTAATTCTAAATCGTCTACCTAGAAATTATACTCCTTTAAAAATAAAATATTTTAACAAATTACGCAAACTTTGATCCCATGAAACGTATGTGTAAATATAATCCGCATTAAGAAGTATATTTTTAACTTAGTTAAATAATAAGACTTTATTATTAATTAATAACGAAAAACATTTTATTGTAAATAGCTTTAAGAATAATATGTATACTAGAAATAAATAAATAAATTAAAATCGCAAATATTGCGAAGTATTAAAAACAAACTATATGTAAGCTTTAGTTGTGACTTAGTCGTGCTCTCCTGAGGTTGTGATTTCCATATTTGAAACATGTAGTTTTTTAGAACTTTAATTTTATTTTCATATTGTTTTGGAACTGGAATAAGTACATAATTCAACATATTCAAGATATATTTTAAAGTTCCATTTTGGAAACAATTTATAAGTTGAAATATTATTTAAACAAAATATTATCTTTATAAAGTGAAAAACAAAACCATTACTTTTTTCTATATGTTTCGATAGTTTATATAAATATCGATTTGAAAAATATACCAAAAAATTTTCGTACGAATTGCGGATATATCTACATGGTAGATAATTCAAAATTATATACCTACGATCTTTAATTTCAATTTAAATCCTAAAAAACGATATCCTGAAAAGTAATAAAAATCAATTATGTACGGACATCGATTCAGCTAATGATTCTAAGCCGATTGGAATTTAGTCAAGTTGGTCTTAGACCGATATTTTTGGGCGTCTTAAAAATCGGTAAAAATAGCATAATACTCTTTCCACTATAATGGAGCATGGAGTTTGAAAACCCACAAAAAGCTCATTCCTTTATTTCCTTTATCATAAAGCAGGACATACCAGAAATAAAACTAGCTATATTTTACTAAACTCAACGCATAAATATCAACTTTATTTAGAACTAGCTTAATTCGGTGCACTTGGCTGCACTGTTAAAATAAAATAAGTGTGAAAAAATACAAATATATTTTTTTATGATTTAATTTATTTATTTACATACGTATTGTATTTCAACTTGTTTTGTACATATACACTTTTAACAAAATATTTTCTATCTATGGGGGTATAACTCCTCCTCTGTCCACTCAGCTCATTTTTAGTTTGAAATTTATAGTTTTCCATTATAGTGGCTTTAACCAAGTTCTTCAGTTACGCGATGTTTAATATGTGCATCATATGGGGGTATTGCTCGCCCTGCGCCTACCCCCTTTATTTTAATTTTCAAAGGTGTAGTTTCTCAAAGGAATAACTTCCACCAAGTTTTAACATTCTCACTATAACAGTTCTTAAGATATGCGATATTAAACATTGGCGTCCTATGGCAGGGGTACCACTCCCCTGCAGCTATCTTACTTCAATTTCGTTGCTCAGAAGATCCTACTACAAAAAATTCAAGAAAATGGGCGCAGCGGCTCTTAAGATATTCGTATCGTATGGGAGGTACCACTTCCTGCCTATCGAAAAAATAAGTAGCCTATTTTATTTTCGGGGCTTATATGATGTTACTGCAAAAATTTTAGGGAAATCGGTTCAGTCGTTTAGGAGTCTATAAGCCAACAGATAAAGACAAACATATTTAATTTATAAATATTTATAAATATATATATATATATATATATATATATATATATATATATATATATATATATATATATATATATATATAATATATATATAATATATATATAATATTTATTAAGTGATAAATATTATATGAAATTGGTAAAGTCAATTTCAGTTGTATTAAATTTTTTCAATAGCTCATTTATGCTTGTCGTTCCATTTGTATTCCTCATAATCTTCAATAAGGATCACTAAGTTTCTATCGATATTATAAACCCCCAATTTTGAAAAATACATCGTTTCAGGAGAACAAAAAAGTTTTTCTTTCTCTTATTTTTCAAATATTTACAAATTTTTCTTTTAAAATATTTATTTAAGACAACGACTAAAACTTATATGTATTTGTTTTTAATATTTTGTAATATTTGCAATTTTAAAGAGAGGTAGAGGATTTTGCAATTTTAACATATAAATAAAATAACTATACATAGGATTTTGCATTTAAAACAAATACATTTAATTACCATTTAATGTATGATTTTAAAATTTTGTAAACTTTCTAGTAATTTAAAAAGTATCATAATTCAAATAGGCTACTTTACTTTGGGATCGGAACATTCCCACTGCTCCCTCATACAAAACAAAAAAAAAAAAAAAAAATAAATAAATAAATAAAAAATGCCGCATACCTGAAGTACTATTAGAACGAAAGTCTTAAACTATTGTGTTAATAACTTTCTCGTGAAGTTTCACAAAAGAGAGAGAGAGAGAGAGAGAGAGAGAGTGGTAGCTCCAATACAAGGAAAAAATTTTTATATCGTGTATGAAGAGCAAAAGCCTTTAAATGTTGTGGGAGTAATACTCTGATCACGATACATAACTATGATGAAAATAGGGCGGCCAGCTTTAGGGGAATTGTTGGTTCCCATAAAAGCAAAATCTTAATTATCGCATATCAAAGAAACTATCACAGTTCAACTAAGTAGGGCAAGGTTTGTGTATGTGTAAAAAGAACTATTAAACCGATTTATTTTATTCTTTTTGCAGATTCATATTTAGTATATTCATAAATATATATATATATATATATATATATATATATTCCGTCTGAGTAATTATTTTATTTTTTGATAATATAAACATGTATTATTTATATATGTATATATGTTATATATATGTTTATATTATCAAAAAATAAAATATTTATTCAGACAGATCAAGGGATCTGTGTCATCAGTGGAGAGTGGAAAAAGGATGTTCTACCATTTTTCTACTGAAATCTACTTTTACCATAATATATCGTTAAAGTTCATCCAATAAGAAAATCGGGCCATAAATAGATGACTTATATAAAAAAGTAATTTTCTGGAAATTTAAAGCCACATATAATTATGGATTTTTGTCAATTACCAAGACAAAATATTAAACAAAACAGGTTTAAAAAGTTTTTTTCAGAAAAAAATTGGAATTCTACGAATTTCAAAAAAAAATTGTTTTTCATTAAAATGAAAAGCTTTAAGAAAAAAAAATCACTAAAATAGCCATTTTTTAAATAAAAAAAATGTTGTTGTCAAGATCGGCATTAATATAGCAAATGATAAATTACGTCCCAAAGAACAATTCTATGGTGAATTATGGTCGAAATATAAAACAATAGCCACTATCAATTTCATAAAAATTAATTTTATGCCAAAAGTTATGAATTATTTTCACCCACAACCATTGAATGTTGCACATCTCTGCTTAAAAAAAAAAAATAGTTTATACACATGACTATAAAATAATTACACGAGCAATTAGTTAATGGACTTTGGTACAATGTAGTAACCGTACAATTATATATTAAATTTAATTAAAAAAGTAACAAGCAAACTTAAACAAGCATATTCATTTTCATACGATTTTATTTTCTAGATACAAGCATTATTTTAAAATAGAAATAATAGAGTTATATACGTACATCCTCATCCGTTAGATTATCATTATCGTTAACCCTATAATACTGTGTTTCATAAATTTCAACATAATCGTCATCATCAAATAAAAATTCAGAAAACCCCAACTTTTAATTAATAAAAGAAAACTTGTTAATTACCAAACTAAAATATATCAAACTGTTGCTAAAATTTATTTTTATAAATTGTTTAAAATACTTTCTTTTTTATACGTTTCTTTTTATTTAGCAAAGATACTAACTGACCTCTTTGCGTTGCACTAAATGATGCTGTATGGGATGACCTTGTCTTTGAGCCAATTCTTCAAAACAGTGTTGTATATTGCCAGCTGGCGATTCAAGGCCACTTGATGTACGTATCGGTGTATAACCATGTTGGGGATTGTATGATGTGGGATGATTTGGTATGGAAGGGTAATGTGGATTATGATAATGTGTAGATGAGGAAGAAGATGATGATGGTGATGGATATGCGGCTTGTTGGGGATTGTGAGGATAAGATGAACCAGGATAGGGAGCACTTTGATTGGCACTAGGTGGATAGGGTGGTTGATTCGAGGGATAGGGTGCGGTATGTGGATAAGGTGAAGAAGTGGGATAAGGAGCTGCACCATTATGACTGGGATATGGAGCGGAATTATTATGATGAGTAGGATAAGGTGCTGCTGATTGATAATGTTGTTGTTGCTGTTGTTGATGTGGATGCTGTGTAGGTGCTATCCAGCCAGCACCAAATGGCACACCAGCTGGCATACCGGCAGGTTGATTATTCATATTATAACCTGAAGATGATGATGTGGCATGTGGTTGTGGCATACCGGATCCCTATAAGTAAGAAGAATATACAAACAATCACAAATTTCGTTTAGATTGTTGTTGTGGTTTGAAAAATTTCAAAATCATAAAACAAAAAATTAATTCGAACACACAATAAGCTGCTAAATATTATCTCGAAAAATGTGATGTTTGTTTTGAAGTGGCATGGAAATTTATTTTGTGAAATATAGGAAAATTTTAGGAAGGTGATTAATGGAAATAATTTTGAGTATTATACTGTGATATGAAACTATGGTTCGAAAAAAAAAATATTATTTAGCCCAGAAAAAGTGCCTAAACCGTGGAATTTGATGGAGGGAAGCGAATTTTGGCATATAGATTCGTCTTGGTGTCTGATACATGCTGTTAAGTGTCAATAATATACACGCATACGTTATGCGAGTTATTCTCTGTTAAAAACTATACAAATCAGTTTTATACGTATTTATATCTGGCTTATTATGCATCATACGTATTTCGAAGCCATTATAATATTAATAGTTAAAAAAATCCAAAAATTTTACTAAAGTACATTTTTATGTGCATCATTAGTTTTAGAATTGCAGATATTTTAAGTTCGATTTTATGTCTTTTTTTTAATTCTCGCTATATCTCTGGACGGCATTGTAATATTATAATAATAATTATACCGTCCATTAGCTATAGATATGTACTCAAATTTTATTAAACATATTGTCGAGAAACGAAAACATAGAAAAACAATGATTTTAGTCAAAAATTCTACAACGTCTGTGGAGTCATTTTACTTCCATAAAATTCCGAGCTCAAAGACTAATTTGATTGGGTGTTATAAACGTCAAAGAATTTTTTTAATTGGTTTAATAGTTAAGAGTAAACTGTGCGTTAGAATAAAATGCAACACAAAATTTTCGTAATAACTCTTCTGCCGTTAACTTTAAATATCTTTCTTGGTTACAATATCTTCTACAAACTTCAAATTTAACAGCAGATCGAACTCTTGAAATCAGGTTGTTTTTCCGCATGCAGATAGCAGTCGGAGAAAAATATACAAAATAAAATTAGTTTTTTTTAACTTACTGGAAAAAGTTGATTAAATTTTGACAAAAGTATTACATTTAAGGGTAATAAAAAAGCTTAACAACGACTTAAAGAATGAGATGAAACTTGGATTTAATAAAAATATTTTCAATATTTTATATTAGCATTTTTTTGCTGACTTTTGTCTTATTCCAAGGTACAAGTTTTGTGTACCAAATAATCGAGAAAATGGTCTTGGATAGTAAAGCAATAAAAATTTACAAAATAATTTGTCGTATGACAAGTTTACTCAAAATGCTACAAGATACATAATTGTTTTGCTTCTTAGTCTCAATAAACTCGAATAATCATAACAAAGAGTGTAATAAAAAGACATTGATGACACCTGCAATATGCAACAGTGTTTTTCAAATTTTCTGGGCATACTTAAAACCACCAAAAATTGGGAATGTTATTTTAGTTCTACAGAGTATTAGTTCTTTAAACTACCTAGAATTTTGACAATTGTAAAGGATTCAATTTTGAAGCGAATTTAAGAAGGCCCCAATAGTGTTCAATTGTGATTATTATTTTTAAATTCCTTTAGAGAGCTATCGCGAACAATTTCGTAAAAGTACTTTAAAAATTCTTTTCAGAAGTCATACCAAAAAAAATTTAAAAAATAATCTTGTTACCAATTAACTTTTATGTTTATAATATATCATGCTATGTTTTATTTGAACGCACACTTTATAAGAATATATTTACAGCCAATATTTATTGATCGGTTCCAAAGTAGACCACATTAGATAAAACAAAAAAAAAAAAAAATATGATAGGTATTGAGGGAAAAAGATAAGTTCTCAAGTTAAAAATTAGATTTTCTATTCATATTCATATTAATCGAAAGTTGTTAAATAGTTTTATTCAATTGCAAAACAATTACATTACTTTAGGCAACAAAAGCAATAAAAGGAAATCTTAAATAAAAAAATAAAAAAATCTTTCAAATAGCAGCATGAATTAAAATCATTGCTTCTGCAGCTTATTTTCTGCATCAAGAACTTTCTTCCAATGACAAAAATATATTCAATTTATTGCTTTTGTATCTCTTTTTTTACAAAATTATAACCAGGGAAACCAAAAATAAGCAATATCTTTAAATAAACTAAACAGTTAAACTAATAAAATAAACTAAACAGATAGTTATTTATCCGTTTCAAGCAATTTTAAGAATTTTGGCATCGATTTGTTGCGTCATATTTTGCACTTAAGAGAAAATTTTTGCATACTTTACACTCTATAAAATTTTTTCTTCATAATTTGCCATCAGTTACATTTCCTTTTTAATGTTTTCTAATCTGATTCCTTAAAAATGTTAATGTTATAAAATGATAGAAATTTTGCAATTTCCTGATACAATGTATCAGCTTTGAAAATTTTTAAATGTAAAAAGTAAATATTTTTTAGGAACTTCCAATACATTAATAGTTGTTTTTAGCATGAATAGTAGAAAATTTAAAATATAGCCAGAAAATATAATATTTCAATATTATGTTCATACACGCAGAGAAAAAATATAGTTGCAGTGACAATAATCTAAGAGCAACATATTATGATTGGAACACATGATCACATCGAAAAATAGAAATGATTATAAGTAATAATTATTATGATTCCACTTTATCATATTGAAACCGACTTTATGGTTTGTTTTTTCATGTTATGATTATAGTTTTACATATAATTGAACAATATTATTATATTATTATACCACTTTGTCATATTTTGATTCAATTTTATCATATTATTAGCTCATGTTATCATCATCCAATCTTATCATATTATTATTTTAATTTTGTCATATTATTATCCCATCTTATTATATATTAATAAAAATTATTATTATTTTTATAAAATTTATATATATATATATATATTTATTTAGATAATAATAATATTTACATGTCATTACTTATATACATTTCTTTCCACCACTACATGTGGTTGAAATGCATAATATCTTATATTTCTTGCATCACACCGAGTATAATCAAACCTTGTCTATTTATATTTATTTATATATGTGAACTAAATGAGAATTAAATTAAAGTTAGAAAAAAATAATAGTATATATATATATATATATATATATATATATATATATATATATATATATATATATACATATATATAAATATATATATGCATATATATATATATATATATATATATATACATATAAAACTACAAATATTTAATGGTTGTAGAAGTAATGATATGATATTAACAATATTTAAAAACATATAATTTTTGCAGTTAATCTTATTGATTGTAAACATTAAATGGCAAAATTTAATCTAAATCATTGTTCTCATGAACACAGAGTTATTAAGATTCAATAAAATTAGCAATGAGAACATAATATTGTTGTAGTGATCATGCCGTAACCATGTTTTTTCTCTGCGTGTACATATTAGTTTTTGATTTGTTTTTTGAAAAACATCATGAGTTTAAACATCACTGTTCACATATCATTCTATTGTGTTTTTCCTTTTGGGCTGTTTTTCGTTTGCAAACATATTTTTACAAACTTTTGATTTAAATAAAAATTTTACACACAAACACTTTGTAATTCAAAAAATAAAATTTTTAAACAAATAAAATTTATGAACAAATATAAATTTTTAAAAATGTTTTTTCATCAAATTTCTATGTACTAAAAATTTCTTCCTTGTATGGAAATTTAGTATGTTCTGTGAGTGTTGAATAATTAAAAAATTCGAATCGAGATGTTTTTTTTTTTTGGCTTTAACATAACAGCATATTTTTTTAATTTTAGAGGCGTATTTTCCGATTTCAAGAGCATTTTTTTATACGTATAAAATACTTTTTCTAGAGCCTATTTTTGGTTACCCTGATCATAACATAACAATGACATTCATCTTCGACTATCTGTCTTTTAAATTATTTTAGTTATAATATCAATGAAATGAGGTATTCCTTTAAAATAATATACACACATTTAATAATAGTTAAATAAACATGAATAATAAAAATAAATATAAATAATTAATATTTCTAATAATAAACCACTTAAAAAATTATACATGAAAATATTTTATCTACCACTTGCCACACCACATCATAATTTTGATTTGCTTTTAATATGTAGAGTATAAAAAACCGCAAATATAAAATACTTTCGCTAACAATTGTACATATAAAATTTTAAAAATAAAATGAAAATATTTAGTTCAATTTCCTTTTTAAATAAACACAATAAAATAAACATGACATGCGTTTATAAAACAAATATTTGAAGGTGTTTATAATAAAATATTTAAAAATTTTGATTAATTGAAACAGTCTGAAATAAAATTGTTAGTAAATATTTGATATTCTAATAAACCCACATGCTTTTAAAAATATTAAAAAAAAGAAAAAAAAAATAATCAATTAAAATAATAATAACTATAATACTTACAAATGGATACATGTTGTTTCTTAGTATTTATTAAAGGCTTCTTTCTACAAAAGTAAATTCTTTTGAAATCTGCAAATATATAAAAATATTTATTTTATAAGTAAATTATTTAATTTCATTGATATAAGTTATTTTTGTAAATATTAATTGTTTTTTTAATAGCCTCTTTTAAAAAGTTAAAGAGAAATATATTGTTTTAAATACATATAAATTCTTTATCAATTTATGTTTAAAACTGATAAAAGTACCTTGACTTTTCTAATTTTAAACAAATTGAAATAATTGAATAAATTAAGGATAATCACAGTTTGTGGCGAAAAATATAATACATATAAATATACATAACGGCCATTATCAAAAATTTTTAACATGGTTAAAACTGACTTTATTCTTTAATAAGTTTTGTGGTAATAATATTTTAAATAAAAGTGTTACAGATCTGAACTTAAAAGATTTGAAACTAGTAGAGTGCAAAATTTTAGCACCACAGGTTTAATTTTATAATCATAATTGTTATTAAAATTTCCAGACTTAGAAAAAGGGCTAAAAATTACTTAACTTTTTCCGTTTCTTCTAAACTTTTTGCTTCCGCGTTTGTACTTTTTGATTCTATGCGATCTTATTTAAACTAATCGAACTTCGTGGATAAATTCTACACCTTCCTTATTGTTGTGCAAACTTTCAACAGCTACATACAGGGTAGTCAAAATTTGATGGCAAATTTTTTTTTTTTTTTTTTGGTTTTTTGAAATAAGAATTGATACTTGTTGTAATTATGCGTATTTTGCGCTATATCTCCTTAATGTGCCCGAAATAGTCAACGTCTCAAAGTTTGGAAAACAAGAGCGAAAATTTAAAAAAAATCAGTTTTTCGCGGGGCACATTCACAGTTTCTATTGTACACAACAAAGAAGCATTACAAATAAATTTAATAAATTTTATGAACTTTTTTAAAATTATACAAAAATTTCACTTTTTGTTTTGGTACTTGTATATAGCAAATTGCAACTTGTACAAATCTTGCATATATAGCTGTAAAAGCGGCGATAAATATAATTGCTCAAGGTCATAAATTCAATTCAAATCTGAATTGATAGTTAAAAACAGGACACATTTGTCAAAACAGGCACATCACAAGGGCATCACAAAATTGACCATAATTTTCATAAATGGTTGGAGTTTGTTATACTTAACGAAAATGTAGAGGCGCATAAAAAACTTTCGAAAAATACAAATTTTATGGACCAAAAAAAAATTCACTTGGGTTAAAAAAGGATAACAATATTAAAGAGCATTTCTTTGTAATAAACTCTAACAAAATATATTTTCCTATAATATTTGGAGAAATATCTTAGATTTTAGCCAAAATTTTTCGTATAATGAAAATGTTCAAATTTTTGCTAGGAAACCCTATAATATGCCACACTAATACCATTAAATGCTGAATATATCATACATTTTATTTAAATAATTATTACCACAATTATACATAAATTTCTAGGTTGTAATAATTTGTACATATTCAACTTAAAACCGCTATAACTTTCGCTCCCAATGCACGAAAAGATTAACGCGACTGAAACCGAATTTCTAAAAAAATTTATAAAATGTTCACCAAAAAACAAATTTACTTCAACAATTCGAATTTTTATTAAAAACTTAATTTAACAAAAAAAAAAAAAAAAAAAAGGAATTTTCATCGAAGAATGGAATTATCATCTAAAATACAATCTTTTGCAAAAACGGTCTAATTTCTTCACCGTTCCGAAATAATTAATATTAATTAGAAAAATTTTAGCAGTATTTCAGTTTTATCAAAAACAATCTTATGATCACTCTGCTGAGCTGAGTCATAGCTGATCACCTTGATCTTAAAAAAGATTTTTAAGGTTATAAATGTAAAAAAAAACTACGTATTCGTGATGGTAAATTTTTACACCATGTAGCCGATCCCGTATTATAACACGGTGATTATAAGACCATTCTTCAGAAAGCTTAAATCTTTTTTGACCAGATGAACACTTAAGGAGATACATATTTATTGCCCGCCCCTCTATGAGCATTTCCACCAAAAATCAACAAGTTTTTAATAAAAACAACAAATTTTTACGAAAAAGAAAATTAAAAAAAAACAGAAATTTATTTTCACTAAACATCCACACTTTAAACAAAAAAACTAAATTTCATGAAAAAATGGCAAAGAACCTAATTTTTATCAAAACAAAAGTAATTTTCACCACAATATGGTAAAATGTTTTTTGTAATTTTTTGTGGAAGAAATTCTATAAGAAATGCACTTGAAAAATTGCAAATGCATTTATACTAAATATTTATTTTACTCCTAATAAAATATGGTATTAGGAGAAACTAAGAAAAAATATATTTTCTAATAAAATTTGTCAGTCAAAGGTGACCATAAAGTTAAACAAATGCAAATAAAAAATTGATTTTGTATAATTATAAGGGTACGATCTAAGATTGGAAAAGTCGGTTTTTAGGGGTATATTGAAAATTATAACAATGGTGCAATAATGTACTTACTCATACCTACAAACTACACTATGTTACATTTCAAGTGTTTTAAATTGTTTTCATTTTTTTTATTACCGTGTTATTAAAAACAGGAAAAATTTCCGTCTCAAAAAATTCCAAAATGAATTGTTTAACCATTAGACTACTTTTTAAGATGAAATAGAAAACTTGCATTATAAATGCACTTTTATAAAAAGTATTGGTTTTTAATTATGAGCTTTGAAAAAGAAATAATCACATTCTCAAATGCTTTTTATTGAAATGAAATCGGATTGTAATTTAAAAAGTTATGAATATTTAAAACTAAATACTTTGTATATTTCTTAAAAATTTTCTATAAGCGAAAATCCTGAATAAAATCATGTGTCTTTTGAAATTTAGAAAAATAAAGATGGAGGTGTCCATCTTACTCCATAGCGTAAGTGTATGCTTAATTTGAAGAATTTCGGAGGATTCAAGATCAAAAAACTACATTTTTTAATCGATCTCTCATAAAAGTCATGGCACACAAATAATTTTTTTATTTACCCCGTGAATACCCCTAATATTTCCCTCAGTTCTTAGTATATTCACGTATGTATGTTATTTAGCCACGCTTGTCTTTTCTCTCCCTGTGTTTTTTGGTGTTTACCGCATTCTAGTTAGTCGTTCCAATTGATAACACGATTTTCCATATATGTGTAAGTAAATATTAAAGTGCTTAAAAGAAATATTTTGACATTACACAGATGTATGCGTAGTGACGTCACATTATTGACAAAACAACCAAAACGTATATTGGAATAGAATTATAAAAAGTGGTAAAAGAGAAAAAAAAGAAATAAAAATTGCTTTTTCCGCTGATAAAAACTAACAAGTTGTTTTTTTTTTTTCTTAAGTGCACATTTTCTTAATAAATATCAATGAACTTGTTTCGAGTATTCGAAAGGGAAGTATGCCTCAAAGAAAATTTTGAATATTAAACTTTTAAAATCGTTAAGATACACAGATCAATCGGAAACAAATTATGTTTACAATAAAGAAGTTATGGTAAAATTTGGATTATATTTTAATAATATTTTTAGTTTTTATTTTTACCAAAATAAATAGATACAAATTTAAATATGTAAAAAAAAGTTATTGATAAGTAAAAAAAATTAATAATAAATAAAAAATAAGCCATATAACCAAACTTTAAAATTTTCACCAAATGATTAATTAATTTTTAACCACAATTTTTCATTGGAACGATTTCACCTTTACTCTTTTTATCATGAACTTTTCATAATGAAAAAAAATAATAACAGGAAATCTAGTTTTTTTTATTGAAACAATGAAAACCATTACTCTAAACTACAAAATCATTAAACTTATTAAGTAAAATTTCACTTCAATCAACAAAATGGAAAAAATAACTGCATCATTTAATACAACTAAAAATTATGTTTTATTAACGTTACAGAATTTAATTATAATGTCTGTCTACCTTTTATTTCTTTCAAAACTTTTGGCACAACATCAAGCAACATGTGTTTGTGCTATCGTGCTATCTACAATGAGGAAAAAAATGATCGCAAATTCATGTTATACAAATATTTATTTATTTATTTATTTTTTTATTTTTTTTTTTTTTTTTTTTTTTTTTTTGAGAAAAATGCAAGAAAAACACATAATTTGAGAACAACTAAATCTTTTAAATACCAAGAATCTATTTCAAAATAATTGCAACTAAATGTCTGTTTTTTTTTTCTAAATCGGAGCAAAACTAACAGGCACAATTCTTAGAAACTTGTATGATTTGTTTATAATAGAAATAGAAAGAAAAAAATTTACACTAAACTGAATTAAAATGTGCTAATGATGATAATGTGCTGAGATGAACAAAAATGTATGTACATAAGTCGTGCGAAATAATATGTCATGACAGGCGCTAAATTTCTTTATCGGTCAACAAGCGGGAGCAATCAAAAGTGAATCATTAGATACAAATATTTTGTTAATCATAGTTGTTTCGAAAGTAGTAAGTTGAAATAGATCTGATATAAAACTGAAAGGAAATGAAGCGAAAGATTTGAAGAAAATTAAGAAGCATTAAATGTTATATTAAAAGATATTATCTAGAAAAAGTTTCTAGACAGCTGTCGATATTATTCATATCTATAATATATAAATTTGTGTTCTGGATCTTTTAAATAGATAATCGAAACTCAATATACGTCTATTGAAATCCTCTTTCAATAGAATCGAACAGTCGAATTTTTTTACTTTCGGCAAAAATCTGAATTTCGTCATTAAAATAAATGTTCTTAAAAATTTTTCTTTACCAAAAAGCGTGTTTTTACCATAATAAACAATATGAAGAAACACGAGGTTCGGCACAGCTGAATATAATACTCCAATTTTAGACAAGAATGCGATTTGTTTTTCTTTTAATTCCTACTACACCTGTAGAAAGATGTTCAGTGTAAAATGGGGTTCGAGTCCAAAATTGACAAAATGGCTATACACTGCAATAGTACGGCCCATTCTTGTATATGGATCTCTTGTTTGGTGGACCGCTACTTGTAAGAGATACATGGTGGATCAACTTTACAGGATACAAAGATCCGCTTCTATTGGCATTGCAGGTTCATTACGTACTAGTCCATCAGAAGCTCTGAACACTATATTGCACCTAATAACCATAGAAATGCACATTATTGAATCATCAATAGTGCGATTGGATTATCTGCAACGGAAGGCTGGAGATCAAGAACATATGGGCACGCGAAGATATTAAGTTTAATACTGCCGCAATTCAATCAACCTACCGACTATATGATTCCCCGGATGGACTTCAGAAATACTATTAAAGTCCTATTCCCCACCAGAAGCGAATTGAAAAGGAAAAAACTGCTTGAACAATATGGAAATAAGATATACACTGACGGCTCAAAGATGAACTTCTATGTCAGCTCTGGTGTCTTCTGTAACGATCTTGGAATTAGACACTCATATAGACTCCTTGATGAGGCAAGTGTATTCCAAACGAAAATACTAGCGGTCAGGAAAGCGTGTAAACTAATTCGCGATAGAAATATTCAAGGGAATATTGGTTTATTTGTCGACAGCCAAGCGGCCATTCTATCACTCAAATCACCCAAAGCTACCTCTATTCTAGTCAGACAGTGTAAAGAGGAACTGCTAGGACTAAATCGACTGTATGACATTACTATAGTCTGGGTTCCTGGGTATAGGGTTTGTTATGGTAATGAACAGCCAGACGAGTTAGCCCGGGCAGGCTCTGCTATGAATACCTCCTTATCGGTTTCTGTAGCAATCACGGAAGGATCTGTCAAAAGCAGAATCCAAAAACACTATCTCAATGCTCAATGCAACTCATTGGCTACAAACGCAAAGACATCTTGAGACTAATAGCATTGTTTACAGTTCACTGGACGATCGGAAAACATACAAGCAGACTTGGTCTCCCTTACAATAAGTACTGTCATAGTTGTGGCAATCGCGAGAAGGAGGAGACAGTATATCATCTTCTATGTGAATGCCCAGCCTTGAACGCAATCTGACATAAATTTCCGGTAAGGTACCAATTAGACAACCTCTGTGATATCTGACACTAGATTCAGTGACATTATTAAATATCTCAACGCTACAGGCTGAATCTAATTAATTTATGTTCTCATTTTTCTTCCCTACACTTATATCTCATTACAGACTCAATCCAACTTATTCACCTGGCGAGTAGTGTGGTCCCATCAAAATGGAATCTAACGAGTATTGCTCGTAGGGTTACGGGCTACCAAGTAAGCCAACCAAGCCTAAATGCCCCAAAAAATAAGGCCAAAAAAACTAATATTTTTTTATTTACTTCCTTCTTTTTTATTTATTTTTATTTTTTCTTATTAGTTGTAGATATATTTTTTAAATGTATATTGTAATAAATTTATAAATATAAATATAGAATCACTGTTAACAAAATTTCCTAATAAAGAATAGGCCACAAAATTCCCATACAAATTTGATTTAAATTTCATATGAAAAATTACCATATATTTTTAAATGATTTGTCATTTCTGAGTTATAATTCCTTTTTGATTAATAATTTTGAAATTCCTAAGTGCTTTTTCGCTTTTATAAGAATTTTATTTAAAATTATATCTACAAATAGTTTCTATGGCTAAGTATGATTAAGTATAATATAATCTATGATTAAGTATAATATAATGATTAAGTATAATATAAATGATTTGAAGAATTAAGCGCCGCAGGCGAACAATTTTGTAAAATATAAATAATATCGATTTTTTGGTACGAATTAATACACAGAAGTCTTAAATGGATGATTCTGTAAAAATAAAATTAGTAAAAGCTAATGAGAAACTATTTTCTTTCCTGTTGAATTAGCCTTTTTAAGGCAAAAAAAGGCTAGAAAAAATGCTGTAACTAAAAACAGAAATTCTGAGGCTAAAAGCTAAATCAAAAGGCTTGGTTTAGCCTTAAAAAGGCTAAAATTGCAACACCGATTGTATGTGAAAAAAGGTTTTTTATTTAGTTTTCATGCTTTTTAAATAATATTGATCGAGTTCTCGAGTTATGTCAAAAAAAAGACCACCAAAGGTCACAATTTCCCCTATATGATAGTTACTACCTTCAAATCGATATATCTCGATTCCTAGGCGTGACCCAGCGAAACGCCGGGACACGTATAACTTCTTTTTTACTGATATAACATTTCCCGTTGGTTTCATCCCATCCCGATTTTGACTGTCGCATAGTGTAATTAATATGATTCCATTTTATCATATTGTGTCCAATTGTATGGTTTGTTTTTCATGTTATGATTCTAGTTTTACATACAATTGAACAATTTTACTACATCATTATCCCATTCTAATTATAATTTGATGTTATTATATTATTCTATCTGATTATATTATTATACCACATTTTCATATTATGATTTCATTTTATCGTACTATTATCTAATGTTATCATATAGGTATCAAATCTTATCATATTATTATTTCATTTTGTCAGATTATTATTCCATCTTATCATATATTAAAATAAAACATATTAATAAAAATTATTAGTTTTATAAATTTTTTATTGAAAATAATAGAGAAAAAAAACGCAAAAAAACATAATATTTATTTATTAATTATATTAGTTTGTACCACCAAATGCGTGGTTAAAATGCAAGATATGTTTTTTTTAACTACATCCTTTAATGGTAGTTAATCAATATCTTATATTGCTTAAATCACATCGAGTATAACCAAACTTTGTCTATTTATATTTATTCATATATAAACTAAATGGGAATTACAATGAAGTTGGAAAACACACATTAAAAACAAAATATATTTAAAAACAAACAAGTTGTGAAATTTTCCGCTAAGTTTGCGAAAAGCATAAGTATTATATTTATTTGAAACATTTTGTTTTCATGGGCATAATAATATTATAATGGTTTAAAAACAGAATATGGTTTAAGAACAAGGAAAATTTTTTTGCAGTCAACTATGTTAAAATTTTTATTGAGTGTAAACATTAAATGACAAAATTTAAACAAAAATATTGTTATCATAAACACAGAGTTATTAAAACTCAAAAAAATTAACAGTGAGAACATAATATTGTTGTAGTGATAATTCTGTAACCATGTTTTTTCTCTGCGTATAGTCCTGTATTAAAAATTTCCAAAATATCTATAAAAAATTTTAATTAACAAATTTTTCTGGACAGACTGGAAGACAGATGTCTCAATATCGTTTAAGTAAGTGATTCATACAAGAAAGTGATCATATGACGGTTTTCTCCATACATTTACTTTAATTGTGATTAAAGATTGAAAAAAGTCCATTTAACAAATTTTTCCACAGATTGACGAACATACAGATATAGTTATTTTGTCTTCCCCTATAAGTATCCAAAACCAATATTTATTTTTACAAATATAAAGATTTTATTCCTTTTGACGATGTTCCTTAGCATTAACATGACCGATACTCATCATTTTTTGATACAAAGTGAAAAAATAAACAAAGTACGAAGAAAATAAAAAACACAAAAAACAAATAAACAAAATCTTAGAAGACAACTAGGCATTCCCACAAACAGTGAGTAGTATAAACTTAGTAGATATGCAAAGTTTATAAATAAAAGATGTATAAAACGTCATTTTATTTAATAAAATTAACAGCAACAACAATGAGTAGGTTTATAAAAATATATAAGCAATATACTAAATAAATATATATATATATATATATATATATGTATATATGTATATATTGTTAAAGATGTTTTTAACAATAATTTTTTGCTTAAATAATCTCATATTTGTATATTGTGGACATTTTCTTTTTTTTTTAATTTTTCAATCGAATTTCAAAGATCCCATTTTTCATTCCGCCTAGATCTGCTCTTGAATTTGATTAATGGTAACACATTTTTGATTTCATTCATTTGAATTGCAATTCATTATTCTAATTCATCTGAATAAATAAAAATTAATTTAATTCAAACGAATTGGAAATGAATTGCAATTCATTTTACACATTCATTTGAATTGAAAACGAATTGTAACTCATTCTACAAATTCATTTGAATTATAAACGAATTGAAATTAATTTCTGCCTAATTCGTTTGAATTGATTCAAACTTCATTCAATTCTTTTTTGTTGTGAAAATAATTAATTCAAAATTTAGCTAATTCGTAACGAATTAAAATCCAAAAAGAATGATTCATTTATAGCTCTGATATATATATATATATATATATATATATATACATACATACATACATCCATATATACATACATACATATATACATACCACGTATGCATATGTACGTAAAAAGATTTTTAGTCTTAACAAATTTTAAGTTATTTAAAATAACATGACGTGCCTTAATAATTAAATCTGTCTGTCGGCCAAATACATGTCTTTTAAATAACTGAACACAAACTGGTTAAAACCTAACAAAAATATGACGTGTTTTTAATTTCGTCTAAAGAGAAAAATAAACGTCATAAGGAGAAAGGCCTATGGAATTTATAGAAAGTATTAAAATAGACAAAAATATCTTTAACACACCTTTATTATTAAAATACGTACTTCAAATAGTTGGAAATTTATGAGTTTACAAGAATTTTATTTATGGGAACATTATGACGTCGTTATTAAATGATACAGTAAAACAAAACCTAAAACAACTAACAGATGATGATGTAATTCTATGGATTTTTTCTCATTCTTGTTGGCGTCTGTGTAGTTTCTTAAATATTTTTTTTTTTTTTTTTAAGTTAAAAATATATATGTATATACTTTTGCAGAAGCATAGCGATTTGTGTACGACCACTATTAAATAAAACGGGGCAGGGAGTTATAATTAATTATTTTGTAGATTAAAAAGTTTTTGTATGCTAAATTAAACTAATTTTAACTATGGAGCTTTGAGGTTTGATTATAAAATAAAAAAAAAAAAAAAAAAAAATAATAACTATAAATTATAAAACTCTTGTCTTTAGTTTGAGATAATTTGGGAGGAAATTGACTTTGCATACAATGGCAAAGATTTTCATTACTACAAATCTAAATAAATGTAAAAAGTAACGTTTTGGTCAGCTATTTATATGATCAACCGAAATTTCGACTAGTTCAGTAACATATTCTTAAATTGATTTATTTTATTGTTATTTATTATATGGATATTATTTTCAAATTGCTGTTATTTTAGCTAAATTTTGTTTTTAGATTAAATATCATACATTTTAAATATAAATTCTTAGAAACTTATTTTAGTTTATTTTTCCAAGGAAAATACAAATAAGTAAATAAAGTTTTCTTTAGTCAAGTGCTTTTAAATTTCATCTAAAATCCAATAAATAAACTTTATTAGAACTATTTTATTATAGATACAGCTGAACAACTACTGGAATTTAGAAAAAAATAACTTTTTTTTAAATTACAAAACTAAATAAATTTCAAACTCATACGATAATTAGTCGTATCTACAATTTAGTAATAAACATGAAACATCAATCATCTCAGCCAGTTGAATATAGGAAGATGGGGGAAGTACAACTAACAATAAATAATCAAGAAATATTATAATACAATTACAAAACAAGCAAACAAACAAACAATAGAAAACAAAACTAAATACATAAATAAAATATGTAGGCATGTTATTATTTTTGTACTAAATAAACAACTCATACTTGGTAAACAAAACGAAAAAAAATAATAAAAATAAAAAATAAAACTAAGAACTGAATTTGACCCTGAATATTGTTTTAAATTATTTAAGTAAATAATTTTGATAGGTAGAAAAATTTTAAGAATTATTCCTACAAACATTTGGAAGATATCTTCCTAGGAGAAATTTACGCAATATCTTCCTTTTATTATTTGGACGAAAATCAACAAATCAATATTTTTGGAATATTGCATTTTTATCAGTTTAAAGAAAATTAGGCAATAAACAATAAAAAATATGTAAAATTTTAACTAATATTTTATTATTTTCATCCTCAAAATATCGAATTTTTTTCAGTAATGTGATTATCGCCTCTGCAATAAATTGATGATATTCCATCTAAAAAGAAATTAATGCAATAATTTTATTTTTCAGTCAAAATTTTTTCAGTTGTCAAAAAATTGTTCAAAAATGAAAAAAAAAAAAAGAAATTTGCTTGTATTTTTGCAGAAAATGGGTATTTTAAGTGAGCGTTTTAGTTTTCATGCTTTATGATATTAGGATTTATGTGCATATGCATGCTATACAAGATGTAAGAGTTTTCTTTATTATTTCAAGATTTATTTAGTGATAATTTGTCTACAATTTATTACATCTTCTGAGGATTATCTGGCAGTATATCCTTTTTCTCACCTAGATGATTATCTAGCAATATCGCCTTTTTTTCTTTCAGACGTATTGATTTTTTATTGCTTAGACGTATTATCTGTGACGCATAATCTCTTCGGATGGGGGAAACTTCCGCAATACCAATATGATTATTGCGGCAACAAAAGTTTTCTTCTAAGCACTACGAATTCGAATGACATTCGTATTATTTTGCCTGTAGAGATGAAATTTATTTTTATTTAAAATAATCTTGTTTGAATTAAATTTCTATAAAACAAAATCTACCTCGTTTACATTAATACTTTTGAAACTTATGCAGATTTTGTTCGACAACTGAATTCTTAAAAATTTACACACAATCACTAAACAATTTCCTTGTTTCACCAAATTTCTTTATTTTAATATCACATCCATTTATAATTAATTTTAAAACATATTTTATATATTCATTGTATTATTTATTTATTTTATTATATATTTTAAAATATTTGTTTATATTTAAGTCATTTTTTATTGTAGTATTTTACTAACACACTTAAAGAAAAACAGTGTTGGGTATCGATAACTTTGAAAATCTAGTTAAATTTTAGGAGATTTTCTTAAAATCTCATTTAAGACTAGATTTTTAATTGTATAGAAAATCTATTTAAAATCTAATAAAATTATGCAGGTTTAGCTTGAAGTCTTATTTAAACTAGATTTTGTAAATGGAGTATAAGTCAGGAGAAATAAAAGTTTTGGATTTTGAGAATTATAAAAATATATTTCTTTTATCTAGGGGCTTTTCTTGTCTAGAATTTTTTAAAAATCCGAAACAATGAAGACTCTTCTTTGCATGACTTAAGTGGTGATGTAAGTTCTGTTGTAATCTTCGAGGAACATGAGATAGAAACACCCTAACTTCCTCATAAAATTTGTGTATTTCATGAAATACTTTATTAGAATATGAAAAGGTAAAATTGTGTACCCAGTTTTTCTCCAAAATGTCCAATTTTTAAGAATATTATAAAATATTTACGAAGATTACATCGATCCAATATGGATGTCCCTGCAATATAATATATTTTATTTAAATGTTGCAGTACAAAAAGTTATGGAAATATCTTTTTCAAAATTTAAGCCTTTAATGTTATATTTATTAGTTAACGATATACTTTATATAAAAGATATTTTTTTAACATTTTGTGCAGTCCTTTTGAAAGAAAAAATTTGACGTTCTACAGAAAAACTAAGTTTTATTATATATGGGCTTAAGTTTGAAGCATATATACATTTTTTGTATGTGAAAAAAATGTTAAGAAATTGTTGCACGCTGGAATCAATTAGATTAGATATTTAAAATAAAGTAGGTATATATGTCGCATTATGTATGTCTTAGAACTAATAAAAATCTTAGCAACAAATTATATATTGGTTGATATAAAAAGTACCTACGGTTTTTTGTCACTAGAAGGTGTTGATGTCCATATATCGGGTAATACTAATTCGATTGTGTCGAACGAATACATGTTTCAAATATAATGTTTCAAGTTATATTTTTAGCAAATACAATTTTCTTTTTCGACGTTCGTGTAAAAAGATATATTGATATGAATATGAGTGAAATATTTGCGGTAAATCCATGCTTTAAAGTAGTTTTTCATCGCCCGTAATGTTTCACTTCTAAAGTAGTTCGATTTCGCTGCATTTTAGTAGCGTTTCATTGATGGTAATGATGTTTAGTTCCTTTGCTATATCCTGACAGCTTGTGTAGTGGTCTTGCTCCACTAGTTGCAAAATTTCATCCACTTTTTCAGTGAATGAGAATGAGAAGTATCTATAATATCCAAATTTCCGGAACGGAATCAAACAAACCACAAACGGTTTTCACTCACGTGCCGTATTTTTTCAGATATTTCACCCATTTTCATTTCAATATAACTTTTTACACGAGCAATAAATTAAAAAACTGTGTTCACCAGAAATGTAACATCAAATGTCTTCTTTCAAGCATACGATTGTTTGACACAATCAAATTAGTGTAACTCATTATATACCAATTAACATCATCTAGTAAAAAACCGCGGATGCTGTTTATATGACTATTAAACAACGAAAAAATTTTGCATATATCAAATTAAAAACGTTATGAAGATTAAGGTTGTAGATGTGGTTAAAGTATACGATTCGAATGACCATAAACAATTTGCAGTCTGTAATTGCCCTTGTTGTATTTGTTTGGTAGTTTCAAAAGAGTTTGTCGACTATAATTACACAAATCGGTAAAAAAAAAACTCCTGCGTCATAGGATTTCTCAGACAAACTGAGAGGAATAACTTTTAGAGGCTGTAGGTTAAAGCATTACCCGATCTTATCTCTAATCTCTATCTTATCTCTTATCTCTATCTAATATATTGATTGCTAACTATGTATAACATGTTTTTTTTATCAGTTTATAAATCAGTAATTTGTCCAGCTTATTTGGCAAAATCTTACACTGCACATTATGCGGCATATCTCGAGAAATACTTATCTGATATGCTTCAACAGATTGGAGTTTGGGCATTGAAAATATGGTTCGTTTTAATTGCTTTCTGTTAAAAGAGGAAAAAATAATTTTTGGTAGTTTAAAATTTAAAATTTTTTTTTTTTTTTTTAAAAAAACATATTTTAAAATTTTTTTTAAAATTTGATTTTTTTCGACACATTTTTATTAATATCTCCGAAATTATTACATAAATTGTAGATAATATTAATTAAAATCGTTCTCGAAATATGTTGCAATATATGATGCAACCTCATTAATTTTTTATATAACGGTTTATCTCGAAAACTAGAGTCAAAAAAAATGTAATTTATAGGCTTAGAACTTCAAGTTCGTATGTATCAAAAAATGATGAAGAAATCCCATGCAGCAGAACCCGTGTTTCCCTGCGTTGTAGATATACTCCAGACAGTGAAATGTTTTCACTTCTACTTGGTTTTCGTTAAAACGTAAATAAACAGAGTCCATTGACTATTGATCATGGAGAGATCACCAGTTTATTCACTGTGCTGAATAAACTGGTGAATTGAACTCTAAATTATTTGATATCACTCCTCTAGATTATCTTTCATTTGAACTACAGTAAGTCCAAAGTTTACAAATTAAAAGTTAAAAGCTAAAATGATTTCTGTCATTCTGAAAATTTTATAGAATGTGTAATTTATAGCAACAGAGACCATAGAAAAATTAAAAACATATTTATTACTTAATAATTTCAAATATTAATATAAATGAGAAAGAAGGACTCCATCAGAAGCCCTTTTTTAAAAAAAATCTTAGGAAAAATTTTTTTTTGTTTTGCTAATACCAACTACTTGTCTTAGTTGTTATTGGATAATAAGGTTTGATTTTTTTATATTATTCTATACCACATACATAACACTTTACAAGTGAACAGCACAGTAATTTTTCATTTACGTGGCAATTGTATTTTTTAAATGTATTTTTCGTTAAATATGTTATTTAAAATTTGTAATTTTTAACATATTTGGAAAGTTTGGAAATTTTTTGTGGAAACTTTTACTTATTTTTTAAAAATTCGTTTTAAAGTCGACATAAGCAAAATTCAAACGCCGTTTAAATTATTAAAATTCACGAAGCCTTCCCAGAGATATTGATATTTGAAGTTACATACTTTTATAATTCATTTGTAATTCATTTGTAATATACATTACAAAAAATAGATAAGTATCATCTATTTTTCTGAATTTAATGGCACAAATAATGCTGATGAACGCTGTAGTGAGCAAGAAACTGCGTTTTATTTCCAGTGTCTCAAATATTCTACTCATTGCAGTAGTTATACTTGTTTGAAATCTTTAATTCTTATCACGTTTAAAATAGTAATTGTATAGACTGAAGGTTTCTTATTAAGGCAACTGTCAATCGGTTTTCGTATTTTTGCCGGTATATAGTTTGCACGCTATACTGGTGAACTTTATATAAAAATAGGCATTTCACAAATTGCTTTTAATAACTGGTGAAATAAAATATTTGTGCACTAGAAAGTAAAGCGGTTCTAATATTCTGTTTATTGTCATCAGAAATATAATATAATATTCAATGATGACTCATAATATGTACTGAATATGGATATTAACTGTGTAACACCTCACTTGTATCATGTACCCCAAACACACATACACGTACTAAGTTAATTTATTCATATGTTGAAATTATAGAAAAAACAAAAGTACTATGTATATATTGGAATTTTTCTCTTAAAAGCACCCATGTTATGTTTGTTAATAAAATTAAAATTTTTTATCGTTCGTTTATTGTTCAATTTTTAACAAAGGCATACAACTCTTTTTTCTGTAGATAACGTAAATGAAAACTATGAAGTCAAATCGGTACACAAAAAAAAATTAAAGGTAAAATATCTAAGATAAAAAAAAAAAAAAAAAATGATAAAACCCGTATTTTTTATACATATAAAAAAATTCAACTTACTGGCACTAGTTGTTGCAAAAGAGTTTTTTTAATATAAAAAATTTATTTTTTATTTTAAATTTTTTTCTATTTTCTAGTTCACTTTTAATTTTCACACTTCTAGTAGACAATAGACTGAGATATAAATATTTTTTGTAGTTTAGATTTTATTTCACTTCACTTATTTTCTTTTTTATCTCTATATTATTTACTTGTGTTTGCCGGTTTTTTTTTTTTTTTTTGTTTTTTTCTCAAATAAAAAAAAAATGCGTAAAAAAACTAGGAGAACAATAACTTCCAACCAAACGTACTATTCAAAGAGCAAAAGGCAACTAAATAAAATATTTTTAAAAAAGCTCGTTTATTTCTTGTCTAGTTGTTGGGTTGGTGATTTTATATATAGTAAATGGATGAATGAATTCGAATTGTAGTGACAGTGTTGCCAGAAAAATTTTACCTTTTGCCACCTAACTAAAGTTCTATATCCCCAAAATTCCCAATTTTTAACTTAAATTCCAATGTTGCCGCCACAATAATTTAAAATAAAATTAAATATAAATTTTTCATTTCTTTAAAATTTTTTGTTGAAAATTTTCCCAAAAAATATTTAAATAGAAAATTAAAATTAAAATTAAAATATTCTACAAAAATAAATTTTTATGATTTTTTTTATAATAAATTTTCTATAAAAGGAAAATTTATGAAAAATTTCCACAAAAACAATTTTCTATACAAGAAAATTTATTAAAAACTCTCTATAAAAAGGAAATTTGTAAAACATTTATATAAATTGAATAGTATAAAAACATTCCTTAATATATAAAGAAACTTTAGTGACTTTTGCCATAAATGAAAAATTTATCTATATATAATTTCTATAAATAAAATATAATTCAATATCTTCAATAAACATAAATTATGTGTTCCAGTATTTTCTATAAATATAAAATAATTCAATATTTTCCATAAATGAAATATAATTCGTTTTTTTTTTTTTTTTTTTTTTTTGGTAAATAGAAAATATCTTGGAGTTTTTTAATAAAAAATTTATCTAAAATTTCTTCTTAAAAAAATTATCAAAATTATTATTTAAATTGAAAATTTATGGAAATTGAATAAATGAAAATTGGAAGATAATTGGAAATTAGAAGACAATTGGAAATATTATTAAAGTTATTTGAAAATATGAATAAAAATTCCTATATTTTACGAAAATCCCCAAATCCATTACCACAAAAATCTATCCTCAAATAAAAGTTCAAATCCCCAATTTCAGGACAAATTCCTTCATATGGCAACATTGACAGATTGTGTTTTTTTTAGAAGGTAGAATATTAAGGTAGCGACCAAGGCCTATTTACTATAAGGTTAGAGCAATTCTACAACAAATACAACCATACAAAAAAACGGGTATTTTTTCTCCCAATTGTTTGGCTTAAATGTCAAATTTTGCTCAGTGGAACAATAATAAACAATAACAAAGATGAAACGAAAAATGTAAACAAACACTATTACAAAGAACAATATTTGACAGCTAATGCAATAAAAGTTAGCTGTGTTTTCAACTCTACCTTATAGTTGACTTGGTAGCGATCATGGAAAAATTATGTAAAAGCTGGTGTTAAATAAAAACCTAATTATTTATTTTTTTACTAGTTAAAACTGTCAAACTTTATGTAAAAAAATAAATTTCTCTATCTTAACAGTTGCTAATAACGTCATAGATAAAAAATCCTCTCCCAACTGACATTACCTTGTCTAATATGCTTTGGTAGCGATTTTTAAACAACTGAAAGTTTTTTCTTTTGTGCAGCAATATGACGGTTTGTGTTCTAAAATCTGTAGTGTCAAATTTGTGCTTATGTTTAGAATCTCTATAAAACACTCAAAAATGCCTTAAAAATAAGAATATTTCAATGACATTCGGTGCAAAGTAGTTCTGTACAAGTATTAAATTTTATGAAGATCGGTCCATACTTGACCATAGTTCCCATATAAAACCCTTTTCCGAAAATCACTTTAACGTGCATAAATCCCATAGCATCAAGTTAATATTCGACACAAATAAGTTTTATGTAAGTAGAAACAATATAACATAGCCAAATTTTATGAGAATCGGTACATAATTTACCATAACTGATATATAAAATCGACCTAAATTGCATAAAATTATCTAGATGTTAGTATCAACTCATTATTCTGAATTTGTATATTTTATTTTACATTTAGTAAAATTGGGCACAGACGTAATATAAGTCCACTTCCCGAATTTTTATACATGACCGACTTTCTCGTTTTTAAATTTTGGGGTTGACAAAAAAAATATCTGACTGCCAGCCCTACATAAATTCCAAATGTTATGAAAAAAAAAAAATGGGTAAATGAAGAAGAAAAGTTAAAAAACGCGGTAAAAAATATTAAGTACGAATACGATAACAATTTGGTACCTTTGCGCGGTTTATACTACATGAAATTACTTTCTTATTACAGTACGTTTAGTATCATAAGTAGTGTGAAGAGTGGTTATAAATAAAAGTAATGGATTGGTATTAAAAAAACAAAATTTGAGACACAAAAGTATACTGCTGTACATTAGACTGCGTGAAAATTTATCGACTTTTGAATTTTTACCATTGCTTCTGTTAGAATCGTTCATTAGGTCATGAAAACATATTGTGTAAAATATTCAAATATTAGGGAATTCGTAAATAACTTTAACATTTTTAACCGATTTTTAACCGAAATTCTATTTCATTTATATATATATATATATATATATATATATATATATATATATATAAATAAACAAAACGCCAAAATAAGAAATCGCCAGAAATAAAAAATGTCAAAACAAAAAAAAAAAAAAAAAATCAAGAATTTTACATAATACTACATTAAAAATCTCTTTTATCTAATGAGGAATGGATAAAAATTGCTGTTTTCATTTTACGAAATTTAATTGGTGAAAAGACTTCTGCTTGTCATTAAGCGTGCTCAGGGTTTATCCTAAAAATTCTTATTATTTATATTTTAAACTTTTTAGATAATAAGACTGATTTCAAATTTCTGTGTAAAAAAATCCACCAATGAACAAATCGAGTTGCTTTAAGGCAAAAGGTATTACAAAGACATATGAGAATCATTTTTTTTATTCGTGTTTCAAAATTACTTTCTGGATTATCGCCTACTTAAATGACTTTTCTGAAAATTCAAAACAAAGCATATAACTAAATTCTAAAACTATAATTGCAATTACATCTATTTTTTTAGGATTAAGGCTGTATTCATAATAAAAACGGCAGCTAATTATTAAAGTAGATTCTCGGTAATGGGGCGTCACTATTATTTGCCTACCCTGTATTACATTAATAAGAACTCAGTAGTATAATAGCACAGTAAAATTGCAATCACGTGGATGAGTTGTCTAGAGAGCTGGTTTAGTAACCAGAAGGTTGTTGGTTCAACCCCATTCTGATGCTGTTATTTTTTTATAACAAAATGTCTAAAAAGATGTTTTATAATAAAAACAATTTTTGTCACTCAGAAAATTAAGTGCGAGATGGTCTCACTGACGGCTAATTTTTTTTGTTTTTTATTTTGGTTTATGTACATATTTTTGAGTACCCCTAGAGTTTAAATATAACTATATGAATTTGTGGACGACTTAAACAAAAATAACTAGTTATTCAGACAAAAAAAAAGTAGTTTATTTTTGTTTCCAATTATACCTGTTAGCTTACCAGGAAAGCAAAGTTTTTGCTGGGTAGTTTTTCTATAAAGCCTTGATAAATCTAAAAAAATTTATAAGGTAGTTAAATGAAAGAAAATCAATTAAATTAAAGGTAATCACTCTGATTAAATCGTATAAGGAGCTAAATTAATTTCTGGCAGATAATTTCCTTATAAATCGGTATACTGTAATATAATTTAAAATTCATTAAATGGATAAAATACTAACATTAGTTTTACTTACCCATCCACTTACTAAATCTAACAAATAATTAAAATGAGTTCTTAGAAATAGTTAGACATTTAAGTAATCATTTAACTTAAACACCTCGATAGAAGAACATACGTCAATTAAAATAATTCTCAAATATAAATGGAAATACCAACTGTACCAATTAATAAATCCAGAGCAAAATTACTACCTATACATGTATATTTTAAAGAAAATCTTAAAAGATTTTTATTAGAAACCTCCTTAAATGGTTTAAAATATATAGAAGATGTGCATCGTAATATATGGGAAAGGTATTTGAATTGAAGTGAGAAAAATATTAAGGCTTCTTTCTATAAATCTTAATAGAATTTATATATAATTACAAAAAAATTTTATTTCTAAACAAAGAAAAATCCTTTCAAAATTGAGATAACTTAATAAGGTTAAAAGGAAAAGATAATATATATTTTATCTTTATTTTTTAAGAGGTTATTATTTAATATCATTCTCCATTGTTTTCACCGCCGGTCTGTATATGGCTATATATTTTCTGCAGAAATGGCAAAATAATCCGGTTATTATTAGCATGAGTCCTAAAGCTACTTCTATACAAGAGGTTCCCTTTCCAGCAGTAACATTTTGCAATATGAATCAGGCATTGGCCAGCCGAGTAGAAGATATTGAACCGTAAGCTATAATTGTATAATATGTATTTGCTTTATAATTATAAAACAAATTTTCTTTTTTCCAGTGATACTCCAGAATATGCCATGTTACAGAAAATCTGCTTTCAATCTTATAATTATTCTCGCTACAAAGATTATAAATCAACTAAAACTGATAGTTTAGTTAATTTTATCCTGAAGGTAAATAAAATGTTTTTTTCTTTGCCGTAAAAAGATATGAACAATACTTTTAATTTCATAAAATTTCAGAATACCCAAAGTTGCAGTGAGATGATTATTTATTGTAAATTTGGTACCAATGAGGAAATTTGCTCGGATCTGTTTCGAGAAGTACTTTTGGATGAGGGCATTTGTTGTGTTTTCAATCAATTGCATCCATTTTTCCTCTATAAAGGAGAGTAAGTATTTTTGTTTACAGGAGTGCAAAATGTTTTCCATAATACATTTATATTTTTATTTTTAAGAAGTGAAGTTATACGTGATTATACTTCTTCGAATGGTCGTTCTAGTATTCCGGTGAATTGGAATTTAGAAGAAGGTTACGAGAAAAAATTACCAAAAAGTTATTATCCCAGGACAGCAGCAGGTAACTTTAACATTTTTAATAAATATAAGTATTGTATCAGCACTTTAAAATATGCTAAGTTTAAAAATTAAATTCTTAGATATGAGCCTTTAAAGTTTTTTAATGTTGAACATTATATGGACCATTATCAAAAATTTTTATCCTGAGCTGAAACTGAAGTTAATCCTTAGTAAATTTTTTGGTAATACTATTTTAAACAGACGAATCTGAATAAATCAGACAAATCTGAACTCACAGGACTTAAAACTAATAGAATGCAAAAATTTAGTACAATAAGTTTTATTTTATAAAGATTACTTAACTTTTTGTCATACTTCTATATTTTTTATTCACGCGGATAGCTTTTATACCTTCTCTGTCGTTGTGCAGGCTTACAACAGTTACATACAAGGACAGATAACAAGATTATCGCTAAGCTACTGATTTTGTCTGGTTCATACAGATTAATTCTTCTAAATGATTTAGGTACCCTTAAGGAGAAACCAAACATACAATTCATCAGAGATGATAAACGCAATTTTTAACATTTTACTAACTCGAATAAAATATCTTCCTTTTTTGGCTCTAAATGTACTAAAATTATAAAAAATAGTTTTAGCTACGAAAATATGAAGTGCGTCAATATAATTATTTTTAATAACTTCTTATTTCGATAACTGAAATATATTTTTTGTTTTTCTATATTAAAGCTAACTCATGTTATAAAAAAAAAAAAAAATGAGAAACTTCTGGTTCTGCATTTACAAAAAAGAATGCAATCATTGTAGAACGAATAAGCTATTGTAGGACTTGCAATGACAAATTTGCACCTTTCCATTTTTAGTAAACCTAAGTGCCGAAACAATAGATTTCTCTGTTGTGATATTTGGTATACTAATATCACTATGTTGCTTGCTAACAGGAACTAGGTGGTTTGGAGCCCTGTTGCAATATAGTTTTGATAATACAGGGCAACACTATTTCTTTTGCACATGATTTCTTAGTAAACTTGGAAATTATTTTTGAAACTATTTGTATATTACATAAACTTGGAGAATTTTTGTTGGGGATGTAAAATAATGCTGGAATATTTTATATCCCCAACAAAAATTCTCCAAGTACTCGGGTTTGTTTGTTTCTTGTGTATTTTACTTTGTTTTAGTTACGTATTAGTTTACTTGTATAGAAAAATATGGAACTAACAAAAAATTTAAAAATTTTTCAAATTTCTCTTCCAACTTACACGTCAGTGTATAAAGTTATAATTGCTGTATTTTGTTAAGAAAATATAAATATTTTATAAAATAAGTATAATGTATACTTTGTCGCAAACTAAGTGTATCGATTTGTTTGTAATTTTAAGTCGGCCATGCCCTGTTGTTGTACCTTAGTACAGAGGTTCGCACAACAACTCACCACGCAGACCCTTTCAGAAATTTTTAATTTTCCCGCTTACTTTAATAATAAAAATCGTCTCCGAAAATGCAAAAGGCCATAGGCACTGAAAAATCAAAGGTTGGGTTTTAACTGGATTATAATGTACTGACCCAAACTACCTACACAAAAGATTTCATATTCATATCTTAAAAAATGACATCAATGTTAACAAAAGTCAAAAGGATGTAACAACAACTTCATAAACGATAGCCGTAAAACTTGTTCCATTTAAGAAAAAATTTGTTTGAAAAGTGTTTTATGTTTTACATATTTTTGCTTTAAGTTAACAATTAGGAAAATATAAGGGTATACTAATTATTTTAAATTGTTTTTTAATAAAATAATTTCCCAATCACTTTTTACCTGGTCGCGAAATATGAGACCGAGCTTGATCATGAGTGAAAATAATAGGCTCATGTCTGGTCGCATATTCTGACCCATTTTCGTTCAAAGTTCTTTTCATACTAATCAATTGTATTCATCACTAGTGTTGCCAGGAAGTGAGAAAAAAAGGCTAAATTTAACTATAAAAAACGTCAGAAAAGGCTAAATGGTCCAAAAAATAAGGCCAGAAATAGTTAAATTTAATTTTTATTTTAAAAACTTATTTTTTTCCGTTTTCATTAATTTTTAATAACTTTTAAAGATATTGTAATAAATTTATAAATAAAACTTAGGACGGCTGCAAGTAAAATGACCTAATGAAAAATATACCAAAAAAGTTCCCACACAAATTTGGGTTATATTTAATATGAAAAGGGATTTCAAGTGATTTTTCATAATTTTAAAGATTTTCGATTAGGAATTTCCAAATTATTATGTAATTTCTAACTTTGATAAAAATATTTTTAAATTTATATTCATAAATAATTTTTATTGTTAAAGAATGATATTAAAAAATAATTATAATAATCGATTTAGTAAGTTCATAAACTTAGTTGTTATTTTTGATTTGGAGAATAAAGCGCCGCAGGAGAACATTTTTGTTAAATGTAAATAATCTCGATTTTTCTGCGTATAAATGTACGATTTTGTAAAAATAAAATTAAATAATAATAGCAAAAAATAAATTATTTTTTTTTTCGTTGTTGAAATAACACTTAGTCTTTTTAAGGCAATTTTTAGAATAAAAAAGGCTAGAAGATAAAACGAAACTAAAAAGGCTAGATTTAGTCTTAAAAAGGCTAAACTGGCAAAACAGGTCAGCGCTTTGTTTTATCATACGATGCTTTTGGATAAACCCAAGTGCTTTTAAACCTGTAAATTGTTGTTTGATCTGCTCCCAATTATTATGTAAGCATTTCTTGCATTTGGCACGAGTCATAATCGAGTAAATTCACCAATTCTTCTTTTTCAAACTTTTTTCGAATTGTCATCTTTAAATCGTCTCAACCACACACTACAAGTTGTTTCAACTAAAGCATATACGATGACTTTCCGCATCGCTTTTCTAAAAAACAAAATAAGAAACTTCTCAATCAGCTTTTATTCCTCAGAAAATAGTCATGAGTATTAGACAATATACACAAGACTTAAATATTTTATTACCTCAATTGATTCATTTATTGGCTTCGATCTTTTATTCTTCCTCTTGTTCCAACAATAAAAAAAAAAAAAAAATAATAATAAAATGAAATTACACACTATTTTAAACCTACTTTACACAGGGTATGACCGTCTTTAAATGACGCACAAATCGATACACTTGATTTGCAACAAAGTCTGTACATTAAACCTTATTAAAAGCTATGTTTTCTTGCTAACGTTCATAGGCAATTTCATACAAAATTGTATATACGTTAGGAGTTAACGTCGATAAAAGTGCTTCCAATTTATGAACAAAAATTCAATTATGAACATAAGAACGACAAGAAATGAAAAAATATAAAAATAAAATTAAATTCAGATAAAAATTTTATAAAGAAAAATTAATATAAAGTGCTCCCAAATCGGGTTAATGTCGTTTTTTTTTGTCTTACAGTCAACGATAACACTCAGGGGAAGTAATAAAGCACGGACAACATTATTTAAATCGCATATGTATTAATAAAGATATTTTAGAGGTCGTAAACAAAGAGCAAGCTGCCAAAATTCTATACATTTCATTGATCACAATTAAAAGTACTACTGAACCATTATAGAAAAAATTAAAAGTCGTTTCAATTGAAACGAGAAAGAAAAATAAAGTCGGTCAAAACCATTGTGTACGAAACTAAAATTCAGGAACGGGACTTATATTACACCTATGGCCAATTTTTTCTAAATGTAAAATAAAATATACAAATACAGAATAATACGTTGAAACTAACATCTAGATGACTTTAGGGCAATTCCTGGAAGTGGGTTTATATGGGAGCTATGGTAAGTTATGGACCGATTCTCATAAAATTTGGCAATGTTGTTTCCGCTTACATAAAACTTATTTGTGTCGAATATTAACTTGATACTAACATTCGTATGGGATTTATGCCCGTTAAAGTGATTTTCGGAAGAGTGGTTTGTATGGGAGCTATGATCAATTATGGACCGATCTTCATAAAATTTTTTATAAAGATTGATACTTGTACATAATCTCTTTGCACTAAATTTCATTAAAATATTCTTATTTTTAAGGCACTTCTGAGTGTTTAAACTCTATTCCGGGTGGACATTTGTATTGGGGCTAGGTAAAATAATGAACCGATCACAACCAATTTCAGTAGGCTTCATCCTTGTATCATAAGAGTCCTACGTGCAAAATATCATTGAATTATCCTTAATTCTTTGTTCACAAGGTTTATATGGACAGCCAGCCGTCCAGCCAGCCAGACGGACGGACATCGTTAGATCTATTTAAAAATTGATTCTGAGTCGATTGCTATACTTTAAGGTAGATGGATGTTGGAAACGTACAATACCCTAACCACCTATGGCTATGTAAGGTATAAAAGTTACTCAAAAAATCATATGTATTGGTTTTATTTTCAATAAGATTTTTACTACTTAACACATTCTTAAACTTTTTTTTTATCTATTTCACTTCACACAAAAATTTGGTTTCACCAATACAAGCTAAATTACATTGATTTACTGTATTATGAACGAAAAAACCAAAACGAATTTCGATGTAAAAGTTTAAACTTCTTATATGCCTCTTTACTACAATACAAAATCAGATTTTAACAAGAAAAATTGTCTCATGTGAAGATTTCGTGAATTTATCATTTGTTTGAAGAAAAATCGTCAAATCACACTTTAGAATTTTTATAATAAAAAATCCAGATAAATCGACAAATCTGACAACAGTGTATTACATAGGTAATTTTGTAAATCCTGAAGCAGTTGAAAAATCGGAAAATGTTTTGGTGGTCTTATGTATAATCAGTAGGGGATCTAAATGCAGTAACAAAAAAAAATCGATAATCTTTAAATAGGTAATCAAGTCAAATTTCAAAAATTTTCGAAACTCTTTGAAACCAACTTTATGTGTCTTGTATTTCTAAAGTTTGTTTTAAAAAACAGAAAAACTCTTCATGCATTTTGGCAGACCTTACAAAGTAACTAAGAAATCCAAAATTTTATACTTAAACCTAAAAAAGTATAAAAAATTGAATTGATACTCGAGGGTTTTTTGATTTATTTCAGTTTTGCACTGACAAATTATGTCTTTTAGACTCAAACTATTAAACCAGTTGAGACACAACACTTTGGAAATTCATATATTGCATATAGCAAATAAAAGTTTTATTATCTGGTGAAAAGTTATGCGGTGATAAAAAATTGATGGCTAATTTTTGCAGTTTTTTTTTTATAGAAAATTTGAGAAAATTAAATGTAGAGAATAGAATTTTAAGGACGAAGTGATTCTCTATAGTTTGAGGTATATCTCGTTGATGTCAGGAAACGAGTCATTGGATTCTATCATCACAAACTTCTACATAATTGGCGTAAATATTTGTGAAATGTACATTTTTCGCTATTGACAAATACCACTTTTATAGAAATTGCCTAAAATATCGCATAAACGGATTTTTTAATAAATTACACTTCCGAATAAAAGGGACATTAAAAAATGTTTCAAATGCACTTTTTAGCATTTACACCAAATTATCCAATTTAGTTCCGCATTTTTTTTAATATGATATGCCTTTAGATTATCAAAAAGTACCTGTAAAGAATCATCTTAATGTAAAAACAAAAATTAAGAAACATCATTTATACTGGCTACAGTGGAATTCTTCTCCAAACAAATTTCGTTCTTGACAACTACCGCGAAGTATGAATTACGTTAATATTGATGACAAATAAAAGCATTTTATTTGCTTAATACTAAAATTCAGATTGTGTCAAAATATTTTAAGGACTTATAATTGTATAGACCAAAAAAGATGTTTTAAACAGCAAAAATCAGCCCCACATATATAGTTCGAATTTTAAAATAATAAAAACTATTTTCCATGTAAAACTTATTACTAAATAAGATACATGTTTAAAATTTTGCGAATATTCGTTTAAAAAAAATAATATTGTCATGAGTACTAAGATTTATGGCAAAATATGTCTAGAGATTTTTAACCAATAAAAATTTTTTACTATTTACAAAATTGTGCAAAAAAAAAAAAATAAAATTAAAAATTATTCTTTCAGTGTACTTCGATAAATATTAAAAATTTATTAAAAGTTCGACATTTGCTACTAGTACTTTAGATGTTTTATGAAATAGCGGTATTCTGGTTTCCACAAATTAAAACTTCTATTTTTAATTTTTTTTAATGTTTTAATTATAAACCTCCACAACTTTTGGGCGCATTGATAAAAATGATTAACTCGAACAGACTTTGCATGCATAAATGTTGGTTAATAAAACCACAAATCGACGTTCGTGTCAGAAGAAAAAAAATTTAAATATTTTTACTCAAAATTGTCAAAGTTTTTGAAAAAATAATTTAAAAATTCAGTGGAAATGTTTACGGCCTTGTCTACTAACAGAACATAAAATTTCAGCCCAATTCTTCAAAACTAGATTTTTTTTATTCTAAAACTAAATGTGATACAGTGCATTAGTATTGGTACACTGTGCAATGGTATATTGTTGGAAGATTATCTTTACATATTTATATAATATTTACACTTTTTTCAAGAAAATTGATTTATAAAAAAAAAAAAAAAAAAAAAATACAAAATAATTTTTTAATTTTTGTTATTTTTATATTTAAGTTCTAGCATTTCTAACGATATTCACCGTTAACATATACTGGCGAAAAAATCTTTAACTTATAGAAGAGAATAGCAAAATCGTTAAAATAAGTAATATTTTTCGTTAGTTAGCGATATCGGTAGTTAATTAAAAAATGTTACGGAATTACGGTACTGAAGTGGAATAGTAGAATATTAAAGAATTCGAATTCAAATTATTTGCAAGTTACGTCAACATCATTATTTAAATTACTGAATAGATCCCGAAACTATTCAGTTATTTAAATAATGATTAACAAAAATGTGTCGAAAAAACCAAATTTTTAACAAAATTAAAAAATTTTCGTTTTTCAAAAAATCATAAAAAAAACCTAAAACTGTCAAAAATGTTATTTTTTCTCTCTTTTATTCTAAAGCTGTAAAAAATTTTACTTTTTTGGCCCTTCTATAATTTTCATGTTTTATATGTAAAAATGACGAATGGCAGTCGGACCTTGAGGGCTTTGGACGCCAATCTATGTTATAAGTAGTTAAGAAATTCACTAAATTGAAGCAGTCCAACTGATTATTTTGAAGATTAACTTCGTATAGAAATATATTAAATATCTCTAAAATGAGAATATTGAGTTTTTAACAAATTTCTAAGACCTTAAAATGATGGCATTTCAAGCAATATAAACGAGAAATTTGAAAAGCGCAAATGTACTTATGTTACAATACTTTTTAAATATCATTTTAACATTTTTACTATTTTTTTAACAACAACAATTTTTTATAATTTTTCTGAACAGGTTCGGGTGTATCAATGGGTCTAATTGTGATTTTAAATGCCGATTTAGATGAGTACTATTGTTCTTCTACAAATGGTGAAGGATTTAAAGTATTTAGATAAACTAAAAATTTGACTTAAAAAGTTAATCTATATTATTTCATTTCAGGTCCTACTCTACAATCCCATTGATGCCCCCAACATCAAAGAAACCGGTCTACCCATAATGTTGGGCCAACAAACACGAGTACGTATCAATCCCAAACGTATGGAATCTTTGCCAATGCTACGTAATATCAATCCAAAAGATAGGCAATGTTATTTTTCAAGTGAAAAAACTTTACTCTATTTTAAATACTACACCAGACGTAACTGCGAAATGGAATGTGATTCTCGTTTAATGTTACACCGTTGCAAATGTGTACCATATTATATGCCGAAAATTTATGTCAATGCCTCGACATGTTTTCTTAATCAAATGGATTGTGTTGTTGAAACTGAACGTTTAATCTTGGATCCACAGAATTTAAAATGTAAAGAAGATTGTTTATCTGGTTGTCATGATCTTAGCTATTATCCGGATATGTTTATATCGCCACTGGCTTCAGAAGATTTCAATTTAAAAGATCACTTTTTCCGTAATATCTCCACGGAGGTGATGTATACAAATATGGCTATGGTGAAAATTTATTATAAAGATAATCTTTTTCGGGGCAATACTAAAGTGCCTTACACAGGATTTACAGAGTTTTTATGTGAGTTTTTGATGCCCAAATTTAAAGGAATTTTTTATTGTATTTTTTTTTTTTTTTTTTAATTAAGCTCAAACTGGTGGTGTAATGAGTTTAATGGTGGGTTTCAGTGTAATATCCATAGCTGAGGTATTTTATTTTGTTTTCCTTAAACCTTTCTTTGATATGTTTATGAGAAGAAATCCTTTGGTCTTGGTTAGAAGAGATAATAATAAAAATAATGTAAGATTTTGTGTGACACAAAGTATTTTCAATTATTTAAATAATAATTATAATAATTTCAGGCTTTACCCCAAGATAAACTTCATCATCAAATGTTGTTTAAACGCCGTAAAAATATTAATAAACGTGTTATGAATTGGGATCAGAATGAATTACGAAAATTTAGAAATGAGAAATATTAAAGAGTTGCATGCCTAATTAAGGCGCAATTGCAAAGCGAAGAGAATTAATGAGGCATTAATACTTATAAAATCTCCTCTTTTCCTTAGTTGGAATCTATAAATCGACTCAACAATCTATAAATTATACACATTTTTTTTAAGATTTTTCTTAACTTTTGTTAGCTAAGACTTTTTAAATCGCATTTTTTTACTAATGCAAACTCAAAGAAACACTCTTGAACACATTAACTGTTTATTACTCGCTTAATAGCTTTTTACCAAAATATATATATATATATATATATTTTCATTGCACAAGTTCAACAAAACGAAACACATTGCATGACTTAAAAACCCAGACTGGTGTTTTTTTATACTCCACACCACCATATGTGGTTGGGGTATTATGCGTTTTTGCTGATGTTTGTAATGCACAGAAAAAATCATCCAACACCCACCTTAAAGTATACAAATCGACTCAGAATCAGTTTTTGAGTCAATCTAATGAAGTTCGTCCGTCTGGCTGGATGGCCGGCTGTCCATATAAACTTTGTGCACAAAGTGCAGGTCGCAATTTTGAAGATAATTCAATGAAATTTGGCACGTAGAATTTTCATGACACAAGGACAAAGAATATTAAAATTTATTATGATCGGTCCGTTATGTGCTCCCCGAATAATGGTTTAACTATCCTAAATGCCTTATATATATTAATATTTTAATAAAAGTGCCAAATTTCGTGAAGATCAGTAAATAATTGACCATAGCTTTCACATAAAACCCTCTACCGAAAATCACTTTAACGTCCATAAATCCCATACGAATGTTAGTATCAAGTTCATATTCGACACTAATAAGTATTATGTAAGTAGAAATCACAGTGACAAATTTTATGAGGATCGCTCCATAATTTACCATAGCTCCCACATAAGCGCACTTTCGGGAATCACCCTAAAGTGCCTAAATTCATATAAATATTAGTATTTGCGTAATATTCTGTATTCGTATATTTTATTTTACACTTAGTAAATGTATCGGTCCACAATTGTCTACATGTTTAATATAAGATCCCTACACGAATTTTGATGGACATACACAATAGTGTGGGGTATCTTATGGTCGGACTTGACCAATAATAAAACTTTACCTTAGTAAAAAACCGGATGGTGAAAGTGGTTTAAAGTTAATTTTAGTTAAATACAAAAAAATTTTAACACAAACTTTACTTTATCTAGCACTTGTGTTTAAATTGCCCGCACTATATATTTTTATTTTTTAGAAAATATTTTCCATCAATTAAATTCCAGAATTCTTTCTTTTATAAAATTTTTCCTTTTGGAGATATTTATTACAGAAAAAGATTAATTGATTTTAATTAAAACACAAAAGCACACTTTATTTTGTTGAAATTATTTATATTTAAAGAGTTTTCAACGCGTTAACCAACCGGTCGCTAAACAAACGTCACGACAACTAGCAGAGAAACACAACTGAATTGAAATGAGTTGAAGAGAAAAATATACATTCAACAGGTTGTTGTGTTTAATGGATAAAGTTGCCACTAGGTCATTTTGTATCTGTTGGATTCAGATCAGGGATGATAAATTCAGTACAATTGTACTTTTTTTAGTACAATTCTATTGTCAAAAGTACAGCAGTATTTTTGATTCATTTAGTATATTTAGTACAATTATAAAATTTTGCTCTCTTAATTAACAAACTTTTGGTTTAACAAACTTTTTATCATAGTAATTAAAATTTGCTTAAATGCAGCTAAATTTATGAATAAAACTTATAATACAAAGACTTATGTTTCGCTTTTCATTACTCAATATGAAATATTTTAATTTGTATATAAGCTTTTCTTTGCCAGTAAAAAATTTTCAAGTTTTTCCATGCACTGACGTGACATTTTACAAAGAAAGCACACGCTTCGAAATAAGCCTTATTACGATGCTCCAGAGTAAACGAATAACTTTGCGATTGTAAGAGAGAACATAATATGCACATACGTGTTTTTAGTATAACTAAAATATTTGCTTCTTTTACAGCACTGAAAAGGGCGCCTTTCGTGCTAAAAAAATTGCTTCCAACCGAAAACTCACCATAGTTTTTGTTTCGCAACTTTTGGTGAAAGTTTTAGAACATTCTTTTAAATCGAACTCACACAAATCTGAATATTATTATTTCCTTTGGATTAGATCTTTTTAAGAGCCCCATACAATTATTCTGTCCGTTGTTAAGTCTTCATTTAACACTCTTCGATTTTTAAACATGCGGTATATTCAAACGTAACCTTTTTAAAACTTTTCCGGTCCAACTTGAACGATATCTATTAATTTGAAAATTTGCTTAAGAATTCAAGGGATATTTCCGAAAGATATTATATTTAGATAAAAAAAATTTAAAATTTTTCGAAGAAATTATTACCATTTTAGTACAATTACGGCCCAAAGAAGTGCAATTTTTTATTAAAATTAGTACAATAATGAAAATCGCATTTATCATCCCTGATTCAGATACAACTCATATTTGTTTATAAAAAACTCACCACAAATGAAAAGTGTAGTCAGATAAATGCATATACATTAGAGTAACATCCGATTGTATGAGAAAATTAAGTTTTTTAGGGAGAAGTGACGTATCTAAATTTCGTAGCTTTTGTAATTTACTACCGATATCGCTAAGTAACAAAAAATATCGGTTGTTTTAATGATTTTGTTATTTTTTATTATGAGTTAACGATTAATAGCGAATATGAATAGAAATGTCAGAACGTCATTATTAAAAAAAAAAAAAATAATAAAATAATTAGAATTTTTATTTAAAAAAATAATTTTTGGAAAAAATATGGACAAATCTGAGTAAGTATTACACACATATCGCTTATTTGCTGCAACAACGTCATAACTCCCAATTGTGGTGTCACTTTTGGATTCTAAACTTTTTAAAAAAATAAAATTAAAAGACCAGTTAAGAAAGGAAATGAATAAAATATTTTTTATTCGATTAATAGGCATAATTTATTCGAATAAATTTTTAATTTAAATTCTAATAATTAAAATCCTAATAATCGAACAAACAATATCTGAATCAATACCCTAATCATTAGATATCTGTCAAATTCTGAACAACTAAATTTGTGTTCCTTTTATTTTTATAAAAATAGAAAATTCTGAATTTTTGCGTACATATTCTATAAGTTTCATTGGTATTCGATGGTAAAAAGGAAATTTATTAAACTAAGAATTTATAGAACAACCAACTGGCTATTTATACGATCTTGAGAAATCCTACTATTTGGAACACGATAATTGGAAAAATCATGAACCGACTGCATCGACTTAAAAGAGATTATATTAAATAATAATATTTATTATTTTTTTTTCTAAAAAATATTTTAAGTATAATCTTTTAACTACTTATGACACAACTATACATCTTCAAACTATCATGCTTTTGTTTAAAAAAGAATATAATATGTTTATTCATTATTAAAATCTATAGGAAGAAAACAAACATTTTTGAACACCCGATGAACCTCAAAATTCACTTTTTTCTAAAATTTGTTTAAAACACATGAAACATAAATTCAAATATCTTCGGACCTTTATGTCCGATTTAAACAAACTTTTGCTTAAATTGATGCATAATAAATCTAGTTTCTAACTGTTTTTGTAAAAAAACTCAATATTTTAAAAAAGGATAATGAAATCAATATTCGTCCTTGTATCAAGGATATCTAAAAAACATATCTTCCGTTTTTATAATTTTTCAGAATCACCTTTTAGAAAAAATTGTCAAATATGAGACAAATGTCATCAATAACCCATTTTTAGAATCAAATGACGTTAAGTCAAATCTGGCAACAGTGGGTTGTATTTATGTTTAAACAATTTAGTAGTATTTGTAATACTTTTGAGAAAAAAATTTTATAAAACAGCATTTGGCATTACTCTGAGAACAAAATACAATAAAAACAACAAGAAAAGACATAACTCCATGCATATAAAGGTTAGAAATAAGGAAATCCAAAATGATTCGAATTCGTTTCGATATCGAGAAATTAATATTTCAGATAACCATTTTACTTGTCATGAAATTTTAAAGGTCGAAACTATGTAATCTTTCTTGAAAATTTTTGTCAATTTAAATAATGCTAACGGGACGCGCATTCAGGTCAAACCAGACAATTTACTAGAAATACCAAAATCTTTCGCATACATATTTTTGAACTATACCTCAATTCCGTAACTTTTGAACTAAAAGATTTTATTTTTATTGTAGTGAAAATTTGCGCTTTTAGAGAACATTTTTTATTTTTTTATTTTTAGTGAACATTTTGATTTTATTAAAAAAAAAATAAAAAAAATCAGATTTTTAGTAAAAAATGGATTATTATAAGTAAATCGGATTTTTGTGAAAAATGTTTAGTAAAACAAAATTTTTTATTGAAAAATATTATTTACACAGAAAAAATATATTCTCTAAATCTTTTCAATTAATTTTTAATCATTTTTATTAGCATTCATATAAGGGAATTTATCTGTAAATTGATGTATAAGGCATACATATCCATCTAGAGCTTTCCGAAAACTGATTTCAACAGACAGATAGACGGACATATCCATAAGGATCCAGAATATATTTACTTTTTGGGGTCTGAGATGAATATTGTAGAAATTACAAACGGAATGACAAACTTATTTACACCTGTGGTGAAGCTATATCATATTTGGTTTTTTCAACATTTTTTTTAATGTTTTTTTATATTTCATAAATATAATTTTTTATATTTTTGTTTTTTCTTGCGGAAGAAATGAACAAAATTTGTTCGTTAGTATCCGAGATATCGGTAAAAACACATTCTTAGACTTTTAGAAGCTCCTGTAAAAATTTTCTAAAATTTAGTTTTTTGAATCAACCAGATCCGTCCATAAACAACCGTGTTATTTGGAAATCTTTTTTATTATTTAATGGCTGCTTTGCTTATAGTTGTTGTTTTTATCGGCTCTGAAAAACAACAACAAGCTATATCATATTTGGTTTTTTTTTTCAGAAGAAAATTTGAATTTTCGAAATTTTTTTTCAGAATTTTTATGCTGAAGAAATGAACTCAATCGATTTATTAGTATCCGAGATATCGGTGAAAATGCTTTTTCGGACTTTTGTCCCTATACGTCCCTATACGGACTTCGTTCTTGCGCAGATCTGTCACAAATATTTTTATCGAATTTCGAATTTTTAAATCAATCTAATCGGTTCATAAATTTTCAAAATACCATGTTTTTAATTAATGTTATCTTCATTATGCTCTACACCACCATAGGTGGTTGGGGTATTATGTGCTTGTGATGATGTTTGTAACGCATAGAAAAGTTATCCAACACCCATCTTAAAGTATACCAATCAACTTAGAATCACTTTATAAAAGATGTACGTCCGTCTGGTATCCATGTAAAACTTGTGCACAAAGTACGGGTCGCCATTTCGAAGGCAATTCAATGAAATTTGGTACGTGGGACTTTTAGTATACAAGAACGAAGCCTACTGAAATTGGTTATGATCGATCCATTATTTCACCTAGCCCCCATACTAATGTCCCCACGGAATATAGTTTAGACAAAAATAAGAACATTTTAATGAAATTCGGTGCAAAGAAGTTCTGTATAAGTATCAATTTTTGTACCAAATTCCAGATCGGTCCACAATTCACCATAGCTCCCATATAAAACTCTCTTTCGAAAATCAATTTAACGTGCATAAATCCCATGCGAAGTTAATATGCATCAAGTTAATATTTAACGCAAATAAGTTTTATGTAAGTAGAAACAACATTGCTAAATTATATGAGAATCGGATAAATAATTTATCATAGCTGCCATATAAACACACTTCCAGGAATCGCCCTAAAGTGCATAAAATCATCTAGATGTTAGTATCAGCGCATTATTCTGTATTTATGAATTTTATTTTATATTTAGTAAAATCCTACGAATTTTTATGCTCATGCACAACGGTGTAGGGTATTACATAGTCGGTCTTGGATGACTATATCTTTCTTTATCATTTTTTTTTTTTTTTTGTCATTTTATATTGTTGTTTCATCGCCTATAGAATATATTAATTTTTTATATAACATCTCAACAGGGTAAAGTGTACATAAGATTTGGCACTGCCGAATATAGTACTCTAACTTGTTTGTAATAATTTGGGTTTGGAAGTGATAAAGAAAAAAGATTCACCTTTTTATATTCAATTTTTAATAAGAAACAAATTGGAAAATTTTAAAAATATTGTTGGTTCTAAGAATGATAACAATAGATTCTCGCCCTGGTGCAGGGGATATGATGATTATGACTTGTATAAAACTTGTGATATATAAAAAAGAAATTTAATCTTAAAATTTAGTTAAGCAAATAAACTTATACTTTATATTAAGAATCGCTGAACATCTTTATCTAAAATAAATTTGAATTTCGTTCGAATTCATAGATGTGCCTTATAAGATTTTTTAGGCCTATTTACTTAATTATCAAAGAATTAAGTAAATATAGAGTAAAAATGACATTATGAAAGCAATCGCGAAAAATTGACATAAATTTTAATTACATATTATTTTGGAAAGATTATTTCAGAAGTTATTTCAGTTTTTCTTTTAATTAAACTATTGTTTTGGTTTTCTCTTTTAATAAAACATTAAGACAATAGAGAATGCTTGTTTTATTTTTTAATAAACATTATAAAAAGCGAGTGAAATTTTAAACTATAATTTATTCGAATAAATAGAGTAATTCAAAAGATTTACTCGATTTTTCGAATTATTTTTAAACTGCTTTTTCGAGCTATTTGATTAAACGAACAATGAAAAAGTCGTGTAAAATAAATACATTAAATAATCAAAGATTTTACTTGATGCAATTAATGTTGGTTTTTAATTTGCTCTCTCTACCAGGATAATTCAAAATCTTTTGCCACTATACAATTCACTCTCAAGATGTATTGCAATAAGCGGCGCATATTCTATATTACGGTTTATCAAGAAAACTAGAGCCAATTCAAAAAAGTGATTTATAGACTTATAACACTAAGATCACGTATATCCAAATTGACTAACAAATGTCGAATCGCAAAATTAGTATTGCCCTGTGTTTTTCTTTGTTTATTAATATATTTTTTATTGAACACATACATACATACATATTTAAAACGATGCATATTTTGTTTACTTTTGAACATTTTAAATTGTTTAGCATACAGCATTTGGATGTTCGAAATTTCGACTATAAGGTGGCAGCTCTGTCCTGGTATACACGTTCGATGGGGTAAAAAGATAGCGATGCTTATTGTTAGTCTGAAAATGAAAAATTGAATTAAAACATTTTCCAATCTCAGTTCTAATTTTGTGCTAGTGAAACTTGCAAAAACAGCTTTGGTTAATTGTTAATATGCAATTATAAAGTTTTAAAATTAATCATAATTACATTTTGGTATTCCTTCATTTCATACTCATCAACTGTTTGAATCTTTGCCACCTCTATTCTATTCCTATGGAAAAATTTCCTCCAAGCATATAAAAGAGGCTTGATAACAAAAAAATATGCTATTTCTACCAACGAAATAATACTAAAACCCATCATAAGACTCATAATACCACCAGTTTGTGCTATAAGTTAAAGGAAACAAAGTTATTAAATAAAAAAATATATATTGAAATATCTCTGTAAAAGGTTTATACATACATAAAAATTCCGTCAGGCCCATATAAGGGCTCTTTACGTTGCCCCTATAGTAATTTGAAGGGAAAAATATATTCACTACAGCATAATTATTCTTCAAACTTTCCGCAGAAATATTACGGAAATAGGGATTTTTAACACCAAAACGCTCATTGCCAAGACGTGTTGTAAAAGCTTGTGGAAAATAGGAGATATCATGACAACTGGATAAACATTCTGCCTTGCATTTTAAATGAGTTGGATCGACGTAATCCTTTTCGGCCTCCGTTAGACAATCAAAATGTTGTATGCTACATACGGTAGCATTTTGGAATATGTGTGGCATATGATAAGGGATACAATTACATTCGTTAAGAATAAAATGAGAATCACATTCCATTTCACAATTACGTCTGGTGTAGTGACGAAAATAATGAAGAGGATATTCATCGCTAAAGTAGCATTGACGTTCTTTGGGTGTTACAGAGGTACGTAGACCTTCAACAGCTTCTTCCTTCAAAGATGTTACACGAAAATTTGTTTCGAAACCGAGAGCCACGGATAAGCCAGTTTCCTTAACATGCGGTGTGTCAATAGGATTGTGAAAGGAGACCTGCATGCATACATACATACATAGATATATACATACATACATGATAGAGAAATGTTTTTACATTATAATTAAGTTTTTTCAATTACCTTGAAACCTGGTCCATTAGTAGATGAACAATAATAATTTTCTATATCACCATTTAAAATTATAGTCAAACCATTCGACATACCATCACCCAAAGCGGTACGAGGATAAAATCTATGGGGCAATTCTTTGGGATAACCTTTTTCGGGACTCCAGTCAAGAGGTATCGATTGACCATCAATAGAAGTATAGTCTCTTATCATGAAAAAACTAAAACAAAAAGAGTTAATGATTTAAAGAACTAACTGGACATGTGAGGTATATTATTCTAAATTTTATTTCAGGTTTTTTAAACTTTTCAATTAAAATTTAATCTTTTTAAGTTATTTGAAGCACTAACAAATTTCTTTATTATTTAATTAATAATATATGTTTTTAAAAAATAACGTAGCTGCCGATTTTCTCGTAAAATTACAAAATTTTATGGATAAAAAATATACACCAAACTTAATTACTTACCTTAAAATTAATTAATTACTTACACCTTAAAAGTAAACACGGTGATTACATATATATATAATTATAAATATATACATATATACATATATATATATATATATATATATATATATATATATAACGTTATTTGCCATATAACATATTTCTAGAGCATATTTGGGTTTTTAATTAAAAAAATAACGAATGTATTGAAAGTGTGTGGAGATGGGTGGGCGTGCTTTTACACTTTTTTCTTTATTTTGCGCCCTAGTCTTTAGTTCCCTCAAAACTTGAAATTATCATAGGATAATTACTTAAAAAGACATAGGTAGGGGGAGCTTTTAGCCGTTTTGCCCTATTTTACGTCCTAAATGTTGGAATTTCCAAAAAATGTATATCTTTAAGTTCCTTTCACATGTGACAATATCTGCATAACAAATTTTAAGAAACCGTTTGATTAGTTAAAAAGATATAGGGAGAGAGAGTTTTTATACCTCTTACCCTATTTCCCGTCCTAAATAACAAAAATTATAGGCAATAGTTCCTTCCAAATGTTACGCTATTTGCCTGCCAAATTTCAAAAAAAAATCGATTGATTAGTTAAGAAGATATAGTTAAAGGCTTTTGCCCTATTTTACGCCCTAAATAATATAAATTATAAGGTATAATTCCTTCCATTATTTGCCTGCCAAATTTCAAGAAATTCGGTTTATTAGTTAAGAAGGTATAGGGAGGGGGAGCTTTTACACTTTATGGCCTATTTTACGCCCTCCAGCGATATGAAATATACTTTACATCCTATTCTCATACCTCGTACCATAAAATTAATTTCAAACTTAAAAAAATCATTTCAAAAAACAAAACAAATAAAAATTAAATAAAATGGATATAAATATCATTAAAATAGGATAATAACCTATATTACTTATAGGATGTATTAAATACTGTTGTTCAGTTATTTTATTTTTTTTTTTTAAATGATCTCTTAAAAATAAAATACAATTTAAATTCTTTAGAGAATATCTGTTCTTTTCTTTAGTTTTTATAAAACTACACATAGAAAACGATATTTTACTTAAAATGCTAGTTGGACATACAGTAATTAAAGCATTATATAATTTCTGCAATCTTTCAGACAAATGAAATTGTCTAAATATATAAAATCAGTTAAAATACCTCTCTGGCATGTTTTATTGCTTTTAGGATTCTGTATATTTTTAATGGTACTTTTTAATATATATTCCAAATTCACGGAATCATTTATTGCTACATCGTCTTCTTCATCGAAACAACAATCCTTTTCTTCGCCCAATAAGCGACTATATAATTTACAGGCAAATTCCTTGGTTTCGGTCGCAGAAGAGTATTTGAGAGAATGATCGCTTTTTTGAAACTTTCTTGTATTTAAATATAGCAATAATGTATTTTTTGAAACGTTCAAGTAAATCTTCTGCCAATGTGTTTTCAATTTTTGAAAGGTTTTTAAAGAGAAATATAAAAATCCCTTCAGTTTCTAGAAGGAAAGTTGAATTCTTAGATAACTGTTTAACTGCAATTTCTAAAGGCTTCAGAATATTACTTAATTGTCTCAATGTTTTAATTTCCTTTACATTAAAAGGTAAATCTCCCAAGTCTAAAAGTGCATCATTTACATACTTATAAATTCGCAAGAATTGAGATATCATTTTCGCCATGGAATTCCAACGGTACTTGACAACGTGAATTAGTTTAAGTTCCCCCTTTTCTTTTTCTTTAACGTAAACCTGTAGCTTTTTCTGTTTTTCGAGCGATTTATTAAAGGTTTTAACACATGATCAAAGTCGGTCTATAATTATTTTTAAATTGTTTTTTAACAAACATTATCGCCTAAATTTAAAATATTGTTTTCTTCGTCATCTTCAAAATTATTAAATAAAACGCAATGGGAGAATAAAAAAAATACTGAAAAATAAATAAATCGAAAAAAATCTATTTTTGGTTAAAAAAAATAGGATTATTCCACATTCGAAAAAAATTACATTTTGGAAAAACCTACGGTATCTAGCCAGGAAAAACCGGTTTTAAAACCGGTTGAAAACCCGTATCGATCACCCTATTTCTATGCAAAACTTAGAACTTAAGAAAATTTAAAAATTAGGTAATAAATAAATACATAAATAAGTTAATAAATATTGTAAAATAAATTAAATATTTCGTCTTACTTACTTTCCCTTATACAGCATAAATGGATGAACCACATTAAAGGTACAACATAAACCCTCATCCAGAAGAACCTCACGAAATAAATCAGTACAAGTTCTTACGGTATTACCAAATTCACAATAAACCACCATATCGGCACAGGGTTGGCCATTCTGAAATATTTTTGGATTTAAAATATTCGTCTTTTTTCTCATTATACCCTACACTTCTGAGTCGATTTAACAATTACCGTCCGTCTGTTTGGTCGGCTGGCTGGCCACGTAAACATGAACAAAGTACAGGTCGTAATTTTAAAGATATCTAGATGAAATTTTCCACGAATAATTATTTTGGAACAAGGACGAAGTCCATTGAAATTGATTATGATCGGTCCATTATTTCACCTATCTCCCATACAAATGTCCTCTCGGAATAAGGTTTAAACGATTATAAATGTCTTCAAAATAGCAATATTTTAATGAAGTATCAGTCTTTGTGCCAAATTTCATGAAGATCGATCCATAATTGATTATAGCTCCCATATAAGCCCACTTTCGGGAAACACCCTAAAGTTCATAAATTTATATAGATGTTTTATTTTACACTTAGTAAAAGTATTGGTCCACACTTGGCCAGAAGTCTCATATATAGTACCCCTTTCCAAATTTTGATGCACATACACAATGGTGTGGGTATCACATGGTCAATCTTACTTGTTTTATATTAGAGTATCCAAAACCGAAAACCGGTTTCCAGTTTTTTTTACAAACGCTGTCGGTTTAGTTTTTTTCTTATTTTCGGTTTTATTCAAAACTGGTTTTTTAAAACAACAAATTATTTAACTTTTTATGTAATTTTACTCAGAAAAAGAGTCCAAAAAGGAAAAAAAAATAAATAAAATTTACTACATAAATTTTTCGTATTTGGAAATGTGATTTGAAATGCATAATCTTTTTTTTGTTGTCGATTCTAACTTTGCAATGAAATTAAAATAATAATAATATATTTTTGGGTTTAAACTTCATTATGGAAGTAACACAAATAATAGAATATTAATAATAAAAGGAGCATTATTTGTGTAAACTAAGTAATAAACCTATTGAATATATACTCCAATCATAAATTAACTTAATTTTAGCCCGATTTTTAATATATTTATATTTTGGTTTGAAAAGTTACTCATTACTAGGTAGTTTACTTACTGAATCGCAGTAACATTTTTTAAAAGTTTAAAGTTAAGTAATTTAGCGTTAAAAAAAGAATTCATGATCCCACACTTAAATAGAATATTAGTTTTTTATTTAACAACTGAATTATTAAATTTAAGCAAAAAAACTTAATTTTCCTAACCCCTCCCTAAGCCTTTCAAAATGAAATATTTCAAAAATGAGTGTTAACTTTTAAAAATGGTTAACACCATTAAATTCAGCATCGTTGACTTTGTTTCATACAATGAATGGGTGCCCACCTTGTTAAAACAAATAGGTCTAATTTTCGAGCACGATGTTATGAGCTGCCGATGTTACTTTCTATAGAAATTAAGGCAAAATATTTTCAAAATTTAAACATTATGAAAGAAAAAAAAAAAAAACGAAAGGCTAGAGCATATTGCCATATTTGATAAAAATTCTAAGTCTTTGCGAACATTAGATCATAATTAATCATGACCAGGGACAGGGAGAGTTCATGCATTTAGAAAGTATATTTCAATATATTTAAAACATGCACTAAAAATGTTAAAATACGCCCTAAAAATGCATAAAATATGAACTCTTAACTCTTATTAAAAAGAACATAAAATTTTAATTCAATATCATCATATTAACGTGTATGAATCGATAGAAAAGTTATACGATAAAAAATATTTTTTTCTATGGTGAGAATAATTTTCATTTCTGCTGTGTAAAATGAAAACTGAAAAATATTGACAAATTTAAATTTTATCATAAAAACTCAAAAAGAAATATGTGAATATTAAATATGAAGAATTTTAGAGAACGTTATGTGTTTGAAATATTAAAAAATTTGGAAATATATGTTATTTTTCCAAATATTTTGTTCAATTCAAATTTTTCTATAAATTTCAAAATTTAAAAAATTGATATTCTATTTGTCAAAATTTTTACTAGCCTTATGAGCTAATAAAATTTTATTCACCTCATAACTATTAAAAATTTACTAACGAGCATATTTTTCTACTAATTCATACAGGGCCTAAATTAAAAATAAATATACAGTAGAGGCTTAATATAGCTTTTGTATATAGAAAATTTCCGTCCGACATCAACAGATGAGATGGATGCATTTTGATGATGTGTAAAGATTTTTTTGTTTCTTCGTTTGAATCTATAATTGTAACAACTGTATTGGCAACACTTCTTTCGATGGCTGTGGTCTTAATGATAGATCGACTTTTCTAAAATGATATTAAGTATAGCTTATTATGCTCTTAGATAATCTCATTGGTGGTTTCTTTAAGAAGAATTAATCAATTCTTGATGCTCTACAAAAACGCATGACAACCAAAACAACTGTTACATATACATAAATCGATATTAAATGAAGTTGTCCTGCCTTCAGATAAATGACTGGAAATTTGGCCCTAAAAGTCCATATTTATCCAAGGGCTGATATACCGAAAACTTTTTCAGTGATATTGTCTTGTCGAATATTTTAGGACAATACTTCTCTAAAATGAAATTATTTATTCTGTATAATTTCTCATCTTTTACAATAATCAACGTCCTTCTGTGATTTTTAAATTTTTTAGCTCTTCTGGAAATTTTGAAATGTAGACTTAAGTTCTTTTATCAAAAGTCCACAAAATTATGATACAAAATATGCATTTATGGCAAAATATGAAAAACATGCATTTTCAACAAAATAAACATAAATAAGCACTAAAAAATCGATGCCATTTTAAAGCAAATTCTCTAACTTGCAAAGATATTTAGTTTACTCTGCTCTAGTAGTAAAGGCAAAAAACATGCATTTGCATGAACTTCCCGTGCTTGATCATGAATTTTCATAAATAAAATCTTGATATATTTTTAAAGGTCTATTAAAGTTTGTTATTATTTATTGAATTTGTTTTTTCACTTTAAGCCTTTCTAAAGACAAATAAATAATACAAGTGCACTTAACTGATAAAACAACACAAATAAAGTATTTTAGAGGCATAACCATGTTTGTGTATCGTTATAATCAACATATAAAAAAATATCGTTAGTATTCCAGGGTTAAAAAAATAATTTCTCAAAAGTAATAAATAAAAAAATTTTTAAACTACTCACACCAAAATTTACTATTTTTTCAGAGTAAAACTTACATGCACGTATAAATTTATTACAAAAATTCCGAAAAAATAATATTTTTTTGCTAAAAAATTAAAATAACTTGCCAGAGTCCAAAACCGATCAAATGGTTTCTTCTAAAATGAGTTAAACCTAAAACCGGTTTTCTCAAAAAGTCGGTTTTTTGGATACTCTATTTTAAGTATTTATTTTGATTTACCTTTACAATAAACTTAGCAAAACCATTGCTTTGAGAACGTGGCGCTGTATGGGCAAATGAGGTATAATTTATTTCTTGAAAACATAATTTTTGCAGGAAAGCATAATCCATAGTGTGGCTGGAAAAGAAAAAAGATAACTAATAGGGGACGGATTTTCATGCATTAAAAATATCTTAATAATTTTAAATATACCCTTAATATTTTAAAAAGGTATTCATTATACCATAAATTAAAAAACATTTAATGAAATACAATAATAATTAATTTATCCACAGTCTTATTAAAATCGTTAAAATAGTGATTCTGGTATTTTATATCATCCAGCCAAGTTGCACAATTCAGATATATATATACATATATATATATATATATATATAAATATATATATATATATATATATATAAATATATATATATATATATATATATATATATATATATATGAGATATGAGATATATATATATGAGACCAACTCTGAACTTTTTTATAAACAATTTTTAGGGCTTTTAAAGACAAAGCAGCCATATCCGGTAAATATAAAAGGTTTTTTACTCTTTTTTATTTAACCAATTCATGAAATGTTTGGGCAATTGTTGCGTTGTTTACACAGAACGTCGATATTTAAAACACCAGCAATTGCATTTACAATACATCAGCAATGTTGGGGGTTTCAAAATTGGATTTGTTAATTTTTCTAAAGGTATATCTTCTCATGGCAAGTAAAAAGAATTGGTTTTGTAAAATATGAAAATTAAAATGTATTATTAAGTAAAATATAACAAAAAAAGCATTAGCGTTTAAATATGCAAAAATAAGAAACTAAAAAAAGTGTGATTCATGTATTTGTATGAAAATACGCCCCTAGTAATTAAATATAAGAAATATCAACAAAAATTTAAACAAATTATAATTATATAAATATGAGTATGGCGCCATAATATTCCGCCATATCATAGTAAAAACTGTCATTTAGCAGCTTTTGATGAAAATCTTTTTTTTTTTTTTTAAAGAAATTATGAAGAAAATCGATTTCTTATAAAAATAAACGGGTTTTGGGATGAAAACACGTTTATTCAAGAAAAGATTAGAACATGAAAATTGATCGGTATAAATAGAACTGCCGAAAATTTAAAACTGCTATTTAGTATATATATATATATATATATATATATATATATATATATATATATATATATATTTTAAGAACAAATTGAGTTTAAATTAAAAAATTTTCTCAATAATAAAGTTGAAAAATTTTCTTCACTTTTCGTCTCCTAAATTTTCTAAGGAAGACATAATTATTTTATACTTCTAAGAAAAATATTGTTTTGGAAAAGATTATTACGTAAAATGAAAATCCAATCTGATCTACTTACATCAAATATTTCAATTATTCTGAAATACTAAAGTTGCGATTAGCAAACATATAGCCTTAGCGGATGTATTCCTAACTTCTTCGCAAATGCTTTTTTCGGATCTAGGTCAAATTTATAATTTATGGATCTAATTAAAAAATAAATAAATAAAATAAAAAAAAACTTAAAATTGGATTTTTGCTCCTTAGAGATTTTTTACAAATATTATCTTTTTTCAAATTGACATATTTAAGTTAGGTTCGTGGGGCAAATTTTTTCCGGTTTTACTTAAGCTATGATTTTTCGAAAATTTAAAAAAATTAATTTATGCAATTTTTTATGCAATTCAGGAGATAAAAAATAGTATCAGCTTTTTGAAAAAAGAACTTGATAGCATAATATTTTATCGATACCACACATTGTCATGAGTCTAATTGCAATATTAATTAGTCATTTGTAGAAAATCAAGGGGACATTTTAGAAAAATAATAAAGCATAAATTGTGTTAATAACCAAATGAATTTTGGATTATTTTTTCTTAAGGAGACCCACTTGACACTTTAGGAACCAGTGGTACTCCAAATAATTTTACTTAGATATTTCTAACGGCTCGCAAGTTTAAATTTTGAAACCATTGTTCAACATTGACATATCACACATGTCTCTAAATTAGCCTCCAGAAAGTCGGGAGGTAATTATGTATTTCGATTTGAGAAACAAAACCATTAAAAATTGCATTTAAAATACATTTATTTTGAAAATGTTTCCTTTCGAATCGAATTATGCAAGACACCATTGGTTTCAACATATGGGCGGAATCCTCTACCTTTAAGAGGTTTAAAATATAAGTTTTAAAAAAAGTTTTCGTTATTATCAACTATACCCTTTGCTCTTCCTTGAAAACGTTTTAAGGTTTTTGAAAAATAAAATCATTTTTTTTTTTTTAATAGCGAAAGCCTCTATCTTTCTTAAAATTTAACATCAAGCGACATATCAAAAATTAATTGTACACAGAAAAAATTATTATTGTATATTTTTCCAGTAAAAAATTTGTTTTATTTTGCATCTAAATTTAGTACATATAAAACAAAAATAAAATCTAAGTAAAATTTTATATCCCACTTAAATTTTTAATTCATTCAATCACCTACCTCATTGATTTGATCAATTTTTAAATTGGAAACAATTTTCTGTTTTTTATTGTCGACAGTTTTTATATAATTATATAATTTATATAATATATTAATATTATATATATATAACAAAAACTTTTTAATTGCATGAATTATTTACTAATATATTTATGATTGGTTACTTTTGTCTGTGTAAGCTTAAATAATAGTGTGCTTTTTGTAAATATTGTATTTTGAGATAGAAATTTTGAAACATCATATGCTCGGGAGTTTAAACTTAAGTAGACAGTCGATTATCTACATTTATAGTAATCTATATATATATCTATGAAAATTAGTGGAAATGAGTGTAAAATTTTGTAAAATATTTTAGAAATAAATGTATAACTTCTACATGATTGATCCCAAATATATACAGGTACAGTGGAAGAGTATATGGATCTAAATTTTAAAAGCGGATCTCATGGACCCTTCAGGGGTTATGTTGTTTCTTAGTCGGATGCCTGTAATATAAATATTTAATAAACGCTTACTGAATTTTTGATTTTCATCTGATTTTAATAATTTTCTTTTATCCCACATTAATGAAATTTTCAGTGAATATAGACTCAGTTATTAGAAATAACAAAGTATAAAAGAAACTTAGAATGGAAAAGAGGGAATCCCTTAATTCTTAACCCAGAAAAAAATGAGCAAATTCTTCCCAAAAGGAACTTTTTAACCACTGGAAAAGAAGAACTAAGTGCATATTTTGCATTTTTTTTAGAAGTTAATAAAAAAAAAATACATATATATATATATATATATATATATATAAATGTATTAGCTGGAAAAACGTGACTAATTTCTGAGAAATATAAATTCACATTTGGCAAATATTTGATCAAAATTTTGTGACCACTAGAAATTTTTATCAAATATTTGCCAAATGTGAACATAGCTTTCGAGTTTTTTACAAAAAAATGTTATTTAAAATTGTCGTCCTTTTTAACCCAAGTAAATTTTATTTGTTCCATAAAATTTCTATCTTTCTACATTTCCATTTAGTATGTAGTATGTAGTATCACCCAGTTATGCAAATTATGGTAAATTTCGTGCCGTCCATACCGTGTGCCTTAGCAAAATCTGTTTTGACAAAAGTGTACCATTTTCAACAATCAATGACATTTGACTTAAATTTATGGCCTTGATCAATTACATTTATCACCCTTATATCTATATATCCAAGATTTGTACAAATTGCACTTTCATATATACAAATACAAGAACAAGAAGTGCAATTTTGCAAAATTTTCAAAAAGTCCATAAAATTTTTTTATTAAATTTGTTTTTAATACTCCTTCGATTTTATTGTGTAAAATAACAAAAAACTAAGTTCACGTAGTAACTCATGCTACTCCATATGAAACTGACATAGCGCAAAATACTCATAGTTATAACTAAAAAATTTTTGCTCCATTGAGAAGTGCACAGTCCCGACCCGAAAAACCAAAAAAAAAAAAAAAAATTATCATTAAAATTTAATGTATGTAACGGTTGGAGGCCTTAACAATGATAAAAAAATATACAATTTATACACAAAGTCCGGTTAGTTTAAATAAAATCGAATGAGCTTAAAAATTATAAACACTCGAACAAAAAGTGTACATAAATGGAAAAAGTTAAGTAAAATTTGGCCCTTTTTCTAAATTTTTGAACTTTGAATAACAATCATGATTACATGGTGCTAAGATTTTGCGCTCTATTAGTTTTAGGTCTTGTGAGTTCAGATCCGTAACCTGTATTTTTTTAATAGTTTTACCACAAGACTTATTAAGGCTACTAGTTAGTTAGCCAGGTTAAAATTCTTTGATAATGGCCCATATTAGCCCTCAGTTTACATGATGACGTTGAGAGTGTAATACTTGATACAATCAAACAAAATCTCACTTAGAAATTAAAAAAATATTAAAAAACTTACACTTTAAAATCCTTGACATTATTTCTTTGAGCTTGATTCATATTACAAATTGTTATGGCCGGAAATGGTTCCTCCGTTATAAATGAAGCTTGAGAATTCATAACAGCTATTACCGGGGAAGTTTGCCATTTTTCCAAAATATTTATAGCAAAATTGAGCGAATGATAAGAGGCGGCTATAAAACAGCCTAGGAAAAATAATCTAAAATTAAAAATATTATTATTAAATTATATTTTTACAATATTTGAAAAAAAAAATACTTTTCCCACATGGTTAAATATTTAAAGGTTAAATATTTTAAACCATTTAAGACGGTATTTCTAAGAAATTCTTTAGTAATATCATAATAATAAAATAATAAACGCCATAAAATTCCAACTTGTTTCTTATAATGGCTAGAGGGAGTTTGCCACATTTTTTATAAGGAAATGTTTTAAGGTTGACGGGTTTTTAAATACTAGTAAAAAATATTTAATGTAACGACATTTTAAGAGTAATTAGAAAGGGGTTATTTAATGTTTATTTTAATTAATTAGTTTGTATACTAATGGATGCTTATAATGTTATTAAATATATATCATTATACTAAATAGCCCGTGATAATTGCTATTACATATAATAAAGTCTTACGGTTGTTAGAAGTTATTTGTCTGTTAAATGATTTTTTATTTAAGAAAGTATTTTGAGATAATATTCCAGTTGTGTTTTATGTATAAAACTTCCTTATTTTAATAAGAAAAAAAAAACTACTTACCCTAACTTAAGTTTTAAAAACCGTCCACTCCTCCTTCTTTGCGATAATCAGCATTTGCCAATACTATACCCCCATTAACTTTCTCTATACCACATACCGCCGTACATTTTCTTCTAACTCTTTCTGTTTTATGACCTCGTGTCTCCAAATCTTCCACAACTTCTTGTAACACACCATATTCATATTCCAATATATTAGGCAATAACTGATGATGAAATCTTGCAGCATCAATGGCTTGTTTAATATTTTGTTGTTGCCATAAAACTCTTACAAGTATCTGCACTAGAGTGGAAATAATACGAGGGCCGCCAGCAGCACCTACCACTAACCGAACATCACCAGTTGCTTTCGTTGTAACAATTAAAGGAGCCATAGACGACATGGGTTGTTTTTGTGGTTTAAGTTCATTTACATGTTCTATATTTGGTAAATTGAAGTAGTTCTCAAAATTGTCTATAGTAAAATCGCCCATTGCATTATTGAAGAGTATACCGGAGCGAGGACCCATGCGGCCAGAACCGAAACTATAAATGAAAAGATTAATTTAATTTGGAAAAAGGCAAATTTGGCTTAGACATACACGTAGAGAAAAAATATTTTGCGATATGGTTGGCCCAACAATATTATTTTTCGTGCAATATTATAGTGCTATCACAATGTATTTCATTTTAAAAATAATTTGATTGTAGCTATTATATTTTTCTTCGTAATATTACAATTTCATGGTTGGCGCAACATATTTAATATATTATTATTAATATAATTCTATTTACAACAAAATAAATTCATCATATAATTTACTGAAAACCCAGATCAGATAAGGAAGTTTCGTCTAAAGGCAAAATTTTGTAAATAAATCTTAAACCGTTAAACAGCCAGAAGAGGAGTTAGGCTTTCTGAATATCGTTAGTTGGAGTGCGTAAAATTTACCACCTCGAGTGTGAAAACTCTAGGGGTTTGTACTTTTATAAATATGGACCAATTTTACGTAATTTTGTTTTTCTAAATTCTACTGAACAAGATAAAAAATTATATTGCACTATTTATATCTTATTGCTTAAAAAATATTTAAATTCAAAAATAAAGTTTCTCATTTCTATCCTTAATCTTTTTGAGCTTTTTCCCTATAACTTTTAAAATAAATATTCTAAGATTTCTTTAAAATATAATGAAATTTTCCATACTTTTTTAATTTAAGTTGAAATTTAAATTCTTTATTTATTTATTAATTTATTTATTTTTTTACTACTTATTTATTTTTTGCGAATAAATTATTTTATCGAGCTTATGTAATTCTTAATTATATTATAAAAATACAAAAAAATTGAACTCTATATATTTTATAGAACAAAAACGATACTTTAATATTTAATATAGGTCTTATGAGAGCCTTAGGACGATATACGAATATTTGAAATCGGATAAGAAGCAAAAATTTGGCAAGCCGTTAAATTTTGTCTATGTAAGAGGTGCTCTACTTTGAGCATATATGAAATTTTATGTAAATGCAATCAGCCGATTAGAAGTTATAGATTTATTTCCAAATAATTTCGATTCTGCCTCACTGTACATTGGACCTATTGATTTTAAAAGCTATTCTTGAAATTCCATTTGTCAGGCATATCTTTTTGTAAATTCTTGGTCGCACATTTTTCAAAAACATTTGATTTTATGGCGGTTTTTGGCGGTACTAAAAAAATTATTCTATTTAGCACGTTCTAGCATATTATTTTTGAAAATTTAGCATAAATCTTTGAATATATTCAGACAACCCCCTAAAAATTATAATTTCTAAAAATCCATACACTGCTTTCCGTCCTTAGTGGATGTTTACGGTGGGAGACGAACCTAAAGCCTAAGCCTCATATCTCTACCTTTTGTCGTTTGGACTGGGCAATGTTAAATCATTTAGTCAGTCACTCAGTAAAATTACTTTTTTATGTATATAGATTTAAATGGAGAATTAATTAAAGTTACATTAGATACCTATAAATAATTACATAAGTGTTTTACATTACGAAAATATTTTAAATGCTTATTACGCAAGGAAAGAGATACAATTTTATATCATCGGAAAGTTAAAAAGAATCCTAAAAAATTTATTTGTGGAATTTACTTCAAGAAGATATAAATACGAATAAAAGTGAGGTATGTTTGTTTCTAATTGCGTAGTCTACATTGCATTTCCAATATATAATCTTATACAATTTAAGATAATATTATGTTTAATAACATTCATGTTCTCAGCAAAGAGTAAACATTTTTTTCTGAAAAAAGCATGTATTATTTGTTTTTAAGCTCCTGCTGTTAAAAGCTATATAAAAAATAATTTTCTCTATCCAAACGGATGCAATAAATGTCAAGCATCATATGTAAAAAATATAAACAATTTTTGAACAAAAAAAAAAAAAAATCATTAGTAATGTCATTATTCTCATATATGTTGGTGTACATATTGTAAAATTGTAGTATGGTTGCAGTTCAACCATAATTTTGCTGTGTCTTAACCATATTATCGTTATATACATGAAGCCAAGTTTATATACAAGAAAAATTTGATTGATTTCAACCGTATTTTTACCATATTTTTGTTATAAACATAAAATAAAATCCACAAAGTTCAATGGTTGTATGTCCATTAAATGGTTGCAGATGCACCTTATTACGATCGTATTGCAGCTATATCACGGTTATTTGACAAACATGTTATAATATTTGTACCAATATACTTGAACAGTTTTATTGTGTTTAATACAAACATAATATATTTTACCGTCAACCATAAATTCCAACCATAATACGACATTGTGATTGCCACCAAGCATATTTTTTCTTTGCGTGTAAACTTACTAAAAATTAATAGAGCTTGTGGCTGAAACAGCATCGCCATTAGCTGCTAATACAGATATCTGGGCGGTACCATAATCGGGAGTGTTGGACAGTTTAACAGGGGCTCCATAATATTGTGGATAGTCGAATGTTTGTAAATCATTTATGAGACGTGTTAAATTTTGTATATAGTCTGGTGCAAAGAGATTCCTAAGAGTCTGAAAACAATCATTACAATCATCATTGCATTAGTTTGTAGTTTATATATATATATATAATAAATAAAAATACTTTTATTACAATTCCGATATATGTTGGTGTATATATACGCATATCCTATAGAAACATTTTAATATTTAAATAACATGAATATAAGATGAATATGTCCTCTTTAAACGCAGTTATTCAAAAATAATATATCACTTACAAATACCTTCATAATGCAAATGTAATTTTAAGATGCATTTTTGAAAATTTTTTACCCCTTCAATTTTTGTCTACCTCTGATATCATAACAATTATAATGTTTACTAAAAATTACAATATAATTTAGTCTCGTACACTATTTAAACAAATTTTTTTTAATATTCCTCAGATTTTTTCATACAAAAAAAAGGTAGAAAAGGGAAAAAAGAGTACTTTTTTCTTGAAAATTTAGTTTGAAGTACCTCTTACAAAATCTTCTAGTTGTATTTTATGATTGAGACATTTTATACGAAGTAAGTATTGTGTGATATTAAAAAAATAATAATAAGATGACCATAATTTAATATAGTTTATTGTGGAAAACCGCAAATAAATATTTTTCCTTTGTTTGATTTTTCCAAAAGTTACTCCCCAGACTCTAGACGCTCTTAAATGTGTTTAAAATACTCGAAGTTGTAGGCAGATTTATTGAAAATATTGATTATAAATTCAACATCTACATAGATATTGTTTGTTTGTAAACATTAAAAGTGGTTTTAAAAATATATGTGTCATGTTTTATATTTAATACTCATATCGGATAAATCTTTCGTAGCCCGTTTATAACCTTACATTTGTTTACTTATCTTTAAAAATATTTTAAAAATTTTGGTCTTATATTTAATGGTATGTTTCAACACTAAAAAAAATAAAACGAAAAATCCTGAGGTATACCTAATATGTATATCTACAGTGTATTCAAATTTTGAAAAAATAATAAATTAAAATATTTTCAAATTCTTTGAACATTTTAATGTTTATTATATAAAACTTTTTATTTTTTTTCATAAAAAGGAATAATTATTTAAAAATGTATTTAATTTTCTAAAGGTTTTGTGAAGTTTTATTAACTAATTTCTCAAAATTTATTACGGACAAACAAAGTTCATTTGGCACAGCAAAAGCATATTTTTTTCACCATAGAAAACTTTTAAATTTCAACAGAACTATTTCAGAACTAGACAAAAGTTATCACAATTTCTAAGCCATTAAGGATCCTAAATTACCGTCTAGATATTGACCAATCAGCGTCCTAAGCTTACTGAAAAAATAATTAATAAGAGAATTTTAGACTTTTTCAACCAAAATAATATTGTTAACCCTCAATAGTTTGAATTCCGCAAGGAGCACCCTACAGTACAATACAGTATGTCAGCTTTTATGACCTCTTATATAAAAGAACAGATTTTTAAATTTTGGATTTATTATTTATTATTATTTTTATTATTTTTTGTAGAAATTAGGGGTTTCTATAATTTACATCAATTTCATTCGTAGCTGGCAGTCTTGCCGAGATAAAAAGCGAATAATTGTTATTTATAGTACCCTAAATGTTTATAATTTATAGCATCCCAATAGTCCTTACATTTTATGAACTCCTTATCTGATAAAATGTTGAAAAGGTCAAGAATATTGTATTATCTATTTACATTTTGTCATGGATAAATGTGGAATATCTGTAGTGCTTTCAAATTATGTATAAAACATTTTACGATTTATGAATAAATTAGGATTTTTACTGCACTTTTATATAATTTTTTGACATACCTTTAAAATTCCATTAAAAATAATATACCCACAGTAAATATTTAGTATTTATCAAATTTTTGATGTATACAAACATACAAATTTTGATACTTTAAATGGCTCAAAAGGGCGAGAATATTTTGAAATATTAAAAGACGTAATAGTATAGTTTTATAGTGAGAAGAACTCCCAAAAAAGAAATTAGATACATTGTCCCAAAAAGTAAAGCCAGAGTTGTACTACTAAAGGCCCGGGCAGTTTTAAGAGTATTTTCATAGTATATTTTCACATTTGTAAAAGAAATTTGGCATATTAAAATTTTATGTTAAACAATTGTATAAAAGTGTAAAAAGAATGGGAAATTTGTCCATAAATCGTAAAATGTTTCATTCATAATTTGAATACTCTGTAGATATTCCACATTTAGCCATGACAAATTGTGAATTGACGTTTTCAAAATTTTATCAGGTAAGCAGTTCATAAAATGTAGAAACAATTTGGATGCTTGAAATTACCAATATTTTTCCCAGAATTGTTCGCTTTTTATCTCGGTAAGACTGCCAGATATGAATGAAATTGACGTAAAGTATAGAAAATCCCAATTTTTACAAGCAAAAATAAATACAAAATTTGAAATTTTCTGGATAATTAATAATTACTTAATAATTTTGCATATTTTCTTTTAACTAATTCTAATTTGGATCCATTCTATTCTTTTAGAGAATAGTTATATCCGATTAAAACAATGTCTCTAGTGCCTCGTATATATACTTTTGTAAAGTAAAGAAGAGGTCATAAAAGCTGACATATTATAAATATCTCAGGATTTTTTTGATTTTCTCAGTATAGAGACATACCATGAACTATAAGACCAACATTTTTATAAATATTTTTAAAAATAAGTACAAAAACACAAAGCTTTCAAAATACATACGGGTAGTATACATATTTATACGATTGATTGTATGCTTTCTTATATGGAATACTAGGTCATATATGGCAATAAAATTTTACATATATATTTCCAAATATAGTGTCATACTATTCATATATAATTTTATATATAAATCCATATATTGCAAATACATTCATATACGAGTGCATACTTTTACATACATGGAACCATATATATTCATATATTTTCATACTTGAACCATACATAAAAATATATGAACGTTTTTACCTGGGGGATTTTTATTTCTTAAACAAAATTGAAATACGTTAATAAAACCCTTAAACTCACCTCATAGTTTACTTCGCTATCATATTGCCAACGTTTAACGAAACCAAATTTCAAAGCTTCAACCATACGATGAATTTCTAAAGAATTTATACTTTTCTTCAAAGAAAAATCCTTTTCATAATACTGCAAAATTTGCATTATAAAACCCACCACGTGACCGCTGGCAGGAGGTTGCGGTAAATGCACATAATAAGGCCCCAAATCTACTACAATTGCTTCCTTAACATTAACCTTAAACGTGTGCAAATCTTCCGTGCCTATTAAGGAACCCATTTCTTTTAAATCCTGCACAACTAAAGGAGCTAATGAACCATTATAAAATGTTAAGGGACCTTCTTCTAGTATTAATTTATAAGTAGCACAAACTACTTGAGGTAGCCTTATATGCCAGCCTTCTCTATAGAACAAGTTAGTATTAGGATCTACAAACATTTGGCTAAGTAGTTTATCTTTCCTAATCATTTGTTCATTTAGAAATAAAGCATCACGTTGATGACGTGTTAACAAATAACCTTGATAGCATAAATTCAAAGTTGGTTGTACAAGGTTAGACCAAGGCAGCGAACCATAACTTGTATGAGCCTCATGGTAGGCAAACAATTCACCAGGCACAGCTATAGATAAAGCAGATTTAGCCAAAGATGATGCATTCTGTAGTTTATGTATAGATTTCAAATTGAGGTTCAAAGAAGCTTTTTCTCGTCCTATAATACTAATGGCTTTCTTATTCTTTCTATTGTAATAAGTTATTAGGACTCCACCGCCCAAACCCATACTTTGCATAGTTACTAAACCATTACAGAGTAAAGTAGCTATGGCAGAATCAATAGCATTTCCTTTGTGTTGTAAAATAACACTGAAATTAGAAAATATATAAAAATGAATACTTATGCATTTATTTTATTATATTTTATCTTACCTTCCTATATTACTGCAAACATTTTTATCTGAGCATACTGCTGCCTTTTCATAAACATGTAATCTTGAGGTAGAGGGTGGTTGTGGTATCTCCACATTTGGTGGCTTCAACACATGCGATTTATTATCGTTATTTTTATCAGAATAATCTTTTAAAATTTTTTCTAAATATCCTTTATTGTTTTTAACATTTTCTAAGGATTAAGTGCCTTACCTTGTTTTTGTATATTATTAAACAAATAAACGGATAAACACAAAACTAAACCCAAGACAAATTTAAGCCACATTTTCATCTAAAAAAAGAAATTATTTCAGTATTTCTTTAAAAAAAGAAATTATTTCATAATTTCTTTCTTGCTAAAAATCCTTATATGCTGTTTTGACAGCTGTAATGATAAAATGGCGTCTGCGCATTTCTTAAACGTTTATTTGTTTATATTTTTTTCCTACCACTGAATGAATTTTGCATTCCTTTTTATTTCCTGTAATAGCTTTTCGTATCGAAGCTGGCAACGCTGAAAAGTCTTTTTTTAATATATCAGATATGGGATTTGCACCTTATAAAATACAAGTTTATTTATTATGTTTTAAATAAATTATCGAAAATAATTTACTCATAACTAAATCCTAATTCCTTTTGGATTTTTACTTAAAAATCAATTATTTGTTAAACAATTGCCAACTATTAACAACGTAAATGCGTACAAATGTTTGATACAATCAAGTCAAGTTTTGTGAAAAAGCGCAAAAATGTGCTAAAATTAAAATTACTTTTGAAAAGTGAAAAGAAACATATAAGCAACATTTTTAACATTAATCAAATATTTGGAAGGTATATTTCAAAATGTATATATATTTCAAAGCAAACTGGGTAAGCTAAAATGCAGATTATGAAGTTTCTATTATTATAAACCGCGATCCAAAATTGTTCAGTTCTTTCAACACTTTTTCACACAAACAATTTTAGTTGTTGAAGACAGTATTTTTAATAATAAAGTTTCTATACGAATTGTTAAGATCTTTTGATAAATATACCTTCCCCTTAGCCTCTGCACAAATATAGGGAGAACAATTAAAGTAAAAATTTAAAGAAATTATCGTTACCCCATAAAATTAAACTTCCATTTTTGAAAAAAGTAAAAAAGGCAAAAGGGGTTAAAAGAAAATTATTAAAAGTTCTAATTTGCGCGTTTTTTAGTTTTGTGGTAAAAAATATTTTTAACGTTTTGGACTACTAAAAGTAGACTAAATCTAACCCGCTAAGTTTGTATTACTGGTTCAAGGCATTTGTTGTAAACAAGTTGTGCAAGTGGTGCGGCAAAAGAAGTGAATCACACAAGACATTGAGAAAGTATTTAAGATGCGCTTGTATTTTTAATGCTTTGCTTATTTTTTATTTTTATTTTTTTATTTTTATTTTTTTCATAATACGTAGCTGCTATATGTAGTAAAAACACTTCACAATGTGTACAAAGGAATTGTTTACAAATGTTCTTGCATACACATATACATATTTATGTATGTTTATATTTTATTGTTGGTTTTTCTTTTTGAATAAATGTAAAAGGGGTAATTCATATAATAGTTAAAAAATTAATCTTAGTTAAGAATTAAAAAGTAATTGAAACCTAGAAATTAAAGTTATTAAAAATTTGAAACTCCCAGTTACATAATTAAGAAGTATTAAGACTTAATACTTTCGATTTCTTAACTTTAGTATTTCTTTATATTTTAAATAATTTTAGTTAAAGAAAATATGTATAAGTAGTTATTGATTTATTATATATGTATATTTCTATTTTAAGTAATAATATAAAAAAACTAGCTGACCCGGCAAACGTTGTTTTGCCGTATAGAACTTGAAACTATCATCAGATAATTAATTAAGAAGAAATTTTTAGAGGAATCTTTTACCCGTTTTGCCCTATTTTACGCCCTAAATGTTGGAATTTCCAAAAAATTTATATATCTTTAAATTCCTTTCAGATGTTCCAGTGTTCGCATGCCAAATTTTAAAAAAAGAGGTTGATTAGTTAAGAAGATATAGGAAGGTGGAGCTTTTACCGCTATAGTTCCTTCCAGATGTTACACTATTTTTCTGCCAAATTTCAAGAAAATCGGTTGATTAATTAAGAAAATATAGGGAGTGGTAGCTTTACCCCTTTTGCCCTATTTTACGCCCTAGATAATAAAAATTTTGGGCTATAGTTCCTTCCAGATGTTAAACCATTTGACTGCCAAATTTCAAGAAAATCGGTTTATTAATTAAGAATATATAGGGAAGGTGAGCTTTTACCCTTTTGCCCCATTTTACTCATATAAATCGCTTAAGCCGTTTCGCAGGAGGTCAATTACAAACACCGTGACATGAGAATTTTATATATATAGATTCTCGTATGATAATAAGTTTCAAAAACTAATTTGAAAACTAATTTTAAATATTTAAATTTAATAAAAATCTGTTTACTAATAAAAATTATAGCATGGTTTTTCAATGTTACATTTACTTTCTCATTTTTCTTCAATACGTATATAATTAGTAACTTTATTAATATATTTGTTAATTATTTTGATCACAAATCACAATAATATTATAAATAATTCTTTTAAACGACTGTTTTGGTTACGAAAATACTATCACTTATATAGTTATGGACGCACACACATATAAACATGTTCATATTATGTTTTTTTCCCATCGATCGCACTCATGTCTCATGGCCGCTATCACAATACACACAGCATTTATTCATAAAAGCCCATCTAAACGTAATATATTATGTAAGATTTTTCTATCAGAGTGTCCAATATGCTCTCTGAGAGAATTATCTCACGTGTAGATTGAAATATTAGTATTATAAGAAGTATTATGAAACTGTTGTGAAGAGATTTCTCTACACAACTATCTTATAATAATTGTTTTATATCTTTCTAATGATAGTTTTACATAAAAAAAAAACATTTTTATAAAAATTGTGCTAAACAAGTGCGAATTTTTTAAATAAAGAAAACATGATTACTCTGTGACTAATTGAACATAATGATATCTTATAAAATTCATTAGAAAACGTGTATCCCTTATTCAAGATTTAACAGAATATAAACAGTATGGTTAGTTACTCTCTTCTGCCTGTATTATCTCAACTATTATATCAGATCTGATCTCAGTTATAGATCTTTGGTAATGTTCAATAGCACAAGAAGTATTTATATGGTTTTAAGTACCTGCATAACAGTATTTATTTCTCTGCTCACTCACTGATTTATAGCACTTGAAAAATAATAAGTGGCTTAAAATGTCTGTGTATAGTATTTTAAATCTAAACATTTATTGATATTAATTAAATTAATTTTAGTAACAAATTAAATATTTGGAATTTTAAGCTTTTACAGTAGAATACAATAATATAAAATTTAATTATGCATCGTTTGTGAAAAGCATAAAATATTTTAATAAAAACTTTTTCCTAATAAAATAATGAAACCGTATTTACATTTGTGATAAGTGATTAATATAACTCATATGTTATTGTATATTTTACAAAAGTATTTTCTTTTTTAATTGTGTATCCTTTGAAATTTTGTAGCCCATTTGTGAGGAAATTTGTATGTATATATCGATTTTTTTGATGTAAAAAAAAAATAATAAATATTAAAAAAATATTGAAAACTGTTGCTCGGTGTAATCAATATTTATTTCCTGTTGAAATAATATTGTATGTCATAAACCGCAGTTAAAAAATGTATGTTATATAATTAATAAAAATAGTGAAAGTCGATAAATGTAAGACCTACTAAGTACGCCGCATAATTGTGCAGATTCAAAATATTTAGTTAAAAATTTCGAGTCTCAAAAAAGTACATTTTATCATGAAAAATATTTAAACTTCCTAATTATTCGACACGTTTTTCATCAATCACATGTTTTAATCTTTTCAATGTTTCCTGGAGTTGAGAAAAAATGGTTAGCTCCTTTTGAGATTTAAGAATGTCAAAAAAATCTAAATGCTCCAAAAATAAAGCCAGAGAAAGTTAGTATTTTTAATTAAAGTAATAATAATAATAATAATAATAATAATAATAATAATAATAATAATGATAAAAACTTTTTCTCGTTCTCATTAGATTTTCATATTTTTTAAAAATATTGTAATAAATGTATAAATAAGCCAGCATCCAAAGCAGCCAAAAAATTTCAATTCATATTGGGTTATATTTCATATGAAAAATTATTCAATATTTTGATGAACATTTTTGGACTAAATTTCCATATTGATTAAACATTTCCAAATTTGTGTATAATTTTTCACATTTCTAAGATTTTTTTTCTTAATTATGTTCGTAAAAGTATTTCTCCATGAGCACACAAAATATTAACATTTTTCGAAAATAAAGTATTACGTATTTATTAGTATGTCAAAAAATCCGATAGAAAGATATTTAGCTATTTCAGACGGTAATACAAAGATTTAATATTTAATTTTTGTGTTTATTTTTCTTTCAATGTTTTTTTTTATTTTCTTTTTCAATGTATCTTTTTATTTTTATTTTTATTAATATATAAAAACATTATTGATACATATGAAAATCAAATGTTTTTGAATAATTTCAAAAAATTAATAATAAAAAATCATAAGTATTTTTTCCCCATAAACAAAAATTTGTATTTAGACTATAAAATTGTATTATGATATTCGAACTTTTGATAAATCTTAACACAAAATACTACCGTATGGTTTGTATGGTTAATAAAATATATTAGAAAATAATTATAATAATCCATATAGTAAGTTAATAAAATTAGTTAAGTGATTTTTCATTTCGAGAGTGAAGATAAATTTTATCGTTAAATTTATATAATGTAAACTTTTTGCGTCAATAAATATACAAAAAATGCTTAAATGGATGATTCTCTAAAAGGCCAAAAAAGTTATAAACCAAAATTTTAGGGTTAAAAGCAAAACAAAAATGCTAGATTTAGCCTTAATATGCTAAACAACACTGCTTTTCAGAGTTAAAGAAGAAAAAATATTAAATTTCCAAAAATCAAGTTTTTCTAATAATTTATTAATTTTTTATTATTTTTTATTTATTTACTTTTTTCTACTTATAGGAGTACAAGAATCATTCGAAACGTTTTTCATCAAACAAATTTTATGTTTATATCTTTTCAGAGTTAAAGAAAAAGAGACAAAATTTCCAAAAATTTATTTTGTTTTATTATTTATAAATTTTTTTATTATTATTTTTTTTATTTATTTATATTCGGAGGAGATAAGGACATACAATTTTATATGCGATTCTTAATTTGAGAACGTATTTAAATTTTTATAATTTTCCGATCATAAATCTATCACTTTCTAATCTTTAATAAATCAACAAAATTGTACATCAAAACTCTTGATAATATTTCAGTTAATTTGAGCTATATCCCTTTGAAATTTATTATTATTTGATTACATGAGTTTAAATTATAATACACATTTGTGACGTTTAGAGAAATAAGGGTAGAAACAATAAAACTATTGGCTTAAAGAATCAGCTTGAACACCTTAATTGATTTAAACCATCATACTTGAAACCTATTTGGGGTTAAAGATAAATTTTCCAGAAAGCCACCATATAATTTTATAATGATATGTTGTAAATGGTGTATTATTTAGTATTATCCCCTCCAGCAACGTACAAATTTTTATTGTAATGTAATGCTTTTCAGAGTTAAAGAAGAAAAAATATTAAATTTCCAAAAATCAAGTTTTTCTAATAATTTATTAATTTTTTATTATTTTTTATTTATTTACTTTTTTCTACTTATAGGAGTACAAGAATCATTCGAAACGTTTTTCATCAAACAAATTTTATGTTTATATCTTTTCAGAGTTAAAGAAAAAGAGACAAAATTTCCAAAAATTTATTTTGTTTTATTATTTATAAATTTTTTTATTATTATTTTTTTTATTTATTTATATTCGGAGGAGATAAGGACATACAATTTTATATGCGATTCTTAATTTGAGAACGTATTTAAATTTTTATAATTTTCCGATCATAAATCTATCACTTTCTAATCTTTAATAAATCAACAAAATTGTACATCAAAACTCTTGATAATATTTCAGTTTATTTGAGCTATATCCCTTTGAAATTTATTATTATTTGATTACATGAGTTTAAATTATAATACACATTTGTGACGTTTAGAGAAATAAGGGTAGAAACAATAAAACTATTGGCTTAAAGAATCAGCTTGAACACCTTAATTGATTTAAACCATCATACTTGAAACCTATTTGGGGTTAAAGATAAATTTTCCAGAAAGCCACCATATAATTTTATAATGATATGTTGTAAATGGTGTATTATTTAGTATTATCCCCTCCAGCAACGTACAAATTTTTATTGTAATGTAATGCTTTTCAGAGTTAAAGAAGAAAAAATATTAAATTTCCAAAAATCAAGTTTTTCTAATAATTTATTAATTTTTTATTATTTTTTATTTATTTACTTTTTTTCTACTTATAGGAGTACAAGAATCATTCGAAACGTTTTTCATCAAACAAATTTTATGTTTATATCTTTTCAGAGTTAAAGAAAAAGAGACAAAATTTCCAAAAATTTATTTTTTTTTATTATTTATAAATTTTTTTATTATTATTTTTTTTATTTATTTATATTCGGAGGAGATAAGGACATACAATTTTATATGCGATTCTTAATTTGAGAACGTATTTAAATTTTTATAATTTTCCGATCATAAATCTATCACTTTCTAATCTTTAATAAATCAACAAAATTGTACATCAAAACTCTTGATAATATTTCAGTTAATTTGAGCTATATCCCTTTGAAATTTATTATTATTTGATTACATGAGTTTAAATTATAATACACATTTGTGACGTTTAGAGAAATAAGGGTAGAAACAATAAAACTATTGGCTTAAAGAATCAGCTTGAATACCTTAATTGATTTAAACCATCATACTTGAAACCTATTTGGGGTTAAAGATAAATTTTCCAGAAAGCCACCATATAATTTTATAATGATATGTTGTAAATGGTGTATTATTTAGTATTATCCCCTCCAGCAACGTACAAATTTTTATTGTAATGTAATGCTTTTCAGAGTTAAAGAAGAAAAAATATTAAATTTCCAAAAATCAAGTTTTTCTAATAATTTATTAATTTTTTATTATTTTTTATTTATTTACTTTTTTTCTACTTATAGGAGTACAAGAATCATTCGAAACGTTTTTCATCAAACAAATTTTATGTTTATATCTTTTCAGAGTTAAAGAAAAAGAGACAAAATTTCCAAAAATTTATTTTGTTTTATTATTTATAAATTTTTTTATTATTATTTTTTTTATTTATTTATATTCGGAGGAGATAAGGACATACAATTTTATATGCGATTCTTAATTTGAGAACGTATTTAAATTTTTATAATTTTCCGATCATAAATCTATCACTTTCTAATCTTTAATAAATCAACAAAATTGTACATCAAAACTCTTGATAATATTTCAGTTAATTTGAGCTATATCCCTTTGAAATTTATTATTATTTGATTACATGAGTTTAAATTATAATACACATTTGTGACGTTTAGAGAAATAAGGGTAAAAACAATAAAACTATTGGCTTAAAGAATCAGCTTGAACACCTTAATTGATTTAAACCATCATACTTGAAACCTATTTGGGGTTAAAGATAAATTTTCCAGAAAGCCACCATATAATTTTATAATGATATGTTGTAAATGGTGTATTATTTAGTATTATCCCCTCCAGCAACGTACAAATTTTTATTGTAATGGATTAATTGGATTCTGAAATATTAAAAAAAAAAAAAAAAAACGATGAGAAGAAAAATTTTTTAATAAAAAAAAGGTATAAATGCAAAGATTGCGTAGATACCGAGACATTTTTATTAATGACTGAGAAATCAGTTGAATAATAATGATGAAAATTTACAAAAATTTACAAAAATGAAAATTTATAATAGTAAATCACGTATACGTACATACATACATACATATGTTCACTTCATAATCTGAAACCATTTTGTAGGTATAATTACATTCGTCTGTACGTCCCTCGTAGAGACAATGTTTAGCTATCTCTGGCTACATCCGCAGATATCTGCAAATAAAATTTTAAGAATGCAATACGTTAGATACAGTGCGAGCTCGATTTTCGCAACTAATTAAAAGTTAACAGAACCGAAAATTTTATTGAAAAATTTTATGTAATTTTTCCAATTAGAATTATTTTTATTGATATATTTACATTTAAAAATTTTTTTAAAGAAATTGGAGTTTTCGAGTTGCTTTTTTGGCAAATCACGGCTGAATCACGTTGTTCATATAGTGCTGTTGTCGGCTTATCATTTTCCAAAGCCGATTGTATTCATATGTTTATCGATGTTATACAATCGTCCACCTAAATTTTGTTTTCTTCATGACTACTATAGCGAAAACTGAGCATTCACTTAATATTTTATTTTATATTGATATAAACGTGGAGGTAAAGGGAGCATCAAATACGCATTTTATTAAAAATTATTTTTCATCCAAAATATTTGAATGTAATCTGTATAACAATTTTAACAAAGGTTCTTTTGTAAAAAATTGTTTATTTCAAATATACTAAATTTAACGAATATTTTAGGATAGTTATATTAGTTGGAATTTTGCAATATTTTCACACAATACATAGTGCATGACATATTAGTTTTACAGTATATTAAAAATTTTATAACACTTCTAGCATTTCCCATATTTGTAGCGCCACAGTGCGGCAAGACTTAGGACAGATACAGTTCTATAGGCTCAATCGAACGATATGCTATACTGTAAGGAGAAAATTTTTTTCTGAGTATTAAGACTCCATTAATCTATCGTATATGTAAACATAACGAATCACCTGACACGTTTTGCTTATAAGAGTTATGTGTATAACGGCACTTATACTGACCTAATCAAAATAGGTCTCCCTTCCTTTTTTACGTAACAGCTGTAAGAATAGTATTAACAACTTTTTATTTGAATATACTAAATCAGCGTAAAAAATCGCTATAAAAATTAAGCTAATTGGACAATATTTCAGCAATTTTCTTCGCTAAAAAACTTGTTAAAATGTTTTGAAATAAACCGTAGTGTTTAGGAAATAAAGGAATAAAATTACTTCACTTAATCTATCGAGTTTTAAATTACAACATTTACTGGAAATATGTTTAATTGATTTCACTGATGATGTTAACGATCTACACAAAACAACAACAAAGTCCTTGCTACATTTATGTTTTTTAAGTAAACATTTTTAAGTAAACATTCCGTTTACATCCACATTTTTACATTTACGATAGAGTAATGGAGCATTTACAAACATCAAAGCAAACGTATAACTATGAAACTACATGGGGTATAATTACAATTGCTGATTTCTTAGTTGCTTAGAAAATTACCAAAAAATTAATTCAAGCATTGGAAATTTTTTCTGAATTACGATTTGAATTTAAAGCTAATTAAAAAAATTAGGAGTTTGAATTCAGAATTTAATGAAACGAAGCGAATTTTGGAATATACTCTCATCTTGGCGTTAACATTCACCGATAATTACGTGTATGAAACGCGAGTTGTTCGCGGTTAAATGTAACAAATCAGTTTTTTGCATACCTCGCTTATAAACTATAGTATAAACTAGGAATTATAGGCAATTTATGGTATAATTATCCTTTTTCTAGTTGGTAATCTATGACTTATTTAACACGAATAATCTAGAATAAAAAAGAACATATTTTACATTTTTTGTGAGGAAACCTTTCACAGCTGCTTTAGAAAAACTAAACATATCTCAGAATTAAAACTTTGTAAACCAAAAAGAATTATAAAGTCATATATAAAATATCAAACCTTAAAAAATGTCTAACGAACAAAAAATTTAAATTACAATTGCAACAGCTATTTGTTACAAGGGGGTTGTTGTCTAAGCTAATAGATTAGTTTCATTTATGCAATTATTTTTGGTTTACAGTCAATCATTTTGAAACAATCTGCTATGTATGAAACAATTAAACACTATTTTTTTTATTTTCAAAGAATTTTTTTATTGATATGATAAATACAACATTATCATAAATATATTTGCTTATTTTTTTTATCCATTACACAATTATTTAATAAATTATGGGATTTTCAAATGTATTATTAAATATTTCTGTATACTGTTGTTGTAATATATAAAAAAAAAAAATCAGTTAAAATTTTAAATTATAACGTATAGTAAAAATATTTAATAATTTACAAAAAATAAAGAAGTAAACATTATAAAAGGACATTGACAGTATCAAAAATAATTTACAAAATAAATGGAACATTAATTGTTTAACATCACCATTATTATTATTATTATTATTATTATTATTATTATTATATTAATAATTATGATTATTTATAATAAAAATTATTTTATTTTATATATTGTACAAAAATAGACAGTTATAAGAGTATTTTTTTACTATTATTTTAAGTTCAATAAATATTAAATCGTTTTGGTATAGATTCATTTTTGGACAAAAAAGTATTAATTAGATTTAAGCTTAAATTTAAGAAGGAAAGTTTTTATTGGTTTAAATTACTAAATTCTTATTTTCAATATATTTAAATGTTAATATCATTACAAAAAGTAGGTATAGTTTAAATACTATATTTTTTTCTTTAATTATTTCAAATATAAAGCACATTTAATTGAGATTTTGTTCTGTTGTTTTGATGTTATTGTTTAATTTTTAGATTTATTGAAGATGGCCTTTTGTTTCTTTGATTACTTTTTTGTAATTAAAATTTTAATAACCAGCTACGCCACCTCGTTTTCGATAATCAGCATTTGCATAAATAGCTGTCGAATTTTTAACTATACCACAGACTACTGAAGTAGCGAAGGGTTTTATACTGGGTTCCAAAACATGTCCCTTATCAGAAAGAAGTTTTAAAAGTTCCTATTTGTTTGAACAAAAAATAAATAGTAATAAAGTTAAAAAGTTACAAAAATCATAACATTTCTCTTTTTGTCTTAATCTTACTTCTGAAAAGTATGAATCTTCTTGATATGCCAAAACATTTGGCACCAATTGACTATGGAATCTTGGTGCATCGATAGCCTCTTTAATATTTTCATTAAACCATAGAACTCTTGTCATAACATCAACTATGGCTGAAATGATCTTTGAACCACCGGCAGCACTCAAAACCAGACGTACATTAGCCTTTTGATCGGTCAAAATCATGGGTGACATAGAGGACATAGGACGTTTTTGGGGAGCTATGAAATTGCTTGGTGAGGGAGGTAAGCCGAAAATGTTTTTATGACCGGCTATTGAAAAATCATTCATGGCGCTATTAAATACGATGCCAGTACGTTTGCCAATTTGAGCAGAGCCAAAGCTGAAATAAAACTCTTTAAATTAAATTTTGGAAAACAAGAAAATGGGTTTAAATACTGACTAATCATTAACTGATGAAGTTACAGCCACAGCATCACCATTAGCAGATAATACCACTAGAGGACTGGTACCTATATCATCTTCACCCGAAAATTGGGCACCATAATCGTGAGCATTTTTCAAAACTGTTGTATCATTGATAAGCTTTCTTAATTGTATACCCGCCTCGGGATTGGTTAAGCGACTGACCAACTGAAAAAGTCAAATTTCTTAATTAGGAACATTTTATTTACGCAGTTTAAACTCACCTCTCTAACATCATTAAATCTCATATCTCCCAGTTCCCAACGTTTAGCAAAACCAATTTTCAATGCCTCCACAATACGATGTATGATATTGGCACGATGTTGATTGTCCTGCAAATCGGCTTGTGTGAAATTGAAACCTTCCAAAATGCTCATAACGTTGGCTACAATTGTTCCTGAACTAATGGGCGGTACAGCATACAAAATATCATTACCTAATTGCATGGTAACCGAACTAACCAAATCAGCTCTATATGATTCCAAATCATCATAGGTAACAATACTGCCTAAATCTTGCAAATCAGCAGCCACTAATTTAGCAAGAGTGCCATTGTAAAAGTCCTTAGCACCGTTCGTGGCTAATAATTCATAAGTGTTGCACAATTCGGACAGGGGATATAATTTGGTACCAATCGGGTACAACTCATTTGTGGTCTGATTAACAAAGACTTTGCTGTTTTAGAATAAATATATTTATTAAAAAAAAGTTTAATGTTTTTTAAATATTTTATATTTTCTCTACCTTAATAGTTCATTAGTTTTCGTTCTATTGAATTTACTCATGTAGGATTTACTCATATGCTCTGTCATATAGAAACCTTCCTTGCACAATTTCAACGATGGTCCCAATAATTTTTTCCATTCCAATTTACCAAACTTATTATGCGCTCGCTCGTAGCCCATCACCTCACCGGGTACAGCAATAGACAGAGGTCCATGTAATGATTTACTGACATCATCATTGAACATATCCTCGGTGGCACCAAATGGTGCTATTTCTCTGGCATCTACTGAGAACGCTTGTTTGCGATTTTTAACGTATATATTCATTAGCATACCTCCACCGATACCCATGCTCTGTGGCGTTGTAAGTCCAACACAGAAGAGTGAAGCAATGGCAGCATCAACAGCACTACCACCATCTTGCATGATTTGGCTATAATTAAAGATTTTTGGGGGAAAAATATTTGCTATAAAACTTTAAATCAAGTGAATATTAAATAATTTAAGTACATCTGTAATTTTTGCCAATCTGTAACACTAAACACTAAAAACTTTAAATAATTTGCATTTTCATGTAAAATTGAAATAGATTCAAGATTTTATATAAATCCTTAAATCCTTATATGTATTATATGTATTTTTGTGTTTGTGTATCAATTACGTCTAAACGGCTAAACAGGTTTTCAGGAAATTTAACAAATAGATAGTACCAGTGCCAAAGGAGGTTACACGCTTTGCTAAATCTCGAGCAGATTTTACGTCTACTTTAAAAAAAATCTACTTTTTCAATTTTACACAGTACTAATGAAGCTATTTATATGAAATTTGTTGCACAGATAATGCTGGCACTGTAGAATGTTATAGGTTATTTTGGATTTTGATCGGACGCCATACTCATATTTATGCCCACTTTTTTAAAACTCTCAAAAGGATGAACGAATCAGCTTAAAATAGACCGGATCAGGAAGTCTAGTGCCCCCCATATAAAACAAGTATTCATTATAGTATATCTAAGGAACTATTACAGTGAAAGCCCTCAAATTTCATGGAAACCTTTATCGCATCATACTGCGTTGATGAAATGAAAATAGGACGGATGGGTCCAGGGGTGAGGTAGCCTCGATACAATTTATAAATTTTGTCATCTAAAAGACTATTACAGCGAAAGTTTTAAAAAAATGTAAATGTAATTTTATGAATATTAGTTGTCGCATCAAATAGGGTAGCGAAGCTAGTAAATATGCATTTTGACCTATAACTCGGTTAATACTGGATCTACTTAGTTCTTTTTTTTCAAATCAAAAATTCTTAAAAAATATCCGATTTTTCTGTGAGAGAACAAAATTTCTAGCTTACATAGGTGCTTCAAACAGTTGAAAAGCCAAATATGCCTTAATTTATTGTTATTGTTGTTGTTTTTCAGTACCCACGAGAACTACAACTATAAGAGAAGCAAACATTAAATAACAGATTTGCTAATAAATCGGTTGATTATGAACCGATTTTCTTAATTTAAAAAAGAAAACCGAGAAAGGGAAATTTTTGTGATTGATCTATATAATACCGAAGTCCGTAACATATTTAGGACTGATTATGTCACTAATGGATCAACTGAGTTCATTTAAAATTTAAATTTATATATATATATATATATATATATATATATATATATGTATATATATATATACTTCAATAGTTTTGTATATAATTAAAAATTATGTCAGGTAAACAATAGAGTTTACTTAAAAAATTTTAGTCAAAAATTTTTCTGATTATTGGAATTAAAGTAAAATTTTATTTTTATAGACACCTTTCAAAGAATTAAAATTAGTATATGTTCTTAAGAAAAATTTTATTTTTGAGGAAAAGAGTAAAGACGCTTTTTCTTCCCAAAAATACAAAAATTATAATCTTTGCAAATTCTAATTTCAAAATCGTTTATTTTTGGACACGGAAAAGATATCGGCTTCACTTTTTTTAACTGATAGACAATTTTGTTCCTAACTGAATTTTTTTATATAATGAAAAATTTTAATTTAATAAAATATTTAAAATCGGATAAGGGGCAAAAAATTGGCAAAATTATTATAAAAAAAATTGGTTAAACATTTTCTATGTCAGAGGTACCCTATTTTGAGACCCAATAGCTCCGCTCCTAAGGGGTATGTGAGGCCTCCCTTCCAAAATTAAAATTGTAAAATACTCTGTTACGTCCATGTAAAATTTCATGAAAATCCAATGAAATTCGTGTAAATCCATTAGAAGTTGCAGATTTATTTCCAAATTTTTTTGAATCTGCTCCACTGTAGAACGGTATCAGTAGAGTCGACATGTATCTATATAAATCTAAGCCAAAGTGCTTTTATTTTATGTTGGATTTGGAGCATACTTTCTGGGGTAGAAATGAAGAATTTATGAACATGTTTGGGTAAGTTATTAGAGACATTTTTGTTGTTTTTTTCAACAACAGAAATGTCTTTATTTTTTTTTTTAACAGAAAAATAGTTGAAAATTTTTATTTTTCAAAAATTGTTTAAAAATGGGTTTTACCAATTTTACATAATCAAAGTCAAATTTATACTGTTGAATAAAGAAATCTAACCGAAAAATTGGTCAAATTCAAAGATTGGTTTCTTCATAGTACTCAAACTGATCTTTTTTTTATTCTAAAAATTTAACGTAATTTTAAATACCAGTTTTCTGAATTAAAAAAAAATATATCTTCATTTAAGCTGGTTGAAAACCAATTCAATATAAATATGTATATTTCAACTTACCTGCCAATTTTACTGCAAACAGGTTTGTCAGAACACACTGCAGCATTTTGGAAAACACCCAACTTTGAACTAAACTTTTCGTCTACAATGGGAGGAATATCTTTTAATGAAGAAACCTCTGGTGTGGCGGTGGTTGTTGTTATTGATGTTGCCAGTGTAGCTGTAATATCTGAACTAATGGCATCACCTGTTGCTGAAGCCTTATCGGTGGGTGGTTGAGTTACATTTAAGGTAGCAATGTCATCAGCGACATTTGTGTCGGCTTTTGTGGTGCCTACTATTGAAGCAGCAGACAATGTTGTTGAGTTTGTTAGTGTATTATTTGCGGATGTTGTTGTATTGTTATCATCTGATAAAAGAAAAGATTTAATGGTAGAGGGTAAACTTCGTATAGGACTAGCAGAAGGTGGTGGAGGTGGGTTATTAGAAGGAATTATGGTAATTGTTGCTGTATTGGAGGTAGTAGTGGTGGTGGTGATATTGGTGATTATTGGTGTTGTTGTAGTAGTAGTGGTGGTTGTTAAATTTGTAGTAGTTGTTGTATTGGAATTTTTACTGTGATATTTGTTAGGATTTGTGCTTGTTGATTTTGGCCATTCTACAAAAAGCAAAAGAGCAAAAGAACCAAACAAAGGAGTTTAAAATGACAAGAGAAGACGCACACAAACAAGCACAAAATTATGACATAGAAGGAAAATTAAACAAAAAATGGGAAAAGCAACAAATAAAACAAAAATATGTATTACAAAAAATTTTATTTTCAGAAATATTGCAGAATGTTTTTTGTATTGTTTTTTTTTTTTTTTTTTTTTTTTTTTTTTTGGTAAGCATTTTAACAACAAAATTGGTGGAGAAAAATAAGAGAGAACGAAAAGAGAGAGAAAAAACAGAAAAAGTGTCAGTTGTATATTGATACAGTGCATTTCCTTTTAGAAAAATAATACCTATTTATTATTACTTTTTTATATATTTTTATTTTGTTTTGGGTGCAATAAAATATTGCTTCATTTTAAGTGCATAAAAATATGTATTAAATTATATATGATATATGATATACTTACCACTAAAACACAAACTGATGATAACATAACTAATTAAGGCAATACCAATAAAACATATGATGCCTATTGTTAATTTTTTCATTAAATATAATAATTTCACTCTCCTAAAAGTAGACAAGCAAAAATTATATGTAAGATAAAATAAAACAATATATACAGTGAACGCTTTCATAGCAGGAGAGCGTTCATCATATACACAAATAATATATATTTTTACTAAGGAATTCAGCACTATGCCTTTTTATTTCAACATTTAAGATTGATTGCAATAAAGTCACTTGTAATTAATATTTTTTATACATATTTTTAGTTATATTTTTATATATATTTTTATATATATTTTTTAATTCGGGCATTAATTACAATGAATTATGATTTTATGAAATTTATTTTATGGAATTTATGGCTTTTTTTTGAAAGTTGTTTGCTTTCAGTTCGCTTTCCTTCACTTTCTTCACATTTTCTCAAAATTATTTAGTATTTTTCCGTACGCGCAAAAATCATCTCATGCAAATTTTTTTAACTGTAGACGGACCCAGTTGGCCATAGTTCTTTAAATAGCATTTTTATCAACGATTTCTCCAGAAAAATGTAAAACTTGTCGTCAATAAAATCCATGCTAAGGACAAGTTTGACAACAAAGTCATCTATGTTGGCATTTTACAACATTAGGAAAATGACCCAAAAAAGCATCATTGAGGACATCGTGAATTAAAATTGCATGCAATTGTCGTGTGATTGGCATATACATATAATGTTACAGGACAAATGTTTTCAACGTCTATTTTAAAATATATTTTACAAACATAATTTAAACCATAAATGACAAGAGATTACTGTTGATGTGGTTAGTAGCTTTGGCTATTCAACTTGGGAAAATGAAGTTGGTGGTCTGACTTTGATTCTTAGCAACACACAAAAGTCTGTTTTAATATGACTGATGCTAATGTCACTCAAGTTGTTGTGCAGAATTTAAATGCCCTTTGTTCGAAAAAGTTCCCAATATCTGTCGTCAAAGTGTCGTAAGAAAAATTATAGACCGAGGATCGAAATTAATTTATACTATAAATATCATCTACGGTATGAGACCCAAAAAATCGTCCATCTACCGGAACTGTCCAGCTATGGGACTGTCCATTAAAGGAGCTTTTACTGTAGTTAACTTAATTAAAAATTCATAATCAAATATTTTATGTTTAATGTATGTTAACACAGTGAGACAGTTTTTTAACTCATTGCTTTTGTTTTTTTTTTTTTTTTTTAATTTAAAAAAATATATTTTAAAATATTTTTAATAAATTCGTACCTTTGTTCTCGCCTCGCTTCTTCAGCTGTTGCTGTATCATGTATAAATTCACCGCCATTTTTTTCTTCATCGTCTGTTACCGATTTAAGAGGAATTTTGTTCATAGCATCATCATTATTGCTGAGTCCCATTTTTAAGCCATCAGCTCTGAGAAAAAATAACAAAAAGGAAACGGAAATATTATATATCTTGTTATTATTTTATAGGAATACCAAAAAGTATGCTTTAGAATTATAATGAGGTATAAGTTTCACATGATTTCTTATTTCTTTTTTTTTAATGTTTAATTTTATTTTTACTTTTGATTTAAATGCTACTCTACACAACACATTCGCCGTCGAGCTAAAAGCACACTGACCATTGCATTAAATTTGTTTGATGTATTTTACTTTTATTACAACTATTTGTATGTACACTCGCATATACATATTTTTATACAAACACTATTCTCTATACACTGCCAAACTTTAACTAACAAATGTTCAGAAAATTCTATGGTGTTGTTATGATTCCTCAAATGAATTTGTTAGTATGTATGTGTATGTATGTATGTGTATATATGTATCAGGGATGGCAAACATGGTTCAATTGCACTTTTTTGATACACTTGTATATATCTGTTGGTACCGGGGTACTACCACGACTCATTTGGTATAATTTAATACTGTCTGATTTGCTTATTTATCATTTAAATAGCAACATCTTTGTTTTTATTGTAGAACTGTGGTTTGAGGCTGAATCAAAAATATTCAATAGTACTTAAGACCCGTCTCTATAAGTTAAAATTTTCATTTTATTAATAAATGCATCCATAAAGTAAAGAATATGAATGTTATAATAAAAAAAAAACTTTCAGAAAATAATGTTTCCATTGATGACTTTTTTTGTTTGGTATATAGATTGTTATATATACATATTTGTCAACATATATTATTAACAGTTAATTGACGGGAGTTGAAAAAAATTGCAATTACATGCAGAGAAAAAACATGGTTATAGCATCGTCACTACAGCAATATTATGTCCTCATTGTTAATTTAATTAATTTTAACAATATTGTATTCATGCTAACAATGCTTTAGTATAGATGACTACAAACGTTTTATGTTTTTGAATATTTTTTGCCAGAAACAAAATTTTAATAATATAAGAAGTAACGGTTCGAACGAAAAAAGACTCAAAAATTTACCATTTTTCGTCTAATTATCGCTGATGAAAAATCGAATAATTGGGTTTCTATTTTCAGACATATCGAGAGTTATTTTAGAAATTATGTATATTCCACATGCGTTAGCAAAATCTTCCTACTAAAATATTACTATAACAAAAGAAAGAATTGTAATTAGTTTCTATACTATGTCGTGTTGTAAAGCTAATATTTTTACTAAAATTATTTAATAAAAATATGTTTATAATCTAATAAATTTCTGTAAATGTTTGTAATTAAAACACATTGACAAAATTGGTACCATTTAGGTCGAAAAAGTACATTATACTTTTATGGTTGGTACAATATAAAATAAGTCATTTTCCATCCCACTAACACACTTGTTTTGTTTGTGTTTTCATTATGTTTGCAGTTAAGTCTATGTTTGAGTGATTTTAATATCTAAAGGATTGCCAGGTAAAAATATTTAAAGTTAATTGCGAAGCAAGGGTTCTTGTTTTATTTAATATAACATATTTGCTTTTTTTTAAGGATACATATAGGTATTTTCCAGAAACTGTGTACTTAAAAAATACTAATAAAGAAAATAAAGATCCAGTACAATTTTTGCTTAATTTTTTTATAGTTCTTTGAACCACCAAAGTAGCATTCTCAAAATTAGACTTAATTTCTGCTTTTTATTATCTATTTATTAAAAAAATAAAAAGATGTAATGCTGAATGTTGGTTACCTAAAAGGTGTGCAGTAAATCTTTTTGAAGACAGCAAATGCGAGATTTCACAAATTTTAAAACACGATTAACTTTTCTCTGCATTACATGTACCAAGTTGTGCAACTCTCGTAGAGAGCATTTATATTAGAGTAATTAATTATTTAAAACTTTATTTGAAAGCACATATGGTAACTAATTGCCTCTAAATACATGTTAACTCCACGGTACATACCCGGGTACCCGGTTATTTTTTTTTTTCACTCTAAAATGCTCACATTTCTTTAATAATTAAGATATAGCTACGAAATATTATTAAATATTATTGAATATTATTTTTATTGCCATTTGCTTCACTGAGAATTAAAATTAAAAATTGTTTTGTACAAACTAGTGAATAAACCTGTCCATGTTAGGCAAAAGTGTCATTGTATAAAATCTGGTTCCGTTAGTACTTAGAATCTAATTTTAAATTTTCAAAGTTATTTGGAGCTTTGAAAGATAATGTATTACAATTTTTAAATATTGTTCATTATTTCTCTTTGGCGACAGTCTTCATGATTATTTTTCATCATTCAAGTCATTTTCGTATTCTTCAATATTAGCTGAGTTTTTTATGAATTCTTTTTAGTTTTTTTTTTTTTTTTTTTTGTGCGTTTGTCATGTAAAAATATCCAATATTTTTACTATAAAATATCATGTTGATATTATTTCTACTATTCGTTTCAGGTCTCATAAAATTTCGATATTGTAGCTTCATATTTGACAGGACGCTGTGCCATTACTGACAACATTATTTTAGATTGTAAGAATGTTATAGCCGGGCTTGAATGATTTTCGGAGAAGAAATTATATGGAATAGAAAATTAGACATATAAAATAAACAAATCCTTACAGCGACATTCATAATATACAAGTTTGTAGCAACTAATGTTTGTAAATTTCCATGAGGGAGAGTTAGTAGCTTGTTAGTTGGCATACATACGCATATTATACATAGCATTGTTACAAATTTTGTATATCCTACATTACAAATATTGTTCAGATGTAGCTTAACCCGAAAACATTAATATTAGTTACTTGATAAAAGTCAAAAACCTATTTCACAGACCTGGTTAAGTGAACCTTATTTTCTGCGACTATTTATAATATAGCAGCTATATATTCAATTTTCTAAAAGTTTTGTGAAGCTATGTTTACGTATTGATCAAAATTTATCATGGAAAACAATAAAATTTTTTCACCATAGAAAATTTAAAATTTGCATAGAACTTTGCTACCCTTTTTCACACGCTCTAAGTTTGCCATTCCATTTGTTTGATACTAGAAACTAAGTCCTTAGTGAAACCCCTCCCCCTCGATAACTTAGATATGTAACATTTATAGCAAAAGATGCGTAAAGCTCCCAAAGATTTAGATATTGCAATTCAGCAAAATGTTTTTCGACTTTTTGAAGTAAGATAAGAACTTATTTCTTTTACAAAAAATTTGAAAACTTTTTCTGATTTTTCTTTGCTGAAGAAGTGAAGACAATCGGCGTAAAAGTAGTCATAATTTTTTATTCTGCTAGGTATGCTTAATTAAATGCTTTAACAACAAAATATGCGAACATTAGCACTGTATGTAAAATATTATGAAATATGCTTTGAGAAAATGATATCGCTTTTGAAAATAAAGTGGATTTTAATATTCACGAGCATTTTTTTAATATTTTTTTAGTCTTTTTGAACAATTTATTTAAAATGTTTTATTAAAAACATTTTTCTATGTAAGCTATAGTATAGGGTAGAAGGATGACCATTATCTAGTTTTTAAATAGTCAAAAATGTTGACCATAAAAAATATTTTAAAAATGTTATTATGGCAACTCTGACACGAGTACTTGATTATATGTATACACATGCGTTAATGTAAACACATATACATATCCACATAATTACATTTAATTTCTGCAATGATTTTTAAAGGCACGAGAGTGCATATGCACAGTGGTTCCAAAACGCCTTTTTTAAATAATTCCGTAGCTTGAGAACCTTTGGAAATATCTCAATAAAATATCGCATGGCCGGAGATGAGGTGTTTCTGAGTCGATTTGGAGGAGTACAGATTCCTAGCGGGTCAGGGATCCATGTCGGGTATGTAATTAAAAAAAAAAACGCGGTAACTTCATTTATGATATGAGAGAAAAAAAATTACGTATAGATAGTCCTTGTAAATCTCTACAAAAAATACGCTTACATCTGTAGGTTATCTTTATTACTTTAATAGATATTCACTTCGGAATAAATTTTTGTCTCATTTTTAGATTCGTTTTTTTATTTTTTTTTTTTTTTACTTGCTAGGCGTAATATAGACCCTGAACTTTTTAAAATATTCATCAGATTTCTTATAAAATCCTAATTAATATTGCTGCAAGAATTATAAATATATGTATCCAATAAATAGCTATATTAGTCTGAAGTTGGAATTTTAAAAGACTTCATATTTATGTTTTTTTTTTTCCAAAAAGGTGGCAATATTTATCCACTTACATTTTTTTTTTTTTTTTTTTTTTTTTTGTTCAAGACGATATCATACTTTTAATATTTTCAAAATGGTAGTGCTTGGGGCAAAGGTCTCCCCGCAAGCTCTATCCAAACTTCGTGAATTTTGAAAAAATTTTTTTAATTTCGTAACTTTTTGGAAAAATAATATTAATATTTAAATTGAAATAAAATTTAAGGGAACAAAGATATCCTATTGTAATTATGACATAATGTAGATAAGCCTGTCCTAAAATTAATGAATGAAAAAATACCCACTTTTTTTGTACCCAATTCATAAAATCTCAATCCGGGAAAACATCTTTCAAAAATTAATGATCCCAGCTTTGCGATTTGAAAATTTTACAAAGAAATTTTAAAAAATTGTGGAAAATTGACATGTTTGGATAGGGCTTGTGAGGAGACCGTTACCCCAAGCGCTTTCGAGTTTGCTTTACACACATTTTCTTTAACACTACTATTGAAAGCATTAAAAATTGATATCCCAGAATATATATATTAATAATAATAATAATAATAATAATAATAATAATAACTGAAATGAAAATTTGTTGAGATATCTAAAACGGCGTTTTGGAACCACTGTGATATGTCGAAGTTGATGAAGTCGGTAACGATTACAACAACAAAGATGATGGCAACTACACAATAAACAAGATTATGATGTTTATAATAATCATAGCAGTAAAAGGAAAAAACCCACATAATCAAAAAATAAAGGAACCTCCATATGAGAGAAATCATAACAAGGTAAAAAAGGTGAATAAAAGTATTTCGTACTTATTTCGGAAGAAATTGAAAGCATAAAGATTTATAAATAAAATTTTCTTTTACAAAACTATCCCATAAAAAATATCCGGGTATTCGGTCTACTTTTAAGAAGTTTCATTTAATTCAAATCTTTGATATGGATTTGCTCATAAAGAGATTTACTCACAGAAAAAAACCCATATAGGAAATTTAAGCCCGTCTATAAAAACAGCACATTAATTTTCATTTTTCTGTTTCGTAATTAGTTTCCTTTCAAGGATTAGAATTTGTAGCTGTTATGGTCATAAGCAATTTATTTACTTTTCATTATAAAAGCTTACCTAATCTTAACCGAAACAATATTTGTAAAATATTTTCTGTTATATAAAATCTGTTCCAATCGAACAATTTTTGATGGTATATGAAATAATAGGCCAGTTTTTCGATAGGGGTTTCTTATGAAGATAAAATAAATAATTTAACCATTTTCTTTAAACGATTATTACACTTAAGGCACGATATAGCTCTATTTATTTTATGTCTTAAAAATATTAACACAAACATTTTAATAATATCTCCGGTTATGATGGTTTAGGGTACATAAATTAACATAAAAGAGATATGTTTTTACTATCCTATAAATATTTATATATTTATATGTATAAATATATAGATATAAAGATTTACATGGTGTAATTTAGAACATTTAGTCGTCTGTCATTTTGCCGAGAACGATAATAACAAAAACAGTCTTATGCACAAAACTAATGTTTGTATAAATAACAAGGAACAAAATAGGTCACATAGTAACATGCAAATCACAGTTTAATTTAGTAAACAGCAAAATACTCACCCTACAAAAAATAAACACTTTTATTCTTTATATGAATATGCAAAAAGCAAAAAAAAAAAATAAAATTTTCTAGAATCAACAGCCACAATTTCATTAAAAAATGAAAACGAAAGGAATTTTAAAGAGTTTTTTTTATTACAGAAAGTGTTGGTTGTAAGGCGAAAGAACAAAGTAGAAAAGGGACCATATTTAATAATAGTTATTTATAAATGAATTCCTTGAATTCTTGTTTTTGCTAACAATTATTTTTATGCATTAGCAAATGAATATTATTTTTAATAGATTTTTATTTATCTTTAAACATAACGTGATTGAATGTGAATATTTGAGAAGCCAGATATGGCAACAAATATTTAAGTTTAGATATCACTGAATAGAATCTTTGGACGATTAGATATAAATTTAAAAGGCTAGGACGAAGTAGCAAATAATTCCGAATTAAATTTAAGTACACCGTAGATTGGGATATTTTCATTTTGAAAGAAATTTTTTTAGATATGTTTTCTATAAAAGAAATGCAATATTTTTGAAGATTTAACTTAAAATTAATTAAAGTTTTTATACCCTAAACTGCCACAGTTAGGGAGGGTATAATGCGTTTGTACTGGTGTTTACAACACCCACAAATAATGGTATAAGTATTTCCTTCATGTATACCAGTAGGCTTAGAATTCGTTTCTAAGTCAATTTGAGTCCGGTGTCCGCCCTTCTCTCTGTGCATGTACACCGGTCTATTATATTTCACCTAACTCCCATACAAATGTCAAATGAAATCCGTCATAACGATGATCGGTACAAAATTGGTTATAGCACTCATATAAGGCACACTTCCGAAAATCACTTCTTTCCAAATAAATGTTAATATGTTATAAGATATTTTTTTATAAAGAGATTCTTGTTTACATGGTTAAGTACCAGTATAATGGAAAAGTTGATACGATCGTACTTTTTTGATTTAACATTCAAATATACCGAAGTATTCTCGCGAGTCATTTGATACTAAAAAAAATTATTTTGTTATTCTAAAATTCGATTTAAATATAAACTTTAAAGTGATAATATATTTTGCAGAAATTTAATTTTTTAATGGAAACCTTTAATTTATTTTAATATAAAACTTAATGTATGTAGTGAACTATATTAAAGTGTATGTAAGCATTAAAATATAATGTAAACATTAAATGATAAAACTTAAAAAAAACATTGTTATCATGAACACCGTGAGAATAATATTGTTGTAGTGGCAATGTTTTTTCTCTGTGTGTAGATCCAAAATTATATGCTCAAATTTTTTTTAGTAAATGAATTATTTGGTTAACATATTCTATCATAATTGGCCTTCAGCAAGTCATAAACTAATCGCTACCAATAAAATTGCATAATTACTTCTTAACACCACGTGAAATTTTAATCGAAAGTATTGCAATATATATATATACCAATTAATATTAATACATGCGGAAAAAATATGGCTACGGTAAACATAATCGAATAGCAACATATTATGATTGAATTATCTGGTTACTTTAAAAATTTGTATAGTCATAAATAATAAATATCAACATCTTAATTATAAAATAATCTAAATTTTTATATTATACTATCATACGATTTTATCACATTATGATTAAATTTTCTCATATTAGGACTCGATTTAAACATGTTTAGAATTACTTATAACATGTTTCATATTAATCTTATTATGATAAATCATTATTCAGTAATTAATTTTCATAACCTATTTTGTAAATTATTTTATTACATAAACTATTTTATAGTAGTTAATAAATATATTATATTGTTTAAATCACCCTGAATATACCAGACCTTGTCTATTTTTATTTATTCATACCTAAACTAAATGAGAATTATAATGAAGTTGAAAAACAAACATTAAAAACAAAATACCTTTAAAAATAAACAAATTATGAATTTTTCAAGCATACGTATTATATTTATTTGTAACATTTTATTGTTGTGGAAATTATATTAATATGGGTATAAAAATAAGCTATGGTTTAAGAAGAAGGAAAAAATGTATAATACTTAGTGGTTGTACAAATAATGATATATTTTCGTGTTAATAAAATTTTGTTTCCGGTAAAAATATTAAAAAAATATAATGTTTGTAATCAACTATATTAAAACTTTATTGAATATAACCATTAAATGAAAAAACTTAAACAAGAACATTGTTAACATGAACACGGTGTTATTAAATTAATAAAAATGAACAATGAGAACTTAATATTGTTCTATAAAAGCTTTAGGAAATGTTTCGAGAAACAGTTATTGGAATCTATATTTTTCTTTGATTTAATTTTTCACTCTAATGAACCATTTTCTAAAAACCTCCTTATAAATTAGTTAAATATTTAAGTTTGTTTTCTTTAATTTTTTTTCGATGTCCTTTAACCCAGCAAAAACTTGACTTCGAATTTTAAAAGCAACAGCTTCCTGTAAGCATAACTTTGTCGCCTTAATCGTCACTCTCAGCATTACCAATTAGCAATTATATAAGTAGTTTTTAGTAAATATACAAGGAATTTGATTTTTAAGTAGCTCAGTTGTATAGAGCGTCTAACACAGAAAATGAGTAGTAAATTCAAAGAAGATTTAATCCCTAACTAAAATAAATACACTTTTTAATAAATAGTGCAGTATTATATCCATATATGAAAACCACTTTTTAAAATATAAGTCGGTTGTGGTGTAGTGAATAAGACAGCAGACTAATAAACATAAACAGTGTAGTGACATGGGTTCAAGTCTTAACCGAGCCGAATAGTTTTCGTGTGCGTAAAAAATAATCATCGTTCAAAACAATTGTTCTGGTACCCATACAAAAACTGATGAAATTTTAGGCAGACGAAGTTCATGCTGGGTAAGTTTGTTAAACAGTCATTTGGGAATTAGAATTAGTATTCTTGAAAACCAATTTAGAATCACAATAACGTTGAAACCCATAAGCGTCAGAATAAGTTGTGACACCACTAGTTCTATGTATGTTATTAAAAAATCTGAAGTGGTTCTGATATCTTCTAAAATTTTTCCTGGAGTATTTTTTATTTTTGCGTGATATAATAAAAATCAAAACATTTTTTTTTTCAAAAAATAAAAAAAAAATCAAATAAAATTCAAAGGCTGACCTTTATCAAAAACAACATGTTAAAAATAACTCATCTTGATTTCTATTGTCTTTTACTATTCAAATTCCCACAATCATTCGTCTATAACTTTCTAATGGAAATCGCTCTCTTAGAAATTTAACAACAAAAATTAAATTATATATATGGTAAATGTAAAATCCAGATTTCACAAGAATCGATCCACAATTGAACACAGTTCCTATATAAGACCCTCCTACAAAATATATTCTTCTTTTTTTTTTGAAAATTCGGTATGAAGAAAATTGGGTTTTGTGTTAAAAAATCGGTACTTTTATAAAAAATCTAATTTGAGTAATCGTTCTTTGGTGAGAAATCGGTTTTTAAAGCAAAACTCTCGGAAACATTTCCAATATTTTGATGTATTAAATATATCCTAATTTATCAATGCATACGGAAAGTAAATTTTAGCAGATGAAGATTAAGATGGGAGGCAGTCGCCATTTAAAATCCCTTTCCTATAGGGATTGAGAATGTATATTTGAGTGTGCCGAAAAAATGTTTCTTTGTGATAAAATAAATAAAATAAAAATTTATTTAAAAAATCAACTTATTTTCAGTTCCTCACCAGCGATTGAAAATAATACCTCAGATGCATTTTTTCTAAAATAAAATTCTATTTATTTATTTTAATTTTTTTTTTTTTATTTTTTCTCAAAATATGATTCCAAAATTTGATAATTTTGAACGTCTTATGGAAAAATATTTTTAAATTTTCCCTCCAAATATTACTGTCAATGAGATGAATTTTTAATTCATTTTGGATAATTTTTTTAATACCTTAAGATGGAATAATAATATTACAAAAGCTTTTGAATATCTCACTTCTAGATAATCAAAAATTGTATTAATAATATAAAAATTTTGGATTTTTTGACAATTTTTTTCTTTTTCTGTTTTTGGCAAAATGTACTAAATCCGTGAGTTTAAATCGCCGCTAGATATCTGAAACTGTATTTAACTTTTTTATATTTTTCCTATATTTTGCTCTAAACTACAGACAATTTGAGTAATCTCTGGCCTTAAACATTAATAAAAGAATGATGGATCGAAATGAACACAAAGCTGTATTTTTATGTTAAAGCTTAAGAAGAAATAAGAGAAAGAAGTTTTAAAATAAGCGAAATTTATTATATTCCTGTCTATTACCAGAAATTATGGTTTATATTCTTTTAAATTAATTGGTAGCAAATATTGTTTGGTAACTAATAGTAATTATTTTTTTTTAAACTTTTACAAATTTAGGTCACATACAACTTAACTGTATTTTATAGACATTACAGCTGAACATGCAACAATCACATTCTAGTATAATACATCAAATTGTAAAATAAACATAAAAACAATAATAAAATGCCACGGTTATTAGTTGGAAACTAATAACAAAAAAGGACTCTAAAAGAATATAAATAGTTAAAAACGAGAAAAAAAATAAAAGTTTTTCTATACTGCAAATAGAAAATTTTGATGTATAATGAGTTTCCCCTTAGGCGTATGAGAAATGTGTAATAAAGAAAGAATCTCGCCCTAGGCGTATGATGTATGTGAAATTATTTTAGGTTTTTTTTTTAATTCTAAATATAGTAACCTTTTCCTATTAAAAACAATTTCTTCACAATTAAACTTATTAAAAGTGATTATAAGCGTTTGACGTCTATTTGCGTGTCATGTGAGGAAAAATTTCCCACAATTAATTGGTTGGACTATTTTTTTACTTTAGTTTGTTTGATTTCATGTTAAGTTAAATATTTATTTCATGTGATAGCAATGGTTATGTATTAGCTGTTTTCAATAAATTCTTTATGATGATTAAAAATAATATTTTTCATACTAAATTTGATCTTTTCTATAGATAACGTTAAATGATAGAAGAGACTTTTTTAATTTAAAACATGTTAAAAAATAAAAAATAAAAAAATTAAACAGAGAAAATATTTTTATTTCTATTCTTCACAGGATTATAAAATTAATCCACAATAACATCATTTAAATTCATTATATTGCAAGTTAAAATTTTAATTTATTTTAATCTATCCGACATTATAGGATAAAAATCTTAGCCTTAAGTTTAAGCTCTGTTAAAAGATGACAGACGATTAAAATTTATTTTAGTTTTCCTCTTATTAAAATCCAATTAAATACAATAAGATTGTTTATCATGATACAAATGAGTGCACTATAATTTTGTTCTTTTTTTTTCAAACAGCAAAATACACACAAACTCGTTCAACTGCCTGCACAAAAAAATTTAGATTTTAGCTATAAAACGCATTCATAAATAAGAGTAATAAAAAAAAGCTTTAGAAATTTTAGTCACAAGTATTCGACACAGTTATTTATGTATACACATAAAAATGTAGATTCTAGATTGAAAATGATTTTAATCACAATGTCATGTCAAGTTAAATGGATCAAAATGTTATTCATCCGTTTAATAAAATTTTAAGTTCGTTCATTCGTTTTAGTTGTTATTTTTATTGCAATTTAGAACATTTTTTGTACGTTTGTTTTTAAGAATTTGCTGTTAAAAAAAAAATAATAATAATAATGATATTTAGAATTTAGATATGCGATATATAATATACTTAAATATGTTATAATTTGCAATTGTGTGATTTCTTTATATGTTAAGTCATGCTACTTAGTGGAAGAAACTGTTTATATATACGACTTAGTCTTTAGTAATTTCATTAAGTTTTACGAGGAATGTGTGGAAATTTGAAAAAAAATTCAGTAAAACAATGTCATGAGTTTTTTAGTTTCTTCTGAATTTTATTTTCTATACAGAGAAAAAAGATTAGTTGGAAATTTGTGAGAGATGTTAAAATTTTATTATAATTATAAAATTTTTGTTTGTTCCACATTGTATATTTTATAATAGCTATAAAAGCATTATTATATTAGAAATACAGTTCTTGCAATATATCGTAATCAGTTGTAGCTGGTTAAGATATATTAAACAAATTCAGTAGAAATGTTCGAATCGAAATCATACCCTGTAAGCAAAATAATATGAAAATTATTCGAATTCGTATTGTTTAGAAGAAAGATTTTATTGACGCAATAATCACATTCGTATTAGGGAAGTTTCTTGCATCGGAAGAGATTGTGCGTCACAGGCGATATATCTAAGCAATATGAAATCAGTACGCTTGGATGAAAAATATGCAATAATGCTAGGTAATCATTTAGGTGAAAAAAAGGAGATACCGCTAGATAATCTTCTGGAAAATGTGATAAATATATAGCAAAATTATCAGTAAATCAACTAAAAGTAATATAATAAAGAGCATTTTTACATCTTGTAAATCATGCAAATAAATTTTAATATCATAAAGCATGTAAAACTAAAACTCTCATATAAAATATAATTTTTTTGCTAAAAGACAAACACATTTCTTCAATACTTCTTTCATTTTTTAATAATTTTTCGACAATTGAAAAAATTGTAACTAAAAAATAAAAGTATTGCAGTAATTTCTTACAGATGATTTCAATGGGATTTCATCAATTTATTTCCGAGGTGATAATTACCACTCTGCAAATAATAAAAAATAAAAATTTTATATATATATTTTTTTTATTATTTATTGCCTAATTCTTTTTAAAAATATTATTTTGTTGATTTTCTTTCAAATTATAAAAAGAAGATATTGCTGAAATATCTTGTATGGAAAATATCTTACAAATGTTTGTGGGGATACACCATACTGAACTATTTGTATTTGTTGTTGAAAATTATTTGTATTATTAAAATTTAAATAATAATTATATTTTTAATTACAGTAATCAATAAAATTCGATTCCAATAATAAAAAGAAAATTTTTTATTGTTATTTTCAAACGAAAGAAATTTATGTTAATCAAAGAGTTTGTAAAATATGTTTGACATATTAGAAAAAAATATTGAATGCAAATAATAATAAAAAATAAATAAAACAGAACAAAAAGTAAATATCTAAAAGCAAAAATATTTGATATGGGTAAGAACTTTATAATTTTGAGAAACTTTAATTAATTGATTTATTTCCTTAGATATCTTTGAAGTGGACGTAACTGCTTTCAAGAGCAATTAATCTTGAAATATGATTTACGAATTTTACGTCCAGCCAAGCTACTGGTTGATATGTGGCAAACCTTTATTGATATTTTCAAGAGGTGTACGTTTTTATCGATTGTCTGTTTCTTACGCTATGGCAGTGGAGTTACTGCCTGTTTTTATAACACGAGCGCAAAAACGACTCGTCTAACTTACATTTAAAACAAAAACAAATTTTGAAGTTTTGTTTTTGTTTTAAATGTAAGTTAGACGAATTGTTTTTGCGCTCGTGTTATAAAAACAGGCAGTTAGACTGAAAAGCTTAAAAGGTGATGTTATAAAGCTTGCACTGTTAATCATATGAAATTAAATTTTTCATATTACTCTAAAATGACTTCTTTTTAAAGATGCCTGCGATCTCAACAATCCACGATCAAATCATAGTGGGTACCATTTAAAATTACCAGATTTAAATATTAAAAAAAAAAAAAAAAATACAACACAACCACTACTACAAAAAATGTCTTATAATATTTGTAATGGGACTTACTTCAACAAATAAATCATATACCGCCAATGGTCCACTAAATGTCTCCATGATTATAACATGTCTTCCAAATTTTAGAATAATAACAACATGTTCTGCCATATTAATTGGTGATCTAAATTTAGTTATGAAAAGGATATGATGAATCACAAACACTTTCATTGCTTTTCTTTAGTTTATCCAACCAGGTGTTGTTATTGAATATGTAAATATTCCCAATAACAGTATTCGTAGTATTTTATATTCGGAAAATAGCATATTCTTAAACAATAATAATCTAAAATTGGACCCAAAAGAAAATGATATTGTCCTAATGGATGTGGATGATTTGATTATAGAGTACCCGGATGATGCAATCGAAGAAACGCCAGATAAAATTTTCCTATTTTCTTTAAAATCCTTAATTTTTATTGTTTAAATTCATAGCCCATTTTTTCTCCTTTTGATGAGAAAATAATACTTGTGCCTATTGCTAAACAGCCTAAAAGATTATTTGTAAGATTTGTACCAAAAAATTTGCAACCCACAAACAATAAATGAATCAGATGTTAACGCAAAATGGTTAGTTTCAATTTCACGTTTTGCTTTGAAATTTAACAATTAATTATTTCGTTTATGTATTCCCTAAAGAAATTACTCACTTCTTTTGTGATGAATGGAAGCAAAAAAAAAACATCATTTGCAATTAGTATATTATAAAAACTATATAAAAAACTTTTATTATTTAGATAATAAAACCATAACTTTCCAAAAAATTATTTTTATTTAAAAAAAAAGTTCTTTTCATTATCATTTAATAAATATGCATTTTTTCAAATAATTGCACAACTTTTTTCTGCGGCACAAGATTTCTCAGTCAATTTGGATACTCGTGATCATAGAATTCCAAACCTATAAATTATATTTTTTTTAATTGACTACTTTTCAAGATAAAATGTTATATAGTATTTCAATGAGATTGCACCATATAGTGCAATGTATCATGCTAACGATTTATTTAATATGGTTCAATAAAATGGAAAAGAAAAATAATAAGCCCTATCCAAACTTTATCCATTAAAAAAAATTAATTTATTTGCAGTTTTTAAATATATTAATTGTATACAAAAACACAATTTTCCCCCAAAAAAAAAAAAAAAAATATATGCACAATCTACCAAAATTCCAAAATTTTCAAAAGATTATAAATTCAACTGTTTAAAATTAAAAAATCAAACTTTCAAAAAAGTTGCTATCTTAAAAGAAAGTATATACTAATTTTTAAAAAACTGCTTATAATTTTTCAAAAGTTTTCAAAATAAAACAAAAAAAAAAAAAATTTACCAATCAATAAAAAAGTTTTTATACAAGAAGACATTAAGGTGAAGGGTATATGGGCCATTATCAAAAATGTTTAACCTTAATGAAACTGACTTTAATCCTTAATAAGTTTTGCGTTAATAATAGTTTAAACAAACGGATTACAGATATGATTTTATAAGAGTCAAAACTAATAGAGTGCAAAATTTTACCGCCATAGGTTTCATTTTATAATCATGATTGTTGTTCAAATTTCAAAAACTTTGATAAAGAGCATAAAATTACTTAATTTTTCCAAATTTTTCTATTGCCTAATTTTCTATATTTGAAAATATTACTTTGATGATTTTCTGCCAAATAATAAAAAGAAAATATTACATAGATATCTTCTATGGTAGATATCTTCCAAATGTTTGTAAGGTGTTTTTCAATTAACACAGTTTTTTCATTTTACATCAAAATTTAATTAATATATTCGAGCAAAAATAAAATAAAAAAAATAGTACAAATAAAATCCAAGTAAGATTTATTTCTCATTTAAATTTTTAATAATTCATTCAATCATACACTTGATTGATTTAATAAATTTTTTAATTGGAAACATTTTTCAGTTTTTTATTTTTTTCAGTTATTAGTAATTGATATAACTACTTTAGTGAGAGATGCAAATTTAAAAAATTTTTAATTGAATAAATTATTTCGATGATCGGTGAGTCCTTTCTGCGTATTCGTATCCACAAACAAATTTTAAATTTAAAATACATTTTTTTATTATTATTATTATTGAATTTATTGAAACCTTTATAAAATAATTGCATTGTTATGAGAATTTACTTAAAAGTATTACAACAGTTAAAATCTAAATAATTAAATAAAGGAAACTACTAATATCACATTGTTAAGGAAAAGTTGTCAAAAAAACCTTGTACATACTTAAACGTTATAAGAAATTTTAAAAACAACCATCAATTATAACTCTTTAAGTAAAAAAAGAGTCTTAGTGATTGTTTAGCAAATTTCTTATTATTCCATATGTAGACGTTCTGCATTTTTCATTAAATGACAGAGTCAGTTCCCTTGCAAATGAATTAAACATTTTATGCTTAAAACTTCTATGCAGTAGATCTGTAGAATATCTGGGGTGTAGGTTATGAATTATTTTCAGATTTTTATTTTGTATTATCTATAATTTTCTTGTGTAAGTTTTAGCAGCTTTATTAAACCAGACTTGGCATCCGTAGGTCATAATTGGTCGAATACATTTTAGAGATACAATTTGTATGGAAAATTTATTTTAAAGGGCATTTTAAATTTCAGTGTTGTTTATGAATACGAGTGTTAATATTTTTAAAATGCATATTTGGTAATTGATTGTCATACTAAACATGTTTTACTATTTAAGTATTTGGTTATTCATCAACGACAATAAAAACTTAAAGGAAGTATCCTGGATATCTTTCGTTACAGCCATAGAAAGTTTATTAAGAAACCATAAAAAAGCATGTCTTCGCGAAAATTTTTTTGGATATTTCAGTTGGATCTCGATCAAACATAATGTAAAAATAATAATTTTTTTAGTCTTAAATAAAGAAAATAAATGTGTAAAAATTGTTGAAGGTGAAAGGTCAACATTAAAAATCTTACAAAACTGTGTCGTGCATTCATTTAACATTGGTGGGGTTTTCTAAGTTCTGTGTTCTAATAGCAGTAGTTTCAAATATAAAGAATTTTGAAATATTTAATATTTTTAATTTTGTCACTTCAGTATTTCTTGGTTCGCAAAATTATTTTTTCTGGTATTTTAAAACTCCTAAGAGTTAAAACTCTTTAGAGTTAATTACATCGAACGGAGTGCACAGTAATCTAACCGTATATTTGCTTGATTATGGTCAATCCAGAATTTTTGTAGAATTTTTGATTTTTTAAATTTTTAAATTTGCGGGATTACCAATAAAAAATTTTGGGAATCGGGTAGTGAAAAATTGGAAAATTTTCCTGGAATTATCGGGATAAAAACCCTAGTCATTAAAGAGCTGCGATGTAAATCGAAAAACTGAACATGAATAAGTTTATCAACAGTGTATACTATATGGATTAGAAACATTTACTTTTATGAAAATCTGATTAAGACACTACCACGTTGATCCATAAAATTTATTTGTTCAGGGAAATAAAGCGACAAAAGTGCATGGAGCCAATTAAATCTAAACGGCATCAAAACACACTTAGGAATCTAAACTTTACTATATGTTTTAACGTAAATTGAAGTATATATAAATACTAGAGTGGATCAATATTTAAGTATACCTTATGAAAAACACATACAATTCAACATACCTCAAATTATAAAATGGGATAACATTTGAGGTCAAAAATTTAATTAGCAGACGGACGTGTGGATAGACAAAAAATCATAATTATAACGTTTCAGAATAACCAGGAATAAAATCCCAAATAATGGCAATAATTTGTATCAAATTATTAAATATTAAAAATATCTAAAAAAAAATGCTTTATATTTTCTAAAATGATGTTAACTAACTAAATCATGAAAAAAAAATTTTAATTTATTATCCTCTTATAAAACAAAATTTCCATACAATTTCGATTAATAAAAGAAAGCTATAAAACCTTCAAATTATAGAAAAAAAAACAACATTCCAATGACCTTGTTCAACCAGCCCTCGTATTTACGCTATTTTACTATTTAAGAGATGAGTTATGTTTCATTTGATTTTTTCCATAATCATTAACATCACCATCATCATCGTCTTTTGGCAGAGATACTAGACAATGGGGTCAAAGTTATTTTTAAGCGCTTCAGTGCGTTTTTTTTTTTTTTTTTTTTTAATTTCAGTATTCAGTATGTAAAATGCATGTAAATTATGGCAGTAAATATTGATATTGTAAGACATTAACAACATAGCAATAATAGTTTAGCTAAGTATATTATGATTTAAATAAATTTTTATGCTAATGATCGTATAGTTGGCAAATATCAAACATTATTTTCTTTATTGAAATAATAGTTTTAGTTGATTAGTTGTTAAGCAGAGGTATTAAAACAAATATTTAGATTTTAAATTAAATTCAATGAATAGTGATTTAAAATGAAGAAATTGCGAAGTTAGTTAAATAGTGCTTTAGACTTTTAAAATCTAACTATTAATTTGTTGATTCTCAATTGAAAGAACAATAGAGCTAATGAGAAAGCAAAATGGTAAAAAGTTCGAATCTAAAATATTGAAATATGAGGATTTAAAAAGGAGCCTAAAATAAAACTGAATTATTAAGATGTAGCTTTTTTATTGGAACTTAACCATATTCAAAGCTCAGCAATTTTTTTTTTTTTTTTTTTTTAAACAAATGCTTTGAGAGTACTGTCCTTTTTATGATTTATGTTGTGCTGGCTACAAAAATTTAGCCAATTTAAGAATAATAGCATATAATTCATTTATATGCATGTTTGCTACTAATAATAAGGCAACAACAGCCAACTCATCCAGAATTATAATAAAGTGAAAATTATTATTTTAATTTTCTTAAAAAACAAAAAAAAAAATATTAATAATAATGGATGTAATAAATTTAATTACAAAAAAAAAACTTGTAGAAGGTAGTCACAAAAATGGTTCGATGCATATAAATGATGTTATTAAATAAATTAATAGCAACTTTGTTGCCATATAATAATTTATTGGAAGTAACTACACTTAAGGTAACTAAGTTTATTACAATGGAAAATATTATTATTATTACTTTTATTTAAACCAACCATATAAGGACTGTCCATAACATGAATACGAGAACATTTGGCGTTAAAAATAAAAAAAAAAGCTATTCTTTTGTTTAAATATTGTTTTTTTATTCTAACTTTTATCAAATGTTTCAAATATGGTAGAAAAGACATAAACAGGTAAATGAAGACACTGAAGAAGCAGTAAAAACAAAAAAGTAATAAACGTGACAAATGATAAATAAAACAGTGGAAGTGTCAATTTATTTTATTATCTTAATGTCGACATAAATCAACATATATGTATGTATATACTCGTATATATTATTTTTACTTTTTATAATAGTAGTGTCTTTTGTATTGTTTATTAAAATATAGGGAATTGTTATATAAATTTAATTAATTTATGATTTAGTAAAACCTTGAACATTGCTTTTTTTTGGTCGAGACAAAAGCTAATAAATTGTTTTTCTATTAATATCAGAATAAAAATTATAGCTAATGTTAAGTTGGAGCCTTTTGTAACGCTATTTTGAAAAATATGAATTTAAATTAAAGCAAGACCTACGCTCTTATGTCAAAACATTCTTTTGGAGGTACATAAAACCTACAAAAAACTTCATATAAATGAGGAATTTCAAAAATGTTCTAAACTCTTTGAGACCAACTATACGTGTCTTGTACAGGTAACCCTCGATAGAAGCGATAATTCATTTACGTGATTTCTTTATAACACGATTCAGTGAGAGTGTATACTTTTTGAAATACGCATTTTTATTTAACGTGAACTTGACGCGTTTAAACAATGATAACCAACCTTGAATTGCATGAAATACAGTACTGTGTGGAAAGAAATTTATTTAAAAATAAATTAATTAATAATAATGTCTGCAAAACAAAAGAATGTAATTTATAAGCGAAATGCTTTATAAAATAAAAAATATTTTTATTATTTTTTTATTTTTTTATTAGCATATATTTTTTGATAGATTAAAAAAGGCAAAAAAAAATATACAAAAACATAAAATTGTAATGAAAATACAAAAGGAATAATCCAAAAAATATATGCCAATAATTCTGCAAAACGTGTGTCCGAAATCCGAGATAATTTAATAGAGAAAAATTTTTAATGCACTTATAAATTATATATAAACAAAATAATAATAATAATAATATTAACAATAATAATAATAATAATAATAATAATAATAATAATAATATGAATAATATTATTGAATAAAAAGATTATAATTGCATGCAGCAACTTGAACATGAATAATGCAAAAGCAAATAAATAATTTCCATTTTATTTTGATTTAAATCAGGAAAGGATATTTGGTATTATTCTCATCAATTATTTAACGAATCATATGATTTATTTTTTAATCAGCAAGAAATACACTGGTGCATATTCCCATAAACGCATTTAAAATTTTTGTTTTTCTTTGATATATATCGGTTTCTCTTAACCAAAAACAATGTTGTGTTGTTTACAATAACTCGCGGTAGAACGGTACCTTTTTATGTAAGAAATATTTATTTCTTGCTTTTATTGTTTACATTAAGTTAGCAATTAGAACATATTGGTGATTATTTCAGTGGAATATCCTATAAATGCAGTCGAGAAAATTTTTTCTAAAAAGTTGTTTGTTTCACTTTTGATTTTTTTTTTTTTTTTTTTTTTTATTTCAGTTCATATGTTTTATAGCCAGTAACAGTTTTATTATCTTGTGAAAAGTTATGGGGTGATAAAAAATTTAACTTATAATTTACGATTTTTTAAATTTTGCAGTTTTTTTGATAGAAAATTTCAACCCATAATTGAATATAAATTTAGAGAATAACATTTTAAAGACGTAGTGATTCTCAACAGTTTGAGGTATATTTCGCCGATGTCATGAAATCAGACATGGCATACCATTATCACAAACTTCCATAAAATTGGTATAAATGTTTGTATAATGTATGTTTTTCGCTACTAAGAAATACCCGTTTTTATAAAAATTGCCCAAAATATTCCGTAAATACTTCCGAATCAAAAGGGTGTTAAAAATTTTAAAATGCAAAAATTTTATACACTTTTTAAAATTTTTATAACTTTAGATCGCCGAAAAGTGTCCGTAAAAAGTTATCTTACGAAAAAAAAAAACATTTAAAAATATCATTTACACCTGTTACAGCGACATTATTCTCCAAACATATTTTTCTTGCTGATAATCAGAAAAAATTATCCCAAATAATTTTTTAATAAAATTATTAATAAATTTTATACCGAAATTTTTCTGACAAAAATCGATAACTCTTAAAAAATATAAAGAAAAAAATGTATCAATAAAAAAGATAAAAATAAAATATCTTTAATACAATCTCCAACTATTTTCAACTGTTTGGGCTGAATCTGTCGTTAAAAAAGAGTAATAAGAAATTTTTACATGATTTCCTCAGTTTTCGGTGATGTGTTTAATGAATAATTATTTGGTAAGTAAGTATTTTAAATATTTAATGAGATTATTAATCTTTCGATGCTATTGATGATATACCCATCATTTGTACCGAAGGTTATATTTAATTTCAAAGTACCAGTTTGTTTCAAAGCTATTCTATGTAAGAATAAATATTTATATATGTACATAAGGTCAGCTAATATTGGTTGATTGATTTTGACAATTTATTCAGACATCTTTCATACTGTTAATGTATTATTAAAAGTACACATTTTATAATCATTATAATGAAGATTAGCAATGACTTCAACAAGTTACTCGTTTATATGACACCAAGATGAAAATATATATGTACCAAATTTGTTTTCCCTCAATCAAATTTGGAGTTTTAATATATTTTTTAAAATTTTATTTGTATTGTATTATTTAAATATTTCTAATTATTCAATTAATAATTATATGTAAATTCATGAGATTTTAATGGTGAAGGGATTTATTTAATTTTAGAATTGAATCAATAAAAATTTTAGTCAATTTTAGGCAAATATTCAGTCATAATTCTAATCAAATTAAAAAAATAATACAAATTTAACCCAAAATTAATTATTCTAGTTAAATAATATTATTTTGGTGGTTGTACCAAAATCAAACAAAAATTTAATTAATATAAGCAATTTTTAATTTTATTTTTTTCTGTGTAAATTACATTAATATTGATGTAAAAGAAAGCATTTTACCTACTTAATACTAAAATTCAGGTGGCTTCAAATCAATTTTTATTATCATTAAAATAATAAAAACTACTTTCCCTATAAAATTTATCACCAAATGAGATACATATTTAAAATTTTGCGAAAATTCAATTATACAAAACACTAAAATTGTGCTTTTTGTTAGGAACGTTATCATGAGTAGTTAGGTTTAAACGACTATATTTTTCAAACCAGTATTGAAATTCATTTAATATTTCAGCAAAATATCCTAAAATGTATTTATTACTATCAACTATTTTTAGAGATTTTTAACCAATAAATACTTTTTGCTATTTATAATATTCTGCAAAACTTAAAATTATAAATTTTTCTTTTCAGTGTACTTCGATAAATATTAAAAATTTAGTAATAGTTTTTACTTGCGCTAATATCACTTTAGATATTTTATGATATTGCGGGGTTTTGTTTTTGATAAAGTGAAACCTTTATTTATAAGATTTTTGGAAATTTTAATTTTAAACGTCCACAATTTTTGAGTACATTGATAAAAATTATTAACTCGAAAAAACTTTCGATTAGTAAAACCCCAAATCGACTTTCATGTCAGTAGGAAAATAATTTAATATTTTTACTCAAAATCTTAAAATTGTTTGGAATTCCTCATACAAATTGTAATAGTAATCGACATGAATACTAAATTTCCGGCCAGATTGAAAACGAAATTAAAGTGGTATAGAAGGACCTTACCTTTAAAGATATAAATCTTATAAGTAGCTCATCAAATCGAAAGATTGATGATAGAGGATATCAAAGTTGATGATATTATATATATATATATATATATAAATATATATATATAGTCCGCTGGTTTTTATTTTTTGATCTCAATCGATCTCATATAAACTAATAGCAATTTGTGGATAAATTCTTATTTATTAGTCGAATTTGGAAGACAATTTTTCAAAAAAAAAAATTTTTTTTTGGCTTTTTTTACGGAGTCTGTGCATTCCTCAACGGAATACAAATTTCGAAACAGGGATTTATATTTGTTGTAATTATGCGTGTTCTGCTCAATATCTCATTGAAGTACCTTAAATAGTTAAATAGGTAATGCAGCTAAAGCAAAAATTTAAAAAAAAAAATCAACTTTTCAGGAGGCACATTCACACTTTCTAATGGAATAACATCGATTACTGCATGAACTTAGTTTTTTCTATGCAATAGAATCGGAGAAATATTAAAAATGAATTTAAAAATAAATAAAATTTATGGACGTTTTGAAAATTACGCAAAAATTGCACTTTTCTTCTTGTATTTTTACATAGCAAATTGCAATTTGTGCAAATCTTGGATATATGGATATAATAACGGCGTTAAATATAATTGATCGGGTCCACAAATTTTAGTCAAATATCGTTTATAGTTGAACATAGGACATATTTGTCAAAACAGGTTTTGCTAAGGCATATAGATAGCCCTACCTAATTATACCATAATTGGTATAATTAGGTGGTATTTGTAATTTTTAAAACAGAAATGTAGAGGCGCATCAAAGAATTTCGAAAGTTAAATATTTTGTGGACCAAAACATATGTACTTGGATTAAAAAAGAATCACAATATTAAAAAGCTTTTTTTTGAAATAGAAATAGCTTACATTCGAATCCCATTTTTGAAAAATTTTTAAAAATTGTGATTTTTAGTATAAAATATCTTTTTTTTAATTTTATTACCAAACCCCAAATATGCTACACTAACATTGAAATATTGATAAATTTTATTTGAATAACTCGGTGGGTTTTGATATTGCGTGTAATTTTTACCAGAATTATACATAAACTTCTAATTTGTAAAAATGTTTTTATGTTCAATTTAAAACCGTTATAATTTTCGTGCCCCCTGCACGAAATGGTTAACGTGAACTAATTCTACATGCATTCAAGTCACTTTATATTTATACAGACAGATTTTAATGTGCCATCAAAAACAGAAAAATTGTCAAGGACTAAAATAAACATTTTTGATAATGAGCCACATGTCAATGCGAGACTACTTCTTCGAATTCAAAATATCGTCGGGACACTAACGAAAAGTTCTATGTGTTTTTGAAACATTTTTCAGAAGGACGAAAAAGACATTTATTTTTTGTAAAAAAGCCATAAAACATTGCATAATGATCGTTTTATAACTTTGTAACTAATATATATATTAGATATTATACTAAAATTGATAATAGACAATCAATAAAGCCTTCAGATGGTTCAATAAAAATAATTCGGTAAATTACACATAGAACTTTTTTTGAAAACATATAATCTACAATTCTCTTTTGAAATAATAAGGATATCGCTAATTTTTCAAATTTATCTACTGCATTCTCACATCCCATCTACTTTCACTCAAGCATATTAAACTTATTGTTTGCTACAGCTATTGTTACATTCCCACTATATTAATTAATACTAAATACTCTTCAACACTTAACAAAAAGTTTTAAATTTACTTAAAATTTAGTGTAGAAAACAGATTGATTGTTTTGCAAAATAAAATTGGCACAAGTTAATTTTTCTCAGTATTACAATTACAATTGGATTTAAATGTGATAAATAACATTTGGACAGATTATTTATTTTGTGTGCTTTTCTATAATTGTTTGCAAATTGAACAGATGTGTAATTTATAAAGTGCAACACATTACAAATGTTGTCATACACAGCAAAAAAATTACGCTACATTAAATTAAAAAAAAAAATAATAATAAAAAACTGAAAGAACAAGAGAACTATGTGTTACCTATACATACACAAAAAAACATACATACATACATACATACATACATACATACATACATGCATTCATACATACATATATACATACATACATACATACATACATACATACAAACATGGACAAAAATGGACAATAAAATAGGTGTGAATTTCAGCAAATGAAAAAATTTTAAAATTTTATGTTTAAAATTTTTTTTAACTTATATTTATGTCTATGTTCGCAAAAATTTAAAATTACAAAATTACTTTATATTTTTGAAACTAAATGAAACCTCAATAATATCTTCTCAAGCTATAATTACTTTTTTTAGTTTTCTTCTTTTAGTTTTTCTTTTAGTATCCTTCCTATAGCGAAGACATATACCCCAAAAGCATTTGTTCTTATATTATTACAAATCTTTGAATTTTTCATAACTAAATGTTGCTCATGTTTCTTGAATTATTGATTTAGATATATTTAAGGATTTTAGGTAGAATTTATGTTATAGGATGTACTTGATTATTATAATACTTCCATATTATATTACCAGGGCCCCATTTCCAACGCACTTGATGAACGATTCAGGACGATAGCCTTCCAACCTCTCTATAAGAATGGAATATTTTACTCATTTTAGGGTAGCACGATTGTTTCCAATAAATTCTAGTACAAAAACTTCACATTTTTCTTTTCATTAAAATGTATCAAACATAACCATGCCAACCAAAGGCACTAACATACTACGACTTATTACCATAACGCCTTTTGTTCATATAATATGAGAATTTTTTTCCTTTTAATCATCTTTAATTACTTTTTACATCTTTTTTCATTCTTCAGATTCTTGCTTTTACAATAAAATGAAATTTTTTATAGTTTTTATGCATTATATTGTTCCTATGATATTTTATGGGTCTGAATAAATTGTTTCCTCTTATTTGGAATATCTTGCATTAACCGAAAAAGTTCCGGAGTTACAAAAATTGTACAACTATAACCATTATATACCCCTTTTGTGGTATTTTTAGCTTTATAATGACCAAAAGCGTTCATTAAATATGTTGGGAGAGTCGATCTTGGGAGACAATCTGAAAGTTTCTGAATAAGTAAGTTATTCCTATGATTAAAATTCTTTCTAAAATTGCTAAGTAAACTTAAAACAATTATTTCGGAAATATTCCAACCCAATCAGTAAGGAAAAATTCAATAATTTTTAACAAAAACAGTATAATATCCTGGCAAGGACTTTTGGGGTGTATGTCTTTGCTATAGGAAGGAAATTAAAGAAAACTCAAAAAAGTAATCTCATGCTATTAATGACGTTATATCAATATTTAGTATAAGAAACAGGAAGTTATTTTGTAATTTTAAAATAATTTCAAACACACCTATTTTATTATATACAGAAAAATGTGGATTTTCTTCAAGAAAATCTCTTCCTATCTTCAGAATCCAATGTAAGTTAATTCCAAAATTATTTCTTTATTCCTTAGATATTTGTATTTAATAAATGACACATATAAGTTTAAAAAAATTTAAAACAAAAAATTTATAAATTTTTTCATTTGAAAAAATTCACACCTATTTTATTGTCCATGAGTGTACATATAAATTTAAAAATAGCTGCCTCCGCTGAGTGTTAACGTTGACTGTTAGTAAAAAAAACGACATGAACCCGATTAGGAAGGACTTTACGGTACCGAAATAAAAAATGATATTTGATCGCACTGATTAGGTCTATAACATTATTAAATTACCAAATTGTAGTGATTTTATTCTTTGTAGCCTTGACCAACTGTTGTATATTATTTTGTTCCAAATTGTTATACATAGGAATAGTTATTATAAATTTTGTTAAAACGGCTGAAAATTAATGCGAGCAAAAAAAATGCAACTCCAAAAAAATCAACAGAATTTTTTAAATTTTGATAAAAAAAAAAAATATGACTGAAAAATGCTGAAAACTAACAATATACATAAATTTAAGGTCATTTTAACTATAAAAGATATTCATGATATTAAAAAAACACTGTTTCTCCATTCTTTTTAAGAATTTCGGAATATTTTAGAATAGCATTAGATTATGGTACTGAAATAATATTGATGTATAGTTCTAGTATAAGGATTCTTAAAAATTATCTTAGATATACAATATTGAAAACTTGAATTAATTTGACTGTAAATGCATATTTTTCCAATTTAGACTGTCTAGATAGACATGTTTCCTTAAATATTAACTTCTAATAGTAGAAAAGTGCAACAGTCCAATAACTACGAAGGATGAAATTTTAATTATTTTACATAGGAAGAGTGTCAAAATAAGTATAATTCCTATTTGTCTTTCCCTGTGTTAGAATTTGTTCCAATACCAAAATCAAGGGATATTTGAACATTATTGCATTATCAATGTCTATGGAAAATTTTCCAAAGGAGTTAAGAAAGATAACAAAATTTAATAGAAAGTGGGATTATTTGCTAATATTTATATTATTTGTATTTATATTATCATGTATTTTAGTCTATATGAAAGAATAGCAAATCATGGTACTTAACAATACTATAGTTTCCAAACTTTTCCAATAATTATTTTTATCAAAATTTAAAAAAATCATGTTGATTTGATTATCGTTGCACTTTTTTGCTTGCTCAAATTTACAACTGCTTTTACTAAGGTTTAATAATTTTCCTTACGTACAAAAATATTCGAAAAAAAATTGTATACAACAAGAGTCAATGGCCATAAATATTAAAATTATAACAGTATTGTTGCATTGGGTTACACTATAAGCAAAATATGTGCGAACAAAGATCACATCACATAGAGTTGCATTCTTTATGCTCGATACTGTATATTTATTGGTAAATTGCACTAAGAAATTTATGCGCTTTTCTTTATAAAATTAAAAATTAACAAATTTTTATATTAATTTAATTTTTATATATTTGCATTTATTGTTATTCTTGAATTTATATTTATATTTTTGTTCATAAATTAGGAGCACTTTTATCGACGTTAATTCCTAACGTATATAAATTTAAATTTTGTTGGAAAATGCCTATGAAAGTTAGCAACAAAGCACAGCTAGTGAATATAATAAATATATTTTATGAACGAAAATTCTTAGTTAATTTTTTTTTTTAATTATTATAAAGTAAGTTTTAACTTAGTTATCGTTAGATTCATAACAACTAAATAAAAACTTTTGCATGAAATTTAAAGCTCAATTAGTAGTGTTAAACTGATATCTTTCTCAAGACATAAAATTTTAACCAAATTTAACAGCATTATGAGTTATAATCATCTTCAATTTAAAGTAGAGTAATCTTTGTACTGTACACAATAAATACTATAAATATAAAAAACAGCTTATTATGATATTATCAACACACTTTAATGTTTTGGAAAAAAATAAAAATAAAAAAAGCAAACTACAAAAAACATTTGCATATTTAAATACACATTTATGTCATATTTCTATAAAAAAGCAACAACACAACAACAACAAAACATAAAATACAACAAATAAACATACACTTAGGGTGTCATTAAAGAAGCCACCACATCAATTGCGAAGGTGTTTAAAAATAATAATGATATTTGTTATACGTTGTCATTCTTTCTTCACACTCACTTGCTTCTTTTTTTCTTAAAGATTAAACAAAAGTGTTTTTTTGTTTTCTCAAAAAAAAAAAAAAAAAAAAAAACACTTTATTTCAAATGAAATATTCTTAACTAGAACAAAATGATTAATATGCGTTACCAATTTTTTGACAGTTGAAAAAATGGAAAAAGTAATAAAATAAGATTTACGCAAAAATGAACTACACAACGTATGATTAATAAATATAATAGAAATGGTTAGAAAAAAAAACATACACACATATTAAAATGAAAACAGATAAAATAAAAATAGTAGAAGTTGTAAATGATGCCAACAACTCTCGGTTTGATTTCAAGTTTATAATAAAGATTAAAAAACAAAGAAATCAATGTTAAAAGACTCTAAGAAAAATCAACTAGACATAAGTAAAAAAAATAAAAAAAGATACAAACTTGTCAGCGCCACTACGACAAAACACTCACGCAGTAAAGACAACAAAAAACACCAATATAAATACTTCCCCACGCACTCAGACAAGTTAATGATACAGTGGATTCTAAGATAGAGTATTGGGATAAATTTGAGAAACTCTTGGCAATTAAGCTTAAAGGAAGCTGAAAAAAGTATATATATATAAAGGATGATACTCCTTCCATTTTATTAAAGAAGTATTTGAATATTTTTATATTAAAATGCTGATTCCAAAGAAAAAATTAAAAAATTAAGTTCAGTATAAAAATAAGTTATTTTAATTACCCTGAGCTACAGAATGGCGCTCTTTATTTTCACTGCAAAAACATCATTATATGGGCTGTAGATATTGTTGAGTACATCACACATCAATTATCGTAAATTTTAAAAAACATTTTACTCCACTAAAGATCCCGGTGCTTGCTAAATTTTTAGTCAATTTCAGATTTTCTTTTCCTTTTATATACATATATTCCAAACAATTAATGACATATTCAAAATGTTTAAATTTATTTTCCTTTTCTTTTTCAATATTTAAACTCTGATGAAAGTTTTTTGATTTTTTTGATACCCTATACAACCATGGGTGGTTGAGGTATTATGTGTTTGCGCAAATCTTTGTAACGCATACCCATCTTGAAGTATATCGTTCGACTCAGAATCACTTTCTTATACAATTTTACGATGTCTGTCTGGCTGAACGGTTATCTGTCCATGGAAAGATATCTTGATGAAATTTGGCAGGAATAATTATTTTGCTACAAGGACCTATTGAAATTGGTTATAACTGGTCCATTATTTCAGCAAAAAGTGCCTCGAAAATAAGAATATTTTAATGAAATTTGGCACAAATAAGTATATAAGAAAAAATCATCTTGACAAATTTTGTTAAGATCAATCCATAATTGCCCATAGCTCTCATTTAAAACCTTCTTCTAAAAATCAATATTTGACACAAATAGTTTTTATACAAATAGAAACTATCGTACCAATTTTATTAGGTTTGGCCCATTATTGACAATAGCTTCCAGATAAGGCCTTCTTCCGGAAATCACCCTAAAGTGCTTAAATCCTATAAAAGTGTTAGTATCAACATAATATGTTTAAAATATATAATACTTAATACAAGCATCGGTGCACTTGCGGCTTCTCCTGTAACTTCTTTTCGTATTATAATCACTTGACTTAATAGTTGACATGATAAACTGATTACCTAGACCAGGAGTTCTCACAAGCTCTTGCTTCATGACACACGTTCGAACTTTAGGGCGACCCATCGCAATTTTGGAAATTTTTGAAATGTATCCTTACAAACTCTAAAATATTTTAAATATGATAATTTTAACGTGTTTCTCAAAATAAGTTAAAAAATTCGAAGCTAAATTTTATATTTGAATTCAAATTGAAATTGATTTGAAAAAAAAATGTATACTTTCTTAGTTTCTAAACCTAAAAATAAATTAATACTAATAATATCTACTACTGTTGTCAAATCAGGCTAATTTAAGAAAATATTAAAAACATTTGATTTCTAATATCATAAATTATATATATATATATATATATATATATATATATATATACATATATATAGACAGATAGATAATCAATAAAAATTTTATAAAAATAATTTTTATTAATATATGTTAAGATGGAATAATATTACAAAAAGAAATAATAATATGATAAGATAAATATCCAATATTAAAAAAAATGAAGTAATAATATGATAAAATGGAATCATAATATGATAATAAAAAAATAAAACTATAATCATAACATGAAAAAACAAACCATAAAAATGGATACAATATGACAAAGTGGAATTATAACAATTATTACTTATAATCATTTCTATTTTTCGCTGTTGCTCTTCTATTATGATCACTACAACTACATTTTTTCTCTGCGTGTATAAGATAAAAATCGGTAAATAATTTTGTGCAAAATACTTGTAAATCCACACTCCAATTATATAAATTTTCCAAAAAATATCAATATTTTTGGAAATTAGGTGTCTATTAGTCTATTAGTAGATGTACTATATACTTATACAAAGAGATGGTTGTAAAAGACCAATAAACATTAAATTTATATCGAAAAGTTCTGTGTTATTTTAAACAAACTGTACAAATGAAAAAGGCACAATGTACAAATGTACAAATGTGCAAATAATATAAATTTCGGTCCTAAGGAAGTAAGTACTTTAAATTTCCTGAAAATACACCAAATCATTAAAGTAGACTAAGATTTACAAAATAAGTGGAGAAAATAACAATATAAAAATCAATGAGTGGTGATAAGAAAATGGTTCGAAAATTTTATAAAGGTTAATTGCAATAACATAATTCTTATTTTATCTTGAATCTAAATATATTACAATCTAATTAAACAAAGTTTTAGTTATTATATTTACACATGAACCTATGACATTTCTCGAGTGATTTTTCATTTTATCAAAGTGTTATTATAAAAATTCAAACAATTCAACAACGTCCTTATGGCAGATATAAAATCCAAAAAATAAAATTAAAAAAAATAAAAAATAAAAATTTTCACTTTTGTAAAAATGGAACTTTTTGAGCATTTTTGATGTATGTATTTTAAAGGTTATATTTTTTAAAACTAATATTTATTTTTAAAAAGTACTTTGTTATTTACCTTTTATCGCAAATTTTACATAAAAGTGATTTAAAATCGTTTACGAACCGTTTACGAATTTGGATCGTAAATCTGTAAACTCCCGAAAGTCAAGTAATTAAAAAAAAAAAATTGCGTTTTTACACACGACTAAAGTTAACTTGATGCATATTACAATTTCGCAGATAAATGGGATCCTGAAATTTTAACAAACGAGTGGATAGACGGGTAATCGCAATAAAAAGAATCTACAACAACAATTTGTGATAGAAAGATATAAAAATGTATTATCTTGAAAATATACTCAGAAAAGATAAAATTTAGCTTTTTAAGAGTTAAGTGTCTAACCACACTCATAATTTCCGAATTACATATGCTTATTTAAATGTACAATTTAATTAACAGCTTCTACATATCACAATGTGCGCAATAAAAGGTACCGAGCTTTCATTTTGAAATTATAAAATTTTGTTATTTTATAACAAATTATCGATAACAGAACTCTTCCATTAAATTGGATAAAACATAAGAATCACATTTCACAATGAAATTATATTTGTAAATTTATGCAAAAATTTAAAAGGAAAAAAATCTTGTTTGAAAAATTTTTATAAGAAAGTATTCTGGACTCAAAAAATAAAAAGCTTTCAATTTTAAATTGGTAAGGAATAATAATAATAATAATAATAACAATAATAATAATAATAATAATAATAATAATCATTTAACAAACGAACAAGGAAGCGATGTAAATACTAAAATAATTAAATTAATATATAAATAGCTCACGAACAGAAAAAATGGTCCATATCTTGCGATCAAAAATGGTCTTTATATATATATATATATATATATATATATATATATATATATTTATATCTATCTATATATATTATATATATTTTATATGTATATTTATATACATATATATATATATATATATATATATATAAAGACCATTTCTGATAGCAAGATATGGACCATTTCAATGTTGAAAATAAAGTCACGTTGTACATCATATTAAAGGTAATTTTTCTACCTTTAATGTGACATATCTAATTTTCTACCATAAATATTTTAAACAATATTTGTAATTTTCTGTAAACAATTTTGTAATTTTTTTTTTTTTTTTAGCTATTTGACATTTTCAAATCGCTAAATCTCTCAAAATACTACAAATATCATTAAATTCCGAAGAGGTGAGGAGACCAGCTGGTTGGTTTTAAATGTAATGGCTAAATTGTATATTACTTATCAAATTCACAAATCATACATTTCTTAGAGTTGGTCACATTATTATCCTTACTTATTTTTTTTAGTAGCTATATCTATAACCAAATATGAAATTTATACCTACTTAAATTCGTGCTGAAAATGTCTATAAATTTCGAAAAGACTCAGCTAATATTAAATTATTGTTTTACTTATTTTCAACCAATTTTTTGTTTATTTATAAAGTGGTCTATCCCAATCAAAATTACACATAAAAAGTATAATCACGAAATTAGAAAAGCTTTACATAAAGTAATTTAAATATATCGTAGCAATAAATAAAAAAATATATATCCTTTTTAAAATTATTCGAGTTCCTTGTATTTTCAATAAAATTTTACAAAAAGGATATACAATATCCTTTATAAGAATGATAAAAAATACTGATTTGTTTACGGTATTGGTTTATTTTTTATTTAAGATTCGCTCTTAATAAAATTGATATTTAGAGTCCATATTCTTTATTAAATATTTTATTTCTTAACAGTTAAAGGTATCTTGTTGTCTTTTGTACCACTGTTAATCATTAAACTTATACACTCACTCACTTCTCTTTCAAACATTGTTCACTCACACAAATATTTTAGAATATATGTATATAGTCCTTTGTATACTTTTTTATTTTATTCCATTCTATGTAGTATTTTTTATTAAGCAAAGATGTATTTTTCATAAATAAATCTTCAATTATTTTGTTTTATTTATTTCTCAGAAATACATTTTTTATGAATTAATAAAAACCAATTTAAGCAGGTGGGCGTTTAAATCCATATGCCGGTTACTAGAGGCCACGAGACTAGACAAAAAATTGATGATATTTTGCACAAAGAAACAAAAACAAAAAAAAATAATTTAAATCTTGTCCGCCTAAATACTGTATTTCATTATTATTATTTATTTATTTTTTATTTTATTTTTTTTTTTTTTTTTTTTCAATAAAATAAAAAACACAAATATTTTTTATAGAAAATAAACATTTTTTTTTTTTCAAATATTTGGCGCGACACTTTTATTTACTTTTAAAACACTGTGTTTGTATATGTTGCCATAAATTTATGTATGTATGTGCGTGTATTTGTTTGGATTTAAAGAAAATTTGTGTTTTACTTGATTTTTTTTTATGGAGAATAACGATACGTACAATACTCGTACAATTTATGTTGTGTCTTGTTTGATGGTTGTTGTCCAACTAAATTAATCTTGGGGACCCATGTAGCTTTACAATGTCAATTTTCAGTTCTCAGCCGGTGTGTTTGTATCTATATGAGTTTGGTGTCTGTGTGTGTGCATATGTTTTTTGATTTTGGATTTTGACTTTTTGCTTCTTCATAGTGTGTAGTTGTTGCTTTTTTAGTGTTTGAGTTTATAATTTTGCTTGTGTAGACACAACTATAGTATCATAGTTTTCAATACTTGGAATGTTTGATATTGTTTTTGTAAAGCATTAAATAAAATATGCATTATAAAAAGCGAAAATGACCAGTGTTACCATTTTAGTAGTGTTTAGAGTTCTAAGAAATATGAACATATGTACAGATAATATATTTAAGACTTTCAGTTTGATTGTCATTAAATTTAGAAATTTTTGTATAACAAAAACTTTATTTTTCAAAATTTGTTTACATTATTTTTGCACGTCCCTTTTCAGTTCTTTTGTAGTATTTATTAGATCCATATTATTGGGTCATGGCTTTATCTAGTAGTTTTTAAATTAAATATTGAAATAATAAGGCTCTTGAAACAACAAATTTGTATACAAATCGTAAGTGTTGCTTGTGAATAAAATAAAAAATGTAAATACTTTTTATTTTACTTCCATTTTTTATTTCTAATTTAAAATATTTGTTAATCAATTCATTATTTTTTAAATAAAAACATTAACGATTTCTATTCACACTAAATCAAATGAATTTTTATATAATTTTGTATCTGATTGAACAATATAAGTTAAAAAAGAAAATATTAAAAAAACATATATTTTTACAAGAAGATAACAATTTTTTAAATATTTGAATACTCGAGCTTTGAATAATATTCATATGTATTTTATTTAAACAAAAAAAAAAGTTCAATAAGTTTTTAGGAGTTTTTATTGAAAAGAATATATTCAAATAGAAAAATTTCAAATAAATATTTTGATATTTTTATGGAGAAAAATCCAAAAAATAAAATTATTTAGCCACAAAGTTTTGAATAATTTTATGACTATTAAATTATTCAAATTAGAAATCAAAATAAATTTATGCAAAATTCACTTTATTAAAAAGCTAAAATCACACTTTTATAAGAAATATTATCATAAGTAGTAAGTTTAAAACTACTATATTTTTTAAACTTTTTGAGATTTTGAACCAAACATTTTTTTGCTATTTACAAAATCGTGCAGAAATTAAAACTAATATTTTTCTTTTCAGTATACTTCGATAAATATTAAAAATATAGTAATAGTTTTGATATTTGCTGATAGTACACTTTTTGTTCTATGAAATCGCTTTGTCTTGGTTTCGATATAGCAAAACTTCTATTTCTATTTTTATTTTTTTAAAGTTTCAACTTTAAACTTAAACATCTTTTGCTCGCATTGATAAAAATGAAGTTTTAGAAATCTTTGGTCAAATCTTATTAAATTTATCTTTTGCAAAAAAAAAACTCTTTATTTATTTATTATTCTTTTTTTAAGCAAGCATTTTTATAATTTTCCAATAAAAAATATGAGTGCGAAAAATAAGAGATTTACAAATTCTTAACTTTTTGGTTATACATCATAGACTTCTAAATTGTTAATGACAACAAAAAATTATAATAATCTGCGAACCAAAATAAAAAATATTAAAATTGTATTTTGAAATGCATTTTTATTTACAGTTTTCAATAAATTATGAGGTAACCAAAACAATAGATTTATGACATTTTAACTTTTTGTAATTTTTAAAATTTTAAAGTTTGCAAAAAAAAGAGTATTAAAATTGTATTTTGAAATGTATTTTCATTTTGTTATATTCATTGTGAATATCTTAATTCAAAATATTGTTTGAAAATTAATTTCTTTTATATTTAATTTACATTTGTAGAAATAAAATAGCTTCAAATCATTTTGTACTTTTTATAACACAATTTTCAGTTACTTGAAATTAATTTGGAATAAAATTATTTAAATAGTATTCCATTTGTTACCAAGTCATATTTGAAAAAAAGTATTCGAATAGACATTTACAAAATTTAAATCAAATTCCAAAGTCTTTAACTAATTTGAAGATAAATTATATTTCTTTAGCTTGAATACAATTACTATTTATTTTATTTCTTATTTTAAAAATGAAATAAAATCTATTTTGAATCATTTAATTTTTATTTATAGAAATTTTTTGAATATTTTTATTAAACATAAATTTGTTTGAATAATTTTAACTTTATTTGGAAAAATAAAAATTTTAAACATGTACGTATGTATGTATACATGTATGTATGTATGTATGTTTCTTATTTAGAGATAATATTTATATCGAAATAAGGTTTTCAGCATTTGACTTTATTAAGAAATATTATTTACGCGATAATTTAGACAGATATTTTTCAGTTGCGAAAAACCTACATTTTGCTAATATTTATTTACGTTAATTATATGGAAGTTTGTGATGATGCTATCCTATGCCTGGTTTTCAGACAACAACGTCATATAACTCAAAATGTAAAAAATCACTTCGTCATTTAAATTTTGTTCTCTAGAATAAATAAATAAATAAAAATAAGAAAAATAAATAAAATAAATTTTCTTAATCTTGTCTGATTAATGATTTGAGTTTAAAATATGCAAATTGTAAGTGCAAAATTAAAATTAGTAAAAAATCCTCGAAAGTTTCGCCCCGCTTTTTACATTTTCAGCTACAAATGCTTATAGTTTTTTATGATTTTAGTGGATTTAGATAAAATTTTTGATTCCTTAAAAATATTGTAAGTTTCATCAAAATCCATCCGAAATTTTCATGTTTTTAAAGCAAACTTTAGAAATACAAGACACGTAAAGTCGGTTGCAAAGAGTTCCGAAAATTTTTAAAATCTTATGTTATTTTTGATTTAGAAAAAAAGTAGCAAAATCAGTCAAAAATGTTGGGCTATATATTAAAAAAACTTAATCAAGATCTCGCAAATTTGATATAGTTGAAATTTCAAATGCAAATAGCTCAAAAACTATAAGAGAAATATAGCAGAAACTTATCAGTGGCTTTAAGAATATTTAAAATTTTAAAAATCGGATGAGAAGTACAAATTTTGCTACACCTATTTTGAATTTTATGTAAATCCAACCAGACGCTTAGAATTTACAAATTTATTTCCAAAAATATTCATGATCATTGAAAAGATGCTATAATAACTTTCATCCCCGTATTTTATAAAGCAATGTGAATATGTGCCATATTAAATTAGACATTAATTTTACATAAATTCCGGACCAACTGTTTCCTTCATTTACTTATTTCTCTTATCAAATAACATACAAAATTTTCGATATCGTTTCGAAAAATAGTAAATCCTTATAACATTGTATATATTATAAAAGTGAGGTGTAAATTTGTTTGTTCATTTGTGTATCAATCACGTCTAAACGGCTGAACCGATTTTCGCGAAATTTGACACATAGATAGTACCAGCTAGATATAGATTATGTGTCACGCCCACTTAAATAAATAATTTTTTAAAATTTTTAACGGTATTTACATGAAATTTGATTTACAGATAGCGCTTGCATTGAAGAATTTTATAGGCTATGTTGGATTTTGTTCACATTTTCCGCCAGAGGTAGTTATAGGCTATGTTAGATCTCGATTGGATGTCACGCCCACATTTTACGCCTACTTTTAAAAAAATATATTTTTTTAATTTTACACGTTATCTATGTAGCTATTTAAATAAAATTTGATACACGGATAGTGCTTGGACTGGAGAATTTTATAGGCTATGTTCGATCTCGATTGGGTCTCACGCCGACATTTTACGCCCTTTTTTTAAAACTCTCAAACAACTGAACCGATTTAATTAAGATTTTCACAGCATCATCCTGTGTGTCAATAAATTCAAATATGATATTTTATTTTCTGATCAGAGTATAAGTCCAGGGGGAAAGGTAGCTGCCATACAAAGAAAATATTAATATTCGCATATCTTAACGAGTATTACAGTGAAAGTCTAAAGAAATTGTAGGAGCAATTTTTATTTCGAATGGGGCGGATAAGTCCAAGGGGAGTAGAAGTCCCCGTATAAAATAAATATTAGTTAGCGCATAAGATGGGATAGCAAAGCTCACCGGAGAAAGCTAGTATTTTAAATAAAACTGTTATCTTAAGTACGAATTATTGGCTGTGCTAGTGAAAAATTCTAATTCAAACAAGTCTCTTGGTAACACTGATTCATATTCCTCTATTAAAGAAGCAACAGTAGAGTCAAATCGAAACAATTGCGTGAGCGTGCGCGTTTAGTGAAAAATTATGACGGGTTACTTAAAGTTAACTTTTCTTTTATATCTTTTCTTCTCCACGATTTTCTTTTTTATTATTACTGCTTTTATTGAGCACGGAAATTGTTAAAAATGAAAGAAAAAAAACCATAAAACGTTTAAAATTAATGTTGATACTTGTATAGTGACAAAATTTATATGTATGTGTATTAAATGTTTCTGTTTAAACAACTTTAGGTAGTCAAGTGCATTTTTGGATAAATGAGGTCAGTGTTAATTAAACTGTTACAGTAGCAAAAAAATGGTTTTCAATAGGAAATTAAAGGATCTGTTTTAATTGCTTAAGAAGGGACAATTGCCTTAAGACAAATACTTTGGATTTGTTGTGCTTAAGTAAATTACCGGCAATTTTGTTATATGAGAATTTAACAAAGTAGATAATTTTAGGAAGAGATATTAATGTGATTTATTTAGAGGAGATTGGGGCAAAGGGAGCATACTTTAATTTAACTTTAATAAAATACCAACCAAAAATATTTTGAACTATCCAATGGAACTGTTATATAGAATTGTATGGGATTATTGTCTAATATTTTGTATTTTCGGTATTGTTTTTCTATATTTCTTTTAAATCAAAATGGGAAATTTTAAGATAAGATGTATAGTACTAAATGGCAAATTTAAAGATATTTGGTATTTATTAAATATTGTTAAACGACTTTTTATATTTACGAGGCCACTCGAATACCAAAAATTCAAGTAAATGATGAAAATAGATAGGTAATAATTGATAAAACTTATAGAAATTAATAAAATAAAATTTATAAAAACATTCAGTTTTTTCTCGTACTTGGAATAGTTTAATTCATAGGTGTAATAAATTGCTATATTTTCACATATTTTAAATGTACAGACCACTTGCATCAATTTTCTCATATCTAGCGTGTATTTTTATAGCTTCCACTATTTCTATGATTTTTAATTCCAGATTTTCTTACTTTAGTAGGGTAATGTAATGGTATATAATGGTTCTAGGAATTTTTTGTCTTATCGCTCCAGAGTTTGTTGAGTTATTTCCAATTTTCGTATGTTCTATTGATTTTACTAAAGCATCAAATTTTTTATCTCTTTTATTAAATTTTCTTATATATGTTTAAATTATTGGTAATTAAACCAATTATTTATTATATTTTCAGCAAAATTCGAAAAAAATTGTTGAAGAATTTTTTAAATTGCTCGTATACATTGCAATTTACCCCAAAATATTTTTACTACATTATCCCAATACCGCAATTTTTACATCAAATAGAGATCTGTTTGGGACAAACTTTTTTTGAATTTTGAATATATACAAGATAAAGTATTTAATTTTGTATTTGTCGATTTACAATGCTCTTGTTTTGGATATATTCCACAGAAAAACCAGCACTTAAAAAACTTTTTTAGTACATTTTATTTGCTTACTCTCGAAAAGTAATAAAATCAGAGGATTCATGGGTGAAATATAATTTACAAATGTAGTGCAATAATGACAAATATTTAACGGTAACCTTTTTTTTGAAAAAATATCAAAAATACGCAAAAAAGTAAAATTTTCATCATTACCCCATACGCCATAATACCCCACTCTCCTCTATATATTAAGAAACCTTGAAGTTGATTGGATGATATCGTATTAAAAGTAAATTTTTAAAAACCTTTTTACGTAATTAAGTTTTATTTCTGAGTGTTGTTTTAAGTACTGGCAGCTGTTAATTTTACTAAAAGATTAAATTATCTTTTTTTAATTTAATTTACATAAAAAGGCTTTGCTAATCAACAAATTTTGTAAAGCTTTGTAATATTTGTGTTCCTTTTATTTTTCTAAGAATTTCAATACAACAATTTAACTAATCTACTTCAAAAACTTTTTTATTTTCCTTCTGTAAGCCATCAAAATTTATAAAAAAAAATAAAAAGAAAAAAATTGCGGCAAAGCGCAAAAACCAATAAAAAGGATACAATACATTATTGTGTGAGGATTAAAGAAAAGGTCAATGAAGAACAATTTAAAAAACAACACAACAAAAATACATGTATTCCGATGAGAGTAAGGGAGTGGTAAAATATAAAACTTTTCATTATTTAAGTTTGCAAAAAAAGTCAGAAAAAAATTTTAAATAAAATAAACAAAACCCTAAACAACGTTTACAATTTATAACATTTTTTTACAAAACAGATTAAAGCCAAAAATAAAATTTAAATAAATTTAAAAAAAAAAGTGAAAATTTTATACTCGGCTTGGCCGAAGCTATATACCCACCATCAACAATATTTTAAATATGATATGAGAGGTGGACGATGAAATGGGCGGACCACGCCCATTTTTGGTTGCCGAGTTTATATCGATCCTCAAACTATTTATGCAAAATTTCGTTGTCGTACATGTTTTTGTTTAAGAGATATCAGTAGAAAAATAGTTCCGTAGTAACTTTGAAGTTACAACGGACACCCTGTGTTTCCAAAATTTGGCTCATAACTGTTTACTAACCGATTTTGCCAATTTTCAATACCAAAAAAAAACTTTCATAAGATAAATATTGAACATAGGTAGATCGACTCAGAATCTTATCAGGACAAAGAATATATATGCTTTATGGAATCTTAAATGATTTTTTCGACATGGAACACACAGTGACAAAAAAAATATACCCCCATCCTTTAGATGGTTTGTATAAAAATTAACTTATAAAATGAAAGTAAACTATTTTAACATCCAAATTACGTTTAATTATGTCAAAAGTGTAGCATATCATATAACAATGAAAATGACAAAATATTAGTTGAATTAAATAAAAAGTTTTCAATTATCATTTTTTTATTATAAATATTTAATTATCTCTTATAATATCTGCGGTCCAACGACCGCCTAATGAACAATTTTAGAAAATATTTTAATTTTTAGAAATATTTTATTTTATTTTTTAGAAATATTTTAATTAATACATCTAAATTCTTGTTAAATCTTTTAGACATTCTGTTTATATTTTACGAACAAATGACAAAAAAAAAACACACTTATCATTTGCTATAACAAAATCAAAGTATCGCTAATACTGTCAATTGTATTCGTCTGATGAAGAAATGTCATCTCATTCACTCGCTGACATTGATATGGCATAAAGGAAGATACAAAATTTTTTGCTGTATGGTAATGGAACAAGATGTGTTATATCGGAAAATGTGACAGTGCGCATCTGTCGCCGTCGACTGTTGCTAATATGCCATTAATCCAAAACAAAATCAAGTTGGTTTTTGAAAAACTAAATTTCGAAAATAAATTCGTTTACATAACTCGTTTTTGCTCCATATGATTTTTATTGATGTAAATAATTTTGTGTATTTATTTGAAAAGAATTTAATTTATTAAGTTGAAAAACTTTTTAACAACGGTTTAAAAATATTTTTCACACACAAATTAAAAATTAATTTCGTGAATTAAAATAATTCACAAAATTTGACAATTTAATTTTTTACATTACATATAAAAGCTCAATGTTCTGAATCAACAAAACAGTCTGTAGTATGAATAGTTAGATAAAAATGGTTTTTGTTTTATATGGAAAAACTAAAGAAATGTATGTTGTTTTTCAACCAAAAACCGAATGAGGTCAAAAGCTTTTGCCCTCATTCGGACATAGTGTGTAAACTAGAAAAATTTTCATCAGGACAAAACTCAAAATCAGCTGATTATTATTTTTGGTTCTTACAGCTGTCAAACTGCAGCTATAAAAAACATGAATGAATTTGCCCTCATTCGGACATAGTGTGTAAACTAGACAAATTTTCATCAAGACAAACCTCAAAATCAGTGCGAATCTATACATGATAAATTTAATTAAACAGCTGATTATTGTTTTTGGCTATTACAGCTGTCAAACTGCAGCTATAAAAAACATGAATGAATTTGCTTATTGTTGTCTTTGTGAAATTGTTGCCTTCTATAAATTTGCGTCAGGTTTGACTTGATAAAAAATTGTCTAATATAGACGCTAATGAAAATTCTATGGTCGCCAAAATAATATAGGACAGATTGTTCAGAAATACATAAAATTTAATGTCTGTTTTGTTACAAATAATAAAAAATCAATTTGAAAATTTTTTTAAAAACATCCAGTAATTGTCAAATTATATTTATTATTGTAAAAATTACTATACAATAATTTAATATATAGGTAGCATTTTTTATTACTATTAAAAAATATATCTTTTTTTAAAGAAATTCAAAATATATATATATATATATATATATATATATATATATATATATATATATATATATACATATATTTTAAATAATATATATTTATTTAAATTTATATATTTTTAAATAAATAAAGGGAATCTATTTATTTTATTTTTTTTTTTTTGCACTTCATGTGTTTGTAAAACCTTCGTATTCTGCCGCAGTCACAACAAATTTTTTTATTGTCTACTTACTTACTGCTACCACTACTATTCCCATGGTGTAATCATTTTTAACAAGGTGACACTTTAAGCTCAGCTGATTATTTTTTGCTTCATTTTTTAGTGTAAGATTGAAATATAAATTTTTTTATGTGTACATGTATTGGTTTGTTTACAAACAAAAGTAAATATTTTCGGTAGTAAAATTTGTATTTTTAATAAAAAAAAATATATAAATGAGCTATTCTTAAAAAGGAAATAAACATTGATGATGAAGCATATCTTATTGTTCCTCAAATAATAAAATACAATTCATTCTTATTATTTGTCAATCTAAGCAATCATTGTTTACAATTTGTTTTTTGTTTTTTTCCCCATATATGACGTTTCAGGAAAAAAAAATAGCCGCAATTATTGCATTTTTGTATTTTTTGTATATACATACCTTGTTAAATTATTGTACCATGACTATGGCTACAAAACATTAAAATCAATTTTGTGTGTGTTAACAGTGACATAGTTCTTTAATAGCAATTTTTTTAACTTTTTTTGTATTATTAGACATTTCCATTGTTATCAATGATAATTTTAAATTAACATAAACATAGTCGTACATTGAGAGTAAAAAACATATTAGACTACTACATCATTATATGGAGGTATATGAACTTTATACTATGACTGGTGATTTTTATGGAGAAATAAAATGTTGCAAAAGTACTCCTTTAAAATTAAAGATTGATATGTTTTAAACTAATCTCCAAAATATTTTGGTTTAATTATTCCGTTCACGTGATCTGGGCCATTTTTAGAATACCTCCAAAATATGGTTTTTGATCAGCAGTGTACATAGTTTTTAAGTTTTTGACAAAAAAAAACAACATATGACAGACGAATGAGGTTTAATATATAATGTGTAAAAAATTTATGTGTCCTAATATGGCAACCAAAGTTAGCAAAGAATTTGAAAATTGCAAAGTGGCAACACTTTTTTCATATTTTTTAACAATTTTGCATTCCATTATATCTTGCGTTCTAGTCAGTTCCACGAGACTATATATACGGAAAATGGAAGAATACTCCCTAGAAATTATAAAAAGATTTCCGAGCAAAGAATTCTTCTCTTTTTAAGAAATCTTAGTTCATCCACCTTGGCCATAAATTCTGTCACATCTTGGGATACAGTCATTGTCAAGAGATCAGACGTATAGGAAATGGAAGTATACCATCCTTTATTTTACCCAATACAAATTATAGATCCCATTGTAACTTGGAACACAGTCAGTGTCAATGGATCAGACGTTTAGGACATCTTGGCACTGACTCTGTTCTGAGTTGCAGTAGAATCTATAAATTCTATTAGGCAAAATAGAGGAGCTTGGATTTCTTGAAAATGAATCGAACGATTTTTTTTAATGTATCATTCAAATGGTACATTAAAACCCAATATATGTTGAAAAATGTCCGAAATATATAAAATTATATGTTTCAATAAAGAAAATGTGACAAAAAATATTAGTGAAATCCTAATATTACACGACTAAATAGAGACATAATAATTATTTAAATATTTCATGCTTTAGTATGCCTCTATTACAACTTTAAGTTAATTTTCTTTTAACAAAAATAAGAAGAAGAAATATGTATTTTTAAAGGTATTTTGAAAATTGTCTAGCTCATATAAATTTAAACTTTCAGATTTATTTTTTTGTGAATCATTTAAAAACAGATCAATCTCCATTTCTAGAGGGGTAAATTTGAAACTTTTTTAGTGAGTCTACTTAATGAGCAGTAACTTCCGAGGGAAAACTTTGCTTATTTTGTATGTCGGGATGTCACAATTTTTACAACTTACAATTCAGCTGATAAACTAATTATTTAGAAGTAAAAGGATATCCATTTAAAAGCTGCCTACAAGCGAAACAAATAACTAATTAATTACACAGATCAAAAGTGAAGAAATATTATGGTAAATGTGTTGAAATCAGTGTCAATCACGTCTTGATTTTAAAAGGCAGCATCATGTCGTGGATCTGTAAACTGTCTTCTAACATCGTGAGACTTAAAAGAGCTCCTTTGGTCAGTATTAAAATATTTTGGAAATTTCTAACTTGATCCTCCGATTAATATACAGTTACGGACAATAAAATAGGGTCAAGTTATTTATTTTTTGAGTTTTGTAAAAAATTTTAAGCAAAACTTGTAATGCCAAATCATTGGCAATACATTGAGTTATAAACCTGTATACAGTACAAAACAGTACATCATCTCAAATAGGGTCAGCATTAAATTCGTCAAAATATTTTAAAATTTTTGCAAAGTTTTTTCGAAACTTTTACTTTTTTTTAATCTAGATGGCGATGTTAATAATTAGAAACTGAAAAAAGATAAGAACTGGTAATGATCTTTAATTCTGAGAATAATTTTTATCAAAAAGGATTTATAGAATAACATTGTCAAAAATATGTGGAAATGTTAAGTACCGACACCGATTTTTATAGTTAAATAATTTTAGTTTTAATTAAAAAGATCAAGTTCGAAAAAGTTAATGTGAATAAAATTCCACTGGAACAGAAAATCTTCAAAAAATTGTACCATGTCGGGAAATTTTAATTATAATAAGTTGGTTCAAAATCTGCTAGGAGTATATTTTTCTTCTGGGAATCTAAGAATACAATTTGAGGAAATAATAATTTCTCCGAAAGATTATTCTTAAGCTCTTTAATACTGAGATATCGACCTTACAATTTGCTATGGTAGTAACCAAGAACGTTATATTACTAACACCTTTACCCTTAATTGTACAGGGTGTACAAAATATTCTCAATTTTCCTTTTTTTTGCATCCTTACGTAAGTTTTGTGATACAATTCAATATCTGTAAAATAAATAGCTGTTTTTTTTTTACTTTGTGTACATGATGATACTATTTATGGCTTTTACTGCTCCGTATTATAAGTCCAGGGCTTTCCAAAATAGTGTTTGGATTAAATTTGATTTTCACCAATTGTTTTATCATATTCTTGAAAGAAATTTATGTTCTTAGCGAATTTAGAATCGAATTATTTTGCCATATTTTTGACGTTTCTATTTTATAGATCCTTTCTGATACAAATGGTACTCGAAATTAAAAATCTCCAATAATTGTCATCCTTGAAAAGTTTTTAATTGTTAATATGGTTATCGAGATTTAAAATAAGTAAACTTTCGGAAAAAGTTTACAGAATTTTTAAAAAAATTTACGATTTTTTTTGACCCTATTTTTTTTTTCTTTTTTTTTTTTTTTTGTCCGCACTGAAAAAGGACAATTTGCGCTTGAGATCATGTATAGTTATAGAAATAATTTAGTGTATTCGCAATGATTTTTCGCTGAAATTTCTTTTGTTTTGCATAAAACTTCGTCGAAAACTCAAAAGTTTTAAAGTAATTATACAGGACCATATTTTTTGTATATAATTGTATCGAGTTTAAATTTTGAAGGTGGAATCCATAGATTCCTTTGGAGCGTAGATATGAAATCTTATTGTAAGTGATCTTCACATTATTCTTTAATGTTATAAAGATTTGAATTTAATTATATTTAATTTTTTTTTAAATTAATTTTAATTTTTAATTAAATTTTTTAATTGCATATTAAAATTTTATACTTTTCTGAAAAACGTCGAACTATTTTGCACATTTATTAATTAGTTTTGATAAAAACTATGTAATGTATTGAATTTTTGTGTATATTTTTAGAAATAAAAATATTTTTATAAATTTCGATAATTAATAAAAAAAAGCATTTCTATTAGCTTCTTGATTAAAAATTATTTTCCAAACTATCGTTATTTCAATATTCAGACACCGCTACTAAAAAAAATAAATAAAACAAAAAACGCCAGCTATTAAGTTTCCATATTAAAGAAAAAATCTTTAAATTGAAATCCTCTTACTTTTCTAGCTATATCTAATATATATGTATATATAGTTAAATTTAACATATATTTTTCACTTAACTACAGTTCATTATAAATAATAATTTCATTTGTACTACAAAGAATTTTTCTCTCACTCATTGTAAATTATATGATGATTGTGATACTCGTACACAATACACATCCCCTACTAATATTTTGACATCATAACGATATTATATTCTATTCTTCAATTTCATCATCATCCATACATCATTCCTTTGCGTTTCTGAAAATGAGAAGGGAGCAGCACAAACATAATTTAGATAGCAAAAAAATAAAAACAAAAATAAAAAAATACTCAAAATCATTTTCAGTTTTTGGTAGGGATGTCTAGTATTATATAGAAATGAAAAGGTCATACAAACATTTACTACATTACATGAATTTTCGCTATTTGTTTGACAAAGTATTTTATGCTAACAACAATTCCTAGTGAATAAATATTTCAATATGTTAAATATTCTATTTGTCTTACATTTACATAAATTACCCATAAAGACAACAAAATAATAGGAATAATTTTTTTTTTTTTTTTTTTTTTGAAAAAAACTACTTTAAATAAATTTATGTTCTCCTTAAGATTTTTTTCTTCACAATTATAAATGAAAAGAAGATTTTGATATTTTTAGTAGAGAATAAAATTTGTTTGAATATGTTTACTATTTAATTGCGTTTTAAAACCACAATTTCGCTTTATATATAATTCTTCACAACGATTATATTGAATAGATTAAGTTGTAATTTAATTTACCAACAAGGGGTTTAATTGTCATGTATATGAGTGCTAATAAAATTTTAAATTTATAAGTATTATACTAAAGAAAGGGCTGGCGTTTGTTTTGATCTCTTTCAATTTTAAACTTCACGAAAAATATATTAGGGGTGTTCTAAAAATCGAGTGATTTGAAATCACGAAACGTTTCGAAATCACGCCAACAATTTGATGCTGTTCTGCAAATCACGTGACGAGAAAACAGCTAACTTTTTAAATTTGTGCATTTAAATGAACATTTAATTTAGTAAATAAAAATGCCGGGAGCTACTTTATTGGCATTAATTAATGCTATGATGTTTTAAGAAATCAATTCCAATGACGAGAAAAGGATTGTACATGGACCGCATTGGATTACAAAGCAGCTCAATAGCTTGAAAAATTTTTAGAACAAACATTATTATATAAATACAATTATATAAATACAAAAAGTCCGGTTTATCTATTGCTTATATGAGATACTAAATATTAAGATCAGTTTAAAATGCAGAGCATATCTAATATTAAAATAATTATCTTTGTAACGTGAAAATAAACTTTAAAAATGATCTAAAACAACTGTACAGAATCTAAACTACTCCGATAAATGTGGACCTGACGGTGTTCCAAGCTGTATTCTTATCAAATATTTACATCCTCTTATATCTCCAATAACCTACTTATTCAACATATCAATATTTAGTGGTTATCCTCCTGAAATTTTAAAGAAATCTTATATTATACCTTCGTTTAAATCCGGAAGCGGATTCAACATTTGAAATTATAGAGGCATTGCTCAACTAATTTCAAAACATTTCGAAAGGATATTTACCATTTATGCCCATTTTAGCATGGATTTAGAAAAGGGTGTTCCACTACTATTAACCTTTTGGAGTTCACAACCTCAGTTATTTGATTTGATTCCGTAAAGCTTTCGATAAAGTAAATTATGATCTTCTATTGTTCAAATTGCATAAACTATGATTTTCTCCCGTTTTCCTCAAGTGGATTTCTACATATCTCGGCCTCTTACTATTTCTAATATTTATAAATTATTTACCAGCTTGCGTTAAGAATTCTAGAATATTAATGTATGCTGATGATGTAAAGCTATTCCATAGATTTAACTATTCCTATCAATGTTCCTTATTCTAATCAGATCTTAACAATCTTTATGATTGGTGTATCATAAATGAATATCAACTTGATCTAGTCGAAGAATTTCTTGATCTGGATGTGTTTCTTGATTGCAAACTATCCTTTAATTCCCATGTTTCACAAATCGTTAATAAAGCAAAAGGAAATCTGGATTTTCTCAAGCGCTGGGGAAGAGAGTTTAATAATCCTTACATTTCCCTGTAATTACCCACATCTCCCGAAAGACCAATCCTGGAATATGCTTCCGTTGTTTGGGATCCTCAATACGAAGTTTATATAAAGAAAATTGAATCGGTCTTATTTTGTCTTCATAATCTTCCATGGAATCCTAATATTAATTTACCATCATATGTACGTCGACTACCGCTTATTGATCTCCCTACTGTGGAAAGTAGAAGAAAATATATGAATATTTCATTTGTAATTAATTTAGTAGACGGTCAAATTAATTCTAAGCTCCTGCTTCGTATGATCAAATTCGTAATTCTAAATCGTCTAACAAGAAAGTATACTCCTTTAAAAATTAAATATTTTCGAAACAATTATGGCAACTTTGATCCCATGAGGCGTATATGTAATCAATTTCTTATCCATATATTGATTTCTCAGTAAATCCAATCCGCATTAAGAGTAGTATTTTTTAAATAATAAAACTATTAGTTAAATAATAAGACTTTATTATTGAATAATTATGAAAAAAATTTTATTGCAAATAGCTTTAAGAATAATATATATGTTAGCCTGTAAGAAATTGCAATTTCATTCGCTTTTAAATAAATTAAATAAAACAGCATTTAAAAAATTAACGTGTTAAAAAACGTCATTTACGGGACATCAAATCCTATGGATACAAAAATTAATACAAAAATAAAGAATTTGCCACTGTTTTTATCAATGAAATTTGCCTTCATGTTGCTCATACTTATTCCTAAATTTTCACAAAAACTATTCAATTATTGAATGTTATTAAATTTTTTAGCAAAAATAATTAAATAATAATAAACATGATGGTAAAAATTCAATATATTTTACATGACATTTTACGACTATGTCACATTGGCAACCTTAACAGTGTCTTTGAAAAAAGAAACCAGCTCACTGCTAAAGAAAAAAAGTAAATCACGAGCATCGGTAAACAAAGCAAAACAATTTTTTTACAAAACAAGCAGTGTCCTTAGAAATTTATAAATATTTATGTTTTTTGTAAATAAAAACTAATTTTATTACAAAAATATATAGAAAACATATCTTACTAAATACAAAATAGCATTTAAAGTGAATTCTCTGCAAATAACATAGAAAAAATAGGCAAATGATTTCAAATTGTCAGTCATTTAGCTGATCGGTTTCAAATCGCGTGATTTCAATATTTTTTTGCGCGCAGAACACCTTTTACGTGTTTTAAAATCACTTTGATAAAAAGTGGTTTTCAGAAAACCCCTATATATATATTGATTTGTACTTCTATAAAACTTTCATCGCATCGACCCTGAAGTTTATAGGGTGCATTTATATGAGAAAATTTTGAATTTTTCACAAATTTACTATTCTCAACTCAACTCACATTGGTCCAAAACCCATTTTTTTTTTAAATTTCAAAATAATAATTTAAGAAATTGTCAAAAATGAATGTATTTTATAAATTATAACAGAGCAAGTAATCAAAAACATATATTAAAAAATATAATATGGCAACGTTGACAGTCTGACAAGGCTTTAAAGTTGGTATATTAATATTAATTTTAACACTTGTATTTAAATGGAGTTAGAATTATAAAAGATGTATCTTATTACCAGAAAAATATATAACAATGTTGTATAAAGTAAATTCCAGCCTAGAGAATGTATTTTAAGACCTTTATTTTAAATTTTATACAAGTCGTGTATTTGTTGTTATTTCTGAGTGTTGTGGTCATATGGGTTGTTTATTAAGATAATCTATAACTTTCAAGGACGAAATGTTATGTACGTAAAAATGTTCTTCAAATCGTCTATTTTATGTAATAATTTAGACAGCGCCAGCATTTTTCGGCAAACTCTTGCAATCGTCAATTTTCTTTCAGTTAAATTTTGCTAAACCTGAGCTGAAATTTCTTAATTTTCACAAACAAGTAAAAGGAAATATCTTGTTCTAAGTAATATAAACTTAAATACTTGCAAATAATTAAAATAATACCAAAAGCAAACAATTAAATATCATTTTTTAAAAATATATCTACTGCAGTAAAATTATGTATTATAGAGGTTTAAGCAAAAATACTTAAAATCGTTTTTAATAAATAATAGTGTTCATTTTAGATAAAATGACTTCGCCATAACCTCAAAAAGGCACTAACAATGCTTTTTGAATTTCCAAAATCCAAAAAGTGGATTTGTGACCAGTATGGAACCGTATTTTAGACATAATTGTCTATCAAACAAAATAAAAAAATATTTTAAATCGGTTAAAAAATATTAGAAATTCCCCAGACCATTAACATGTTTTCAAACACTTATTTATTCACAAATTTTTAATTTTTTTAGAAATGTTGAAATAAAGTGATATTTTAAGTCAAATTTGAACCATAATTACTGAAAAAAAACTTTGAATCATGCAATGTAATATAATCCCCTTTTGAAATTCGTCGTAATGTAAACTTGAATTTTGCGGATTTTGGAAAAAAAACTAATTTTTATTTTTATATTTTTTTTTTTTTTTTTTTTTGAGATTTTTGTGTTGAGGAGTCAATTTTTTGAACTCGTGTACAGATTATTAAAAATTATAACATAAATTGTAGAAAATACAATCCGAAATTTTTGATGCATTTCAACAATGTTATCCTCTAAAACAGGAAGGTCAAAAGTCAAATTTTGGAATATTTAAGATTTTTTAACAAAAACATAACTCAAAATTATTTATTTTTAGCTAGATTTCAATGTAATTTTACAAAAATATAACTAAAAGATAATAGATGATATCTAATTCAAATTTTTGTTTAATCCTCAAATGAACTTCGAGTCAACATTTTTGGAAACACCCTCCTTTCTTGAATATGTGAAAAGTAAATTTTATTAACTGATATCATGAACAAGGAAAATGATACTTAGAAAAATGTAAACACTAAATTTATTACAGAAATCATTCCTTTGAAATCCATATAAGATAATACTAATTTTGAGTTATATTTGGGATAAAATCCCCAAATATTCCAAAATTTGATTTTGACCTTCTTGCTTTAACATTGTTAACATTGTTGAAATGCGTTAAAAATTTCTAAATATATTTTCCACAATCTATGTTAAATTCTAATGTTTTAATTTTTAATAATCTATATAATAGTCCAAAAAAATTGACTCTATAACACAAAAATCACCAAAAATGTCCTTTTGCCAAAATCTGCAAAATTTAAGTCTAAGGTACGGCGAATTTATAAGAGATGTCGACCTAATTCTTTTTCATTTTTACTTTCAATGCTGTTGTGTAAGCACAGCGTTTTCTAACTCATTTCAAATATGTTTAACAAATTTTTGAAGAAATTAAAATTGGTGATTTGAAATACCCATATAAAATCAAAGTTTTTCAATAAAGCATAAAAAGGGGATTATATTATCCTGTATGATTTCAAGCATTTTTTCAGCAATTATGGTTCAAATTTGACTTTGAATGGTTCTTTATTTCACTATTTCTAAAAAAAAAACAAAAATTTGTCTGTACGCTTCATACAAAGTGTTCGAGAACACGTTAATGGTCTAATAACTTTAATATTTTCTAAACGATTTTAACTTTTTTATCTTAATTGATAGATAATTATGTCCACATAATTGTGGTTCCTTTACATTAAACTGCATATATAAAAATGCCCATATATAAATGTACCCTACAAACTTCAAGGTCGATGCGGCATGTGTTATCGACATCCGATTACTCTAATATTTTGCACACTATATTGTTACATAAAAGATTATAATTCTAGGGGGAGTTACGCTCGAAATTCGAAAGTCGTCTATTTTTGGAGCAGTCTAATTGTCATATATGGACTGATCCTCAAAAAAATTTGTAATATGATTTCAGCATACATATAACATACTTCTATCAAATGTTGCCTTGATACTAACATTAATATGGGTTAATGTACGGAATTAGGATTTATATGGGGGTTATGACTAATTATAGACAGATCTTCATGACAATTGGCACCTAGATTTACGCTAATATAATATTTATTGTGCCGAATTTCATTTAAATATTAATATATTTAATTATTTTCTAAGCGTCAAAATCCTGTTCCGGAAGGACATTTGTATGAATGCTAGGTGAAATAACGGTATCAGCGACATTACCAATTTAAATAGTCTTGGTCTTTATATCAAAAAATTACAAATGTCAAATTTCATTGAATTATTTTCAAAATTTCGATCTGTTCATTGAGCACAAATTTAAATAAACAACCAATAGGACGGACAGACGAATCACAAAAAGTGATTCTAAGTCGAATGTTATACTTTAAAGTGGTGATCCGAAGATTTTTTTGTGCCTTTTAAATATCAGTACAAACGCTTAATACTCCAATCACCTATGGTGTCATAGGATAAAAAATTTTCCTTGAACTTAAAATCGATCTTATTGAGAACTTTAAAATGGCACTCATTTCAGAATTCAGATGGAAAACAAAAAATTAATAAGTGTTTAAAAAATTTACATGTCATAGGACCGTAATTTGAGACCCTATAATTACGTCTCTCTGCAAATATTTTACGGATTTGGTTTTCCTGAGTTCGCGCATATTTTTTCTTTTTTTCATTTTTTATACAGATAGAGGAAAAGATAGACAGACAGATGGACATTTGAAATTGAAAATTAGCCAACATTTTCCCTCTATTTCAAATATAAAATACTCATCCAAAGCACTTCTCACCCATTGTGCTCATTAAACGAAAGTAATCGAAAATAAAATAATTCTATCATTCATCAAGCAATAAATTTGTACCATTTGCAAACGTTTACGTGTGGCGGGGATTGGTGCTAAATTGTACAAATAAGTATTAAGAGATATTATTGAAACTTAATTTGGTTAATTGTAAAAAGAGGTTAATAGGCACTATAATTAGAAAATTTATTTTTATAATTGCTTTGTTGAATATTAAAAATGCTACGTATTAAATCTGCCATAAATTTTATAACATTTATATATTTTTCAAATGTTATAAGGCTCATAAAAATCAGCAAGTAATTAGTAATTATATTAAGTTTAATGCCGTTATACAAACTGAAAAAAAGTATTAAAAAAAAATAAATCAATTTTATTCAGTTTATTTAAATTCAGTCGAATGATCTAAACATCAACTATAAAATATTATGCATGTAGGATACACGCTTCGGTAAAATTCAATGAAAATGATTTGTTTGCTTTTTATACTCGTGCACTATTTTTTTTTTTCATATTAATGCAATTTACTAAAGGGAAAATGCAAAGTAATGCATTTAATTAAATTAACATTGAACTATATAAAAGGACTTAAAAAAAAAATAAAAAATAAACAACCAAAGAAATTAATAATTTTATAAAAATTTACTGTTTTATTCATAATACAATTTGTAATTTATGAAATTTGATCAAAAGAAAAACCTTTATAAATTTAAAATTTGATTATGAATATTGCCTCTTATTTCAAAATTCATTTTTTTAAATAAATTTTTTCTTTATAAAAATTTTAAAAGAATTATCATCTAGTGCTCAAATGATTTCAGTAGGTTTAGATATTTCAAGAGAAATATTTACATTCTGTCAGAGAGTGTCAAATTCGCTCTCTGAGAGAATTATTTCACCTGTAGATTCAAATATTACGAGTAGTATTATAAGATATATTATGAGATTGTTGTGATGAGATTTCTCTACACAACTATCTTATAAGATTAACTGTCAAAAAATACATATATACGAAAGTTTGTTTGTGTGTTTGCATTTATATTTTGGTAATTACTAAATATATATATATATTATTGTTTTCTTTTAATGATTGTTTTACATTAAAAATATATTTGCAAAAATTGTGCAAATATATTTTTAAAAATAAACAGCACATGACTGATTGAAAATAATGATATCTTATAGGATTTTTTAGAATACATATACCCCTTATTTAAAATTTAACATAATATAAACAAAATGGTTACTCTCTTCTGCCGACGTTATCTCACACTTGACAAATGACAGTGGGTGTCAATCAGCGTTACTGTTTGGCGAATTTAGTAGCCAATTGCCCCTTTTTCAACCACCTGGCCACTTTTTTGGCCCCTTTCTTAAAATGAAATTAAATGGCAACTTTTTAAGACTATGTGCTAAATGACGAGAAACTTTGAAATATATATTTTAATTCCAATGAAAAAATTAATTATTTTGACATTGTTTCACAATATAGTGATGTAATGAAAGACCCTGAAGAACTTGCAAATGAGCTGAAGCTGGTAAAAACTAAAGCTAATGATACAGTTTATGAACAACTATTTAAAACATCAAATGCTGAATATTTTGGGATGGACTGTAAAAATTGAAAAATAGATTTGTTGGATGCCTCTAACCTAATTTATATTTTTACTTTGTTTCATAGGCGGAACGTCCTTTTTTAAATTATCTCTAAGAAAAAATAAATTGCCCAACAGACTTAAGGTCAGCACTTGTGAATCCATGCTTTCAGTCCTAAATTTTTTAGACGGGGATTTGTAAGACTGAATTTTGAGTGAAGACCTCGTACAAAAGGACAGAAGTTTAATAAATAAAAAGAGAATTTTCTGTTTATGTTTTTTTTATTATAAGTAAATTATTTTGTTATTAATAAAATTGAATTTAGTAGTTCTTCTTAAAATACCATATTTTTGTTTTTATTTTTATCAAATAAATAAGTTTTGATGAGTTCTTTTAGGTATTAAAACCCATTTTTTTAAAAAAGTCGCCATTTTCTGGCGACTTTATTTATTGAAATACCCTTTTTTTGGACACCTTTTAAAAATGCTCAATGATAACGCTGGTACCAATATCATATAATGAAATTATAAATATTTATTAATTAAATAGCAATAAACGATTTAAAAATATTAACTACTTACTTACAATGATAAACATTCAATTAAGTGAAATTAAAAATAAAACGTGCAGAAATTTATAATTATCTATTTTTTTTTTCTTTTTAGTTATCTTATATCTTTAAAAGAATATATAGCACGGATGGAAAATATGGTACAATTGTAAAATAGTCACCTTTTATAATTTTTGTTTAATCGACAACACTTTAATTTCGAGTGATTGTTTGAGCTAATAACAATATAAAAATACTTGCTCTAATGATCCAAAATTGCACGCTACACCCTGCATTTAATGCCACTATTTGTATAACAAATAAAAAACCTATAACCCTAATTCAGATTTTGGTCAATCTACGCTAAAATAGAAAGCATATGTGACAAATTTTATTGATTTATAAAAGGTACAAATTGTACTCTACAGAATAGTGAAAACATTTGCTTATAGGCTAGGTCCATATTATAAAAAAGGGCCTTTTAAAAAAAAGTCCATGCATAAATTTTTATTTTGATTGCTTATAACATCACAACAAGTCATAGTAGGCTAAAAGATTATATGTCAAAAATTTTTTTGTTCGGAATTAAAAAATCTTGTATAACTTTTTTTTTCGTAAAATGTTAAATTAAAGAGTTATAGCGCAATAAAAGTTTTAGTTACTTTTAAGACTTTTTTAGCACAAAAGTCGAAGTCGATTGGCCCGTTTACGACCGATTGACTCAATTTTTGCACACATATTATTTCTTTATCTCCAGTGGAGCAAGAAAAATAAAAAATATAGTATTCACTGTATATATACACTGGTGCATATTCTTACAAACGCACATCAATTTTTTTAATTATCTTAGCAAAAATGGGGCTAAAAATTAATTAAGGTGCTACAAATTAATTTTTTAAGTTATTTATTGACTTCACTTAAAAAATTAATAACAAAAAACTTAAAATGTACATTAAATTTTTTTCATTGTAATTTTGGTAGTTTAATGCCATTTTTATGTCATTTTCCTATATACGTACTTAAACTAATGAACCAATTTAGCATTATTAATAATGTGTTGATGAACCTTTGTTTTGGATAACTCAAAAAATTCGGTCTGGCATTGATTCGACTAATTTTTGAAAAAAATAATGGTAAATTTCTTCCCAAGCTTGCAAACTTTTTAGTTTTAACTTATTGTCATTATGGCATTTATTGCGTAAACTTTACGGGCCACAGATTCTTCATTTGATTTAAATCCGGACTTCAAGCCGTACAATAGTATAATACTATGTTCATTAAATCATGATTTAGATTGGTTCTAGACGTGGATTGCAGTGTTATCCTGTTGGAATATGCAATCTTCATCTATTCTTTCATCCACAAATTAGAGGAAAGCACCTTCCAACAGTTCATTATAAATTGCACCATAACACTGGCTCCACCGAAATTGTATTTAGACATACAAATTTCGTTCGACCTCAAATCATGGCAATAGCAGGAATGTGGATCGGGACCGTCAAAATTGAATTTTTTTTCATCAGAAAAGATTACTTTATTCCACTCATCTGTCCATTTCATATATTTTTTTGCGAAAATTTTAAACGATTTTCCTTATGATGCTGTTTTAAGATTGGCTTACATTTTGGTTTCTTCTATTTTATGTTACTATCTGTTCCAAACATGTTTGGAAGTGACAGATAGGTGAAGTTTATTTTTTATTTGTGTAACATTTTTATTAATTTGCCTTTTTGTTAATTTTTGGTTACCTTTTATTGGTTTTCGCACTCCGTATTTCTGCGCTTTCTTAAGAAAGCCTCGAATAACGGTTAATTTTTCATCCAATTTCTCAGTTAGAACAGTCTTGATCATGAAAAAATTGAAATTGAATTTTTTCCTGGTCTGTAAGAAAAGTACCTTTGGGCATCCTTTAAGATGATGAAATTTCCAAATTAAAATAGTAAACAGAGATGTTGTCATCAGAAACTTACCTTAAGTGAAACAAACAACTAAAACTGTTAAAATTAAAAAAGAAATTGCAATAAGTTCCACTGAAATGATAACCAATATGTTTTGATTGCTAAATTAAAGAAAACAACAAAAGCAAGAAACAAATATTTCTTACATAAAAAGTACCATTATTGTAACAACACAACATTATTTTTGGTTAAAAGAAACGAATATATCTCAAAGAAAAACAAAAAATTTAAACGCGTTTATAGGAATATGCACCAGTGTATATATTATAATATACCTAAATATTTCCGAAAATAATATTAACAGTAAATTTTCAAGAATTTAATAAAAAATGTACAAAAAAATTTCTATATTTTAAAATAGAGGGTGAAGTTGATAAGAAATTACTTATATGGTTTCATACAATTTTGAGAAAAACCTATTAAATTGTTCCTCTTTTATTTTATTATTATTTTTTTTTTTTTTTTTCAAACGAAAATAAATTTTGAGTTAATAAATATATAATATAGAGCAGTGGACGATATGAAGTAACAGACTCACAGTTTATTATTTCCAAATTCAAAATACCTAAATGTTTCTAGTTTAATTCAATCACAAGGTCTTTTGAACTCAACAAAGTTTTTACTGCAGTTTTAAAATTGCAGATCATAGTTTTACCAATATTATTTAATGAAAATATGTTTATAGTCTATTAAATTTTTTTGTAAATTTTTGTAATTAAAAAATTGGTACCCTTAGGATCGAAAAGGTACATTTTATTTTTATCGTTGGTACGGCATTATATAAGACATTTTCCATCCCTGATTTATAGTTTTTCTATGAATCACTTTTAGTACCCACTGTTGTATTCATTTTGTGCATGCAGGCATATTGTGGGCTTATTTTTATTTTCATCATTATGTTGCATTCACAAAAGAAAAAAACACTTTGTGTTTTAGTGTGCAGTTTTAGAAATATATTTTTTTTTTTTTTTTTTTTTTGGTGCGCCCCCTTTTCATATTCATATGTAAATTATTATGAATTTTTAATAGCTCTTTAACACATAAAAACAGTACACACACTCATATGTAAATTTAGTTCCTGACTACAAGTACTTATTAAAAATTCCATTTGAATTTAAATTTAAATATGTAAGTAAGACTAGTGGAAAAAAATCAATAAACAATTTATGTATATTATAATTAAATTTATGACTCTTCCTGAAAAAATTTTTGCGGCAAAATACATATTTAATAATAAAAACACACACGCACTTTTACTATTACATACTTTTAAAAATGTGTCACATTTTTAAATATAAAGAAAGAATAAAAAAATTACATATTTTTTATATTGTGGTTTTAAACTGATATTAGTTGTTTTGATTTTATATTTACAGGTTTAATAATTTAAAAAAAAATATGATTAATAAAAACATAAAACTTAAAAACAAATTTCCATAAATGATTTTTTTCTTTCTTTCAAAATAATCGTACACAAATTTTGGCACAGGTATATGTAAAACAAATTGCAAAATATTGATAAATTTCAATAAATACGATAAATTTCAATAAATACGAAAATATATTTTCGCTTTTTATAGACCGATTTTGATTGTTTTCAATTGAAAAATTACCGAAAGCTTTTTCGATATAATCTAAATGGATCACCGTTTATAATTTATAAAGACGCAAAATCACTTTCGGAAATGGTCTTAGTTTAAAAAGGTGAAAATAATAGAATCAAAAAATGTGACATTATAAAGCACTTTCATATAAAATAGTAATGTTTTTTTTTTTTAAATTATAATTTTTCTCCAAAATCATAAATTTTCCAAGCTTAGTGCCAAGAGATATTTTTATTACAATAGTATTAGAGGATTCCCTGAGGTCTCTTCTATCTAAGTTGTTTCGATCGTTTACGACCGTTCATAAATTCGTTAAATAAAAAAGGCCCTTCATACCTCATTCATTTATAGTATAAAATATTGTGTAAACATTTTTTTTTTTTTATAAAAATTAAGAAAGTACTTTGACGACTTCGGATCAAGAAACAGTGTTGCCAGTTTATCCTATTTAAAGCTAAATCTAGCATTTTTATTTAGTTTTTAGTCTCAAAATTTTCGTTTATGATTCTAGCCTTTTTTAGAGTTTTTTATTCTTAAATTGCCTTAAAAAGGTTAGAATTTTAGTTCTTCAACAAAGAAGAAAATCATTTTTAATTTTCATTTACTACTTTATTTCTACAGATTCGTTCATTTATGAATTTTATATATTAATTCGCACAAAAAAAATCGATATTATTTATATTTTTCCCCCGCGACTCTTCAATATCGAAATCAAATATAACCTTACTAATTTTTTGGACTTAATTAATCAATTACACTGTACTGGTCACGAATTTTAACAAGCTGAGCACCTCACTAGTTAAGCTAATTCCAATTTGCTGAAATTAATGGCGGTAGACTTTTTTAAAATTAGCGATCGTATTCGCGATATTTGGGTGAAACTTTATTATGAAAGTAATATAAAAAAAAGTTGAAAATTAGAAATAAAAAGGACATTATTTATGTAAACTAAACTATAAATCAAATGAATATTTACTTCAAATAAATGATTGAATGAATTAAATCAACTTCAAGCTGATACGTAATGTATTTATATTTTTGTTTGAAAAGTTGCTCATTAGTAACATACAGAATTCTATTGTTTTGTGTTAATTTAAAGTTTTGTGATTTTGCGTTTAAAATATATTTGGTAATAAGAATTCATGATCATTTATTCTAGTTGAATCTTAGTTGTTTAATTTGTTTAAATTTATTTTTATTAAATTTATGCAGAGAAAACTTAATTTTCCTAATTTCTCTTTCAGCCTTCCAAAATAAAATATCTCAAAAACGAGCGCTAGCTATTAAGAATGTTTTACACCATTAAATTCAGCATCGTTGACTTAGTTTTACCCAATGGGTGCATATCTCGTTAAAAAAAGGTCTGATTTTCGAGGACAATGTTATAACAGGTAATTAATTATTTTTTAATAAACTTCGTTAACCGCAAAAAAAAATATTTATAAATATAATTTCTTATAAAATTCTTACAAAAGCGATAAATCACCCAAAACTTTGAAAACGATAAATCAAAAAGGAATTGTAATTCAAAAATACGTATAACCCAAATTTGTATGCCAATTTTGTTTTAGGTTATTTACTGTATCATTTTACAGCCGTTCTATATTTTATTTATAAAACATAATGAGAAATAAATAAATAAATAAGTTTTTAAATAAAAAAAACTAGAATTTGTCTAGCCTTAATTTTTAGGGCATTTAGCTTTTTCTGACCTTTTTCCAAGTTCAATTTAGCCTCTTTTTTCCTACCTCTTGGCAAACCTTTTAAGAAAGGAAAAAGTTACAAAATGTACATTACTATAGTTTATATAATGATATACATAAAAAATTGGTGAATGCCATATGCTTTAACGTTGACCCAGTTTAGCTTAAAGGTAGTGAATCTACTTCTAATATACAAATGATGGAGTGCAAAATGTATAAAATCAGATTTCATTACTTTTTTTCAGTGAGTGACGGAGAATAAACTAAATAAAAGCATATTTAATTACGAAAGATTATAAATTTCATGTATTGGCAGCCATTCTGATTTTTTTAAATTACATTAAATTTTTAATTAATAACTTAGCAAATATATAAACCATATTTATTTGACATTTTAACACAAAAATATTTATGAGGCGAAATATACCCTTTTAACTACTTATAATCCACCATATTGCTTCAGTCTTTCCGAAATCGGAAAATCAAAAATTAAGTTTGTTTTCAGAAACCACAATTTCGATCGCCATGTTTGATTCGTCATTTTGAATTATAAACTTTTTATTACAGAATCGCAATCAGCGTACGCAAATACCGGTCAAGACCGACTATATGATATACTACACAATTGTGTACGAGCATAAAAATTCGGGAACTGGACTTATATTACACCTGTGGCCAATTTTACTAAATGTAAAATAAAATATACAAATACTGAACAATGCATTGATACTAACATCTAGATGATTTTATGCACTTTAGGGCGATTCCTGGAAGTGGGTTTATATAGGAGCTATGGTAAATTATGGAACGATTCTCATAAAATTTGGCAATGTTGTTTCTACTTACATAAAACTTATTTGAGTCGAGTATTAACTTGATAATATCATTCGTATAGGATTTATGCACGTTAAAGTGATTTTCGGAAGAGGGGTTTATATAGGAGCTATGGTCAATTGATCTTCATAAAATTTAGTACAAAGACTGATACTTATACGGAACTTCTTTGAACCGAATTTCATTAAAAATATTCTTATTCTTAAAGCATTTTTGAGTATTTAAACTCTATTCCGGGGAACATTTGTATGAGGATAGGTGCAATAATGGACCAATCACAATCAATTTCAATAGGCTTCGTCCTTGTATTATAAAAGCCCCAAGTGCCAAATTTCATTAAATTGTCTTTGAAATTGCGACCTGCACTCTGTGCACAAGGTTTAAATAGATAGCCAGCCAGGCAGAAAGAAGTTGTTAGATCGATTTAAAAAGTGATTCTGAATCGATTGGTAAACTTTAAGGTTGGTGTTGGATAACTTTTTCTATGCGTTACAAAGATCGGCACAAACGCATAATAACCCAACCACCAGTGGTGGTGTAGGGTATAAATAGCTATTCTGACGCAGTCTCGACTGTTAGAGCGTATAGATTTCCAGAAAAAAATGTTTTGGGTACTGGTAAGCAGTAAAAATTATTCATGTCTTCCAATAGCACATCATTGATGCTCATTCGAGTACGACATAACAGGAAGCGAGAAATTTCCATTAAGCTCATATTTTTTTTAACAAGTTACAAACTGTGAAGGATTTTTCCTAACAATTTTTATTTAAGATTTCGACAGAAAGATCTGCTAAGTTGGATGATGCAATAATTTGAACTTGATTAGTTGTGAGAATGTGTTCAAAGTATCAAAAAGTAAATCTGTTCGTGAAGGTTGAAAAAATAGTACTTAAAAATCGATTAAACTGTAAGTAAAATTATATTAACTATAACAAAATAAAATTATTTTTTAAATTATTAAAGCTTTAAATACATGAATTATTTTTCGTTTTCATTATATAATACCAGAAATGATATGTTTTGTAACGTATTTTGTGTTGTATTGTTTTTTAATTCTCAATTTAGCTTGTTTTGAAGAAATTTTATGTTTATTTTATTTTATTTTTTTTTTAGTATAAATATAAAAATAGATAAAATAGATAAAACAAGGGGTTATGGGTTACCCAAAATGTCTGTATATAATATACGTTACATATAACATATTCCATATGTTTATTTTTCTTATGTATTAACTTGTCACATTGTTTTCCAATTTATTTCAAATTCTTTCAGATTTTTCTTATTCAAAAATTTACTTATAAAACACATCAAATAAATTAAAACAAACAACATTTTTTTACCAGTGCATTATTTAAATTTAAAAAAATATAATTTCACAGCTCCTAGGATCTCTAAAATATGGACATAAAAGAGACATGATGTTATCACATCTGCGCATAAAAAAGACATTTATGAAGCTAATACGTAGCGCAGCAAAGAGGCCTACCAAGTGGGACACCACGAACAAAAAACATGCCTTCATGAAGCAGGTTGGTAAGTAAGAGTGTTGTTTTATCTCTCCCTTACAAAACCTGCTTCTGGGTATGCAGCAATTTTTCTGTATTTTAGGGCGGGAGTATGAGCAAAGTAAAGTATCACTAATATATTGATAACGCTGACCAATCGCTTGTCTTTCATCCCATTTCGAAGATTTTATTATAATTCTTAAAGCTCTAATTAGCTGACGAATTTAATCTATTTCATATCACAATATTTAATTTTGCGTATTTGTTTTAAAATAATGGATCTTCGGAAACCATAACGTATTCCAAACTTAATATTCTATTTTCAATAAGTTCACATTTTCTGAAAATATCACTCAATCAAAAACTTTACCTCAAATAAAACATATAGCACAACCAACTGTCGCTGTTTATTCTCCATTGGGTGGGTGCACAAATTTAAATAATCAAAAACCTTCATTTGAAAATACAAAAACACAATTTAAATTAAATAAATTATAATTAAAACATATAAGATTTGTTTATATTTTTTATATTGCACCAAAATAAAAAAAAACTGTCAATAATACGACAACAATAATAAACAATTTACTGGCACAATTTTCAAAAACAAAAATAAACAGAGAAATCGAAAGTAGGTGTTGGTTGGTTGGTTGGTTGTCTGGTTAGATGATCGGATTCTTCTTTTGTTGTTGGTAATAAAACCAATATTGGAAAACAATTTAAATTTATCACTGTGCCGGATAAAATTATACTTCACATACATTTGCTACAAGTTCACAGTAAATTGAACTTTTTTCTTGTTACTTGTTGTAGTTGTTAGAAAATGACAGCAACAAAATTAATAAAAAAGTATTACGCGTGGGCTTTAATCGCAGATAGTTGTTGTTAAAATTTTTGTTTCAGTTATTGCTATTATTCAGCACTAAAGATTTTGCTATAAAAATTGTTGCTACCATTAAAACGAGGCAGACGAATGGAATAGAATGAATACAAGTAATTACGTCATGTTAACAGATGGTTTAATTTTTATTAAAATAGTTTTTTTTTTTCTCTCTAATTTATTTTAAAATAAAAATAATGTAAATGATAAATTTAATATGGATGGAAATGTCTTCAAAACAAAATGATTAATCGATAAGAAAATAAACTAAAACAAACTTTGCGAAACTTTAAATACACTTAAACAAATAGCTTGGACTGAAGTGATACATACTATGGTACAACAATTTAACAAGGTATATGCATAAACAAAAGAAACACAACAAAGCAATAATAGCATTCATTTTTTTCGTCTTAAATAGGACTGAAATGTCAAATCCTTTCTCAAATTTCAAACATTCGAGAATTGGGAAATGCTGTTATTATCAAATCATTGTTAAATGTAATTCTCAAACATTTTTCAAATGTGGATTGTAATCACATTTTTGTAAAGTTTTCTTTTGTATATGTAATTTTATCCTATCAATATATGTAATTATTAATTAATTGGAAAATATTTGATTACATATTTGTATTTATTAATTTATTTGTTTGTATATAATATTCCAAATATATTTTTTAAATATACTGTTTCAAATATCTTTAAAAATAGAGAAAATTCCATTTTTCAAATATTAGTTAACTTGTCTCTTTAGATTTATGAATGATTTGATATTAACTTTTAATATCAAATTAAGGATAAACTATTTTTCAAATATTTTTAAAGTTTGAAAATGATTCAATAATAACATTTGATATTAATTTGAGAATGCACAGTTTTTCAAATGTTTTTTCTCAAAAAAGATTCTCAATTTAAAATTAAACTTAAAATTGAAACCTCTACATACATTAGAAACAAGTTTGAGAAACACATTTGATATCAAACGTTAAAGTCATCACATTTTAAACGTTTGATATCGAGTCAGAAAATAAAAAAAACACGTGCAAGTTGTAAACAATAATTGTTGAAATTGAAAAATAATAAGAATAAATTATAAGAAATTTGTTTTTATAAATTGAAATAAATCATATATTTCTGTGCAATACTTTTTCTTTTTAAAAAAGAAAAATTTCACTACCAAAAGCATTTACTAATGTTTGTAAACAAATCAAACATGCAAACGTAAAAAAATTGACATTTCAATCTTACACCATGCTACAATAAGTAAGGTAACGACAACTCTATAACACAAAAAAAACATGTATTTTGTTTTTGCATTAATATCTCTTATGTCACCTTTAATTTTTACATTTCACATTTTTACAAAAAAACAAAAACAATTTGACATATCACATAAAAAAAAAACAAGGCGCAATAACACAAAAGTAAACAAAAAATTTAAATAAAGATTGTAAATATAAACAACAATTTGACACTATAGATTCTAGATACCAAACTACCATATCGATACCAATAAGAAAATAATTATAAGCTGTTTTAATGTCGTTACCTTATTAATCTGAGCTTACAATGCCAACTTGTAATGGTTACACTATGAGTGATACAAAATTAAAATGTGTGGGTTCAGGTCAACGCATAAAAAATATAGAAGCGGATGTTTAGTTTAAAAAATTAACTTAAAGCAAGCTTTTTTAATTATTTTTCTTTATTTTAAAAAATATATCTCTCTATTTTTTTGAGTGTATAAACATTTGTCTTAAGTCTTAATAAATAAATCTATTGTAAGTTAATCAAGCGTAGAAGTCAAATCAACAAGACATAAATGAACTTAAGACATTAGAACTTAAAAACCACCCCATTCAATTTTAATTTTCTGAGTATTACCATATTAAAATACACAAACTAGACAAAAAAAAAACCATAAATAACACTTCAAACACAAAATGTTTTTCCTTCCAAACAACACCAAAAAAAAAAAAAAAAAAAAAAACAAATTGAAAATTTCAATACTCTTTGTTACTTCACATAATTCAAACTATTAAATCGATGATTTGTTTACACACTTTGCACTTAATATATTTCTTTTTTTTTTTCGTTTTAACACAAAACAGAAAGTATTAAACAAATAGCATTTTCGTTTAAACATTTTAGTACGAGTTAATGCAACAACATCACGTCATTCGTTCATTTCCCAAGTAAATGAAAGACTCTATTCGTAAAATCAAAAAACACTTGACTTCTTCCATATGTGGCCGGGCAACAACAACAATAAAACGCACTTACTACATTTATAATGCAACACACACTGTGGCCGTCTATATGTATGTACACACTAAATTAACCCAAAATCAATCAACAGCAACAAAAACTACAACAACAATCAATGAAATAAAATTTATCCTCATTACAACAAACAACAAGTTTTAAGTTTTTTATGAACAAGTACGAAAATGTTGAACACACATTTGAGGTTGTGATTGCAATCAGTGTTGCCAGAAGCTTTGGACAGAAAATCATCATTCGAGTAAAGAAAAATAATAATTTTAGTGTAAAAATTATAAAAAATATTTCGAAAATATTTTTATTTAAAAGAAAACGTTTTCGAGTTTTAATGCACAAATCATATACATACGTTTTTTATCTTAATTTTGGCATTCTGACGCATAGTTCTAGCATATAAAGTTAATGTTTTGTTATTAAGAATGCTGATTTGCCAATGTTTAACAGTATCAGTGATGCCAGTTTAGTTTTTTTAAGACTAAATCTAGCCTTTTTATTTTAATTTTAGCCTCAAATTTTTGATTTTCGCTTTTAACTTCTTTCTTTTTTTGATTCTTAAAAATTCTAGCATATAAAGTTAATGTTTTGTTATTAAGAATGCTGATTTGCCAATGTTTAACAGTATCAGTGTTGCCAGTTTAGTTTTTTTAAGACTAAATCTAGCCTTTTTATTTTAATTTTAGCCTCAAATTTTTGATTTTCGCTTTTAACTTCTTTCTTTTTTTGATTCTTAAAAATTTAAGTATTTCAAAAAGGAAGAGGAACATTTCTTATTTGCTTTTACTAATTTCATTTTTACAGAATCATCCATTTAAGATTTTTTGTGCATTTAAAAAAAAAAAAAAGAACTATTTATTATATGGACTTAATTAATTATTTGTTATTATTTTAATATACACCATTTAATATTTTTAATACACCATTAACCATAGAAACTAAAATAATATAAAAATATATATAATTTAAACAAATTCTTATAAAATCGAAAAATCATCCAAAAATTTGAAAATTAATAATCAAAAATGAATTATAATTCAAAAATGACGAATCCCTTCAAAACATGTGGAAATTTTTCGTATGAAATATGATCCAAATTTGTATGGCAATTTTGTGGACTAACAGCGGTTCTATGTTCTATTTATAAATTTATTACAATATCTTTAAAAAATATAGAAAATTAATAAGAAGAAGAACAAAAATAATAGTAATAGGTAGTAATTCTAATTTAAAATTTATACTTTTTTTCTTTCCTTACTTTTTTGGGCAACACTTAATAAATTATATTTACATCAAAAACTGAACTTGAGTCTGAATAAAATTTCACATTATTACACAGAGTAGCACTGATTCTTCGGCAAGGGATTTCTGATCTAATTTGCATACACATGATCATGGAATTCCCTTTTTTTAATTGACTCTAGTTTTCGAGATAAACCGTAAAATAGAAAATTAATGGAGTTACATCACATATTACAACATATCTCAAAAACGAATTGTGTGATTTGTTTTAATGAATTACCAAAACTAAAAAAATAAGTATATAAATAAATCTAATACAGATTTTCTTCAAGTCATTTTTATATAAACTTTTTTAATTTGCTAAATAGTTTCGAAGAGATTTATAAACTTTATCGAACAAAATCAATTTTTAACAAAATTTAGACATATTTGTCTTTAAAAAATTGTAAAAAATTTTAAAACAACCCAAAATGCTATATTTTCTACTTTATAATAAAACTATATATGAGCCATTCCATTTAAAATCAACCAGTTGGTTTCCGAATTTTATGATATTTGGTACAATAATTATACTCGTCTAAACTAAGATAATTTTATCAAGTGGTTCGCGAAATATAGCGATTTGAAAATATAAAATCACTAAAACAATTACAAAGCTGTATACACATAATAACAAATGTATTTCAAAGTATTTATTGTACAAGATTCACTGAGGTGTGGTTCGCGGGTAAATATCTCAGAAAATGGTATTTTTAAAAATAAAAAGATATCTTAATAGTGAAAATGTTTTCTATACTCTTGGTAAGTAGCATTCTAGGATTCGCAATAGTTTTTGAATTATTACAAAAAATGTCATAATAAATACGAAATATTTATTTCAATTTATAATTTCGTTTATATCTCATCAGAAATATTGGAAATTGTTTAGAAAAATCATCCTAATTTAATGAAATTTCGCAAGAAAATTAAGATCGACATATTTTTTTAATCATTCATAAAATATTCATAACATATTCATAAACTATTGCAAGTCTCAGCATTCCACTTACCAAGGGTATAGAAAACATTTTCAGCATTAACATATAGTTTTTGAAAAATTTAAGAAGATTTTAACGTTGAGAAAAAAAAATCATGTTGTACATCATATTAAAGGTAATTTTGATACCTTTAATATGACATTAAAATGAATCTTATACCGTAAGTACTTTGAAAGCTACTTTACACTTACAAATCGATAAATGTCGCGAACCACTTGATAAAAGTATTTGAAATTTTTTATTAATCTTAGTTTTGTTGAGTATAATGCTTGTAACGAATATTATTAAATTCAGAGAGGTAAGGTCGAAATTTGTAATATTTGGTGATGGTTTTATATAGAATGATACATATGTCAAAATTAAAATGAATCACATTTTATTAAAACCGATAATAAAATATGTCTATTTTACTTATAATTTTACTTTTTTACAAAATTTTTTAATATATCCAAAGCTATTGAGAAGATTAAAAAATGTTGTAGACATAACTTGCAGATAATTTTAGTTAGAGTTTGCCATACTATTGATCTAAATCAGACAAATCAGTATCGAGGTATGCTGCTTTATATGATGCAGACTTTTTTCTATAGTTTTTTCGAACTAAAATCAATTCAAAAGATGTAAAAAAAATAGGATAAAGCTTCATGATAATGTCTAAATTGACTGAGAAACCTCATGAGAGACTTAAAATAAATATTTTATTGGAAATTAATAAAACCATATTTTAAAGGAAAAAATCAGCAATTCATATTTTGGTTTAAAAATCATCAAAAATATGATAAGTTCATCATTCTGGCAACGCTAATTGCAATTACACGTATAGTAAGTTGTTAAAGTTATGTTACAAATGCAAAAAATTTATTCATATTCTAATTCAGACGGCAATTAGGGTTAGAAAAAACATTTCTTTGATAGATATAAACTCACTGAAAATAACAACTCAAATTTTTCAAAGTTATATTGACCAATAAAGAGGGATGGCAGAGTCGAAAATGTTTGAAAATAAATCTGTAAGAGTAGTGAAGCTAAGGGAGTCCAAAGTAGGGTATCTCTGACATAGAACATTTTTATCTCTAGCCATTTTTTTTCTTACCCGATTGCAAAGATTTTTACATCCTCTTAAAGACCCATGAAAAACATGCTTATATGTATTATTATTATTATTATTATTATTATTATTATTATTATTATTATTATTATTATTTGTATCTGTTATAGTTTTTGAATTCTTTTCATTTGAGATTTTAACTGTCTCAATTTTGCATGATCTTGGTCCAGCTTTTTTTCTTTTTTTTAATTAAAAGCGCTACATTTCCAATCGATTTAGCCAGATTTTTCTTTAATTAGTTAAAAAACAAAATTATCTATCGAGTAAAAATAAATTGCAAAAATTTGAATTTTTTATGAAAACTATAAGAGATAAATAGAACATGTAAATATGATTTTCATAAGTTATCAGTGACTTTGAAATGAGGTAAGAAACAAAAGTTTGGCAAGAGCTACCCTATTTTGAGCCCTTTAGATCCGCTCCCGTGGTAACTGTGGGGACTCTCACTGCTAAACTTGAAATTGTACACTCATTTTCTACGCCTATGTAAAATTTTATGTATATTCAACCAGCCCATTAGAAGACTTATTTAGAAAAATTTTAGACTCTTCACCACTGTTGGTTGGAAAAATCTCTAAATTTTATCAAATTGCAAAATTTTAAAATCTCGAAATATTTCTAACTAAAATTGTTTAATAAAGTTTGGACCAATTAACAATTTTCAAGGAAAACTAGGACATGATAACTGAATAAGAGGTACGGAGAGTTCAAACATCGAGATTATAAACTCATGATTAAAAATTTCTTCAGAACTTCTCTAAAAGTGCGCAAAATGGATAAGTTATCTAAAGTTATCTTTTTAAGATTTATGTTAATTTCTGGAAAAATTAGAATATTTTTAAGTTTGTTACAATTTTATTCCTCATACGTTATTAAGAAGCAACGTTAATATAATATTAAAATTTTTATTTTAGACACCAATTCTTTGTTTGAAGTACTCTCTTCCCATATCCATAATCGATATCTGTAAACTTTCTATTGTATTAAAAACTTACATATGTTGGATTTAATTTAAGTTCTTTTGATACTGACTATCTATCTGTAATGTTCATTTTTTAATGAATTTTTGAAGTGGCCAAAAACGGGAAACTACCCCAACCCATGACGTGATGGGGGCAGAATTGCTTGCCTATATAGATGTTTTTTTTTTAATACATTTTAATACTGAAATAGAAAAAACGATCAAAAATTAATATTTTTAATTCAATTTTATATAAAATAAAAAAAATTCAATTAATAATGCAGATACAAAATCAGTGCATTGCGAAAATCACTTTAAGATTTTTTGTTTAAATTCTGTAAGCAATAGAGGGTTATGAACAGTGAAAAGTCTACAGCTATTAAGTAACTTGCAGCTAATTGCGACATTTCAGGAATATAATTTGGGTTCAGCTTACCAGCAGTCTTGCGAATGCTCCCCAAAAGAAGTCTTATACACTTTAAACGAATTTATTAAAGCACTTGTTGTCAGATTTTTTTGAAAAAAATTTTTTTTTATTTTTTGATAACTAAAGGGTCAAGGGTATATAAGATTATCATTCCATTTATTATTTCTATAATATTTTCCTGGGCTCCCAGGAACATACTGTAGAGTGATACGTTTCATTAATAATATAGGATATCTCAGAAAATCAAATAAATCGACACTTAAAAAAATACTAATGTACATTGGGATGGTAGTAAAATATTTTTACAGTTCTAAATTTTACTACACGAAATAAAGAAAACAATATATTCTACGATTTAGAATATATTTTATTTAATTCTTTATTTTTATTATTTACTATTTATTTTTTTGCTGTTTTTGTAACTCACAGAAACCTTAAAGTATACAGTTCGTCTCAGAATCTCTTTCTGAGTCGATTTAGCGATGTCCGACCTTCCGTCTGGTCGGCTGGCTTTCTGCCCATGTAAATCTTGTGAACAAAGAAAAGGTCGTAATTTTAAAGATATCTTGGTGAAAAGCCGCTGGCAAACTTTTGGAAAATATTAGAGTTTTCGAAACTGCACATATGGGGTAAAATCAAAATTTTGATTAAAATAAGTCAAATTCGGGAGGGTCAATACTTGGTCCCATTGGGTGTTTGAGCTTGTTTTTAATCATCTCTGTGAAGATATATTCAGGAAAGTGTAAACTTATTATATGTTCTCAAACAAAATTTTATTTTAGAGAAAAAAGAGTGTAGAAACTTTTTCGACAAAAAAAAAACACAAACACAAACACCACACACAAATAATCATTTTTGCAATTTTAAATTTCAAAATCGCTTATTTTTGTACCTGGAAGAGACTTCGACTTCGAATTTTCTTTATTCGAGGATAATTTTATAATTTTTGTACAAAATCCGACAAAAATATTAGGATATATAATGAAAAAACTGGACCAAGATTTTACAAAATTGAGATAGTTGAAAATTATAAGATATGATGGCCGAATAAGAAACAAAAATTTGGAAAACGCTTAAAAATTTTTTATGTCAGAGGCACATCATTTTGAGCCTCAATAGCTCCGATCCTGAGGAGTATGTGGGGTTCTCCTTCAACACTTAAAATTTCACACTCCTTTGCTACGTCTATGTGAAGTTTTATGTAAATCCAACCAGTCGAGTAGAAGTTACAGATTTATTTCCAAAAAATTTTGATTCTACCCCACTGCGCACTGTGTGATCCTAAAATGACATACATATATTCACCCTTATTCCAGTTGTCGTCGACGACGTCAATGTCGTATTTGAATCAACATCACTTCAACGCTAACATGGTGTTCTCTAATGCCGTTTTCACACTTACGTATAGCTTAGGGGAATGTATGGAAGGCGTTGAAAATGTGAAGCATTTTTTCAAACTTGCAACATCATCAGTGAAAATGTCACATGGTCGAAAGAAAATGCTTGACGAGAAAAGAGAAATTTTAAACAATCATTAAAAATAATTAATAATTTTTATTAAATATTGCAATTAAACAATAAAAACAATTATTAATACTACAATTTACATGATTTTTTTTAATATTTGTATTTTTTGTAAAGTTTTAGTACAGATGTTGTTGTTGTGTCTCCATGATTTTTTTTAATTTTTTCTGGATGTCGTTTTTCTAGTGATGACACTAAAATAATCGAAAGATGTTAGGCGGAACAAAATGAGATAGGAACATCTTTTAAAGATGTTGAAAGATATTGAGTTTTGAGCCCTATACAATTTACATGGGAAGATGTTAGCATCTTGCAAAATTGCTGGTAGATGTTAGATGTGAGCAAGTGTGAATACCATATAACAGTGTTGAGACGATGTCAACTTTTTATCTTTTAATTTGAACGAAAAAAAAAACACATCACTATTTTTTGAGTCAGCTGATTAATTTTTCCGGAAATTTAAATACAAAATTTTGCCGTTAAATATAATTTTCAAATTAAAAAATATTTTTATTCAGGGTTTTAATTAAAGTAATTAGTATATTAAATTTAATATGGCAAAAAGTTTCCGACGGAATTCTAATACCAGAAAACAAGTGACAAAACATGTGTTGCAAACAATATAAACTTAAAAAGCGGATTTCGGTTAGTATGATCCTAAAATAAAGCTAAAAACTCATTTAAAAGCATTCTAAAACTTATTTGTAGTAACACTTAAATTTTTAGCTCAAGACATTGCAACAGTAAGTCTTTTCTGAAATTTGATAAACATTTCATTCCACAATCATACCGAGAATTGAAAACAATCATGTGAATATGATTCCTTATGATTCCTATTCATTGATTTTAAAGTTGTTCTCTTGTGTCATTTTAATTTTATTTATTTATTATTTATTTTTTTTTTTTTTTATTAAATTTTATTTACTTTTTCCTTTCTGTGAATAGAAATAATAAAAAATATCTTCAATAAATATCTTAAATAAACGTTATTTATTTATATATTAATTTATTTTTGTATTTTTTATACTCTCTTCTTTTAAACTCTTCTAGTCGTCATCAAATTTGATGTCGACAAAATAAGAACAAAATTCTTTCAATTTTTCATAAAAAGTTTATATTTTTTTCGCCACTAATATTCGAATAACTGCGAAAATATTTAGCGGAAAAAAATGATGTTAGGATGACTTTTTTCGTCTGCATCTTATGGTGTTTCAGTTATATAAATCGGGCAACCCGTTCTCAACTTATGGTAAAAATATGTTCTTGTATTCGCCTTATTAGGGAAGAGGTATTAGACATATCCATAAAAAAATCACGACCTGATGAAAAAAATTGAAATCAAATTTTTGTTAAGGTGGTCAAATGCCATCTAGTCTAAATTTTTTTTTTTTTTAAGGAGCACCAGTATTATTCAGCAAAAGAAAACTTCATTCTTTTACTATCACTACTCGTCTACTCACTTTCATTACCCACTGTATTCTGAAGTTCCACCTTAGAAACAAAAAAATAATAAATAATATTTAATTTTTCTTATACTTAATTTCCATATCAATATTACAAGTAGGTTGCAAGTTGCAAACTGAGTAAATAAGCAAGTATGTGTAATGTTGCATGAGCTTTAAAGTTAATGTTTTCATAAATGATTTTACACACGATGCGTGTAGAAGTGTATATTTTAAAATAAACAAACACAACAAATCATTTGAAATGTATAATTTTACATTTGTAACAACTAAATTTAGCTGGTGTTTTTTTCGTATTTATTTGTTTATACATCTGTTGTATTAAACCGCAAACAGAGAAAAACTAACATAATGATTTTAATACTCTAAACTTTTCAGTAATTTAGGATATGATAGGATTGAGAGTGGACTTTGTAACATTAAGATACATTGTTTTTTCAGAAATTATTAATAATTATACAATACTAAATCTAAACACATTACAACTGTATAAATACCGAAAATTGTTTCATAAAATATTTAAAATGTTTTAAAGGTTCTCTAATGCCTTGATTCAAAAATTTGAACCGATAAGATCAGTAACTTAATTACCATACTACTTACGACTATGATAAATATTGTTGATTAAATTTCAAATAGTTTTTAGCTTTATGCTAGGGATAGTTTTCTTCATATAGGCAAATAGATAGTGCCACCTAAATTGAGTAAAGGTACTTCAAATATTTGACCAAAATAACGTAACCACTATATAACATAATTCTTAATCTCTCTATTTTAATAGAAAACGATTTTTTTACTTATCATTAATCATAGCTGACATTTTACCGAATTTTGACGCTGTTCACTTTTAGAAAACATTTGCAAGATCAAACAACGGCAAACATATCTACACGCAATTTTGATCAAATATTTGCTAAATGTGAGCATGGCTTCTATGTATGGAACACGAAATATCTAAGTTCACCATTCATCAGTGTAGCATGCTCACAAGTTGATCTTGTTTCTGTTTAATTTTACTTAAATAATTCTTTGCCCACTTTATATCGTAAATTATTTCCAATGAATTTATGCAATTGTTCTACATATTTTTTTTTTTTTCTAAATTCATTAAGCTGTTTTCTTTTTCTTTAATTTTTTTGTCTGTTTGAGTTGTATAGACAAAAAAGTGTTATTTGATGTGTGATCTTGTTTCTTAGTCTAAATGTTTTTCATCTTTTTTTTACTACTTTAATGCGGCATTTTAGTTGAACTTCTTGTCTCTTGAAATGAATCAAATTTATTATTTTCTTTAAATTGTGGGAATTTATTTAAAACAATTTAAAATATTTTTTTTTTTCTTTTTTATGATAAGTGTAGCAATATTTATTCTAAGCATTATCGCATTCAAATAGACCGACATTGTGGGGGAAACGGCTTTTAACACTTGTGTGAAAAATAAAGTCAAGGATGTTATATACATATTTCGTAATGTGATTGAATGCTTAAGATGACACTGCTCATTTATTTTTTGTCAAAAAAGAAGAGTGCTAATAAATCTCAGAAATAAGTGAAAATTTTTGAAATGTATAATTAATTAATTTTTTTTTCCTGTTCCTGTTTTATTCGAGCTCGAGGCCAAAACTTGTATTATCAATTTGGCGATATTTTGTCGCAGATCATGTGACATCTTCAGGGCTTTTAGAAATACAAAATTCGTTAATATAAACATCAATGCGTCAATACAGAAAACCTTTTCTTAACATCAAATGTTACACCACCTAGTTTTGATATACTGCAGAGTGGGGCAGAATCGAAATTTTTTGGAAATAAATCACTAACTTCTGATTGGCTGGTTGGATTTTCATGAAATTTGGTATAGACGTAGCAGAGGATTGTACAATGTTAATTTTGGAAGGGGGGTACCACAAACCACTCAGGGGCGGAGCAAAGGGGGCTCAAAGTTAGGTACCTCTGACATAAAAAAATTTTAATCACTTGCCAAATAAATAAATGAATAATTTACATGAACAAAAACACTTGTTACAAATATACGACATTAAGAAAAATATACATACGTATTTGTCTAATATTGCACGAGTGCAACTAACAAATTCTGTTTATACCCTACACGACCATTGGTGGTTGGGGTATTATACGTTTGTGCTGATGTTTGTAACGCACAGAAAAAATCATTCAATACCCATCGACTCAGACTCACTTTTTGAGTCGATTTAACGATGTTTGTCCGTCCGTTTGGTCGGCTGCCTGGCTGTCTATCTGTGTAAACAATGCGAACAAAGTACAGATCGCAATTTTAAAGATATATTGATGAAATTTGACACGAAAAACTATTTTGGCGCAATATCGAAGCCTAGCCCCCATACTAATATCCTCCCGAAATAGGGGTTTAACGATCATAAATATATTTTAATGAAATCCAGTGCAAAGAAGTTTGCTTTAATATTAATTTTTGTGTCAAATTTCATAAAGATCGGTGTATAGTAGACCATAGTTCCCATATAGAGCCCTCTTCTGATAATCACCTTAACGTGCATAAATCACATACAAATGTTAGTATCAAGTTAATATTCGACACAAATAAGTTTTATATAGGTAGAAATCACATAAGTCAAATTTTATGAGGATTGCCCCATAATTTACCAAGCTCCCATACAAGCCCACTTTCGGGAAACACCCTAAAGTGCATAAATTCATATAAATGTTAGTATTAACGTAATATTCTGTATTTGTATATTTTTTATACACTTAGTAAAAGTATCGGTCCACAATTGGTCATAGCTCTAACTCCACGAATTTTGATGCACATATACAATGGTGTAGGGCTGCAAATTTGTGTATTTTATTTATTTACGCTCTTTGTTGCGAATGTATTTATTATATCTAGAACACACAAAAAATAATATTTCTTTCTTGCGCTCTTTGTTATGTTTTTTGTTTTTGTTTTTGCTTAACCATGCGACATGCAAGCTGGAACACAACTAAATAATTTTTTGTTTTATATTCATATTCAATTATTTAGCTTCGTTAACATTCGTGTTGTATATGTGAAAATTCCAACATCACTTGGCTCTGGATTGATATGGGCGACTTTTCCTGGTGTAGGATATCCTACGTTAGGGCTTGACCGACTATATTTTTCTTACTTGTTTTTAGCTGGGTTTGTAGAATTTATGGACAAAAATGCATTTTCGGAACCTCAAAAATTTTGATGTTATAAAATCTTCTTTAAAACTTAATATTGTGTGATCTAAAAAATTGTTGGTTATTTTTCTATAGTTTAATCCGTGTGTAACTCAGCTTGTAATGTAAAGATGTAAAGATTTATTAATGTGTGCAATTATAACTTAGATAAATAAAATTTGAAATTATGAGAATTTTTTTTAATTTTCAACTTTAAACCGCGACAACTTTTGGGCAACGGATTCTAAACTGTGAAATAATGTTTTTTGCTCTTTAAGGCACTGTCAATGTGCCAAGAAAGACAGAGAAAATTTTATTAGAATTTTAAAAGTTTTGTGTTTGTGTTATATGGACAACTGATGTTTTTTTAAATTTAAATTTTGTAAAAGAAGTTTTAATAAAAAAAATGTGTCTGAATAATTTCTAAACTGTTGAGCGCATATTGAAATATATTTTTATTAATAAGGAAATATTAGAATTATTGAGAAAACAATAAAAAGCAGAAAGAAGTTGTTTGCCAACAAGTGTACATTAGCTAATATTTTCTTAAATAGCAAAGGTGGATATAAGAAACTGAACACGTTTTCAATATCTAATCTTTTTAAGCAGATTATAAAAAATGTGGACTTTATATTTAAAATACGAAAAAAATCTAACTTTGGTATTTTGACTGCCTTTTCAAGATTTGTCGGAATGATTTTTTCTCTTTAAACGTTTTAATAATTTTATTATCTCTTTGCAATTCAGGAAACTTTTTGCACTTTTGTGATATTCTTTTTTTGCAATTTTGAGTTTTCGAATATTTTTTGTCCTGCAAAAACTTACGTTGCCATGTAATGAGTTAAGAAGCTAATATAATGGTTTTTACTACTTATACATAAACTGAATAACCCATTACTTTAACGCGACGATGGCATTAGAGGCAATTACTTACCTCATATTGTTACAAGCAGGCGATTTAAAATGTCATTAAAAGAACTAATTACACCTAAGCTGATGATTTTAAAGTAGTCATTTTAAGAAATTATTACTAGTAAAAACAATAGAAACTAGTTGCATTTTAGGTTACAAACTTTAGATTAAAAAATAATATAATTCATATAAAAATTTTGTCTTCATATATTTATCTCTTCTTTAAATTTATAAATTGGTAAGTTGAATTAAAAAATCAAGAAAAAGTAGTATTTTTAAAATCTGATTATAAATAAGTAGTTATATATAATGAAGACAGTATGTTGTCGTCATTGAAATGTAGTTATGTACATATCATTACTAAGTTTTTGATGAATATCTTTAAGTTATCGGTCCTTAAATTCCGACTCATCCATCTATAAGAACATGAAATATTTTATGAGTTCAAAGCTTTTAAAAATCGTATAAAAATAACAGTCAATCATAGGGCCTATTTTTAAATAAAAAGAATTCAATATCATAATTAACATTTTGCGACAGCGATTTTAGAACATTGTTATTTCTCATAGATGCCACATAAATTCGCCATGAAATCTCAGCAATTTGACTGACTTGAAATCAGATCGAAGTATGACTAGGGTTATCGAAAATTTAACCTCTCGGATGCCCACTACCTAGTGGTTTCCATTACCTGTAGTATTTCTGCTGCTACCTCGACTTGGCAGTAGCATATCCTGTCAACTAAATTTTTTAAAGCCTTGTCGATTGCTTTGGGATTTGTTTAGTTTCATTTTATTATACTTAATGGTTCTCTAGAAATGGGCCAAAAGATACGAACTTTTTATTGATCTCTATAATAAAATCCAAAATCAATCTTAGTTCCCAATAATTAACAGTAATGACTATAAAAAGCTTCAATTATGCGACCAATACAAAATTCATATCAACGACAACAAAGAGAAAATATTTTATACTACGATAATAACTATGTTCTTCACTATGTACTTTCCACCAAGATTTATCCAGCAGCTTTTTTTTTTAACAGAGTGAAAACCAATTTACTCTCAAATTGAAAAATATTCTGAAAAATATGCGTACAACATTTTGCATACATCTGCAGGTTTTTGTTTGTAAACAACAATTAGTAATGTCTCCTCATTATATTTATAAAACGCTAATTTATAGAAACAATAAAAGTTAGAAAATAGTTTTTTATTAACAAAATTAAAGCAAAATGTTGTTAATATAATATATATATATGTTGATAAAATTAAATTAAAAGTCGTTTCTTTGAAATTAAATTTTTAATCATATCACAAAAAAGCTCCAAATCTTTAACTTAAAGCGCTAACATGGCATCTCTTAAATAGTTTGCAAACAAATAATCATAAGATTTCCTAAACATATGTTTTATTGATTTAAGTTAATGGAAGAAATATAGCCAGCAACTTAAATCAAATCTTCATCAATGAACTGTCAAATTTTGTCTATCTCATGCTCTCATTTGCAAGATTTTTAAAGAAAACTTACGCAATTTAGCAATTTCTAGCAACATTTTGTGATAATTATCAAAAGATATGAGCTACGCGAGTACAACTAATAAGTTAAAGTGTAAAGATAATGACAATAAGTTGTGCCCCACAATTCTGAGTTTGTGGGAGAGAGAATATATATATATATATATATATATATATATATATATATATATATATATATATATATATATATGTATATATATATATATATATATATATATATATATATGTGTATATATATATATATATGTATATATATATATGTGTTTAATTAATAACTTCTGTTGCATTATTGCGTTCTTAACACAATTTTATTTTTCAAACAAAAGCAACAAAAGCATTTTAAAAATGTTACAACACACATCGATATAACGATACAACATAGGTTGTGAATTGCCCAAATTTTTTTAATAATTGTATTACATATACTACTAATTCTATTTATGAGAACTGTATTCGTATTACTTTTTATTAAAAGAAAAACTCACAAAATAAACAAATAATTTTTGAATCACAAAAGTCATCGTTTATATACATTTTTAACACCTCATAAATAAATTTAATTTATTTTACGACACACGCATAAACAAAAATTAACAAGAATAGAAAATAATACTTAGTAATATGTGCGATAAATAGAAAAAAAAAACTAAATTGATATTTAAGGCAGAGTTGAATATTATGCATGCTACTTAAAAAAATGCTAAGAACTCGACTTAAGCTTTTATACATACATGTTATTTTCTTATACATTTGTTGAAAACTCTTCGAAAAATTATTTAAAAGGAAAAATCCAAAATTTATGAAAACTCAGCTGTTATATGTGATCAAGAAAAAATACTACAAATATTTATTAGTTGTAGGAGTAATTATATTTTTCGTATTAATATAATTTTGTTTATAGTAAAAATATTTTAAAGAACAAACTTTTTGCAGTCTACCATATTAAAATTTTTATTGAGTGTAAACATTAAATGACAAAATTTAAACAAAAACATTGTTATGATGAACACAGAGTTATTAAAATTCAAATGCAACTTTAACCAGTACCAAGTAAAGAAAAATGATTTATTTGCGGTTTTTTGCAACGAGTTATTGTCATATCATTAGTTTTGTTTAAATATTATAATATAGTATAATATAATAAATTAGAATAATAAATTAGAATAAATTAAATTAGAATAAATTAGTTTGTGGTTTGGATAAATCTTTGTGTCATTTTATTCTAAAAAATTTCTCGAGATTAAAAAAATAGAAATAATTTTATTGAAAATATCAAAAAGTTATGCGAAATAAAATATTTATAAAAACATTTAAAATAATAGCTGTTCTTTATAACTATCAACTCCTTTAATCTGCTCAATCACAAGGATACAAAATAGTAAGTATGTGAATGTTGTAGCGGTATTTGATCTAATTTAAATTTAATATATATATTTTTTTAAATTCAGCTAAGAAAAGTTAAAAGTTGCTTGGTATGTGCTACAATTTTTAAACTACCTGTCAATTATTAGCATAAAAAGTAAAAGAATTTTCCCCTAACTTATTGTTAGAAATTAAATAATTTTTTATTTAACGGATTAATATCATTTACAGGTGAGTCATCAAAGAAAATTATCTGTCTTTCGAACGATTCCACTGTTCATTTCTATATATGTATGCTATTTGAAAGATGTTGGAATGGAATAACATATGTATGTATTAAGTCGAAGAGAAATGCATTGTTTTTCAACTATATGCATTTTTGTGACATTTTTGATATGCATTAATTCACACTGTCTATATATATATATATATCCTTATTATCATTCACATTAGAGCGATATATATGAATACATATGATATATAAGGCCATATATGTCCATATACCATCAATTTTCGGATCCAATTATTTTGGATTCGAAAATTCCATATATGTTATATATATGTGATCCATACATAATATTTTAGCAGGGAATATTAAAAATAGAAAATTGCAAAAAAAAGTAAATTCTATTCAACTTACGATTGCATGGCTGCTGAGGATGAATTACTCGTACTGGTGCTGGCACCAATACCACATGTTGTGGAATGCATTTGAAAGCTTTTAACACCAACAGTAAAGAAAAAAAATTCTAGATAAATTTAATATTTAATATTTATTGTTTTGCGCACAAATTATATATGTTTTCATATGATAAGTATACATATGAATTATTAAAACGTAATAATTGTTGTTATTGGAAAATTCGCTGAAAACTTTAAATGGCACGCACAGAGAAATATTTCTGTATAATCACACTGATCACACACAAATTGGCCAATGCTAAAAAACTATAATTTTTACAGCTACACGCACGCGACACTTTTGGCACACAATCATATAGAGATTTTTTATATAAATATTTAATTTATGACTTTTTCTTCGTTTTTTTTTTTTTTTTTTTTTTTGCGAAATTTTTATAGATTTTTTATTTTCTTTATATAAGTTAGTGTAATATCTTTTTATTTTATTTTTTTATTTTTTTGTCGTTTAATCTTTACATTAAATGCATTCGTAAATTTACCGTGCAAAATGAAATTTTGCAAATTACAATACAACACATGAGTATGAGAGTAAATGTATGTTCTATATGGAAATTATGCTCCAGCGTTGCTGACGTTTAAATTAATACTAAAAATTCTATATCCGTTTTTAGTAATGATCACCCCTGTTTCACAGATTTGTGTGAATGTATCTATAGATATGTACGTGTATAAATTTCCATCTATTTGTTTGTCTAAATAAACGTATGAATGATCTTTAAATCTTTTGTACAGTAAATACACGTACAATACAATATTTTCTATACAAAACTGCAAAGGCAAAATCTATTAACAATTGTGAGTTTTCACACTAAGCAACCGACCAACCAAACGACCGATCAACCAACCCACCAACAAATTAAATAAATTTAAAACAAAAACAAACTGTATTCTACCAAAATAGAATAAGAAAATAAAAATAAAATAAATACTAAATATTTATTTGTATCATAAAATTAAAAATTTTCGTATCTATTGGAACGTGCATGAATGTTGTTAGTCCCAAATTATTTTAACACTACAACATTTTGCAAAACTTGTTAACTTGAATTGTGTTAAAAAACTCAAATGAAAATTTAAAATTTTGCTTTCCTTGAATAAAGAAATGAAAAATGCAACTAAATTTTCAAAATTACTTAAAAAGGAATTTCAGTTATATTTTGTTAAATTTTGTTTGTGGTTTTAATAGATACCTATTAGGGTATCCAATCAATTAACCATCATTCGGTTATCCGATTAATTTTGGTCGATTAATTGTTCGAATAATTTAGTTGTCTATATTCTAATAACGAATAAACTGAATAATTTGTGTCCAATAAGCGATTAACCGAAATTTAGTTTTCTGGAGTTATAAATTTAGAAAAATTTTTATTTTTAAAATAAATTTATGTCATCTACTACAAAAATTAACAATTATTTTTTAGGGAAGTACTTTTTCATTACTTTCAAAGTTTTCATAAGCATTTCCTTGCGCTTAAGAAGTAATACAGAATCCAAAAATATTGCTAAAAAGAGATTGAAATGAATTTTAATAAAAATAAAATAAACTGTTTTAAACAAATGAAAAACGGTGTTATGTATGATTTTTTTTTATTAAAAACTTGTTTCTTTATAAAAAATTATAACTTATTTAATTGCACCGAAATTTTTTTTATGTTCATTCAATTTTGCAAGAAATCGTGAACATGACTTCCTTCTCAGATTTATTTTTTTGCGATAGAATTTTTAATAAAATTTTTAAAATTTTTTAATAACTTCATACAGAAAATAAAGAGAGTTACATTAAAAGGACTGATTTATTAAATAAAGCTGAATTAGGAGAATATTTTGCAGTATTAGGTCAAAAAGTTTAATTTTTTTTTCATACAAATAGGCAAAAGAACTAATAGGATTAACCCTTTTTGAAAGAATTTGATCTATATTATGTTTTTAAAAAACTATTTTAATAGATTAAATACCATAATTAAGGTTATTTATATATTTGGCATGAATTATTAAGACTATTTGGTTAATCGAATAATTTGCTATTAGTCGGTTATTAACCGATCAACTTCCAACCTCGAATAATTATGTGTCTAGTTAATCAATTAATATGAAACCCCGAATAATTAGATACTCTAATGCCTATTATTTAAACCGATTTTTAAAATAGGTATTTGCAGAAAGAGATTTTTAAATGTTTATGCCCTACATCACCACAGATTGTTGATGTATTATGTGTTTGTGCTGATGTTTGTAACACCCAAAAATTGGTCTACGACCCATTTAAATGTATACCAATAGGCATAGAATCATTTTCTGAGTAGATTTAACGATGTCCGTCCGTCCGTTCATCTAAATCTTGTAATCAAAATACAGGTCGCAATTTTTTTAATAATTGAATGAAATTTGGAACATATGTCTTTTATAATCCAGGAACGAAGCTTATTAAAATTAGTTATGATCGACCCATTATTTCACTTAGCTCCCATACAATTATCTTTGGATGATGTTTATATAACTTCTTAAGCACAAAAAAGAAACCGTATACTTACTCAAACTTTGGAAGTAATGAAAAGTATTTCCTTAAAAATTAATTCTATGCTGGATGATTATTTCGACATGTTACACATGGAATGACAAACCCACACCCCTCATCTTTTTTGATAGTAGATATAAAAAAATGTTTGCCATTCTAGAGATTAACAGCAGTTTATTACATAAAGTTTGTAAATTGCGGAAATTTTTAATAAACTAGCATTAAATTTTCAATTTCTTTCTAACGGGTACTAAATTTGAGTAAAATTTAAAAAAAAATTTAATTTTATTTCATACAAATTAAAAAAAATATACTAAATTGGTTACTTTTAGAAATATAAAATTTATCATGAAAAATGAAGTCTCTTGTCAAGTTGATATGGATGATAATATAACATACTCAAAAATAATTAAAATCTAATAATATATTTTTTGCAAGACTGCAAAAGTCTATAAAATATTTGAGAAAATATTTTTAAGTTACTATCCCTGATTCCTGATTTTAAATTATTATACTATGACAGATTATATTGCAGCAATAACCTAGATCTATAGGCAACAGCGTTACCATTTGGCGACTTTATTTGCCAATTGCCCCTTTTTCAACCACGTGGTCACTTTTTTGTCCCCTTTTTTAAAGTGGAATTAAATGCGGACTTTTTAAGATTATGTGTTAAATGATGAGAAACTAAGTTGTTTGAAATATCTTGATCCATTATATATTAATGCCACCGAAGAAATTAATTATTTTGAGCTTGTTTCACAGTATAATGATATAAAAAAAAGAATCCGAAGGATTTATAAATGAACTTAACTGTTAAAAACTAAAGTGAATGATAAAGTTTATGAACAACTATTTAGTTTTCCCTATTTGGACCAAATTGGGAAAAATAAAAGAAACAGATTCGATGAATACTTAATTTATATTTTTACTTTGCCTCTTAGCAGTGCATCGTCAGAAAGTCATTTCTCTAACTAATGAAGAATAAATTGTCCAACAGGCTTAAGGTCAACACTTGGGAATACATTCTTTCACTCCAAGATTTGTTAGACGGGGATTTGTAAGACTCGAGTTCGAGTCAAAATCTCGTATAAAAGTATAAAAGTTAAATTAATAAAAAGATGATTTTATGTTATATATTTTTATGAACGAATCATTGTTTTATATTTTTGTTTTAGTCTGTGTTTATTCTTTTATCAAATAAACAAATTTTAAAGAGTTTTTTAGGTATTGAAGCAGTTGGCCTCTTTTTTTAAATCACATTTTTTGGCGATTCTTTTTTTTTTTTTTTTTTGAAATCCCCTTTTTGGACCTTCTTAAAAATTCTCAAGGGAAACGCTGATAAGCAAAGACATAATTTTGGATAATTTGTTTCTTCAGACCTATTTGTAGAACAAGTAAATTTTTACTTAGTTTAAAAATTTCAAGTTCGCATGGTTATAAATTCTGCAACGGTAAAAAATATTGTAAAATAGAATTTATATTCAAAGTACACAAACTCTTCGCTTTTCAATTTTATAAAAGACATCTTAAGTTAAAAGTTACAACATTTTTTACTCTAAACGGTTCACTGTGTAACGTTTTGATAAAACTTTTTTTTTTTTTTTTTTTTTTTTGATAGTTTGTTTGAATTATTAAAATGCATTAAAAAATTCCAATCTTGTAAATAACATTCAGAAAACTTAATGACTATATTTTTAACAGCACCCTTAAGAGAAATATTATAGCTCCTGACCATTTTCTGATTTTTTTAAAAGATCTTTTGAAAAATTAAAATTTTAGAAAATTTTGCAAGAAATTACATTTTTTCGGCATAGTTTTTGTTTAATGTCTCTGAGATTTTTGAGCAGATTAAAAAATTATGTAGGTTTAACTTGAAGGTAATACAAATTAAAATTTATTGAAATTTTATTTAATCAAATTAGACATTTCGTTCCCGATATACTTACGTGGTGCAACTTCATTAATTATGGCGGGAAATTGATGGCAATTGCAGTAATGAACCGGTCTCTCAGTACCTGTTGAGTACCAAATGACGCCTTACTCGTCACCAAAGTTCCAGATGAGAACCAGTTGACAGAATTACGCCCATTCAGCTGAGTATATTTCAAACATGCTTATCAATTGCACAATTACATTCTTAATTTTAAGGCATCTTTTAGTGTTTAAACTCTATTCCGGGGAGACATTTGTATGGGGGCTAGGTGAAATAATGGACCAATCATATCCAATGTCAATAGGCTTCGTCCTTGCATCATAAAAGTCCCACGTGCCAAATTTCATTGAATTATATTTAAAATTACAACCTGTACTTTGTGCACAAGATTTACTTGGCCAGCCATCCAGCCATTCAGCCAGACGGACGGACATTGTTAGATCGATTTAAAAAGTGATTCTGTGTCGATTGGTATACTTTAAGGTGGGTGTAGGATAACTTTTTGTATGCGTTACAAACATCAGCACAAACGCATAATACCCCAACCACTTATGGTGGTGTAGGGTATAAACACTTAATGAAAGAACTTCTGGAATTATATACCGTCATTTAAAAAAATATATCAAAAATTAAAGAAAACAAAAGAAATAAGTTTTTAAATAAAAATAATATTAGCTTTTTTCCGGCCTTATTTTTTTTGGCATTTAGCCTTTTCTGATCTTTTTCAAAGTTCAATTTGCCCCTTTTTTTCTCACCTCTTTTCAACACTTCTGTTAGGTTTCTACACACGAGGAAACCTAACAGAAGTTATATTTAAAAAAAATGTATACGTAAAATTTACTTACATTACTATCCTAGGGTTAAAGGTAATTCCAGTACACAAATATGGTAAATGATCTAATTTAATCGATTTTGAAAAATTTTACAAGCGAAAAAGTAACAGAAGTCTACTTTAACATATTACGAATTCTTGTAATTTTTTATTTTTATTTAACTGCGTCCGTCTGTCTGTGACTGGTTGTCTTTGTTAAACTACAACTCCAAATTTTTAAGATTATTTGGCTGGTGTAATTTTTCTTTTGTATTCAAGGGTGAATGAAGTCTTTCAAGAATAGTTATGATTTGTCCGTTATCTCACATAGTCCTCATTTAAATGTTTTCCCGGAATATAGGTTTGAAGTTTATTAATGTCTTAAATATGACCATTTTTTATTAAATTAAATAAAATGTTTCGTAAATTAAAAATAAAATACTTCCAGAAAAAATAGTATTCAAATAAAATTTTGCAGAAATAAGTCTCATTTAAGTATAAATCAGATTATGAAGGAATCGGTAACAATGGCATACATACAAATAGCTAAGTATTTTTATAGTTCTCAAGTTTTACTAAGTCTCTTTGAAAACAAATTTGGAATGATTATCTCCCAAAATTTGTTTAGACTTTATTTTTTATAATTTTGTAAAAAAAGAAACACTAAATTTAAAAAACTTATGCACAGAAAAATTATGACTGGAAGCTGAATTGAAAAACCTAAATCTGCAGCCAAAAGCTTAAGACATGCAGCAGCATTATTTATAATAAAAGATATGTGTAGTTATTTTTCAATATACGAGTATTTTACTATCAATTGTACTTTAAAATGATGTCTGATTTGTCATTAGTTTATTTATTGTAAAATGTTAAATAGATTTATGATATCAAGTACCTATATTATGAGGTTATTTTTATCAATCTTTAAAAGCAATATTTTATATCTTTTACCACAGGTGACAATTGTATTTTAGTTTTTATTATATTTATAATTTCTTCAGTACTCATCTGAGACCACATAAGTTATATATTAATGAACTAAACCTGCTATTAACACCCAGAAATGCTATTTTCAAAAGCCGATTTTTCTCCAAGAAATTAATTATTCATAAACAAAGTGGGTTTTTTTAATAAAAATTAGTTTTCATAAAAAAATAGATTTGCATCAAAAAATTGTTTTATAAAAATATTTTGTATAAAAATCAAAATAATGATTTTCCCATATTAATTTAGTGCCTACAAATTTTTTAAATTCCTAGAAAAGTTGACATATTTCACCTCGGAGAAAGGAGATTAAAATTTATTTGCATTTACATATATATTGGTAATTTACTTAATCTCACAAATAAAATTTTAATTTCCTCCCACGTTTTTAACAATGGTTAAATTCATTTATATATATTTTTATATTTTTGATTTTGTTAATCTCATCAAATTTGTTAATGATTCATACTTCGGCCTTTGTTTTCACTAAACCCCCAAGTAACACTAGTCGGCAAAAGGAACTGTTTTTTTTTCTTCCTCTGCCCACAGTTTTTCTTTACCAGGTCTTAATTTTTTTATGGGCACTTCTAATATTTCCCCATTAATAAAACAATTATAGGAGTATATTTTACTTAACCTCGAAAACAGGTTGTCCGATTTAAATATTTGAAACACCAAAAAATGCAGACGAAAATTGTATTCAAGTCATATTAATTTTTCTAATCTAATTTTTTTGTCCGAAAGTTTGTCTTCACTTGATTATAAGTATACTTATAATCACTTAACTGTGAATAAAGTCAAGATTTATTATACACCTTCACCACAGGTGTAAAGAGTATATATAAGTTTGTTATTCCGCTTGTAATTTCTACAATATTCATCTAAACCCTAAGAAGTATATATTTTCTGGATCCTTATTGATAGGGAAGTCGATACAGCAATATCCGTCTGTCTATTGAAATCAAATTTTTGAAATGCTCAGTTATCGGATATATATGTTTTATACATCAAATTATAGGGAATATTCCTTAAAATGACACTAGTAAAAATCAACAAAATAGGTCCATTAACGGCCGAGATTTTGGAATTCGTTTCTGTACAAATCTTTTATAATTTTTTTTTTTAAATTTCGGTTTTTTTAATTAACATATCGGTCCATAAACAATCGAGTTATAGGCAAAAATCTGAAAAAATATATGCACACAAACATATGCATATAAAAAGCATTGCAATAACTTTCAGTGTTATTGTCAGTCATCATATTTTAAGCTTTTGAAAAATTAGGTTTTTTCTTTAATATCAAAGGTTAACTCAAACTTTACTTCAATTCCTCACAAAATTGTAGAAAAAATACCCCTTTTTGTTGAGAATGATTTTATTCTCAAATTGTTTTCAAACAATTCTCAAACGTTTATATTTGAGGAAATGTTTGATTATAAATCACGCTCAAGTTTTAAATCAAATCTTTGCTTTACTGTGTAATATAAAAACTTATTTTCTCTTATTATCATTAGTTATTTTATATCTTTTAAAGATATTGCAATAAATTTATAAATAAAACATAGAAAAATGAAAAATTGCCCAAAAAAGTCCCGTACAAATTTGGATTATATTTCATATGAAAAATTATCTAATGTTTTGAAGCGATTTTTCGACATTTTTAAACTACAATTGCTTTTGCCTTTTGATTAAGCATTTTTAAGTTTTTGGCTGATTTTTCGCTTTTATAAGAATGTTCTAAAATTATGTTTATAAATAGTTTCTATGGCTTTTGAAGCAAATAAAAAAATAAATATAATAATCGATTTAGGAATTCCATTAAATTAGTTATTAGTTTTTCAGTATATTAATTTTTGTTGATTTGGATAATAAAACGCTGCAGGGGAAAATTTTTGTTAAATATATAAAAATATATTTTTGGTGCGAATAAATACACAAAAATGCTTAAATTAATGATTCTGTAAAAATAAAATTAGTAGTAAATAATAAGAAATTATTTTCTTCGTTGTTGAAATAGTGACATTTTAGTCTTTTTAAAGTAATTTTAAGAATCAGAAAAGGCTAGATGCTAAAACGAAAATTTTTAAGCTAAAAGCAAAATTAAAAGGCTAGATTTAGCCTTAAAAAGGCTGAACTGGCAACACCGGTCATCAGAAGCTATCAGTGTTGCCTTTTTAAGCAAGGCTTGCTATGATGGTTTAATTTTGTATTTACATTTTTGTAGTTTTGAATCTAGATTATTATGGTAAAAATAATATGAAAATATGAAAGCATACTTTAAGGCATAAATTTTATTATTTGTCGGCAAGGTCGTGAAGGTATAAAAGATTCATCATAGCCGAATATAGCGCAATAACTTGTTCTATTCATAGCACTACCAGCTTCATGTAAAATATAAAAAACTGAAACATTTTTGGCGTTTTCATTTTTTAAAAGAGCTTTTAAGAAAAAAACTTTAATTTTGCAAGAAAAAAATTGTTCGTACACTAATTTCTAAATAACTCTGAAAATATTGACCATATAACTCAATGATGCTAAGATGGCTTGAAAACCGCATCTTTTGGTGTATCATTTAAATAAATCGTATATATCGTTCTCTAGATACGGTGAAATATACCCGTGTAATGGACTTATTATAGGTGAAACCTTAGATACGCTCTTAAAAAAAATCCAGACCTGATGGAAAAAAACTGAAACGATATAGTACAATTACTCGTCTTTAGGGGAGGATTTTCTTTGCCACCCAGTGTAATTATAGTTTTATCATTCTTTTATGCATTTAGAATAAATACTTTGTAGCCAAAAGTTTTCTTTTTTCCTATTTGTTTATTTAAATCACTGCTTCAATGCGGAGGATTTGGACGTAAAAGAAAATTTATTTAAAATTTTTTTTTAATATCTAACATACTTCGTTTTTTTTTTTTTTTGTTTTTTTTTGCCTACGTTTGTATGTAGGTGAAAGAATATGAAAAGTGTTTTTCTTTTTAAAATTTTAAATTAATCTAAAGGCATTAGTAAATTTCTTACAGTCTTCTCTGAGCAATACGAAAATCTGCTTTTTCCCCCAACCAAATAAAAAAAAGAAAATTGTTCAAATATTTCTTGGCGGTTTTTTTTTCCTGATTTCTTCATCACTACTAGTCTTTTATCAGTTTATTATTTCTGAGCGCATTTTATGTTTTTATGTTGTGTTTGTTATAATAAAGCGTCATGTGAAACTCTCCATATGGCCCCTTAACCAACAATTGGGAAAAAAGCAATTGAAGTTGCGGAGACAGAAACTACAATTATTCCGTCAATATATACAAATATGTAGTGCGTTATGTGTGTAATAGTTGCAATATTATTTTCTCACTCAATTATTTAGATTGATATTAAATAAATCTATAGACTGTTACTGTGCTAAATATTCTAGTTAAAAAAGATTTCCTATTTTTAAAGCAAATATTATCTTAAACTAAATAGCAGTAGTGAAGGAATAAGTATAGAAATTAATATTGCTTCTGCATAAATTTTTGCCAAATTTACTTACCAACCAAAAAAGTTTCATATTACATATGTTGGTATGCATGTTTACAAGTTCATTAAACTTTTTCAAGACAATAGCAATAATTTTTTTTTTTTTTTTTTTTTGGACTAAAATTTAATTTTTCGAAACTATGTTAAGAATTTATGGTTGTTTTTTATATGGAAAATATAAAATTCATTGATGTTTTACCGCAAAAACCTCATATTTACATTTCTTTTTTGCTCTTTTTTTAAATAAAAATAAACCATTAAAAATATCGCAGAACGTCGAAATTTCTTTTCTATTTTCATTTTTTACCTTTGCAAAAAAACAACTTATTTTTATTTTTTATTTGGTCACTGCCACATTTTAAGGTATGAACGGAAAAGCACATCGAAACTCATAAATAAATGCCACACACATAAACACTCATCACTATGTATTCTTAAATATATATAGAGCTTCAAATAAAATTTGAAACTTTGCCAAACAAATATTAGAAATTTGAAATCATATACGTGTGTTTGAGCATTAATTAATACCAATGAACAACAGCAACAACGCCAAAAAGAAACTACCACACCAACAAAAACAACAATAATAATACTTCCTAATTTGGCAATGGCGTCGTATACCAAATTTCTGTGAGTGAACATGTTGGAAAACATTTATCGTTGGTTAAATTAATAGCTAGTAGTAATAGGGGAAACAATTGGTTTGAGCTGTCAATCAGTATTTTATATTGTCTGACGCCATGTTGACTAGCAAAATTTTTATTAAAGACAATGGGATTGAAGCGAATAAATATCACACAACGAAAATATAAGAAAAAAATAAAGCCGACACTTGACTATAGACTAGACTATAGACTAGACTATAGACTATAGACTAGACTATAGACTATAGACTAGACTATAGACTAGACTAGACTATAGACTAGACTAGACTATAGACTAGACTAGACTATAGACTAGACTAGACTAGACTATAGACTAGACTAGACTATAGACTAGACTAGACTATAGACTAGACTAGACTAGACTATAGACTAGACTAGACTATAGACTAGACTAGACTATAGACTAGACTAGACTATAGACTAGACTAGACTATAGACTAGACTAGACTATAGACTAGACTAGACTATAGACTAGACTATAGACTAGACTATAGACTAGACTAGACTATAGACTAGACTAGACTATAGACTAGACTATAGACTAGACTAGACTATAGACTAGACTAGACTATAGACTAGACTAGACTATAGACCAGACTAGACTATAGACTAGACTAGACTATAGACTAGACTAGACTATAGACTAGACTAGACTATAGACTAGACTAGACTATAGACTAGACTAACTATAGACCAGACTAGACTATAGACTAGACTAGACTATAGACTAGACTAGACTATAGACTAGACTATAGACTAGACTATAGACTAGACTATAGACTAGACTATAGACTAGACTATAGACTAGACTATAGACTAGACTATAGACTAGACTATAGACTAGACTATAGACTAGACTATAGACTAGACTATAGACTAGACTATAGACTAGACTATAGACTAGACTATAGACTAGACTATAGACTAGACTATAGACTAGACTATAGACTAGACTATAGACTAGACTATAGACTAGACTATAGACTAGACTATAGACTAGACTATAGACTAGACTATAGACTAGACTATAGACTAGACTATAGACTAGACTATAGACTAGACTATAGACTAGACTATAGACTAGACTATAGACTAGACTATAGACTAGACTATAGACTAGACTATAGACTAGACTATAGACTAGACTATAGACTAGACTATAGACTAGACTATAGACTAGACTATAGACTAGACTATAGACTAGACTATAGACTAGACTATAGACTAGACTATAGACTAGACTATAGACTAGACTATAGACTAGACTATAGACTAGACTATAGACTAGACTATAGACTAGACTATAGACTAGACTATAGACTAGACTATAGACTAGACTATAGACTAGACTATAGACTAGACTATAGACTAGACTATAGACTAGACTATAGACTAGACTATAGACTAGACTATAGACTAGACTATAGACTAGACTATAGACTAGACTATAGACTAGACTTTTTTTTTTTTTTTTTTTTTTTTTTCTATTAGGCAGGTGGAAATCTCTCATATGATACCCGATGCCACTTGAGGCCCAACGGGTTATGTCGGATTCCTACCGACTAAAACCACCTCCTTCGTCATTCAACAACCCTGCGGAACTGTCTACAAAGATATTGCATCGCAGGGCAGGAGAGCCTTATCTAGGCTACTTCTGGTGTCTGGGATTTCCTCAGATTCTCTTCCGTTCTAAGTTTATCATGAATACTTTTAATCATTGAGGATATTGCATCCCAATTTTCCTTCTTATTTACGATGATGTCAACAATATTTTGCGGATTAAGTTGGCATCCAAGGACTTCTTCTGTTTTCTGTCGATCGTGGCGAAAGCGTGCGCAGTAGAACACGACGTGTTCTGGGTCTTCCTCTTGGTTTGGACAGTTAGGGCAATATGGGGAGTTATCCAACCCGAATCTGTACATGTAACTTCGGTATCCTCCGTGGCCTGAGAGAAACTGCGTTAAGTGGTAATTAACTTCTCCATGTCGTCTGTTTAGCCATACATCTATTTTCGGAATTAGTTTAAAGGTCCACCTTCCTTTGCGGCTGTCTTCCCATCTGCTCTGCCATTGCCTTATAGAAGCTTCTCTTTCAGTTTTACGTACACGAGTGTCCAGTTGATTTGGGTCTCTTCTGTTTTCATCCAAGCGTTTGGCTTCGTCAGCCAAGATATCTATAGGAATCATTCCCGCTATGACATGGGCCGCTTCGTCGGATGTTGTTCGAAAAGAGCAGCATACTCGTAGGACCGATAACCTGTATACAGATTTTAGTTTCCTCACTGCGGTCTTTACTTTCAGAGCTGCTGACCATATGGGAGCAGCGTAAAGTATAACTGAGCTGACCACCGTCGATATTATCTTCCTTTTGGATTGCCTTGGTCCTCCTACATTCGGCATCATTCTTTCAAGAGCGGCTCCAATATTTACTGCCTTGTTAGTAGTATATTCCATATGTGTCCTAAAGTTAAGTCTGGCATCTATGAGAACTCCCAAATATTTGAGATGGGATTTTGATGTCACCTGGTGTTCTCCAACCGTTATTCTCATGGTCTCTTTTTTACGCCTGCTTGTAACTAATACAATCTCCGTTTTATGTTCGGCAAGTTCCAACCCCACACTTTTCATCCAGTTTCTAATAGTACATACTACTTCATTCGAGATTAGCTCCACTTCGTCCATATATCTTGCTGAAACCGTAACTGCTATGTCATCTGCAAAACCTATAATGTTCGCCTCTTCCGGAATGTTAAGCTCTAGAACATCGTTGTACATTATATTCCACAATAGTGGACCAAGCACAGAGCCTTGTGGAACTGCTGCAGTGACATTGTATGTTACGACTCCTTCGTCGGTTTGGTAACAGAGCTTTCTGTCTGTGAAATAGCTTACTATCAATCTTATTAAATACGCCGGTATGCCGATTCCGTTTAACTTTTGAATTATTATTCTCCAGTTCGCAGAGTTAAACGCGTTCTTTACATCAGGCGTTATGATAGCACAGTACTTCCTACTTCCTCCCTTGCCTTCTATCGCCATTCGTGCTGTATCTACTACCATACGGATTGCATCGATGGTCGATCTAGCTTTTCGAAACCCAAATTGGTGATTCGACAGACCATTTCTTTCCTCTACAATGGGTAGCAATCGATTTTGTATGATTTTCTCCAGAATTTTCGCCTTGTGGTTTATTAGGCTTCGGAATTAGCACCAAATTTTGCTTTTTCCAACAGTTTGGAAATACTCCTTCCTTTAGACATTCATTAAATACATCCACGAACGGTTTCGTTGCTGTTCTAACTGCCAACTTAAGCGCATTGTTTGGAATTCCATCAGGTCCTGGAGCTTTGTTGTCTCCGATTTTCTCTGTTATCTGAAGCAGCTCCTCTTCCGTCACCAACGGTATGGATTCCATTGGGTCTATTCTTGTTGCCGTACTTATATTGCGTCTATGTTCCGATTATCTATGTCCTGATTATCTTCCCTAGTAAAATGGGACAACTTGGCTGTGGGGACTTTCTGCCCTTAAGGCGCGAGGTTACCACTCTGTATGCCCTTCCCCAAGGATCATTATCTGCCTCTAAGCATATATTTCTGAAGCTATTTTTCTTGCTTCTTGAAATAGCATGTTGAAACTCTCGCCTTGCGGTTCGAAATTCGCGACACGCTTCTTCGAACTCTGGTCGTCCCATAAGACGTTTGGTTCGTCTTCTAGCTCTTATACACAGCGCGCGGAGGTTATTGATTTCCGAGTTCCACCAGTAATTTGGGGGACAATTCCTCGTCATTCTTCGTTTTGGCATAGCGACGTCACATGCGCTTTTGATTCTCGATTCCATTTGTTTTACTTTTTCCAGTGCTGTACCATTCAGCTCAAAGTTGTTTCCAAATTCCTGGGTAAATACTCCTTTGTTAAGTCTTTTGGAGGCCCAACCAATATATTCCGGTGCATCCCCTTCACGAGAAGGATGTCTACTACGCAAGCTATGGACTGAAAATATAATAGCTTGATGGTCACTGTGAGTGTATTGTTCGCTGTCTCTCCAATTCATATCCCTTGCCAAGGAACTACTCATGAATGTTAGATCCACGACAGAGCTTCTTCCCCCAGTAGAGAATGTTGGTGTATTTCCACTATTTGCTAGCACCAGGTTATGCCCAGAAATCGCCTCGAGTAAAATACGTCCTCTGGTATTTGTTTTTCGGCTACCCCAATCAACAGCCCATGCATTAAAGTCTCCTGCTATAATTTTCGGATTATGATTATCTGAGTCTCTTAGCAGATTATCTAACATCTTCCCAAACTCTTCAATTGTTGCACTAGGAGGGGCATAGCAACTTTATATATGAATACCTCCAACTTTGGCTCTTACAAATCCGTCTTCTGTGTGCTCGGATATTTCTTCTATTCCTTTATTTCCGCATGCCCAAACTGCAGCTTTACCTGTTGAATCTTTCACCCATACAGTATTGCTCATGTCTCTATATTGTTCACAAAGAATGGCGACATCAACTCTAGTTTCGCAGATAGTTTGTGAAAGCAAGTCCTGCGCCGCCTGACAATGATTGAGATTCAATTGTAAAAATCTCATTTACGCAATTTACTAAGAGCCCGCCTAAAAACAGGACATCTTCCGCTTCCAGCTACGTGTTTTGTATCCGCGTTTTCCACTTCCTTACAGAACATACAATCTGGATCCTTGGTACAGTCCCTCGCAATATGTCCACCTTCTCCACACCTTCTACAAAGTTTCGACCTGTCGTGAGAATTTGTACACGATGAGGAAATATGTCCAAATTCCAGGCATCTGAAGCATTTTCTGACAAGCACCTTTTGCCTTAAGCGACATACTACCCATCCAATTTTGACTTTCGCCATTTCAAGGGCTTTACGGCCAAGTTCTATCGGTAAGATAATACTTGCTATCTGTGTGCCACCGTAAGCCCTCCTTAGACTCCTTACGTTAGTTTCCCTTATTTCAGAAACTCCTAGCAAGTTATTAAGGGCTTCACTAATATCTGTCCTTGTTGTAACCTCATCGATATCTTTACATTCAATCATAATCTCCGGAGTGTGCGATACGATATTTGCCTGTAATCCTACCGATCTTTCCACCTTTCCTTGGAAGTCTTTGACATTCTCGGTTTTGGACTTATTAATTTCTAAAAGAAGATCTCCCTTTTGGGTTCTCCTTATGCGAGAAACGCATTCACCCAAATCCTTAAGGCTAGGATCTGACTTCATATGCTTTAAAATATCAGCATAACTAGCTTCTCCTTTCGTTGAAATTATCATAACTTCCTTCATTTCCTTTCTCTTTCGAGGTTTCCTTTTGGGTTTCACCGTTCTCCACGCATTTGTTGCTTCGCTGGTGCTGGATTTCTCTGGGGGAATATCCTTCATAACTTCCAATTTCTTTTGAGGTTTGCTTTCCTTCTTCTTTCTCTTAGCTAATTGGGGTTTTGGCGATACTTCTCCTGATTCTCTACTTCGTTTGAGATCCTTTTCTGGTGGCCACGTTTTTGGGGTAGTTTGTGTTGCCAGCTCCTTTTTTTCAGGGACGTGAGGTGTTTTATCGCAAGACACTTCGTCTCTAACTTTATTGTACATTACTTTTATGGCTCTAGCCTGCTCCTTTATGGCATGATGTACATTAGACTTGCCCTTCATAAATTCTATCAATCCTGTTATTAAGTTTCCAAGTTCTAGGAAATGAGTATTCCCTGAGGCCGTCTGCACTTGAACAGGAGACTGAATAATAGGCGTAGTATGCTCTATCTGCGTTATAACATTTGGTGTTGATGGTGGTGACCTTGGAATTCCGGAGTTTCTTCGAAAAGGGTTTTCCACATTCCACCGCTCCTTATTTGTGTTGCCTGTAGCTTTAACTTCTAATTCAGCCAGGTGTGCTGCCGAGTTAGAAGTATTGCAGTAACATGATTTCGACGACCGAGAGCCTGCTTTCACACTCTCCAAAGCCGCCGGTACTGGGTTTATTACTCCCTGCACCGTAACGTTTAATTTATTATTTTCCATTTGAGATTTTTTTTTCCTAGGGGTTTGCGTTTTTCATCTAGCCGCCAGGTGTTGTACCAGCCGCTCCTAACCTGGAAACAGACGCTGACCAGGAAGCCGCCCAATTTGGGTACCGTCGCGCCTGGATTTTCGAATATGGTGACTAGGGATCCACGAAGTTGTCAACCTTCCAACTACCCCTCTCTAGAGGGGTACCCATGTGGATGGATACCTAATTTAGGGCGGTATCCATTCGCCCTGTCACAGGACTTCGACAAGCTTATGCATCATTTTAATGCGCTCTCCATACCTGCCAAAACTAGGGTCCGCGGGGTCGTTACTCCCGTTATCACCTCCTGGTGATACCCTTGCGGGTGACTATAGACTAGACTATAGACTAGACTATAGACTAGACTATAGACTAGACTATAGACTAGACTATAGACTAGACTATAGACTAGACTATAGACTAGACTATAGACTAGACTATAGACTAGACTATAGACTAGACTATAGACTAGACTATAGACTAGACTATAGACTAGACTATAGACTAGACTATAGACTAGACTATAGACTAGACTATAGACTAGACTATAGACTAGACTATAGACTAGACTATAGACTAGACTATAGACTAGACTATAGACTAGACTATAGACTAGACTATAGACTAGACTATAGACTAGACTATAGACTAGACTATAGACTAGACTATAGACTAGACTATAGACTAGACTATAGACTAGACTATAGACTAGACTATAGACTAGACTATAGACTAGACTATAGACTAGACTATAGACTAGACTATAGACTGGACTATAGACTAGACTATAGACTAGACTATAGACTAGACTATAGACTAGACTATAGACTAGACTATAGACTAGACTATAGACTAGACTATAGACTAGACTATAGACTAGACTATAGACTAGACTATAGACTAGACTATAGACTAGACTATAGACTAGACTATAGACTAGACTATAGACTAGACTATAGACTAGACTATAGACTAGACTATAGACTAGACTATAGACTAGACTATAGACTAGACTATAGACTAGACTATAGACTAGACTATAGACTAGACTATAGACTAGACTATAGACTAGACTATAGACTAGACTATAGACTAGACTATAGACTAGACTATAGACTAGACTATAGACTAGACTATAGACTAGACTATAGACTAGACTATAGACTAGACTATAGACTAGACTATAGACTAGACTATAGACTAGACTATAGACTAGACTATAGACTAGACTATAGACTAGACTATAGACTAGACTATAGACTAGACTATAGACTAGACTATAGACTAGACTATAGACTAGACTATAGACTAGACTATAGACTAGACTATAGACTAGACTATAGACTAGACTATAGACTAGACTATAGACTAGACTATAGACTAGACTATAGACTAGACTATAGACTAGACTATAGACTAGATTATAGCAGGAGACTTTAATACATGGGCTGTTGGTTGGGGTAGCCGAAAAACAAATACTAGAGGACGTATTTTACTCGAAGCGATTTCTAGGCATAACCTAGTGCTAGCAAATAGTGGAAATACATCAACATTCTCTACTGGAGGAAGAAGCTCTGTCGTGGATCTAACATTTATGAGTAGTTCTTTGGCAAGGGATATGAATTGGAGAATCAGCGAACAATACACTTACAGTGACCATCAAGCTATTATATTTTCAGTCCATAACTTGCGTAGTAGGCATCTTTCTCGTAAAGAAGATGCAAAGAAGTATTTACCCAGGAATTTGGAAACAACTTTGAACTGAATGGTACAGCACTGGAAAAAGTGAATCAAATGGTATCGAGAATCAAAAGCGCATGTGACATCGCTATGCCAAAACCAAGAATGACGAGTAACTGTCCCCTAAATTACTAGCGGAACTCGGAAATCAACAACCTTCGCGCGTTGTGTATAGGAGCTAGAAGACGAACCAAACGTCTTAGAGACCGACCGGAGTTCGAAGAAGCGTGTTGCGAATTTCAAACCGCAAGGTGAGAGTTTCAACATGCTATTTCAAGAAGCAAAAAAATAGCTTTAAAAATATATACCTAGAAGCAGATAATGAGCCTTGGTTAAAGGCGTTTAGGGTGGTAACCTCGCGCCTTAAAGGCAAAAAATCCCCACAGCCAAGTTGTCCCGTCTTACTAGGGAAGATAGTTAAAACTCTGTTCCCGGAACATAGAATCCATATAAGTACGGCGACAAGAATGAACCCAATAGAATCCATACCGTTGGTGACAGAAGAGGATCTGCTTCAGATAACAGAGAAAATCGGAGACAACAAAGCTCCAGGACCTGATGGAATTCCAAACAATGCGCTTAAGTTGGCAGTTAGAACAGCAACGAAACCGTTCGTGGATGTATTTAATGAATGTCTAAAGGAAGGAGTATTTCCAAACTGTTGGAAAAAACAAAATTTGGTGCTAATTTCGAAGCCCAATAAACCACAAGGTGATCCCTCTGCCTATAGACCATTATGTCTACTCGACACAAAAGGGAAAATTCTGGAGAAAATCATACACAATCGATTGCTACCCATTGTAGAGGAAAGAATGGGTTTCGAAAAGCTAGATCGACCATCGATGCAATTCGTATGGTAGTAGATACAGCACGAATGGCGATAGAAGGCAAGGGAGCAAGTAGGAAGTACTGTGCTATTATAACGCTTGATGTAAAGAACGCATTTAACTCTGCGAACTGGGGAATAATAACTTAAAAGCTAAACGGAATCGGCATACCGGCGTATTTAACAAGACTAATAGTAAGCCATTTCACAGACAGAAAGCTCTTTTACCAAGGCTCTCTGTTTGGTCCACTAATGTGGAGTATAATGTACAACGATGCTCTAGAGCTTAACATTCCAGATGACGTAGCAGTTACGGTTTCAGCAAGATATATGGACGAAGTGGAGCTAATCTCGACTGAAGTAGTGGAGTTGGAACTTGCCGAACATAAAATGGAGATTGTATTAGTTACAAGCAGGAGTAAAAAAGAGACCATGAGAATATCGGTTGGAGAACACCAGGTGACATCAAAATCCCATCTCTAATATTCATCTCATAGATGCCAGACTTAACTTTAGGACACATATGGAGTATACTGCTACCAAGACAGCAAATATTAGAGCCGCTCTTGAAAGAATGATGCCGAATGTAGGTGGACCATTGCAATTCAAAAGGAAGATAATATCCACGGTGGTCAGCTCATTTATACTTTACGCTGCTGCCCATATGGTCAGTAGCTCTGAAAGTAAAGACCGCAGCGAGGAAGCTAAAATCTGTATACAAGTTATCGGTCCTACGAATATGCTGCTCTTTTCGAACAACATCCGACGAAGCGGCCCATGTCATAGCGGGAATGATTCCCATAGATATCTTGGCTGTTGAAGCCAAATGCTTGGATGAAATCAGAAGAGACCCAAATCAACTAAACACTCGTGTACGTAAACTTGAAAGAGAAGCATCTATAAGACAATGGCATTGCAGATGGGAAGACAGCCGTAAATGAACGTGGACCTTTAAACTAATCCCAAGAATAGATGTATGGCTAAACAGACGACATGAAGAAGTTAATTACCACTTAACGCAGTTTCCCTCAGGCCACGGAGGATACCGAAGTTACCTGTATAGATTCGGGTTAGATAACTCCCCATATTGCCCTAACTGTCCAAACCAAGAGGAAGACCCAGAACACGTCATGTTCAACTGCGCACGCTTTCGCCACGATCGACAGAAAGCAGAAGAAGTCCTTGGATGCCAACTGAATCCGCGAAATATTGTTAACATCATCCTTAATAAGAGAAAAAATTGAGATGTAATATCCTCAATGATTAAAAGTATCCATGATAAACTAAGAACGGAAGAGAATCTGAGGAAATCCCAGATACCAGAAGTAGCCTAGAAAAGGCTCTCCTGTCCTGCGATGCAATATCTTTGTAGACAGTTCCGCAGGGTTGCTGAATGACGAAGGAGGTGGTTTTAGTCGGTATGAATCCGACATATCTCATGGTTAATCTATAATCGTGAGAATCTTATGAAAGATTTCCACCTGCCTAATGAAAAAAAGACTAGACTATAGTCTAGACTATAGACTAGACTATAGACTAGACTATTGGCTAGACTATAGACTAGACTATAGACTAGACTATTGGCTAGACTATAGACTAGACTATAGACTAGACTATTGGCTAGACTATAGACTAGACTATAGACTAGACTATTGGCTAGACTATAGACTAGACTATAGACTAGACTATTGGCTAGACTATAGACTAGACTATAGACTAGACTATTGGCTAGACTATAGACTAGACTATAGACTAGACTATTGGCTAGACTATAGACTAGACTATAGACTAGACTATTGGCTAGACTATAGACTAGACTATAGACTAGACTATTGGCTAGACTATAGACTAGACTATTGGCTAGACTATAGACTAGATTATAGGCTATACTATAGACTAGACTATAGGCTATACTATAGACTAGACTATAGACTAGACTATAGGCTAGACTATAGGCTATACTATATACTAGACTATAGACTAGACTATAGAATAGACTATAGACTATACTATAGACTAGACTATAGAATAGACTATAGACTAGACTATAGACTAGACTATAGAATAGACTATAGACTAGACTATAGACTAGACTATAGAATAGACTATAGACTAGACTATAGACTAGACTATAGAATAGACTATAGACTAGACTATAGACTAGACTATAGAATAGACTATAGACTAGACTATAGAATAGACTATAGACTAGACTATGGACTAGACTATAGACTAGATTTTAAAAAATACAGAAATCAAAGAAACACTCAAAATATTATTTAGATAAGACTATAGGCTAAACTAAAGACTAGTATATTGTATATTTTTTTATTTTATTTTTTCTTTTTATTTTTTATTAATAACAACCACTGTACTTCTCCACTGAACCTTCGTTTTGCACACATTGTAAATCAAAATTAATGAAAACAACTAAAATAAACAAAATCGTGTATGTTGTAAGAGGCAAAAATGAAAACAAAATTGTATTAATATTTAGGAATTCAAAATATTTACACAATTTACAAATTTTTCAAATTCATATTAATTATATCGCTTTTAAGTTAAATAAAATTTGCATAAACTAATAAAAATTCGTATGTATTTACTAGGGTATTCATTTTACTGGACTTTTTCACTATTCGATAATTTGAAAATGCAGTTTTTAAATTACTCGAATAATCGACTAAATCTTTTAAATTATTCGAGTTATTGAAGTACATTAAAATTTTACTCGTTTTTTCCATGCTTATTAATAAATTAAATAATTATTCTGTATCGTCTTAGTATTTTAAACAATAGTTGAAAATGTCAAAAAATATGCTTACATTAATTGAGATCACTGAGTTTACAAGGAAGTCTTACATATGCTTTCCGAAATAGTTTTTGCAAAACAATATGTAATTTAAATTTGTGTATATTTTTATTTTTTATTTATATCCATGGCTTTATATAAATAAAAAATAAAAAAGTTCTCGATATTTACTAAATTCTTTCATATTTAAATAAATATCCATAAAAAATATTATAAGGTTCATTTATTAATTCGAACAATATTCTAAATTTTTTTAGATCTAAATTTTAAGTACAAATCACTTCCACATCAAAAGCTTCATCCTAGCGATCATTATCATATCCTCTACACTAAGGTGAGAATCTACAATATGTTTTTCAAATCAAGTTTAAAATTCTTTTATGGAAAAATTAATACGAAAAGGTAAATATTTTTTCTTTAGAACCATCAAATCCATAGCATAAAAAAGAAGTTATTAAAATTTTACATTATAATTTTTTTAAAGTGACCAAATACAATTTTTTGAATATAATTCCAAATTGTGGTGTCACTTTCAGATGCCGAACATTATATAAAAATTTTGCAAACCAAATTAGAAAAAAAAAAATTAAATTAAATTAAATTAAAACTTCTTTACATTTAGTTAAGAAAGGAAATCTTAATATTTTTTACTCGAATTATTCGATTAATCGGCATAATTTACTAGAATAAATTTTTACTCAAAATTCTTGATTTTCATTTAGGTGAACAACTATTTGATTTTATTTTGTAGATTATTCGATAAACATTATTCTAATGAATACTTTAATATTTACACTAAACCAATATTTATGCTTTATTATTTGTTTTATAAAATAAAATAATTATTTGAGTATATCAGAGAGTGTGACAGTCATTTTAACACATGAAAAAGTCGACATACGTACGTACTCTATTTTTCTTCAGGACGTTAAATTTCCTCTTAAAAGAACTTCAAAGTTCCGAAGGATACCCATTTTCAATAAATTTATAAAATATTTAGGAATATTACATTCACCCAGTATAGGTGTGGAACGACAGCTAAAAAGTTAATATATTTTTATTAATTTTTATAGTCCAAAAAGTTAAGAAAATACCCTTTTGAAAATGTTACCTTTTAGTCTTTATTTTCAAATATATATTAGCCTGCAACAATCATCCTCACACATGAAAAAATTGTAATATGAATAAACCTAGAGACCACAACCGTGGTAAAACTGTGTACCCAGTTTTACTGCAGGATATTCAATTTCCACTCAATTTTTAAGAATATAATAAAATATTTACGAAGATTATATCGAACTAATAAGGATGTCAAAAAAAGCTACAAAGCCCTTCAATATAATAATCGAAAAATACACAGCTTTAAAAAAAATTTTAAAATATTTATGGAAATTACGAGTAAATCAAGCCAATATGTTTGTCAAATAAAAGCTAAGAATCCTGGCAATATAAAAAAAATTTTTATATAAATATTGCAGAACTAAAAGTTAAGAAAATATCTTTTTGAAAGTTTAACCCTTCAATACTATATTTATTTGTTAATTAAATACTTTATGTTAAGCTTATTTTTCTAAAATGTTGTGCTGCAACATTTGAATAAAAACTTTTATTATTTAAAGTATACTTAATTGTCTGTCCGTCTGGCTGGACGGCTTTCTGGCTGTTCATGTAAACTTTGTACACAAAGTACGAGTCGTAATTTTAAAAATAATTCAATGAAATTGCACGTGGGACTTTTATGATACAAGGACGAATCCTATTGAAATTGGTTATGATCGATCCATTATTTTACCTAGCCCCCTTACATATGTCCTCCCGTAATAGAGTTTAAACACTCAAAAATGCCTTAATAATAAGAAAGAATAAGAATAATATTTTAATGAAATTCGGTGCAAAGAAGTTCTGTAAAGTATTAATCTTTGTACTAAATTTTGTGAAGATCGGTCCATAATTTACCATCGCTCCCATATAAACCCACTTTCAGGAATCACCCTAAAGTGCATAAAATCATCTAGATGTTAGTATCAACACATTATTTGTATTTTTATTTGTATATTTTATTTTAAATTTAGTAAATTTGGCCACGGGTATAACATAAATCCTCTTCCCGAATTTTTATGCTCGTACACAATGGTGTATGGTATCATATAGTCGGTCTTCACCGACTATATCTTTCTTTCTTATTTTAATTTATATATTAACTTAAGATTTCTAATTTCTATTTTCTATTTACTTTCCTTTTCGTTATAGAAATTTGTATAGAAAATCAATTTTTTTTAAATTAAGAGGTAATTTTATTTCATCATTCATATTTGTTCACCTTAACTAAAAAAAGAATTCGTTTAAAATATAAAATGAATGCGTACTTTAATATATGTATACTACTCATGGTCATACTCTGCAAATTATATTCCTTGGTTATTTGTATTTTTCTGAATAAAAATTTATGTAATATCACTACCGATCTTATTTTTTGTATTTACATATCATTTTTTTTTTTAAATTCTTGTGTATTATTTTTACTATTTTCGGAAAAAAAATATTTTTGTTAGATTTTGTCGGTATTTGGATTAGTTTATATTTACATGTACCAAAAGTATTTAAAGATCTTTTTTTTTTTTTTTGTTTTTGTAAATTAATTTTAAGATTTTCTCCCAGCGTGAGATATATGAATGACTTTTGTTTACATATTCTTATGTAGTACATTGATATTTAATTGGAATACATGTTTACATAGAACACATACATAAAAACATATGATAAATATAGAATTTTAACCAGCAGTACTGAAATTTATTCAAAACTTAGAGAAATTCCATTGACCATGTAATAAATATCAATGCGACAGCTTTAAAACCGATTAAAAAAAATTTTGAAACGATTACGCTCTACTATATATGAACTATATATTTATGTATATATATATATATATATATATATATATATATATATATGTATATATATATGTGTATATATATATATATATATATATATATAAATATTGAAAATATTGTTATCAGCAGAACTGCTGGGAATTTTGTATATTGCTGTAGTATAAAACAATATAAATACTTCATAATGATCTTATAATATCAATAAATATATTACGTTCAATAAATTCTTGTCTTACATATAAATAAATGTTTATACTTTCAATCTCTTCAGCTATTTTCAATCACTGGTAGGGAACTGAAGACTAATCAAATAGCATCGTCTCAAGCATCTTCCTACATTTGTTTTCTATTAAAGATTTTGAATATAATTAAATTGATTTTTAAATTAGATAACATCATTATCTTCTAAAGGTGGAAAATATTACACAGAAAAAAGTTTGCGCATAAACAAAAAAAAAATTACTTTTACTGATTTTAGTTCATAATATTTATGAATATTGTCTTAAAATTAACACTTTTTTACATTTTTTTTTAATGAATCAAAAGTCAAGAAGTCTTAAACAAATTGTTTAAATTTTCATTTATATTTTCTTTGGAGAATTTTTAATTTTTAATGATTTTTAGCCATATATTGGGGACAGAAGAACATAATAGAAGCGTTTTTTATTAAAATGATGCACATGCTATAGAATGGCAGTAAATTTATGTAAATTTCTAAACTTTACTTTTTAATAGCTTTTTATTAGAAAATTGCAATTTAAAGAGATTTATAGATAATATATTCGTGCATAACTATTTTTATTTAGCACTTGAATCTAGTTAAACTAAATTAAAATTCTAGTAATATTTTTGCAAAAATTCATCAAATTTTTATTAAGCACAATTTAATAATACCTATGAACAAAATTTTATTTTTTATGAAAAACAGTTTTAGAAAAAGGTCATGTTCATAATATTAATGAAAAAGAAAATTCAAATATATGATTTCTTTTTTTTTTTTTTTTTTTTGTCTGTGTATTTCTTGCCAATTAATTTTATTAAAGCGAATAAAAATTAAACAAACCACCTTAAATATTAGAAATGCACAAACATCGTTTAAAATACCGATTTGATGTAGCTCCTCAGTAACATTGTTATTGAATTTCTACATATATGTAAACAATTTTGAAACAAGATACTCCCGATAAATGAAACAAAATATGTATAAATAATGTTGAATATCCCCAACTTGGTTTTGTAATTATATTTCAAACGAATTGCTGAAAAATTGAAATAAAATCCCAAAAATATCAAAAAAATCTACAGCCAGCAAAATGACCCAATGCAAAATCGCTCAAAGCAAAAACGGGGATATCGCCAAATGAAAAATTACACGAAAGAAGTAAAAAATTACCCAAACATAAAAATACCCAAATCTTTACGAATTACGTTCAATGTCCACGGAATTTATTACAATGATAAAATTTCTGGACAAAATCAGCCATAATATAACTTAGGTCAGAGATAGATTCTGATCTGGATTAGAATGGCCACAAAACATCAAAAGCATCAAAAATTATTTATCAGAAATCGCTATTCTTTTGCTATAACGAAAAATACAGCAACATTTAGGGTAATTTTTCATATGAAATATGACTAGTGTTTATAAAAAACCGTCTTTTCAAAAAAAAAAAAAAAACAGTTTTTCGGTTAACCGTCTTCTTAAAAACTGCTTAAACTGATTAACCGACATGAAAATGGATTATGCAATTAGAAGGTTAGTAAAAATAATTTTTGTGAAAAAGAATTAGATCAAAATTTTATAACATACACGCAGAGAAGAAATATAGTTATAGTGACCATATTCTACGAGCCACATATTATTCATCATATTGTGTCCGATTTTATGGTTTGCTTTTTCATGTTATGATTATTATTATATTATTTCATTTTGTCATAATATTATTCCATCTTATCATTATAAATTTTTATTTTATATTCACTAAGTTTGTGAAAATGATAAGTATTATATTTATTTGTAACATTTTATTATTATAGGAATAATAATACTAACATGGTTAAAAAACAGAATATGGTTTAAGAACAAGGAAAAAGATTACAAGTACTTAAGGGTTGTAGAAGTAATATGTTTCATATTAACAAAATTTTGTTTCTGCCAAAAAAAAAATTTAAAAACATATAATTTTTGCAGTCAACCATATTAAATTTGATTATTTGATTGAGTGTAAACATTAAATGACAAAATTTAATCAAAATCATTGTTATCATGAACACAGAGTTATTAAAATTCAATAAAATTAAGAATGAGAACGTAATATTGCTGTAGCGATAATGTAGTAATAATTCATGTTTTTTTCTCTGCGTGTAGATAATAATATACACATCTCAAAAAACTCTATAATGGTTCTAATATTTCTATAAAGTTTTTTAAAAAATATTTGCACAGACGTTTTCTAAAAACAAAAACAATTTAGAAGAGAAAATTTTCAAAGTATGATGAAGTGATTTACAAAATAAGGGAAAAATAAAATTCTAAAAGATCTCAGCAAAAACATAGCTACAAGGCTCGAAGAATGTTTTTATGATTTTTATTCGCTTTTTTTACATCACTTTTATAAAAATGCATAAACTTTGTTAAAAGTTTATAAAAATACGTTTTAGTTTGTGAAAATGTGGTTTTCTTCGAAATAGTTCCCCTTTTTTATTTTAATTTTTATAAGTTATTATTCAGAAGCACTTTTTTTTAGAGGTACTTCTTCATTTTTTCACTGGTATCCTCTATCAAATATTGTTTATTTTGTATTTAAGCTATTAATGTGTTTAATGTTACTTTTCTTCTTTTGGAAAGTCTCTCTTGCTTTAAGTTAAGGTTTTAGTAATACCTAAATTATAACTGCATATATTACATGTTAACACAAATTGCAAGAGTTTCTAATTCGTCCAAAACATTATTTCATATTTTAAATTCGGAAACAAATAATAAAAGGAAAAATTTTAATGATATTTTTAAATCCGGTTAACAGGATAAACTATTTAACCGAAAATATCGAAAAAGCGATATTAGAAAAAACCCGGTGTTTAGGTTTCAACGAAATCAAAATCGATAAGACACCATGAATGTTGATGAAGTATGTAGCGGCACATAAAATACGTAATCCTCTCTGCTAGTATCTAATTATAGTCCACTAACTCTGCTTTGGTACTGCCAAACAAAGACAACAAGGTAATTTACGATTGAAAACTTGTTTATGATCCTTCGAACCGACTACTGGAACCACAACAATAACAGCGTTTACGACGCTAGGTTCAATCTCTCTTTTACTTGTCCCAAACGCAAGGTACTGCTAATTGAGTCCCTCAAAATTACACCCATTGCAAGGCAGGCGCCATGTTTAGGTTTTAACGAAACCAAAATGGATAAGACAACAAGAATGCTGAAGAAGTGTGTAGCGGCACATAAAATACGTATTTCATTCTGCTGATGTCTAATTATAGTCCACAAACTCCGCTTTGGTACTGGAAAACAGAGACTACAAGACAATTTACAATTGCAAACCTTTTTATGGTCCTTCGAGCTGGAAGTCTGCTTACGACATTACTGTAACCACATCTATAACGGCATTAATGACGCTATGTTCAATCTCTCTTTTACTTACCCCAAACGCCTGGTGCTGCTAATTAAGTCCCTCAAAATTGCATCCAGTGCAAGGCGGGCGCCATGTTTAGCTTTCAACGAAACAAAAATGGATAAGACACCACGAATGCTGATGAAGTGTGTAGCAACAAATACAAATGAAGTGTGTAACGAGAAAATACGTATTCCATTTTGCTGGTATATAATTATAGTCCACAAACCCTGCTTTGGTACTGACAAACAGAGACAACAAGGCAATTTACGATAGCAAACTTGTTTCCCCGGTTTTCAGTTAACCAGTTTTTGGACTATTTTTCTATATTTGCTTTAGGCGATTTTTCATTGGGTCATTTTGCTGGCGCCACTATTTTACACTTAAGTTTTTACAATAATTTGAGTAGATTAAATATATGTCTTACATTTTAATATTATTTCTTGATCATCATCAAAACAAAAAACGCAAAATTTCTAATAAGTCACCCAATAAAAATTTATCGTTATAACAAAAAAGAAAATTATGGATTGAATAATTCTAAAAATCAAAATAAAGAATATTAAAATAAACACATTTCTTTAATTTTTCTTAAAAAAGTTGACACAACATATAGTTTTCTCGTTTTTTTATCTAAATTTGGAAAGTATTTGCCCCTTTTTAAAATGTATCCTGGGCCACATAAAATTGCCGCGAGTGGCTCCGGGGGCCACATAGACCCATGGTTGTTATATAGGGTAGAATGGGAAGCATTCAGCACTTTCTTATTTAAAGTGCTCTTTTCTGATAATCGTAAACAAGTACATTATGTTGTACTAAAGACAGATGTGTTGAATTTATTTTTTCAAATTTTTAATTAATTTTTTTGATCCTGACTATCTTTACGTTACGTTCACGCTAATAAGTATCTCGTAGTTGCTTGCGACATTTCGGTAGAAAAGTTGGGTCCGGCCTATCAGCAGTCTGGCGAATGCTCCTCGGAAATCACGATGTCTATTCATCTGTCTGTCTTGCTGTGTGCGAATGTCAACATTGTGGTCAAAGTTGGCATTGCGCTTTCGAAGATAATTTAATAAATTTGGCGTAGTGTTGCTTATAATCGGTCCACGATTTCACCTAGCTCCCATATAAATATTTTTCCGGAATATGGTCAGCATAAGTCTTACTTCCAAAAATATAATAAACAAGTAAAAAGTTTTACAAAAATAATTGGGCATGTAGCGATGTCAATAGATTTTACTCCTGAGCCAATTGTAAATGTAAAAGTCATATGTAAACAGGTAAGAAAATATAATCGGTCAAGGCCATATGATAACCTACAACATTGTATGTGTGATTCGAAATTTGGAAAGTGGTCTTATAAGGGACATGTGCACCAATACTTGTATTCTATATTATAATATTAACATAATACTAAAATATCTTTAGGTTACACACGTTAAAATTATTTTCGGAAGAGGGGTTTATATGGGAGCTATGGTCAAATATGAACCGATCTCTTGGCATACAGATTTATACTTATATAATACTTTTACATGAAAAATTTCATTAAAATATTCCTATTTTTAAGACATTTATGAGTGTTAAAGCTTCATTTCGGGAGGACAGTTGTATGAGGGCTAAGTGAAATAATAGGCCGATCATAACCAATTTCAATAGGCTTCGTTCTTGTGCACAAATCATATATACAAAATTTCATCAAATTATCTTCGAAATTGCGACCTGTACTTGCGTACTCAGAAAATAAATTTGAGTCGAATGGAATACATTAAGGTGGAGGTTCGAAAAATTTTTTCTGTGCGTTATAATATCAGCACAAAAACACATATACACCAACTACCTATAGTGGAGTAGGGTTTAACAAAAAATTACTTTCGAATATGTGACCTGATATTTGTTAAAGAATTCTACTTGGATAGATAGACAGACAGCTGAACCAATATCATAAAATCGACTTAAGGACTATTTTGATTCGAAGGATACTTTCAAAATTAAAAAGTAAGAAAACGTAGATCAATAAACTTTTCAGATGGAAAATTACATATAGGATATGTAGTAGTTACATTGAAGATATATTAGATTCAGTTTTGATAAATTGATTAAGAAAAAGCTAATAAAGAAAGCAAACTACTAATATTTATTCAACATATGGATAAACTTGTATATCATCCTTGTGTAAACTACCAGGTGTCATAAAGATATTGCGTAAATTATTTTTATATTTTTTGTTAGATTTCTTTGATCTCTTAAACCAAAACCTTTTCTGTAGATTTAAAGTAGAACCATCATTTTTGTGAGGATTTTTCATGAACCACTAAAAAAAAATTAAAGAATAAATTAATTTTCAGAAGTATTCTATTAATAAACTTACTTTCATCTCATTTTGTTTTCTTTTCTTATCCAATTCTAGAGTCCTTGCAGCACAATAAGGTCTCACTGTAATATAATACACAATTTCTATAATGGAAAAGATACTAAAACCCATAAATAAACCCAAAAGGCCACCAGTATTTGCTAAAAAATATTTTGAAAAAACTTTAATAAGAAATTATTCCAATTCTTTTTAAATTTACGTCTCACACAAAAATTCCGTAAAACCAAACATTTCCGATTTCTTTGTACTCCTAAATATATTCGAAGTATAATAGAAATGCATAATCGATAAATCACTTATTTTTTCACTGGCATTAAAAATTTCCGGTGGAAAATCATCAGATGTTCTAAAATTACCATAAATCATGGTCGATGCTGTTAGAGTAGTTTGATAATTCAATTCAAAACAACCCGGCAAACAACTATCACACGAAACACTTTTATTCGATGATTCTATCTCAGATTGAACTTGATTGGTACAAAAATTATCATTGGGCCCACAAATAGGAACATCCGGATTGAATCGTGGCAAATAGTAGAGAACACAAGAACATTTTTGCATTAATATTCTAGCCTCACATTCAAGTTCACAATTTTTACGAGAGTAAGTACGATAATAAACTAAATCACCCTCATCGGAAAAGAGACATCTACGTACAGCTTTTCTTATGGATCTTATGCTGGGTACAGCATCTTGATATATGGGTTCTATGGGTATACGAGCCTCTCGACCGGCAGTCATTAGAAAACCGTAGTTGCTGATTTTGGGTAATTCTGCTGGATTGTGGACTAGGATCTATAGAGAAGAAAATTATTTGATTTATGTTTTGAGTTAAATATTTAAGGAATTTTACCTTGAAACCCACACATTTAGATTTACTGCAGTAATATTCTTCCGATGAAACATTTAATATAACCGTTAAACCCATGCGCGTCCCAGTTCCACCTGAGACCCTTGGATAATAGTGGGGTGGTAACTTACGGGGATATCCCTTTTCAGGAGTCCAATCAATGGGCTGATAATGATTATCCATGGCTGGCATCAAAAGATTTTCTTCACTAAAATAAAATTTTGTAAATTTTAAAAAATTATTTTATATTTAAAATTTTTTAAGCGATCCAAAATATATTATTTTTTAAAATAAAAGAGAAGAGTTTATAGCTGCTGAACCTTAAATACTCTTCAATTCAACTTTTCCTGTGGATACAAAGGAGGGGGAATAGTGATTTTGATAGTTTTTTTTAATTTTTTATTTATTTGTCCTCTTTAAATGCAATAACTTAAAAATGCGTTCATAATGCAAATGCAATTTAAAGATGCATTTTGGAAAAATTTCTATACTCAGTTTTTGTCTTCCACTAATATTAAAAAAATTGCAATGTTTACTAGAAATGTTCATGAGTGTTGTAGACCTTTTATGTTGTTTTATCGAATTCCCTATTGTTCGGCTTGAGGTCTCAATAAATAAAAATAAAAAAAAATTAAAAACTCTTTTTATGTTTTCTAAATTTATTATATTACTTTTTATTTTCATCCAATATTTCGACCAACTTTGTTGATCATTTTTATTAGTTTACTAAAAATTTCAATATAAATTGTTCTAGAGCAATATGTTCCACTATTTTAACAAAATTTTTTAAAAACATTCCTAAATTCTTTCATACAAAAATGATTTTTTTATAGTTGTTTTTTTATTATTTTTTATTTTAAAATTAATTTTAATCGTAACATTTAATAATTTGCCATTTATGGCATAATACCTTCTTGTCCCAGAAAAATTTGTTGATGTACTATATACAGTTAATGTACTGCAAAATATATGTCTTCAATATGAAGTGAAAATATTTGAAATAAAAACGGTAGAGAATTCTTAAAAATGCATCTGAAAATTGCATTGTTGTTGTGAATGCGTCTTTACCAAAAACATTATTTTTGAATTATACAATATCATTTACAATATTTATTGTAGCACACTTTATACTGGTTTTTTACAAAATAAAATCCGAATACACTTAAAGCCGGATTTTCATGGAAATGCATGTTTTTTTCAGGAACATTTAAAACTACCTTGTATATTTATCTATCCGAATTAGACATTTTTCTAAAAAGTAGCATCGATTTGTTAGGGCATATTTAATGGAAAACGTATATTTTGGCATATGTTTTTTTAAATGCATATTAATTTTGAGATAAAACGCACATAACAGTTAAATAAGTACGTGTTGGATAAGGTGGTCCAAAATTTCTTTTGCGAGCTACATTGAAACGTAACTAAAATCCTAAAATTATGAAAGGGGATGTCATTTAGAACAACTTGGGCAACTTCAGCTTCCTATGATGATTTAATCAGGATGCCCCACAGCCATTTACTTCGATGATCCTACAACAAATTTTAAAATTAAATATACCCATATTTTTAATTTTTTTTTTTAAATAGCTAGGAGGAAGAACAAAATCCTCATTTTGATAAAAATAACTCACAATAAAAAATCTCATAAAAATAAAATGTAAAACTTTAATAATATATTTTAAAATGTCATTTTTCCTTCATTTAACTTTTTTGGAAAAATTACGAAATATGTATATAATAATATTTTATTAGCTATCGTTTGATATATATAATTTTATATATATAAATCAAACATCATATAATTTTGATGAGAAAATTTTGTCTAAGATTTGTTCTGGAATCATCTACTTAAATGGAGCGTCCTGATCCAATCGTAGTAAGTTGAAGTTTGGCAAATTAGTTCTAAATGATGTCCCTGTAGGAGCACTCTTAATATAAAATACTTTGTATTTAATATTGTGTAGAAACATATTAGGTTTTGATTTTTTAATTGTTAAATTTATTAACCATATTAGCTTTCAATAATTTTCATTATATATATCATTGAATTTCAATCAGTTCATACAAAATAATTATTTTATAAATAAATAAAATACATAAAATCAGATTTATAAAGCTAATTTATTCCTACAAAATATTGGCGATCCTGCTCTTTGAATACAATGGATATTTAAACCAAACAATAATAATAGTAATTGATGAAAATAAAACAAGAAATCTTACAATTTTAATATCTTTACAAACGAGTTTAAGAAAATATTTTCAAGAATAATATCATATATACAGATCCTGTTCAAAATAAACTCATCTAAAAGTACATTTTATTTTAATCAGTTCAGTTCAAACCGAAATAATATTCAAATAGAAACAAATATCTTGGAGAAGATAAATTTTTCATCAAATTCAAATGTTCAACAAGATAAATCAGTATACATGAATAAGCGTTTATGTTATATATTTTATTTGTTGCTTTTATTTGTTTAACTTATGTTCATAAATGTTAAATATCTAACTAGACATAGACATTTTTAAGTATATAACTATTCAATACAATACAGATTTTTACTTTAAATTGTTTTTGTAAGCTCTCTCTCATAAAATGACTCTTCGCTCTCCTATGCGTTCTAATATGCAAACACTAGATTTAACATATTCACAATCTGGTTCAGTTACATTAGACAATAATTTAAACTCAAATTTGAGTAGTAATCAGTCGACTGATTACTGATTACTGTGCTTCCTCTGTAAAGCCCCCTCAATTTTGGTATTAGTATTAGATATTATTCAGAATTCAACTCCAAATGATCGGTATCTTCATGTTAAAAAGCTATTGGTTGAACGTCACTCTTTAAGCGAAAATTCGAAATTAGATAAAATACTCTCAGATAGTGATATGAGAGATTTAAACATATACATTTAGATATTGTTGAACCTTTACCAGTATCCCGAGAACATCAATATATTTTAACTATAATTGACCGACATACTCGTTGCATACTCTATGAAATACACCACAACGTCAAATATAGTTGATACTTTCATTATAAATTATATTTACTGTTTTGGTGTCCCTAGGTACGTTTAAATGAGCGATACACTTTGATTTTCTTCATACCTTCTTGGAATTTTTAAAACTAACGGTAAGATACTTTTTTGCACATTTCTACAATAAGGCAATAAATTATAAGGGGAAGTTTCTTGTTCATCAGCACGTAAATAGCAAAAAACGCCAAGAATTGGAGACGAAAAGCAATAAGTAAGTTTCAGAATCATTGTTAACCATTAACGTTCCTAATTTTTGTAGAATATATTTGAAGCTAAGAGAGCAGTATAAAGTTATTTTGAAGGAATGCTTTAAATAAATTTCGTTTAAAAGATCCTGTATACTGATATTATAGCAACGATTTAATTTCTTATAGATATTTGAAAAAATTATTCAAAAAATTTAATACAGTCTTAATATTTTTATCAATCAAATTAGACCTTATTACGCTTTTTATGGAATTGATCTTTTAAGATTTCCTTAAATTTCACTTCAACTTGAATTTAGTTTCCAAAATAGGATCGAAAGTATAGAGATTTTCTTATTGTAAGTAATTTTTTTTCATAATTTATCATATCCGTAGGATATAAAATATTTAATAAAAAATTAAGTACCAATAATTTTAATATAAGTACTCAAACGATAATTAATTCGCCCATTATTTTTTTTTTATGTCAATAAACATTTAAAACTTTCATCACTGGTTAAGGCATTCGAAATTTTATCAAATTTCTTTGAAATATCGGTTGCAACAATAATACAAAGTGGACGGGTCATCTTATAAATATTTTAAATGTTTTCTCTTATTTCCTGTGATTTCATAGATATAAAAGTTCATTCCATAGAATTTAATATGATATTTTGAAGCTGTTCCTTCTTTTAAATAAAATGTTTATCGAAAGATTGTAGTGGAGTGTTATATAAATAATTTTACACTAAAAAAAATCTTTTGAAATTAAAATTTTATGTAAAAAACTAAATTTTCAGTATAATTTTAAATGTGTTTTTTAAAGAATATTTCCTATGAATCCCCGGGAATTTTTCCCGAATAGTATTACAGTTAACCTCTTATTTTTTTGCTCCAACTATGGATTTCCTAGTGAAAATATTACTAAATTAGATGATTTTGATTCTTTAAGTATAAACAAGTAGTCCGAATCTTTGGAAGGAATACCTAACCCTAAGAGAGTGTTAGTGAAGAAGTACCTGACTCTAAGTATATGTTAGTAACAAAAATTTATTTGTGTTGGTGATTTTTTATTTTCCCTATTCACACAGAGTTCTATAAAAATGTTTTAAAATTCAATTTATTTGAATTTTGAATACTAAAAATTGAAACTCTGTTGTACATGTTTTGTGCGAATTGGACCCATTTTCAAATTTTCAAAAAAATTTTCAAAATAAAATATGCGATAGTGTAAAAAAGTGTAATAATTCTTAATAATTAAAATTTTTGTCGGTAAAATTTTCGTTTTTCTTTGTATTAGTTCTCCCACAATTCACACTGTACTCATATATGAGAGAGAGAGAGAAATATTACCAAAAGATAGTTGGACTACTAAATGTAAATTAAAACATACTAATACAGAATATTATGTTGACATTAATATTTATATAATTTTATGCACTTTCGAGTAATTCCCGAAACTGGGCCGTATATGGTAGCTATGGTAAATTATGAACCGATTCTAATAAAATTTAGCATTGTGATTTCAACTTATATAAAACTTATTTGTGTCTAATATAAACTTCATACTAACATTTGTGTTTGATTCATGCACGTTAAAGTGATCTTCGGAAGAGAGGTTTATGTGGGAGCTATGGTAAATTATAGACCGATTTTTATGAAATTTGACATAGACTGATAGTTATAAAAAACCAAATTTCTTTAAAATATTACTATATCTTTAAAATTGCGATCTGTAATTTTTTTCACAAGATTTACATGGACAGCCAGTCGGACGGACATTGTTAAATCGACTCAGAAATTACGTCTTAGACGATTGGTATACTTAAAGATAGGCCTACTACCGATATTTTTGTGCGTTACAAAAATCAGCACAAACGCATAATACCCCAACCACCTATAATGCTGTAGGGTATTATTAAAAAATAAAAATACAAGTGTTATGGAAAAATTAAATTTTTATACGAAAAAAAAATAAAAATAACAGATCACTTTGTTCCAGAACAATTATTACTGCGTTTTGTAGTAAAGATATTGTTTTTAAACATATTGAATGAAAATTAAAATAGAGAGTGTAGAAATTTGCCATAAATTGCATTAAGACTACATTTTTAATTAAACAATTTATCTTTGCATTATTGCCTTTAAAAAGAGATGTTAACATTTGAAGTTATGTACTTTGTCCGATTTTTTAACTTTTATAAAAATTAAGGTCGTGAAAAAATAATAATGAGAAAGACTAAACGACTCCACAGGTTATATGTATAAACAAAATCTATTGACTCTCCGTCAAAAAATTGCATTTTTTTATAAATCTCTCGTGGAATGAACGATATACATTTTTCTAAAAGATGACTCCATTTTAGATTATAACATTTTTTCTATTTTATTTTCAATACCAAACTGCTGAAGACAACCATAGAGATTTTCAGTAAGTTTTCAATTATTTAGGTTTTGTATTTTGACAATGATAATGTTTCCTATAGACAGAAGAACTTTGAAGTGTAGCCAAAGGGATGAAAAACATAATAAAAATTACAAATGGTGATATTATATAAGTACATCATACCTGTAATTCCTTAAAAGAAATTGTGGATCCAAAGCATTAAATGTACAACACAAACCATCATCGGTTAACACTGTATTGAAAATCATAGAACAATTTTCTATTTGAGAACCAAAACTACAATACAATAACATGTCATCGCAAGGCTGGGCCACCTTAAAATAAAAATCAATTTAATAAAAAATATATGCTTTTTCTAAAAATCTCCTAACAAACCTCTATCAGAATAGCTTTAAAGTACTTCCAGGTGCCCACATAAGTCATAGCCAAGTCGCTTGAACCCTGGTCACATAAACTCATCAATAAAGAATAATTCGAACTGGTTCTTTAAATTAATTAACGAAATCAAAATAAATAATTTTTAAATTTTACATGTTAAAAAAATACCTGGTTATAAATTGCACTTTACTTTTTTGAGCCTGATTCAAATTGCAAATTGTTATTGCCGGAAAGGGTACCTCAGTGCTTGGGGTTTGCTTAGCACTGGTGGAAATTATAATGGGCGAAGCACTCCATTTCCCATAGACATTTGATATAAAAAATGCGGATAATATGACCACACCAACAAATGCTAATCCAAAGAAAACTCTGGAAATATTAAATAATAATTTGAAATTAAAACTAAAAAGATACATAGAAAAAACAACTTCAAAAAACAAAAAATAATAGAATTTCTAACTTGAAAATATCGAAAGCTTCTAAGTCCATCTAATCTTTATTTGGTTACAAATTAAATTACCTTTCCGGTATGGTTATTTTATCCTCTGCTATATATTTTAAACCATGCAATGTAGTATTTTGTAAATAATATTTAATATTCTTTTTGACAGCATCCTTAGAACAAACATTATCATCATCATCACTTGAATAATTCAAAGGTTTTTCATAATCTGAAATTTAAATTTTTTCACAACACTAAAATATAAAAAAAATATTTTTTAAATCATACTTAAAGTTTTTATTTCTTTAACATAATGTTTTTCTCCGAAAGCATTTTTATTAAATTTATTTAAATTGTTTTCCTTTATTTTCCAATCCATGACCAAGAGTTTTCACTTTTTAAAGAAACTTAACAAATGAACTTTTTAATTACTTTTCACTGATTTCCTTAAAATGACCTCTCTTTTTATAGTTTTACTCCATTTATGGAATTTTTGTTAATAATAATAAACTTTTGTGGTTGGAAATATTTTTAAGGCAAATAGCAAATGATTGCAATTTTAATTGTAACCCATCAACATAATCATATTGACTTAACACTTATAAATACTAGGATGATAAATACAGATAGACAACGATAAATGACATTTGACATGCTAAAACCAGTGCAGCACAGTTATTTGATGTAAATAATGGATTTGCAATACAATCAAAAACAAATTCATGATATACAGTGAGTTATAAAAGAGTGTCATAATATGATGTTAAAAATAAATTAGTGAATATTTTAAAGCAAATATGAATCTTTAATATATTTTTCATGCAGTATTTTTTATTTATTTTTTGATAAACGCAAAAATGTATGAAATAGTAGAAATGTTAGACCACTTTTGTTTACCACTATTTGTACATTTATTCGATAAATCACCTAAGAAGAGAAAATAATAAAAAATTAATTTAACAAGTCCTAGCAAATATTCAACAGATTTCTATATTAAAAATTGTTATTCAGGAGCATACAGTATGTCCTATAGTAAAAGGAATTATATTATAATTATAATTATAAAAGAATTAAGTTTAAATGATTTTCGGCAGAGGAACTTTTATTGGATCTATGGTCAAATATAGACTAATCATCATGAAATTTATTCTAGCAAATTTTATGTTAATACTAGCATTTGTTTGGAATTAGATTATATAATAGATCGATAAATATCACTTTTAATAGGGTACATTCTGGTGCTAAATATTATACATATGTAAACTTTAACATTATAACCTGTAGTTTGATCAAAAGAAAAATCGACTCAAAATTACATATCGGCTTACATTCATATTTGTGTGTTACAAACATGGTCGTAAGCTATGTTCAACTATGATGGTGTAGAGAATAATTATAATTAATTGAAGTTTTTATATAGTGAAATTATTTTTATTTCAATAAATTTTGATGCAAAAATATTTTTTAATTATTTCTAAAAAACAAATATTTAAAAAAAAAAATTAAAAAAAAAATTTGTATTTGGTAGTAAAATTCAATATAGATTTGATATGAATTTGGTTAAAATGGTCTGAGACAAGAATGCTATGTTAAATATGCTATACTAAATACGCATATAATAGATAGTTTATCTTTACAGTCTATAGCAGTCTGGGCTGGGACTTTTTAGCCAAATTATTTTGGAACAGCAGCAAGACCCGAAAAAAACATCAAAACTTGCTACAAAACCCTGATCACTCAAAACGAACCTTCAAAATATATATAGTTCTTTTTTTTAAAGCACATCTGAAGTTTTACTTTTTGGTGTTTTGGCAAAGATGAAGCTATGCTTTAGCTCCACATGACATTAGTTATTTCTCTGTGGATAGACTGTGGGACAGACATTTATACTAGATTCGTTTTATCTTTATTAGAATCTAAACATTAATTTTTTGCTTTGTTATTTTTTTCATTTTTTCCTTTTAATGTATTGTCGTGTTTGATTTTAGTGTTAAGGGGATCACATATTATTAAACTTTGGTTAATCTGATTTTGCTAAAATATGTTTCTTATATTTGAATAGAACCAAAACAAAGATAAAAGAATTCGCTTATTTTAAGTTATATAGGAACCCTGTATTTGTTAAATATGTAATACATTAATGTTCTTCAATCCTATGTAAATATTAGGGTATTCACTCGAATAATATTTGATTGATTAAACGACAAATTAAAATCAAAGAATAATAAAAAATTTTGAACAAAAATTCATTCGAGTAAATTATGCCGATAAATCGAATAATTGGACTAAAAAATGTTTCAAAATTTACTTTCTTAACTGGTTTTAAAAATGTTTTTTATTTTAGTTTTTTAACAAATTTTGCTTGAATGTTTAAAGTCTAACAGCTGCATGCGAAAAAAAAAACATAATATAGCTTTACAAAGCATTGTTAAGCAAAATTCCTCAAAGTTGTATGCAAAATAGATTATTAGCTTAAATTTAACAAAGGCATTTTAAATAGTTTAAAGTAGTAATGAACCTATATTAAACCTACTTTAAGCAACATTCTGTAAAGTTTCAATTTTTTATTTATGTTTTGCGAAGAAGGCTGGCATAATTCTTTCTATTCCAGTTTTCTGTTTTCTCATTATTCTTTGGATAATAATCTTTATTCATTATAGATTCGTCTTTTTGATTCTAAACGAATATTTAGAGAAAAAACTATAAAAATACACACAAAAACATGTAAAAATATAACAAATGTTCCAGTGATGTACATTCAATCAAAACAAATAAAATAAACTTGTTATTTGAGCACTTAAGTTATCCATTACAGAAAGTTAAAAGTTCTTTAATTTCTCTTATTTTTGTGTTTTTTACTAAGTAAAATAACATTAGAAGCAATATTTTAGAAATAATTAATTTTGTGCTTAAAAAATCTAAAAAAAATATAAATTTGAATAACCTAATGAATTAATATTCGGTAGTGTAAAGCTTTAACTATGAAGAGAGATATAAAATATAAGTGTTGTCGCTATCAAATTAAAAAAAAACCTTAGTATATTACAACAATGGTTTTGCATACATTTTCTTAAGAAAGGTTTATTAACCTTTAAGTGTTGGGCAACTAATGTGTACTTGAAAACAAAATTAAGATTTTTTTTTCATACGACTGTTTTAGTATATCGCCAAGTGATACCACGATTTCAAATAATAGTATCAAATTTTATTCAGTGAAAAATACCGAATATGTGTCTGAAATATAAATATAAGAACATTTTTCAATCACAAAAAATAAACTAAATATATAAACGTCATTTTAAAAAATTACAATGTAAAATTAAAATAATTTGTTATTTATAATTTGCTTTTTGAGGAAATAAAGAAATTAGATTCATCTTTTTCTATTAAATTTTCCGTAAGAAACAAATTGGAAGATTTTGAACTTGATACTTGTAAGATCTAATAGAGCCTCAGCCTGGTTCAGTGGATATAATAATGATGGCTTGGATGAAACTTGTGATATTGAAGGGACTTAAAAATGAGTTAATCAGTAAACTCATACTTTATATTAAGAATCACTGAAGTTCTTTACCTAAATTAAATCCGATGTTTTTTATTTCATAAATGTGCCATCAGATTTTTATTTAATTGTTTTACGGACAATAATATTTGAAACATTAACAAGTTTAGGTGATACACATAGGCCTACTGAAATATTAGGTAAATATAGAGAAACAATGGCTTTAAAAACAAAAGAGAATTGAAAATTATATTATTAAAATTTTAATTACACATTATTTTTAAAAGACTATTACAGAGAGGGAATTGAACTCTTTCTTTTAAATTAAGTGATCTCAATTAATGTAGACATATTTTTGATGTTTTTAACAGTTTTTATATTTTATTAAAATTAATTGTTAACATTTTTTTTTTTTTTTTGCTTTAATTTATTTTTTTGACAAACATTGAAAAGGTATAATTTATACGAATAACTCGAATAACTTTAAAACTTTACTCGATTAATAGATTAATTTAGAAGCGGCATTTTCGAGGTATTTGATAATCGAATAATTAAAAAGTCGAATGAAACGGATAGCATAGTAAATATACATGATGCAAATGATAAAGGTTGGTCAGTTTTTTTTTTTAGTTGTTTTAATTTAGTTTATTTAAAATCTACATCACCAAAGATGTTTATGGTATTATGTGTCTGTTCTAATGTTTGTAACGCACAAAAGAAATTATCCGACACCCACCTTAAAGTGACCAATCGATCAACTAAGTTGATCCATAGAACTGGTATAGGTCGCAATACAGA